>OY728135.1:173425667-175925667 GCA_963277665.1 Viscum album | reverse complement strand
GGACCCCATTGATCCACTTGTAAGTGATAATGACACTTTATTTTAATTAAGTTAAAATGAATACAAAATTGACACAAGCATATATCTTTTAGAAAAACAATTGTTACATAGGGTTATATATGTTGGATTTTAGATTATAAATATTCATTAGAAAGATAAAACGATTTCCTAAATAATGGTATTTTATTTGTAATTTTTAGACTTTAAATAATTTAATTTATTTATGACACAATGATGATGCAGTAATTATCTTATTAATGAAATATTGACATAATTGATGTTATAAACACCAAAATAAATGTAATTTGAGACTTTTTATGCATTCCACCAATTTTATAGGTTACTATGATATATAATTGTTGATTTAATCAACTTGGTTAGAACATTTAATTCTGTTATGACTTTAACAAAAATCATATATCAAATAGTGTCAAAATTGACACAAAATAGTTTTTAAATAAAATATTATATTATTAATTGTTATTTTATTCCTAAAAATCTAAGGTTCGGCCAAATTACTTAGATAAGGATATATATATTAATAATAAACAATTTGGGGTTCGTTTATCATGTTATAGTAAGTTTATTAACCATATAGTGAAAGAAAACAAAAAGACATGGTAAAAGTTAAATTATTTAACTTAGAGTGAAATCTAATTGATAAGGTTAAAATAATATCATAAACTTGTCTAAATTCTATTGGTTGATAGGATTTCGACCCATCCCCACTTTAGCCTCGAAATAAGACCCTTTCGAACCATTATAAACCGATTTTGACTTTAATATAAAATAATATTTTGAGATATTCCTAAGGTGCCCCTCTCCTCCCCTATAAAAGGACACCTCCTCCCCCTCCTACTCACACCAATTTGAGCACTGAAGCTCGGCCAACCCCTGCCAAAATTTCTTCTCCACTTCCCTAGCAACATCCTAGAGGTTATGGTCTTCCTCAAAGACCAATTATAGTGCCCTAAGAGGAGGTCTCAAAGAGGCACTTCAAAGAAGAGGTAATTATCGTTACCAATTCTTTCATCTTTATTTCTTCTTCCACTTCTTCTTCTTAGGTTGTTTCATTATGAAGTAATAACATCAGTATCCCTCATATACTGATATGTTATTATAAGTATGAAACAACCCTACTTCACCATCTATCCATCCTACGGAAAAAGAAATCACCGCGCGTGCGTACAGAATACCGTCTCCACGCTGTGGTGTAATCTATTATCCACCACCACCTTACATGGATGGGTATAATGGTGTAAAGAATAACTATACATAGTTATTACAACATCATATTTATTCTGAAATATTGTATAATCCACTCCAATTCAATTCAATATTTATAGAAATGATATCATCGCTCGTGCGTACGTACGGACTACCGTCTCCACGACGCGATGAGATTCATTCTCCATGTTAACCATTTAAGAATGATTATAAAGTATATATAAGAAATAATAATGAAATATATGACATTATAAAGCTACTGGATGTATGTATATATATACATATGTATGTCATCTACTTACTTCCATTTCAAGACAATAAGGAAAGGAAAACAGCGTTCATGCGTACGTACGGACTACCGTCACCATGAACGATGTTTTTCATTTTATTTATCTACCTATTATATATATATATATATACTGAATATATATGATATATAAATCATATTTTATATTCTGGAAGTAAGTAAATCATGATATAAGTAATAATGATGTCAAGAACAACAAGTCAAAACACCTACGATAAATGAAACGATTTTACCCAAAACGCTTCTTTAACATGGAATTTACAAAAGAACGGGTAATATAATGTCATAAGTGAACCATATATGATATCATAACAATGAATATGATTCTGTAATAAGTCAATAACATGATTTAAATCATTATACAGGAGGTTCGGACACTTACAAAGCAAGTCGGACCTAAGGTAAGAGAAATATCGCAATCTCATTTTTTATCCGAGATTGTTTGTACATTGAAATTTACTGGGGTATATTTTATCATCCACATCCATGTTTCCTCAATATGTAATGTTATTTAAATCCACCTTAAATTTTTTTAAATCCAATTTTACCCTTCGGTGAGTTTTTATTAAAAGATATGAAAGGAATATTTTGTTGTTTTTCATACGAGGAACTTTTTGATTTTTCCGACAAAAGTACGAGATGAATGTTTTTTTTTACTTATACAGCATGAATGGATTTTTAAAACATTACTTCAAAGAAGCTTCCGTTACAAGTTTTCAAGTTTATTTTTAATCAAATTCTTTTATTTTAAAGTTGTATGACATGTTATGAAAGAAAAAATGTTTTTGAAGAAGAAAGGATATTTTCCTCAAGAATGGATTTCAAGTATTTTATCAAAATTATTTTCCATCTAAGATAATAAAAAGGTTCTGTTTTTATCCCTATTATTACATGGATTTGATTATGTTGCGATGGAAACATTTTTATGAATTCCTTTATCTTATATGATTGTTTTATGATGTCATGTTGTTTAAGAATCCCATTTTTTATTACATGGGTTATGCGATGATGTATGATTTATGATTATGTGGCACACATAAGAAAGGATTCATTATAAGATGGGTGGGACCTATATCTCCCTCCAATGCATTGGGTAAAGATTTTATATCTCATGAGATAGACATGGCTGGAATGGTAGGTTATACCGGTTCAGTGAAACAGGACTGAAACGAGGGTTACTCGATTCAGAAAGGGACTTTGTCCACTAAGATAGTCTTGGCAATGAGTCTTGACTAACAAGAAATGATTCTCTATGATTATGTGTGAATGCCACAAAGTTTCATATTTTAAGTTATGATTATTGTAATTACATTTCACTTCCATGATTTACCCCATGTTATGAAATTATGATCTCTTTTGCAGGTTATGATTTCCAAAAGTTATGTGCTTATGATTGATATTTCTTTTGTTTACCCTTACTGAGCATTTGAGCTCACCCTTTTATATTTTCTTTTCCCCAGGATATAAAGAAAGGTTTTAGGTAAAAAAAGGAAGATCTTTATGGGAGATTTTGAAGATCTTTCACCAGGATTAGAAGATTATGTTCCGAGTTTCCAAAGACACTAAACTATTACGATCCTTATGTGTGTTTTTTTGTTATGTACTAAGTATTCCGCAAATGTAATGTAATGTCCATGTACGTCAAGCTACGGGTCTCTACAGGCAATAAGTGATATAAAATGAATAATGAACTTGAAAAAGGTTCTTATGCAAGTATAAATTAACTCATGATTATTATTCAGGACATTAAAGAACGATCGACTCAAGTCGGACCCGAGGTAAGGGACTTCGTGTCAATCTCCTTCCATTGAGGCATACTTCGTTTTATACACAACATTCTTTTATACGGTTTATAAACCCCTTTGACTTTTACTTTTATACAAAAGGAATCTTTTTCTACGAAGCATTTTACTAAACGACAAAAAGGAATGTTTTTTTAACGTACGCGGTGACAACGACCTTTTCGCCACCGCGAGTATAATTTGGTCTTTGGCTTCCTCAACAAGCCGTAATGTTTTTAAAATAAAATAAATACCATATACTCTTTTATGTATTTTGGTATTGAAAATTGTTTTGATAAAGGATTCTATTATATAAATATATTTATGATATATTGTTATTGAAATGTGGAAATGTTATCATTCCTTTATATTGGTTTTATGTTTTATGATTTTATATTGGTACATGGACATTTTAACGGGTGGTTACGTTATAAACCATATGACTGGTGGTGCCGTGAATACTAGGACGGGTGGTTACGTTATAACCACCAATAAATTGGGTATGGAAGTCAGCCGTATGGCTATTCTATTAAGTATGTATGGAAATTGGCCGTATGGCTATTCCATTAAGTGATATGTGTGGAAGTCGACCGTATGGTTATTCCACTTAAGTATGTTAATGTCCCAAGTTACCTTTATATATGTTATGTATTCTTTGTATGGGTTTTATGGTAATTCTTTGGTTACAAAAAGTTAAGTAATGAAACTTTATTCAGTGAAGAGTTTTTACTACTTCATGAAGGTGAAGGTATTACTTTGATAGAGTATACATGGTTTACTTGATTTTGAAAAACTAACAGTTTTCATTCTTTTTGTATCCCTTACTGAGCTTTTTATTCTCTCCCCAAGTTTTTTGAAATCTTTTTCACAGGAAATAATGTGGAATAAGTTCAAGGATAGGATCAATGGAATGTCATGCTATATAAAACATGGAACTAGACATGTTTCTTTTAAGAGTTGTTTTATTTATTTATGGAAACTTAGTAGAAGTGACTACTTTGTAATCTTTTGAGATGTAATAGTTATGTTCTAATTCTCTAAAACTCTGAACCTGAAAAGATCCTCAACGTGAATTATTCATTTAATTCAATATTAAGTAAGGTTTAAGGCCGGGGCCTTATACTTGTGAGTCAAAGATTGATAAGGTATCTTTGATGCATGTGATGAAAAGTAGTATTTAGAATTGAAATGTGATTGGTATAGGTTCAATATCGACCACATATAGTTTCAATTTTCCATTATTAGTGAAATTATATAGGCGAATGGGTAAATATATAAGATCATCATCATCATAATTTTCTATCATATGGAATATAAAGAGTCTTAGTGAGAATTATAGGGTTATACAAAGAATATGTATATATAGTACGAAGAGAATCAATAATAGTTGTAAGAGTAGTAATGATATCATGAGAAGCGGTATGTGTATATGATATAGTTTATGTAAACAATTACATGGGGAATAAGATTTTTTTTACCTTCTCCATACATTTCTTACTACCACCTATTTAGTAGCATTATAATTAGAATAATTATTTAATTGTTTTCAATTTACTTTCTTTAATATTACAATTCGTTTATGTTTTTATTAACAATTTAAATTCATCTTTATTTAATTAAATTTTCAATGAATGAGAGAATCCATTAGAATTAATTATTTTTAAGGGATTTAATAATTAATCATAAAAAATCAAGTGGTATTTTTTGAATGAATAAATAATATATTAAAAAATAATTTGTTTTTAGAATATTTTAAATGGATGAATTATAAATAATTCTATTTGTGATGGGACTATCCAGAATTATGTATTTTCTACATATTGCCACCATAAATAACATGTTTTATATTATTTAGTAAAAAACAACAAATAAATGAACCATAATATATATAGTGGATTATGAAAGTGGTTGATGTGAAATGTTGAATAGAAACACCACTACCCATATAACATGGTTGATGATGTTGTATGACCAGTACGAAGAATAATGTAAATACATGTTTTTGGTTTTCTATGTGAAAGGTCTAAAGAGATATTGATATGAATTGACATATCACTATACCCTCTACCCTTATGGATATTAAACATTGAATAAATGGGTGACCAATCATATTTATAATGGTGGTAGACTATCTGAAGGAACTGCTAAGAGTGGGATCATTCTATAATGATAGTTATCTCAAATTATAAATTGGGTTCTCTTCTGAATGTCGACCCCTCTCATTCAATGGACTAAAATATACTTTTTTTGGATCTTCATGCCATTAAAATTTTTAATGATCATAAAATTTATATGTAATAAAATATATATCATGGGTGTTTTTTATTTCATGTTGGAAGGGATGAGGATTTACACAATGGGGTTCATGGGTGTCTGTTTTTTTGGTTTTAAGCTGCAATAACTATAATAATGGAAGGTTCTTAGTTGAGGGTTCGGAGATGCATGGATGGATGATTTAACATGTAAAATAATCTTGAGGTTCTCAGCAATACCTCATTACCCAGAATTCATTGCATTAGGGGGCTCACCTCAGTGGTAAATTCACCCATTAATTATTCCTTTTAACATGTTTCAAATCCTATCATCCTTAGTTGGGGTGGATTTCTAGACCATATATGGTTGATGAAATTATTAGGGAAGCATGCAAGGGAGCAGACTTGGGTACACACAAATACAAGGTAGTGGCATAGTGGAGGCGAAGCTAGGGGCATTTGTTCCACGAAGAAGCGGAATTCATCCCATCAAATGATTGGACTTAATACATAAAATTTTCAATTGTATATTTATGTATTGGTTCAAACCATTTAGGGTGTTGGGTGTGACATATCCTTATAATCATATGGGTGTTTGTGTGCATGTGTGTTATTTCATTTCATGTATGTAGAGACCCGAAGCTTGACATACATTTAAATTACATTACATTTGTGGAATACTTAGTACATAACAAAAGTACACACACAAGGATCGTAATAGTTTAGTGTCTTTGGAAACTCGGAATATAATCTTCTAATCCTGGTGAAAGATCTTCAACATCTCCCATAATGATCTTCTTTTTTTTAATACCTAAAACATTTCTTTATATCCTGGGGAAAAGAAAACATAAAAGGGTGAGGTCAAATGCTCAGTAAGGTAAACAAAAGAAATATCAATCCCATCAAATACATAAGCACATAACTTTTGGAAATCATAACCTGTAAAAGAGATCATAATTTCATAACCTGGGATAACTCATGGAAGTGAAATGTAATCACAATAATCATAACATAAAACATTAAACTTTGTGGCATACACACATAATCATATAGAATCATTTCTTATTAGTCAAGACTCATTGCCAAGACTTTCTTAGTGGACAAAGTCCCTTTCTGAACCGAGTCACCCTCGTTTCAGTCCTGTTTCACTGAACTGGTATAACATACAATTCCAGCCATGTTTATCTCATGAGATATAAAATCATTACCCTATGCATTGGAGGGATATATAGGTCCCACCCATCTCATAATGATACCATTCTTATGTGTGCCATAAAATCATAAACCATACATCATAACATAACCCATGTTATAAAAATGGGAATCTTAAACATCGTGACATCATAAAAACATTCATATAAGATAATGGAATTCATAAAAATAATTCCATCACAACATAATCAAATCTATGTAACAATAGGGATAGAAACAGAACACTTTATTATCTTATATGGAAAATAATTTTGATAAAACACTTGAACTCCATTCTTGAGGAAAATATCCATTCTACTTCAAAAACACTTTTCCTTTCTTAACATGTCATACAATTAAAAAATAAAAGAAGTTGATTAAAAATAAACATGAAAAATTGTAAAGGAAGCTTCTTGGAAATAATGTTTTAAAAATAAATTCATGCCGTATAAGTAAAAAAACATTCTTCTCGTACTTTTGTCGGAAAAGTCAAAAAAGTACCTCGTACGAAAAACGGAAAAAGATTCCTTTCATATCCTTTACTAAAAACTCACCGAAGGGTAAAATTGGATTTAAACAATTGTAGCTGGATGGAAATAATATTACATATTGAGGAAACATGTATGTGTATGATAAAATACACCCCAGTAAATACCAATGTATAAACAATCTCGAATAAAAATGATATTGTGATATTTCCCTTACCTTAGATCTGATATGCTTCGTAAGTGTCCAAACCTCATGTATAATGATTTAAATACTGTCATTGACTTATTACAGAATCATATTCATTGTTATGATATCATATATGGTTCACTTATGACTTTATATTACCCGTTCTTTTGTAAATTCCATGTTAAAGAGCGTTTTGGGTAAAATTGTTTCATTTGTCGTCCATGTTTTGACTTGTAATTATTCGTATGATTACATAGATCATGATTACTTAATTCCAGAATATAAAACATGATTTATATATATATATATATATTCATAATATACATATATATAATAAATCAGTAAATGGAAAGAAATACAACGTTCATGGAGACGGTAGGCAGTACATACGCATGAACGCTGTTTTCGTTTCCTTATTGTGTTGAACGGAATTAAGTAGATGACATACATAAATATACACATAAATCCAGTATCATTATTATGTCATATATTTCATGATTAATTATTATATATACTTTATAATCATTCATGAATGGTTAAAGTGGAGAATGAATCTCATCGTGTCGCGGAGATGGTAGTCCGTACGTACGCACGAGCGATGATATCGTTCTCATGATCGTGGAACTGTATTGGAGTGTATGTATAATATTTCAGAATCAATATAACTTTAAAATAATAATATATAGTTATTATTTACACCATTATACCCATCCAATTAAGGTGGTGGTGGAAAATAGATTTAACCACGGCGTGGAGACGGTATTCCGTACGTACGCACGCGCGGTGATTACGTTTTCCGTAGGATGGATAGATGGTGAAATAGGATTGTTTCATGCTTATAATAAAATATCAGTATATGAGTGATACTGATGTTATTACTTCATATTTATACAGCCTTATAAGAAGATGTGGACTTAAGAATAAAGGTGAAAGAATCGGTAAAGGAAATTACCTCTTCTTTGAAGCGCCTCTTTGAGACCTCCACTTAGGGCACTAAAATTCGTCTTTGAGGAAGACCAGAACCTCTAGGATGTTGCTAGGGAAGTGGAGAAGATAATTTGGCAGGGGTTGTCCGAGCATTAAGGCTCAAAGTTTTGTGAGGAAGAGAGGGAGGAGGTGCCCTTTTATAAGGGAGGAGAGGGGCACCTTCGGAATAACAAAAACTATTATTTTATTATAAAGTTAATTTCGGGTTTAAATATCTCCAAATTGATTTATTTTGAGGCTAAGGTGGGTATGGGTCGAAATACTCTCATCCAATAGAATTTAGACAAGTTTAGGTTCCTATTTTAACCTTATCATTTAGATATAACATTAAGTTAAATAATTTTACTTTTACCGTGTATTCTTGTGTTCTTACACTATAAGGTTAATAAACTTACTATAAGAAGTCAAACGAACCCAAAATTGTTTATTATTAATATATACAACCTTATCTATGTCATTTGGCAGAACCATAGATTTTTATGAATAAAATAACAATTAATAATATAATATTTGTTTTAAAAACTATTTTATGTCAATTTTGACACTCTTTATTTATTGATTTTTGTGAAACTCATAACAGAATTATAAGTTCAAAAAAAGTTAATTAAATAAATACTAACATGATAAATTAACATAGAAAATTATTGGAATTCACAAAAAGTTTTAAATTACATTTATTTTGGTATTTATAACATCGATTATGTCAATATTTCATTAATAAGATAATTACTACATCATCTTTGTGTCATAAATAAATTAACATATATGATGTCTAAAAATTACAAATAAAATTCCATTATGTATGAAATATTTTTAGCTTTCTAATGAATATTTACAATCGAATTTATCTTATGTATAACCATATATTAAAAATGTTTTAGTAAATTTACATTGATTTTAACTCTTTTAACTCTTCTTTTAATTAAATAATAATAAATGTCCTAATCTAATTCAAGTGGGCCTAAATGGTCATATTTTATTCCGAAGTTTGTTTTTTGGTCGAATTACACTTTTCCAATAGAATTAGGACATGTTTTAGGGTAATAATAATATCATTTATACCCTTAATTGCCATATTTACTTTTAACCGTGGTAAAAAAAAGTAAAAAGTTACTATTCACCAAAAAATTATTTTCATCTCATTGAACCGCATTTTACTTACTGACATCAACCGTGTCTCTCAGATTTTTGAAATTCCCCTCACAGAAGTGGTAATATGAAGTTTTATGAAAAATTCAGTTTTTTTAACTACCACTTAGTGGTTTCACTATTCATCAAAAATTGAAGGTTTTCAGAAAAATGCAAAAAATTAGGCCTAAGCTATATTTGATATTATGAACTCAAAAATGATTTCTATTTTACCAAATTCAAAACATATCAGTTGCATTAACTAATTTAAAAATTAATTACTGTCGTCAAAACAAAAGGTGTGTTTTTAAGAGAGAAAAAGATTGGCACTTGTTTATAACTGGTTTAAATGTGAAATTACATCCAATGAGCAACATTGTATTACATTGTAAAAATATATTCTAAATATACTTTAAAACAACTCAAATTAATAATTTATCACTATTAATTATTTCGATTGAAAATTGTGTTTTTAATTAAATTTTTTGTAATTTTCACTATTCATCAAAATATGAAAGTTATCCGAAAATCACCAAAATTTCACCCTAAGCTAATTTCGATATTCCGAATCCAAAAATAAAGTCCATTTTGAAAAATAAAATTTACAAAATTTCAAAAAGTTGTTATTACTATTCATAACGGCTAGTTTTAATAATATTTTAATAGCATATCGTTGTTTAGCGAAACATGGTGTTGCGTACAACACACGCTATCGTGGAAGGTCGTGATTGCGTATAATTCAAGCCAGGTCAGAGATGTGTGTTGTGAAAGATCCTTTTGGTGTAGCGTATAACACAAGACATTAATGAAATTAAAAAGAATATTTTTCATAAAATCTCGGGGTGTTACATTCTACCCCCCTTAAAATGAATTTTTCCCTCGAAATTCGTCGGGGTTATAAATGGTTTACTATTTGAAAGTTTCTTTAATCGAAACCCACATTGTAAAAAGTAATACCAAAACCAATTTTTAAAAACAAATGTATGAAACGTAATGGTTACCCAAATAAACTAATCACTGGTATTTTACATAGGTGAAAATATGGATATGGAAGAGAAATCTAACCATCATGTTCTGATAGAGAGTGGTAGATAACTTGGCTATGGAAAAGCTAGCAATCACAATTCCATAAATTTGTGATGATCTAAGGTAACATCTAATTAATCAGATATAAGAGCACTAGGACAATATTTTTGGTTTTCAAGATCGTTTCCCTAAAGTTGAAGAATTTGAATTAGAATAAATACTTAACTATTTTGGTACAATCTCACTGTTGTTCGTGCCTTGAACAATTTCCACTTCATCTCTTAAATAAATGAAGTTGAATTTGTTATTCGTGAAGTGTTAGCAGATCATGTGATAGAATGACGGGTCATTCCATCTGTCTCAAGCAAAAGTTATTAAATATACATAAGTCATTCTATAGTGAGATTAATCATATATGGTTCCTAAAATGGACTTATACATCATATATCATACTTATTAATATAATAAAACTAGTTTCTACTAAATAGGGACTTCCTGTAGGCCAGTGGTAGGCGATAAAGGCCAGTCGCACTTCGGTTGTGGGTTCGATTCCCACAGCCTTGTCCGACGCGATGGGCTGTCTCCCGTCCTGCAGGATGTCCTTTTTCTAAAACTATATTACTATAACATCCCATCAATAATATCGAAAAAAAATTTATCCATAAACAATACTAACTTATGTACAACATAATCCATTCTAGTCTTTAGGCTTATCCATAATACTGCAGTCCACTCTCAGAGATTTAATACCATCGTTGATCCCCATATATCATAAGATATATCTTGTAGGTCACATTACAAACATTCAATGGCCTTAATCATGTACTCTCTTGAATACCCATTGATCCTTAGTGAAAACATGAATGTAGTTAAAAGTTAACTCTTTCCACATACCAAAATACTCAAAATTATATATACTCAAACCATGATGTCACTTAGTCCTTATATCAATCATGAGCTCATGAATACTGTCAAATATTTTCATTTTCTCGTTTTCACTTCATTATATGCATATGATCTTTTTTCCAAAAATATTTCATTCACTTTTCATGGTTACCGATGTCATAAAATTATTGAAAACCACAATAGACCAAAACATAAATACTCCAATATTCCACGATACTATATACAACATTATTCTGGAATCCCATTACATAAACACTTAATCATTCCACCACATCCTTGTCATATTCAACATCACCAATAGTGATCGCATGTGACTTCCCTTTGTCCTTTTCCTTAAGTGGTTTCTCATGTCGATCTTCATTAACCCTTGGATTAGGGCATTTATTAGCATAATTCCCCATTTCCTTGCACTTGAAGCATTGAAGTGTTGGTGGTGCGTTCTATGTAGTGTTTTCTTTATTCACATCATTAGAAACCCTTTTTCCATTACTTCGACACTCAGCTGCACGATGACTTTCTTTTCGACACTTAAAACATTTTCTAGTCCCTTTAAAACAATCTCCACCATGCTTCTTTCCACACTTTGTGCATAAGGAAACATTCATCTTCTTTTCACCACTATTCTGAGATTTCTCCTTGAACTCCATCTTTCATTTCTTGTCAAAACCATGAGATGGATATATAACACCAACGTCCATTTCTACCCTGATAGCACAACGCACAATTTCTTCATAGCTACTGATGTCTCTTATAGCTAATGCACTTCGAAGACTTGGTTTTAAGCCACTGAAAAATCGATCAACTTTACTTTCAGGTTGGATGATAATGCCAGATGCATACCTTGAAAGTATTGTAAAATTCGCTTCGTATATACCAACATATTCATCATCCTTCTACTTCATCTCAAGAAACTCATTTTCCATCTTTGTTCGAAGAATACGGGGGAGGTACTTACTGAAAAACAAGTTCTTGAACTCGTCCCATTCCATGGACTCAATTTCATCTCTTTGCCTCGTATTCTTGATAATATTCCACCATTGATCAACTTCACCTTCCAAACGATATACTGCTAAGATGAATTTACCATGTTCAGAACATTGAAGAACTGAAAATATCTTTTCATTGGTACTGATCCATTGTTCAGCAACAAATGGATCGGAAGACCCCCTGAAAGAAGGTCGACGTTGCCTCATGAAGGACTCAATAGAATATTGTTCCCTTCTCTGCTCATTTGGATGTATAGAATGATTCATAGCTTGTGTAAGTATACAAATATGATTTTTCACTCCATCTCCCATAACACTTGTTTGTTCAGGAGGACAATCATTGCATTGTCCATTACATTGATCAACACGGTTCCTTCGGGTTCCAGCCATCGTCTAAACTCCAAAAAGAATAGTGTGGTGAAAAAAATAATGCTAGGGAAAACAACATAATAAAGGGGGAGTACCCTTAATATCTAACATCTTAAGTTAAATTTTAGGATCGTTACTATAGTTCTAGGACTAAATCCTATACATATACTTATCCTTAGGGACATCCCTAGACATACCTTAGAAATATCTCTATGGATCTCACTAAAGTGTTCGCATCCTAGTTTCCAAAGGTTGAATAAACCTTTCCCTGATACCAACTGTATAGACCTGAAGCTTGACTTACATTGACATTACATTACATTTTCAGAATACTTAGTACATAACAAAAACACACACACAACGATCGTAATAGTTTAGTGTCTTTGGAAACTCGGAATATAATCTTCTAATCCTGGTGAAAGATCTTCAACATCTCCCATAAAGATCTTCTTTTTTTTAATACCTAAAACCTTTCTTTATATCCTGGGGAAAAGAAAACCAAAAATGGTGAGCTCAAATGCTCAGTAAGGGTAACCAAAGGAAATATCTATCACATCATATACATAAGAACATAACTTTTGGAAATATTAACATGTAAAAGAGATCATAATTTCATAACTTGGGATAACTCATGGTAGTGAAATGTAATCTCAATAATCATAACTTAAAACATTAAACTTTGTGGAATACACACATAATCATAGAGAATCATTTCTTATTAATGAAGACTCATTGCCAAGACTATCTTAATGGACAAAGTCCCTTTCTTAACCGAGTCACCCTTGTTTCAGTCTTGTTTCACTGAACCGGTATAACCTACCATTCCAGCCATGCCTATCTCATGAGATATAAAATCTTTACCCAATGCATTGGAGGGAGATATAGGTCCCACCCATCTCATAATGATCCCATTCTTATGTGTGCCACAAAATCAAAAACCATGCATCATAGCATAACCCACGAAATAAAAATGGGAATCTTAAACATCATGACATCATAAAACAATTCATATAAGATAAAGGAATTCATAAAAATAATTCCATCACAACATAATAAAATATTTGTAATAATATGGATAGAAACAGAACTCTTTATTATCTTAGATGGAAAATAATTTTGATAAAACACTTGAACTCCATTCTTGAGGAAAATATCCTTTCTACTTCAAAAACACTTTTCCTTTTTTAACATGTCATACAATTAAAAAATAAAAGAAGTTCATTAAAAATAAACTTGAAAAATTTTAATGGAAGAATCTTGGAAATAAAGTTTTAAAAATACATTCATGCCGTATAAGTAAAAAAACATTCTTCTCTCACTTTTGTCGGAAAAGTCAAAAAAGTACCTTGTACGATATACGACAAAAGATTCCTTTCATATCCTTTACTAAAAACTCACTGAAGGGTAAAATTGGATTTAAACAATTGTAGGTGGATGGAAATAATATTACATATTGAGGAAACATGTATGTGGATGATAAAATACATCCCAGTAAATACCAAAGTATAAACAATCTCGAATAAAAATGAGATTGTGATATTTCCCTTACCTTAGGTCCGATTTGCTTCGTAAGTGTCAGAACCTACAGTATAATGATTTAAATAATTTCATTGACTTATTACAGAATCATATTCATTGTTATGATATCATATATGGTTTACTTATGACTTTATATTACCCGTTCTTTTGTAAATTCCATGTTAAAGAGCGTTTTGGGTAAAATCGTTTCATTTGTCGTCCGTGTTTTGACTTGTAATTATTCATATGATTACTTAGATCATGATTACATAATTCCATAATATAAAAAATGATATATATATATATATATATATTCAGAATATACATATATATAATAAATCAGTAAATGGAAAGAAATACACCGTTCATGGAGACGGTAGGCCGTACGTACGCATGAACGCTGTTTTCGTTTCCTTATTGAGTTGAACGGAATTAAGTAGATGACATACATATATATACACAGAAATCCAGTATCATTATTATGTCATATATTTCATGATTACTTATTATATATACTTTATAGTCATTCATGAATTGATAAAGTGGAGAATGAATCTCATCGCATCTTGGAGACGGTAGTCCGTACGTACGCACGAGGGATGATATCGTTTTCATGATCGTGGGACTATATTGGAGTGTATGTATACTATTTAAGAATTAATATAATTTTGAAATAATAATATATAGTTAGTATTTACACCATTATACCCATCCAAGTAAGGTGGTGGTGGAACATAGATTTCACCACGGCGTGGAGACGGTATTCCGTATGTACGCACGCGCGGTGATTTCGTTTTCTGTAGGATGGATAGATGGTGAAATAGTATTGTTTCAAACTTATAATAACATATCAGTATATAAGTGATACTGATGTTATTACTTCATATTGAAACAACCTAAGAAGAAGAAGTGGAAGAAGAAATAAAGGTGAAAGAATCGGTAACGGAAATTACCTCTTCTTTGAAGCGCCTCTTTGAGACCTCCTCTTAGGGCACTAAAATTGGTCTTTGAGGAAGACCAGAACCTATAGGATGTTTCTAGGGAAGTGGAGAAGAATATTTCGCAGGGGTTGGACGAGCATGATGGCTCAAAGGTTTGTGAGGAAGACAGGGAGGAGGTGCCCTTTTATAAGGGAGGAGAGGGGCACCTTTGGAATAACTAAAACTATTATTTTATTATAAAGTCAAGTTCGTTTTTAAATAGCTCAAAATTGATTTATTTTGAGGCTAAGGTGGGGATGGTTCGAAATACTCTCATCCAATCGAATTTAGACAAGTTTAGGTTCCTATTTTAACCTTATCATTTAGATTTAACATTATGTTAAATAATTTTACTTTTACCGTGTCTTCTTGTGTTCTTACACTATAAGGTTAATAAACTACCAATAAGAAGCCAAACGAACCCCAAATTGTTTATTATTAATATATATAACCTTATATAAGTCATTTGGACAAACCTTTTATTTTTACGAATAAAATAACAATTAATAATATAATATTTGTTTTCAAAACTATTTTATGTCAATTTTGACACTATTTAGTAATTGATTTTTGTGAAAATCATTATCAGAATGATAAGTTCGGAAAAAGTTAATTAAATCAATTCTAACATGTCATATTAACCTAGAAAGTTAGTGGAATGCATAAAAAGTCTTAAATTACATTTAATTTTGTATTTATAACATCAATAATGTCAATATTTCATTAATAAGATAATTACTGCATCATCTTTGTGTCATAAATAAATTAAATTATTTGATGTCTAAAAATTACAAATAAAATACCATTATGTATGAAATCGTTTTAGCTTTCTAATGAATATTTACAATCGAATTTATCTTATGTATAACCCTATATTAAAAATGTTTTTGTAAATAAACTTTGACTTTAACTCTTTTAAATCTTCTTTTAATTAAATAATAATAAATGTCCTAATCTAATTCAAGTCGGCCTAAATGGTCATATTTTATTCCTAAGTTTGTTTTTTGGTCGAATTACACTTGTCCAATAGAATTAGTACATGTGTTAGGGTAATAATTATATCATTTCTACCCTTAATTACCATATTTACTTTTAACCGTGGTAAAAAAAGTAAAAGGTTAATATTCACCAAAAATTTATTTTCATCTCATTGAACCACATTTTACTTACTCACATCAACCGTGACTCTCTGATTTTTGAAATTCCACTCACAGAAGCCGTAAAATGAAGTTTCATGAAAAATTCAGTTTTTTTTAACTACCACTTAGTGGTTTCACTATTCTTCAAAAATTGAAAGTTTTCAGAAAAATGCCAAAAATTAGTCCTAAGCAATATTTGATATTATGAACTCAAAAAAGATTTCTATTTTACCAAATTGAAAACATATTAGTTGAATTAATTAATTTAAAAATTAATTCCTGTCGTCAAAACAAAAGGTGTGTTTTTAAGAGATAATAACTACCAAAAGATTGACACTTGTTTATAACTGGTTTATATGTGAAATTACATCCAATGACCAACATTGTATTAAATTGTAAAAAAATATTCTTAATATACTTTAAAACCACTCAAATTAATAATTTATCACTATTAATTATTTCGATTGGAAAATTTGTTTTTAATTAAAATTTTGTAATTTTAACTATTCATCAAAATATGAAAGTTGTCCGAAAATCACCAAAATTTCACCCTAAGGTAATTTCGATATTCCGAATCCAAAAATGAAGTCCATTTTGAAAAATAAAATTTAAAAAATTTCAAAAACTGGTTATTACTATTCATAACTGCTAGTTTTAATAAAATTTTAATAGCATATCGTTGTTTAGCGAAACATGGTGTTGCGTAAAAAACACGCTATCGTGGAATGTCACGATTGCGTGTAATTCAAGCCAGGTCAGAGATGTGTGTTGTGAAATCTTATTTTTGGTGTAGTGTATAACACAAGACATTAATGAAATTAAAAAGAATATTTTTCATAAAATCTCGGGGTGTTACAATGTAACCTCTAAGACATTATATATTTTTTATATATAAATTGTTTGTCTACATATTTTCACATGTGCTTGTAATAATTGATTTGAAGATGCAATGATGTATTTTTTAAGTTAAAATAATGAATATATATATAAATATATAATTTTATAATTTCACATTAATAAAAACTATAGACAATAAATATTAAATATTTATAATAATATATTTTATTTTGAATAATAATATTTTTCTATTATATTAAAAAAACTAAAAAAATAATGTATCTGTGTATTTATAATTTCACCTATTTAATGATTTCAAAAAGTGTTACTGATATATATATATATATAAATAAAAATATTATAAATTCAATTAAATGTAAAAATAAAAAATTAGACTATATATATAATATTATTAAATTATTAATATTAATAAGTTTTCAAATAATTATATATATATAAGATTATTCTATATATAACTATAAAAATTATTATATCTATGTGATTAATATTAGTAACAATAATTATAACTAATAATTATTCAATTTTATTTAAGGGAAAAATTTCTGGTCAGTTTTTTTTTATTTAAATTTTATAAATTTATTTAAATATAATGAATGTTATATTGAGAATTTATTTTAAATTTAGTATAAAAAATAATATCTTATGTATAGTTAAATTGAAAATAATGGTTAATATTTTTAATTGTAGTTATATATAATTTTATACAATTATGCAATCAATTATATTTCAGAAAATATAAATAATTTCATTTTCTAAATAATTACATATTATGTCATTATTAAAAATTCATATTTATTTTAAAAAATATTACTAATATAACTTCTTCATGTCACTAAAACAATATTATTACATATATAATTCAAATAATATATATAGATATTTATTTAAATTTAAAAATAATATATATATATATATATATATATATATATATTTATATAAATTTTTATTAAAATATAGGTAAGAATAATTTTCAACCATTACAAATATTATTATTTGAAGTGATTATAGACTAACAAAATTAAAAAGAAAATATTTTTATGTAATTATTTCTTATACATATATCAAATAATATAGTGTAATTTTTTTAATTTTAATATACTAATATATAAATATATATAAATTCAAATTTAGTTATTAATATTATAAATAAATATATATATATATATACTTATATAAAATTAATTATATTTTCTAAATATAAAATACATCATTATTTTATGTAATTAATAATAATTTCAAAAATTTAATATTTTTTAAAAAATAAAATTTAAATTTTATATATCATTCAACATTATATATATCATATAATTAACATATGACATAAAACATAAATTCAAATAAATATGAAATTATAATAAATAAAAAATACAATCTAAATTAATAATGATACTATGAAACTACGATTCTAGGAATGAAATTTAACCTTCCTAAAGACAATAAATTATAAGATGATAAGATGTAAGAAATTTTGAAATTATTCACATTAATATAAGATGGGAAGAATGAGAAAACTGGGGGCGTGAATCCATTATAGAATTTTTCTAAATAGAGAATTTAATAAGGATAAAAAAACTCTTCTGTAGATTGCATTAGATTTGTGAAAATGGTTCACCCCTTACTGAAACAAATTTAAAAAATATCACAACCTAGACACAAATGATCGATTTCTTATTAAACCCATTCAAAAAAAATCTCCATCAAACATATCTAGGCCTCTCCCAACCAATTTCTGATATGTATGTGGGATTGAGGTATCAGAATAGTAGAAGGAAGTCAAAGTTGACTCAAAACAAGTAAAATATGCCTTGACACTGAGGTTTCATTCCATTTTATATTCATTTGTTCTAGTTGAGAGTATGACTAAACTTCATAGAGGGATGAGGTAAGGAACACCTAGCCCTTGGGTGTGCTTTATCTATGGATAGTTAGGATGTTCCATGGAATCCTCATAAATAATAAAGGTGGGTTCTGCACCTAGAAAAATGAGTTAATTTTTTGATGAGGGGAATCCAAAAAAATTATTATCATTTTTTATAGTAATTTTGGGATTGATTATATCCTTTATTTATTTCACATTTTTTTTCATGGACTTTTTTTGTATTTTATTGTTTTTATTTCCTCATGTTATCCCCCATGTAATCATTATCAATTTTAAAATATGGAAATTAGATGTTTGGACTCCCAAACTCTTTTTTCAATGATTTGTGTAATTATTGTTTTTTGTATTGTATATTTGTATCCACACATAATGAATTATAAGAAGTAGGTGTTACATAAAAACAATTTAGACTGAGAAAACACTATTTAAATATATTATTAATATAATTAATGAGCCTCCCCTACATTTATTACATGGAAAATATTTACTTATAAGGGTTATATTTCCATAATATATACCAAAACCTTCATTTACAAAATCATGTATCCCCTAAATTAGTTAGAAAACTAATCTATGGAAAGGGTTGAGTTGCATTACTCATATCCCTATGTTTGCAACATGACCTAGGGTATCAAAACATATCTATGTTTAAATAATTCCAAACTAAAGAAAAATTAAAACTAAAACATTTTCTACCCTGAAATCTTGTATAATCAATCCATATTTTGGACACCCTACATAAAATAAATATCCCAATAATAAAAAGGATAATAAAATAGAGTACATAAACTATATATATATATATATAAATTATATGAAATTGATGATCACAATAATTATAATCTCATGAATAAAGAAACAATGATGGATTAACCAAACTAATAAGGCCAATACATAAGAATCCCAAAACAAAAAACAAAACCCAACCCCTGAAAACACAACATTACCCATGGAAATAATTTATATTGAATTCCATATAACTAAATATCACCCTAAATAAAATTTATTAATTTTAAACACCAAAAAAAATAACTTCCTTATAAAAAAACAACTTTTAAAAATAATTTAAAATGCACTTTTTATTTCATTAGAGAAACGATCAGAAATGAAAGAAGTTGAAAATACAAAAGCATAACTATGTATCAATAGTAGGATGAAATTATGATTGTACAAAAAAAAAATTCATCAAAACATCGACTCCACTATAAATAGGGAACATATGAAACATGAGTTCCTATGGAAATCATTTTATGTCCTAAAAACATAGTTTTTAATTAGGGGATAATGTTAAAGAATTTATTAAAACCCCACGATTTATAATATCACTATTTCATCAAAAGGTAACCAGAGAGTCCTAATTCCAATCACATTAGCTACATTACATGTTTTACCCAAACCTCGGGATAGTCACTATATGGGGAAATATATAGTGTGTGTCATGAAATAGTGTTTCATAAATACAACCCTCTCACTGAAGATGTTTTGGGTATCCCTTAATGAATTCAACAATAGTTGGTCAAAAAATAATAGTATGGTAATTAAAAAAGATAAATAAAAAACAAGAAAAGTAATCTTTATTTTATGCACAATCATCCTCGCAAGAAATAAACCCTTTCTATATCGTCATTATCATAGTAAAATACAATATCTACAACAAGGGGCATACTTAATATGGTGCATAAAAAATAACAAGGGAAAAAATATAGGGAACAACATTTTCCAAGAAACTATTTTTTAAATGTACTAACAGTGACTTTTCATAATCTGAATCAGATTTTCATGATAATTTATATAATTTATAATCGACTATAAAGGATTTATATCAAAGACATCACTAAAACAATATTTGATTACTATATTTTTTTTCAAAAATCCGATTTGGGAAATAAAATCCTTTTCATTTTTCCAAAATAATCCCATGAAATTAAAATTATTATAAATTTCATGATCCAAATACAGTGAAACCCTTTTAATAATCAATTCATTTTTAAATATTCATCTTATAAATTTTCATTAATAAATATCACTCTATAAATCATTATATATGTGGGAAAAACATTTTACAATCATTATTCCACGGGAACAATCACATTAACATACATATAATTTCTATTAAATATATCAAATATTAATATAAAATAATTAAATAAATATTATAAAACCACTAATATCCAATTTCATTTTAAATAAATTATCTTAACAATGATACCTATCAATAATCAAACATAAACCTCATATAGTTAGTTTCAGAACATCAAAAATTATGGAATTCATTAAATAAATCTTGGAGGATCCCTCTACAAAACCTAGGCATATATGAAACATAGTTAAACTCATCCTAATCCCTTATGACAATATGCAAGGACATATGGAATTTAGGGTAATAGAAATATCTAGGGGAGAAAGAAAGTGAATGATGAAAATAGAATATACGAAATGATAGGAATTTACCTAGAGACATCCGCTAAAATATAAGTTTTGAGGAATCAAATTCAATAAAAAATGGAGGAATATATCCTTAGTTGATCCATCCATCAATGAAATAATAAATTGGGGAAGTGGGTGGAGTTGGTTAATACAATTTCATATTTTATTATAATTTCCCCATTTAAAAATATCTGGTATATCAAATTCGTAGTGTGGTTATGGTAATTTATGTGTATCCCTTCACAAACACACCCCCATGATGTTGCTTTAATGGTTCACGTAATAGTTCCCTTTATTAGGGAGTAGAATAGAACCCTGAGGTCAACCATAACAATGTGGATTCCTCCCCCCATGACACATGGTGCATCACCATATAAAACCACGTTTCTTCATTTTGAGACCCCTCCAAGTCACAAACAATGGTTTTGTTGTGCATACCATCACTAAACCGCACCACCACATAGTCACATCCCTTATGGTGTGGTCAAAAAAACAATGTAAAAAATTATAAAGAAAAGGAGAGTCTGCTACATAAACTCCAATTTTTGTGGCTTATCCAACTGTTGGTAGACCTAGAAATTCTTTGCAATAACTCAATGGAAACAAAAAATTATTTAAGTAATAAAAACATTCAAATCACAACAAAAGAATAAATAAATAACATCCCGAATAACACAAGGTGTTCTAAAATTGACCAAACCATGAAAAACAATTCTCTCTAAAAGAAAAAATCACATTTATACAAAAAATAATGGATCACATTAGGATACCTCAACCCAAGAGTATAATTGATGGAAAAAAATCTACTAAAGATACTGACGAAACAAACCAACAAATAAGAAGAAAATTTTTAGATAAATATTTATTCTATAAAATTAATGAATGCCAGTATGTGAAACACATCCATGGTCCCATGGAATTATCACTAAAAATACATAGACCTAACATAGTTCCACCACCAAACATTAATAACCATTCATAAAATCAAATTACACGACTATTTGAAAAAACATCCCCAAATAGTGAAATACATGTCTACCACAAACCAATATTATAATCAAATAGTACTGTAAATACAAATAAGACAATAAGAAAATATCCTAACCATTTCACAAATGAATGACACAAGTTCCATCATTTGGATCCTATAAAAGAGGGTAACTTTTTTACTCAAATATAAAACACCATCCCTTGGTGTGTCTATTGAACCCCTTGTAAAACACCATTGATGGAATAATCATATATTTATAACTATGAAAATAGGTCAACTCAATTTTCACCCAAAGTTTTTCCCATTCCCATAAAATAAAATTCTATCATAAAAATAAAAATGCCATTCAAAATAATATAATTTGATAATACAGAATAAAAAACATGGTATTAACTATCTCTAAAAATACACATTTCAATAAATTCCTAATATATATCATCGAAATACAAATATTCAACATGTTCAACAATAGTATAATATAATCCCAAAATAATAAATCATTTAAAACAAGAACATAGTGAGTATTTTTTATCTATCCAATAGCTCGTTAAAAAAATATCAATACATGGAACATTTAACCATGAAAAATAAAATCAATAATAAATTTAATAA
Source organism: Viscum album (assembly GCA_963277665.1). Classification (NCBI taxonomy): domain Eukaryota; kingdom Viridiplantae; phylum Streptophyta; class Magnoliopsida; order Santalales; family Viscaceae; genus Viscum; species Viscum album. The sequence continues at coordinate 175,902,428 of OY728135.1, read as the reverse complement.
ATGATGTCATAAAAATTTATGGAAACTCAAGGAACATAATTCCAATCATTCCTTTAGAAGTATCCATGATAACACCATATGATCAAATATATAAAAAGATTGAAACCATTCTATAATGAATTCAAATTCTATAATTGGTGTGGAATAATCAAAACTATTATACTAATTAATCTCAAAATTTTGTTCTAGAGACCCTCCAATTCTCCTTCTATGATATTCCAAAAACACATGACATCACACAAATATTCCTGAACAAACACTATCAAAATTCACAATTAATATAAAACAATGTTGAAAAATTTTATCCTACATCCAAAAGATAAACAGAACAGTACATTATAGTCATGGGGAGAATTTCGATATAAAGATACTCACACCTATATATAACCCCACTCATACTACATAAAGATATATCATAAAACTTTACTCCCATTTCATTTTATAATTCCATCCATTTGATAACCATCCTTCTAAAACCTCATCCATATCTATTTTGTTAGACACATGAGTGTTACAATGTAATCTTCACTGGAAAGGGGGAAACCTCATCCTTTTCCATTACATATAGTTATGACTAGTTAAAATCAAAAAAAGTGGTCCAATGACCATTCTATATATGTCCCTAGCCAGTATCCCAGTCAAAACATCAATCCAAAAAATATTAGATCCCAAAAATTTTCATGAGAGACATTTAATTTTTTTTATAATCCAATTCCCGAATAACCAACACCTAGTGAACTATAAAAATAATCTTCAAACCTCACACTAATTATTATATACAACATCTACATCCTAATATTTTCATAGTGTGATTCCAATATTAGTAATTATTTTTATTATTATTATAGTTACATTTGAAATAATATCACTGAAAATCATCATAATTATCATTAAGAAAACAAATGTATCCCATACCCATTACTTCAGTTCATTATTATGAATTATTATAATCTACCATTGAGCTCATTAGGAATTATCAGCAAAAAATACTAAGTTTAAATTATACACCTTCCAATGGATAGCTAGGACATCAAACACTTCCACATAACATGAATTTCACATATGTTTCATGGTAACACAATTTCACCCTTGTAACATCAATTAGACAATATTATCCAAGATTATTCTAAATAAGTCTATCTGATTAGCAAAATTAAAATAATTACATGATTTTTCTGGTATTTATCCATCAATGTTCCCAAGATGTACATCCAAATATTGTCTTCACAGAAACTATAAATTTATAATTTGTTGTATTGAAAATCCTAACAAATTACCCAAAAAACTATCTCCCAAAAATCAAAAACACCAAAAATGAAATATATTTTCTCACTATAGGTAGAAAAATAATTTCATTAAGATCATTATGAAACTGAATATAATGATAAATTATCTCAACTTATTTTCATCATTCTTAAATAATAGTTCTTTTATTATTATCCACTTCAAGATCTATTTTAATCATTTGGGTTACCACTATGTTAAATCCTCCTTCAACCACCAAATAAATGATCATGCGTTCTATTATATCAATGAAACTCGTTTGAATGTATCTTAAGAGATATTCCAATGAATATAGGAATCTAAATTTTATTATTTGTATTTATTTAACATTTGGTCAAATTATTCATTTATGCATCGAGTCCATGAACTTAATCAAACATAAATCATCACTAAAAACCTTGATATTTTATAATTTAAAAAAAATCATTTCACTAGGATAATGATATTCATTGAAATAATAATAACAATATTAATACATAACATAGACATCTGGATTTTCTAATATCGTCGTCATAAAGAACTCACAATATTTATTAGGGAAATTTATTCCTTCCATGGTAATTTTCTATAATGTCTCATACATGGCCTCAATCCATTAAATAACCCCACCTATATTCTAGAAGTATTTACATTACTTTTATGATCATCCAATGATCATTTGGATATAGATGGATTCGTCCAATGTATTCATCATCACTCTTCAATTAAATAGTCTCTATGGACTTGTGGTTGTCCATCATTGGGTTTTTACTTATTTGTGATCAAATACATAATATGTCATTTAAAATAAGAGAAATAATAATTTTCTAACAAGTAAACATCTATGTACTATGGAAACTAATATTATTGACTAACATATAGTCCACCAGTATAACGATTTTTCCAATTTATGGAACATTTTTTATTAATGTCTTCCAATGAGAGATATCTTGAAAATATTTAAAATGATTTTCAAAGACAAAATATTGTGCTCTCATCCCTTCAGTTACTAAGTATCCTCACACAACCTAAAATTATAATCCTTCTTTATCCATCCCTTTAGTGATCTCATAAAAATATTTCTATAGATTCCTCATTCTAGTAATATTGTAAAAATATTTACATCACATTTTAAGAACATATCATTTTGGTTATATAATCCTTGTCACACATTTCCATAAACATGTATCAAACAAACATGAATCTCATGACTCAATAATTCACCCATCTAGAACTGATTGTTTTCATATTGGACATGTGAAGCACATAACCCCACACATTTTTTTCATATGGGATCAAGTATATAATTTGAATTTTTTGCCACTACATTCAGCTAAATGATGGTGATACTTCCAGAGTTATTTCATCATTTATATATTTTGATTTATATAAATACTAATGTATAAGATATTGACCATATTTAAAATCATGTAAAATGTGGAAAACCAACCAATTTATAAATCGAATGAAAACTAATATCTAACAACCAAAATGAGATGTTGGTATATGGAAGGACCTATGATGAAAACATGTAGAAATATCCATTTTCTATAGTCAAAACCTCCAATTTTCCCTCTTCAATCTACATAACTTATTCATCCAACACAACATTAAAATCCTCAAGGAGTATAATCTGCTTGATTACATGTCGTCATAATCTTATACTATTTGATCGTCATCATGTTCTATTATAACATCGACATTCATTGACAAAATTTTAGAATGAATATTAATTAAATGGACATGTTGAATGGAACAACTTTCCAGAATACATCCAATATCAAAAAAACCACTACTACTAACACTATAATGTTGATAACATTTTCTTATTTCTTAACAACCCTTTTAACATAAAGATCCTATTAGTCTTTCATCTTTGATAGAACACAAAATTCAAATCTAACAACCATAACTCTAGTTGCCTTGTATTGGTATCTAAACTATTAAATTTTAATATGATACAATGTTTGTCATCAAAATGGGTGGATAGATTTAGTAACCGTGTAGTACCATGTATAGAAATGTTTTTAATATTACGTTGGAAATTAAATATATAACATAAAAAACAAATTATTTTTATCCTTGAAACTCATTAAAATAATTCTTATTTATATAATATGGAGGGAAATCAATATAAGGGTGAAAAAATTATCATTAAAGGATATTTTAATTTAAATTTTACTGGAATAAATAAGAAATAATATAAATGAAAGGTAATGATATGAGAAAACATTTTATTTAAACTATAACTCTAGCAGTAAATGCATCCATAAGAAATATCAATTCAATAATATAATTTATAATAAGAATTTATTTAGAAAATAAATTATTTCTTATAATTTTAAGTCACATTTTTTGAAAACATTATATCATTATGGTAAAATCCTTATATCAAAACATATTAATCAATAGGAAGGTGTAGAATGATACCCATTTAATTAAGCTAACTAATTCATCTCATGAGACAATTCAAAACAACAAGGGTAAATCAATAAATGGAACCCAAATGATGCTACGTGTCCAATACATTCTTCATATATTTATTTAAAAATTTAATAAATAAATTACATGTCATATACATAAATAACTATAATGGGTAAGGAATAAATAATTATAACATGTCCCGGAGAATAAAATAAAATATATATTTAAATGTAATATTTTTTATGAGAAAATAATTTCATTGATATGAATAAAAATAATATTTATGATAAAAATAATATCAAATAAATAATTATCATCATAAATTTAATATTTTAATATAGAGTTAAAAAATAAATAATTATTGAAATATTTCATTTAATTATCAAAAAATATTGTTTTCCTTGTAAAATCAGGTCTTTCACAAAATGGATGTGATATATGAAGATAATATTGGATTAAATATTTTTCATTTCAAAAAATGTATATGATACAGAATAAGATAAATTGGGTAAAATAGTTATAATGGGAAAATTTGTTAATGTTAACAATTTTAAATAACATTCCAATTGATTTTACAATAAGAGTTAAAATTAACAATTTCATTAAGATAAAATTGTTTTATTAAAATATTGTAAATAGTGAATGATATTATAAATTATTAATCATTATTTTTTTTGAGTAAATAATATGTACTTTTCTAAAAGAATTTAAAAAAATGGCTTTGAATGAAAAATATACCCAATAAAAAGGAATATAAGACAATATTTTTTTAAACATCACTCTTGAAATAATATCTTGAAATAAAACTCATGAATAAGAATATATAATTTTAATTACCTAAATTGACATTTATATACACCACATAAATTTAACTAGGTTTACAATTAAAAATATAATTCAAGTGAGAAGAAATTGATACGATATCCATTACATATTACTTCCCTATAAAATAATGTGATTTAAAATTATATATAATTGTTTACAAATTGTTATTAATTTATTATAGAACAATATTAATTTTTATAATATCATTTATGTTCCTATAAAAGTATCATATATCCTTTTCAGTATCAATATTTTCTTAATATCGTTGTTTCGAGTGCTTGATATTTAATTTTTTCATTCTTATTTTATCATAAGTGCTTGAGTATTTTCTTATAGGATATTGTTCAAATATCAAAATAATGATATTAATGTTAAAAATATCATATATATATATAAATTTAATTTAATTTTATAATAATTGTTTAATGGACAATATAAGAATTTGATTCACACACTTCATGGAAATGATAAGTCATGCCATTTCAGGAGTGATTATATCATTTTTTAAAGCATGAAATGGTAAATAAGTCGTTGAAACATTAAATTTAAAAAATCAAAATAATTGAATACGTATCATTTTTATTAATTTCTTCCATCATTATTATTGTCATTTTGAGTTGTTGATGAAAGAAAAATATATCAGTTTGCGAGGTTGTAGCCCTTCTTACACAAAAGGGATGAATTTATCATCCATTTGATGCAAAAGGAGATGGATAATTATTATTCAATAAATATAATAATATCTCATAATATAGGATATAAATTTTTTATTATATTATAGTTTTTAGGACATAATTTATTGTGGCATAATAAGAACTTAATAAAGAATGGGCATCGTTAAATGATTACCTTATCTATGAGAACCCTTTTTTAGATAACATAATTTATACCCTAAGGGTGGTTTTATGGGTAGGAAAACTCTACCTTAACTTGTATAAGTTTGTTTAGAATAATTATTGGGGGTTTTTATTGCTTTGAGTCATTAGGTTGGGTATAAAGAATAAGAGTGGTGGTTCGGTTTTATAATAAATGAGAGTACATACCAGAAATTAAGAAAAATACCTTAATATAATATTTAAAATTTCATCTACAGGTTTCAGAATGTGAAAACAATCTGGACAAAAATATAGGATACATTTGAAATAACATCATTGATTGATATTTGGATAGGTTTATATGGTATTTTAAATTTTATCTTTTGTTTTAACATATTCGTAAAACAATTTTAAACATAACCACTTTAATATCTTTTTCAATCATAACGGAATTTTATTATTCTCTTATTTACGGATTTTATTGTTTTTTTAATTTGATATATATTATATTTTACAAATTATAAATAATGTAATTTTTTACTCTATAGATTTGGTTTGACATTAATGTTATCAATAAAAAAATATAATAAAATGAATACATATATATATATATAATATGTAGTTAATATATATAATATTTTTGCGACATTGTATCTGACCTGAAATTATTAATTTTCTATTTTTTAAAATTATGAATTTTTTTCAAATTAATTGAATAAATACTATGTCGAGGAAGCATGATCATTTAATATATAAATTACAACACTTAACATTTAATATTATTTTTAGTAAAAAAAAAATTTTACTCCAAAATATGAATGATCCTCCAAATCATAAAATATTATAGATATTAAATGTAAAATAGTGGCATCTTTGAATTTACAATTTAAAAAATAATATATTTATTATAATCAAATGAATGTAGAATGAAATATCCATATTTTAGAATCTTGAATTGTATATCTAAAAACTCACTTATATAGTAACTTTAATAAAATTAATAGTGGGATTTTATGCCAAATAACATTATTTTACCCTTAATGGATAATTTTACCATTCCCAAGTGGATAATATTTACTAAGGAAACAATTCATAAAGCCTAAAAATGAAAAGAAACTTTTAAAAACATATCACCCTATTGATTCCAATATTTTTATTAGTTTTTTTATTTTCTAGAAGCGTAATAAATTAATTTAATTTTAAATACATAAAATAGTAAAAAATTATTTTATATAAAATTATTTTTTTAAGTACGAAAATTAACATACATGAAAATCACGATGTATTTTGATTATTATTAAATAATTTTAAATCAAATAGAAATTTTTAAACATTTGGGAATAATCCATGGAATCACATTCTATGATCCAATAATATCATCCCCCAATTATTAAAGGCAATTAAATTAAAAAATGTTATGCAGGTCATTATTCATAACTTCCTTAGTTTCCCAGGTTTCTTCTAATATTTTATGATTTCACCATTGTACCATTAATACTTGAAAAGTTAAATTTCAAAACACATGGCCTCTAGTTCTAAGAATATAGATATTCTCTTCATTGAATGACTGTCTAAGATCCAATTATATTTCAGTATAGATGAAAAAATTGATGTGGTCTAGCATATAGTTAATTAATAATTATATATGGGTGAAACTATGTGCATAAGATATTCTTGATATCATTTTTACAAGGTATTACATAGCTCCAATTCATTCCATATTAGGAATGGGTATGATGTACGTGGGGAGGATTTTCCCATTATTACTAATCATTTTTACCCCCATTAAGAGATACATTATATAAATAGTGATCCCACACATGAAAATCCAAATATGTACATTTAATATTATAATAACACTTTTGACTAATTTTAGGTACATTGGTATTATTACTAATAGTCATTAAAAATTTTTTTATTTCAAAAACATGTTCTGGGAATATAAGATTTGTTTTTCCAACATCATTACAACATGTTGGGGTGAATAAAATCTTTGAATATAATTATTCATGGATTCACATTATAATAAATGATTATAATTTATTAATATAATAATAATCAACCTATTGAAAATACTGATACCACATACCTTGAATGTAATTTGAGGAAGTTCTCAAAATTTCTAATAATGTTTGAATAGTCTTTTTGAACATTCCATCAGTTTGATGATTATTAGTGGTTCTGTAATGTAGCTCGAAATGAAGATCTATTCGGATACTTTTCAATAATTTTATGTAAATCCAGGATCCCAACCACACATAAATGAAAGATGTGCTCCATGATTGTTTATGAAATTTTTAACATAGATTCTTGAGGTTCTCTATTGTGGTAAATATACACTTATTTCATTGAAATGGGCATATATAGATAGTTGATCACTATTAACCCATACAAAATAAATATTTCTATGAGACCTTGTAGATTTAGTGAATTTTATTATATAAATATGATCCTATTTCTACAATGGTATTGGTAGAGGTCGAATGAATCCACTAGGATGTTTTCTCTTAGACTTCTCCTATTAAAAAAAAGTAAATTGATACTTAATTGACAATTTCTTACTTTATATTTTCCCCAAAAAATGTTCCATCCAATACAAATACATCACCATGATACCAATGTGCATAATGAACCCTAAGATATGTGTATCAACTATAAATTCCAATTTAATCTTAGGTATTTATGGAACACATACCCTCAACTAAAATTTAGAATCACCATCTTTATATTTGAAGATATCCAATTTCATGTCATTTTCGTCTTTTAAAAAAATTATTTTCATCACACTAAAAAGATATCAAAACTTCAAATAAATAATTATGTGAAATCATATAAAAATTGTATGGTGATTCTCCTTTGATAAAAGTTCACATATCCATCTTCACAAAATCCATGGACATAGTGTCACATTATATCATCATTGTAGTGATAACATAAGGATATTTCCAACTCATTTCATCCACTACCTTATTATACATCCATGAGTTGTTATGTATTGATTAATAATAATACATGAGTGGATTAATACATTTTCCTTTTCCCATATTAACATCTTTTTATTGAAATTTGAATTTTAGGCTCTTATGATCTATGCACATATCATATATTTCGCCACAGATATAACACCATCAAATTTTCCAAGAAGACATTATTTATTCCAACTCAACACAATGGATTGGATTGTTTATTCAAGAATCATTAAAATCCTTGATTAAACGGTAATATATTTACGATTATTCATAATGAAACCACCAACACCCTTATTCGACACATAACATTATATCAGAAATCCATATTTTTATAATTTCTAGAGTCAATATTAGTTTATTGGCCAATTGTAAATAAATTGTTCAATATGTTCTTCATATTACATTTTTGATATGAACATAACCCCATTAAATGTACTCTTGGATTATTAGTTATCCAATAGAGAAATTCATTGAACAAGATTCCAATTTTTTCATTCCAATCTAATAAAACAACATACATCAGATATTATCATCTATGTAGACCATTATTTAACTACTCATGTATTTATAAGAACTATATAAATTCCATTAATGGAGAAATTTTGAAAATTAAAATAATCATTTCAAATCCAAAATTAATATTTGGTAATTCTATTATATAATAGTTTTCTTATATGTGTCTAAATATTGATTAGAATTTGAGCCTCATAGTCCATATTTGGTTTAGAGTACACATAGACTTCATTGATAAATATCACAGAACAATTATCATGATGTTCCATGAATACTATTTTCATTATATAAATATAAAAGTGGAATGTATTATCAAAATCAAATTTCCTTAATTTAATCTCTTAATTTACATACCTTAAACGAAATTATATCTTTGGAATATCATTCTTCATTACAAACTATTAATGATTCGTAGAACAATTGAAAATTTATTAAATATTTTGAGCTCTATGAAGTTTATTAAATAATCCATAAAATTGAGGTAGATTATTCATTATCAATATCATAATAGCATTGAATACACTATAATAAATATTGATCCTAAAATAATTATATTTCTGCTTAACAAAAACAACAAGGGCTCCATAATGCGAAATTATAGGGAATATAAATAACTTTTCACTCAACTCCTATTGTTGTTTCTTCAATTCCATAGAGGATAATATAGGAGGAGACTTTTATATTTGCCATGATTCATGTATTAATTCAATGAAACACTCAATATCACATTCTGGTGGATTTCTAGGTAATTTTGTTGTGGATAAATAATTGTATTTTTGTACAATAGGTAAATACTCTATTTTAATGATACCTTTTTCATATATTGATTTGATTTTCTCTTCTTTCCCACTAATCTAACACAAATTAAATACTAGAGGTGGATCTATAAATGAATCATAGGATGATGTATCTCAACTATGGATTAGAAATTCCATATTATTTTTATGGATTGTAATACAATAATCCAGAATATTAAATTTGGAGTTATATTTAAGAATATAGTCCATACCAAGGATTATATGAAATTTTAACCTATAAAAAATATTAATTTATATAAATAAATATCATTTATGTATCATAATTGGAAAACACTAACAATTAATTTTTTCTGATGATATTTCTGTTAGGAGTATTGACTGATAACACCACTCAAAATGTGCTTCATAAATTTATTATTTTCATGGGAAAATAGAAGATATTAATGAGTTTAACGATACAAAATCAAATTAAACATTAGATAAATATGGTTCTATGAATTTTTTACCCAACCCATCATGAATAAGAACATTAAACTCAGATATAACAAATCACATATGATTAGATTTATTACCTTAAACTCTTCCTTGGTAAAATCACATTATTATTATGATAATGATTTTAATAATTTTCCATTTATTTATAATGAATGAACTAGATATTAGTATTTTAATTATTCCCATTACATTTATAATAGCAATTATCCTTATCTCCACAATTTTATTAATCTTCCTTTCCCATCAATCATTTAGTAGGATTTTTTTTCTAATAGTATCACAATATTGAAATTTCATATTCATAATCTTCCTCTATAATTTGTTACTATTTTCATTGTTTTAAAAAATATTCTTATTATTTTAATTTTCCATAAAAATATTTTATCATGAATTTAAAATCTATGTATTTATGGAATTTAATAATATTTCATCATATATGGAAATTGGCGATGAAAAAAATTCCATTCAGTGGCGTGTCTTAATATCTTCAATAAAATAACCAATCTTCCGTTCTGAATTATTTATGTATTATATAGAATAACCATCCAATATTTTAAATGTGTTTTATTAATCTTATAAGATATTTTCTCATTTTCCTTTTATATGATGAAGATTTTATTCATTTATGTTTGTTCCTCTTGAGGAATTGTTTTTCAACGAATGTTACCTTAAAAGAACTCCATTCCAAATTTTTTACTTCTAATTATTCCAAAGTATTTTGTAGCAATTGAAAAAATTTATCATTACCTCCGTTATTGAAATATAATTCATTTTTATTCATTTAATTTTCATCACATCTAAATCATAAAAATATATTTTTAGGGACATAATGCATTACCTAGTTACCACTGGATTTTTAGTTATAGTAAATGTGAAAGCATTAATACAGATCAACAGTATATTATATATTTATCATGTTATTAAATGTATTGTTTCTCAATATAGTCATATTTATTAATCATATTTTTTTATCAGAACCCATAATATGTCCCTGATATTCATGATTCCAATAACATTTGTTTTGGATTTCACAATCAGGATATATCTATATTGGCCATGTGAACCGATACAATTTATAATGGAAGGAACCATTTATATGTTATATAATATATTTACATAGATAAAAATATTATTAATTTTAAATCATTATTTATGATTCCAAATATTATAGAAAACATATCATAATTTGATAATTTATGCATTTTAAATCAATAAATAAAAAAACATGGTTTATTTAGAAAATATTTAAATAATAAATTTATTTTTATGTCGACAATATTTTTTGGTATTGAAATGTCAATAAACACAATAATATTACCTAGGAGTGTCTAAAAAATTGTTTTGTAATTTTTCATTCCATATGCTCTAGAAATATGGTCATGATATACTGAACCAACTTGTTTCATGGTTATTACCAGTAAATAATCTTATTCCAAAAATCACATCCACATGTAGTGTCTTGATAAGGTTTTATTACTAGGGACATCAAACAATACCAACATTAAAAATACATTTATGGTATTATCTTATATTTATACTTAGTTTTAAATTCTATCAGTGGGTAATGTGCAATAATATATTTTTTAATAAATCTAATTTCCAAGTATTATAGTAAACTTACATTGATACTTGTTGTAAACACCCATAATCTAGTAACCCATACTCAGTGAATAAATAACTACAGTAGATAAAAAACATGTAATGTCATATAAATAGAGAAATTAATTTATTTATCAACATAAACATTATATATCTATATAAATTATTCCATTTTTATATTCGAAATAAAATATAAATCATAAAAAAATTAATGATTTAAATCCTTAAAACTCATTGAAATATTCCCCAGTCATATCATGGGGATAGGGAAAAAATAATGGTGAGATAAAATTATCATTAATGGATAAAATAAAATCTATCATTATTTAATAATGTATAATATAAATTGAAAGTTATACAAAAAATAGAACATTCCATTAGTCAATATCTTGTGTGAAAAATTCATCCATGGAATATATTAATAGAGTAATCTAATGGATAATAATAACATAATATTCAATGTAGTAATTTATTAATATTGTTTGTTATGATCTTAGACATCATGATATATTTACCATCAAATACTTATGGGTAGGAATATATAAAAAACCATTTATATTTTGAATATTTCATATCTCATTAGAAATTTTGATGCATCAAGGGAGTATTTATAAGGGGGACATATAGTTAACTACTTACCAAAAGTATTCCTCTAATATTAAATGAACAATTTAATTCATTATCGATATAAATTATTAAAAACTATCAATATTTATTAATAAAAATTGAATATATATTTTTTTCAAATGGAAATCATAAATAGTGAATGTTGAATAATATTTATATAAATGGTATATGGTAGGGGAATTAATCATATCTATGATAAAAAGTATATATATATTTAACAATAATTAAATTTCATGTGAATATTTATCCCAAGAAACTTATTGATTCAATAGAATGTTTATGACCACAAAATTAATTAATGATAACTTTGAATTAATGAGAGGTAAATTTTAGTAAAATAATTCCATTTAAATAATTAGAAGAAATATTGAAATTTTATTTCATTGAATATTTCTATTTTGTAATTTATGAAAAAAATTTATAAGAAAAAAAGTTGTGTAAAAATGGTATAAAAAGAGGAAAATAAGGCTATATAATATTTGTTAAAAAAACATTCATTTTGACATACACAATAAGAGTTTAAAATGGAATTAATAAAAAAAGGAGAAATATTCCTCTAAAACCTTATAAAACCCCAATTATTACCTAAAATATTCTTAATAATTTATTTGAGTAAATGAAATGGACATTTGTAAAACCTTATGGAAGATTATGGATACATGAAAAAATTATACCTAACTAAAATTGAAATAATCCTAGATTTTCATTTAAATAGTCTTATTGAAAGAATATCGTGAATAAATGATCATGAATAAAAATAAATTCATTTCAAATATCTCAAATGGGTATCTTATTCAACACGTAAATTTCAACAGGTGCATAAGAAAAATGAATTTCTCAATAGAGTTGAAATATAGATGAAACACCTTACTCCATGCTTGCCTATAGATAATTGTGCTTTAATATAATTTATAATTGTTTTAAATATTTTATTAATACAAAAATAGAACCATATTTTACAATACAATGTCATATATGAACATATTATATTATCTTATCACTCATTAGTTAACAATATATAATTGTTACTATTATTTTGGTCAATAACTAATTATTTTTCCCATGCATGTCTTTCCACTGATGATCTAATTCTTGGGTATATAATATATTTTAATAATTTTAATAATTATATATGTTTTTATGATTATAAAATGTATTCCACAGTTATTTTTTTTATTATCATTCTTGAATGGCGGACAAAGAAAATATTTTTCATCCCTTCGTTGAGTGGTAAGTTGTATAAAAGCACATGAAATGAAACCATATTTCAAATATTGAAAGCGTAAATATGTATAGAATCTATTACCAAAAATAGTAGACCGTGTATAATCTCCATGGCCACCGAGAATTATTATAATATAGGAAATAGTTCACAAGGGAAATGAAGGGTAGAACAGGGATTAACCCCTCAAACACAATAGACATATACCATGGTTTATCATTCAGTCCATGGCCCCTACTACGAAATCCACCTCTACCTCTTGGTTGTCATCCCATTTCTCACTGTATAAGAGTCTACCAAGAATCACCAGCCTAAACATGTTCATCGAAGGATTGCCCCATATTCATGTCTTCAGAGGAAACCTTTACTCTTACCACCTCTTTCTTTGTGACCACCACACATCCTCGGTCGATTCCCTCTTCTACATTGCACTTAATTGTTCCATTCCCTGCATCATCGTGAGTGAAAAAATTCTTCTATCCAGCCATGCCTTTCACTGCCTCATCCAAAACATCCTCACCATGTATTAGTCTATCCTATGGAGCTAACAAAGGGGAGGATGCATCATAATTATTATTTTTCAGTTGATAGTTATTCTTATCTCGGCTCTCCATATACTACAATTCAATATCTGTAGAGTTTATCGATTCAAGTGTCGTAAATAAGTTGGATTTTAAAATAGTAGTGGTAGGAGGTTCCACTTCATTGGAAGCAAGAACATCTGAAGCCACTGGATGAGCAAGTGATAGTATGGGTTCATCATTTATTGGGGAAGAAGGTCCCCGATTTGTAGCAGGAGGAAGACCTAAGGCACTCACCGATGTTCCCTCCAATGGGGTTGTCACATAGGTAATAACTATCCAATCATTATCCTCCCCATGCAATACCAGATCAGTAGAAGAAATCTCTACTATGAGCTCAATATTAAGAGAGTTACAAGGACAACATTCTATGAGAATAATAGCAGAGGATGAACTTTTCAAACAAGGTTGTGCAACTAAGTTATCTAATTTATCCCTTCCATGAGAACCATGTCCCCGAAGACAAACATTCATGTAAATCCCATTTTATTCCCCCTTAGAGTGAAATTGTTATTCCAAAAGAACAACATTATCCATATCAATATCATCTTCAGAAATATCACCCTAATTGGAGGGTCCCCCGCATTAATAAGTGCGAAGAGGAGGAAAATCATTACCCAAATGATCAGGAAACATAACACAACACATTTGATCATCAATAGATATTCTTTTTTTCTTACCAGCAACAACATCAACAAATGACATCGGTCCCCCATTACCATTACCTTCCACATGATCTTTCCAATTGATTTAAGCTGAAATCTTCAACCCATTAGGGATTGATGAATTACCCTTTCCACAATCCTGATGGCTGCTCCTCATAGACATAGATTGATCAGAAACAAATGACTATTGAAGTTTACAACTTTCAGCAAGATGCCCAAAATGTTTTCATTTGGATGAATGTAAACCCATATTATAGTTATCATGAACATGTCCAATAGTATAACAGTTTAAACAGAAATCGAGATCATGTTCGAAGTCAATCTCGTGTTCAAATTTAAAATCACCAGCAATCAAAAGCATTGTCTCAATAAGCGGAAATTACATATCAAATAAAACTAGAATGCGAGATAATTGGCCATAATGAACAATCCCTATTTCTTTATCAATCTTAATCAGAGTTCATATTGACTGTGCAGCATCCTATAGGATACTTGGATGCCAAAATACCCAGTTCAAACCATTGATTTGAATCAGTTTATTGTGATATAGTATTATTGGCTCGAAACCAATCAATCCAGAGATCCCATTTCTGAATCCTATGAATCCATAGCTTGTTATTGATAATCCCTTGACTCTAGTATCTCATTTTAATATCATTATATCATAATAGAATATGGTAAAACTTCATACTTATCTATACAAGATTCTATTCACTGAAGTCCCAAATTTCCTAAAGGCGCTTCTGAATATCTTTAGGATTCCAAGTGGCATTCTTCAGTAAGCTTAAACAATATATAATAGAATGATTACATGCATCAATATGCTCTTGAAAAAATAGTGGATTCACTTTGACTGTAACACAATCGGTCAATGAAGATCACACGATGTTGACTTAGAACCAACGCTACATCATCTTTCATTGATGACCCATTGAAAACATCTACAGGATTGAAGTAATCATCCAACGAAAGCATCAAAAAATTAAACCCTATGCGCCAATAACATATAGAGAGAATATGTCACCCATCCCTTAATGCACCTTTCTACTAGTACCAATACAAAAGCTATTATATTTTAGAAACAAGTACTATATATTTTTATCATTTTTATAAAATTCTCCCATTAGTATCTCTCCTCAATTTATTTTTTGTTGTAAAAAAATTACATTTTCTCGTGTGGTTGTAGTCTGCCACACCCATGAGTTATGGTTTGGTTTTCCTTTTTATGGTAAAGGAAATGGATATGCATTATTCCATTAGTATAAAACAATTAAGGTATATAGGATACAATATTATTATATTATATTTTATCATAAAAATTTTAATGTATTAATAGTTGAAATAAATAAATTAAAAATCATTAATATGAGTAACTTATCTTAAGGAAACCACAATTTTTCAATTCGTAAAGACCCTAATTATAAAATTTTATGATGAAAAATACATCCAAAACATGTATAAGGAATGTTTATGGAGGTTATATATTTTTAGTTCTATATAATAGTCTCAAGGTTTTCTGTAGATGATAAGAGACGTGGTGCCTTTATATATTAAATTAAAGGCTAAACAGGGAATTTTTAAATACTTTTAAAATATAATTAATTCAATTTCAAGTACATGTTATAAAATATGTACATAATTTAAATTTTATTATTTAATATTGTTGATATACCTTCAAATAAAATTTTACTTATTATGTTATGTGTTATTTTGTACAGTATGTTTTGGTTTAACCGCTTTGTTATAAATTTTATACCTTAACCGCATTAATGAATTTCTAAACATTAATGGTCTATAATGTTATTTATATGGTAATTAATGAATAATTAATGAATGTGGCATCCCTATTTATACCATTTATGATCCACCATTTCTTCTTAAAATATTTTTTTTTTGTTTAATATTTTAATAAAATATTATATTTCAGAAAATGTAAATCTTTTCATTTTTGTAACTATTATTTTAGTTGTACATTAGAGACATGATGAAAAATATGTGATTATAAAATATAAGTTTAACACATGTTTAAATTTTCAATTGTACCTACTAAATTATTGGGTCATTTTTTCTCACCTGAAAATATTTTTTTAGTGTTTTAAATCTAATCTATATATTATTTCTATAAATTAAATGAATATTGACACTGTGTTTCATAAAATCCTAATAAAAATATTTCATCCATAAAATTTTAAATTAATTATAAAGATAGGAAAAATTAGTTATTCATCAAATAAATGATTATAACAATACATAAGTTATATTTATCCCATCCAAAAATAAATTATATATTAATAATACGAGAATATAAATTTTGAAATAATATTTACAAAAAAAATTGAAATATTATAATAAATAGAAGTAAAAATAAATTCTTAATTTTATGAATCATTACTAGTAATGATCGAAATACACATACTGAATAATACAAATAAAATTTGTAGAAAGTGTATTAATCATTATTAAATTGTTTTTTGCATTAGTTCCCTAATTAAAATTTACCGAGGTGACATATACTTTTTATGGTCACTACTCATTATTTAAAAAATAAAAATAAAATATTTACCAAATATAAACCTCCTGTTTAAAAATATATTAACTAATATTCCTGATTCAATTTATATATGTTAACAAACATATTTTTTATATAAATATGTAAAACATATGGAAACATATTTGTTTAAAATATTACATTTCTATCATAATATATTTCATATTTAATGAAATAATTTTTTTTATTAATAATAGATTATTATAAATAAAATGGTTCCTATATCAAATTAGGTAAAAATAGAAAATATAATTTTATATTTAAACTATGTTATTTGAGGAAAATAATAGATTTATTTATATTTCATTTATTTTTTACTATTCACTAAAAAAACTATTTCATAACAAATCCCAAAATTTCTACCTATGTGAGTTTTGATATATTGATTTCTAAAATGATAATTAACTACGAAAAGTAAAATTTATAATTTTTTTAATTTAAGTCACATCAAATTCATGAATAAAACTATGTGTATTTTTTTAGTGTTTCATGTAAATTTGAATTTAATATAATTTGAACTCATTCATCTCATCAAAATTGAAACACACCTCAGGACTCCATTATATGAAGACGATTTTAATATCTAGAAAATAAATTCTTTATTTACTACTCCATGGTTACTTCTATCTAACATATACTGATGTTCGCATAAAAAACATTTTCACTATGGTTTCCCCCCAAAACAATACTTACATTCCCTCTAATACAACTTCATATGAAGAATTGGTTAATAATTATTATAACTACATTAAAAGCATCCCAAATAGAAAATTATAAAAAAATGTGGAATATCCTTCCACTGAGGTTTGTTGAAATTTTTTCATCCATAACATGGAATTCCAAGACCCCACCCACCATATCGAGTCATACCTACATATTAATCAATTCATTATATTGTTATGATTCAATGATTTCATTATTCACATGAAATCCACAAAAACCTCCATGTACATATATAATTAAAATTAAAAATATATATTATACTATTTTTGAAATTTTCTACTACATTTATAGAAAATTGGTAGTGCATCTTTTCATTCAAGTAGTTGTTTGACTTATATGGATACTCCCACCTTCCACTCTCCCTAACCAATCATCCCGAAGAAGCCTCAATAATTTCAATGTCTATTAGTTCCTCCAATACTATCCCTCTAATAATAATCCTTTTTTAACATTTTATTCTACAAATTTCAATAATTCATTTTAAATTTTTTGAACCTAGGTTGTGTTCCCCATAAGTGGAGACCCCCGATATATTGTTTGTCCTCATCAGCACTCACCAGTCTTACTCAACATAGGAGGTATAGTTGAATTTCCATAGATTTATATCATTTGTCTCATATTCAACACTGACATCTAAAACATATAGGCATCCAACAATTTAATATGTTAATTTTTTTGATTTCTATCACTATTTTCACCATAACATTCATCATGAAATGAATATTTCATATCACAATAAGAACATCCCAAAGATGATTCCTTAGAATATATCTCTCTATAAATATTTAAATCGATTTTATAGTACAATATCATTAGTGTCTTATTGTTAGAGTGAATAATGCAAAACACATCATAGAAAAAACTCACAATGTTTCATTAAACATTCAAAAGATCATGAGTTCTTCCACTTAATTGCATGCCTCTGGAACCTAAGTGACATTCATCAAGATTATCCATATGTTTCCCCTTCTAGTATTAATATTCTGCTATGAACCTGTCGAAATAGATAATACTCATTGATTAATTCTACTACATCTTTTTTATAATCCACATCTTGAGCAAATATTATTGATACATGCTATTAACCATATACACCTTCCATTTCGATACATTCAATGAGGGGTACACCTTTACCATCATTTCAGGTATAAAATGATGTCTATGTAATGTATCCATCATGGTTCTGATGTGTTTCTTTCGAATTATATACTTATTGAATATTTCCATTAATAACTTCATTCAATATTATTATAAATTACTTCTCCCAAAAGTCCCAACATAAATTTCAAGCAGTTCAAAACTGAATGAATAGGAGGGACCACATATTAAAATATATGGAATTAATCCCTCAGAAGCCTTCTCTTAAAAAATAGGTTTATCCAAACTCTACTATCAACTAGTAAAGACATTCATAACCAAATATATCGAAAATGGTTTTTATAATCCTTCACTAATAACTGATTTTGATGAAATATCATTTGATGGTTTGGGTTTCCAATGTTACTATCCCCAAGATAAATCTATTTAAAAATCATAATATTTATAAATTACCAAAAATGGTACTCCTGAATCTATGTAGAAACCATGGTCTCCCGCTATATTAAGTTATGTGATTCAGATAATTCAACAATGGGCTTTAATATTGAAGTTTTTGTAGATTCAAAATAATTGAGTATTCCCCCAATAGAATTTATCAACAATTCTATATCAAAATGTCCCCATTTTCCATGGATATAAGGTGATCTATGATTCAGAACGATGTAGATGTAGTGGAAATTCAAGTTAGATTTTAGCTTCACCACATGATTCTGAGCCACAGTAAAATTGAAGGGAATAGAAACCACTCCATAATGATGAGTTGAAATATCATGATGATCTATCTAATTAATAGAACACCCCTATTATTCAAAGTCCATGTAGGCATAATACAATAAATAATATGGAATAAGAACAAAAAAACATGTTTCATAATGTAAACATTATAATTCCACTATAAACCCATGGAAATAACAAAACAGAGCCCAATATATGTGAAAACATATAAAACTACTTTTAGGAATCATAAATACATTGCAAAAAATGACACTATTCTATAAAACAGTATATAATATGACATATTCATGAAATACTATATTATAAAACATGACAAATTTCATATTTAAACAACTATCATTTTTATTATTTTAAGGAAAACATTTTAATATTTGCATTAACAAGAAAAATAAGATTTTCTAAAAGCCCAGAAACCTTTAATAATATATCTTATGTTAATGGAAATCATAAAAGATTTTTAAATCCCATTATAATACCTTTTCAATATAATAATATGAAAAGTCTAATGAAACCATTTAACACATCTAATTATGATCTCATCAATTAAAAAAATATAAATACCATGGATTGATCTCAAATAAATGATGGGAACCATCACAACTAATTTTAGATCCAAATTAAGAGTAAATATAAATCCAAAGGGATGTATAATTATGAATTGTACATCCACATGGTTTGTATGCCATGTTTCAATAATTTGATATCCCATCTGAATGAACTAAATTTCCTTGAATTAACACAATATCATTTTAAAGTACATATGGCCACCCATTAATTATTGGATTCCTTTCATAATATCCAAAAAATGAATAATATCAAAATATAACATAATGTTAGAAGAACTGACAAAAAATCCAAAATCAATCCATCATAAAACTAAGACTCCAACTATCGAAGGCGGACCATGTTTCCTCGGAAAAGGTTTTAATCAAACACTTACATGTGATATACCTATTGGGTACCACAAAAAAATGTTAATACTAAATGGATACACCCAGATATCAGCAGGGTCTATGATGCCAATGTTTTAGAAATCAACTATAGTCAGCCCATAAATTTGAACCCAAAACGGTCCATGACAATCCCCATTGTACTTTCTCAAACTCCTCATTCAAAAAAGCATCTCTATATTATCAAAACATAACAATTTGATAATGATTTCACATTTATAAAAAAATGATCTCATAATGGTTTCCACCTTCAAATTAGCTATGAAAAGTCCATATTACGGAATCTTATTAATAAAATAAAAATAATAATATAGATTAAACAACATAAAAATATTAATTCATTTAATAAAATATAATAAAAAATTAAAACCATCTAATAAATAAATAATCCAATGTGGGATCACCTAGTTGATAACGATGATGCATAATCACAAAAATATAAAAAACAGAAATAATAACTGTGTAAAAAATAGTCCACATCTATATGGCATTTCAATCAATGAAGAACACTTATCACTAACAATAAAATTAACCTGGTCACTAAAAATGGAAGTGGTTACTATAATGGGACATAAAAAACATGATAGATCAATACACTGAATGATGTATTCATTGTGTGGAAAAAATCTAGTGACATAGGATACAAGAGATGTGTTTTTTTCATTTTTTCAGAGAAATACCATATATTCTAGACTGAAAAATTTATAAATTAGTATTCACATGTAAGTATATAAAAAGTTATGACACCAAATATAATTTAAAAATTTAACCACATTAAAACATCATTTTAAAATATTCAAATCCCATTGAAAATACACTCGAGTTTAAAAACTTGAAAATTTTTTATTCAATATTACTTATGTAAATAGGGGGAAATAAAAATTATGAAAATAAGAAACATATGAAAAACATCACTAATATGATTAATCTATATAAGTAGAAATAGAAAGATGAAAAATAATATATAAAGTCCATCTAAGGAAGATAAAAAATGATAGATCCTAATGGGAATAATTTAATATCAGGGGAACCCCACATGGTTTTAAGGAGATATGTTACTAAACATTCCTAAATACAATGTAGAATCAATAAGAATGAGATATTGTGTAATAAAGAAAATTATGATCGATTAATGGCACACATGTTTCGTCATGGGAGTTCCCCTAGATCGGATAAAGTCACTCTATTGGGCACATGATGGTGTGTTTCATTTATAGTAAAGAGTAAATATAGACCTCTCCCCATGTTCTTGTTGTTCCCATTAATGTAGTCAACATGGGGTGTGAAACATTGAATAATTAGAACATAACAAATATTCATAAGAATACATAACAATTAATTTATCAACTCACAATCAACAACATGAAAATAATGTTTTCCTTTTCACATCATAAATATAAGTAACATAAATAATAACTACTTAATGTTTTATAATTTATAGTTTCACATTATCCCTTTAATCAATTTTATAAAAATGAAAATATTCCTATTTAAATATCTACCTCAAGATGCCATTTCAAATTTCAAAAATTTATATATACTATAATGGATTTCTTAAAAACCATCCTTTAGAAACTAATGTTTATATCAAAACATTCCCATATTCAAAATAAAACATTTCATAAATCTAACAATTTATATCGTATAAAATAAATCCCACCAAAACACATTTTCATTGATTTAATGTCCCAAAGTGGCCAATTACCGTTGACAATCAAAAACAATGTGAAAGAATTCTCTAAAAAAAATTAAAAAATAATTAAAATTCAAATAATAAATTAATAAACAAGAAAATAATTTAACAAATTTTTTCCTTGGTATGAATGGTTTTAAACCATTTTGAAATCCATTAATACTACTTTATATTCATATAATTTTGAAAACTATGTATTAGAAAACATGAATCGAATGAAATGTAATATAACGGATGTGAAAAGAATTTCTAAATAATATTAAAACTAAATCAATTGTAAGGGGTTACAAATTTTAATTTTAATAGATATCATAAGACATAGAACTGAGGATCTCTACACGTTTTGTAGATACAATTTTATTCTGAGTTATATCTATCCTTAAAATTATATTCAATCTCAACAATGTTTGTTTTTGGGGGTAATACAATAATCCACTGGAATGTAAAAGGGGGGAGAGGAAAAATAAACCAAGATAATTGAGTGATATACCATGATAAATTACAATAATTTCATTTTTTGAAATCTCAAAATCAAATAATTATGTACAGAGATTTCCCTAGGTTATCAATATAAATTTCCCTAGAAAAATGAGGGATTAAGTAGGGGAAATTAGTTAATTATTTATGGTGATAAGATATTATTTTCACCAATAAATAACTATGGATGTTTTTCCAAAAATCCATTCACATAATCGCTACCACATATTATCATCCATGGAATATCGTGTGGAGGTAATCCCAACTATGCACTGTGATGTATCTTAAGGGGTTGGAGCGTGGTTTCATATGATAGGGAATAGAACATATCCCAAAGTTCTTCAAATGTGGTATGTAATAATTCCCCATGAAGCAAGAAAACTTTCCCATATAGAACCATGTTTCTACAATTTGGGACACTTCAATGTTACAACCCAAGTGTTACAGTGTGTATCTCCCTTGAAAAACACTTCCAAAACATGTATACAACCATTTCAGCGTAACAAAATAATTATTTACAAATTTAATAGAGAAAAATAGGGGTTATGAAGTGTCCTCCCATTGATATTGTGCATCCTGATTAACCATGAATAATGCATTGTAATTGAATGAATCATCAAAAAAATTAATGATGCACTCGAAATATCAACATAACACTAAAATTTGATAATTAATTACAATATTAAGAGGATATATTTATAAAAACTATATATATTTTCACCATTTATGGTGGGATTCCACCATGAAAACATAAAACAATTTAACAATATACATTTTACAAGATACAAATATGTTTTAATATGAATTTTCTAATATATTCTTCCATATACATGATCAATTATGACTAATAATAAATTTTACCCATTATTTTATAAAAACATTACAATGAATTTTTCATCTATAATAATTATATTTAATGATTAATATATAATTTTCAAAATTTTAACTTCTGATAAAATATATAAAATGATAAATAACGGTTGAAAATAATTTGAAATTTATAGTTTTAAGAAAAATTGTTTTTTGATGTGGGGTTTGTTGGCATTAAGAAGTGACATAATCTACCAATAAACGTTTAATGTCCGCCTAAAAATGCAACAAAACTCATTATTAGGAAAAAAATTTCAACAACCTTAGTACCAAAACAGGTCATTTAGATATGTTTTTGTCAATAGTTAATCTTGATGTCAAATGTTAAAAAATTGTTTTTATTTAAATATTTATTTTAAAAAACATAAAAATATTTTCTTATTGATTTTTTTTAATAAAACAAAATTTTAATTTATTTAATATATAAATTTTTATTTTTGTTCTATTTATTATTTAATTTTTAATTATTTTAATTTTCTACATACCATGAAAACATTGAAAAAGGGTTCCCATCATTACGCCATGCCCACACATTCTTTTTAAAACCTTTTTTATTACGTAGAATAATAAACTTTCATAATGAAACCCATATTAACTTCACTCACACTCATTCAAACAAAATATCATTGTATTTACCTTTATAAAAACACATTGACATATATTAATATGTCATCAAATGATATTTTTTCTACCTATTTCAATAAAATTTTTACCATATAAAATAGATTCCCCGGATGATAACCATCCTTGTACAACACAAGCCCAATATCCCGTTATAATTTCTATACATTTTATATTATTAATATTTATAAATTAAAAATTATGTAATAAAATAATGTTAAATAGTCAATAATAGTTACAATTTCATTAATAATAAATAAAAAATAAAAAATAACTTTTAAATAGAAATTAAAATTTTAAATAGAATATAATTAATAATTATAAATAATTAGTAATTATTATTTATTAATTAATAATTAATTATTATCAAATAATATGAGAATTGAAAAAGATAAATGGTAAGGATTCCCTGTAATCCTATATGAAATATTTGTTGATAATTTTACAGGATTGAATTTTCAAAGGTACTATAACAGTATTGTAGTAGTGCTAGTAATGTTGCCAGTATTGTAGTGGGGCGATGTAGTAGCACTACTATTTAACTGGATTGGACTTTTTTCATGGTTTGGGACTCCATATTAATGGGCCTCTGGGCTAGAAATGATTAATGGTATGAAAATACTGTATAATTCTTTGGAAAATAGATCACTAAAGGTAATATTGACCAAAAGGGGATGACTAGATGAATAATGTGACATAAATGGTGGACGAAAAACTGGGTTTAAGCACCCCTAACAACTATACAGGGCATGGATAATCAAATGAGAACATCCAATAGTGACCTATGAATTAACAACCAAAAGGTTTTGGGGGAGTGGTTTCTTATATGTATTCATGCCAATTAAAATGAAATGAATCTATGTATTTTGGATTTTATTCCATGAAATCTTCTAATCCATATCATGTAAATATTCTCTATCAACATAGTTCAAAAGTAAATTTTCTAATAAATAAAAATTCAACATAATTCAACAATGGGATTATAATATTTATTAATTAATAATTACAAATATGATATTACTAATCAATTCATTAAAATAATAATAATTACTTTTGTTTTATATAATTTTTAATTAATAATTATATCTAATAAATAATTACTAAATAATTTTTCTTATTTAATGATATGATAAAATGTCACATAACGACTAAAAAATATTGAATTAAAAAATATATATCTTTATGAATTCGAAATTAATAATTAACATGTAATTTATATTTTAACTTAGTATTACTAGTAATTATTAAAAATTAATAATATTTTTAGGGTGGTTTTTTAAAACTCATATCTATAATTAAATAAATAATTCAAATAAATAAAACTACATATAAATAATTTTTTAATAATCTCCAAATAATAAATTTAAAATATAAATGTGGATCTAAAAAATTATGGAATATGCAATAGTTTTTTTAAAAAGATCAATATAAATTAAATTGAATCATTTATCAATTGTTTTGAAAATCACTACTAAATTAACGATTTTTAATAGAGTCCAAGGAAGTAATCAATCATAAAAAACATCAATCAATATAAAAACACAAATTTATCCTCGTTATTGATTTTTGATGTCCCACTGGACACCACCATCCATCATGTAGCCCTAATTCCATTTAAGAAATTTAAAAACTAAGACAATAATTTATAATGATATCCAAAATTTTACTATTATGAATCATATTCATGTATTTATATAAAATAAAGTAAAAGTACGAACATGTATCTTTAATTCAACAACTATCATGTTTATTAAGAATGATTTCCAATGGTTTATTAGTTCTAAAAAAGTTGTTACACTCTATTTTATGGAAGCTCAAATGATCAGTTCATTAGAAGAAGGATGTTTCTATTATTTAATAACTACATGTATTATTTTTAATAAAATGGGGAGGTGCATATGAGAATTTTTCATTTACAAGTGATTGTATATCATGTTGTGCAAGGAAATAGTGTAATCAATGTGGGTTCCCATTCTAATGCCTATTACCAACAATAAATTAATTGCATAAATAATATCATAATTAATATATAGTAAATATTTAATAAATGAATATATTAGTGATTTCTTATGTTCAAATCCAAGTGAATAGGGATGCACTTCTCGACTTACATTTATCTGAAACATTAATACCAATAATCGAAAATTTATAAACACATCCATTAATTACAAACAAAATTAAAGAATACCAAAAAATTGGGTGGGTATACCTTAATAATTCCACATGAAACCATGTATGATCATCTCTAAGAGCTCCCCTATATCCAAAATGAGTAAAATCCCCTTAGTACAGGATTAATTTCACCATATTCAAATAGAATCATCATCAAAACCCTAATCCAGGACACACAAATTAGAACTAAGAAATAGGGGATGTAACTGAAAATACATTGATATTAATTGTTTTAATTACGTCCTGAAATAGAACTGATCAAAAACAACCATACTCATTAATATATGAGTAAAATATCAATTTTGGAAAATTATAAGAATGTGAATACTATTTAAGTTCAGTTCCTAGTGTATATATCAAATAAATACAAAAAAATACCCTTTTAAATAATTTTTTATTATTTATTTAATATTTTCCAAAATATAGATAAATTGTTCATTTATTAAAATTTAAATATTCTTGACCCCACTAAAATAAAACTTATCCCCACAAATAGAAAGACATATAAACAAAATATTTAAAACATACATACATTGAGATTATATACACTGTAATATTCCAGTTCAATAAAGAATAATACATTTTCATATTTAATAATATTTTCAAATTAAATATTAATTTTACATTAAAGGGGGTGCTATGATCGATGGCATACCCGATAAACAATGATGGCTTTCTTTGAAATCTTACATTGTACACTAATAATATAATAATATTATTTTAAATTATAGTTAACAACTGGACATTTATTGGCAGGAATGAATATATATAACTAAAATATGAATACATATGTTTGTTAATTTTTTTTATATTTTTCTAATAAATATTAGAGGCTTAAAATGAGGATGCATCCAATTTTAATCACAAATATTCTAATATTATTTTATGGGTTGATTTACTACCTTTTTATGGGGAACCCTTTTTAAATATAATTTCTATTACATTTATTTGTTATATTAGAGAAAATAAAATCCTTATTTATAATTGTGGCATCAAAATATACATTCTGTAAATTAATTTTAATTTTCTGATAAAGATAATTTTTACATAAATAGTGAATATTGATGTATTTTAATTCAAACACTCTTTTTTATTCAAATTTATTTATATGGTTATATTATCTTATTAATTGATTTAAATGTTTAATTATAATATATTATTACCATTTAATCCAATGTTGGTAATTAAATGTAATTTATTTTTGAAATTGGACATAAACAAGTGTTAATCCTTTAATAGATATTGTTTGTTAAAAACACGCTACTTGTTTTGATGATTGAAATAAATTTTAAATTAGTTAATGAAACCTCAATGTTATGAAATTGGTAAAGTATAAATCATTTTTGAATTCAGAATATCAAATATAGCATTGGTTGATTATTTGTTTTTTTCTGAAAAACTTCATTTTTTGATGAATAGTGAAAAAACTAAGTAGTTGTTAAAAAAAACTATCTTTTCAGTTAAAATGAAATTTTGCGGCTTTTGTGAGTTGAATTTCCAAAATCAAAGATTCATGGATGTCATTAGTAAGTAATATTTGTGTTCAATGGGATGAAAATAATTTTTGTTGAATAGTGACATTTTACTTTTATTAACCGTGATTAAAGATAATTGGGATAATATAAGATAAAAATAATGTTATAATAAATTGAAATTACCTTGAACCATTTCATAACCTTATTATATGAGTCCTGGCTGACAAAGACAATCCATGGGTAAATTTTGGGACCCCATATACCCACATGGGTAAGCTAATGACATTAATAACTTTTTATTTAATGTCAAAATTAAAATTCCATAAACATATATTGTTTTACAAATACAATTTTATTAATGGGGTTATGTAAGTTGTATTTTGACTATAAATATTCATTATATTGATAAAAATATTTACTAAATCATGGTAATTTTTTTTATAATTTTTGTACATCAAATAAATAAATTATTTAGGACACAATGACGATGCAGTGTTTACATCATTATTGAATAATATAAATAAAAGAGAATATAATGTTTAAAAAAATATTTAAAACATGAAAATTTTTTATTGGATGATTTTATTTCGAAAATTGTCCACCTTATCATCAACATTAATGATTTTTCAACATTTAGAAACCGAAAATCCCTATATAATAAAATAATATTTTCAAACATTCCAAAAGTACCCGTCCTATCTCTTATAAAAAGGCCACACTTCCTACCCATTTCTCACACTTCTCAATCCCTTTGGAACATCCAAAATCTACAAATATAAACTCCCAAGATCCCTCTCTTCTTTCCCAGAATCCATACATTAGGCATAAATCATTTCAAGAAACCCATTTTGTTCAAACCAAGGCGGGTTACTCGATTTAAAGGTACCGTTTTTTCATATGTTCTTTTGTCTTATTTTGATTCTGCATCCCCCTAAACACATTTTGAACCATTATTTTATAACAAAACCAGAATAATAAATATACTAGGATGTTGTTATAATAATTATTCGAGCTACGCTTACAAACACCTCCATCGAATTGGTAAAGAACTTAATGTTTATGTGGATGGGAAACTACCGCCTCATGAAATGATGTTTGTTCAATTATCTCCTACCACCTCTCATGGTGGCCATTGAGATGGAACTGTATTTATATATGATATATTGTAACACCCCAAGATTTTATGAAAAATATTCTTTTTAATTTTATTAATTTTTTTTGTTGTACGCTACACCAAAATGAGCTCGTACAACACGCATCCCTGACATGGCTTGCATTACACGCAATCATGAACTTCCATGATAGCGTGTGTTGTACGCAATATCGAGTTTCTCTAAACAACGATATGAAATTAAAATATTATTAAAACTAGACATTATGAATATTAATAAACACTTTTTAAATTTTATAAATTTTATTTTTGAAAATGGATTTAATTTTTGGATTCGGAATATCGAAATTAGCCTATGTTGAAATTTTGGTATTTTTCTGAAAACATTAAATTTTTTATGAATAGTGGAAACACTGGGATACTATTTAAAAACCGTCTTTTTATTTAAATAAATATTTATTTTATTTAAATTTATTTTATTCCAAAATTGATACATAAAACCTATAGAATTTAAATTTATTTCATTGGCTTCATTTTATAATAATTTTAGATATATAGAAATTTTATTGAACTTTTGACCGTCTTTTACCCACCTCCTAGAAGAAATTGCAAACTTATATAAAACATTATTTTACCAATTTTGTGAATGCAATTTCAAAAATCCGAGAGACACGGTTGATGTAAGTAATTAAAATGTGGTTCAATTAGATGAAAATAATTTTTGATGAATAATAACTTTTTACTTTTTTACCACAGTTAAAAGTAAATACGGAAATTAAGGGTAAAAATGATATTATTCTTATCGTAACACATGTCCTAATTCTATTGGATAACTTTACTTCGACCAAAAACAATATTAGGGATAAAATATTACTCTTTAGGCCCACTTTTATTAGATTAGTATATTTATTATTAATTTATTTGAAGAAGTGTTAAAATAGTTAAAATCAATGTTTAATAACTACATAATTTTTAAAATATAGTTATACATAAGATAAATTAAACTATAAAGATTAATTAGAAATATAAAAAGATTTTCTACATAATGGTATTTTATTTTTAATTTTTAGACATTAAATAATTTAATATATTTATGACATAACGATGATGTATTAATTATCTTATTAATGAAATATTGATATAATTGATGTTATAAATACCATAAAATATGTAATTAGAGACTTTTAATGAATTAAAATAATTTTCTATGTTAATATGACATGTTATTATTGATTTAATTAACGCTTTTCTAACAATTCATTCTATTATGATTTTCACAAAAATCAATTACCAAATTGTGTCAAAATTGATATAAAATAGTTTTTTAATTTAATATTATTTATAAATTTTTATTTTATTCCTAAAAATATATGGTTCGTCCAAATTACTAATATAAGGTTATATATGTTAATAATAAACAACCTGGGGTTCCTTTGGCCTGTTATAGTAAGGTTATTAACCTTATACTGTAAGAAAACAAGAAGAAAGGGTAAAATAAAAATTATTTAACTTAAAGTTAAATCTAAATTATAAGGTTAAAATAGAAATATAAAATTGTCTAAATTATATTGGATGAGAGGACTTCGACCCATAACCACCTTATCTTCGAAATAACTCAATTTGGAGCTATTAGAAACTGAATATGACATTATAATTAAATAATATTTTTGGTTCTTCCCAAGGTGGCCCTCTCCTCCCTTATAAAAGGGAACCTCCTCCCTCTCTTCCTCACACCACTTTGAGGCTTAAATCTCAGACAAACCCTTCCAATTTATATTCTACATTTCCCTAGAAACATCCTAGAGGTTCTGGTCTTCTTTAAAGACCAATCAATGTTCTTTAAGAGGAGGTTTCAAAAAGGCGTGTTGAAAGAAGAGGTAATATCTGTTACCGATTATTTCATCTTTATTTCTTCTTCTACTTATTCTTCTTTAGTTGTTTAATTATGAATTAATAACATCAGTATCACTCATATAATGATATGTTATTATATGTTTGAAACAACCCTATTTCACCATCTATCCATCCTATGGAAAAAGAAATCACCGCACGTGTGTATGTACAGAATACTGTCTCCACGCCATGGTGTAATCTGTTTTCGACCACAACCTTACATGGATGGGTATAATGGTGTAAATAAAAAACTATATATGATTATTGAAGAGTTATATTGATTCTATAATATTATACATACACTAAAATGAAATTCCACAATCATGGGAATTATATCACCACTCGTGCATACGTACAGACTACCGTCTCCATGACGCGATGAGATTCATTCTCCATGTTAATAATTCATGAATGATTATAAAGTATATATAATAAGTAATCATGAAATATATGACATAATAATGATACTTGATTTGTGTGTATATATGTGTATTTCATTTACTTAATTTCATTCAATTCAATAAATAAACGAAAACACCATTCATGCTTACGTACGGCCTACCGTCTCCATGAATGGTGTATTACATTCATTTTGTGGATCTATATTATATATGTATATGATGAATATATATTATATTTAAATAATGTTTTACATTATGGAATTATGTAAATCAGGATATAAGTAGAAATATCATGAAAGACAAGTCAAAACACATATGATAAATGAAATTATTTTACCCAAAATGCTCTTTAACATGGAATTTACAAAAGAACGGGTAATATATAGTCATAAGTGAACCATATATGAT
The DNA here is from genome assembly GCA_963277665.1 of Viscum album. NCBI lineage: Eukaryota > Viridiplantae > Streptophyta > Magnoliopsida > Santalales > Viscaceae > Viscum > Viscum album. The sequence goes on along the minus strand of OY728135.1, from coordinate 175,870,497 downwards.
ATCATAACAATGAATATGATTATGTAGTAAGTCAATGAAATTATTTAAATCATTATACATGAGGTGCCGATACATACAAAGCATATCAGACATAAGGTAAGGGATAATTTTGCAAATATCATTTTAATCCGAGATTGCTTATTCGTAAGTATTTTCTGGGGTTATTGTTATCATCCATGTCCATGTTTTATAAAAGTGTTTTCATTTTTTTTAATTTCTTTTTTACTAATTTTTGACTTTTACTACATGGTATGCATCGAATCGTTTTATTTTTTACGTTACGAAGTACCTTTTTTGACTTTTCTAGAAAAAGTATGAGAAGAATTTTTTTTAACTTATACGACATGAAAGGATTTTTAAAGTTTTAAAAAGCCTTATTTTCATGAATCATCCTCCAATATATTTCATTAATATTTTCAACAAAATCTATTTCTTTTAAAATGGCATGAAGTTTTGTGAAAAGAAATTGATTTGGAAAAAGAAAGTATATTTTCCTCAAGAATTCATTTTAAGTGTTTTATCAAAAACCTTTTCCATATAAGATGACATTATTTCATATGTGTATGTTTCAAGTATAAAGTCTCTAATATTTACAAGGTTTCACATTTCTTATTATGAAATGATATCCATTTCTTTTATATGGATTACGTGATGATGGGATGATGTTTATGAAACCCATTTTATTTGTTGGGTTATTATGAATGATGTAAGATTATTTTGTGGAACAAGTAATAATGATTTCATTATTAGATGGGTGGGACCTATATCTCCCTCCAATGCATTGGGTAATGATTTATATCTCATGATATTGACATGGATGGAAGGGTAAGTTAATTTGGTTCAGTGTTACAGGACTCGAACGTAGAGTGAGCACGATTCAGAATGTGACTTTGTCCACTAAGATGGTCTTGGTAGCAATGCCTTGGCTAATATGGAAATCATAACATGTGCTTAATGGATTCCACAATTACATGTTTTATTACCATGCTAGTTTATCATGAAAAATTTTACTTTATGATCTATGACTTGAGTACTTCCATGATTTATGTCATTGCTCATGATTGTGATTCTTATATTTTATTTTTAAGTTTTTGCATTCAAATGTTTATGGATTGTTTTATGTTCTCTATGTTTACCATTACTGGGCATTTGAGCACACCTCTTTTATGTTTTCTTTTCCCCAGGATATAAATAAAAGTTTTAGGTTGGAAAAAAAGGGTATTATCTTTATGGGATATGTTGAATATCTTTCACCACGATTAGAAGAATATATTTCGAGTTTCCAAAGACACTAAACTATTACTTTCCTTGTGTGTCTTTTTTTGTTATGTAATAAGTTTTCCGAAAAAGTAATGTAATTTTCATGTAAGTCATGCTTTGGGTCTCTATAGTTGGTATCGGAGGAAAGGTTTAGTAAACCTTTGGAAACTAGGATGCGTGAACATTTTTGAGATCCATAGAGATATTTCTACGGTATTTCTAGCGATGTCCCTAAGGTTATGTATAAGTATAGGTTATATTCCTAGTATTACAGTAATGATCATAGAATTAATCCTAACATGTTAGATATTGAAGGTACTCCCCCTTTATAATGTTATTTTCCCTAGCATGATTTTTTCCACTCACACTATACCTTTTGGGTTTTAGAAAATGGATAGAAAAAGGAAGATTCAAGATAATAAAGGATATGATAGAAAATGGAATGATATTCTTCATGAGCAACCAAATGAAATGGGATTTGGATGTCCAAACATAGTTATTATGTCTAAACAGAAATCTCATAATATGATCAATAATCTCAACTTTGGTTAGTTTCCCGACTAAGATAATATGAGAAAGGTGGAGTTTCATGATGGTTATAGAGGAAAAAAAGTTCAATTTCCCTCATGTAAATCTTGTGGGAAGAGGCATCAGGGAGATTGTTCAAAGTAACTAGAAGATGCATTGGGTGTGAAAAGGAAGGACACAAAGCTAGTAAATGCAAAGGAAAAGATTCAGTTAACACGATGGGCAAGAATAATGGTATTTCTAAAACATCAATAATGATTAGATGGTTTAAATAAGGAATGTATGGGCATTAGGAAAACCAATACCCTAAGTGAAAAAATCTCATGATGAGAATCAGCATGGTCATATGACTAGTATTTATGTGGATGATGATGAAGTCAATACAAATGAAATATTAGATGAAATAAATGATGAAGCTCAGTTAGTTGTTTTAGTATTTAGAGAAATGATTTTATTTTTATAATGAATAATGTATGGTACTATGGAATAAAGAATAATCTAAGGATTGTTACACTATTGTTTTTTTCTAAAGTATTTGAAAGTATATATTGAATGGTTCCGGTAACCATAGAAGGATATTCATATATTTTTTGAATGTAGATGATATGAAAATAATGAAGGGATAAGAATATAATTCCATGTTTGATTGTATTCTTGAGATCATGACTGATATAAAGACTAAGTGATATTATGGTTGGATTATATTGATTTTTGGGATTTAGGAATATGGAAAGAGTTACCTTTTGATAGTATTCATGTTTTCACTAAGGTTCAGTGGTAATTTATTATTCAAGATAATATATGACTACGGTATTCATTTTTTTGGAATGAAACCAACAATATATATCTTATGATAATGTGAGATAAATGCTTGTATTCACATTCTTGGTAGATAACCATTCTAGTAATTGTTTTCTCTATACTATAAGCTTGGACCGAAGTATTTTAGATAAGCCTAAACATTTGAATGGATTATGTTGAAAATAAGTTATTATGGTTTGAGGATAGAACTTTTTTCAATATTATTGATGGGAGGTTATAGTAATGTAGATTTAGAAAAAGGAAAACCTGTAGGATGGGAGACAACCCATCTCATAGGAAAATACCGTGGGAATCGAACCCACACCTGATGTGTGACTGGCCTTTATCGAATACCAATGGCCTACAGGAAGTCCCTAGTTAGTAGAAACTATTTTTATTTTATTAAGCGACATGATAGATGATGTATAAGTTCATTTTTGGAATCGTATATGATTAACCTCACCATAGAAGGACTTATGTATTTTTGATAACTTTATCTAAACATTTGTTTGAATCAAATGGAATGACCCATCATTCTATCACATTATCTATTAACACTTCAAGAATACAAAATTCAACATCATTTCTTTAAGAGATGAAGTGTAAATTTTTCAAAGAACGAACAAAAGTGAGATTGTACCAAAATCAAGTAAGTATATCTTCTAATTCAAAATTTCTAAATTTAGTGAAATGATATTGAAAACCAAAAATGATTTCCTAGTGCTCTTATATCTGATTAATCATATGGTACCTTAGATCATCACAAATTTTTGGATTTGTGATTGATGTATTTTTCATAGAAATGTTCTCTAACACTCTCCATCAGAACATGATGGTTAGATTTTTCTTCCATATCCATATTTTAACCTATGTTCTCCTATATAGAAACCCAATGATGAGTTACATTGGATAATCGTTACATTTCATACTTATGTTTTTAAAATTAAGTTTTAGAATTCCTTTTTATGATGTGGGTTTTTATTAATGAAACTTTCAAGTAGTAAACCATATATAACCCCGACGAATTTCGATGGAAAAATTCATTTTAAGGGGGGTAGAATGTAATACCCCAAGATTTTATGAAAAATAATCTTTTTTTCATTAATGTCTTGTTTTTTATGCTACACCAAAAGAAGATTGCAAAACACGCATCCCTGACATGGCTTGCATGACACACAAGCCCGACCTTCCACGATAGCGTGTGTTGTACGCAATACCGAGATTCACTAAACAATGATATGCTATTAAAATATTATTAAAACTAGCAATAATGAATACTAACACCCACTTTTTGAAATTTTATAAATATTTTTTTTGAAAATAGAGTTCATTTTTGGATTTTTGAATATCGAAATTAGTCTAGGATGAAATTTTGGTATTTTTCTGAAAACATTCAATTTTCGATGAATAGTGAAAACACTGGGTTACTATTTAAAAACCAAATTTTTATTTTAATAATTATTTATTTAATTTAAAATTATTTTAGGTCAAAATTGATACATAATACCTATATAAGTTCAATTTAATTCATTAGAGTCATTTTATAATAATTTTAGATATATAAAAATTTTATTGAACTTTTGACCGTCTTTTACCCACCCCCTAGTAAAATTAGCAAATTTACATAAAACATAATTTAACCACATTTGTGAATGAAATTTAAAAAATTCGAGAGACACAGTTGTTCTTAGTATGAACAATGTGGTTCAATGAGATGAAAACAATATTTGTTGAATAGTAACTTTTCACATTTTTTATCACGGTTAAAGGTAAATAGGGTAATTAAGGGTAAAAATGATATTATTATTTCCCTAACACATGAAATAATTTATTGGATAAGTGTAATTCTACCAAAAACAACATTAGGTAAAAAATATTACCCTTTAGGCCTACATGTATTAGATTAGGATATTTATTATTAATTTATTTGAAGAAGTGATAAAATAGTAAAAATCAATGTTTTATAACTACATCATTTTTAATATAGAGTTATACATAACATAAATTCGACTATAAATATTAATTAGAATTATATGAAGATTTCCTAAATAATGGTATTTTATTTGTAATTTTTAGACATTAAATAATTTAATTTATTTTTGACATAATGATGATGCAGTAATTATCTTATTAATGAAATTTTGACATAATTGATGTTATAAATACCCAAAAATAAGTAATTTGAGATTTTTAATTAATTAAAATAATTTTCTATGTTAATATGACATGTTAGTATTAATTATATTAACTCTTATCTAACTATTCATTCTATTATGATTTTAACAAAAACCAATTACCAAATAGTGGAAAAATTGATATAAAATTGTTTTTAAAACAAATATTATATTATTAATTGTTATTTTAGTCCAAAAAATATAAGGTTCGGTCATATTACTTATATAAGGTTATATATGTTAATAATAAACAACTTAGGGTTCTTTTGGCTTGTTATAGTAAGTTTATTAAACTTATATTGTAAGAAAACAAGAAGAAACAGTAAAAGAAAAATTATTTAATTTAAAGTTATATCTTAATGATAAGGTTAAATTAGAAACCTAAAATTGTCTAAATTCTAATGGATGAGATTATTTCGACCCATCCTCACCTTATATTAGAAATAACTCAATTTGGATCTATTAAAAACCGAATATGACTTTATAGTAAAATAATATTTTTAGTTATTCCAAAGGTTCCCCTCTCCTCCCTTATAAAAGGGAACCTCATCCCTCTCTTCCTCACACCACCTTGAGCATTCATGCATGGCCAAAACCTACCTATTTATCTTCTACACTTCCATAGAAACATCCTAGGGGTTCTGGTATTATTCAATGACCAATCATAGTGCCCTGAGATGAGGTTTCAAAAAGGCGTGTTGAAAGAAGAGGTAATATCACTTAGTGATTCTTTCAACTTTATTTTGTTCTTCTACTTATTATTTTTTAGTTTTTTCATTATGAAGTAATAACATCACTATCACTAATATACTAATATGTTATTATATTTTTGAAAAAACCCTATTTCATCATCTATCCATCCTACGGAAAATGAAATCACCGTGCATGCCTATGTACATAATACCATCTCCACGTCGTGGTGTAATCTTTTTTCGACCACCACCTTACTTGGATGGGTATAATGGTGTAAATAAATAACTATATATGATTATTTAAAAGTAATATTTATTCTGAAATATTATACATACACTTCAATGCAATTCCACGAACATGGGAATGATATAATCTCTCTAGCATACGTACGGACTACCGTCTCCACGACACGATGAGATTCATTCTCCATGTTAACCATTCATGAATGATTATAAAGTATATATAATAAGTAATCAAGAAATATATTACATAATAATGATACTTTAATTATATGTATATATATTTATGTCATCTACTTAATTTCATTCAATTCAACATGGAAACGAAAACAACGTTCATGCTTTCGTACGGCCAATTGTCTCCATGAACAGTGTCTTTCATTCCTTTTATTGATATATAATATATATGTACATGATAAATATATATTATATATAAATAATTTTTTATATTATGGAATTATGTAAATTAGGATATAAGTAGTAATATTAAGAACGACAAGTCGAAACACATATGATAAATGAAACAATTTTACCCAAAACGCTCTTTAACATGGAATTTACAAAAGAACGGGTAACATATAGTCATAAGTGAACCATATATGATATCATAACAATTAATATGATTCTTTAATAAGTCAATGAAATTATTTAAATCATTATACAGGAGGTTCGGATACATACAATCGTATTAGACATAAGGTAATGGATAGTTTTGCAAATCTCATTTTTAACCGAGATTTCTTATTCGTAACTATTTACTAGGGTTATTGATATCATTCATGTCCATGTTTTAAAAAAGTGTTTTCATGTATTTTTAATTTCATTTTTACCCATTTTTGACTTTTACAACATTGTATGTAAGGAAACTTTTTTTTGTTTACGTTACGAGGTACCTTTTAGACTTTTCCAGCAAAAGTATGAGAAGAATGTTTTTTTAATTTATAAGGCATGAAAGGATTTTTACAGTTTCATAAATCCATATTTTCATGAAGCTTCCTCCAAAATATTTCATTAATATTATCAAAAAAATCAGTTTCTTTTAAAATTTCATGATGTTTTGTGAAAAGAAATTAATTTTGAAGAAGAAAGGATATTTTTCTCAAGAATTCATTTTTAGTGTTTTATCAAAACCATTTTCCATCTAAGATGACATTATTTCATGTGTGTATGTTTCAAGTATAAAGTCTCTATTGTTTACATGGTTTCACTTTTCTTATTATGAAATGATATCCATTTCATTTATATGGATTACTTGATGATGGGATGATGTTTATAAAACCCATTTTATTTGTTGGGTTATTATGAATGATGTAAGATTATTTTGTGGCACTATTAAGAATGATTTCATTATGAGATGGGTGGGAAATATATCTCCCTCTAATGCATTGGGTAAAGATTTATATCTCATGAGATAGACATGGATGGGAAAAAAGTTAATCCGGTTCAGTGTTACACAACTGGAGCGTAGAGTGAACTCGATTCAGAATGGGACGTTGTCCACTAAGATGGTCTTGGCACCAATGCCTTGCCTACTATGGAAATCATAACATGTGCTTAATGGATGCCATAATTACATGTTTTATTACCATGCTAGTTTATCATGACTATTGTTTCTTTATGATCTATTCCTTATTTACTTCCATGATTTATGTCGTTGCTCATGATTTTGATGTTTAGATATTATTTTTAAGTTTTTGCATTCAAATGTTTAGGGATTGGTTTATGTTCTCTATGTTTACCCTTATTGGGAATTTGAGCTCACCCCTTTTATGTTTTCATTTCCTCAAGATATACATAAATGTTTTCGGTGAGAAAAAATGGGTAAGATCATTATGAGATATGTTGAAGATCTTTCACCATGGTTAAAAGATTACATTCCGAGTTTCTAAAGACACTAAACTATTACGGTCCATGTGTGTCTGTTTTTTTATCTACTAAGTATTCTGGAAAAGTAATATAATGTTCATGTACGTCAACCTTCGGGTCTCTACAGTTGGTATCAGAGGAAAGGTTTAGGCAACCTTTGGAAACTATGATGTCAGAACTTTTGTGAGATCCCTCGAGATATATATACGGTATGTCTAGGGATGTCTCTAAGGTTAATTATAAGTATAGGTTATAGTCCAAGTATTATAGTAACATTCTTATAATTAAACCTAAGATTTTAGATATTGAAGGTACTGCCCATTTATTATGTTGTTTTCCCTAGCATGATTTTTTCCTCTCAAACTATTCTTTTTGGGTTTTAGAAAATGGCTAGAAATAGGAAGATTCACGATAATGGAGGATATGAAGGAAAATGTAATAATATTATTCATGAGAAACCAAATGAAATAGGATTTGGAAGTCCAAACATAGTTATTATGCCTAATTAGAAATCTCATAATATGATCAATACTTTCAAATTTGGTAATTTTTTTGACTCAGATAATAAGAGAACGATGAAGTTTCGTGATGATCATAGAGGAATGAATGTTCAATTTCTGTCATGTATATCATGTGGGAAGAGGCATTGGGGAGTTTGTTTCAAAGGATCTGGAAGAAGCCTTGTGTGTGGAAAAGAAGGACACAAATCCACTAAGTGTAAAGGAAAATATTTAGTTAACACCATGGACAAGGATATTGGTATTTCTACGACATCAACAATGATTAGATGTTTTAAATGTGGAATGTATGGGAATTATGCAAACCAATGAGCTAAGGGAAAATCTCATGAAGAGAATCACCATGGTCGTATAAATAGTATTTATGTTGATGATGATGAAGTGACTACAAATAAAATATGAGATGAAAGAAATGATGAAGCTCAGTTAGTGGTTTAAGAAGTTAGAGGAATGATTGTATGTTTATAAATAATAATGTATGGTACTATGGAATAAAGAATCATCTAAGGATTGTTACAAAATTGTTTTTTCTTAAAGTATTTGAAAGTATATGTTGAATGGTTCCGGTAACCATGGAAGGATATTCATATATTTTTAGGAAGTAGATGATATGCACATAATGAATGGATAAGAATATAATGAGATGTTTGATTGTATTTATGAGATCATGACTGATATAAATACTACGTGATATTATGGTTGGATTATAAAGATTTTTTGGATTTTGGTATGTAGAATGAGTTACCTTTTGAAAATATTCATGTTTTCACTAAGTTTCTACGGTAATTTATGTTTCAAGAGAATATATGACTAAGGTATTCATGTTTTTGGAATGCAACCGAAAAGATATATCTTATGATATATGTGAGATAAATGCTTGTATTCACATTTTTGGTAGATAACCATTCTAGTAATTGTTTTCATTATACAATGAGCATGGACCGATGTATTTTAGATAAGCCAAAAAATTAGAATGGATTATGTTGGACATAAGTTATTATTTTTTAATGATAGAGTTTTTTTGATATTATTGATGGAATGTTATAGTAATGTAGTTTTAGAAAAAGGACAACCTGTAAGACCGGCGACAACCCATCGTGTCGGAAAAGACTGTGTGAATCGATCCCACAATTGAAGTTTGACTGGACTTTATCACATACCAATGGACTACAAGAAGTCCCTGGTTAGTAGAAACTATTTTTATTTTATTAAGCGGCATGATAGATGAAGTATAAGTTCATTTTTGGAATCGAATACGATTAACCTCACTATAGATGAACTTATGTATATTTGATAACTTGTGCTAACCATTTGGTTGAAACAAATAGAATGACCCATAATTCTATCACATGATCTGTTAACACTTCACAAATAACAAATTCAGCTTCATTTCTTTAATAGATGATTTGTAAATTTTTCGTAGCACTAACAAAAGTGAGATTGTACCAAAATCATGTATGTATTTCTTCTTTTTCAAAATTTTCAACTTTAGGGAAATTATATTGAAAACAAAAAAATGTTTTCCTAGTGCTCTTATATCTGATGAATCAGATTGTACCTTATATCATTACAAATTTGTGGCTTTGTGATTGATGGCTTTTTTATAGAAATGTTTTCTACCACTCTCTATCAGAACATGATGGTTAGATTTTTCTTCCATATCTACATTTTATCCTATGCTCTCTTATATAGAAACCCAGTGATGATTTACTTCAGATAATAATTACATTTCATATTTAGTTTTTCAAATTATGTTTTAGTATTCCTTTTTACGATGTGGTTTTTTATTAATGAAACTTTCGATTAGTAAACCATATATAACCCCGACGAATTTCGAGGGCGAAATTCATTTTAAGGGGGGTAGAATGTAACACAAGAAGATTTTATGAAAAATATTCTTTTTAATTTCATTAATGTCTTGTATTGTACGCTACACCAATAGGAGCTTGCACAACATGCATCCCGGAATTGGCTTGCATTACACGCATGCCTAACCTTCAATGATAGCGCGTGTTGTACGCAATACAGAGTTTCCCTAAACAACGATATGCTATTAATATTTTATTAAAACTGGCCGTTATGAATACTAATACCCACATTTAGAAATTTTATAAATTTTATTTTTTAAAATGGACTTCATTTTTGGATTCATAATTTTGAAAGTATCCTAGATTGAAATTTTGGTTTTTTTTAAAACATTCAGTTTTTGATGAATAGTGAAAATACTAGGTTACTATTTAAAAACCATCTTTTTATTTAAATAATTATTTATTTCATTTAAATCTATTTTAGGTCAAAATTGATACATAATACTTATATTTGTTCAATTTAATTTATTCTAGTCATTTTCTAATAATTTTAGATATATAAAAATTTTATTGAATTTTGACCGTCTTTTACCCACCTCCTAGTAAAATTTGAAAATTTACATAACTCATAATTTAACTGCTTTTGTGAATGTAATTTCAAATATCTGAGAGACATGGTTGATATTAGTATGTAAAATGTGGTTCAATGAGAAGAAAATAATTTTTGGTGAATAGTAACATTTTTCTTTTTTTAACACGGTTAAAAGTAAATAGGGTAATTAAGGGCAAAAATGATATTATTATTAACCTAAAACATGTCATAATTCTATTGGATAAGTTTAATTCGACTAAAAAGAACATTATAGATAAAATATTTCCCTTTAGCCCCACTTGGATTTGATTAGGACATTTATTATTAATTTATTTAAAGAAGTTCCAAAATAGTTAAAATAAATATATAATAACTAATTATTTTTCAAATAGAGTTATGCATAAGCTAAATTAGACTATAAATATTCATTAGAAAGATAAAAAGATTTCCTACATAATAGTATTTTATTTGTAATTTTTAGGCATTATATAATTTCATTTATTTATGAAACAATGATGATGCAGTAATTATCTTACTAATAAAATATTGACATAGTTGATGTTATAAATACCCAAATAAATGTAATTTGATACTTTTTATTAATTAAAACAATTTTATATGTTAATATGACATGTGGCTATTTATTTAATTTACATTGTTTGAATTAATCATTTTGTTATGACTTTCAAAAAAATCAATTACCAAATACTCTCATAATTGACATAAAATAGTTTTTTAAACAAATATTTTATTATTAATTGTTATTTTATTCGAAAAAATCTATGGTTCGGTCAATGACTCATATAAAGTTATATATGTTAATAATAAACACCATAGGGTTCATTTGGATTGTTATAGTAAGCTTATTACCCTTATAGTGTAAGAAATCAAGAAGAATTGGTAAAAGAAAAATTATTTAACGTAAAGATAAATCTAAATGATAAGGTTAAAATAGAAACCTAAACTTGTCTAAATTCTATTGTATCAGAGGATTTCGAACCGTCCCCACCTTCGCTTCAAAATAACTCAATTTTGAGCTATTAAAAAAGGAATATGACGTTATAATACAATAATATTTTTAGTTATTCCAAAGGTTCCCTTCTCCTCCCTTATAAAAGGGCACCTCCTCCCTCTCTTCCTCACACCACATTGAGACTTAATGCCCGGCCAATACCTACAAATTTCTCTTCTTCAATTCTCTAGAAACATACTAGAGGTTTTGGTGTTCTTTAAAGACCAATCTTAGTGCCCTGAGAGGAGGTTTCAAAAATTTGTGTCGAAAGAAGAGGTAATATCTGATACCGATTCTTTCAACTTTTTTTCTTCTTCTAATTCTTCTTCTTTAGTTTTTTCATTATGAAGTAATAACATCAGTATAACTCATATACTTATATGTTATTAAAAGTATAAAAGAACCCTATTTTATCATCTATCCATCCTACGTAAAACGAAATCACCGCGTGTGCGTACGTACGGAATACCGTCTCCACGCCGTGGTGTAGTCTGTTTTCGGCCAATGCCTAACATGGATGGGTATAATGGTTTAACTAAATAACTCTATAAGATTATTGCAAAGTGATATTGATTTTGAAATATTATACATACACTTCAATGAAATTCCTTGATCATGGGAATGATATCATCGCTCGTGCGTACGTACGGACTACCGTCTCTACGACGCAATGAGATTAATTCTCCATGTTAACCATTCATAAATGATTATAAAGTATATAAAATAATTAATCATGAAATATATGACATAATAATTATAATGGATTTAGGTTTATATATGTGTATGGCATCTACATAATTTCATTCAATTCAATAAGGAAACGAAAACATAGTTCAAGCATACGTACGGCCTACCGTCTCCATGAATGGTGTATTTCATTCCTTTTATAGATCTATAACATATATCTATATGATGAATATATATTATATATAAATCATGTTTTACATTATGGAATTATGTAAATCAGGATTTAAGTAATAATATCACGAACAACAAGTCAAAACACATACGATAAATGAAACGATTTTACCCAAAACACTCTTTAACATCAAATATTCAAAAGAAAGGGTAATATATTATCATAAGTGAACCATATATGATATCATAACACTGAATATGATTCTGTAATAATTCAATGACATTATTTGAAAAATTATACAGGAGGTTCGGATACATACAAAGCATATCAGTCATAATGTAAGGGATAATTTTTCAAATCTCATTTTTAACTGAGAATGCTTATTTGTAAGTATTTACTGGGGTTATTGTTATCATCTATGACCATGTTTTATAATTGTGTTTTCATGTATTTTTAATTTCCTTTTTATCGATTTTTGACTTTTACTACATGGTATGTAGGAAATAATTTTTTTGTTTACGTTACGAGGTACCTTTTTTTACTTCTCCAGCAAAAGTATGAGAAGAATGTTTTTTTAACTTATACGGCATGAATAGATTTTTATGGGTTTATAAAGCCTTATTTTCATGAAGATTCCTCCAAAATATTTCATGACTATTTTCAAAAAAATCTCTTTCTTTTAAAATTTCATGATGTTTTGTGAAAGGAAATTGATTTTGAAGAAGAAAGTATATTTTCCTCATGAATTCATTTCAAATGTTTTATCAAAACCATTTTCATCTAAGATGACATTATTTCATATGTGCATGTTTGAAGTATAAAGTCTCTATGATTTACATGATTTCAATTTTCTTATTATGATATGATATCCATTTCTTTTATATGGAATATGTGATGATGGGATGATGTTTATGAAACCCATTATATTTATTAGTTTATTAGGAATAATGTATGTTTATTTTGTGGCACAAGTAAAAATGATTTCATTATAAGATGGGTGGGACCAATATCTCCCTCCAATGTATTGGGTAAGATTTATATCTCATTAGATAGACATGGCTGGAATGGTATGTTAATCAGGTTCATTGTTACAGGACCAGAACGAGGGGTGTACTCGATTCATAATTGGAATTTGTCCACTAATATGGTCTTGGAAGCAATTCCTTGGCTAATATGGAAATCATAACATGTGCTTAATGGATGACACAATTACATGTTTTATTGCCATGGTAGTTAATCATGACTAATGTTCCTATATAATCTATGCATTGTGTACTTCCATGATTTATGTCGTTGCTCATGATTTTGATGTTTAGATTTTATGTTTATGTTTTGGCATTCAAATGTTTATGGATTGGTTTATGTTCTCTATTTTTACCCTTACTGGAAATTTGAGCTCACCCCTTTTATGTTTTCTTTCCCTTAGATATAAAGAAAAGTATTAGGAAAGAAAAAAAGGGGAAGATCATTATGGGAGATCTTGAAGATATTTGACCACGATTAGAAGATTATATTCCATGTTTCCAAAGACACTAAACTATTACGGTCCTTGTGTGTCTTCTATGGTTATGTACTAAGTATTGCACAAAAGTAATTTAATGTCCATATATGTCAAGCTTCGGGTCTCTACAATTAGTATCAGAGGAAAGGTTTAGTCAACCTTTGGAAACTAGGATTCAAGAACATTAGTGAGATCCCTAGAGATATTTCTATGGTATGTCTAGGGATGTCCCTAAGGATAAGTATAATTATAGGTTATAGTCCTAGAATTATGGTAACACTCATAGAATTAAAAATAATATGTTAGATATTGAAGTTACACCCCCTTTATTATTTTGTTTTCCCTAGAATGATTTTTCCTCTCACACTATTCTTTTTGGGTTTTAGAAAATGGCTGGAAACAAGAAGATTGACGATAATGGAGGATATGACGGAAAATGGAATGATATTCTTCATGAGAAGCAAAATGAAACGGGATTTGGAAGTCCAAACATCGTTATTATACCTAATCATCAATCTCCTAATATGATCAATAATCTCAACTTTGGTAAATTTCCTGACTCAAATAATAAGATAAAGATAGAGTTTCATGATGATCATATGGGAATGAAAGTTCAATTTCCCTCATGAAAATCATGTGGGAAGAGGCATCGGGGAGATTGTTTCAATGGAACTGGAAGATGCTTTGGGTGTGGAAAAGAAGGACACAAATCCATTAAGTGAAAAGGATATGGTTCAGTTAACAGCATGGAAAAGGATAATGGTATTTCTATGACATCAACAATGATTAGATGTTTTAAATGTGGAATGTATGGGCATTATGAAAACCAATGGCCTAAAAAAATTTCATGAAAAGAATCATCATGGTCAAATGAGTAGAATTTATGTGGATGATGATGAAGAGACTACAAATGAAATATGAGATGAATGAAATGATAAATCTCAGTTAGTGGTTTAAGAAGATAGTGGAATGATTGTATGTTTATAAAGAATAATTTATGGTACTATAGAATAAAGAATCATATAAGGATTGTTACACTCTTGTTTTTTATTAAATTATTTCAAAGTATATGTTTAATGGTTCTGGTAACCATTGAAGGTTATTCATATATTTTTGGAAATTATATGATATGGGCATAATGAATGGAAAAGAAGATAATGAGATTTTTGATTGTATTCATGAGATCATTACTAATATAAGGACAAAGTGATATTATTATTTGATTATATAGATTTTTGGGATTTTGGTATGTGGAAAGAGTTAACTTTTGATAGTAATCATGTTTTCCCTAAGGTTCTATGGTAAATTGTGTTTCAGGAGAATATATGACTATGGTATTCATGTGTTTGGAATGAAACCAACAAGATATATCTTATGATATATGTGAGATTAATGCTTGTATTCACATTCTTGGTAGATAACATTTATAGTAATTGTTTTCATTATACTATGAGCTTGGACCGAAGTATATTAGATAAGCTTAAAAATTGAAATGGATTTTGTTGGTCATAAGTTATTATTGTTTAGGGATATAAATTTTTGTGATATTATTGATGGGATGTTATAGTAATGTAGTTTTTGAAAAAGGACAACCTGCAGGACGGGTGGCAGCCCATCACGTCAGAAAAGACTATGGGAATCAAACCCACAACTGAAGTGTGACTGGCCTTTATCGTATACCAATGGCCTATAAAAAGTCCCCGGTTAGTAGAAACTATTTTTATTTTATTAAGCGTCATGATAGATGAAGTATAAGTTAATTTTTCGAATCGTATACGATTAACCTCACCATAGATGCACCTATGTATATTTGATAACATTAGCTAACCGTTTGTTTGAAACAAATGGAACGACTCATAATTCTATAAAATGATCTGTTAACACTTAACGAATAACAAATTAAACTTAATTTCTTTAAGATATGAAGTTTAAATTGTTTAATGCATGAACAACAGTGAGACTGTACCAAAATCAAGTAAGTATTTCTTATAATTCTAATTTTTTAACTTCAGGGAAATGATATTGAAAACCAAAAATGTTGTCATAGTGCTCTTATATCTGATGAATCAGATGGTACCTGAGATCATCACAAATTTATGGCTTTGTGATGATGGCTTTTTCCTATCCATGTTCTCTACCACTCTCCATCAGAACTTGAGTGTTATATTTTTCTTCCATATCCATATTTTCACCTATGTTATCTTATATAGAAACCCAGTGATGAGTTACATTGGGTAATCGTTACGTTTCATACTATAGTTTTTATATTATTTTTTAGTATTCATTTTTACGGTGTGGTTTTTTATTAAAAAAAAATTTGAGTATTAAACCATTTATAACCCTGACGAATTTCGAGGGTGAAATTCATTTTAAGGGGGGTAGAACGTAACACCCCAGGATTTTATAAAAAATTTCTTTTTAATTTCAATAATTTATTGTGTTGAACGCTACATAAAAAGTATCTTTCACTACACACATCCCTGACTTGGTTTTCATTACACGCATGTGTGACCTTCCACGATAGCGTGTGTTGTACGCAAGTACTGAGTTTCGCTAAACAATGATATGCTATTAAAATATTATTAAAACTAGCCGTTATGAATACTGATACCCACTTTTTAAAATTTTATAAATTTTATTTTTGAAAATGGACTTCATTTTTGGATTTGGAATATCGAAATTATCCTAGGTTGAAGTTTTTGTATTTTTCTGAAAACTTTCAATTATTGATGAATAGTGACAACACTGGGTTACTATTTAAAAACCGACTTTTTATTTAAATAATTATTTATTCTGTTTAAATTTTTATTAAGTCAAAATTGATAATTAATACCTATATATGTTCAATTTAATTCATTAGAGTCATTTTATAATTATTTTAGATATATAAAAATTTTATTGAACTTTTGACCGACTTTTACCCACCTCCTAAGAGAATTTGAAAATTTACATAAAACATAATTTTTTTGTTTTTTTGAATTTAATTTCAAAAATCCGTGAGACACAAATGATTTTAGTATGTAAAATGTGGTTCAATGAGATGCAAATAATTTTTGGTGAATAGTAACTTTTTACTTTTTTTACCACGGTTAAAAGTAAATAGGGTAATTAAGGGTAAAAATGATATTATTACCATAACACATGTCCTAATTCTATTGGATAAGTGTAATTCAACCAAAAACAACATTAGAGATAAAATATTACCCTTTAGTCACACATGGATTAGATTAGGACATTTATTATTAAATTATTTAAGCAAGTGTTAAAATAGTTAAAATTAAAGTTTAAAAACTAAATCATTTTTAATATAAAGTTATACATAAGATAAATTCGACTACGAATATTAATTAAAAAGATAAAATTATTTCCTACATAATGGAATTTTATTTCTAATTTTTAGACATTATATAATTTAATTTATTTAGGATGAAATGCTGATGCAGTAATTATATTATTAATAAAATAATGACATAATTGATGTTATAAATACCCAAATAAATGTAATTTGAGACTTTTTATGAATTAAAATAATTTTATATGATAATATTACGTGTTAGTATTGATTTATTTAACTTTTTGTGAACTAATTATTCTGATAGGATTTTCACAAAAATAAATTACCAAATAGTGTCAAAATTGACATAAAATTGTTTCTAAAACAAACATTATATTATTAAATGTTATTTTAATCCTAAAAATCTAATTATCATACAAATTACTTAGATAAGGTTATATATGTTAATAATAAACAACTTTATCTTACTTTGGATTGTTATAGTAAGTTTATTAACCTTATAGTGTAAGAAATTAATATGAAACGGTAAAAGAAAAATTATTTAACTTAACGTTAAATCTAAATGATATGGATAAAATAGAAATTTAAACTTGAATAAATTATATTTTATGATATAATTTCGACCCATACCCACCTTAGCTTCGAAATAACTCAATTTGGAGCTATTAAAAACCGAATATGACTTTATAATAAAATAATATTTTTAGTTATTTCAAAGGTGCCCCTCTCCTCCCTTATAAAAGGGAACCTCCTCCCTCTCTTCCTCAGACCAAATTAAGCCTTCAAGCACATCCAACGCCTGCCAATTTATATTCTATAGATCCCTAGAAACATCCTAGAGGTTCTGGACTTCTTCAAAGACCAATATTAGTTTCCTAAGAGGAGGTTTCAAAAAGGCGTGTCGAAAGAAGAGGTAATATCCGTTACCGATTCTTTCAACATTATTTCTTCATCTACTTCTTCTTATTTAGTTGTTTCATTATGAAGTAATAACATCAGTATCACTCATATAATAATATGTAATTATAACTATGCATCAAACCTATTTCACCATCTATCCATCCTAAGGAAATTGAAATCATCGCGCGTGCGTACGTATGGAATAACATCTCCATGCCATGGTGTAATTTGTTTTCAACCAACACCTTACTTGGATGGGTATAATGGTGTAAATAAATAACTATATATGATTATTGAAATGTGATATTGATTATGAAATATTATACATACACTTCAATGCAATTCCATGATCATCTGAATGATATCATCGCTCGTGCGTATGTACGGACTACCGTCTCCATGAAGCGATGAGATTCATTATCCATGTTAACAATTCATGAATGATTATAAAGTATATTTAATAAGTAATCCTGAAATATATGACATAATAATGATACTGGATTTCTGTGTATATATAAGTATGACATCTACTTAATTTCATTCAATTCAACAAGGAAACGAAAATATTGTTCATGTGTAAGTACGGCCTACCGTCTCCATTAACGGTGTATTTCATTCCTTTTATCAATCTATAATATATATTTATATGATGAATATATATTATATATAAATCATGTTTTACATTCTGGAATTAATTAAATCAGGATATAAGTAAAAATATCAAGAACGACAATTCGAAACACATACAATAAATGAAACGCTTTTACCAAAAACGCACCTTAACATGGAATTTACAGAAGAACGGTTAATATAAAGTCATAAGTGAACCATATATGAAATCATAACAATGAATATGATAATGTAATAATCCAATGGCATTATTTAAATCATTATACAGGGGGTTCAGATACATACTAAGCATATCAGACAAAAGGTAAGGAAAAATTTTTCAAATCTCATTTTTATCTGAGATTGATTATTCATAATTATTTACTGGGGTTATTGTTATCATTCATGCACATGTTTTATAAAAGTGTTTTCATG
This sequence comes from Viscum album, assembly GCA_963277665.1. Lineage (NCBI taxonomy): Eukaryota > Viridiplantae > Streptophyta > Magnoliopsida > Santalales > Viscaceae > Viscum > Viscum album. Next base: position 175,851,407 of record OY728135.1, on the reverse strand, counting down.
TATTTTTAATGTCATTTTTACCCATTTTTGACTTTTACTACATCGTATGTAAGGAATCATTATTTTGTTTACATTACGATGTACCTTTTTTGAGTTTTTCAGTAAAAGTAAGAGAAGAATGTTTTTTATCTTATACGAAAGGAAAGGATATTTACAGTTTTATAAAGCCTTATATTCAAGAAGATACCTCCAAAAGATTTCATGACTATTTTCAACAAAATCTCTTTCTATTAAAACTCCATGATGTTTTGTGATAAGAAATTGATTTTGATGAATAATGGATATTTTCCTCAAGAATTTATTTCATTTGTTTTATCATAACCATTTTTCATCTAAGATGACATTATTTCATATGTGTATGTTTCATGTATAATGTCCCTATGATTAAAATGGTTTCACTTTTCGTATTATGATATGATATCCATTTCTTTTATGTGGATTATGTGATGATGGGATGATGTTTATGAAAGCCATTTTATTTTTTGGGTTATTATGAATGATAATGTTTATTTTGTGGCACATGTAAGAATTATTTCATTATGAGATTGGTGGGACCTATATCTCCATCCAATTCATTGGGTAATGATTTATATCTCAGGATATAAACATGGATGGAACGGTAAGTTAATTTGGTTCAGTTTTATGGGACTGGAAGAAGAAGTGAACTCGATTCAGAATGGGACTTTGTCCACTAATATGTTCATGGAAGCAATGCCTTGGCTACTATAGAAATAATAACATGTTCTTAATGGATGCCACAATTACATTTTTTGTTACCATGCTAGTTTATCTTGACTATTGTTCCTTTATGATTTATTCCTTGTTTTCTTACAAGATTTATTTCGTTTCTCATGATTTTGATGTTTAGATTTTATGTTTAAGATTTTGCATTCTAATGTTTATATATTGTTTTATATTCTCTTTGTTTACCCTTACTGGGAATTTGAGCTCATCCATTTTTTTTCTTTTCCCCAGTATATAAAGAAACGTTTTAGGTGATAAAAAGTGGAATATCTTTATAGGATATGATGAAGATCTTTCACCACGATTAGAAGATTATATTTCGAGTTTCCAAAGACACTAGACTATTACGGTCCTTGTGTGTCTGTTTTTGTTATGTAATAAGTATTGTGAAAAAATAATGTAATGTCCATATACGTCAATCTTTGGGTCTCTACAATTGGTATCAGAGGAAATTTTTAGTCAACCTTTGGAAACTGGGATGCAAGAACTTTAGTGATATCACTGGAGATATTTCTAAGGTATGTCTATGGATGTCCCTAAGGTTAAGTATATGTATAGGTTATAGTCCTACTATTACGGTCCAAATATTATAATTAAACCTATGATGTTAGATAGTGAAGGTACTCCCCCTTTATTATGTTGTTTTCCCTAGCATGATTTTTTCCTCTCACACTATTCTTTTTGGGATTTAGAAAATGGCTAGTCACAGGAAGATTCATGATAATGGAGGATATGACGGACAATGGAATGATATTTATCATGAGAAACCAAATGAAATGTGATTTGGAAGTCCAAACTTTGTTATGACGCCTAATCAGCAATATCATAATATGATCAATAATCTCAACTTTGGTATGTTTCCAGAATCAGATAATAAGAGAAATATGGTGGTGCATGATGATCATAGAGGAAAGAATGTTCAATTTCCCTCATGTAAATCATGTGGGAAGAGGCATCGGGGATATTGTTTCAATGAAACTGTAAGATGCTTTGGGTGTGGAAAAGAAGGACACAAAGCCAGTAAGTGCAAAGGAAAAGTTTCAGTTAACACCATGGACAAGGATAATGGTATTGCTATGACATCAACAATGATTAGAAGTTTTAAATGAGGAATTTATCGGCATTATGCAAACCAATGCCTTAAGGGAAAATCTCATGAAGAGAATCAGCATGGTCATAAGAGTGGTAGTTATGTGGATGATGATGAATAGAGTACAAATGAAATATGAAATGAAAGAAATGATGAAGCTCAGTTAGTGGTTTAAGATGTTAGTGGAATGATTGTATGTTTATGAAGAATAATGTATGGTACTATGGAATAAAGAATCATCTAAGGATTGTTACACTATTGTTTTTTCATAAAGTATTTGTAAGTATATGTTGAATGGTTCTGAAAACCCTTGAAGTTTATTCATATATTTTTGGAAAGTAGATGATATGCACATAAAGAAGTGATAAGAAGATAATGAGATGTCTGACTGTATTAATGAGATCATGACTGATATAAGGACTAAGTGATATTATATGTTGATAATGATCATTAATGTGGCTCATTAATAGGTCATTAATCTCATAGCGTAACGACTCTTTAATGACACCATTATGGCAATGCTGCGACGTGCCCTTTATATAGTTTGACACATCGAGAATGTGGGGAGAAAGATTTTGGGGGATTCTCAGGCGAAAATCTGAGGACCTCCGCCCCAGCGAAGAACGCGAAGAACGTGAGGAACGTCAATGAATCCTTCTCTCTACGACCCCGACGACGATTACGGAGTTTTCTTCCTCGTCAATCGACTACACGACGTTCCTTTCCACGTCAAATCTCGTTTGAAAATAATGCTTGAGGTAGGGGTTTGACTCTTTTAATCCTTTGGTAATTATACCCACGATGTATGATTAAATAATTTGTTGGAAGACTTTTTAAAAACTACTAACATAGTGGGTGCGGACCAACGAACAAGTCCAAACCCACCGTCCTTTCGTTCTTGGTGTGCGAAACGGTGGACGACGATGAATCAGGTCGCACGGGCATTGTGAGGCCCTCGTAGTGAAGGATGGGTCCTGGGAGGCCCATTGGAGAAGAAGGCAGGCAAATCGAACTACCGGATCGTGTGCGGTGGTCCACAGAATTCCCCGCCGGTGCGCCCCACCGGCACGGCGGCACCGGCGGCCGGAGGAAGTGGTCGGCACCGGCCGACTACTGCCGCCGCGGCGACCCGGGGTCCCGCGTTCGCGTGGGACCAACGGAGGGATGCGGCTTAAGCCGCATCCATTGACATGGTGTGGCACTCGCATGGGGGCTGCGGCTCCCTTACGTGGCTGCCAGGCCAGCGCCAGCGCACCGGGCCGAGCCGCCCGGCCGTACCGCAAGGCCGGGCTGCTCCTAGACCGGGCTGGTGCATGCCACCCAGGCCGGGCCGCACTCACCCTGGTCAGACCTGGACTTGGGTCGGGTCGGCACGGTTCGGACCAACCCAGGGGGGGTTGGGCCGGGTCGGTCCAGGCCCTGACCCCCTATTTTCATACCCCTTACGGTCTATTGCCCATATCATGAGCTGTAGACCTCTGATTGAAACACCGTCAGTGGAGATGCGATCCTTGGATCGAGATGGTCGTTTTTATATGTTAGACTCAAGGTTTCGGAGAACTTTTTGTTTGGCCAGGTTGGTTCGTACTCGAAACCAACCGGGCCCTCGGAGCGGAAACACTAATAAGTTGAGCTCCGGGCATCCGATTGACGTGCCATCAACTTTGTTGGATTCCTCTAAGTGAGACGATCCTTTTGGATTACTCCGATTAAGGTTTGGATTTAGTTGGAGTACGGTAGGGTTGGTTTTAACTTAAAAATCTACCGGGCCCCTGGGACGAAAAAGCCAATAACTTCCAGACCGGGCGTCCGATTGACGCGCCGTCTCTGACGTTGAGTTCTTGTTGGTGATATGAAACTTTTGGATACATCAACTCTTGACTTTGTGTCAGTTGATGTATCATCCTCTCGGCTCGTGGAGCAGACCCTCCCGGACGAGCTTGCTGTGTGCGGGAACCCTAGAGCTAGCTGCGACTCCGACGAAGACGACTGTGCAGAGATCCTCAGTGGATTCGACGGTGACGACTACAGCACTCAGCGATCTTACGTGGATCAATGCAACATATCATGTGTGGGTCCGATCCTGTGTGGGTCAGCCCTCAGCGGTCCTGTGTGGGCCAGTGCCTATAGATCCTATGTGGGTCAGATCCTGTGTGGGTCATTGCTCGAGTTAGTTACCTATCGATCCTGTGTGGGTCAGATCCTTTGTGGGTCATTGTGGGGGTTAGTTACCTATCGACCCTGTGTGGGTCAGATCCTTTGTGGGTCATTGCGGGGGTTAGTACCTTTCGATCCATTGTGGCTTTGATGACTTAGATGAATCAGTGGCTATATCTGATCATCTATTTCTTCATTCGAAAAAGTATACATTTGTGAGCTGAATTATGTTTTGGTTTCCTTTGTGGATTGTGTGGTGCTATCATATATGGATTACGTTTTCTTTCCATTGTGAATTGTGTTGTGCTATTCTATGTGGATTATGTTTTTGCTTCCCTATGTGAACCGGGTTGTACTTGGGCTCGGAGGGTGGAACGAACTGGAATTTGTGACTTAGGTATATGTATGGGCATATACCTAAAGAGTGTCAGAAGTTACTTTGTGATTGTATCATTCCATAGTGGATTATCCTTTGTGGTTTTTTGGAGACCTATGGGGGTCTCAGGGTCCCTACTGAGTCTCTTATACTCACCCCTGCACGGGCTATGCCCGCACTACGTTGTGTTGGTTGCAGACGACGGACAACGCTGACTGTGGTTTAGGCTTGCGGAGTAGGACAGTACCTGGAGGTGGACCATTGGGCGGGACAAACTCAGAGCGGACGGTTGGACAAGAGGAGCTGTGGAGGCTATCTGTACCCACCCTATAGGTGGGATTTCTAGTGGACGACTCGAGGCTGCGGCTTTACTTTCAGTTTTGGTTTTCCGTTTCCAGTTGTACTTTTCTTTCAGTTTTGGGTTTATATTCTGGACCATTTCCTTTTCCGCACTTACTGTTGTACCCAGTTGTTTTACTTAGTGTTTACTTCTACTGTTTTCTTTCACTATGGTGTTTCGTTACATTACAAAGGTGATGCCTCCCCTTTTTACCGGGATTTATGCCTTGGTGCTTGTCGCCAGCCCCTGGCCTATGGGAGGCAGGCTTGGGGTAGTCACGGCACCGGCCCCGAGGACAGTTCGTGACAAAAAGGGGTTGTGAATTTATTAGATTTTTTGGGATTAACAAGACGCGATCGGGTCATGGCTATGTTAATTGAAGATATAGAATACAAATATTTTTCACATGGAAGTAGAGTTTTCCATAATGATATCTTTGTAAGGTTTTCTCTCACCATCATAATTTCACTATGGAAGTGAGTGTAAATTATGGTGGAAACTCACTTAAATCACCAATGAAAACAGTTTTGAATTAAATTGAACAAGGATAACATTAAAATTGGGAAACTGACCCTAACATAATCACCAACTTAATATCATATTTTTTCAATCATTTAATTTCAGAATTTCATTCAATAAATTTATCATTAATATATTCTAAAAAACCCCATTTTTTACCATCGTTTTAATGTGACATGCTTTTTTGTGTGTACTCCTCTTTAGGATACTTTCTATTGTCAATCACTAGACTACACTATGGAATATAATAAAAAAATCAACATAGTGTGATAGGTGTGTGTCACGCAACGTATATAAAAACATACAAAACATACTTTTAGGAAATATATATACTTTTAGAAAAAAGGAACACATCAATAAAAGTTTATCTAATTTGAAATTTTAATGAAACCACTATAATATAAGAACATTAAAATTTTAACCTTTAAAACATTCACCATTTTATTATTTTAAAAAAACTTATTAATATTAAAAATTTAAAAACTATTTTATAAAATACCAAAAAAAAATTACAATTACCTTTTAGATTGATTAAATCCAAAAAACTTTTCTGGATTTCCATTAAAATATTTTTTCAACATAATATTATGAAATTTATAACATGACCGAATAACACATATTATTATTTATCTCATTAATTAAAAAATAAAATACCATAGATTCATCTCAAATGAATGATGGGAAACATCACACTTAATTTTAGATCCAATTGATGAATAACAATTATTCCAAAGGGATGTAGTTTTATGCATGGTCCATCCACCTAGGTTGGCATTCCATTTACCAATCATGCGATATCCTATATGAAAATAAAAAATTGAATAGATCAAACACCATATAATATTCAAGTACATTAAGAAAACCATTAATTTTTTTAATCCATTCATTTTCACAAATAATTCATGAATAATATGAAAATATAACATATATTCATAAGAACCATAAACAACAACAAAATAAAATCCATTATAAAAATAAGAACCCAATTATCGAAGGACGCACATGTTTCCTAAAAAATGTTTTTATCGAATACCTACATGTAATATACCTCTTGATTCCCATTGAAAAATCTAATAATAATACAACATAGATACTCCCAAATATCAACAGGGGATTAATAACTTATTTTCACAAAATAATTGCAGTCACCCTGAAATGAGAACCTAGATCTATTAATGTCAAGGTATGCAGTGCATTCTCAAACACCTCGTGATATAAAATGTCTTTATGGTATCAAAATATTACCATTTGGTAGTGATTTCACCAAAAGAAAAATTAATCTCATATTTTTTCCACATGTAAATTTTGTATGAATAATCCATATGATACAATTTCATGCATAAAATAAATATAAAAATAGAAAATATGATAAAAATATAGAGGAAAAAAAATAAATTTATAATTTTATTTAAAAAAATAAATGAAAAAGTCATAAAAATTTTAATAAACAAATAAAACCAAAAGGGAATAACCTAGCTGATAAGGCTGATTCATAAGTATCAAATTATAAAAACCAAATATCTGAACTACATAAAAATATTCTACATCCATATGACCCCTCTATAACATTTGAAACATTTTAAATAACTTTCAAAATGACTATTACAAAAAAAAATTGAAGGGGTCACAGGCACGGGACATAAAAGAAAATCATAAGAGATGTATTCACAAAATTGTGTTGGCATATTGTATAAAAAATATAGTTACATAGGACACAACCCCTGTGATTATTCATTTAATTTTATGAGACATATCATATATGATAGATTAATATAAATTTGTATTTTAGTTTATATAATGAACAATATTAAAATAAATATGATACTAAATTGAAATTTATAATTTTAACCACATAAAAAACCATTTGTAAATATTCACATCCATTAGAAAACACAAACTGTTTAATTTTTTTATATTACTTATTAAAATCCATTTAAACAAATAGAAGGAATTAAAAGGATATAACAACAAAAAATCAACGATCCACATCACTAATAAGATGAATGTATGAAACTAGATAAAATCATAGAAGTTGTTAGATCAAATCCATCAAAGGAAGATAAAAAGTGAGTGTTCTAAAAGGGATTTATTTAATATTAATGGAAACACAGAAGTTTTTAAGATGATATAGTACTACACATTCATATATACAACATAAAACAAAAAACAAGCATATACCCAAAAAGCCCGAGAACCAGGAGGCCTGCTCCCATAAAATTAAATAAAAGCTAAAACAGTACAGGCCACTCAGAAAGGGGGAGCCTTACACAACCTTGTAAACACAGTACCAATCCTATCATTGTGAAAAAAATCATTGCAGTACTCAGGGAGAACAAAGGACCAGCTAGAACTAACCTCAAGGATTGCTCTTTTTGACAATGCATCCGCCACTTGGTTCGCATCTCTATAAACATGAGAAACCTCAAGAGAAAACTATTCAGAAATTTTGAGAGCGCCGATCCAAGCAGGGAGCATCCTCCATGGAACCATCCTGGACCGCTCTTTAAGAACCTTCACAGCAGTAGAAGAGTCTGATTCAATCCACATCTTCCTCCATCCATAACGAGTAGCATACCGTATAGCCTTTATCATCGCCCATAACTCCGCCTCAAGAGCATAACTGTTGCCAATGTAATGAAAGAAGCACCCCTTTACGAAACCTCGGCAGGACCTGAAGACGCCACCACAGAAATCAGGCCCTGGAGCGCCAGAAGCTGCCCCATCCACACTCACCTTCAAAAAATCAGCAATTGGAGGAATCCACCTAAGGTGTTTCATCACCTTCGGCTTCCTCTCCCTGCCAAAAACACCAAGAGATCTTAATAAGATGAAATCAGTCATGTTGTTGTGCATGCAGCCAGTTTGCTTCTCCGAAGCAAGCTTGATGTTTCGGTGAACCGCCATCAGTCCCTCTATAAAGAAGGGTCTGCCGCCGTTGAACACAGTATTATTCCGAGCCTTCCTGACGTAGGAAATGACAGAGACAACAGCAGTAATAAGCAAGGAATGAACCTGCTCACTATTTTCCTGATGTATAGCAGAATTCAGCAATGAACCAACCGATGTTAGATCCAAGCTACAGTGAAAAATTCCTGTGATATAAAGCCAGAACCGAGTAGCAAAATTGCAGTTGATAAAAATGTTCTCAATAGACTCATCTGCAGCAAGGCAGAGTGAGCAAACTGAGCCCAAACTCAAACCTCTCTTTTGTAATGCAGATTGAATTGGAAGTCGGCATTTCCAAATCCGCCATATGAGAAAGGAATCAGCCGGCGGGATGTAAGATATCCTCACCGCCATCACCCATGCAGGAGTTGGATTATTGTTGCCGCATTGCATTGCATAAGCCAGCCTGCTGGAGAAGACACCAGCTTTGTCAGGCTCCCAGATCAGAGTGTCTGTGTCCATGAAATCATAAGCTGAGAGTTCCACTTGGAGAGTAGCAGGGAGTAAAGCTCAGGCCTGTGTATTGACCTACAAATCACCAACAGAGAGATCCCGCAGGTTTAAAGGAATAGTAGCAGCATTATCAATAGGGCATGACAACCATTTTGTCGTCCAACAGTTCAGATGAGAATTAGAGCAGACCAGCCACTTGGACTGCAGCATGATTTCGGAATAGGTGCTCCGAATTGCGGGCCATACAGAGGACCTCAGGTACACATTCGAACTTTGACAAAGCCAGTCAAAAAATATGTTGTAAAGAAACTCCAAGGAAAAATCAGAACCAGCGAGGAGTCTCCAAGTGAATTTTTGTAGCAGAGCATCATTAAAAACCCTGACGTCTTTAACTCCCATTCCACCATTTGAAAGAGGCCTAATGTAGTCCATCCATTTAACGGTAACCAATTTCCTCTACTGAATTGAGCCAGTCCAAATAAAGTTCCTGATCAAGCGAGCAAGATCCCTGAGCAAAGCGACATGCCACTTGGTCTAGTGAATTGTAATCAACCCATTTCCCTATATGGATGTGGTTAAAATTAATTTAGTGAACAATAATTGGGAAATTATGATAAAACTAACATTTGAAATATTCACAATAAGGCATCCCAATTAATCTCCCATCTCACATCAAACAACCGTATACGAAAATTTTCCTTTAAGATCATCAATTTCACAAACATCAATTATAAATAAAATATCATGTATAATTGATGGTCTCAATTTATCCGTGAAATTTGTTTTATAAATGTGTAAAATTGTCTATTTAAATATCTTACCCATGGTGGTGTGCCAATTTCCATCAATTTATATAAACAATAATGTATTTCCTTAAAACCAACCATTAAAATCAGATTTTGATATCATAAAAAAATCCCATCATCCAAATAATACAATAGATAAATAAAACAATTTATATCCTTTTAAATATATCCAATAAAAACACATTTTTATCTATTTAATAACCCAAAGGGTAAAATACCAATGACTACCATCTATTGTGAAACAAACCTCTTATGAATTTTAAAAAAATTCTTAACACTAAAATAATAATATTATAAATTGGAAATTCATTTAATATCATTTTTTCATTTAATGAATTATTTAAAAAAAATTTGAAATCCAATATTACTATATATTATTGATATGAAGTTTATAATCTAGCTATTAAAAAATAACATGAATACATTTAATTTTAAAATAAATTAAGTGAAAAAAATTTCCATATCAAAATAATTACAAATCCAATATAATGTGTTAAACAATTTTATTTCTAATAGATATCAAAAATCCAAAAAAGGTGGTTACATGTATGTTCTGAAGATATAAATGAATCCATACATATAAAAATACATATACCTATATTCATAATTGAAAAAGATATGTTTTTTGGTGTAAAACAAAAATCGATGGGAAAGTAAGAGGTAGGAAGATAAAAATTAGTCCTCGATAATTCAGTTATGTACTATACTAAATTACTCTAAATTAAGGATTTTAATGGTCAAAAACAAATTATGGGTGAGTGATATATCCCAAGGTTCTGCATAGATCCTTTCCCTGAGATATTAATGATTAATTATGGGTAATACGGTTATGATGAGAGGCAATAAGATAATAATTTCACCTTTAAAAAGCTGGTCTGATCAGATCCAATCAATGACAATGATGGTTTTTCCATAGGGCTATTTGTATAATCAACACCACAGTTGAGAATCAATGGAGTTTTCCATTGAGGCCCTCTCAAACTATACACCATGATTTATCCCAATGGATTGAAGGGTAGTTCAGATAAGTATTACAAAATAACTTAGCGGTCATCCAAAGTTGAATGACATTCTCACCCATGATTAAAGGAATGTTCACCATATAGAACCATGTTTCTAAATCTTTAAACACTTCAATGGTTCAATCCTAGTGTTACGATGTTCCTCCCTCATGAAAAAAACTTCCAAAACATAGAATAATCCATTATAGTGTGTCGACAACATTAATTTAAAAATTAACAATGAAAAAGAGGGGATATGATTTGATCTCCAATAGACATGGTGAATTCTTCCTAATAAATTAATGTTGCATTAGAACAACGTGAAACAAAAATATGATTTATGGAACCAAAATGGCATAATAAAATCAATATATAATAATTAATTACAATATTATCATTATGAGTTTTTAAAAACTATACCAAATTTCAATATTTTGGTGGAATTACATAATGAAAACAAAAAAATGTAACATGAGAAATTGTATAAAAAAATGTTTTAATGAGAATATTCTAATATATTCATCCTTACATATGATCGACGATTATTAAAAATAAATGATTCCCACCGTTTTATGTTACTATTAATAATGAATTTTTCATCAATACTATTTTTATTTAATTATTGATTTATCATTTTTATAAAGTTAACTTATGATAAAATATATAGAAGGAAAATTATCAATTTAATATAATTTATTTTCTATAACTATAAAAAAAATTGTATTTATAGGTGGTGTGTTTTGTAAATAATCAACGACATAATCTACCTATAAATTTTTAATGATGTGTTCTAAAAAATTCAAGGAAATTCTTGGTTATGAAAAAATTTTCAATATCATTAATTCAATAAAAAACCATTTAGATATGGTTTTTACCATATTTAATGATCTTGTCAAATGATAAAAAATTATCAACTATTTAAATATTTATATTATAAAACATAATTATATATTCTAATTAAAAATATTTTTTTTAAAATTTACATAATTTATATTTAATTAAAATGAACATATTTTTTTATTATCCATTTAATATTTAATTTCAATATATTTTAAAAATCATTTACATGCACTAAAAGCATTTAAAATTGGATCCCATCTTTACATCACACCCACTCAATATTATTCTAATTCACTTTTATGTGTAAAAACTATATTTTACAATGGAACACATACTAACATAAATCCAAAAAATTCAAACTAAAATACCTAAGTATTAACCACTCTTCCAATCACACTTATAAATATTAATATTTCCACAAAATTTATTTGGACTACTTGTTTCGATATACATTTTACAATATAAAACAAATTCCTTGAATATCACCCATCCTTGCACTACTCCAACACAATATCACATAATATTTTTTAAGAATTTTAAATTATTTATATTTTTAAATTAAAAAGTAATTAACTAATTAAAAATAAATATTCAATATTAGTTAAAATTTTATTAATAGAAAATATGATATAACAATTAAAATTTATATTTTAATAAAATGTTTAAATCGAATATAATTAACAGTTATAAATAATTAGTAATTAGAAATTAGAAATTAATAATTATTAATTATTATGAGGATGGAAAGAAACAAAATTGTAATGATTCCCTGTAATCCTCTATTTCATTCGGGTTTAAAATGTACAATATTTATTTTTCAATGGTACTGTAAATGTATTTTAGTAGTCTCAGTATTGCTTCACGTACCATAGTTGTGTGATGCAGTACTATAGATATTTTCCTAGATTCGACTTGTGGACCATGGTGTGGGCCTCGAGACTAATGGGTCTCTATGCCAACAAGGATAGGTTGTATGACTATACAAGATAATCCTTATGAAAATAGATCTTGACATGTATTATTGACTAGGAGGTGCAAACTAGATGAATAATATTCTCTAGTTGGTGGACACACCACTAGGATTTAAAACCACACAAAACTATATGGAGAAAGGATTATCCAACTAAAAAATCATATTGTGAGTAATGATAGACAACAAATAATGTAATTATGAGTGGTTTCTTGTTTGTATTCATGATAATGAAAATTTAAGGTAACTATGTCTTTTTGTTTTTGTTGCATGTAATCATGGCAATGGAATGTAAATGCTCCATCTCAAACTATTTAAAAATTGTATTATCTAAATAATAATAATTCAATGGAAATAGCGAATGACAGTATAATAATTACGAGTTACTAATTACAAATGTGATTTAACTAATTAATTCTTTATACATAATAATAACTAATTTAGTTTTTATCTAATTTTAAAATAATAATAATAACTAAGAGATAATTATTAAATAATATTTCGTAATTAATAAAATATGTAAATAATATAAAATAAATAATTATAAATTTGAAATTAAAATAAATATATAATTAAAAATACACATGTAATAATTAAAAAGTAATTAAAATTTCAACATAGTATTATTATTTATTATTAATTATGGTTGTTTTGGGATGGTTTTTTAAAAATATTCTATAAAATAAAATAAATAATTATAAAATTTTAACTGCATATTAAAAATGATTTAATAAATAATAAAAATTTAATCCTAAATTTAAATGTGGTTTTAAAAAATTTCTTAATACCCAATAGTTTTTAAGAACTATAACTATTAAATAAAATGAAACATATATCATTTATTTGAATATCAATAAAAAATTAAAATTTTTGACAATTTGAAATTAATTAATCTATTATAAAAATAATGAATCATTATAAAAAAACTCAGTTATCCTAGTTAATGATTTTTTATGGCCAACTGTCAACCACACACTAAAACGTGGGATGAATACCATCAAAAAATTTTAACAACTCGCAAGAAATATTATAAAAATTTCTAAAATATTACTGTTATCTGGCCTCATCATGTCTTCCGATAAAATTTATTAATAAGAAGAAATTGTAGCTATACCTCAATAAGTGATAGGTTGATTAGGAGGAATTTCCCATGGTATAATTGTTATCCAAAATTACATGTGTTCCATTGTTCGAATTCTCAAATGATGAGTTCGTTGGAAGAAGGTTCTGTATATTGTTTAATCGCTTTATAAATTAGGATTACCTAATTGAGGAGGGGTGTATGAGCATTGTTTAATTACCAGTGATGGTTGTTTATGTTGTGAAAACCAATAGTGTTATAAAAGTAGTTTCTCATTCTAATCACCATTACCATAAAGAAATTCATTCTATAAATAATATCATGATTAATTTCTATTTAATAATTATGAAATAAATCATTATGTGATTTCATAAGTTTAAACCCATGAGAAAAGTAGTCTACACCCCAACTAAAATCTATCTGAAACAATAATACTAATAATCCATAATATATCAACACATTAATAAATTTTTCCCGAAATTATTAAAACTCCAAAATCAATTTGGGAGGGATCAACCATTATAATTCTATATGACACCACGTATGATCATCTCCTAGAGCACCACATTATTCAAAATGAATAAAATCCACTTGATAATGAATAAATTTCACTATATACTAGTGTAATCATCATCAAAACTCAAATTCATTTCCTTAAAATAATAATCAATTAATAGTGGCAGAAACGTAGAATACATTGATGTGAATTGTTTTAATTACCTCATAAAATATACCTGATTAAAAGCACCGAAACTCATTAATATATGTGGAATATTTGAAATATTGATAATGATAAGTGTATGAGAATAATTTATGCTGATTCACTAGTAAACAAGATATAGAAACACACAAAATACGATTTTAAATTTTTATCATTTATTCAATATTTGGAAAAATCAAGATAAACAGTTTATTTTTTAAAATTTTAAATTTTTTACACCAATAATACAAAACGTAGCCCCTTATATATAAAATCATGTAAAAAATAATTTTATAATCAGTACGTACCTTTTGAAAAAATATAATCTTCAATAAAGGATAATCTAATTTTAAATTTTAATGATTATCATATAATATAAATACCATAATAAGTATATCTTAAAACAATTCAGTATATTATTATTGTAAAAACTCACGTTAATAATAACATTAAAAAATTATTTCATAAAATACCTCAAAACAATATAAATTTATATTTTATATTAAATAATTTCATAAAATATTTCAATAATTCTGTTAATGTACTTTTTCAATATTGGAATAAGAAATGTATAATGAAACAATTTAACTCATTACATTATGATCTCACTAATTCAAAAACAAAATACCACTGATTCATCGTAAAAGACTTATGGTTATAATCACAAATTATTTTATATTAAATTTATGAAGAAAAATAAATCCAAAGGGATATAGAGTTATCTGTGGTCTATTCAAATGGTTTGGAAGTCCATGTTTCAATCATGTGATATCCTATATAAAAATACCAAATCCTAGGGAACAAACAACATATAATTTTCATGTCCTTAAACCACCCAATAAATTTATTTTCATTAATTTTCTATAAAAATATAGGAATAATATATAAATAAATCATAAAGTAATATGTACTATAAAAAAATAAAAAAATACATCATTAAACTAACACCACTACTACCAATGGATAATCATGTTTCATCAAAACAAGTTTTTTCATAACTCCTATATATGATATACCCCTTTAGTCACAACAAAAAACCTAATATCAATACTACATACATACACCCAATTATCAACAAGGGCTTTGATACCATATTTTCACAAAAAAAATATGATCACCCATTATGTGAGAACCCGAAATGGTCCCTTGAAAGGCTTTCAGTGAATTCTCAATCACATAATTATATAAACCATCTACATGGAATCAAAGAAAATCCATTTGGAAATAAATTTACCCACATAAAAAATTATTCTCATAATGGTTTCCACTGGTAAATTATATATGAACAATCCAGATGTTTCAATCCAACGCACAAAAAAAATATTAAAATAATAAAAATGATAACAATGTAGTGTTAAAAACATTAATATATACATACATTTTATAAACTATGTGAAAAAATAAACCACATATCAATAATTATTAAACCAAAAGGGGATAACCTAGCTGATAAGAATGATGCATCAACATCCTAATATAAAAACCAAAAATCATAACTATGTATAAAAAATTCCACATCCATATGACCCCTCAATCAGTGAAGAAGCCTTTCCAATAACATTTTAAATGACATGAACACCATAAAATGTAAGGCATATTTACTAAGGTACACAAAAGAAAAACATGATAGATATTAACTATTTAGGGTCCATAAAAATCTGTAGAAGGGAAATAAAATAATCCCTTAAAAAAAGTGGAAGAATCTACCCAATATTAATCATTAATTTTCTAAAATTATTTAGAATGTTTAGAAATAATGGTAATGGACATAACCAGTTAGTGTACCAATTCATCATTAGTAGTACGCAACCAGTTAGGTGAACCGCCATCCAGCTGATGATGTCATTCATGAAATAGAGGCAGAGCTCCTACAGAGGCGTGAACCAAATGGCCATCGAGTGAGGTCAGACCAGTCCACGGTTTTGAAAACACTCTAACCACAATGCATGCGGACCTTCCCCTAATGTGCACCACGTCCTTTGCAAAATGGAGGTACTTCCCTAGGCGGACACGAAGCACCCTAGTGACCGAGTAGGTTCGCGAGCGAGGTAAATTCAATATACCTATCTAACCATAGGATGAATATGTCATTTGTAGGCTTGGTTTTCTATAATGGGCCTCCAAAAAATGTGCTTCATGACAATAGATACAACCCTCCCCCCATTAAAAAAGGGCTTCAAGGGGGAGAAGGAAGGGGATCAACTTTTTGAAGAACCGATTCCCGATGATCGAAATTTTGGAGAATGAAGAGTCTTTCATGAGATTACGATTGCGTGTACCATGATGTTCTGATTCGGGGACCATCAAGGGTTATAAACTATGGAAACAAGTAAATTAATTAAAGAACACATAAATAAATCGGTAAACTATGAAACTAAAATTGTTGAAAAGCAATCCATGGCCCCTACAAGAATGAACTCCCCATGAACCAGGGAGCCTATTCCCCTTCATCGATCCAACGTGCCGCATAGAACCCTCATACATGGGAAAAGCCTTGATAGATTCTTCCCTGGGATGCTACCACTAAAGCAGACTCCATCGTCGTGTACCAATTTGGTACATAATCCAAACCCAAAGCCACATACCATATCTGTATGCGGGATGCCCCTCCGTATGCATACCACACTATTATGTGGATTACCTCTACATCCACGTAGCAGTTACCAACATGAAGGGTGAAACTCCCCATATGGATATGTGGTTTACCAAAGACATCAGTGTTTCCATCCCCTGAGTTAGATAAGGCCATTCCATTTCAGTCCATTCTTCTAAAACCCCTTTACTCGCCTATGAATCGACACTATGTCATAGCCTCTCCCATATCCACTAGATTGGCATGTAAATACCTTCAGGATTAATATCTTTACCTCCTGAGTTCTAATACCCACGGTAGGAATGGAAAATGGTGTTACCCTATCATGTGTGTTACCACATCCCTTGAAAGGTCATCCGGTTCATTCAAGGGTTCACATACCTATGGTAGTCTAGAGTTAGTGTGAGGTAAAACCTTTGTACCTATCCACTCTTCAACATTGAAGGATCTCGCTTGTTTTTCCATTCAATGAGAACTAGCTTTGACCACTTATCCCTTCCCCTGAAGAGTGTAATATAGAATCCCTCGTAGAGTAATCCCCACACTATCCTTACTAGATGACAATAGCCATCCCACTTCCACTTGTAAAGGTTCATTTCATCATTCCCCTACCACCATTACACGACCCCTACTGATGCAACTACTACCATCTTTCCATACTCAACACTAGGGGGAATTAAAGTATCACGGTCTCCGCCTTCTCCCTCTGTCATCGTCTTCCTCATCTACCCTTAGTGAGGGAAAAGAGAGTGAATTGATGTATCTTTCACAATCTCTTGTTTCCCACACCGAGCAAGACTCACATGGGATTAGTTATTTGTGGTGGTCACTATTTACGTACCACGATTGAGGTTAAATGAAAAATTTGGGTTTTATTCTTTATATCATAGGTAGGGTATGTAGGAATACTCTCTTAGGTTCAAACCCAACATGGGACACCAACCATATTTAATCCCAAACCATTCCATAATATTGGATTCCAATAACAACTAGGATATCAAATTATAACGTATTAGTTGTGAAATTACCGAACAATTTACACATTGATTTCCATAAAACTGGGATACATAAGAAATCTGTATGAGGCACTATCCCAACAACCATGTTTGATACCCATCAATCCTTATTAGACTGTGTCCTCATTCTCATAGTAGGTCTATACTAGGGACCAGGAAATCATATTATCTCAGGTCTTCTAGATCTATTTTGAATAAGTCCCACACCAACCATGACTAGGAACATGTCCCCTAGATATCCATTCCACATGATGTTAAACTGTATGGTTGGGTCCTTGTCAGACGACCTAAAAGGGTGATGTGTCCCATTATGTGGCAACAAAATACATGGATTCTAATTCCTCTCACAAGGATACTTAAGAAGATTGTATTATGGATTTGATCCAGATGCTCAAATCTCTCTCTATACCCCTGGATGACAATAAACCCTAGAGCGCCCAATTATAATTCTTGAGACCTGTGTTTTCTAAAAAAACTCCAACATCCCCTGAATCTCTAATACAATGATAGATGAAATCCCTTGGATATAGATAGTCAGGAATCCATGTGTATACTTGTGACTTGTAAACCAATGGTAATCTATGGATACTATACTTGGGGATAATCCATTGATTCATGAACATATGAACACATATTCAATTTATAATAGATACCTGGAATAGGCAATAATTCCAAAAAAAGGGTGCGATGAGCCTGAATTCCCTTCATCTCGACAAATGTGTGTTTTTAAAAGTTTTGTTGGCTATATTACCCAATGAGCACCTGCCTTTGGAAAGATGATCCATGGATCGTTGGATGCTATAACCGTTGGGTGTTTCGGGCTCTGCGAGTCAACCCATTAGAGACTATGTGAGGCCACAAGGATAGGGAAACTAATTGAAATGATTCAACAACATAGAATCCCATTAATCAGACATGAGATCTGATCACATCCCCTCAATGTGATACATATCTATATTATAATATATATGATTACTTAAATGTTTATTTTTTTAAATATGTTTATATATATTATATATTCTAATTGATGTGATTAAATATAATATTTATATTTATATATTTAGAATCATTTTCATAAAAAATCGCTAAATTAGCTACATTTGGAAGAAATATCACTAACATTAATTGTATTGACAAGCCTAAAAATGTATCAAAACATGCATCACTAAATTTCATTTTTATTTATAGTATCATGCTATGTTGTATTCATGTTTATGGGGTAAATCTAAACAAAACAGCATATAATTAAAGATTTCGAGTGTCTGAAATTTGAAGATGGATTGATTTTTGATTTCCATGTTCCATAGGTTTATACACTGTATAAGGTAGGCTACACAATAATCCCCATGTACATGAGTAGAGTCAAAACTAAATCCATTATATGTTTTTTGAAGTTTCTATACATGAATGTGGTAGTGTAATATTCTAAAGATTCATACCTGAGGTTGTGCTACAAGAGAAGAGTGTATTCCCTAACTTTTTTTGGATGGTCATAAGGTTATCTATAGTACAAAATTAACATTTTGAGGAGTTATATGAATTTAATTATAAAAAAAGGTTAATATCAAATGAGTTTATGTACATAAAAATAGAATGTAACAAGGACATAGTTCATTTTTTGATGATACCATACAATGATGGTATTGAATAGGAAAACATATATGATGAATTGATACTTCCCAATGACATTGTAATTACAATGATGCAATATTCTAGTTAAATTTCTTAAATTTAATAGATGTTGGGGACTATATTCATATTAATTAAATTATGATTTATTAAAGTTGAAGATCCCATTTTACATGATGGAGAGTTGAAATATTACATACCATAGTGGGATCCTCCATAGAAATTTAAATTTATTTAAATATGGAAAAATACTATATATTCATAATAGAGAGATTGGAGAGTCCAAAATCAATAGGTTATGTGGGGATGTTTTTTAGGATAAAAAATCTAGAGATTTTATTCAAAATTTCTTGTCGATATATAAAATTTGATGAATTAATTCCAATATTCTCATCCTCATATGAAGTGGAACATATTGTGTTGAATAAGAAGGATATTTTAGATGTATATTAAAGCAATCTTCTTGCAAATACGAATGACACTACACCATTAGGTGTCAATTCACTATTTAGTTAGAATAGTGGGTTCTCTAATTTTCCATGGTAGAAAAACTAGTTGTTCTGGGAGGCCACTGGATATTTTACATTAATAAATGAGTATCTGTTTAATTTGGTGCACATGATAATTTTCAAGCATCCTCCATTGATGATCCCAGTGTAGGTGAACCAAGTAAAGCTAGTGAAATAATTTATGAGATTTATATATATTAGGAAAATATTCTTGAAAAATTACGTAGAATCAACTTAATAAATTAATGTAAATATTGAATGATGATTCTTGGTAAAAAAATATTGTTGATAATTTCAAATAAATGTAAAATTAATAAATGTTTTGGGGATTTCTATATCAAATAATATATCCATAATTATTATTTCATACAAAACATCAATTTTTATAAGGTATAATCATCTGAATTTTTATCTATGGGATTTTAAGGAAATATTATCTATATAATAGTTCGATTGAATATTTATGATGATTTCATAATGATATCAAAATATATAGTTTAATCTTTATTTTATCACTTTAATGTTCTTTTTTATTATATTTGATATATTGGTGATAATCACAATGTATAAAATAAAATTAATTGAATCAATAGAAAAAATCTTCTTGAATTTTAATTAAAATGTTTATGTTATGGATGTTAATAAATGGAAAAAACTCTACCCTGATATATTCAATAGCACCTGGATCCCATATGAAGAGATTAACGAATAAAATGACTAAAGAGTAAATGAATGTGTTTAATAGGTTGATTTTAATTACATTAATTTGTTCTAATTCATGGAATTTTTATAGTTCTATGAATTTTTTGTGGGTAATAAAATTATGATTTTATAATCATCAAAATGGAAAATGAATTATTAAGGATATGCTAATGCAATATCATTCTTGGGCTTAAAATGGGAATAATTTTTTAAAATGTCCCAAAATATGTCATGATGTTATCGGAGAACTATAAAAGAGAATAAATATTATATTTCGATAAACTCTCATCGTGTTTCCATCTTTATAATAATTTTTATTTATAAAGAGTAAAATAGTTCCCAGTAATGTGAACTAGAAGATGCATAACTCGGAAGTGATAAAGACATGATATTGACAATTGAAAATAGTTCTAGAAATTATCATAGTGATGATTAAAATTATATAATTATTTTAATAGTATATATTTAGGAATAGTTATAGGTAGATCAAGATTAACTTGATATATGGAGTAAAAATACCAGGTAGGATAATGGAGGTGTAAATTATATCGAACGCTACATAAAAAATTATAATAAGAAAAGACATAGTTGAAGTCTTAAATTCGTATGAAAATCATAGTTAAGAAACTATAGATATTGAAGACGTGATTAATGAAAAGATTTATGAAATACACATATCATTGATGGCCTAGGCTAGTCAATTAATTATATTATTAATAGGATTGAAGAGATAGAATAATATGTTATTTACTAGTGTCAAATTTTTTATTATTTATATTGTATATTGAATCTTGAAAAATTTATACATGATAATAATATTCTATTAGTGATAATTAATTTTCATTTGAGTAGAGGATACCCATTCCTGATGTTCACTCCCACAAAGGAAAATAATTGCTTAAAAATTAAACACCATCTCTTTTGAAGAGGGTAGATCTTCAAAACATTGTAAATTTATCAAATAATGTTCACATGACCCTCTATAATGTATCAATACAGTCAAGTTTTATTTATAGAATCATGGGAAACACCTACCATGTTTTATATATTATGTGGGAGTCAATACAAGAGAAATATTATTTCAATAATTCTTGATTATTTTTTGATTATTCATTTTTTTTGAAGGCTAATGAAATTTGAAAATTTATCATGGATAAATATGGACACAAATTCCACAAAAAATGAATAAATTTTGAATATCATAATGCTAGATTATTCAAGAAAATTATTATACACTAAAAAATTGTTTTATATTTATTATGAAATAGGAAAAACATTCGACTCAATGGTCAAATAATTACACTCCTCAAAAACAAGGGTGATGAAGGGGAATTTAGAAAAGGGGAATAGAACAAAAAATTAATTTTGGGAAACATAAATGTCATGTTCATGGATTTTCTATAGTGAATGAACATCACATATGACCGTACATAATGAACATATTATGAACAATAATGACAGAAAATATGTCATAATATACTATTAGAATGATTAGAGTCATTGGATTGTTTAATTTGAAAAACAAGATATAAGATGAAAAAATCATTGGTAAAACATACATTCTATTTTGTAATGGACTAATTCATAAAAATATAAGTTCCCTCCAATTTTGTGACCACTAATATTCATTTTAATTCAATCAAAAAGCTTATACATTCAAAAATAAATATCGGTAACTTATTATCCTAATAAAAAGTAATAATTTAATCCTAATCATGTAGGATAAGAAAATATTTGTATCATTATATAAGATTATGATAACTGTATTATTTATAGAGAGCATTGACAATTTATCCAAACAAAAACCGAATATTCGCAAATAGAATTGTGTTAATGATATTATCCATTCCATAAATGAACACAATCAAACATATGATTATTTTAAAACATAAAAGAATTATCAATATTCATATTATTCTATTAGGAATAATGTACTATGTTTTCATTATCATGTTCATGTGGATGTTGGTTTATTAATTTAACCAAATGTAATAGATAGAAACATCTATGTTGTGATTTTTATTGACGAATACATCAAAATGGAATGGATTTTTCTAATCAAACATTGGACTGAGATACATAGGTATTTCACTATACATCATAAGTGAGATGAAAATATACATGGAGTAAAAGTATAACTCTTTTTAATTAACTATGGTAATAAATTCATAACAATCACCTCATTTTTTTTAAAATGTCATTCAGTCTTATGTATTGGGTTTTATAAAATCCAAGAAAATTGGAAAATGGGAAGATGAATTTATATTGTCAACAATATGCGTTGAACAGCGTTTATTTAAAAATAAATTCTAAAATGTTATTAAAATAATGCAATTCATGAATGGTTATAAATATACAATATATCATGTCATTGTAAATATAGAGTGAAAAATACATGTGAAATGAGTTATATAATGAAACATAATATAAAATAATTTTAATAATTTTTAATTAAATGTATTATATTAAATAATGAAATATGAAGAATAATTCATGATCTTGTCAATGAAGGTAAATTTATTGGATAATATTCAATTAGTATAGATTATAAATGTTACTAAAAAGTTCATTTGAATATGATTCAATGAAATTATTTTTTTGTTATTAAATATTGTTATCTAATAAAAGATGATGAGAACATATTTAATAAATCCAACAAAATACTATAATCTATTATTTCTGAAGAAGATTATGTTTTAGGGGGGAACCAAAAATGATGAATTTTACTTCAATTATGATTTAGATTGTGAGTAATACCTTGATATTATGGCAAGTTCATGAGGACTATAAATTCTGGATGAAATCAGTAATTCAATAACTGTTAGTGAAAAGACATCATCAGTCTAATAAATAAA
Source organism: Viscum album (assembly GCA_963277665.1). NCBI lineage: Eukaryota > Viridiplantae > Streptophyta > Magnoliopsida > Santalales > Viscaceae > Viscum > Viscum album. Next base: position 175,828,080 of record OY728135.1, on the reverse strand, counting down.
TGGACGGTCAACTTTAGGAATCATTTTTATCGCTAATATAATAATGTTATTTTAACGAGTTTGCGAGTTATGAGATTTGGGTTGTTTATATGAATGTGTTACTTGAAAAATTTGAGAAAAATATTGCATTGGGAGTTGTTTTAATATCATGAGAAAATAATTTCATTTAAACCTTGTTTTTGTTCTAGAATAACATAATATAAGATGGAATAGTGATTCAGAATAATTCATGGCTTATGGGAAATGTGTTTCACCATATTTAAGGACATAATTATGATGATAAATATGGACATGTTTCATGACATGATACTATTAAATTATTTATATTAATTTATTGTTATATGGTGTATAAAATTTGTATGTGTATGTAAAATTTTCCATTTCAAATTGAGTCCTTAATGGGGATTTAAATATTGAAAATCTAGATGGGATTATCATTAATGAAGATGATGAAAATGTGTATTGACTAACGATTGTTTTGAATGGACTCATGAAAGACCCAATTTCATTTTATTTTATAATTTGTAGATATTAATATATTTTTATTATATATGAGTTTTTTATCATATCCTCTTTAATATAATGTTTAATGAGTAGTGGAGGATAGTTTTCATCAATGATGATCATATAATATTTTGATAAATAGATGATTTAAATTACTAGTATGTTTCATTACTCATAAGGATAGAAGTAGAGGTTTCTCTAATAAGTGATATAAATTCATCCTTTTACTAGAGGATGATCAAAGAATTTATTTTATATTTATTTATAAAATCAAATATGTGAAGGAGGTTATAAAAATAATTCAAAATGATGAATAATGAAAAATTGAAACTACGACATAGAATAGAAAAAAAAATTCAATGGAAAAGCCAGGAAACATGGTCCCTATGACCCATAATCTAGAGGTTATTGATTTTTTTCATTATTTGAATAACATAAAAATATACATGTTATATCAAAATTTATAAAATAAACGTTTATAACATGATCAAATGTAGATGCATATAATAGTTTTGTAATTAATTATTTAGTATATTCACAATATGATATAATATTGGTAGTTTTTAAAGTATAATTCACAATAGAATTTTGTGGTATTTAGAATGGAAGAATGAGAAATATTACTGGACTTCAAAAAAATCAGTATCTTGTGGTGTTTTTTATCATTGGAGGTCATGTATCTCATTAAAAACAATTAAAATTGAAATATTGATTATCTCTAAACTCTAATGAGGAAACAACTGATTACATCACTCATGTATGAGCACAATTACTATGGATAAATAATTAACACTATGATGATTTTTTTGAGGTTAATTATATGATTCCAATTATGTTTTAGAGCTCATCTATGATCAATTATAGAATAAATAGAATCTATCTTTCAGATACCTGGAACATTTAGATCCAGTAAAATTTTATAAAGGGGGAGTTTGAGAATAATGATTTTATTTTTGGAATAATTGATTAGAAAATATAATTTGGAATTTATCATTGGAATGTTACTACACAATGTGATAATTTAGAATCATAAGATGGATTTTGGTTTCATACTACGTCATTCAAATAAAATAGCATTCTATGGTGCCTCCAATGCATAATGTTTCCCTCATGAAAAAGAATGTTTTCTCCAATAAATGACTTTATTTTTTTACGATATAATCATAATTATTATATGATTTTATCTATATGGGGTCATTTCAATTGGAGAACAATTTATTTATGACTTCTTCTTTTGGATAGAAAATGTTTGTGTTATAAGGGAGAGAATGTAAATGTCTAACTTGTGTGATGTTTTATATATGGGGAGTTTGATAATGTATCAATGGTGATCATCAACAATATTTCATTAAAATGTTTTTAATGCACTGATCAAGGATTACATGGGATTAAAATTTATAACTACTAACACATAAAATCAGTTATAGAAAGTTATTATATAAGGATCAATGGGTTAATTTTCATCAAAAACATTGGTGGTACTTTTTTGGAAAATTTTCTTTGGAGTTATGTATGTTATGAATGGTGGGTTTATCAAAATAATTATGAGCAGTTTTTATAGAAAGTAGTTTATTCCATTATAAATTTATTACCCAACATCCTATTTGATTTGAGGGTTTAATAATGCTATCATGTTGTAAACCCACCGATCCATCTTGACGGCACATATGTGGGGGTATTCTTGAACATATTAAGGAACATTGTATGATATATATCAACTAGAAACTCCAAAAAGGATGGTGGGGGATAACGATGGATATAGGTTTTAAGGAGATGTTGGTATGAATTTTTGGGGTAGAAAAATAGACATTGTTTTCCACAATTAAATGGGAAACAACAGCAGGGGATGTGGTAAAACCTTATTAATCAATTTTGGATTTTCAGTGGAATTATTTATCTTGCATACATTTAAAAAATAGTATGTTTTATAAATGTGGGATAATGATATGTGTTTATAATATATAACTAAAAAACATGTTGAAATGTATGTTTCATAATATTACAATAGCTATTTTAATATGGTGGTTTTAATAACATCACACTGGAGATATGTTGCAGTATAGTTTTGTGGAAACATCTCCATGTCGCATCTAAATGTTTTTAATGGAGTTCTTAGAATATGTAGAGACAATTAATTGGGACATCCTTGAAATATAGGGATACATTTCAAATAGTGGAATAAAATATTGTAGTACCCACATGGACAAGAGAGAATACCCGAGATTATCCAAGAGATGAAACATGTAGTGTCAAAATATTGTAGAATACAGTTTTACAGATCCCTATTACTATAGGCAGATGTATTTTAATAGTTTCAGTAGAATTTCTATTTAGGTAGGTGAAGTGGTTATCAGGAATACATGCATCACCTAATGGGGAATTATGGGATATTAATTCTATTAAAAAGGGGGATATGGTAAAATAGTTTTCAACACTATAGAGGAAGGTATCATAATTTTTGTATATCTGCTTTAATTTATAAGTCACCACTGTTTTATTTGAACATGCATCAATATGATTAAATTTTGGATTCCAATTTGCCATTTTACCCTACACTCCACAAAATTCCAATTATAGTTTCGAATGAAAAGGTTGTTATTTCTAGGAAACCCAACTATTAGTATCAGATTTATAATGGATAAAGGCCAAATTTGACAGGATGGAATTGTAAAAATACTATTCAGGGTGGCAATATTTATTTCCATTGGTTAGGATTGGAATAAGATAAAAATAATTATTCCTATATTTTTATATTAATATATTAGAGATATATATTTTTTTATTTTACTAGCAGTTTTATAAAATTAAAACTTTGATAATGGACTCTGTGAAATTAAGGATTTTTTATCCCTAATTTGAATAACATTATTATATCATATTGTGGTTGATGGGAATCATTGGGAACAATTTTATTCACCCAAGATAATCTATAAAGAAATCATTCATGAAAACAAGAGTTGATCCCCCTCCTCCACCTCAATAATGAATGATAAAGAGAATAAACCTACAAAACATGAAGGTATTCTTGTTCAGATAAATGAATAATTATATAGTATAATCCATTCATATTCACTAACTAATGGTTATCCATAAAATATTGTTTCAAGGTTGGTGGTGGTATTATGGAAACCATTACTGGGAATATTCTATGAATCCTTTAACACATTAGAGATAATAAATTTTATTCAATTAGATTCATTAGAGAAGAAATAAATATGTTTAATTTTATTTATTTTCAATAAATTCATTAACAATTATATATGAAAAAATCCCATGGTTAAATTTTTCATGGATTCAATTCAACTGTTTCTATGAATTTTTCAAATGAAAATGAAGAAAACCAATTTTGGGAATAAACTAGATAATATTGTATTCTTCCCACAACCATTACCAATCATTGTTCGGGAATTAAGCAAACATAACAATGAATTATTTCTATCGATGATGCACATCAAAATAACTATATATTTTTATTTTTTTCACATGATTTCATTAAATTTATTTAATCATTTGTAGTATTCATGAGTCATTTTTAAAAAAATATCAATTTTTGATTTTTGATACAATTTATCTATTTTTATATATTGTAGCTTTTTCTATATAATTATTAATCTATATAGTAATTTTGTATATTATTATCATATTTTATTTCATAGTTTAGATTCCTATTAATTTAAATATTATTTATTATCAAAATTATTTTAATATATTTTTATATATTTTAATATATTTGTAAATATCTAGATATTAATAAATGTATAGTTATAATTTTATCTAATGATATTAAATATTATGTATTTTATTAGTATATATAATTATTTTTAATTATTTGTAATTATTAGTTATACTTAATAATAATAATAATTACTATTATTTATTTTAATTTTCATATTTTAATATTTTATCAAAATCATGAAAACTAACCATGTTGATAGGAATGGTATCACTATTACTATTGATTTGGGTTTTATTAGGGTATGTTTTCATGTATTATTTTTTCTTTAAACGAAATATTGTTAATATCATTGATAAAATATATAGGTTTTAATTATAATTAACAAAATAACTCTTGAAAAATTTCATAATCACTAGACAAATCAAAAATAATATTTATATATTACCAGTGTTCATTTAATATTTATTAATAGTATCTTTTAATAACATTCTTTATAGGGTGTATAAATGTCATCAAATACTTAATGATCTTTTACATGAATATAATACATCAGAAATCCATATATATATATATATATATATTAAATAAATTAAATTTATAAACACATTAAACAATATTATATTTTTTTCCACATTTCTATATAATACTTTTATTAAGACATGTTTATTGTAAATATTTTATATTTATAAATAATTGAAAAACATTCTGACTCATAAAAGTCCATGGAGTCCTATATTCTATTTCTCTACGAATCCCCTTCCAATAGGCCCTAATAATGGTACAAACGGTTTAAAAATTTACCTCCATATTCCAGAAGATATGCATATAAAATTGATCATAATTTAATTAATAAATAATGAAATAAATATAACAAATATATGCTAAAATAATAAATAAAAAAATATAAAAACGAATTGATGAACGGTTAAAAATAAAAAATAAGAAAAATTTATATAAAATACATAGATAAAAAATATAAAAAATAAATGAACCACCCTCAAAATATTTATTCAATATAGAATATGTGGTACACTAAAAGATATCATGGTCACATTGTGTGTTTAACGTACATGAATCTTATTATTACTAGTAAAAATGGATATCTGAATATTTATATAAATTGATAAAACATCTTTACCATTTTTAGTATGTATTTGAAAATACTTTGTATGCATTGTAAAAAAATGAAATTCTTAAATTGGAAACATTATCTTTAAAATTTACATACAAAAATACATATATGATATGTTTTTTGTTAATGTAAGATTTTAAATAAAGATGAAATCGGAATTTTATTAAAGTATAATAATAACCTAAGTTCATATACTAATTTTTGAGCATGTTATGAATGAATTTAATGATATTGATAGTTTATAAGGATTGTACATAATTTTAGTCATACTAGTCACATTGTCGGTCTTAATTATATGTGGTTAATTCACACACACACACACAGATATATATATATATATATTTCTATTAATATTTTTACAAATCATGAATCCAAATAAATATGATTTTCGTAGTTTTAACTATGTTATACGTGTTTTGAATAAAATTATAGTTATATATGAAAAAATAAGATTAATTGATACCATCCACCTGGTGTGTTGGATTTACATTCAATTAATTCTTAGCCATCAAAAATTAATTATTGATATTTTTTTAATGTAACTATAAAATCCTTGTTTTTTTATTTATAATATGGTACACTTGTATTTATATATAATATCATCGTTATCTTAAAAACATACACCTATATTTTGGCTAGTTAAATCATATATCTGATTTATATGAGATAAAGTCACACCTATAAAAAATGAATTATTGATTTTTTAAACATATTATGAAAATTAAAATTTTATTACTTACTTTATTGTTTTTCAATTTTTTTGTGGAAAAAAATGGAATTTTTATATTAAAATCAATCACATTGATTCATACCATCCACTACATGTACTCGATCAATGATATTGTTTTTCCTATATATCAAAAAATAAATGTAGGTCATCATTTAAATTTTTAAAAAATATCCAAATTTTTTCTCAATTTTGATCATGTTTTGCATGTTTTGAACAAAAATTTTACATCTAATATGAAAAACCTCACATTCAATAGAAATAGACACACCACGTGACATATTTAAGACATTAATTCTTACATGTCTCAAACACATCATTTATATTTTTTGACGAATAATCACGATAATATTTGTAACTTTCATAAATTTGAGAATATGAACAATGTTTTAATATAAAATTATTATGTTATATTGAAAGAATAGAATTTTGGTGATATCAAATAAACCATGTGTTGTATTGACATGATCTTCTTTTATAAATTTTGAAATTTAATTGTGTCTTTTTTTCAAAATAATCATGAAATTACAAGTGTGTTTTCATAGTTTTGAGTATGTTACACATGATTATATGTAAAATCTACTAGAAATTGAGCCTATACCAACACACCGTTCCCAATTGTTTGGAAAACCCATTGGGGAAAAGTACCTATTCCAAAGGTTCAAGTAAACCATTGGTATAAATTTTTTATGTTGGGTTTCTCAATGGTTTAAGAAAACTATCGGGAAAGGGAACTATTTTTCCCTGTTTTTATTAATTTTTGGGGAAAATTATACCCAATTTAGGGCTCTATCCCTTGTGACATTTCATCCTCGATCACTCCTCCCCTCCCAGACCTCGACCTCCTCCCGGCCTCCGCCTCTACCTCCGCCTCCCGGCCCCACTCCCTCTCCTCCGGCGACGTTCCCCTTCCCCTCTCGGTTACGTCTGTGACGAAGATGTCCCCTAATTTCTTGGCTCCCATCGTCATCCCCCCTTGCCCTCTCATCTCCCTCTCATGGAGATATACCCCTCCCATCTTGGCTCTATCTCATCCCTTGATGTCCCCCGATCCCCTCTCCAGTCGCACGTGAGACCCCCATGGATGAACGCCCCATGGGAAATCCCCTCTCTGGGATACATCTCCTCTCACATGGGAAATAATAATCTATGGTCCCACCCATGCCCCCGATATCTAGATGTAAATATTTTCCAAATCAATGCATTGGCCTACCCATTTGTTGTAGACCTGACCTCTCTTGATGTCTTATATATTGGTTTCTGAGTTTGTGGATATTTAGTTCATGATTTTTATATGGTTTAGGTGTAATCCAAATATTCCATTTTTTCATTTTTTTTGTACATTCCAGATGGACAAAATTTTTCATATGTCAATTCTTCATAGGTCTACCCAACCGATGTTATTTTTTAGTTCCTTCAAATGTGCAATTAATGGTTTGTTTGTTCCCATGATGCTTGTAATTGAAATAGTTTTATAATGGATATTGTATGTAATGAGAGTTATATGATTAGGGGAATATATTGGACATTAAATGGAGAAAAATATATTTTTATATTCTGTAGGAATTTGGAAATGTGAAAAAATTTAGTTCAAAAGTCAACATAATTAGTTCTGAGTGGCCTATTTTCAGGAGTCTATTGGTTATAACAATTGAATCTTTTAGTAGTTTGGTTATATTTAATTGATCATAAATACAGAGGTGTGGAAAATTAATCATTGTCACTCATTAAATGGTATAAGTATGGAATTAGAAATTTTGCTGTGGTGGGAGAGGGTGGGGATGAAATTCCAATGACTCCAAACCAATTGCAGACATAAATGGAAATGGGTTAGTTATGACGTCTGGTGTTATTAAAATTGCTAAATAGGTATGTAATGAGGCATGGTACATAAAAATATATTGGGACGGGTCCCGGTCCAAGTCTATTAAAAAGTGTAAAATGTAAAAAGTAACATAAATAAAAAATAAAAAATATAGTAAACATACAATTCATCAAACTAAAATATGATTGAATAAAATTTTCAACTAGGCTAGGTATGCCTAGTCTGGGCTTGGGTTTGGTATGGCTATGTTAGTCCATCACTAGTTTGAGTCTTACCCTATACACTACTTGGGTTCGCCCCATTTTAAGATATATGTCTCACAGACTGTCCGGGTCCACGCCAGGAATAAAGCCTTTTTTACACCCCTATTGAGAATAACAACTATGTTGTTATTTTATTGTTTTTTAAATTAATGAGTTTTTTTGGACTCTAAACATTGCGTTATTACATTCAGGTTACTTTAATTAGATCTTTTACATAAATAAACAGTGTTTTGTTTTATTTATTCCAATCCCAAACACAAGAACCACTTTCTATGAAATTATTTTTCATTATTACCACTCAACAGGCTAGTAAGATGGGGTGAAAAGAGTGATAATGCTTTGATTGATATATGTATTATTATTTTTAATTATTTATAGACCGAGTTCAAAATTTAACAGGGAATGGTGGTTGGAATAAGGAGATCTATTTAATACACAAGGGAAATCTATGCCGAATTTCATTTTTATGATGCATCAGTTATTATTCACCATAGTTTCTAATCTCGGATCGCGGTGCGACGGGATGGGGTTATAGCATGGTTACGTGCAAAATTTTCAACTCAACTAATGTAGCATAGGTGAATATTCAAGGGAAAAGTGTACTAGTATGGTGTTTCCAACAACTTGTTATATAAATAACATACTGAAAAATGAAGATATTTTCAAATGGAACTTTTTCTTCCATGCTTGCAGGAACAATATTTGACCGATGGGGCAGTGCTATTCTTATATATTGGGTTGTGACATTTATAGTCATAGGAAACATGTATGTTTTTGTTAGTTTTTATTTTATTTTCATTATCACATTGGCCACATAGTTATTTTACTACTTTCTATAGATAGTGGGTAGTTATGCTATCCTGACTAGTTGATGTAGATCACTTGGAATTATAATGCCAATCTGTCCACAAATACCTAATACCCTCACTAGAATCTCATTCTTCATCTCCTTAGTTGAACTCTAGAATCATTAAATATGGTAAAACCATTCATAATACATTTCATATACTCAGAGGGATCATCCCACTCTAAGAACCTACCAAGATTCTGATCCATCCTCATAAGTATTTCCTATTAAAACGCTAGTTGTACAATTTCCACACCTATCACTACAAGGCCCAATCCTTTTAGCAATATTTTACATGATCTAGATCCTCATCGTTAGTGACATCAATCACATTAAAGAACATAAATGTAAATTGAAACCTACATTCCAAGAATTATTCATGTGGACAGGCCCCATAAAATCATGCTATGAACTAAAACCCTAAATTATAATGCAAAATACATACATCATTTTTAATTAAATATCTCAAGTCTAAACATAAAAACAATGAATAATAAGTCATCATTTGTTGTATCGAACAAAACCAAACTAAGTTGAACCTCAGGCCAAATTGAATATATACCATTAATAGGAAGACTAATTTTTAATTAATAGGAATGTACTATTTGATAATATCATTTTGAAACATTGAATTGTTTCCCCATTTCTTAAAGGAACATGATTTAACCCATGGAGCGTAGTGGTACTTATATATTGGGCGGTGAAAAGTATAGTCACATGAGACAACTATGTTTTAGTTTAGTTGTTATTTTAATTATATTATTCCATTGGTCACATAGATCATTGACTACTTTCTATGGAAAGAGGGTAGTTATATTCTACGAAGGGTTCTAGAAGGAGTTCATATTGATTCTGACCATTGACTTTGATCCTAGGTAAGATTCAATGGTTATTACTTGTCTCACACATCATATATTTGGGGATTTAGTGTTTTTTACTACATATTATGTTTTCGGTAGGGTGTTGGATCGTTTCGTTTTGGTTCGGGTGGATTTGGAGCTCCGCTGCCAATCTATTTAAGGATTTAATGCCATTGGTAGGTTTCTCACAGGTTATGTAGCATCCTTCATGTGTTTTAGAGTTCTTAATATCCTTTGTGTAGTGTGTTTATCCCTTCTCAGTGGTTTCGAGTCGCCACGTAAAGGTCGACTTGCCAGTGTGCGCATAAGTAAGAAAGTATATGTATATGGGTTCCCTTATTACATTTAGTCACCCATGGCAATGATTATACACGTATGGGGATAGGTGTGCCCATGTATATATATATAAATGCATACATAGGTGAGTGAATACTGATACATTAATATTTGCATATGTGCAAGGATCCCCTTGCACATGCTCATGGGGATGCAGGTGTGTGCATTGGGGCTAGGTGTCCTTTAATGTGTGTGAAGTTTCATATACCCAGTGTAGGAGCAACATCTTTTTGTTAGAATTTTCCAAAATCCAATGTGGGCGACTTGGTTCCACCTTGAGGTAGAGTCCCCCTCGTAGCCTCTTTAATTTAAGAGTTCTTTAAATAGAATTTTTCTTCGTTTTTAATTTTTCTTATTTATATTGAATAGCATATCTTGAATAAGTGTTCATTAATATAATTGTTTCATTTGATACATAATTTTTTGGTTTTACAAAAAAAACCCTCCAATGAGGTCCATTGTCTAAAAAAACTCACAGGGATAGTTTAGGGTGTATGATTCTTTTTTTTTGTTTCGTTTCCCATTATATGTTGTGTCATTATACCGCTCACTACAACCTTTTGATGATCCCTTGGTATAAAATATTAAAAATTTTATTTGTCATATCTTGTTCATTGTGACCTTATCTTAGGGAAAAACCCGTTTTAGGTGTTTTCCTGGCCTCTTGGCCACCCCTTTGGGGGTTTAACCAAGCCTATAAATCTAAAAACACTGATGGTGTCATTGTTTAACACCTGACAGGCTTATGGTGCTGCCCACAATAAGATTCATCTTAACATTTTTTGGGGTGTTTTCCTGGCCTCAATGCACATCTAATTTTTTACATATATGAATTCTCCCATAAGATTTGTGTTTCATACTGAGATGTTAAAACATACTCAAATTTGATAGTTCACAAGGTGACTAAAGTTTTGTTATTAGAGTTCCATGAAATGCATATACCATTGATAAGTAATACACCTTATTAATTTTACTCTCAATCATTAGTTCCAACAAACTAGTACCACTATTAATAACAACTAATATAAGATATATATATTTATCATACCACAATCCTGAATAAAGATTCTATTTTTTATTACATAAGATCGGATTATAAAATATCAAGGAAAACTACATTGGATTTATTTGGAATCCTGGATGGAAGATGCTGCCCTGTGGATGCCACTGGACTGGGAAAACATGCCGCAATCATGTCGCGGTCACGGTGTGGTCACACCATGGTCATGCAATGGTCACATCGCGGTCATGCAGTACTCATGCTGTTGTAATGTTGTTATTTGGCTCTGCTCCAGGACGACACCCCACAACGGTTTGCAGTCCTATCAGAATTCCATGTATGATACAGATAAAAGTTTTTAGATACATTACCCACCCATAGTTAATGGAGAGGGAGGTGACGACAGAAATGTTTCCCTGCTTCCTCCCACTCCCTTCGCTCCTGGCCGGAAGATGCTGCTCCATGGATGTCGCTGGATCGGGCCAACACACCAAGGTCATGCCACGGTCACTCTGCGTTAATGATGAGGTCACTCTGTGGTCACACAATTTTCACGTTGTAGCCACGTGTTCTTTAATTTCATTATTTGGACCTGCTTCAGGACGACACCCTACAGAGGTTCACAGTCCTGTCAGAATTCGAATCATGATACCTAGATGGTGTTTTAGATAAAGTACCCACCCATTGTTAATGGGGAGGGAGGTGAAAGATGAAATGTTTCACCACCTCCTCCCGCTCCCTTCGCTCCTAGCTAGATGATGATGCCCTTCAAATGTCGATAGACTTGGCCAACATGTCGCGTTCACGCCATGGTCATGTCGCGGTAATTCCGCGATTTGGCATGTTCCAGGACGACACCACACAACGATTTGTAGTTTTTTTCAGAATTCGATGTATTATACCTAAATAGAGTTTTAGATACATTACCCACCCATAGTTAATGTGGAGGGAGGAGACCGCCGGAATGTTGCCCCGCCTCCTCCCGCTCACTTCGCTCCTGGCTGGACGATGCTGCTCTATGGATGTCACTAGACCGGGCCAACACGATGCGGTCACAATGCGGTCACTCCACAGTCACACCACAGGCATGCCTAGGTCAAGCTGAGGTCAATCCATTGCCATGCCATTGTAATTCTGTGATTTGGACCTAATCTAGGATGACACCACAAGATAGTTCGCAGTCCAGTTATAATTTTATGTATGATACTAAGATAGATATTTAGGTACATTTCACACGCATTGTTAATGTGGAGGGAGGCGATGACAAAAATGATTCATTGCCTCCTCTTGCTTCCTTCAATCCAGCCAGGAAGATGTTTCCCTGTGAATTTCACTAGACTGGGCCATTATGTCGCGGTAGGTCTGTGATTTGGCCCTTCTCTAGGACGACACCCTGTGGCGGTTTCTAGTTCTTTAAAAAATCGATGTATGATACCATGATATAGTTTTAGATAAATTACCCAACCTATTTCATGGACACCGGACAGTCCCACATCCACCTCACTAGGCCCCAGACACCCCCTACCCTCCCCCTGGACCCCGGAAAGCCCTCAACCATCATCCTTGGACCCCGGACAGCCCCCCCACCCACCCAACCCTCCTCCCTGGTAACTGGATCCCAATCTAAACTGTCTTAATGATTTACCCAAAACCCAACAAAAAATAGGGTTTAGAGATTTAGAATAAGATGAGACATAGTGTGGCTGATACCCCTCAATGTGTATCACTTTTATTTGAAATGGACAATATATTAAATTAAATCAACAACTGAGATATAGAAAACTGACCAAAGGCATTTAGATTCTATTGAAACATTAGGATAGTGATCCATGGGTCATATGTGACGTGTACGAGTAAAACCTACCTCAATCTAAGGGCCGGTGTAGACATCACCACTCAAATTGTCCCACTTTTATTCACAATGGAGAGGATTTTAAGTTAAAACAAAAATTGGTATACGTAAATCAAATCCAACGCATTCGGGTTTTTTTATACATTAGGAAAACGATCCAGGGGTCGTTTGTGAAAAGTACGAGTCAACCCCACATCAATGTGAGGCGCGGGGTGGCTGAAACCACTCAATGTGTCTCACTTTTGTTTAAAATGGACAACATTTTAAGTGAAAACCACAACTAAAATATGAAAATCCAACCAAACACATTTAGATTGTGTTGATACTTTTGGACAACGATCAATGGGACATTTTTGACGTGTATGAGTCCACCCCTCCTCATCTAAAGCACGGTGTGGCCAATACCACTCAAACATTCACATAAATGACTTAATTTTAAGTTAAAATTTATTTAATTTACATTTATTCTTTATTTTTGTGGTTTCTCATGTTTTTTTGGTGGAATGGGTGAGTTTTTGTGAATTGGGCCAAACTCTGAGCCCAATTAAAGATTTAAAAATGAATATTATTTCTTTTATAACACTTTAATTTTTTAATTTTTTGCACCCATTCCAATTCCAAAATGGTCTCCACTAACTTATTAACACCAACAATGTAGTTTGTTGCCTTTTGAAATCAATAACCAAGGGGTATATGGGTTTTTATTTAAGGGATTGGGCCTTCTTGAAAGCCCAATTCCAGTTTTAAAAAACAAATTGGTTTAATTAATAACATTTTCAATTTTAAGGGTTTTTTTGTTGATTCCACGCCTGAAACACAACTATTGAACCTCGACATGCGTCCAACCTCTATCTACCCCTTTTGGATCTCTCAGTCATCGCGATTGACTGCTGAACATCGTTGGAATTCTAAAACCGGGAAGATTTGAGGAGGTAAGTTCTTTCCATCATAACTCTCTCAATTATTACTATTTTTCCCCCAATGCAGTTCCTACATGATCTCATAATCCTTTCTCAAATGGGCCTTGAATGTTTGGATGCTTTTAAATTCAGATATTGGTGGATTTTCGGTCGTTTTATTCATGATTTTTTTGAGTAAGTGATTCTGTCTTCAATTTATTATTTATCCTTAAGGTTTCCTCCCTCTTTTATTATGTTCTAAAAATTCCCGATGTTAGGGTTTGTTCCTATTGATTGATTTGATGTCTTTTTGGTTAAATATTTTTTTCTAGGGATGTATTTACCTTCCTTGTGATGTGATGGTGTTGCGATTGATGTTTCACACTATGTTTTGAGGCGAACCGAACCGGCCTGCAGCGCGGGTCTGGTCTGCGGGTGGGCCGTGCCCCACCGGGATGGGGCAACCCCCCAACCAGGTCAGACCTGCTAAACTGGTCCAGGCTGACCCCAAACTAGGTCTCAACCACCGTGTTGGGTTGGGGTGACCCGCTAACCCACTGGGCATGACGGGTCGGGCCCAACTTCGCTTAAATGCGAATATCTCCAAGACCGCAGGTCCGATTGATGTGCCATCTACGACACTGGGACCCTCACGAAAAGGAATCCCTTTTGCGATACTCTACGTGAGTATTAGACATCCTTGAAAATGCGGCCATGTTTGGATCGAGAGTAAATCCAAACTAGACCTTCGAATGGAAATGCCAACAACTCTCAGACCGAGCGTCTGATTGACGTGTCATCTATTGCGTTGGGTTTGTATTGACGAGACAGAACTACGTGGTACATCGACTCTATACATCATTGAAGTTGATGTATAAACACATGGATTGAGGTGCCGAACCTCCTGTAATTGAGAAAGCTGTGTTTGGAAACCCTGGATCTAGTTGTGGGGACTACTATACCAAAATCTTATGTGGATTCGATAGCAAAGACTACTATACCAGAATCCTCAGTGGGTTCAATAGCGATGACTACTGATCTTGAATCATGTGTTAGTTAGAATGCTGTAAATTTAGTTCATGAATCATATATGGGTCTGATAGAATTGCTGATCCTGTATCATGTGTGGGTCCGACAGCTTAGCTGGTCCTGTATCATGTGTGGGTTCGACAATGTAGATGAATCTGTGACTACATTTGATTATATCTATCACTCTATTATTGTTGTTCATTTATTCTGTGTGGGTATGACAGTTTAGATGGTCTTGTATCTTGTGTGGTTCTGATTGATTTGATGAAACAATGACTACATCTCATAATCTCCATTACTCTAAAATAGATGTTTACCTATGTGAGTTGAGTCATTTAATTAAACCATTATCATCGTGGTGATTAAAATTACTTCCTTTGTGGAATGGGTTGATCTTGGACTCGAGAGTTGGAGTTGGATTGTGAATGATAACTTAGGTATATGTATGGGAATATACCTATGTAAGGTTGGTTGATACTTCATGACTGTATCATACATTGTGGTTTATCCTTGTTGGAATTTGTGAGGCCTTTAGGGTCTTAGGGTCCCATCAGAGTGTTGTTATACTCACCCCTACATGGGCTATGCCTGCACCTTGTTATGTAGGATGAATATGAAGGACAATGTTGAAGGGGGATGAGAGTGAGCGAGGTATGGAAGGTACATGGTGTTAGACCTCACGACAAGATGGTACACAGAGGACACAATGGACGTGGAGTACAGAGGAGGCTATATGTACCCACCCTTCAGGTAGGATCTGTGGTGGATGATCCAGAAGCTTCTAGACACTTTCTAGATATTTTTTCCATTTCTTACTTGTACATTATTGTCTTTTATTTTTTCATTAAATTTGGTCATTTATTCTGGCCCCCATTAATTTTAGTACACTTGTTATTCAGATTTTACATAGTTTTTGATTCATCTTGTTCTCAGGTTGTATGTGTTTGCATTTAATAAAGGAAATTCCTTCCTAGTTATAGTTATTTACACATTTGGTGCATGTCGGCAGCCCCTAGCCTATGGATGGTGGGTTTGGGGTAGTTACGACACGGGCCCCAGGGGATGAGTCTAAACAAATTTGTACCATCAGAGTCGGTTCTACTGTAGAACATATTACTCTGACCAATGTTACTGTGAAGTAATAGTGAAAAGAGAATTGAGGGTTGCTTTGAGTCTAGGGAGTCCAGTGTTGTGGCAACAACTGAAGTATCCATACACCAGGACCCTGAATTATTATTTCTGACTCAATGCAAGAATAAACTGATTGCGTTTGTGTTTCAAGAGATTCCATTGTGGTCTCTTTGAGTCAGCTCACCAGGTAAAACTTATTGATTTTGGCACACCTATTCCTTATCAGGATGTTGATGTGAAGTCATCCATCTTGGTTTCCTGAGAGAGTACATGATGATGTCGCATCGAGTGATGACGCTCTGGTGCAGGCCCCCCTTACTAATTTGGCACCTTCGGGTGTTGTACCGGCATCACCACCACCCGTTGGGTAGAAGATTACACTTGCCACATTGGGGGATGATGCACGTTGACTGAGCACACTGTATGACTTCCAACAGTAGAGGGCTCTGAGGTTTTGAGGTGATACAGACTCCCAAGTAGTAGAGGACTAGATGCAGAAGATTACTGGAGATTTACACTTAGTTGAGACACTATGAGAGAATATTTTGATCTTAACTAATAATATTTTTCAGTGGGTGGCCATGAGTATGGTACGCTTAGTGATGAGGTTTTGGTACTTGGACTGTTTTTTGAGATGGTACCTTCGTGTAGTGTGTCAACTATATCAATGCCCATTGGTTCGCAGATACTACAGGCAGTACCGGTAGAGGACACATGTAGTCTTCGTGCCTTACCTGTGTTTATGCACTTGATATCCCTCAAGTTGTGAGGAAAACACTACCCATAGGTGGATGACGACGGGCTTGAGGAGGTGGATGAGAGTTTCTAGATTATATACATATTTGTTAAGATGACGTGTCAGTATCTGAGTATTCATCCAGGCATACCCGTCATTCCTGGAACATGATGAATATTATATGATAAGTTCTTTAGATCTAGGATATCTAATAGAGTTGTGTTTGATTATATCGGAACCAACACTATATCCTCTATGCATTCCTTCTTATTTTAGGGTTCTACAGAGAACCTTTGTGGTTGAATGTTCATTGGCTGAGTGGAAACAGCCAGTGAATGTTTGCAGTTGGAAAGCATTAAACTAGCACTATTATCAGATTCTTGAGCATGTAGAATGTTTTGAAAATAATAAGTGATAATGAGAGCTGAATCTGCATGGAATCTAAAGTGGAATTAGATCTAGGAGAGCGGGATGAGGTGGAAAACATTTTGACATGTTACATCCACCCGCTTTTGTAGTCCTCTCTAGGCTCTAGGAGCAGGAGGGTAGGGGAAGAGAATAGCTTCATGTTGTCATGGAGTTTTAAGTAGGGGCTCTAAGAATGATTTGAGGTTTGTTCTGTGTCTACTACTTTCTATCGTATCAATAAACATAAATACGAGTCATTCCTAACTTCC
Organism: Viscum album; assembly: GCA_963277665.1. Lineage (NCBI taxonomy): Eukaryota > Viridiplantae > Streptophyta > Magnoliopsida > Santalales > Viscaceae > Viscum > Viscum album. The sequence goes on along the minus strand of OY728135.1, from coordinate 175,810,586 downwards.
ATGAATCTTGTTCTAGACATAGAGATTCCGTTTAATCCGTTGACATGACCCTCACGTCTAAAGATACCATTTGGAAGAGACTCGATAATCACATATATGCTGATGGTGTGATCTGACCCATGAGGTGAGAGTTTTAGTTTGAACCACTTGGTGATAGCCTCGAGGCCTTATGACGTTAGATTGGGCATGGACTAGGAAACCACAGTTTATACACAGATTGATTGTATTAGGAAAAAATGTTGTGATTAATCTAAAACATTGGGATGATGTTTTCCTTAGTCGGTGAAAAAGAAAACCCACCAGCACATGTTAAACTAATGAATAGTAGGGTGCAGCTGATCACTCTTGAATTGACCTTCCTTACCCTCGTGGCAGTAAGAGTATTGAGTTTTCAGTTCCAAAATGGAGTATCAGAACATCGGGAAATTTTTTCAAAAGATGTTTCCAAGAACCCCCCCCCCCCCCAGAGGGAGGGACATCTGTATTAGCTGGAGTTGCAGGAGATCTAGTGGATATTGAAGCAGAACATGATTGAGAGCCATCCAGGTGTGTGATGAAGGAACCGAGTTTCTTGGATTTTGGCTAGATAATATTAGAGATTCGTTACATACTTCTATATAGGTGGGGAAGCCTATCTAATGTCTCATAATGTCACTCCACCTCTTCATCAGCACGTTAGGGGGTGAAACATGGGGATTCTGATTGCGAGACATGACATGCTCAGATATCCATAGGGTGGGCACCTAATGGATTTTCTGATGGTGGGGATAATGTCTTTCTCTTCAGTGGATGCACCATGGTACCCGTTTCTCGTTAGGGGGAAGTGTTGAGGGAGTTCCAAAAATATTCTTTAGCAGTACATCATGGAGTGGCGCTGATATATCAGGACCTCTGACGACAGAACTGCTGGCTAGGAATGGAGAAGGTAGTAGTAGAGTTTGTCTCACTATGCCTCACTAGTCAGCAAGTGAATGCGAAGAACCAGGTACCAGCAGACTTGGTTCATCCTTTGGAGGTCCTAGAGTGAAAGTCATATCAGTTATACAGGGACTTCGTCCTGGGTCATCCACATACATCCAGAAGATGGAACCCTCTGGTGTTCAAGGAAGGCGACCGCATCTTTCTACGGGTCTCACCTTGAAGAGGTCTATTGAGATTTTTCTAAGGCATAAAGTTGTCTCCATGACTCATCAGAACGTTCCAGGTCCTCTGTATGGTATGTGAGGTGGAGTACCACTTGGCCCTTACACCTCAGTTGCAATGGGTACACAACGTCTTCCACGTATCTCACCTTAAGAGATACATGCACGAATCGTCCCACATCATCTACCTTGTGGAGCTGGAAATTGATGACAGGCTGACATTCACAGAGTTTTCAGTGTAGATTGAGGATCGACATGATCGATTCATTATTGAATTGTTGATACCTCAAGTGCATGTTCAATGGTAGCAGACGAACCTCGATGAAAAATCATGGGAGCAGGGCGGCTCAGATGCATGCTCAGTACCCCCACTTGTTTACCATGTTTTGAGTTGTGGCTTAAGGGGAAATAGAGCCCTATGTTGGGGAGAATGTAAAGACTCGTATTTTCCACCTGAATTTTTATTATTTATATGGAAATTTTACATGTCGGTGAAATTTGATGGTGCAAGATAACAAGGCCTGGAGTGCTCAGAATGATCTGTTGACGTTTATTTAAGCATAAATTAACATGAAATATTAGTTTTCCTAAAAAAGTGGAATAAGTCTTAAATGCATACTCAAATCAGAAATCCAAGGCCACCATTGCACTAAGGTTGGAGGGTCTACCCATGGAATTACTTATGTTTAGTCGGCGCATGCGTCCTGGGAGAAATCCCAAAAATGGCATAACCATAAATAAAATAATTAAATAAAGATAATTTTTTTTGAAAATTCTTATAACTCACAAACAGTAACTCAGATTAAAAATTATAGACCACTATTTAACTCAATAGGGTAATCATTCTTTAACAAAATACTAACTTGGGTTGATGAGGGCCACAAGAGAATGTTAGTTTTTGGCCGAAAATAAAATAATTAAGTGACAATTATTTTATTGAACAATTAATAACATTTTATGGGTAACTCGGATTGGAAATACAAGGGTGCAGTTGGGTTCGTTGAGGAATGTTTCACCTTGGAAGAGCCTAACCTCGACCGTAGTGGGTTGAGGGTGGCTGTATATAATTTTCCGAACATGTTTTCAGGTATGTTTAGTAAACATTCGTTTGGAATTTTATATTTTTTGAACATATGCTCTGAATTGAAATATGAGGACAACGATGAACTCCCAGTGCCAGTATTCACTTAAGGAGACTTTTAACATAGTTGGGTTTTATTGGGTGTGGAAGTTAATTTTTTTGGATTCTAAAAATTAAATAAAAATTTATGTGTGACATAATTTTTATATGGGTTGTGGTTTTTCTTTCCAAAGGGAAGTTGGAGGTGGGGCCCACCCACACATAACCTCCCAAGGGGGGATATTTTGTCATGGGCCCCACATGAGATCAATCCCCTCAAATTCCCCTTAAACCCCCCATTAACTCCCATTAATTAATTTGACACCTCACCTCTTTAATTGGAACTCTCCACCTCCTCTATGATTTGAATTTGAACCTTCCACCTTCTCTCATAAAAGTGAAAACACACAATAATTAATTAATTGAAATCCCACAATTAATTGATTTATTTTTTTAGATTTGATTTATTTTTAATTCTGTTTAGAATTCACGGCCTGGATAAAATAATATGGAGGCTATTATTTTAGGGGAGTTGGAGACATGTTATTTTTTGGGGGAGAACTCTAGGAGAAACAACTTCTTCAAACAAAGAAAGCTATTTCCACTGAAAAACGATGAAACATTTTCTTCAATCTTCTTTAACCAGAGCAAGGAAGGGATGAGAAGCCATGACTTCTCCAATGACATTAATGGGCGTCAAATGATAAGACGTCACCCGTGATGAATGTAACCAATGATGAGTACCTCTCTTCCTATTTTGACGTTGATGGGACAACGCCGCCATTCCATGACGTCTGTCTTCCATGACATCATCTTTGAACACAGAAATCATGGTAGGGGTTAATTTAATGTTTAATTCTATACTCTTTTCTACATTGTTAAATTGGTGGAATGACGTTCCAATTGATATCATATGATGTGGAGGGTTCAGACCGCACAAACACGGCCCGACCCTCCCCTTTGTTTTTTCCATTAGTGACATCAGAGGAGGATGCGAAAGGGCGCAGTGCTGCTACCCATTGCCGGAGAATAACCACGTCCCAGAAGACCGATGTGGATGAATGATGAACAACAATGGGTAGGGACATAGTGGATGAGGAGGCATGGTGTCGTCGCTCTGCGCTACGGTGGAAAATCCCACGACCATGTCGGGATGCGGTGATGGAGGGATGGCATCATTGCACTATTAGTGTGGTGGAGGACGCGGTCTATGAACACAGGCCACCCAGCCGAACCAAACTAGACCGCCTCCTGCTGGCTTGGCTAAATAACTACGGCACCCGAAGGCACCGTGTGGAGGAGGAACGCTGCCCGCAATTGTGGGCCACTCTATTGGGTGAATCATCCATCCTCCTACTGGCCGGCCTGGAAGACCCTGGCACCCGCAATTGCCGCGTGGGAAGAACAGTGGCCTATTGTGCGGGCAGCGTGCACCAGACAAAACAGGTCGGCTTTAGAAGGCCGTGCAATGAGAGGCAGCGCCGCTTGGCACTGCCGGGCAAATCGAATTGGCTTGCAGTGCGGGACGGTTCCACGAGTGGGCCGCACCCCAAAGTGTCAGGATACCCCCCCCCCCCCAGTCGTGTTGGACCAACCAAACCAGGCCATGCTGACGCCCAGCTGGGTCGGACCCACAGAGCCGGGTCGGGCCGATCCGCCAACCCACTGGGTATGATGGGTCGGTCCCGCCATTGTTTAAATTTGAATATCTCATAGTCTACGCGTCTGATCGACACGTCATCTATTGCACGAGGACTCTCATGATGAGGCGGTCCTTTTTTGATACTCTAAGTGAGTTTTGGTCAACATTGAAAAAAGGACCGATTTTGTATTGAGCATAAATCCAATCGGGCCGCTGGAAACTAAATGCCAATAACTCTCAGACCGGGCCTCTGATTGATGCGTCTTTTATTGTGTTGGATTTCGTTTTGTGATAAGGAACTACGTGATACATCAACTCTGGACTTCAAGAAAATTGATGTATCGAATCTTGGATCGAGGAGCAGAACCTCCTGGAATTGAGCATGTTATGTGCAAAAATACTAGAGTTGGCTGTGACGACTATTGTACTAGAATACTATGTTGTTTCGTCATCGAAGAGTAATGTACCAGAATCCTCCATGGGATCTACAACGACAACTACTATTCCTGAATCATGTGTGGGTCCTACAGTTCTAACATATGATCATGTATCATGTGTGGGTCCGACAGAATTGCCGGTCGTGTATCATGTGTTGGTCCGACAACTTTGAAGGTCATGTATAATGTGTGGTTATAACAACATAGATGAATCATTGACTACATCTAATCATCTCTATCAATCTAGAATAGATGGTCGTGTATCATGTGTCGGTCTGACATCTTAGTTGGTCCAATATCGTTTGTGGGTCAAACACTTTAGATGAAAACAGTGACTATATATGATCATCTCTATTACTCTAGAAAAGATGTTTACCTGTGTGAGAGGAGTCATTTCATTCAACCATTATCATAGTGGTGATTGACATAAATTCATTTCTTGAATGGGTTGATCTTGGGCTCAATATTGGATCCACACTATGAATGATAACATAAGTATATGTATGGGAATATACCCAAGTAAGGTTGGTTGATACTTCATGATTGTATAATTCTTTGTGATTTATCATTGATGGAATTTCTGAGACCTTGAAGGCCTCGGGGTCCCTACTGAGTATCTTTATACTCACCCCTTTACGGGCTTCTCCCACACCACATTGTGTTGGATGCTGACGACGAACAACGTTGACAAGGGCTGGGAGTGAGTGAGGTCTGGACGGTACACGGAGGTGGACCATAGGAAAAGATGGTACCCCGAGGAGGTGGAAGGATGTGGAGCACTATGGAGTATATATGTACCTACCCTTCAGGTAGGATCTGTAGTGAATGATCCAGGATTCGATAGAATCCTTCCAGCTATTTATCCCTTTTCATATTTTTACCTGTTTTTCCATTCATTGTAATTTAATATTGGTCTTGTATTCTGGCACCCAATACTTTTGGTACACCTTTTATACATCTTTTACATTGTGTTTGCTTCTACTTGTACTCTAGTTCTATGTATTTTCGTTTAATAAAGTAAATGCCTTCCCAGTTATAGGGATTTATGCCTTTGGTGCTAGTCCCCTGCCCCTGGCCTATGGAAGGCAGGATTGGTGTAGTTACAACACGGGCCCCAGGGGAGGGGTCGTGAAAAATTTTTATTAGATGACTCTAATCTGTCTTACTATGAAGCAGTAGTGTTAAGAGTATTGAATGGTGTTTTAAGTCCATGGAGTCCAGTGTTGGTTCGGCGGTCGATGTATCTATACACCAAGACCGTGACTTCTGATTTCTGACACGGTTCACGAAAAAACTGATTGTGTGTGTGTTTCAGGAGTTTACTTTTTGGTCTAATTGAGTTTTCTCACAATGTATAACATATTGACCATGGAACACTTGTTCTTTATCAGGATGTTGCTGCTTAGACAGCCAGCTAGGTATAGAAAGAGAGTACACAATGATGGCCCACCAATTGAGGAGGTTCCGGTGCAGTGCCCTCTTAGTATGTTTTCTCCTTCAGGTTGTGAACCAGCATCACTACCACCCGTTGGGCTGTAGATTCCTCCAGATGCATTGGAGGATGGTTCATGCCGACTGAGCTCATTACATGAGTTCCAGTGGCAGAGGCCATCGAGGTTTTGAGGTGAGACAGATTCCCAGGAATAAGAGGACTGGATGGAGGTGATTACTGGAGTATTCCACCTAGTTGAGACAATAGTAGAGAAGATGTTGATATTAGATACTAATCTTTATTAGTGATTGAAAATGATTATGGTCCTCATAGTGATGGGGTTTTGGTACTTGGACCGTTCTCTGAGATGGAACCTTTGGTCAGTGTGACAACTATATAACTTCCCATTGATCAGTTGATACTACCGGTGGTACCAGTAGAGGACACGGGTAGGCATAGTGCCTTAAATGTGTTTCAACACTAGATATCCCTCATGTTCCGAGGTGAGCCTGACCCCCAGGCGGCTGAGGACTGGATTGATGAGTTGGCTGAGTGTTTCTAGAGCTTATACAACATCAGAAGAACGATGTGTCTGTAGCTGAGTATTCATCGAGGCATACTGATCATTCCTGGTACTCAATGAATATGATACAACCAATTCTTTAGAGCTCAGACCTCTGAGAAAGGTGTGTTTAAGGATATCAGAGACAACACTTTATACTCTATGAATTCATACTTAGGTTATGGTGCTAGAGATAACCATTGTGGTTGAATGTTCATTTGCTATTTGGAATCAACCGGTGAATTTTAGCAGTTGGAAATCATGAAACTGCTACCAATATCATAGACATGAGTGTGTATAATGTTTCGATAAAATTATTTTTTATGGACAGACGAATCAGCAGGGCCGCAGATGTGGAAGCAGAGCTAGGAGATCAGCATTAGTTGGTGAAAATTTCGACATGTTACGACCACTCGCCTTTGTAGTGCCCGCTACGCTCAGGGATCTGGAGGGTAGGGGAAGAGAATAGCTTCATAAAGTCATGGAGTGTTACACAAGGGATATAGGAATGATTTGAGGTATGGTATGTGTCAACTAATAGTTGTCGTATCAATCGACATAGATACAAATCCTTCTTTCCTTTCACAAATCTTGTCCTAGACATAGTGTTTATGGTTAATCTGTTGACATGACCCTCACGTCTAGAGATAACATTCAGAGGAGAATCGAGAATCACATATACACCAACTGTGTGATCTGACCCTTGAGGTGAGAGTTTCAGTTGGAACCACTTTGTGGCAGCATCGAGGCCTTAGGACATTAGTTAGGGTATGGACTGGGCAACAACAGTTCATAACCAGATTGACCGTATTGGGAAAAAATGTTGTGATTTATCTACAACATTGGGATGAGGTTTTCCTTAGTCGGAGAAATAAGAAACCCAAAAGCACATGTTAAACTCATTCATAGGCGGGTGAAACCGATCACTCTTGAATCGACCAGCCTTACCCTCGTGGAAACATGATTATTGTGTTTTTAGTTCAAAACTGGAGTGTTAGATCATGGGGGCATCTTTTCAAAAGCTTTTTCTATGATATCCCCGCAATGGTGGAGGGACGTCTTCTTTTGTTGGAGTTGTAGTAGATCTAGTGGATATTTAAGCGGAACTTGCTTGGGAGACACCCAGGAGTGTGGTGGAGGTACAAAGATTCCTGTTTTTGGCTGGATACCATTAGATATTCATTCCAGGCTTCTCTAGAGAAGGAGCAGCCTATCTATAGTCTCATATAGTCTCTCCTCCAATTTTTCATCATGTTAGGGAGGCAAATCATGGGGATGCTGACTGTGAGACACGACGTGATCAGATTTCCATAGGGTAGGCCCCTGATTGATTTTTTGATGGTGAGGAGAATGTCATTCTCTTTAGTGGATGCACCATGGTACCAGTTGCACATTAGTAGGATATGTTGAGGGAGTTCCACACATCTTCTTTAGTGGTACACATGGAGTGGCGAAGATATATCAGGACCTCCGACGACAGCACTGGTGGCTAGGTATGAAGAAGGAACTAGCAGGGTTTGTCTCACGATTCATCAATTGTTAGCAAGTGAAGGTCGAGCACCAGGTCCCAGTAGGCTTGGTTCATCCTTTGGAGGTCCTGGAGTGGAAGTAAGATCAGATATCCGAGGACATCGTGACGGGTCTTCCATGTACATCAAGGAGACAGAATCCTTTACAGTTCGTGGATGGCGACCTCATCATTCTACAGGTGTCACCTCAACGATGTCTATAGATATATGTTTGAGGCGGAAATTTATCTTCATGATTCATCAGATATTTCCAGGTCTTCTACAGGGTAGGAGAGGTGGCGTACCGCTTGGCCCTTCAACTATAGTTGCACAGGGTAAATTATGACTTTCACATATCTCTGCTGAGGAGATACATGCACGACCTGTCCCACCTCATTGACCATGGGGAGCTGGATATCGATGACATGGATACTTTCACGGAGTTACCATTGGTGATTGAGGATCAATAAGAGCGGGTCCTTCATGGACGGTCGATACCTCTTGTGCACGTTCGCTAGAAGTATGAGAACCTCCGAGAGAGTACATGGGAGCGGGAGGCCCATATTTGTGCTCAGTACCCCCATTTTTTACCTAGTTTTGAGTTGTGTCTTATGGGGACGTAAATCCATGAAGTGGGGAGAATGTAATGACCCAGATTTTCCATGTAATTTTATTTATTTATTTGGGAGTTTATCGAGTCAGCAAAATATGAAGGCATGCTATTCCGAGGCCTGGAGTGCCCGGAATGATCTGTCGAAGTTATTTATGCTTAAATTAACTCACATAATCAGTTTTCAGGAAAAAAAATTGTAATTAATCTTAAACGATTACTCGGATCAGAAATCTGAGGCCACTTATGCACTCAAAATAGCGGGTTTAACCTTGTCGTGACTTTTGTTTATTCAGATCATGCCTCCAGTGAGAAATCCCGACAATGGCATAACCATAATTAAAATAATTAAATAACATTATTTAATTTTTGAAATGCTTATAACTCACAAACGGTATCTCTGAATAAAAATTTGAGACCACCGATGAACTCATGAGGGTATGCATTCTTTATGAAGATACTAACTTGTGTAGACAAGAGCCACTAGAGATATATTGATTTTGGCCGCAAATATAATAATTAAGTAAAAATTATTTTATTTTAAAATTCATAACATTTAAACTGTATCTTAGATTGGAAATCTTAGGGTACCGTTTGTTTCGTTGAGGCGAGTTTCACTAGTTAGAGACTATCCTCGACTGCTGGGGGTCGTGGGTGTCTGTTAGTAATTTTGCAAACTTTTTTTTCAGGTACGTTTAGTAAACGTACATTTAGAATTTTATATCTTTTGAACTGGTTCTCAGAAGTAAAATCTGAGGACACCGAAGAACTTGTTGCTCCAGTATTCACATAAGGATACCTTAACCGCAGATGTGTTTTATCGGGAGGGGAATTTCATTTTTGTGGATTCTCAAAATTAAATAAAAATTTATGTTTGAAAAAATTTTTATTTGGGTGGTTGTTATTTTCTCCAAAAGTAATTGGAGGTGGGTCACAACCCTACATAACCTCCCATTGGAGGATATTTTGTGGTGGGCCCTACACGAGCTCAAACCCCTCTACTTCCCCTTTATCCCCCCATTAACTCCCCTTAATTAAATTGACACCTCCCCAATTTAATTGGAACTCTCCACCTCCTATTTGATTTGAATTTGAACCTTCCATAATCTCTCATTAAAGTGCCAACACCCATTAATTAAATAATTTAGCTCCGATAATTAATAGATTAATTTTTTTAGTTTTGAATTCCACTGAATTCCTTTTAGAATGCATAGAATGGACAAAATAATAGGGAAGCTATTATTTTAGGGGGTTTGGAAACCTGATATTTTTTGGGGGAGAACTCTTGGAGAAACGACTTCTTCCAATGAAGAACTCTGTTTCCATCGAAGAACAAGGAAATGTATTCTTCTATTTTTCTTCAACAGGAGAAAGGAAGGGAATCGATTCCACGACTTCTCCAATGACCTTTATCTGCATCAAAGGAGAATATGTCTCCTGCGAAGAAGGTCACCAACGAGGAGTACCTCACTTACTCTTCCAACAATGACGGGACAACACCACCATTCTGCGACGTCCGTCTCCCACGACTCTGTCGTTGAACACCGAAATCGTTGTAGGATTTACATTAATGTTTTATTCTCCCCTCAGTTATACATCGTTAAATTTGTGGAATGATGTGATGATCGATTCCATATGAAGAGGATGGTTTAGACCACCCAAACATAGCCCGACCCACTCCTTTTTTGTTTCCACTTGATTACATCAGAGGTGTAGCTGAAAGGGTGGGGTGTCGCTGCACCGCACTGAAGAATAACCGTGAAATAGAGGACCTCGGTGGACAGAAGAGGAACTGTGGTCGGGAGGGTCGCTGCGGATGAGGAGGCTCGGTTTTGTCGTGCCGTGCTATGGAGCCAATGCTTGCAGCCATGCAGGGATGTTGTGATGGAGGACCGACACCATCGCGATAGCCATGCAGCGGAGGATACAGCCCGCGACCGTGGGCCACTCAGCCGAACCAAAACTGCAAGCCTCTTGCTGGCTAGGATGAAGAACCATGATGACCAAAGGCACCACATCGAGGAGGACCGTAGCCCTCAACCGTGGGCCGATCTGCTGGGTGAAACGGCTGGCCTTCTGTCGGCCGGGATGGAAGATCCCATCGCCCACTATTGCTGCATGGGAATAAATGCCTCCCATTTTTCTGGCTGCGTGCTCCTGATAGAACCGCTCGGTTACGGCCTGCCACCCATCATGGTCGGAGCAGCCAAACCAGGACAGGAGGACCCCAACCAGGTCAGACACGTCGAGCCAGGTCGGGCCGAACCGCCAGCCCCCTGGGCTTGACTGGTCGGGCCCGACTTCTACTAAATGAAAATATCTCCTAGACCATGCGTATGATCTGCATGCTGTCTACAGAACTAGGACCCTCGTGATGAGGTGTTCCTTTTGAGATACTCTCAGTGATTTTTGGTCAAAATTGGGAAACCTTCTGGGTTTGGATCGAGCTTAAATCAAACCGAGTCCCTAGAACGGAAATGACAATAACTCTCAGACCGTGTGTCCGATTGACGTGTCGTCTATTGCATTGGGTTGCTTTTCACAAGATAGAACTAAGTGATAAACAAAATTTGGACTTCGTGATAGTTGATGTTTCTAAACATGGCTTGAGGAGTAGACCTTCCCAGAATAGAGCGTGTTATGTGCGGAAACCCTAGTGATGGCTGCAACGTCTAATGTACCTGAATCCTACGTGGGATCAACAATGAATAATTGTGTACGAAAATCCTTCATGGTATCGACAGCGATGGTTACTGTTCATGTATCTAGTATGGGTTTGACAGTTCTGACATCTGTTCTTGTATCCTATGTGGGTCTGATAGAAGAGCTGGTCCTATATCATGTGTGGTTCTGACAGCTTTGTTGGTCCTGTATCTTGTGTGGGTCTGACATCTTAGATGAATCAGAGACTACATATGATAATTTTTATCACTCTAGAATTGATGGTCATTTATCTTTTGTCTGTAGGATAGCATTGTTGGTCCTGTATCCTGTGTGGGTTTGACAACATATATTAAATAGTGACAACATCTGATCATCTCTATTAATATACAAAAGATGTTTACCTTTGTGAGATGAGCCATATCATTCAACCATTATCATCATGGTGATTGACATTACTTATTTTATTGAATGGGTTGATCTAGGGATTGAGATTTGGAGATGGAATGTGAATGAAAACATAGGTATATGTATTGGCATATACCTAGGTAAGGTTTTTTTATACCTTGTGATTGTATCATACATTTTCCTTTATCCTTGATGGAATTTATGAGACCTTTAGGGTCTCATGGTCCCTAATGAGTATCGTTATACTCATCCCAGCACAGGATATGCACGCACCTTGCTGTGTTGGATGCAGATGACAGACAACATTGACGGAGGCCAAGACTAAGCGAGGTCTAGATGGTACTCGGAGGAGGACCTCACGACGATATGGTACCCGGAGGAGACAGACGGACGTGGAGCACAAAAGAGGCAATCTGTACCTAACCTTCTAATAGAATCTATGGTGGACGATCCAGGAGATGCAAGACACCTTCTATCTACTTGTCCCTTTTCTTAGTTGTAATAGTTTTCCCTTTCTTTGTACTTTACAATTGGGCCGTATTTTGGCCCCCATTACATTTAGTACACTAGTTATTCAGATTTTACTTAGTGTTCGCTTCTTATTTTACTCTATTTGTGTGTGTTTACATTTAATAGTGGCAATTACTTCCCAATTATAGGAATTTATGCCTTTGGTGCTAGTCCGCAGACCCTGGCCTATGGGTGGCAGGCATAGGGTAGTTATGACATAGGCCCTCGGGGATGGGTCATGAATATAATATTTGATATAAAAGGTTTCATTATGGGTAAATATGACAAACCAAAATTTTCTAGAGCATACTATATTGATTCAACTATGGATGGTTACATTGGTATCTATAATGTATTTAATCCCTTGTATTGTGTTATAGGTGAAGATTATTTGAATATAATATCTTCATTTATTATTTATTACAAAATTTTAATTCCTTATATGTGTGTCATGAAGTCCAACCTATTTTTAGTGAAATATATTTTAAAAATACATAAAATACTATATATAATATACTTTCGATAAATAAATATGAATCTATTTTTTATAAGTATAACATGTTCAATGATAGTAAAAACATATTTCATGATATGTGGAGAACTGTTGATGAAAAGTATAAATCAATAAATATGATATGATTGTTACAAGACAAATGGAGATGGACATCCATATAAATTCATGAGTTATGTGAAGTGATAATGTTCCTAATAATGAAGTTGAATGGAAAAAATACATTCATTCAATGAATCCACTGTAAAATATAATAAAATAATTAACAAAAAGTGAGGTAGTGAATTTGGTGGTTGTGGTAATAGTGATGAAGAAATGAACCATATTTAATTAAAATTCCTGAAATGTTATATGAATTAGATGTTAATAAGGAAATAAAATTCGAATGGAATTATTTATATAAAAATAAATTTTATGAATGATGATAACATCAGAGAAGTTACATGTTAAATGTGTTTTAGAAAACCATGCATCAAATCTAATTATAGATAATTAATATAAATAAGTAAATATGGGGATAACTAAATGAATCAAAAGAAGAACATGAATGAAATATGGAGTCCATTATATTATATTTCATTGATTCAAACTCAACTGGAGAATATTTTCCTTATAAAGAAAATTTATACATTATCGAAAATACATCGAGTTAACAAGTTTAACTGATGTTTTCTCAAAAAATGAAATCCCGGATGAAAATGATATGACTGGTATAGATATATTTGAATATTGTAAATTTTTTTATGAAACATATATAATTTCAAGTGAAAAATATAAAAATTTATAGAATTTTCATTCATTGTCTTATAATATAAAATAATATATTACTATTAAAAATGAGAGGAATGAAGTGCTTACCATGTACTATAACAATATAATGATTGTAACTATGAAAATAATGAATTAATTTTTTGGATTTTTCTAAATATATGAATCTCAAAATAATAATATAGGATTTAATATTGTACCTAAATATTGACATGGTTTTTTTCATCATCCTAGAATGAAAATCATGTTATATATATGTTATTTTCATCTTTGTATGCATGCTCTTAATAAATAGTTAGTGAAATGTACATCTTGAGCTTCTAAATCATGTTTAAACTAATTTAGAGTAAACTAGATACCACTACTTCATTACTATAGAATTATATCTATAAATGAATGTGTATTAATAATGTTTAAATGGTAATTATTTATAGATCCTTTGATATATCAGTATGAAAATTATTTTTGTATTATATTTTATACAGTGAACATAATTGAAAAGATATTGTAATAATTTATGCTATTAAGATAGTATTGTTATAAACATATTATAGGGGACATATAACATTACTAAAATTTTCCCACAGTGGATGGTGAACATAAAACCTTTGATGTTTGTGAAAAATGTAAATTTATCATCCTTGTTCAATTTGATCATTCTAAAAGTAGTTTAAATTATATCAACTTATTTATTAATGGGTTAAGATATAATATTAAAATAATATATCAATTATATTAAAATGGTTTCCAAATAATTTCTAAAAACTACTGTTTTAATATTTATGATAATATATATAAATTTTTATTAAATTATTTAATTATGAAAAGTTTTATATCGTTTATTTAAATTTTATATTTACTACCAAAATGTTTCATTTTAACATTAATTTAGTCAGGAATCATGTTGTATGGATAATAGATTATGCTACTTTAATATATATCTAATTAGAAATACATTCATAAGGGTTTAAAAAGATATTATATTTCCCAAATTAAAATATGTGTAATCCCTATCAAAAGATATAACCACATAACATTTCCATAAAAATAATGAAATATCTTTATACCTATAAACTATTACAATTAGTTTACAAGAAATTTATTGACCCATCCTGAGTATCATGTTTTTCCAAAATAATTAATTCTTATATATTATTTATTATACAAGAATAACATTGGTATATTTTATGGATAAAAAAATGAGTCTTGCAGATTTTGTTATATATAATTTTTATTAAAAATATAAAATTAATATTGTAAATAAATCTTCATGTTTTGAAATATGTTATAGTAAAAACGAACTTTTTTACTATTTGTTTGCATTTTCCCATATACCTAGAATAGTTTCAATTATTATATAATAAAATATTTCAATGAATAAATATTTCAAATTATTTCAACTGGATGATAATAGTTCTTTTCATTACAACTGCATTATATTTATGATTTCATTAAATATACCACTGTATTTTAAATGAACGTTTTATAAATCAATTTTTTTAAATAAAAATTAATTATGGTTTAAAAATTTTTATATAAATTATAATATTAATAAAAACACTATTAATATGTCAAATGGATTTACAAAGGTTGTTTATCATTCATCAATATTTATCCAAATTATTTCAAACATATATATTAGTTTAGAAAATATATTTTTTTTATATAATTCTTTGGTCTTCATGAATATCATTATGTAAAAAAATTTCAATGCAAATGAAAAATGCTTTTTCCATGGTTTTTATGTGTTCACTAAACTTCATAATTTGGTTTCATATATTTTAAAATAAATAAATAATTTTTTGAATAAAATATTGTATAATAATTATCTTTTAAATAGTTCTGGAATTGATATCCTATAAAGATTAAACATTCCATTGAGCACCAGTTGTAAATTTGATCTAGATAAAACATAGAAGATGGTTTTCCAAACCATTTAAGGAAGAATAATTTGCAGATTACATCAAAAAACACCTAATTGGTTTGGAAATAAATTTATCTATCTATTTCTTCCTATTTATAGTACAACCCTAGATATTATATTTTGAGTATTACTAAAAAAATTAAATTCCTCATTAAATAAATTTACATTGGAATATTATATTATAGATGAAATTATTTTGAGTTAATTATCTAATTTTATGTCAAATTTCGTGTATGTATTTTAAAAAGATTAATATATTATAGAATACTTCAGTTATTTGTAATATCTCAAGATTTTTGTTTAATAGATAGAAAAATTATATTCCATTATCCATTGTTGAATCTCAGAATAATAATGAAGTTTGTTAATGTGCATAGATTCATGCATGGAACTCGCATTATTAAAATTTGGATATAATTTTATACATGTACCTATGATCTACAAAATGTTATGAAATAATAATATTTTTAATAATATTATATCTCATAGATAGAAAACCATTGTTATAGAGATCAAATTTTTTTGTAAATGATTTTGAAGAGGGTGATATAACTATTGAATGTTTTTTCACATAAAATCAACATGCTGGAATATTTATAAATTCTTCGAATAATGAAATATTATGTGTTATAAATAAATAATTTTATGATATATTCTTGTTAATATTCTACTACTAGATTTCATTTTTATCTAGAATAGCTATTCCATGAGTTATGTAATACAATTAGCATTTTAATATAAATATTTTCTTTTTATGTATGTGATAATATTGTATACACCTAGTTGGGTCAAAAATCTTGTTTATACAATAAGGTGATATCATCTGGTGAAACCATTTGGTACTATCATCATATTCTATAATTTTTTTCCTATAAGTTGTTATTACCTCCTGGAGAAACTCTTATGTTCTACCGATGGTTTTTTGGGTTTTTAACCATTTTATAGTTTAGTTGGATGAAAAAAATATAAAAATAGCTATAATATTTATCAAAATTTATCAATTATATTATATTAACAATTGATTTTTAATATTTTTGAATTAGTATCCTTTCATTTTAAATATTATATTTTGTTCCCAGAATGATTTATAACAAAATTTATTTTACAATTTCAATACTTCTCATCATACATCATTTGAACCGAATATTATTTTATTTATAATTACAATTGTACTTCATAACATTCATTTCATTTCATATTGGTTATGCTGAAATGTTCCCCTATTTTTGGTTCTCTATTGGAATATTTATTAAAAATTATATCATCTAGTGATTCTAGTCGATCGATCAATCCTTTTAATCCATCTCTATGATCTCAAGCCTAATTTATTGAAAATTAAATAGAACCTACATGGTTGATATAATTTAATTAATTTGTTGGGAGAGTAGTTCAACATTAATTATAGAAAAAATGGTTCTCTATGAATTATTTATAATTATACAGCATAATCATTTTTTTTGATTTCAATCCAATTTATTTCAATTTTGGATAAAATAATGATTTCATAATTACATAATGTGGTTTTGAGGATAAATAATTCCCTTTGTATCATTTCGGGATGTTATTAGGATTTACACAAGATAGTGTATATTTAAATATATGTGTTTTTTTTCATATTGGTTTTTAGTGTTCTATATTTTTGGATTATATCATAGACTATACTATAGAGGGTAAGCCTAGTGGACTAGTTTCTCCAAAACTCAATGGATATTGTGGGTTTCTTTTCTTGTTCATCGATAATTTTTATGTCTCAAGAATTGGGGAGGGGATTATTTTTGTGATATATTAATAATTTATCATTATTAACCTTATAATGAAGTGTGGTTGGATAAATAACTACAAATATCTTATGCTATATTTGGTAGAGTTATTAATGATTTATTTGAGATCAAATTTCATTGAATATGAAATTTTATTTAAAACGAATTAATAAAAAATATAATTTTACATGAAGTGGAATAAATTTCCATTTAGTGGGGTGGATTTGATCTAACCAATTGTAACTATAAATAAATTAATATAAATTGGAAATATAATATAATTAAACAAATTTTAGTCATTTATTTATTTAAAATTCTCATATACTAAATAAATCCAGGATACCTAGGTATTTTATAATTACTCGTAAAAAAACGAGAAATTGTTTTTTCAAATTCATTATATAGTGATGTGGTTGAATTCTATGAATTAATTGAGGAAGAATCAACATCAATGTTTGAGAAACATAAATCAACAGTGGTATTAATTGATGCTTATTTTCACCATAGAATAAGTAGGAGTCAAAATGTCTTTTTTAGACATCAATGTTAATGATGATTCTCATGTTGTGGGATGCAATTATAAAATTATATAAGATGTAATTATTCATTTAAAATATTCAAAAAAATATTATTATGGGGATAATGATGATTAATAGACCAATCTATCTATTAGTATCTATTATTTTTTAATTAGTTTGAGTTGGTATTGGGAATGTAATTCTACAATTTATTCTGTGGATCATGATATTGAATTTTCATTGTGATCACATACAGATTATAAAATATCTGAAGGGTATAAGGGAGTAGGATAATTAGTTAATGTCTAGGATTATTCATATTTTTTTTATAGTGTTGGTGATGATAGAGACAATCTACTAGAGAATGGTGACTTACCATCATTGATCTATAATGTTATCATTAGTGCTATTTGGTTGTGACAATATTTTTGGCTTTGATTTTATTGGATTCCACATTATATATTATAGCTATTGTTGAGGAACTGGTTATATATTAAGATCATAATGAAGATGTATGTCCTACATCTACATGTATAGGATATAATTCAAGGAATGATCCTCCTTTTCGTTGTTATGATATGGTTTTATATCCTACACATTCTAGTTATTTTGATCGAGATGAATTACATAGCATTATGGATGATATTAATAGGTTCTTAAATATCATACCATATCCTCTAACCCATATTAGAAGACACATAATGATATTCAAACCTATATTTTTTCTTTGATTATTGGAAACATTCATTCTAATATGTTTTCATGGATTGAAAACATTGACTTTGAAAATATGAATTCAATTGAAATAAAATTTGATAATTCTCTATACAATACATGACATAGTTATGTTATAACCATATATATACCTCCCCATAATTTGGAATCATGTGTCATTTTATTCATATAGTTGATAATATTCTACTATAGGTATTAATCGTTAAATGGATACTAGTTTTGAATCAAATTTGGTTATAAATATTATTCATAAAGAGCTAATTTTTTGGGATGATCCCTCCACCAAACAATTAGAATATATTCATAAGAAAATGTCTAAAGGTGATAGTATTTAAAAATATTGGAGCAAATAACCTACTGAGAATATAAATGGTAGATCAAAATTAACAGATATATAAGGTATTATATAACTATTTCATTCAGGAAAATCGATTCCTATTTTGTTTTTTGGGTGAATACCATAAAATGAATCAAATTATTAGTTTCTACCACTGTTATATGAATTTCATAATTGTTCATGATAATTTATTGACTTTGTTGATATTATAAAATAATAACCTCTCAAATGTAATAGAGCATCATAGTAGAGCAATCACCAAGTTTTTTGAGATGATGATTATTTTATTTAATGTATTATGAATCTTGTGATTTTACATACTTCTATTAGTATTACTACATTCGTCTAAGATATTATTATCATTCTTGTTTATACTAGTTCTAAAACCGATATCCCATTTTCACTTATAATAATTAAATCAGTTTAGAATTATATACTAGTGTCTGACAACATTATTTTCAGACATCTCACACGGCAATATTCTTATACGTCATCACTTACTATAATTTATAGAAATATCAATCCCAAAATTTATCATTCCACTATTCAGTATGAGGATAGGCATTACTCTAACTCGTATTTCATGTGGATGATTAATATTTTGTACTACGAAAATTTAATTGATGGACTACTCATGTATTAATCATGTTTTTATGATCACAAATCTCTTTACTATTCACAAATATAAAAAATAATTACATATCTTATTAATGATAAAAAATCTCAAAAATCTTATCAATTATGTGTATTTATGTTTTATGTTATCTTATACAATATAATTTTTGAGCTCAATTTATTCTATGCATATTAATCTTTAATTCTGAATACCACTGTTTGTCAAAGTACAAGACACAGACACCGTGAATCCTATGTCTCAAACACTGTGACCAATGAGACACCGTGACCAATGAGACATTGTGACCAATGAGACACCCTAAACAATGAGACACCATGACCAATGAGACACCATGACCAATGAGACACCGTGACCAATGAGATACTGTAACCAATGAGACACAGTGACCAATGAGACATAGTGACCAGGGATACTTCGTGGCCAATGAGACACCATGACCACAAGACACCTTGACCAATGAGACATCGTGACACAGTAAGCTTGACACCATGATGCAAGACACTAAGAAAGGACACCTTAATACAGACACTATTTTTGTCTAAGATCCAAGCATAGTTAGCAAGACATAGTCCTCAAGGAACCGTGAATCCATAAACTATGAGCAACGCATCAGAAGCCAAAAACCATAATCCAGACACCGTGATGTAGACACTGTGAAGGAGATACCATAAAAGAGACACTGTAAAAGAGATACCGTGATGGAGACACAGTTAAGGAGATAACTTAAAGGAGATACTGTTAAAGAGATGCCATGAAGGAGATACCGTGAAGGAGACACCATTTTCATAACTATTGTGACACTGTTTATTAAACTCTTCTGTCATTTTACTATTTATTTTTAATGATCATATTTGATGACTTTAATACATTTTTATAATTAATGTTTATTTGTATACATAGTACGAGGTACGTGGCACAAAATACATGGAACCTGTCGGCTCAACCTCATGCATTCAAAGATAAAGAGGAGTGTACCCAAGAGGAAGATACACAACACAAGACAGCACAAGACGTGTGGCAACATAAAAAACACGAGTTCACTTTACTAAATAGAAGAACATGGTGACAAGAATGACCATGATGAAGAGATTGAGAGATCTTCAAAGAAGAATTGTCCCATGCATGCAATCTAACTAATCTGATGAACACACGAAGTATATTAGATCAAGAGAAAATCATCATTCGTGAAGAATACAAGCTGAACCACAACACTCTGTTTTTCAATAGAAAAACCCGAGGAGGACTCAGAAGAATTTATGTCTTATCCAAGAGTCCAGAGCTGCACTAGTAATCAGTAGAGATTTCCTAAACTCATATTTACTCTCTCTCTTTGTGATTCTTGTATTTACATTCGATATGTGTGTACTTTGTATATTTTACACACACACACAATCTTCTACGCTGAACTGGAGGATTCTAAAATCCTCAAAACATATTCTTTACTCATTTTTACCCATGACAACTATGGAAGAAGTCCCTGTGTGGCCTATAAATTATCATGTTTACCCACAAAAACTATTGAAGAGGACCATGTGTTGCCTGGATAGTCTATATATTGTTTCTAACCCCAATCCAGTGTGTGAATCAGAGTTTATTTATATAAACTACTTTGTGGTAGGTGATAACCAAGTGGAGTGGATTAGGTATTTACATTAGGCTGAACCACATGTTTTATATCTGCAGTGAATTTTTAGATTAAGTTTAATATATAATATATATTTTACATTCTTCTTATAATTACTTTGAAATACAAATCTATTTTAATGTTACATTGATAGTTAATCTAGAGAGTGTTTGTAACTATTGTTAATCAGTATATTAGTTTCAAAAGATAATTTAATTTTATGATTAATTTAACTGAGACCTAATATATCATTGAGAACCTAATGAAACTTTTTTTGTTTTACAAATTTACTACAGTTTAACTTGGTATTCTAATTGGGTTATTTTAAAAGATACATTTTTAACAGAAATTTTTATTGAAACTCAATTCACCCCCCTCTTGAGTATCCACTCCGACTAACATTTGGTATCAAAGAATTTTGATTATTTTTATAGGTTTTCAAAACATTTTTTTTCATGTATTGGTTTAGTTTCATCATAAAGGTCTTAAATTTCTGGTAGTTATAAATTTTACCTCTTTAAATACATTTGCTAAAATCAAATTATGGATAATAGACTAGAAGGTGCAGCTACCATCTACCCACCCTTCTTTAATGGTACAAATTATGCCCAGTGGAAACATAAAATGAAAATTCAAATAGAATTTAAGGGATTTGAAATCTGGACTGCTATACAGACTCAAAATAATATTCTAGATACTGAAATAACTACTTTGGATGAACCTACCGAAACAGCCTACAATAATAATTGTAAATCTATGAATGCCATGTATTGTGCTCTAGGAGGTGAAGAGTTTAATAGAATATCTGCTTTCAAAACTGCTTATGAAATATGGGATACTTTGGGTGTTTTTCGTTAAGGAACAACCAATGTTAAAGACATGAGATTGAACAAATATACTATTAAATATGATAATTTTAAAATGAAGACTGATGAACCTACTTCGGATATGTATCTCAGGTTCAATGATATTTTTAACACTATGTGATCCTTTGGAAAGGCTATTCTTGCAAAGGAACAAATTATGAGAATATTGAGATGTATTCTAGACCAATGGAGCGGAACATCTGTTTCAATAATAGAGTCATGTGACATTGGTGCTCTTCCTATCAAAGAGCTAATTAGTAAGCTTATGATGTATGAGGAAGAAATAAAGGTGAATTAAGATGAAGATGATGAACCTAAAAATAATTCAGTGGCATTTAAGTCTACTACCATAAAGAGAATGTACAAAGAGAAATTTCATACACCTACTGAAAGCTCAACAAGTGAAAGTTCATTTTCTGATTGTGATACTTAGATGGCTCAAATAGCCAGAAGAATTATTAAATTCTATAGGAAAATGAAATTGTTCATGAAATCAAACTAAAAAGGTAAATATGACAATAAACATCATTGGAAAAGGATTGGAAGAATGCTGATTAGAGTGATGATATTTTCTGCTATGAATGCAAGACAAACGTCACATTAAAGATGACTATCCAAAATTGAAGTTCATGAAGAAGCATGACTATAAGGATAACAGGTATAAGAAATAAATGAATGAAACGTGTAGTGATTCAGAAGACACATCAATTGATTCAAATTCTACTAAGGAAAAAGATTCTCATAAAGCTAACATGTGTTTTATGACAAACACATATGAGGTATCATGGGACCCTCCTGATTTAAATCCATACTATTCTAGAGTTGATTTTGATTGTAATTCTAAATATGAAAACATGTCTACTGAAGAATTATCTGAATATTTGTAATTTTCTAGAAGAGACCTATAATGATCTTAATGACATATACCAAGCATTAAAGAAACAACATGCTTTATCTATCACTGTTAAATTTGCACTTGAGATTGAAAAGGAAAAGAATGCTCAATTGTTAAAAGAAAATACTAAACTGAAAATGTATAATGGGAAACAAAGAAACGACAGAGAAATTTTTGAAAATCGAAAAAACACTCTAACTCAAATTTTAGGTAAACAAGTTACACCAAATTATACAACTACTTTGGGATACCAACCTCGACAGAGACAGTTTACCAAAAATATATTTATTCCTAAATTTGGACAAAATTCTACTAGTTCCAGTTCTGGAAATTAATATGACGCAACTAATTATTCACATTTTTATAGATCAATCAATGTTTATATTTCAAAATCAATTGATTCTCTAAATTATATGATACCCATAAGAAAAATTTGGATATCTATAGCTTGACTTGCTAACTTGTTTATACCCAAGAAAATATGGGTACCAAAATCATTCTCTGTCCAAACTTGTTTTGTAGAAAACCTGCTTAAAGAGTTTCTGTATGAAAACATGTTACATGGATAGTGGATGTTCAAGGAACAAATTTGTAGATTAATCATTATTTAAAATCATAATAAATGTTGATGTAGGCTATGTCACCTTTGGTGATAATTCTAAAGAAAATATCATCGACCAAGGACAAATTTGTAAAACGATCTCAGTTTTAATTCGCAATGTTTTATTTGTTGATGGTTTTAAATACCACATGTTATGTATTTCTCAGTTATGTGATGATTTGTTTAATGTTATGTTTCAAAATGCTTCTTGTATTGTTTTTAACTATAAAAATGTTTTAGTATTTTCTTCACTGAAAAATGAAAATGATTATAAAGTTGATCTAAATTCAATAATTACGCCAAATATTACATGTTTAAATGATTTTCATAAAGAGTCTTGGCTTTGGAACAAAATTTTAGGACACTGAAATATAAATTCAATTAGAAAATTGACTAGGGAAAACATAGTTAGAGACCTACTGAAACTTGAGTTTCCAAATGACAATGTTTGCAATCCCTGTCAAAAGAGAAATAAACATAAAGATTATTTTAAATCAAAGAAGGAATTTTCAACATCTCAACCTCTTGAGATGGTTCACAAGTATTTCTTTAGACCTTCTAAGGTTTCTAGATTAAATGTGATGCACTATGTATATGTCTTAGTAGATGACTATTGTAGATAAATTTGGGTATATTTCATAGCTCACAAAATCAAATCTTGTTCATACAATACTAAATACTGTATGTATGTAGAGATCCGTAGTGGACTAATGATTAAGACCCTAGGAAGTGATCATGACCGTGAGTTTGAAAATCATGATTTTGAGTATTATTGCTCACACAATTCCTATAGTAACAACTTTTCTTCCCCTAAAACACCTCAATAGAATGGTGTAGTTGAAAAATGAAATAGAACCCTTCAAAAAATTTCAAGAACAATGCTTAATGATTATGACCGGCCTATTTATTTTTGGACTGAAGCTGTTAATACAGCCTGTTATATCATCAATATAGTTTTAATTAGACCGGATCTTTAGAATACCCATTATGAGTTGTCGAACAATAGGAAACCTAAGGTTAGTTACTTTAGAGGAGTTGGTTTCGAAGTGATTATTCTTAATACCAAGGATAATCTTGACATGTTTGCCTCTAAAAGTGATGAGGGAATATTTTTAGGATATTCTATAACTATAAAAGCTTATCATGTGTTTAATAAGAGAAACAAGTTTGTGGAAGAATATATTCACATAAAATTTGATGAATCTGATACACATGAACCTAATTTATCTCTTGAAAATCTTGAGTATGATTTGTCTATTCTGGACCTTAATGATAAAATCAATGAACCTGTTGTAATGACACCCAGTTCAGGAAATATTTCAGAATCAACTATTAATTAACCCGAACCTAGAGAAGAACGTGAAATTTGTAGTCCTACATTTACTAGATCAACTGTGATCCTAAATAATCATCATTTAGATTCTATTTGTGGTAATCTTGGTATAGGGACATAGACTAGATCATCTCTTTGAAATCAGGTTGAAAATTAAGCATTTTTGTCCCAAATTTAACCTAAAAACATTGATGATGCAATAAATAATGACTTTTGATAAATGGATATGCAAGAAGAACTTAATCCATTTGAAAGAAACAATTCCTGGGAATTATTGGAATGTCCTAAGGACACTTTCACCATAGTTACTAAATGGGTGTTTAGAAATAAGGAATATGAAGCTGGATATATAGTTAGAAATTAGGGAAGATTAGTTGCACAACACTACAGTCAGGAAGTAGGAATTGACTATGAGCAGACTTTTGCTCCTATAGCAATATTAGAAGCCATTACAATTCTACTTTCTTATGTTGCACATCCAAATTTCAAAATTATATCAAATGGATGTCAAGAGTGCATTCTTACATGGGTATATAGATGAGGTTGTTTTTGTTGAACAAACCCCTGGATTTACAAATCCTCATTTTCCAAATCATATTTTTAAACTATAAAAAGCATTATATGGTTCAAAACATGCTCCAATAGCTTGGTATAATAGATTAAGTACTTTTCTTATTTCCAATGGTTTTACAAAAGGAATAGATGATCCTACTAACATTATAAAATGAATTTATAAAAATGTATAAGTTGATAAAATTAAAGTAGATGATATTATTGTTTGATCTTCAAAAAATTCATTATGTATTGATTTTTCTAAAATTATGAAAAAAAATTAAATTAGTTTAATGGGTGAACTAAAATTCTTTCACGGATTTAAAATCATTCAAAATAATGATTGGATTGTTTTAACTCAATATAAATATACTAGAGGTATTTTTAAAATTTTTGGATTGGATATCACTAAAAGTTGTGACACTCCCAAGAGTACCAACTGTAAGCTGGATCTTGATAAGATGGAAAATATGTTGAGAAAACCACTTATAGGGGAATGATTGGAAGTCTACTCTACTTGACTGCTAGTCGTCCTGATATTATATTCAATGTGGTCATGTTTGCTTGTTTTCAAGAAAACCCTAAAGAATATCATTTAAATGCTGTCAAGATAATTTTCAAATACCTCAAGCATACACCCAATCAATGACTATTTTTTCCAAATGGAAAATCATTTGAACTAGTTAGTTATTATGATAATGAGGTTGCTGGCTGTATGTTAGACAGAAAGAGAACCCCTGGAACATATCACTTTTTAGGCTAGTATTATGGTGTAGTAAGAAACACAATTCTATTGCATTATCTACATAGAAAGCATAATACATAGAAGCTGGAAATTGTTGTGCACAAATTTTGTGGATGAAACACACATTACAAGACTGTGGATATCAATTCAGTCATGTACCAATAAACTACGACAACAGAAGTGTTATTAACATTTAAAAAAATCATGTTTAATCATATTGATGTAAAGCATCAGTTTTTTAGAGATCATTATCAAAAAGGTTATATCACATTAGAATTCATTGGCACTGAGTATCAACTTACAAATATATTCAATAAAGCATTAAATTTTGAGATATTTAATTACATTATACATGATCTTGGCATGATCAATAAAAAATAGATATGTTACTGGACATACTGTTTAATATTTTTCTATATTTTACATTACTATTTCATGTTCAAGGTTTATTGGATACTATTTCATGTTTACGGTCTCACAGATAGCACTTAGTGTTCACAGTCTGATACATACAGTCTCACCATAACCGAACAGTTCACTTACTATCTCACCAAGACTGAACAGTTTATTCACATTCTCACCATGACCATAACAGACTGTGTCAGCGTGATGACCATTTAACGTCACACTGTAAGGAATATTCATAGTCTCACCGTGAACCTTATTTATGATTTTATTTTAATTTGTATCGTGATAAAATTTATTTATACCACTTTTTTACATTCCCATATTTTTTTGTGATGTTTTACATTCCCAAATGATAATAAAATGGGCTTTCAAACGATTCTTCACTCGAACTCTCTCCTACTCACTCATTCTGAACTCTCTCAACCTTGAAACCCATCTCTCCTTCTCTATCACCGGGACCATCAATGGAAGCCAAGGGTGAAGTGTCCGTCTTCGTCTACTCCTGAGAAGCGTATCTCAAAGAAGATGAAAATATCACCAAAGCTTGAACCCAAATGTCCCCTAAATTCAAACCTTCTAATCCGCACAGTAGTTCCTGAAAAGGATATTTTCCCTGAGTGGCTATTATCTTGAAAATCTTTGGTTTTAAATGTTTTGAGAGAACAAGGCTGGCTCAAATAGTTCTCTACAACGGATAGACCAATTTACCCGAGGTTGGTATCTCTGTTTTATCCATATGCTCATTTTTCTTTTGATGCTGGTTAAAAAAAATGTCGTGAAGAGTTGGATCAATAGACAATGATGCTACTTCTGGTCAAGGTTATTGGCTTTATGCCTTATGATACCTCACAAAAGAATATGTGATGATTATCAATGATATCCCTCTCCTACAACCGATATCATTAACATGGAAAATTCTCTAGAAATCATAACTAGAAATGGCACCAACAGAAGGAACATAACTACTGAACTGGATGGAGAGACGGGGCTATTGTTTATGTTTGTTCAGAATTTGATTTTCCCAAGGAAAGGTGTCTTTGCTGTATGGAAGTATCAAGATGTTTTTATGATTCAACTCATAATGAATTGACACAAGATAAATCTATGCAAGTATATCATTCATCATATGTTTGAATTTATTAAGGTCACATCCAAATCGACCTCTTTGTTTTATTCTTGGATGATCACAACTATGATTGTTGCCAAAGGAGTAGTAGGAACTAATGAAAAAGTTCTTATGGATTTAATGTTTTTTTATTGAAACCTAAAATTAAGAGGATGAATATCAATTGGATTACTTGGAAGGAGTGGGTTGAAGATAATGAAATGATTTATCAGAAGTTATATCCTATTGATTATCCAAAAAGTATAATGGGTATTAATGATCCTTGTTTGGAACTAGATGAAGTTGCTGAGTATTCAGAAGGCCAAGAAGAAGATAATGATGTAGCATAAGTACCTCATAGAGAAGAGGCTATTATACCACATAGAGGAGAAGATGGTGTTGAAAAAGAAAGGACTATTGTTCCTCCCGTAGTTCATAGCATTGGACCTCTTGACCCTAGAGATATTATTCATCGGGAAACCCAACTTGAGGCTGTAAGAGACATAACTGTCCAAGAATCTGAGCAGAAAGCCATGGAAGAGGCTGAAGTAGAATAACTCCATGCTATCCAAGAAGGTATTTTTGAAGACCATCCAAAGGACCAATTTGCTCCAGAAATAATACCCTCTGCTGAAGAGAGGATAGAAATATCCTTTCAATTGGATAGGAAAGAAATATATGGGGAAATCAGAACTGAACCAATTAATCTAGACCATGTACCTGAGCGTCAAGGTCCTAAAATTGATGCACATGTTAAGGGGGAGGAACCTAAAAATATTGAGACGAATGAAGTGGAGTTTGATGATACATCTCAACCAACTAAGTCTTTTTATGTGTACACTATGTATAAAATACCTAGCTTCTATGATGTATGTGAATCTCAATAGGTGACTGCAATAGGGATGGATCTGTCTTCTCTATTTCAATTGAAGCCATTCTCACACCGTAAACCTCAAACTGAAACTCAACCTAAAACTGAATCTAAAATTGAATCTGAAACTGAACCTGAACCTGAACCTCCACCAGACCCTGAACCTGCCCATGTACCACTTCTTGCTCATTCATCCTTACCTTATCATCAATCATATATCTTCAAGGATGGTATGAAAGAGTTTGGAGATTCTATATTTTCTAAAGTTGAGAAAATTATGTCCTCTCAACCTCGTCTTGTGACACAACTATGTCAGGAAGATGCCACACTGCTTTTGGAAATCATTATTCTACAAATTCAACCCAAGATGATCCATGAAATTCATAAAGAAAAAGTTGAAAACAAGTTGATCAGTACTAAAGTCGCGTCTCTGAAAATCATGGTTGAAATCCTACAGAATGAAAAGCATTCCAGATCGGTGTCTGCTCCTGCTCCGGCTCCTCCTTCTCATGAATCTTCTATTTCAAAAATTTCTCGAACTGTTGTGCCCTAAATTCATACATAAATCTTATACTTTGATGAAAAAATGGAATAAAGGAACAAACAATTGTTGAAATAAATGCAAGAGCTTGTGGTGAACCTCAATAAACTTACTGCCGAGTATACTGGCTATATTCAAAAGGTCTTGAATCAGCTCAAATCTCTATCCACAACAGTCAAAGCTTCTACTCCTTCTAGTTAATCATCTTCTCCTTCTTTGGATAGTTCCCTACTCAGATCTATAGTGAAGGAAGTGATTCATAATTCCATAAGTGGCTTTGATATGGATCCTTTATCTAATGTGGTTAAGAACAATGATAGATTGATAGACTTGGTTCAAATTCACTAAAGGATTTCCAATGATGCTCAAAAATTATTTCTAAGAAAGTGGACTTTTATTTCATCCAGATTTTCTCTATATATGATCTGAAAAATCGCTTTAAATTACTTGTGGAGAATCTAAGAATCCATCTTGTAACACAAGCTTTCAAAAACCAAGTCCAAAAGGTGATTATGTTTACCAAATTGTTGGACAAATTTCTGGAAAATAAAGATGATTTTGAAAAGGCAATGCAGTAGGGAGGATAAATTATTACAGACTTCATCAATCATTAGAAGACTTACATTCAGGTCCAGAGGACAGAAATAGTTGCCCTAGATTCTTCCCCTCTCAGGCCTAGACTGCCTTCTTTAGCCTCAACTGGCATGTATGTTAGGCAAGCTCTTACTCAAATTAGGCTAGTGATTCTTGATCATCCCCAGCCTAGATCTTCTACAATACCCACTTTGGCTCCCTCAATCTTCTATGGTCTACCTTTACCTTCATTTTCTTCCACTTCCATTCCTTCATCCACATTGGAAACTACCCCTATGGATTCCTCTCATGCTGCTAATAAACGAAAAGAGAAGGCCCATCCATGAAGAAGACCGATGAATATTTTTTTGATGGGGATGTCATTGATTTTGTTTTCAATTTCTACAGTCTATTATATTCTGAACCCTTTTAATGCCATATGCACAGTTTTCCTCAATTCATTATACATTTTGATAATCCCAAAAGAGGGAGAAAATTTGACAAGTTATCTGTTATTATATATTCTATATTCTGTTATGTGTTATTTCATGATATTTTATTCTATATGCCAAATTCTATCTAGTTTCATATCTTTTATACTTTACCTATACATGATTTGTGATCATCAAAAAGGGGGAGATTTTTGGACTCCTTATGTAATAATCATGTTATAATGATCACAAATCTCTTTACTATTCACAAATGTCAATAATAATTACTAATCTTATTAATGATATCAAATCTCACAAATCTTATCAATTAAGTGTATTTCTGTTTTAAGTTATCTTATTCATTATAATGGTTGAGCTCAATTTATCTATGAATATTATTTTTTAAGTCTGAATACATTTTTTTGTCTAATTATAAGAAATAGACACAGTGAAGCCTATGTCTCATACACCAAGACCAATGAGACACCATGTCCAACGAGACACTGTGAACAATGAGACACCGTGACCAAAGAGACACTGTGACCAATGAGACACCATGACCAATGAGACACCATGACCAACAAGAAACCACGGACAATGAGACATCGTGACCAATGAGACATCGTGACCAATTAGACACTGTGACCAATGAGACACTGTGACCAATGAGACACCATGACCAATGAGACATCATGACCAATGAGACATCGTGACCATGAAACAATGTGACCAATGAGACAACGTGGCATAGTAAGCCTGACACTATGAAGAAATACACTAAGAAAATACATTGTAATCCAAACCGTTTTTTTCTTTACGTTCCAAGCATAGTTATCAAGACATAGTCATCAAGGCACTGTGAATCCATAAACTATGAGCAAGGCACCAGAAGCTAGAAACCATAATCCAAACACCGTGAAGGAGACACCCTGAAGGAGATACCGTGAAAGAGACATCGTGAAGGAGACAACATGATGATGATACTGTGAAGGAGATACCGTGAAAGAGATACCATGAAAAAGATACCGTGAAGGAGATACCATGAAGGACACACAATTTTCATAAATACACAGACAACGTTTCTTAATCTCTTTTTTCGTTTTACTATTTACATATTAGCGGTCATATTTGACGACTTTAAGGAACTGACATAATTAATGTTTATTTTTAGACAAAGTACGTGGTATGAGGAAAAAATACATGGAACCTGTCTACTCAACCATATGCATTCGAATATAAATAGGAGTGTACCCAAGAGGAAGATACACAACAAAAGACAACACAAGACGTGTGAAAACTCAAGAAACATGATTTCACTATACTAAATAGAAGAAAAAGCTGACAAACACAAACACAAAGAAGAGATTGCATGATCATCAAAGAAGAATTGTCTCATGCATGAAATATATATACACTGAATAACACACAAAGTACATTAGATCGAGGGAAAATCTTCATTCATGGAGAATACAAGATGAACCAAGACACTGTTTTTTTCAACAGAAAAACAAGATAAGGACTCAGAAGCATTTTTATCTTATAAAAGGAGTCCAAAACTTCACTACTAATCACTAGAGAATACTAAAGTCATATTTACCCTCTCTCTTAGTGATTATTTTATTTACATTCAATCAGTGTGGGTACTTTGTATATTTTACACACACACTATATCCTATGCTGAACTAGAGGATTCTAAAATCCTCACACCATATTTGACTTCAACTATAACCAAATCAAAATTCTATAATCAAATTTATTATTTGAAAACTATTTGAATCTTCTACCACCATTTGATTTATGCTACTTTTTGTTGATTTCTTCAGTCTCTTTTTGAATGATGTTATCTTTAGAAGAAATTTGTTTCTTTTAGTAGCATTCTACTACCATTTAGAAGGTTTATATCCCTCCAAAAAGCTTATTCTACAATCATGTCAAATCCACTTCCACTCTGTGATCTTGACAACATTAGTGATTATTCTTCAAACATTATAATCTATTAATTTTGGGATATATACTATTATTCTCTATTTATCATCCATGTGAATATAGAAAGAAATTTAAATAATTTATTTAATATAATATTTTAGTAATTTAATTTATGTTAGAGAATCAATCAATAAAATAAATTTTCTATGCTTATTCATAGACAAAAACTAATGATAATTAATGAGAAAGTCACAGATTAAATAGATTATAACATTGTATTAGAATTATATTATTATTATTAACATATAATAGACAATTTTATTTTCAACATGTATATATCTGATAATCCCCCCTAGTAAAAAAGACATGTCAAATGCCTAATTGACTGAATGGATTCTTATATGGTTTGTTGGTAAAAAACATTATGTGTCTAAGTATGTGTTCATAATAATGATATATGAATATTAAAGTGTAGTACTACACTAAGTTTTTCAATTAAATAAGAATCCTCATTTATATCATTTAATATGAAATAAATGATTTATTTAATGGAAATAAAATATTAGAAAATTATAATTTCTAATCATCCTAATTTATATATAATGTTGAGTTGTGATTGATTTATATTTTTAATCCTTTAAAAAATATACAATAATATTTTTTAAAATATATTTATACAATCTTCCCATTTATTATACGTATTTTATCTCTTGAATAATAGTGGATGTGGATGGGTGTATTGTGGACTTACTATATTGGAGTTTTATTTTATATAAATAATTTTGGTCATCGATTAATTTTTAATTAAAAAAATACACTTGGATGATTTTTTAGTCATGGGGATATGGTTATAAGTCATCCACTTAAATATCATCATTCATTTATTAATTTTTTTGTAATTAATTTTTGTGTTATTTTCTTAAAAAAAATTATATATTCATCAAAATACATTATGAAAATCAATACTGAGATTTCTATCATTATTTATTGATTTATATATTATTTTGTATTTAATTAAATTTTTTCAAAATATAATGTGATATTAAATTTTTTTTACAAGGATTTGAATGATACATTGATAATAATTAAGATAATATAAAAATATATAATTATACTATTTTAGTTCACATGAATATTTACACAATAAAGTGACATTTATATAAATTTTTAAAATATAAATGTTTTTTTATTTTCAATTCCCCTTCATAATGATATTTATATTGGAACAATAATCGGTTCCTTATATAAAACATGAGAATCCAGTATAAATATTTTCATGAAAACATTCCATTTATCCATAAATGGTGTAATAATTCTTTGAAACAAATGATAATAATATTAACACCAGATGTAACACCCCGAGCTTCCACGATACGCCTCTCTTTCAATAATGCAATAGCTTGCATTGTATGCAAGTTCGAGTTCTAACACACCGCAGCTAATCAAAGTAGCCGTTATGAATAGTAATAACCACCTTTAAAATTTATAGAAATTTTATATTTCAAAATGGACTTCATTTTTGTATTCCTAATATTGAAATTATCCTATGTTGAATTTTTTGTAATTTTCCGAGAACTTCCAAATTTTTATGAATAGTGAAAAATACTTAAAACAACTTTTTTAATAAAAATAATTAGTAGTGATAAATTATACTAATTAGTGGTTTTAAACTATAATTGTAATATATTTTTACCATTTTATCCAATGATGGTCATTAGAATTAATTTGACATTGAAATTGGACATAAACAATTGCCAATCTTTTGATATAAATTGTTTCTTAAAAACATGCTATTTGTTGTGACTGCGGGAATTAATTATAAAATTAATTAATGCAACTTATATGTTTGGAATTTTGTAAAATAGACATCATTTTTGAATTTGGAATATCAATTATAGCATAGGGTGAAATTTTGGCATTGTTCTGAAAAACTTCAATTTTTGATGAATAGTGAAACCACTAAGTGGTAGTTAAATAACTGATTTTTCGTTTAAATGAAATATTACCACTTATGTGATTTGATTATCAAAAATCCGACATACATGGTTGTCATTAAGATGTAAAATGTGGTTCAATGAGATTAAAATAATTTTTTTGGTGAATAGTTACTTTTAACTTCTTAATCGCGATTAGAGGTAATTAGTGTAGTTTAAGGTACAAATAATGTTATTATAATATGAGATGAGCATAAAACTTGTCCTAATCCTATTGGATGAGTCATGGCCGACCAAGACAATCCATGGGTCAACTTGGGGACCCCATGGCGCCACATTAGTTAGAAAATGACATAAACACCTTTTATTTAATGTTAAAGTAAAAAATGACACGAACATAAAATGTTTTACTAAAACAATTTTTACGTGGGGTTACACAAGTCCAAATTTTGATTATAAATATTCATTAGAAGTATAAAAAGATTTCCTACATCATAGTAGTTTTTTATAATTTTTATACATTAAATAAATTATGTTATTTATGACATCATTATGATGCAGCGATGACCTCGTTATTTAACGATTTAAATAAAATGAGAAGATAAAGCAAAATCCAAGGCTTACACTTGTCAAAAGACTATTGGATGAGGAGATTTATAAAACATATCACCTTATCCTAGAATTATATAAGTGTGGGACCTTTAGAATCTGAAAAGCATTGTGAAATAATGTAACATTTCAATCATTCCAAAAGTGCCCCTCCTCTCCTCTTATAAAAGGCCCCCACCTCTACCACCTTATTCACACTTCCAAGCCTTTTGGTTCGGCCAACCCCTGCCCAAATACTCTCCCAACTTCTCTCCCTTCATCCTAGAAACTTTACTTTAGTCAGAAAGCCATCCTAAGGAGTCCTTTTGATCAAATCAAAAGGAAGAACCCGAAGAAGAGGTAACATTTTCATCACCCTCTTTCAAGTTTCTTTTTTCTTCCACTCCCTCATTGTTTATTATTTCAATTCTAAAATTATAAATCCAGTATCTTCTATATACTGTGATGTTATTATAAAGATGGAACAACCATATTCAGTATTCTACCCATCACGTGAATGACATGTCACCATACGTGCGTACGTACGGCTTACCGTCTCAACGTCATGGTGTAATTGTTATTCAATATATTATTATTTAGATGGGTATAATAATGATATTTAATTCATGTAAATAATAAATATAACATGATAATGATTCTGTATATATGATATACTATCCAATTATATATTATTTAAATATCAAAATAATGATATTGTCGCTCGTGCGTACGTACGGACTACCGTCTCCACGAACGCGATGAGATTCATTCTCCGTCGTATCCATTCAAGTATAATTATCATTTGATGATTTAAAAATAATGTTTAAGGACATGATATCATTCTGGATATGAATAAGATACAACCTATCCATGAAAAACATGACTTACGTAACAAAACATATAAAAGAAAACGAGTAAGTTAACACCCGAAACAACGATAAATCTAAGATGTTGTTAACAAAGCAATGTTAAAAGATCATATATGATATCATATGAATGTATATGATTCTTGTATAATTTAATAACAATTATTTCACCATTTTACAGGAGGTTAACCTACCCCAACCAAGGAAAAGTACAAGGTAAGGGTTTACTTCACATCCTCTTCATTATCCAAGGTTGTTTATACATAATTATCTACTGGGACCTCGTTATCATCCAAATCCATGTTTCTTAAAAATGTCTTTCAAAACATTTTTACTATTAAATGGAAAATTGGTTAAAGTCATTTATACCCTTATACGTTTTTGAAGGAATCTTACTGTCGTTTTCCAAACAATGTACTTTTTGACCTTTTTGACAAATATAAGGTAAGAATGTTTTTTACTTATACGACGGGTGTGACTATTTTCAGAAATTATAACTTCGTCGAAGTTTCCCTAACAAGCTTATAAGAATATCTTCAAAGTAAATGTATTATTTTAAAATTATTGGACTTTTAAATGATTTCAAAAAGGAGAGATATTTCTCTCAAATAGCTTTGATTTCATCTATGTCAACATCCTTTGATGGGTTTTAAGTTTAATTGAAATTGATTTGTGATACAAAACTTCCATTGAACATTTTGTGAAATATTTGACTGTGGATGTGTTATTTTTATACCATCCATAGTTTATGGAGAAATTGTTGACATTTCGTATGCTAGTTTTAATACGAATATTTATGTTATGTTTAAACCTATTCATATGAGGAATGTATTGGACTTAATATGTGACGGGTGGAGCCCGCTATAGCTCCTCGATGCATCGGTAGGTCTCATGAGACAACTAGACGTGGAATTGGCCAAGGCCCTTTCCCAATTTGATTTATGGTTTTGGCCGAGGCCTTAATCATTTTAGACGTCTTGGCTGAGGCCTTGACAACATGTTTCAGAATGTTTGCCATTATACATTCCCTCATTATGAAAGTGGTTATTGATATTTCATGTGATTATTCGACTAGTAGAATATCCATGTGAGTACGTAAATGGAATTATTTCAGTTTACTTTTGCCATATTATGCTAAAGTTCAAGTTCAATAAGGCTTTTGTTTTAGTTGTACATTGCCTTAAATGCTTATGTTTTCTTATAAAAGATTCCGCAATATTGTTATCCTTTCTGAGCATCTGAGCTCACCCCTTTCAATGTTTTAAAATTTTCCAGGATGTGAAGAAGTGTATTATGGATGACTTGCAAGAATAGTCAGTGAAGATATGAGTGTGGACTATGAAGACCATGATATTTTAGTTTGTTTAATTTTGATGTAATGAATGACTTATGAATGTATCTAGTGTTTCCAAGGCTACTAAACTAATCGGTCTTTCGAGACTTGATCTTTTGTGATCATTCCAATGTTACGAAGTAATGCACCGACTCTGGGTAGCTGGGGTCGGGGCGTTACAGTTGGTATCAGAGGCAGTTTAGTACTAACCTTGGAAGCTAGATTTAGATAAACTCTGATTAGAGCACATAGACCTAAGATGAACTTTGAGGATTAGTATAGAATAACTTTCTAAAATTTTGGTATTGTAGAGATTTTGTGAGTTTTCCGATCAATACATCCCTGTCTGGATACGAGCAGGTAGAGGCGGCTCTGGAACAGATGTACCTAGGGGTAAAACCCGAAAACACCGCTTTGAGCTAGACTCGAACTGGAACTGGTGAATGACAACGGGCCTTGCTGCACTCTTGGTTACGACACTCCCGGGGATATGCTTAGGATAATTCTCATTTTATTTACAAACCACTATGAAGGGTTATGAGTATATACTTACTCAAAGAAAACATTTCTTTTTAGGATTATGGATTATATCCATAAATAGTTCAATTTATGTTAAGTGTTTTATAAGTAGGGGATTATGTATTTTGATTCATAAACTGGTCTAGTTTATGAAATTGTTTAGAAATGGCGCCTAGTGGAAGGAATGGAAACCGTATCAATGCACGCACTCCGTGTAGGGATTGCCCTCCTGCTCAGGATAATTATGGTGGAGCTAGTGATACAACTGGTGCTGATCAGCTTCTCACTGTACTGGGACAACACACGCAGGTTATGAATAACAACCTTACTCGTATGGAGCACCCTGATCCGCAACGTGGAGAATCAATGCTATACCGTTTCATGAGGAAACAACCGCCAACCTTCAATGGGAGTACAAATCCTATAGTAGCTGAGCAATGGATAAATTCCTTAGAGAAAAAATATTTCATGCCCTGGGGTGTAGTGAAAGGGAGAATGTTGTCATGGCAGTTTACCGCCTCACTGGAGATGCCGATCAATGGTGGTCACTAATTCAAAACACAAAGGAAGATGATGAATTAACAAACATGGAATGGAAGGAGTTCAAAGAGCTGTTCTTAGAAAAATACTTTCCTCGAGACCATCGAGCGGATATGGAAAGGCAATTTATGAGTCTGAGGCAGCAGGAGGATGAGAATGTCGCAAAGTATGAGGCTAACTTTACAAGGTTAGCAAGGTATGCTGCAGATTACATACGTAACCCAAGAAGTAAGACTGATCGTTTCTTTGACGGGTTGAAACCATTTCTCCGTTGAGCTTTAGTATCACAAACCTTCTCTTCATACGAAGGTATTGTCTCGTGCGCTATCAAGACGGAAAAGGAATTCTCTAAGTCTTATGACTTTAAATCAAATCAAGATAAGAAGAGATCCGCTGAAAACTCTGGGAAAGGAAATAAGGAAACAGGGAAGAAGGGTAGAAATGAATTTCCACCCTGTGATAATTGTGGTAGGAAGCACCCTGGTGCCTGTCTAAAAGGAAAAGGAGTATGTTACAAGTGTGGTGAAAAATGGTCACCAGTCTCGTGATTGCAAGGGAAAGAAAGAGGCTATCAAAGTTGAATGCTACAATTGTAGGGAAACAAGGCATTATGCAAATGAATGTCCTAAGCGTCAGGGAAACTTATCTCAGAAAAGGCCAAGGGATCAAGGCCAATCTTATGTTGTGACTACAGTTGAAGAAGAATAATTAATGTATTAGTGCTTTTGGACTCAAGGATTATATTCTGGTTATAAGAATAATGTGATATATATATATAAGGATTGTACTGCAGTACTATTTCATCAAGGACTTGAGATTGTGTGGAACCAAGAAAAGTGACTCCACAGTAGGTTAAATTTTTGGAAAATATATGGTTGAGAGAAAGATAAACCATAATATGGTTCTGATTTTGAGATAGTGATTTTGGAATAAGATGTGATTGATTTGGATAAATTATATTGTATATTCTTAACTTCCTTGAAACTGATTGATGATTTTTAATCATTTTTGGATAGAAGGAGTATATCTAGTATTCTATAAGGAAAAAGGGATCATGGTAATTCAGTATGTTTAAAAAGAATACATGATGAAGGTAATTATATTTTTAGTATGTGACAATAAGAGAAACTTTACTTTGTTTGGGGAATCTGTTACAATTGATTTTGGAATTTAGAGACCTTTTAGAGAAAGTCTGGATGAAGGTATTTTGGATAACTATTAATGTTGGAATGGATTAAGTTGAACCATGGATAGTATTGTTTGAGGTTAAAGCATTTCTGAAGATTATTTTTGGAATATTATAATACTATAGTTTTAGGAAAAGGACAACCTTTAGGGTGGGGAATAACCCGTCGCGTCGGACAAAGCTGCAGGAATCGAAACCACAACCATAGTGAGACTAGCCTTTATTTCCTACCACTAGCCTACAAGAGGTCCCTGGTTATTACAAAATAGTTTTACTAATCTAAATGGTATGTTTTAACATTTTGAACCTTATACAATTAGGATAAATAGAATATTTTTGAGTTCTGTTACCATTTGGAGTAAAAGTTGGGTTTGTGGTAAAAATTTATTAACGAATGAAAGTATACATAACAAGTATGTATATTCCCTTAAGTTCTTAGTAAATCTCCTAAATAAATTCCTCAACATTATAAAAGGTAAC
Source organism: Viscum album (assembly GCA_963277665.1). NCBI lineage: Eukaryota > Viridiplantae > Streptophyta > Magnoliopsida > Santalales > Viscaceae > Viscum > Viscum album. Next base: position 175,771,447 of record OY728135.1, on the reverse strand, counting down.
TTAAAACAAAAATGTTGTCGGTTAACTTTTCCAACTGGGGATTCAATGACCGTTTAACCAATCACAAGTTTGTGATTTTCTTATGGTTAAACTTTCTCCTAATCCTGTTTTCTATAACTCTCCATCAGACCTTGATGGTTTGTTTTTCTTCCATATCCATATTTTCATATAATCCTAGAATGGGCGATATCGGGTGACCTTTGTACTTATCCTGCTTTCTTTTAATGTTATATATTTATTAACCTTATTTCCGATGTGGGTTTTCCTCAAAGGTATTTTCTCTTTTCAACCTTTTATTTTCAAAGAAAAATTTCAAATTGCGAGGACGCAATTTATTGATGGAGTGGAGAATGTAACACCCCGAGCTTCCACGATACGCCTCTCTTTCAATAATGCAATATCTTGCATTGTACGCAAGTTCGAGTTCTAACACACCGAAACTAATTAAAGTAGCCATTATGAATAGTAATAACCACCTTTTAAATTTATAGAAATTTTATATTTCAAAATGGACTTCATTTTTGTATTCCTAATATTGAAATTAGCCTATGTTGAATTTTTTGTAATTTTCTGAGAACTTCAAAATTTTTATGAATAGTGAAAAATACTTAAAACAACATTTTTAATAAAAATAATTAATAGTGATAAATTATACTATTTAGTGGTTTTAAAGTATAATTGGAATATATTTTTACCATTTTATCCAGTGGTGGTCATTAGAATTAATTTTACATTGAAATTGGACATAAACAATTGCCAATCTTTTGATATAAATTGTTTCTTAAAAACACGCTATTTGTTGTGACAGCGGGAATTAATTATAAAATTAATTAATTCAACTTATATGTTTGGAATTTTGTAAAATATACATCATTTTTGAATTTGGAATATCAATTATAGCTTAGGGTGAAATTTTTGCATTGTTCTGAAAACCTTCAATTTTTGATGAATAGTGAAACCACTAAGTGGTAGTTAAATAGCTGATTTTTCGTTTAAATGAAATATTACCACTTCGGTGATTTTATTTTAAAAAATCCGACATACATGGTTTTCATTAAGAAGTAAAATGTGGTTCAATGAGATTAAAATAATTTTTTGGTGAATAGTAACTTTTAAGTTCTTAATCGTGATTAGAGGTAATTAGTGTAGTTTAAGGTACAAATAATTTTTTTATAACATGAGATGAGCATGACACTTGTCCTACTCCTATTGGATGAGTCATGGCCGACCAAGAAAACCCATGGGTCAACTTGGGGACCCCATGGAGCCACTTTAGTTAGAAAATGACATAAACACCTTTTATTTAATGTTAAAGTAAAAAATGACACAAACATAAAATGTTTTACTAAAACAATTTTTATGTGGGGTTACACAAGTCCAAATTTTGATTATAAATATTCATTATAAAGATAAAATGATTTCCTACATCATAGTAGTTTTTTTTATAATTTTTAGACATTAAATAAATTAAATTATTTATGACATCATTATGATGCAGCGATGACCTCATTATTTAACGATTTAAATAAAATGAGAAGATAAAGAAAACTCCAAGGCTTACACTTGTCCAAAGCCTATTGGATGAGGAGATTTAGAAACCTTATCACCTTAGCCTCGAATTATATAAGTGTGGGACCTTTAGAATCCGAAAAGCATTGTAAAATAATGTAACATTTCAATCTTTCCAAAAGTGCCCCTCCTCTCCTCTTATAAAAGGCCCCCACCTCTACCACCTTATTCACACTTCCATGCCTTTTGGTTCGGCCAAACCCTGCCCATATACTCTCCCAAATTCTCTCCCTTCATCCTAGAAGCTTTACTTTAGTCAGAAAGCCATCCTAAGGAGTCCTTTTGATCAAATCAAAAGGAAGAACCCGAAGAAGAGGTAACATTTTCCTCACCCTCTTTCAAGTTTCTTTCTTCTTCCACTCCCTCTTTGTTTATTATTTCAATTATAAAATTATAACTCCAGTATCTTCTATATACTGTGATGTTATTATAAATATGGAACAACCATATTCAGTATTCTACCCATCACTTGAATGACATGTCACCATACGTGTGTACGTACGGCTTACCGTCTCCACGTTGTGGTGTAATTGTTATTCAATATATTATTATTTAGATGGGTATAATAATGATATGTAATTCATGTAAATAATAAATATAACATGATAATGATTCTGTATATATGATATACTATCCAATTATATATTATTTAAATATCAAAATAATGATATTGTCGCTCGTGCGTACGTACGGACTACCGTCTCCACGAACGCGATGAGATTCATTCTCCGTCGTATCCATTCAAATATAATTATCATTTGATGATTTAAAAATAATGTTTAAGGACATGATATAATTCTGGATATGAATAAGATACAACCTATCCATGAAAAACACGACTTACGTAAAAAAACATATAAAAGAAAACGAGTAAGTTAACACCCGAAACAACGATAAATCTAAGATGTTGTTAACAAAGCAATGTTAAAAGATCATATATGATATCATATGAATGTATATGATTCTTGTATAATTTAATAACAATTATTTCACCATTATACAGGAGGTTAACCTACCCCAACCAAGTAAAAGTACAAGGTAAGGGTTTACTTCACAACCTCTTCATTATCCAAGGTTGTTTATACATAATTATCTACTGGGACCTCGTTATCATTCAAATCCATGTTTCTTAAAAATGCCTTTCAAAACATTTTTACTATTAAATGGAAAATTGGTTAAATTCATTTATACCCTTATACGTTTTTGAAGGAATCTTACCGTCGTTTTCCAAACAATGTACTTTTTGACCTTTTTGACAAATATAAGGTAAGAATGTTTTTTACTTATACGACGGGTGTGACTATTTTCCGCCATTATAACTTCGTCGAAGTTTCCCTAACAAACTTATAAGAATATATTCAAAGTAAATGTATTATTTTAAAATTATGGGACTTTTAAATGATTTCAAAAAGGAGAGATATTTCTCTCAAATAGCTTTGATTTCATCTATGTCAACATCCTTTGATGGGTTTTAAGTTTAATTGAAATTGATTTGTGATACAAAACATCCATTGAACAATTTGTGATATATTTTACTATGGATGTGTTATTTTTATACCATCTATAGTTTATGGAGAAATTGTTGACATTTCGTATGCTAGTTTTAATACGAATATTTATGTTATGTTTAAACCTATTCATATGAGGAATGTATTGGACTTAATATGTGACGGGTGGAGCCCGCTATAGCTCCTCGATGCATCGGTAGGTCTCATGAGACAACTAGACGTGGAATTGGCCGAGGCCCTTTCCCAATTTGATTTATGGTTTTGGCCGAGGCCTTAATCATTTTAGACGTCTTAGCCGAGGCCTTGACAACATGTTTCAGAATGTCTTGCATTATATATTCCCTCCTTATGAAAGTGGTTATTGATATTTCATGTGATTATTCGACTAGTATAATATCCATGTGAGTAAGTAAATGGCATTATTTCAGTTTACTTTTTCCATATTATGCTAAAGTTCAAGTTCAATAAGGCTTTTGTTTTAGTTGTACATTGCCTTAAATGCTTATGTTTTCTTATAAAAGCTTCCGCAATATTGTTATCCTTACTGAGAATCTGAGCTCACCCCTTTCAATGTTTAAAAATTTTCCAGGATGTGAAGAAGTGTATTATGGCTGACTTGCAAGAATAGTCAGTGAAGATATGAGTGTGGACTATGAATACCATGATATTGTAGTTTTTTTAATTTTGATGTAATGAAATACTTATGAATGTATCTAGTGATTCCAAGGCTACTAAACTAATCGGTCTTTCGAGACTTGATCTTTTGTGATCATGCCAATGTTACGAAGTAATGCACCGACTCTGGGTAGCTGGGGTCGGGGCGTTACACCAGAAATATGAATATTTATATTAATGGTAATTTTAAGACATAAAAAAGTAATTATAGGTTACTTGAGAAATCATCTTTGTGGAAATCTAATAATAACCCATATAAATTGAATAAGGTACTTAAATAATTTTAATGTAATTATCTAGAGAACAAAATCACTTCCCAATTCATTCGAGATACATATCCTACAAAGATATCATCCAAAAAGATTTAAAAATCCATTACATACATGAATGACGTATATTTTTTCATTTGAATTAAATAAATCATTAAAATTTACTTTTTTACGCTTAATGAAATAACCATTTGGATATTGATCTATTCCAAAAAATAAAAACTCATTCTTTAAAATATAATTACTGAAATTAAGGGATATTTTTTCTACGTTGAGGTAATCATGGAATATAATAATGGAATAAAAATAATCATCTAAAGTTTGTAATATTTAATGATTGGTGTACACTTTAAAAAGAAATGCATTTGTCATTTCAATGAAAATGAAGAATTTTATATGAACTACAAGAAGATTTCATTCTATTACATTCGTAATAAAGTAACATGATAAGTAAATTGAAATATTGTTATTGAATGATATATACAATAACATAAAAATATGGACATGATATAAAAAATTATAATGAAATAAAACTAATTTTAAAAAAAATAGTTTTTATGGAATAATATACCTTAACACTAGTTTATCATTTCACAGACATTCACTATCCTCAAAATTAATTATGTTATGATAACTATATACATACATATGAATATTTTTCAATTAAATTTTCATTTTATTATCAATATTTTTTCACATATCACCATTTAAAACGTAATCACATAGTAAGAAATAGGATCTCTATTTCAGGTATGGTTCTTTATCTGGGGTTGTTTTTTAGGAGAAATGAATATCTGTAAATTTCCAATGTACAAGATGTGTACAATTAACAACATGACATGTACCCGTTTGTTTTGGGTAGTCTTGTACTAGCCATGTAACGTCCTAGTACATTGTTTTGTGGTATCCTGGAAGACAACTTAATATGTGTGAATGTTTATGTTAGTACACAAAATGTTGATTAAATGAACATACAATTTACTTTTCATTAAATTTGATTAGTCAGACCTGGGTCACATATAATCACTATATGGGTCTTCTTTTTCCTCTATTCTATCTAGGAGAGCGTCAGGATGGATGATAACATCTATATCCTCTCACTATTACTTTTTTGTTCCAATTGAGACATCGTCGGTTGGGTTGGATTCCCACCGGTGAGTTCACTCATCCACTATAGAATATCTTCTTGATTGCTCCCCTCTCTTGAATCATTCAAGATTGAACATTTTTTTAATTCTTTTATATCTCTGATGTTCTAAGCTGATTAAAGGGTCGAAATTCAGCATTATTCATCATACAACATCAAGGTAGGTCGGTTGTGCCATTCATACAATGTCTTCTAATTATATATGATTAATGTGACAAATACTCATGTTTAAGGTATTACGTGATTAGCAATTTAACACTGTTTAATGCCTGCTATGCTATTTATTTTGTGAAAGGGTTATTGACTATGAATAAATATTATTATGTTGAATATGGATGTTTTTCCCTTGTTTGATTGGTTATGTCCATTTGGTCTAGAAGGAATGTTAGGATGCTTTTTTATCCAGTACTAGTGTTGTTAGGATAGAGTTACAATTTATACGAGATGCATGTGTTTCACATTATGAATGTTTTACAAAGGGAAATTAATTGTGAAAAATTACCGAGGTAGTTTATATTAATTATGATTATCTCTTATGAATGAAAAGAGGTATTTACTTTGAGAGATTCCACGTGGTCAATGACTAGAGGGGTTAGACCCTGAATTTTGAAAATGGGGATCAATGTGTGGTATAAATTGTGATTTTTACATATTTAATACCAATTGTTTTAGAATGATCACTTTTTTTTATTTTCTAATTATGTTGACTTTTAGTGTGATGTGATCATATAGGGTCCTTTCGTGGGAATCTATTATGTTCTCTAGTTCATCATAATGGTTATGAGATGGTCTTGGAGAACATGTGTTTTTTGAGAGTTATAGGTTATATAAATATGATTGAAGATTCTATAGATATCATAGATGATAGTTATAAATGAAGAATTATAAATGAGACAAATGTTGATTCCAATAGATTAGGAAATCCTTGGATGGAGTATTGGTTTGAATCACGTTTATAGGTTTGGTTTCTATAAAATTAAATTATGATAGTGTTGATTCCATTGTAAACATGTCATGTTTTTAAATTGTATGTATCATTAGGTAACTGAATAATTTATCTCTAGATATATATTCTTTAATAAAATGAGAGGGATAATTAATGTATTTTTTATTTTAAATGATTCTGAGAAATTAAGTGGTTGTGTCAGAGGATTTTGTTTGGCCAGTTTCCTGGAGATTTGTATATCACTATGGATTCTCTTCCTTTGGTGATTTGTACTAGAGGGCCAGAATGGATAATGGATGGGTCATTTTATGAATATCTTCATTAGAAATGATGTGTTAGGTACATAAAAATTATTTTCCATTTTCCTTCACAATATTGTCATTCGTTAAATATTAATGGGATCATAGAGGCACAAATTTGTGTTGTTATTATATATTTGTTATCATGATATTAATATTTTATCGAATCATTCACCCAGGGATAAAAATGTTAAGAGTGTTGTTGTGATGGCGGTGTGATGAGAGACTAGTGGGAAGTGAGGATTTGGTTCATTTAATAGTTTTTAATTTCTTAATTGTTAGTGGTGACATTAAAATTGTATGGATTTTAAGCCGAAATCAACAGTACTAACATAGTTCAATCCTTGTATAGATATATTAATACCCACCATGTTGAATTCATCCATTGTATATTGATAGATAATTATCTATAAAATAGTTAGTTAACAATTTTTATGAGTATAGCCCTTGTAATTTTATCTAATGGAGTGGTGTGAATTAATTCATATGGTTGGAGGAACACCATTTAATGTCACCAAGAATGTTCCTTATGATTTCATGGAGTTAAAATAATGTTTGGATTGTTATTCCTGGAATCCCATACGAAGGAATGGTGTATGATTTATTAAATAACTCTGATGAGATTGATATTACCACAAAAAATCACTAGGTTTACAATGGTTGGATCATTGGTATAAAAGATTTATTTTCATTTGTGGTGTATTAACAATGAAACTCATGTGGTTTGTAGTGACATTTTCACTGTATATGTATAATCTTGATGCTGGAGAGTCAGTTTTTTGTGGAACTGTGTAAGGATCAATCAGGAAATAATTGTGAGTCCAAAAAGAAACCGAATGTGTTCTCAATTAAATTCCATTGAGTGTAAAACCTAGAAATTTGATGTAGTAGATGCTCAATCTCTTCATTTTTAAACATTATGTTGTTTAAAAAAATAATATGATGTTTTTTGTTGATGATGTGTCATAATTGTGGTATTGAATAATTAAAATTTAATTATGTAGAATATCAATCTTCGGAATCTAATCATGTGTTCTATAGAGAATCCATTTGGTGTTTTTGAGTTGTTGTAGAATTACTATTATCATGATGGAATCATAACCAAGTGAGGTTATAATGTGTAAGCTATTAGAGATGACTATTTTAATAAAGTGTCTTTGAATGATAATATAACTAGGGTACATATATTAAATTGTTCTGTAATGTTATAATTCAATTTTGGTGTATCATTTTCAGAATGAATAATTTTTTTGGGATTTTGAATTTAATTTTTATAAAATATCATTGTTTCCTTGTTTTGGGAATTACTAATTGTTTTGTGTCTACCTTTTATGGGATTAAATGATGAGAACATCTTTCAATAGTGATTAGAGAAATTTTTTTCTTGGAATAATGTGTTAGGAACTATATCATGCACATTGAAGAGTAATTGGATTGAGTAAATTTTATTTTATAACAATAAGGTCACATATAATCATATGATTGTGATTTAATGTGAGATATTATTATGGTGATCACCAAAGAAATTTTCATAAATTAAGTAATATCATAATTTTTAGTTTAGTTCGATGGGATTTGGGCATGTAATATCAAGATGTTTTCATTTAGACAATAGGAATTTGTATGTTGTTCCATTGGTGTGTTTTAGGCATCCAGAAATTGATTATGGTCATTGACTGTAACATTTGAAAAATATATGATGGGTTTTGTATGTTAAATCAATCCATTTATTAATTCCTAAAAGAAAATATTATATTTGGGAGGTTGTAGAACCTCGTTTTCAATAAAGTGAATATTTCTGAAGTATATTTAAAATTAATTAACATGACTATTTGATTCACGAATAATAAAATTGTATGGGATTCTATGTGTTATCATGCCTATAAGTTTTTATTGTAGATGAATAATGGTGCTCATAATGAATATGGAGTGATTAAATGTGATTTGGAGGCCTTATGTTTTATTCTAGTGTTTCAGTTTTATATTAGCTAGGATTGTATTTTATTGAATATAAAACATGAGAAATTTGTGAAACCAAAAATCTATATGTGTTTTTAGTTAAATTTTAGATTATCATGGTTATATTGAAGGGTTAAAACTGATTTAGGGTAAAATATGAATGAAAAATGATAATTTATCAGAAGATAAGGAGATTCTGTGAAATTTTTCATCGATTTCCCAATGTTTCAAAAAGCCATGTGAATTTCTATAGATGTGTCTAATGTCATGATTAATGGCAGTTACATGGTTATAAAACAATCTGGCTTTACATTTTGGGTGGGTTTACCATTAGATTGTGTTGAGAACATATTTGATATATAATTTTTCTAACTGGGTGAACAATCCATTTGGGGAATATTTTTTATGTATTGGAATGGTACATTGTTTTTTTACTTTTTGAGTCACGATGTGTCCAATTTTTGTAGCCTCCCATGATCTTATTATGTTTTTTCAGGTCGCACTACCCTCATTCTCCCATATTTGGAGTGAAAAAACTATGGCGATCTGAACCCCTTCATCAATCTCAAACCATTTAATTTTGATACTTTTCGTGGATATTCCTAAGAATTTTATTATATTAATTCTATTTTATGGTATCCGTTTCTTCTTATTCATAGTCCTATCTTGTTTATTAGTTATTTGGTATTGTATTTGTCGACGATTCCATATGATCATTGTGGAATCAATGATCACTATTGGGGTTCCTAATATATTTAATAGAAGAGATCCTTAAATTACTTGATATCTTTATTTGATGGAGTTTCATTAATGAATGAGAAAGTGGTTAATTTTATTGTGGTTCCCTATCAATTTAATCTAATTATTTATCAATATTGTGTTTCATGTTAGGGATTTAATAGAGAAATATGTTGTAAATTTATTTTTTACATCCGATGAATATTTTATAATGATCCTATAATAGATTTTTTCTTATGAAAGGTGCTCATTATGAGAATTTTCTTTTCATGTTTAATTTCATTGTTAAATTATGTAATAAATTATTAGTTTTTTCTTGGAATGATGATAGATTTTGTGTTGCTGATACATGACCATTCATAATCTAAGTAGTTTGTACTATACACTTAAAATATTGTGTAATGGAACTATTATAATTAAATGTTATAGAAATATTAGTAGATTATTTATATGTTCTACGCGATTTATGGATAGTGTTGATACATTTTATGTAATTTTGGTGTGAGAATTAAATGCTACCATTGGTTTGGTTTCTCCCTAGGTTATAGATTATTGTTTTAGGAATCAAATTGTTATATTATACCAACCTTGAATCATTAATATTAGTTTCTTTATGATAACATACCTATGAACACCTGTGGGTGTGAATTACATTGTAAATTTAATGATTTTATTTCATTTTGATTTTTAGTAATGTCTATGAGTGTTCTTAAATTTTATTCACATTATGTAATGTTCATGTCCTCGGTTTCTGGTTTTATAGGGGGAGGCTTGGTTTTACTCTGTATATAGTTTTAAAAGAGTTTTTTACATATAATTGATTGATATTTAGTTTTTAAATTACATGGTTATATTAATTATCAATGGCTCTAGGGATTCGCATTTAGTGAAACTGTCATAATGAATATTTTTATTTTTTTTTCAGAATGAAATGTGATATACTTTTTAATGAATTATAGGAAGACTCTTAATCTAATAATTTTGTTGAAATGTTTTTAATCTAATGTTTGAGCTATATAATTTTCTAATGATTATTTGAATTATGATTTTAAGTGTCAATAGATATCATTCCTTCAAGCATGTTTTGGTGACATTTTCCAATATAGACCATGGTATGTGACCAGAATTTAAAATTTGTTTTTAATGGTTAATGACTAGTAAGGTCAAATGATGATAATTTTTTTGTTAAATGTTGTGATGGACCCATATATTGGACATGATACTCCCTATCCATGTATGGGGATGTGGGTCATGAAATTCAACATTTTAGATCATAATTTATAATATTCTGATCCATATATTAGGAAGATAAATTTGGTCATGTCGTTCCACACACAAGTGGTATATTGTTGGACATGATTCTCCATAAATAATCAAAACGATTTTATATGTATTACATACTAAATTGAGGATAATTATATAATATTTTTTTATGTTTTATACCTCTTGATGATAAGAGATCAATATAAATCAATTATTTTAAATAAATTAGTTATCCCCATATGATTTTTTTCTTATATGACTGGCTTGTTTTTATGCAGGTTTTCACGTAATGGGTGTCACCGTGGAATATGATGTGCTATGTTTTACTATATTAATATTTGTGTTTTATGAGTTTATATTAAATATAAGAATATTAATGTTTTTCCACTATTTACATTTATACAGTATTACATTGACTCAATTTCCTTTATAATCTTTTTGTTGTGGTATAATGAGTTTTACAAACAATTAGCTAAATCCACCATTAGACAGGGGTAACTCTGTCGTTATCACATTGTTATACTAATATTATGTCTTTGATGAGGAATGGGATGAGTTTTTTATGATATGGAAGATATGAATTGTGCATATAAAAATTTCAATTGCGGTTCATCTAATGGTTTCATTATGACCAAATGTACATATTTTTTGTTTTTTATTTTCATTATTTTAATATAATATCTTGTTATTATTATGGAATGTATCTCATTATTGATAGGGATATACGAAATATTATTATTTTTACAATCATATTTATAATTATAATTTTTTTGAGATATTTTTGAAATTTGGATTTATATTTCTTATTTCAATATACATTTATGAGTATGGTGATTTGATATTTATATAATTAAGGTAAAATATAATAAGGATGTATGGAATCATTATATGTCTAATTATACCCCCTGCAAGTTTGAAACATATTTTTTATGAGTATGCACACCTCTGGTCATATAGTAAACCTTTATGGGGAACTAGTTTGGTGGATCCGAGACTATAGCGTTATAATGTGGTATAAAAGTTGTTTTAATCCATGTTTTATTAGTACATGGTATATGCTATAATAGATATATTGTAATGTGTTTAAGGTTGTGATGGATGTTGGACAAATGCATCACATATACGTTTATTGCAAGTAACTACATGCTACCTAGGTTGAGATTGTTGTTCTGATTTGTGATTTAAATGTTTAATTTTGTTTCTTCTGCAATAAGTTCTCAATTTTTTGGGTTTTATGATTAATGTTGTACATATGGATCTTTTTCAACTTGATATATGAATCTCAAATATCTTAGTTGGTAGGATGGATCTATTTGTGATTGACTTGTTAGTTGGTTATTTTTTAATGATAGAAAAAATTTAATTACAGTTTCAGAAAAATAATATACAGTGTATTACCCAATAGGTACAATGAGGTTTCCTACTATATTGGGTCAATATTAAGGTGAATATTATTTTTATAGTCAGATATTTGGTTCTTTGTTGAGATTCATTATGATGTTGATGTGTATGAATTTATTGTGGACAATACATACTTGGACCCTAGTGGGTCTTCACTGTTTGGGTGTTAATCATTACAATATGGTGTGTAATTTTTATGTGTTTTTCAGTGTGGCCAAATCATGCATTCAGGGTCCAAATTTGCACATCCAAGGAGAGGACATGTTTCATACTTAGGTCTTATTGTTTTATTATGTAATGTTATTTTTATTTGATGCCATATATATGGGTGTTTGGATATATGTGTGTTCTATAATTCCGGTAAATTAGCATTCGTGTTCCCCATGAGTATTAGATTTTTTTGATTTTTCTAGACCATGGAGGATGGACCCAGTGATGTGTCATTGGACATGACATATCGGTATTCGTGGTAGATCCAAGTGAAACTGATTGATTTGAATCCAATTTAACTATATGGATATATTTTATGTATTTGGGTGAAATTTTTGGGATGCCATATGGAATGATAACAACAACATAAATTGAGGAGCATATATACCAGTTGTTGGAGATGACCATTTTAGAATGAGTCATCCATTAATAACCCAAGTAGGGATGGAATATGAAATGATATGTAATGATGGAAATTATATAAATGTGTAATTTTTTATATGGCATTTCTTTCTTTATATTGAATCAAGCATTTAAGGAAAAATCACCTTATTCATTGTTCATGATGGTGTGGCTTGTGTGTCTATCCCCGTTTTTTTTATTACAAGGATATGTTTTAATGGTTATATGAATTACGATTGTTTTTTCTAAGGTTACATAGCTCTGTTTCTGGGTGTGTTGCAGAATTGTGGGTTCAGTTTTGGAATTTTCGGATGGAAAAGATTCCAATAATCAAACGTTTGTGGATTGTAAGTAGAAGTATTTCCTAGGGACCACAGTAGATTTGTGAATAATAATGTGATGAAAAAATCTATGTTTTTTTAGATGTGAATTTTTATGTTCCATCATAGATTTCTATTTTTTTATTACATGTGTTGGATCAGGTTTTTGGAGAGTTTAGAGACATGAGTTGAAGCTTGTTCCATGGTAATAAATTTGGAATTCAGAAACTGAACATGTTAATGGAATATAGTTTGACATCAAAGAAAGATAGATGGTGTTGATGGATGACTATAAATTCATCATGAGGTAATGATGTATTACAGTGGGTAGGCTGTAAGACCCCATCCCTTTATAAGTTACTATTTCCAATGTATTTCAAACATCCATTTAAAATATGCGATGACTTTTTTAATCATGACATGATACGAGATACCATATATTTGGATTCCAAGAATGGATCATTATAAATGTATAATGATTATCACAAATAAGATCACATTAAATGTTATATCATAATGTGCTTCTGTTTATGATCAGAATGATTTCCACTATTTTACATTGTTTTACGACTTGGTGTTAATATTTTAGTAGAAATTGTTTAAATACATGATTCTATATGTGTTTTAACATCATTTTTAAATGTGAACTATTATATTCATGGTATGATCATGGATCAGGGTAAACATTGTGAGCCAATGGAGAAACCATGAAAGGTTTAGGTGACCCTTGGACACGGTGCATGACCCTCACATTGGTTTTGAAAAAAAAAATTACTATAGCGGGTCCTATTTTATAGATTCATGGTATATATATGGTATTAAAACCATTAATATTACCATGTTAGTAGGTTTATCTTTTGAATGTGCTTGTGGAATAGTATGTTCACATTTCATTGAACTATAAAACCTAACTGTGTGGGGAGATTTATAATAAATAGTGATGGATGAATGGTTTATACAATGGTTGGAGTACATTGCAGAAAACTAATGTAGATATCCATGATCACATTAAATGTGTTATTTTGAAAAAATATTTTATTTCTACATTAGGCCACTTGTCCTCTTTTCTACCAAAATTGGTGTACACAAACCTGAGGGCTCCGTACTCCTTAGTCACTATCCTACCCTTTGATTTGGTGTTTTTTCATCGAAATTACATTGAGTTTTATTATATTTGTCACACACTAATACTTTCATTTTATCTTAATACTATAAATATATATTAATAGATATTTTTATTTTAGTTTTTCATGAATATTATACATATGTATTATAGAATTTTTCATTTATCATAGGTATTTCAGTTGGACTGGGTAGAGGAGATCCCAAGATAAATTCTTCACATTAGTGTGTGTTAATAAATTATGTAATGACCTGAGAAAGTCTAGGAACCAGTATAAAACAGTCCCAAGATAAATTTATTAAGCATAAGAAAAAAGTGTCAGACAATATAGGGATTATTACAGAACCGAGAGTATATATCAACACACATATTTGCCTCCTCTAGTGAAGAGAAATACTCAGGAGCTGTAAACAACATGTAATAACCATCGCAAAGATTAGCTTCTTGGACAAAGCATTTTCCACATGATTGGCCTCCCTATTTAAATAAAGACAATATAATTTAGATGATTTACATGATTGAGAAAGTCAACCCATTTTTAGAGTACCCACCAGCGCACATTCTACGTTCTTGTTTGTAAATCCTGGACCACAAGTTGAGAGTCTGATTAAATAATAAGAGTTTTCCAATTATCATAGACATCATACATGACTACATGAAATATCTCCCATAACATAACTTCGAAAGCAATTCCAAAGCTGGTGAATTGATAAAAACATCCTTTCAAAAATCCAATGTATGTTCAGAAATCACCACCACACCCTGAAGGGCCTGGTGCACCAGAAGCATCAAATTCCACATTTACCATGATCCATGGACTGATCTGGGGTATCTAGTGAATATACAAAAGCATCTGCAGCTTTTGCAGCTGCCAAGAATCACCATGTAATCGCATAATCTGCAGGTATGAGTCATTATTGTACGTCACACCTGATTTAACCATCGAGGCAGCCTAATCCTCCAGATGAATTGCCATCATTCCATCCCGGATGTGATCCTTTATATTGTCAATGACAGCATCGTTTTGAGCATCCCATATGGCTGCAATTATAGCCGCAACAACCACAGTGAATAAGTTTCACACATGTTCACTACAGTAAGATTTGGACAGCCCTTCCCGAAGATCAAGGAGATGATTTTGGTGCAATTGCATCCAGAAAAGGCTCCCAAAATAGGCCCAAAACTACCTAGAATAGGCACAATATACATACATGTTCTAGTCATCCTCCTTAGTGCAAATTAATAAATTACAGGATGATGCAATATTAATGCTAGACCACTTAAGCTGATCATGAGTGGGAAATTGATTTATCCAGATTCTCTAGATTAGAGAGAACTGAGAGGGCCAAATGAACAAAGACCAGTATTTCATGATCCAGGATGGTGAGAGACAATAACCATAAAAATCCATCTGATATTAGTCCATGATATTAAACTAACCATCATGTTATGTTTCCATACCAATGTATCACAAACCATAAAATGAGAAGATGTTATTTCCAGCTCAATTAGAGATGGGATCATATTTTCAAAGGGACGCATGTGAGATAAAAAATCTGAATTGGAATGGTGTCCAGCTCAAGAAGGAATGGTCATGTTATCTTGAAGTGGTCGTTCAAGCGATTTCGTGATCCAACAATTAATATTAAAGTCACAACAGACCAACCACTTTGAATCATGTGTTATGCGCATGAACTATCACTTCATAGACTCTTTGTAAAATTACATAAGATAATATATGTAACCATTAACGAGCCTTCCTTTGAACTGATTATCTGAAAAATCACCAGAATTGACTTTGGAGATCAGACCCCAAGTAAACATCACAATAATCCCATCATTAAAATTTCATTGATCCTTGACTCCAAGGCCCCCAAATTTAACTGGTTTGAAAAAATACTTCAAGAAAATAGGAACAATCCAACCCTCATAAATTGAACTCATCTAAATAATATTTTATACCAAACATTGATGCTCCTTGATGAGTCCCTAAGGCCACCGATTAATCAAAATGGAGTAAAAAAATTTAGATGTTATCACTGAGTTAACTAGGCACACCCTCTGGGCCTGGAAAATCTCCTTCCCATTACAAATAGCATGTTGATTAAGAATACAAGATTAGATCCCCTCCATGTATTGCCTCTTCACATTCCACCAATATAAGGGAACACCAAGGAATTGAAATGGAAATGACCCCATTTTCACACCATGGTCTCTAGTTATCCTGTTCTACATCCATGTCAAGACACCATTTCCAAAACAATTATGGATTTATGCCAAACTCATGATTGGAAAACAACCTCATCATAATGCTGAAAAATATCATTGATAGAGGAGATATTTTTCCTTTAGGCTTTCAAAAAGAATAGGATTTCATTAGTATACAAAAATGAGGTGGTGAAAAGTTTTTCATACCATCCTGAATTTTCTTATTAATACCCATGTGTGTATGGTAAGTGATACATCTGCTATGATAGTTGTCATCAATGGAATTTAATAGTAACAAAAATGGATCCCCATGTCTCACACCTCTGATACAGGGAAATAATCATATGGGTGTACCATTAAAGAGAATGGACAACCATGATGAACAAATTATGGTGTTTATCAAAATGACGAATGCATTAGATAAGCCATATCTTTTTAGGACCTCAAAAATAATTCTCCATTTGAGTGTGTCAAAGGCCTTTGATATGTCAATTTTCAGTTCAATGATTCCTTCCTTCATATTCTTTCTCAGGAGATTGACACTTTCCGAGGTAGTAAAAAGACAATTATTAATATTACCTCCATGAACAAATCAAAATTTCATTGCAGTGATCATATCAACAACCCTCTGTCCTGGCATGTTCATGAGGATTTGAAAAATCAGCTTAGATATATTGTTCCCCATATCAACTGGACTAAAATCTTTTATGTCAAGAGAATTTCCATTTTTTGGTAATAGGGAAATGAAATTGGAATTCATCACATATATCAGTTAAGAGTGAGTACAAAAATCTTTTATAGAAAGGTAAATATCATCCATCATGACATCCAGATAAGAAACAAAATATTTATTAGTAAATCCATCTGGACTAGGAGTGCTCTCTATATTTAGGGGTAAGAGGACTCTTTGAATATCCACCATGAGAGGAGGAGTGAGAATAAAATGGTTATCATGGTTCCCAATGAATGAATTGATGTTCAACACCATTTTATATCTGTTGACCTACACATAATCAGAGTACTTCCCCTTAATGTACTGCACAACCTCCAATGCAATATAATTTTCAGAAGTATTTAATTTACCATTAATGTAATTGCATTATCTATTTCTCATGCTCTTTGTTTTACCATTTAATTCTAGTGAAAAATATAGATTTACTGTCTCCATATTTTAACCATCTAATGTTCAATTTATTTCTAACCAATATCTCTTTGATTTGTTTTTAGATTATCAAATTTTTTATGTGACATTACTTCCTATCAATATGGGCTATTCTAATGCATATTGCGAATCTAAAAAGAGGAGAGATCCTCCTCAGCAGCATTGATCTGACAATATATTTTAGAAAAAATAATTTTTACTACATTCCTAAAGGAGGTCCTTGGAATATTTAAATTTCTCATCAAACCTGTGAAGAGGGATTCTAATCATTTTAATCCTCCAAGATTATAATATAATTTCCCTCCATCCATGCCCCATGATCTACCCATTATTAAATCGAAAAGGGAAGGGGCATGACCTCTCCAAACGTGTGTTAATGTCCATAAAAATCGGGTTATGATCCGAGTGATGATAAGGGAGTGTAAAACAAGAGATCCAATGAGAAACATCCTGATCAGTCAGCTAAACAAAACATCTATCATGATATCTTGATTTCCTCCCATTCTAGGTGTGCCTAAACCATGTACACTCATCTCTGACAATTCAAATTTCATCATAATTACACTGATCAAAAAATATGGAATAGTCAGAAGAAGCAGTCCTATTAAAATTCCTACTAGTTTTCTCCTCAGGCCTCAACACCGTGTTAAAATCTGTCACAAATAACCATGTATGATCCATGCTCCGAGATGTCTCTTTTGTCTCCTCCCATACTTCCATTCTACTAATATAGTAATTGGAAGAATACGCAATATAAGATGGAAACCCATAATCATCTATGCTACATGAAAGAAAAATACTCTAAGACCTATCCAAATAGGAGTTCATACAGATGGATTCATGTCAAAACACCCACAAATGGCCCATCTCTGCTTCATGCAAGCCATTCCCACAAACTTGTATCACATGGTGTCCCATTTGAATCCTTTCCAAATGTCAAATATCAAATTTGGTTCAGCAATAACATCAAGCATAGGCTTAGGGGCCATAAATAAATTTCTAAGGTATTTGGTTATATGAGAGTTTCCCATCCCGTTACAATTCTAAAAGAAATCAGTCATTAAAAGTGGTTATTGCTACTTGTCTGGGGGGCCACCCTATGATGCCATAGGCATGTTTCCTTTCCCATTCATCCACGTACCTTTATTTCTTGGCCCCTACAATGCACTGCCAGCCCCAGGACTCTTGCTATTAAAATTTCAAATAAACAACATTAAAAAAATATCAGTAGCCCATGTGTCACCAATCTGATGTGGCACTTGGGCAGATATAATGGCCCCTGTTCTAGGAGGATCATCCTGCACAAGTGTTCTGGACATAGGAGGACCTGCTGTAGTGCCAAAAGTGATTTTAACTAGTTAAAAGGGCTGTCTTTCCTCAGCACCATCTGACTAGAAGATACCGATCAATGTTATGTATTTTTTTTTGAACCATAAGATGAGACAAATCACTAAGCACTTGTCACTTACTTCTAGAAATGTTGGAAGGGAATGTGAAAAAGATACCCCCCGGTTGAGTTACTGTAGAGGCCATAACTACACCATCAGCATGAGGAGATGGTAGAGGTGGAGAAGCCACTCTTGACTAAGGTGTGCCTTCCTCCACAAGAACATCCTTTTAAACACACACCATAGGGACACCATTATAGTGACATGTCCTATCTTCTACCACGGGCCCATCCACCTTGGATGTCACCACACCTGTATCCCGAATTAGAGAAGACTGATATGCTTCCATCAGTTCCTGCATTTCAGGAGGCCTAGAAGAATGTTCAGGAACATAACGTTCCTTTTCCGAGTGCATGGGTGCAGAAATCCCCTCCAGCACCCCATGGTTAGAAGCTTTCTCAATTTGAGAATCATGATAATATTTCTCCTTTCCCTTCAACCTCCAACATGTGGCATCATCATTCCCTTTTATTCTGCACACATTGCATTTATTATTCAATTTACATTCTACCATGAGATGAAAAAAATGCAACCCAATAATATCTTAGGCATTCATTCATAGAAAATGTCCATATTTATACTATCATCCCGTGTTGTGAGGACAACCTCCTCCACAAGAGTTTTTTGACATGTCATCTTACACCAAAACACCGGCATAATGTCCAAACCTAGGATTTATTTTCAACCTATCAAACTTAATTGTGTTTCCAAAAGCCAAAGAGATATCCTCTAAAATCATTGGATTCCAATAGAAAATATTCAGCCTACAGATTAGAATCCATATCTGGTCATGCGTGTTCTAGACATTCATTAGTTAAAAATTGTGATCACACTCATGAATATTCAAAAAACCAGGCTTCGGGGGATTGGTTCCATTGATCCACACCCTTCTCATACACTCATCCGAGGGGAATACAACATTATAGTACCACCTTCCCATTAAAATCATTCTATGGTCATGAAAACAGCATATATACGCAATTCTTTTAGTCAGCACATTGAATTTCCAAAGTATCTCAACATTGGGAATGAGTACAAGATCAATGAGAGAGTAACAACAAAGTCTTTACCTTTCTTCAACTGCCTCATGATTTTCCAACACATGTGAAACCCTCCGATTCTTAATCATTCAACCAATTTGGTGTGCATCAAAGGAAAATTTTTGCCCAAAATGTTCATTAACAACGTCCACAAATTTCCTCCCTAGGTCAGCATCCTCGGGAAGAGATGAACCTAAAGCCTCGTGGGGTTTCTGCGCAAGTGATAAAATCCCTTTATGACCAATACATTAGGAAGAGTACCTTGAACGATGATCCTCATCTGCATATACACCTGAATCCATCACCAGAGAATCCCCTGGATCCCTAGGTTTAGGGTAATCTCCTACCTCTCCCTGAATTGCCATCCTTCTAGTTTACATTCAATAATGTTATGATATTGTATTAATATATCATAGGTATCCCTAAAAAATTATTTAATATACTTTCATAATGGTGTCACCTCATATGAATTTTCCTAAAATGTTTTTGGTAATTATCTATAGATGACCCATGGTGATTGTGTGATGATTCAAAAGAAGGTGAGTGTTTGGTGATATTGGTGATCGTTATTAATATTTAATCTAAATGGATATGTTAATTTTGACTACTATATTAATTTTTAATGTTTTTCATGATTTTATAGTTTGGTTATACTATATTAGGACATTTGGACATAGAGGTGATTAAACAAAACATATATTGGACATGGAAATGAAAACATTCATTGGAATTGTTTTGGAAACATTCATTGATAAGGAATGTTGTAAAATAGAATTTCCTATTATCTTGATAATTATTCTTCATGTGAATGAGATGTATTACTTATATACCATTCATGTTGTATATTATACAATGGTTATATTTGATGACCTTTTTATTCAAATTAATACCATAGAACACATTAAAATTAAGTTGGATCTATATGTGTTATGACAACATACCTATGACCAACCATGGGAGGATCCATCATTTAGAAATGGATTTTTATTAATTTTGTTAGTTTTTTGAAATGACTAGGAGTATCTAGAAATGTTTATTCTATATATAATTTAAATTGACTTTATTTTGAGTTTCAAGTGGGGAATGACTAGTTTTAAATTGAATATTTATTTAAATAGAGTTATTTATGAATATAATATTAAAAACGAGTTTTTAAACGATTTTCAAATTTAGAATTGAAATGGGTGTGTGGATGATCATTTGGTGAAAATGTATTAGTGGATATTTTAATATTGATAATGTAAATAATTTATGTTTTTATATTAAATATTAAAGTAGTGGACTAATGTTTTAAGGGTCAATTTGATATTTTTTTAAATGGATGAGTGAAATATAAGTATTATAAAAGGTATCTTTTAGAGTGTTAAATGTTTTGTATGGTATATTATTGAAAATTTTTATATGAAAACTCTTTGTATGTCACCAGTTTTTATACATGAAACTAGTTATTCAATGATGAAAATGTTGATCATGATGATCATAATGTTTTGTTTCGGATTTCTATCATGACTCCCCATGTGTATATTGTCTAAAACCTGGATTCAAATATGTAGTTTCCAAAACTCGTTCTACCACATTTTATTCATGAAAATATACCTTGATGCTAGAAGTTTATGATAAGAATAAAGGGAATTGCATGTGTCAATGGGAATACAATGCCCTAATTAATGGATTGAAACACAATAGAATACCAGTATCAGTCAATATTGGAAAGAGTATAATAGTCGAACAATAGATAAACAACAAGAATATATAACAATGTGAAAAATGAACCTCATATTCAATAATGATGATACATTTCACATTTCAAAAATTCTTCCAAAAGAGATATAGAATAATATAATGCAATATATGTGTTAAAAAACAAAAATACATAATATGACATTCTTCTGATAGAATGAAAACCTCATGTTTTCCACATGCTCCAATCCCCATATGAATTTCATAATGTCATGAATTGTACTAGGGTATCATGTCCATGTTCTTACATGCATGAAAATAGTATAACTACTACCCAATAGAAACATAAATTCGGTGTTTAATACAATCTCATTTAGTAACAATCCAAAGTTCCATAACTTGTCATGGTAGTGAAATATAAAATATGATTTCATTAATTTGTATAATGGATAAAATTTAAATGAAAAATAATTCCCCATTAAATATATATTTCAAACCACCTGATCCTACATTTCCCAAAAAGGCTTCACTTGAAACCTGGGAGAGGATCATATAATAATAAATTTGTAAACAACACAAAAATAAATAACATGGCTTTTGTTCACATCCCAACAGATCATTTCAACCATGGAATTTATGTATAACTTGTGAATCAAAAATCACGACCCTTCATAATATATAGAAGTGTCAAAAAACAATGAATAGGAAATAAAATGAATCATTTCTCATTTAACATGGTTGTTCCATATAATGAATGTTTTTGATAGCCCAATACCATATCCTAGGTATAATTGAACAAAGAATTCTATTTGTGTCCTTGGAAAATCGTTATTGAAATATTTTTATTATTAACATGGGGTCAACGGTGAATATCATCCGACCATGTCCTCTATGACGCCAAAAAAATAGACTGATGGGGATTCATGGATGAAGCCATCCCATATAATCAAAATCCAAGGGTAATATAGTTCCAATGAATTTTCTACTATATCCAAAACCCATGTCATAACACACACATGGATACAATTGAATCATTCACCAGTCAATTGAATTACGATTAAATTCATTCGTTATATAAACTCATTTCAAATATTTCCAAATAAAATATTCATGAAATTCATGTATCATGAGTATAACCACTTATATAATAATACCATATAAACAACATAATCAATAATCACATGTAATGTGAGGAACCACATTTCCAAAAATGAAATTTAACTTAATTCAATTTTTTTAGACTTCATATAACTAAAAATCCTAATAAACCCCCCTTTGTAGGTTCCAAAATAATCAATGGAAAAGGCAACACCCCATCAGATGCTTTTATTTGGAAAAAACATCCATGTTATACAATGGAATGAATTGGAATCATAAATATGTTCGATCATATTAAAATATATTAATTCATACAATTTTTTGGTCCTTTTAGAATTTTTGGTGGGTTGCATTATAAAATAATTACCTATAAAAAAACAAAATCATAAAGAAAACTATAAATAACATACCATTTTGGTAGAAGAGATTTAATTTATTATTGGATTCTAATTCGACTCATATTAGGTGAAAAAACAAAATGAATAAGAAAAAAACTAGGGAAAATTATTTTTCACCAAAATAAGTTCATTGATCTGAAGGTAAATGGATAAAAATACAAAATAGATTGAGTATTTACTGATTTGTATCTAAGGAGTATAAAAGTGCTCAATTTAAATATGTGATTATGTAAAAATCTAAAAGTCTACAAATGGAATAAAAATGTTATCTTAAAAAATGGTGGTTTCTAACAAAGAAGAAAAGTAAAAATTATTCATTATTTATAATACAAATTAATGGATGTTTTGTAATTTCATCAAAATTCAAGGGTCACACAGTTCAGTCACAATGTTGTCTGAATCTTGTGCCAACTGCACACCATATGGTTGATAAAGGGAAACCATATTTTTATTGAACATTGTTTTACTAACCTTATACAAAATGGAAAATAAGTTCTATCAAAAATTCAATATATCTCATGCATGGGAGTAGTAATTAATTCCCATAATTTACCCAAATTGTGTGGGCTCCCAGTGCTATATTCCTATATATAACATGGTATGTTTTATGATTTCACCTATCATACATTTTCTATAATGATCATGTGACAGTGAAATTTATCAAAAATAGTTGCATTTTCAACTCTATGAAAGCACCAGAAACCCCCAATACACACATGACCTCTATGGGTGTCAAAATTAGGCTTTTGAATAAATTAAACCTAATTTTAGAATATATTTACCATTGGCTGAAAACTAGGTTCTTAAAATCTTCACCCTTTTAGTAAATTCATCCCCGAAATTACCACTAAATGGTGGAAAATATTAGTCAGAGAATGAATCCACCCAAAAAAATGTACATCGGCCTTCTGATCACTTGTCTCATCCTATAAACAGTCGTGTTTCTATATCACCATTACTAGAGAAATTGAATAACTATGAAGAATTATCCGACATGAGATTCTATATCAGTATGACTACAACGCCATCCTCAAAAAATCACATTTATGATCAACATGAACTACCATAAAAATCCTCATAAGGTACAATTTTTATCCGCACCAGACATCTATTATTTTAGGATATCTCAAACCATTGTATATGTCTCTCCCAGGAGACCCCAAAAACTAGGACATATTATCATATAATGTTCTCAAAGACCTGTATTGGGTTCTATGATATGAAATTAGTGTGATAGTGGTATGATGTTCTTAGATACACTTGTGTACCTAGTTACCTATTCAATCATATATAGATATGAGACATAAATCGAGCATCCCTATATGAAACGATTGTGTGAATGACCCCATGATTTCAAAATATATAATTGATTTAGAACCGACAAAGGTTATCCACACTAAAATTTATCTTCATCCAAATGAAATTGTAAAACACTGTGTGAATTTTCACAAAAAAAACACATATCATCACTACCTCATGAGTCCTTAGTAAACTAATCATGAAATCGGTCATGACATAATCCCATTTCTACTCATGAATAGATAATTGTGGTAAATGTATGAATCATTTATAATGCCTTTTTATCACCTATTTATGGGTGTAACTCATGATTATAATGTAAGTACAATAAATTTATTACCCTGCCAATCATACTGACAGTATCAGTCAATGAAAATCTAGTTTGCAGTTTGATGCACTACCCAAGATAAGGCATGATACTCCTATATCATCTCCTCTTGAACGTTTATTTGAACATTTATTTGACCAAGGATAAAGATAGAATCATCCTCACCCATAGTAAATCTATAATGTAAGACCTCACCTACTAAACTCTCAATAATAACTAGTCCCTATATATCTAGTAGTTTTCTCTTTCTTACTCTAGGATACACCTACGGATGATTGTAAATTCTTTCCCTGATAGTTCTAGAACTCAAAGGGAATCTCATGGAAAAAATAACTTATCCTCCATTCAACATTTTTTTATTAAAATTAAATTATTTCTATCTGCATGAATAGTAAACATTCAATAAAATTTCCATTCCCATTATTATATGGAAAAGAAAAGTCAAAAGACTATTGATACACAACCCACCTTTGTTGCCTCCAATTCTGATCATATTGTGCCACATTGTAAATGAGACTTTTGTGGTCCTTATACAAAATTAAATGATCTACCAATAAATATTGTAACCAATTGTAATAATAATGAAAAATTAATGATTAATCTAGATTATGTGATGATTAATTTCACATCAGTGGCCCAAAAATCTAGGACTCATTAACAATAACTCAATCCCCAGGTATCAAAAATACTAATATCCCGACACAAGTACTGTCACAACACATAGTGTATCTTGTCCCTTATATAGAAATATAATCATGGTTAGGAAATAAATCTCACTCTAATCTCTTAAAAAGCTATTTAATAATAATTTATCCATACATACATCAAACCCCTCTTATTGAAGCATGTATAAGGCACTTCTCATTATGAGAATCCCTATAGGAAATACTCATAATATATAGTTGTCCGCAAGAAATCGATATTGAAAAAATGTTTTTCAGGTACTGCTAGGAGACTATAGATCTTAGATTATGTATCTCTACAAATAATTATGTCTTTTAGTTTACTTAAACTAGATAATGAATATGATCAACCCAAATGATGAGTTTTGTGAGAAAAAGATATATTAAATATTCTTAGTTGTATCAAAATTATATCATGATATATGGAATGGTCATTTATATTGCGTGAATTCTCATAAATAGCATCCATGGAATCAACCCAAAATGATTCCATGTAAGGATGGAATCCACTATTCATCAGCACCAGGAGAATTGTTGGATCATTCTTCAGATAAAATAACATAACTAGAGAATTATATGGACCATACCTTGTGTGAAAGGATGTTTGAGGAATGTTTCTTCACTGAAAACATTCCTGGTCATAACCTAACCTACATCCACATTCCAAGAAAAATTGATCTCTTGGAAGTATATTAGATAGGTCATCTATATGTGGATAGGGATACAATTTCATAACATCTAGCTAGTTCGACTGCCGATAATCTATGCATCACCTATGGGTACCATCCACCTATATCACAAAATGGACTGGACAACCCCATTTAGATGTATTGGGTCAAGAAAACTATTTTTCCCCTAAATTCCCTAGATATATATTGAGTTCCTGTAACTCTATTACATTCATCCTGTAAGGATTAATGGATTTAGGTTCACCTTCTAGAACAAGCTCAATAGAGAACTCCACCTCTCCTTAAGGAAGTAAACTATAAATGTATTTTGATAAAATGTGTCTAAAATGATAAAATAGTGGCAGAATTGTTTTATGTTGTGCTCTATGGACATCCAGATACTGAATACCAATCTGGGTTGTCTTCCCACCCATCCCATGATGTTATCGTCAATATTAGGTCACCTAGACATCCCAGTCACCCTTGTGACTATTAAATGAAACCTCTCTTTATTTTAATCTAACCCTCTATGATATAATTCAATGATGCCTCGATAATCGATTAGGTAGTATATTTTGAGTATGTCATCAATCCCTATCTTATTGTGGGAAAATAGATTCTAGAGGAATTGAAAACTACCAATATCAAGGGGGAACGACCTTCACTAACATTCCTCCTCTTTTCTAATACCCAATAGAGTTTCTTGTGTCAAAACAATCTCAATGAAAACTGAAGTAACAGCCCAATTCAATACAAAATAGGTATATATATTATATTTTGTTACGATTATATGTTAAAATAAAAAATTAAGGAGTTGAGGCAATATAGATAACACAACATACTATAAAATATTTGGTTCCTTTCACCTTAGGTGTAGGATTTACCTGATATATCAGAGTAAAACTATGTCCCTTTAACATAACCTTACTATCATAAGTAGGCCGACCTGGCAGTTTTGATAAAATTGTTTTTATCTACCTTGGAAATGACTACCTCCTCCTCTAATAGATAGATCAGTATTTCTCCAACAACATTCTTAACACAGAGCTATATAATCTTCTCCCAAAACTATTGTTGAAGCAGACCTCTTACCACTAACTGTTGGAAGAAAGGTTCAGCAGAACTATAACATATTGATAATCCTACTACAATGATGTCACTCAATTGGATTAGGATAATGGTGATTCTTCATGTGACCTCATCCACCATATTGATGATATAAAATTTCCATTCTATAACTATTGGTGCAGTTGGTAATCATGTCACTCGAGGCCCCAAAATGGTGCTCCCCACCACTATAAATTAAACCACTGGATTGAGAGACCGCAATATCCTTCTCTACATATTCATATCTCCACATGATAATATTTTTAATTATCAACTAGTTCATAATATCATTAATAATCATCATCCTAATCTTTTTGACCTATGATAAGACTAAATATCATAGACATTCCTCATAGTTTTATACCCTAGATAATTCATCAACAATATAATTTATCACAAAACACAATTACCCTGTAAATCCTTATGTGTAATCAGTAAATATTATACATTCATTATCTAGGAAAATTAACTCCCTAAACCCCTTTTTTTATATTAATCATATAAAAATAATCTAAAAATTTTAATTTTAGATCATCCCAAACCATATCCTTCTTCATTAAAATCATGGTTTAGAATATCCCAGTAACATTTTTTCACCACATAGAATATTATTTTCGAGCATCACTCTCTTATCTGGATGTGTCTATTTATTCTTGATGGTTTTAATCATATTATTGATGAATATCTCAATATCCTATTGTAAATCAATTACCAAAAAATGTGGGGGTATGTTTTTGCAGGAACACTAGCTTTATCTCATCTGTAATCAATATTGGTTTAATACTCCATCGTATTTTTTTATGATGTGGTGAAATCACCCATTGTAAATTTTATCACCAATTATGTTTCAAATAATAATTTTTTCTATAGTTGACCATAAATAAGGATCCACTAGTATTCCATGGCAAACCATCTCCAATGTACGTTCACCACCACTGTCATTACATAAGACTGGTGGAAATTGCAGTATCGTGCCTCTACCATTCCTAACACGTTCCTCAAAAAATAATTATATCATATTCACATCTATAAATTGTAGGAATGTATAAAAATGTTATATAAATATATCATACCGCACTTTCTTCACCAAATTCAATGACCATAAAAGCTAAAAATTTGAAAGATGAACAATATCCACTGCCTCTCACCCACTCAAATTCTCGATCTAGGTCATTTTCCATATTTCTAAAATAAATGTTTCATTTGAATTAATATTAAATTAATATTTATTTTTTAATATTTGAACAATGTGGCTCAATTAATTTGGATCACTAAGGTATTATATTACTTAAGAACCAACATATGGAGTCTACGTAATCCACAAGAATAAATATTTCAATCCCAGAGGATAATTTTACTTTTCTAAAAATGGCATGAATTGCTTCTTATGGAGTCTTATATTGCCTAATCTAGAATAAATTAGATAGGTTATAGAAATCAATCTATGTAATAGAAATGTTTCTCAATTCCATTGATATATGTATATTAAAAATCATGGAAAATCAATCACGAAACCAATCACAACTGCAGGAATATAGAAAAGCATCCACAATGGCATGACATAATACATGGACCATGAAATCTAGAAGGTTTTGAAATGATGTGTGATATGGAAAAAATTTATATCACCATGTTACAACAAAATAGAACCAACAACGATATATATAATAATATCTCAAATCAAGTGCGTCAAACTTCTATTGAAACAAATGAACTATAATAGTTAATACATATAAAATTGAAACTCACATTCAAGGAAATTTTTCATTTTTCTATATGTGAATTAGTTATTCATATAAATAACTCATTACAAAAATTCCTAATATTTATACTCCCATATATAATATCTCAAAATAGAAATACAAAAAATTAATTTATCAGATAATACACTATAACATCCACGTCCGAGATGCGACTCATTAGTACACTAAGATAGGTTGGAAACCGGGCTGCAAGAACATCTCCCTAAATAATAGAGGATTCAGACTAGGAATGAGGTATTATGATTTGATTATGAAGATTTTATGCACTGACTACCAATGTACAACATGGAAAACAATAAATAAATATATATAAAGGAATAAATATAACAGTCAGAAAATAGATAAGAAATATGAAGATATAAAAATGAAAAAATGGGATGTCAAATAAAATTATGGTGAACAAATTCATCTATCAACAAATCATACTATATATTTACACAGCAATACAACACAATACAGTTTTCAAAATTAAAATATACAAGAACTCAAAATCATCATATAACATCTGGAGCCTCATATACATCCTATGCTCCTATTTTCCTAAGTGTGTAATAAATAATACATTGTAATGAGGGTGGATTCCATGGTCCCTACCTAAATCCAAATTTCCAATTCAGGTGTATAATGGTGGACTAAATATACTGTGAAATTCCATACTAGTAGCTAACCACCGAATAGTCCATAATAATATCTACCTGAACTATATAATCTATTAAGTGAGTCATACATATCATAGTTAATAAGAAAATAATTTTAATTTGTTCATTTCATATATATTAAAAAATATGATCATGTAATGAAAATCAATTCTCTCTAAAATAATTACGAAAAATCTTATAACATGGTACCTACAAAAAATATAGAAATGAAAAACATATCCACACTACAATCCTAACCGTATCATGAAACCCACATCTGATCATATGGTATTTTCAACAACAATCAAAACTTTTAAATATAAATATTAGTAAAACAATTACCATATCTATGTCTTATAATCAATAATATATCATTTACCATGGATATTTCATATAATGAAAACGTTAGTCCACTCTTGGTTTGATAGAAGTTAAATTTGACCATGTAATCCTTATTGAGTCCCGGGATAATGTCGATGGATAATCAGTTAGGACTATTAAGGGGTCTATGGATAATTTATACCAGCCATGTCCATGGTGAGGATATGAAAAAATTGATCCAAGTGGAGGCACATCAATGTCATCCCTCGAAATCATAATCCAATGAGAATACATGTCAAAAGCATTCCCTACGATTTCCATGACCATAGGCACATCACAAAAATGGAATCCTTGGAAACAATAATCAACCAAATCATTTAAAAGATTATATCATTAATGTAGCCACTCATTTAAACAATTTATAGATAACATATTCATGAAATTGTAGTCTAATTAGTATATCAACCTATATTAAAAAAAGATGATGAAATTTATTAACCATCACTTGCAATGAATAAAAAAGCATCTCTTATCTATCAATTTATTTCAGTTCATTTATTTATGATCATCCACTAATAATTAAATCTAAAAACACATACCCCTTAAGTGGTTAAACAACAGTCATTGGAAAAGGAAACACCCCATGGGTTTCATTTGTTTTAAATCAACTTCTATATAAATCAACATATCTAATTGTAATCCAAATATTGTCCAAATAAAAGAAATTATATTAATAAATTAAAATTTATAGGATGCACTACAATGTCATATAGGTTGTATAACATCAAATATCTATATAAATCATCAAAAAAGGTGGGAAAATTATACGCCACATTACATTGGTCAGTAGTACAGTGTTTTACCAATAGAATCTCCTGATTTGACACATCTAGAGAAAAAAAGTATAGATGATGAGCCTGGAAATATAAAAAATATCTTCCATCTAAATAACATCTTCGATCCGAAGGTAAATGAAGAATGAGAGGAATGAAATTGAGTACTCACTGATGTGGATTCAATAAGACTGATGATTCATGATCCTGATTTTAGATGAAGTCTACCTAAAAAATTATAAAATTTGATTTCAAATGAATATCCTAATGATGGTGTTGTTTACTATGAATAAAGTAGAAACATGGTTTAGTTATAAGAATATTAATGGTTAGTTTCAAAATATTTCCCAAAATAGAGTGTCCCATTATTTGGCCGCATTATTGTCTGATCTGTTCACCAAATAAGATCCATCTACTACAGGAAGTGGCACCACAATTGGTTATTGTTTAATTTTTGACTAACCATGTACACTCCCTACAAATTGGCACATTATAAATCTATATAGCAACTAAACGACTATGAAAATCAAAATTCACTTCTTGCGCAAACTGTTGGAGACCTACATAAAAATTTCCTAGGTCTAGAATGGATATTAATAAATATAAACCATCCATAAATGGATTCTAGTAACCATGTGGGAGCCTAGTTTCTCATAGAATGATGGGTTTTTGGGCATTAATCAATCCCCAAATTCCCCCAATACAACTATTAATTAAACGGGTTACCAAAATAGTCCATAAAAATAATTTGATAATAAATAAATAAGGTTTTATAAAACATATGAAAACTTGGGTTCCTATAATATATCTGATTGATATATCTAATCATGATATTCAATGCCCATGGGTGAATTTGTTGGAAATGATTCTTTATGATAATACATAGAGATTACATTTGGTACAATTACTTGATTTAAGTTCGTAACACGATTAATATTGATGGTTTTTTACTCATAGATTTAAATGATAATTGAAATTTCCTTATTTTATATTAATTATGTGCCTCCTTATGAATTTTCATATACATGGACTTCATGGGTCAATGTTGTCTTATTAGGAGCTAGTCTCACAATATATCCCAAGGGTATAAGGACTAATAGATAAGTATTTTGTTATTTTGAGTGAAGAAGTTTTCTATTATTGTTTATTTTAACTTGTTTTTTACATGCATACACTACACATCATATTATTAGTAACATTATAAACCATTGGCGAGGTCTTATTGAGTTTCACTAACACCTTTCTAAAATATCCATTTCTTATGGGCATCCATGTATCTATGACATTGTAATTATCGATGAATGTATTGATTGATCCCATTATTGAGTTTTTTAATCAGGTATGGTAGCTCCATGGGTAATAAGTGTCTAGGTGTGGTTAACCAAAGGTAAGAAGTAGGGATTTTTGAACAAATTTTGGAGTTATTTATTTTATATATTAGATTATCTCATTGTGAAATAATCTTAGTTTGTTTGAAAATAATATTCAGAAAATACTATATTTCATAATCATTTTAGTTAAGATTATATTTATAAACATCCATTTCCTGTTATTTTAGAGATTTTTTTGTGTATTATTTAATTTTTTGTAAATTTTTTGTATGGTGATTTGTTATATTTATTATTATAGGGAGTAATTATACTGGGGAATATTCTCACCATCTTAATATTTTGAGCCACACTACTAGTTTGAAACCTCATGTGTGTGAGGATGTTTCCAAAGGTCTTGTGGTGATCCAGATTGGAAAAAATGTTCATTGTCTCCTTGGATGGGGAATTATATATAGGTTAATTAATATGATGGAAATAAAATTATACATTCCCCATGTATACAACCCCATGAAAAACAAAACATTCACTGTGAAGGAATTGAAAACTGGAAAATAGTAATGGAGTGATACAAAATAAAATCAAAATAAATTTTATTACTTCATTAAATAAAAAATGAAAATATATAATTAAATAATCCATTCCCTTCTCATCCACCTTCCTCTTGATCTTATCCAAGTACAACCCACCCACATATCATATCCCATATATTGAAGAAACAATAACATTACATAAACGATTATTTTTATGGACTTTATTTGTTAATAGGAGTCAATTTTGTGTTATTTTGGATTAAAGGCCACAATTAATAAAATGATCAATTTCAGTTAGGGTCTAGGAATGTAACAAAGCTAGGGTAAATTCTATTCATGTATTTTTTGTTTATGATTGTAATTTGAAAAAGTTTTTGAAAATTCCATGGAGGGTTTACATGTATTTTTTATTGATCACTGGTAATGATTATTCTTCAAACAATTGGTGCTTGTAAAATCATGATAATTATATTGATAATTTAGGTATATTTTTTACATATTAATATTTTTTAAAATGGGAATATATCAGTCATGATGTTTAGGTAGTTTAATTTTTAAAAGATGTTTGTAATGTTGGAATGATAATACACACATTATAATTTCAATTCATTTTTATTATTAATTATCCTATTGAATATATATTAATTGTATTTTTATTTCTCATCATTATATTTGTGATAAATTAATTCTCCTAAAAAATATGTTGTGTTAAATAACCTCAATGTTTTTTATGTGTCATAAAATAAGTCAACATTTTCACCTGACTATAAAATAAATTAATGATGTGAAATTTTGAGAATCAATCCTTGTTATGTCACCAATGTAATTCAGTACAAAAATTGATTTCCAGTTTTTTTAATATAAGAGAATTATACTATGTATAAATTATGGTATAATGATAATCATGTAAAAATGTACTAAATTTTTAAAATCTCTTATTTTTTTATTTAGTAATTACATAATCAGTTATAATATTTTTATGGTGTATGTAATATTTTTTCCATTATTATTTTTTCACCCAAGACACTTCTCTTGATGAAAAGTTTTTATAATTTTAAAATGTAATTTTCATTTTTTATTAGTCCATTGTATTTCTGGTGAAGTTATTTTCATAAATAAATACATACCCCTCATAAATTTGTTACCTATGTTATATATGGATTAACCAATTGTTCTCTTGTTATCATCTATTTTTCGATATAATTTTTTTAAAAATATAATGTTTAGGAAAGGAATAATTTTTTTCTTCTATTTCTATGAATAAATTGTTTGATTAGAATCACCATATTCTTAGTTAAACATATGTTTTGTCACTATATCTCTTTATAGTGGATACTATTTATTTTGACGGTAATTAAAAATCCAAATCTTATCTATCAAAACAATGAAATAGAAAACTTCAAAATGGTAATTATCTATAAAATATTATGGATCTATAAGAAGGGAGAATTTATACTCCCATCGTAATAATATAAAGTTAGAAATACCATATTCTATTATATATCATTTATACTTATCAAATAATGTGATTTACTATAAAATTATAATTGAGATCTAAAATATTCAGATTCAACACATGAATCAAACAACATATTAACCAAGTGAGATACTTTGATTTGAATCATTTAATTGTCAACCGATTATAAAATCATTTAAAATTTCAAGTATTTAGAATTGAATACCCTTAAAAACGTTAACATATCTAATCCAATATGAAATATTAATTTCTAATGGGGATACATAAGTAGTAATACATTTGTGACAGTTCTCATTCTCATTATAGGGAAATACAAACTTCTAGATATAGTGCATAAAACCAGTCCCAACTATCACCTTTAGAGTGTATAAAGAAAATTACACGATAGATATTATATTCAAACATAATAATAGATGAATATTAAATAACTATATTCCTTTTATTATAATGAGAACATATTATTTAGAGAATCTTGGTAATGATTCAATGTCATGTAATGTAATTTTTTGCATCAAAGAATGAATTTCGTTAAATAGTATAAATTTTTTTACATCAATTTTGTTTATATTTTGTATCATAAATTCAGACATATACTAGAAAATAATTTATTTTTATTGATATAGAATATCTATAAACATTGTTTGAAAATGTAGTAGAACATAGTTTCCAATGATTGAGGGACTTTACTAGAGGTAAGGAAAGAGTTCATTTTCATAACTCTTAAATATTCATAATGAATAATTCCAATTCCATAATAAGAGTATGAAAAAACATTTAAATGAATTCTCTTGACCGAGTACATATATTTAATGTTTAAAATTATCAGTTTTGGGGTGTTTAAAAAGAACATTCCACATTTCTATAGAATATATCAATGAAATACATGCATGTAGATAATTTTATTATTTCTAATGGATGCATTTAATAATAAAATATTAATATGTAATATTGAATTTATAAAATATTTCCACCTTTGATCCTACTTCATGATCATGCCAATATAATTTTGAACCAGTTTTATCATTATTCATGAAACTAAATCAATAAAAAATTGAGACTAATTAGATATAAAACCAAAACATAGATTCTTATATATAACGACTATGTTGTTGATTGGTTCAGATAACTTCACACATGAAAGTCTCAATTGAATGCTTTATAATAATTAACATTAATGTTTATCCTAATAGATGATGAAACACTAAAATATTATGCAGTGGTAGATAATTTATAGGGTGATAAATTCTAACTACTCAACAAACATAATTGGAAAACATGGCTAATATAGAGTATACACATTCAACATAAAAGGATATTTAATTTATTGAATTGATAATGGATGATAAGTATTGATTAACTTTCAAAAGTTAAAAATGAAAAGGAGAAAAAAATAACTCAATTTATGAGTAATTGACCTTACCCCACCACCTCCATTTTAAATAATTTATATGTAAATAAATATTGATGACGAGGTTTGAAAAGGTAAATTTATTTTAAAAAGGCTAAAAAAATTGGGGAAATAATTTAAATAATTTTTATAAAATGTTTAATTTCATAATTTTAATTTCTCAAAATGAATAAAATTCAATGAGTTTGTATGTGTTTTAATTAATTACTGTAACACCTCTAGTTTAATGTACATTACTGTGTATTATATATTTTGAGCATATATAATAGATGATATGAGTTTATGAAATGTTTTTGAGTGTTTAAAATTATTTAATAGATTATTGTTTATTAATGGTTAGTAGAAAATGAGCACTATTTAGAAGATAATGTGGAATGTTTTTCTATGTGTCACTCGGGGTGTCCAATGTTTGAGAATTTTTAATTTAAAACCATGAAAATTATTGGTGATAACATCTCGATTAGGATAGATTTAATATCATGCTTGTTAAAAGGATCCCCAAATTGTGTTAGACAACTATATGATGGGATGCACAAAATATATTAATTATTCACTATTGGAATATGGTTAGTAAATCCATGTAAGAAAACTATGAGACTACATGGGGTTTTTCATGAAGAATGTTCATGGTTTTGTAATGGATTAACAATGTGTATGGCCCAACCATGTAATGAGAATAAAAATATTGTAGAACTATGATTTTATTAATATTATGTCCCCAAGACCCTAATGTTTCTAATACTTGATAGACCTGTGTGATACTCTTGAATCCTAGGAACCCATCAAAATTCCCTTTGTTCATAAGTTATACTATGACATATCAATTTTCATGGTTATTTAGAATCAATGGTATATCAACATTATTCTTATCTTCCCTAAATCATAACTTCTCCTCTATATAAAGGCCATATTCTATGACATTATATATATATATATATGTTTAATGTTATGAATACTGACATGTACATATCAGATATATTGAAGGGATAGAGTAATGATCATATATCTACAATATCAAGTTGATGTTCTTCATTTTCACCGTATGTTGATAGGTATGATGATTATATCAGTACAACACTTATTCTAGAACATGAAATTTTATATTTTTTGAAATATATTTCTTTTGTTTAAAATAGAAATAATTGTTTATAGTGATGGAAAATGATATTTTATTGTTAAATGTGAAAAATGTATTCTCAATAGATTATTGAAAAATATATTTATTATTGTATTCAAATTGAGGTTTTGGAATTATGGTTTTGATATCATGAATGTAAGATTTATTATTAATTTGTTTTAATGGGGTGAATGGTATAATGTGGTATATTATAATATAGAAAATTATTTTGCAAATATATTTTCATGTGTTTAGTTTGAATTATATTTGGCCTTTTAAAAATATACCACAAAGTCACTAAAAAATATGTAATGGCACATGTAATTACTCACACAGTGATGAATTGATAGATCATGAGAGACCTCTTATTAGTATGTTATATTATTATAGGATACATATGTGTCATTGTGAGAAACATTTATGTCTATTCCAAAATGAAGGAAATAAAAACATCAAAGATTTATTTTAATAATATTGGAAATTGTTTCCTAGTTGAAAATTGTTTTGAATTCAAAATTAATATTTATTACTTATTTTATTCATACAAAATGTATATTTCTTATAATTTTATTACAAGTTTTTTTAATTAAGTTTGTCTATAGGTATTTCTCTGGAGATTCCAAAAAAATGTTTTACTCACCCTCTACATGGAAACATTGTTGTATTACTAGATATTTTATACTAGGACATAGGAAACAAGGTGTTATCTCACTTCTCTAGTGAGTAATATTGGTACCATGGGTGAGGCTTATGGATTTGTATGTTGGAACATGTGTGGGTGACTCTTGGGATGATACCACAACAATTTCATTAGATTGATATAGTCTTTGTGTATCATTTGATAATTTCATTTATTTTTATAATTAAACTATTAATTATTATCATTATTTTAACAATTTCTTTAGTTTATCATTATAATTTTTATTAATAATTGATATTGATACTTTATACTAGGACCAAATGGTTTATTTTGAGATTTATAGTTTATGAAAATTGTAAAAATAGCATCTTTTTTACATGGGTATTTTAATTCATTTTTCTAATAGTGAAATAGAGTTATTAGGTCATTTATACAAGTGATTGAAGAATAGAGGGTGTTTTGTTATATTTTTTTAATGTAGCATTTTAGAATCTAAAGAAATCATCCTGATGTGTCCATGGATAATGGGGTTTCCCTTGATCCACAAGTGAAATAACAACTTTTCAATAGTGTTGTTCATTTTTTCAATCCATTTATAAATTCCTTTATAATGGTCGTGCTCCTAATGTATGTCACATTATTTAGATTAGGAAGTGTAATATTAAACAATATGTGGATTTTGATCAAAAATGGAAGAAGGTTGACTCAATAGAATGAACTGAATCTTAAATTTTCATGTCACAACAATAAAGGTAATGGTTATGAGAGAAACCTATATGATGGATAATTATAAGCATCATTATTTGAATTTAACTATTTAATATAAAATCTATAATTAATTAGGTGATTTTTATTTGAATAATTTTTCATCAAAAAAATAAATCCTTTCCAATTGAAGATATAATGGTATATTTATTTCTTCCTCATTAAGTATGAAATTTTTTTCATAATTGTATATGAATCAAATTTTATTATATTATTTTTCATTACCCAATAAATTTAATGTAGTTCATTCATTAAGGAAAGAATGTTTGAATCACATATATTAGAAGTGATTCAATGAATGGTTTAAGTAATTTATAATATTATTTATTGAAAACCTCTCTATAAGGTGTACCACTAAATGTTTAGAAGTAGGAGACGGTAGATAATGACACCTGAGTCCTAAAACTAGTAGCCTTAGGTTTGAGAAATAGCACAAACGGTATGAAATCATGTATATGGAAGATATTACTCACTATTATAACACAGAAGAAATAGAGATATAATATGGCCACCAACCATCTCCCATTCATTCTCCAATAAAAAAGAAAATAAAAAGTATACATTTGTAATGTCATGTAGGATCTACTACAACAGAATGGCAACTGCAAGTTCCCAATATAGTTAAAGACTATAGAAACCACAAAGTCCAAGAAGCTCATGGAAACAACAAGCTAGTACTAACCATAATGATATACAACATGATACAACTATATCACAAATTTTTTATATATATATTGAAAATGTATAGATGTAAACATAGTAAATACCTCCCTAGATCCTCTCATTAAAACAGTAATGAATGTTGGATAATGAACATTGGGCAATAAGTGAAACAAACTCATTAAATAAATTGGTATACTATCGTCCAAGTCTATCCATGGACACTATCACAAAATATTGAATACAATAGAATATTATATAATAAAATATATTAAGGGTACCCCACTACTACTTCCCCACTAGTTTTCTTATCTTCCCTAACCTCACACATGCACAAAATCTATGAAAAAATTCTTGCATACAGACACAATAGAGAAGCACCAGAACATGCACCCTTTGCAATGCACCAGTAAATCCATTAAACAAAAAGTAACCAGATAGTGTTTGAGATCCCAAAAAACCAATATAATTTGTACCACACATTAGGAATTATTCCTCAATCCATTAAAAATCATGTGCGAACTATGGATCCTCAATCAATCATATCATATACATGTTATATATATTGAATTCCGAAGAAATGTATATCTAGAATACATGAGTTTGAAATGAACACAATCCATTATCTCCTATATATACATATATGAGAAAAAATAACTATCATTCATCTCAACAAAATTAACTACATACTAATTAGTGTGGGTCCAAAGGGGGTTGTTAGTAATACATCCTCTAACTGTGATGTTGGGGAAAACACCCCATGAGGATTAGATTCATTAGGGTTTCAGTCTCCCTAATTGAAATGGGAGAGTACTAATGAGAAATAAAAAAATTACTTGATATAATATATCTCAGAATGAACCCTTGAGCATAACGAAGTCTGAGACTCAACTACATCTAACATCTCTCAGACTCCTGACTGCCACTGCTAAGATAAGATATCCTCTATGAAAAAAACCATTTAATAGCAACATTAAATTACTTTATTAATTTTCCTTACATTCACAAAATGTTAAATAACTAAATAACCAATAATTATTCATTTTCATTTTTTAAATTACAATAATTATCATTAAAACAATGATCTACGACCTATTGAAATAAGAATTCCAAGTCCATGACATCTTGAAATTATAACCTAATCATTTAATCCCAAAAATCAATAACCCAATGGGTTAAATAAATTCATATATTAAATTAAATACATTTTATATTACAATGTACACTGAGAAAACGTCCTATGACACAAAACAAGGAATACATGTAAGCAAGTGCATCTACCATATATAGTGGAGAAATTAGTTTTTACAAAATAAACAACATGGTCGTCAAAAAAATAATTGGTTCAAACAACCATCCAACATTATTATCAATGTGTAAACACATCATTGACATGTATATTCATATCTTGTGTCCTCTCCAACACCCCCATGCGTATACTAATTAATATCTCAACTACATGAATTAACTAATTCCAGAACAACCAGGTCTCTCTGACCCTCATACCAAAACCAACCTGCTTGTTCAACCATATTAGGCTCATGTCCCTTTTGAGCCTCCCATCACCACATCTAAATGTTAATATGCTGTGAAGACCACAATAAGTAAGAGACAAACATAGAAACTAAGATCATGGACCTAAATAAATGCATCCATCCATCATAAAAAATGAATTCTCAGTGCTATAATCCACAAGTTACATTTTCATTAAATGAATGAGGTCAACTCAGGCCCAAAAATGGAATAATATTTTATCAAACAATCGATTATTATTACATCATAAATTAATTGATTGTTTATTAATATCATCCATATACTGGAAACATAAACAAAAAGATATCAAAATATAACAAAAATTAATTAAAAAATTAGTTTCTAATGACCTTAATTAATTTATCAAGGTGAATCAACATACTCCAGGTTTGTTATGAATTTTTTTTGAATGAGCATACATTCTTCAACATGATTATAAAAAAATTACAACAACCACTGGATTTAATAAACATTCCTCCTTAATATTTTTATACAATTAATTAATAATTTGTTCGGGATTTATGTTATTTACCTATTTCACATGATAAATAAATAACAATATTTAAAATATATATATCACACTATCTAAAAAGATTATGCATCTTATTAACATGGTAAAAAGAAAAAAACACCATGTTCTGGAACATAATTCTATAATCTGGTTGAATTAATAATTAAGTTAATTTCTGTACGATCCATGGGGTGAAATAAAAATAGATCTATGATTACATGTAATTAAAAAGAGAAGTTTGGAACCCCCTACCTCAAAATAAGTTTTACTTTATTCACATGACAATGGACCATCGATAGATATATCGATCACCTCTCCTGCGAGAACTGCATCCTTCTGAGTATGTCACACCACAACCATACAAATAAATAATCAAATACAATCTATTAGAAGAATGGATATATAGAGCCAACAAATGGAATATAGCAATAGGAGGTAGACAATCAAGAAAAATTAAATAATGTAGGTATAAAAAACATTGTATCGAAGAAGGATCATTACAGATAAAATAAGGGAAGCTATTTATCGATCCTTTTAAAATGAATATCCAAAATGATTCATAGGGGGTCTCTAAGTCTCAATAAATGATTGATTGGGGTCCTATATAAATAATTATTGAATAATTTAATGGTTAACAAAATTTTAAATTATAAAACATTAGGGATTTACATGACGTGTTATTCTATTTCAAATCATGTAATCCTGAGTGTTCGGTTAAACTAAATTTCTTTTTCAATATTTTTTATTTATTTACACTGATTTATAACATTTCGTGAAACCCACATTCATGTTGTGTATGTTTTCACAATTTGAAATATCCCTCCTTCCATATTTTTGCAGCAAGAGTCTTACAAACCTCATCTGAGCCTCCTCCGAGCACCTCCTTCCTCAGAAATGTGGAAATTTTTAATCCATGTGGATCTGGAATCATAAATTAGATACATCTCAAAACATTATATTCCTAAAGAATCGAAATGAAACAAATATAGGGAATAAAAAATGGATTCCAAAAAAATCACCACATGATATACCTCTCATGGCCCATTCATCCACATGAACCCAACCACATCATCCACACAAAGGGGGCTCGTCATGGTTAGCAGTAGAACTACTCATCTAGTATTCCACACCAATATAATGAGGGTAGACTCATCCAACCATATGAATCAGAAAACAGAAATCATGTGAAATATCCTCAACATATTCCCCTTACATTGAATAAGATTATGCCCAATAAAGAAAATAG
The DNA here is from genome assembly GCA_963277665.1 of Viscum album. Taxonomy (NCBI): domain Eukaryota; kingdom Viridiplantae; phylum Streptophyta; class Magnoliopsida; order Santalales; family Viscaceae; genus Viscum; species Viscum album. Next base: position 175,729,726 of record OY728135.1, on the reverse strand, counting down.
TTAAAAAAACTCATAAAAAATAGAATATATTAAAAAAATGAATAGTACTATAATAAAAGAGATAAAAATAAATAATAATGGTGTTATTAGGGAGTATATGCGACTCATAATCATAGGTACTCTCCTCTATACCACCATGTTTAAACAAGATACATACCAAAGGGATATAATGACTGTCAATCACATTCACATGCAAGTCAGGAATCTCTAATAGGACACTACATGAAGGTCTCATCACCATGGACATCATTTTCGTCCCAATCTATTATGGGAAATTCTTCATAAAGATAACAATGTAGCTGTGTCATGTGAAAAAAATCATGTATCCAAATCATCTTTAGGGGAAGTGCTCTCTGATATTCCAGGGTGCTAATACGAGCTAACACCTTTAATGGACAAACAATCCAAAGAGAAATCTTACTCTTATGACAAGAACATCACCACCAATGGTGGTGAGTCAGCATCAGGAACCCATGATCCCCATCATCGAGCTCTATAGGTCTCCCCCTATGAATATAATAGGAAAGCTAAAAATAATACTCTAGTTTTAAAATCTCATGAATTACCAGAACCATAACTATTATATTTTGTACTATTTCTAGAAATAGAATTGACGACTCTCTAATCATGTTATTGCTTTATGGGGAATGGAATGGTCAGCTATAAAATATTTCAAATGGTTCCATACATATGCTTAAGTGAAAACAATTTTAATAAGAAAAATCTACCAACTTAATTTTCTTCATTTTTGAAACTCCATAATCGAAGATGTAAGAGAACAACATGTTTTATAGGGTCTTGATGGTCCCCTCAGTATGATCAACCATATATAGATTAAAATAGTTACTTAAGACTATATGTGAACTAAAATAATTTTGGTGAAGTCACCAAACCCTGGTGTTTAAATAATGATCATGATCTGAAATGATCCTCCTCAAAACATCATGGTGTTTCACCACACCCTAAACAAACTAACTCGACAAATCCTCCACTAAAGTTGATATATTGATCGCTCTAAAGTTGGTTGAATTCATCAAATTATCCACTATAAACCTTATAGTGTCATAGAATCCATATGATCTAGGTAAAAAAGTAATATATTACATAGATATTTTCTCCCATTCTCACTGATAAAGATCTAAATTCTATAGAAAACCATGATGAACACCCTGCTCAACCATCCCCTTCTAGAAGAGCTAACATTGTTGGAAAAACTCTACAACTTCATGCATCAAACCCATATACCAAAATTGAACTCTCATTGCTCTGTGCATCATTCATGCTAGGATTTTAAACCAAAGAGGAACTATATAAATCTTTGAGAAGCATCTCATGCATCTTCATGTGAAAATAAATCATTCCAAAGAAAAACAATCATTGTGGTTCATCCTCAGAAGAAAACATATAGTTCCTCCCCAAATATAACTCGATCTCCCTAGAAATACACCTCATGATCCCCCAACTAGAATTCCACCACCTGATGCACAATAGATTACTATACATTCATCATAAAATTGCATCCCGTTCCTCTAACCTTTCCAATTTTGTGATGTAATTCGGAATGTTTTTCTGTCACACTCCAAGAATCACCAGATTCATGCACTACATCGCTAAACGACTTTATTCTTATCCCATTGTCTAAAAAATTTCCCTCTCCATGATTATATGAAATATTAATGTTTTCATCAATTAATAACTACATCCATTGAAATGGTATAAAGATTAATCCATGATAGGATAAAAAATTTCCTAGGGTCTTGTTAACGGTAAAGGCCACAAAATGTTGACTAATGTGGTAGTTTATCCAATTATTCACAGAATACAGTTCAACATACAAGTCATGATTATTGGTTGAATAGTTTCCATCATGTGAAGGTTACTTTTGAAACCTATAACAAATGAAACATATAAATTGAATCAAAACATAGCCCAACCTAAGACAAGAAGCATTATTGAAAACCTCAAACAAAACCCATTTTTATAGAAGACAATGAACATTAGCACTGAAAAACTACTCCATCCAATACTCAACTGATTCCTGACGTATTTTAGTCTATTAGAACACATGATCCTTTATTGTAAATGTTTTTAGAGGAGTTGCAACCAATGAAAAATTAGCTAAAATCTTCCAGTAATAGCCTACAAGACCAGAGAAACATCACATCTATTCCATTTTCATGGGGGCATCAATAGACACAATTACTTCTACCATTGATGGATCCATAGCTAGTCCATGTAGGGATACTACATGCTTTGTGTAATTAAATTATCAAGCCCAAAACTCACACATTCACAACATACAAAAAAATTGATCGTGATGAATAACTATAGAAACAATACATAGATGCTTTGAATCATCATCCTTAGATATAGAATAATCATGTGGGTGGTCTATATAAACAACCATGGAAATATCTAGGAACTCAAAGAACAAATTATTCATTATCCACTTTCTCACAAAAATAGTATTCATCAAACTGAATAACATCATAACGAAGTCATTAATCCCATGACAACAACATGAATACGTCTTCATGATTTCTTCATCCTTCACATGCATCTGTAGTTATCGTCAGAACATATTAAATTTTCATGAACCCAATTTGACCCATTATATAATTTATCAAATCATAATTTTGTGGATGTGGAAAAAATCTCTTCACTGTCACTTGGTTTATGTGTTGATTATCAATACACAGTAGCAAACTACAATCATCCATCTTTAAAAAAGAAAATGGTCCACCCCAAGTTGACAAACTCATCTGAACAAAACCAAATTGAAAAAGACCATTGATCATTATACATAACTCTCTCATCTCTAAAAAAACCATCCTATGTGGATACATTGATCTAGTGGACATGTCTAGTTGTAGTTATATCCCAAAATCGATCTCCCATTGAGGTTTTATTGCAACAATGTCCTCTAGAAAGATGTCATGGTACTCTATTATGACCATTGGAAACACGAATTGATGATCCTATGATGAATTCTGCATCTTCTCATCCATGAATAATTAAAAGTATGGGAAACACCTCAGACCTATCTAAGGGTCTTTCTCACCACAAGTAAATTTCTTGATTACCATCATCATTGAAGAATACATCATGCCACCTGAAAAAATACACGATATCCTACAATATATATATCTGATACATTTTTAGGATGATTTCAAATGGATGTATCTAAAACATAGTAAATATCCCTAATAGTGTGGCTACCCCATCACTATGTCATTGTCCTTAAATACAACAAGAAAATATTTTGACTCTCAAACTGGCATTGTCGATGCCAAGGGATCTTGATGTACCTCTACCTCACATCCCAAATCATGGATAGGGGTAGCTGATATGAATGAGTGTGTCACTAATATATCAAAAAATAAATTCACTAATGTTTAAAAAAGGAAAAGTGAACCATGAAAGGAATTTGGATATCCTTGTACTAGAAGCCCTAATGCCTGAATCAAGCCATGACTTGACCATGACAGCACGAACAATGATGATGACCACCTGAAAAAAATAATGTGGATTATGATGACCACATACACAACCACATATTACTCTCTAAGGATGGGTATGATTCCATGGTTTTCCACTACCTTCCCCATATACTCTATACTAATCCAAAACTAGAACAACCTACTGGTATTAACTCGACTGATACTACCTCAACTGAGAAAAATAAACAGAATGACGGTGCATGATGACTGCTTAGAATGATATAGAACAAGTTTTTTCTGATTACCTAGAACTCCACCAAAAAAAGATGTGTCTCATCCCAGGGTATATTCTTGATATATGCTACACCTATTGAATCTTGACTTTGAGGGATTAGAACTACCCCTATAATATTGGAAAATCTATTGTTGTGATAACTAGGAACCAAAGACCACAACTCTAATTCGTGATGATTACCGACGACTCCCCTCTCGTGATAATCCATTTCAAAATAGCATCCTATCGATAACCTCTGATCACTCTAGCACCTCATGATATTTCTTCACCATAAATGGGATAACTTATAGTTATATTTAATGAAGAAAATCCTATACAAAAAATCCATTATCATTCATCATCATATAGAAATAGTTATGACGAATGTCATAGGAATTTTGAAAACAAATCCTAAACACTTCCACACTGGTTGTATCCTACTGAAATGTAAGTTTCTCCTGGCTGTTACCACCTTTCATGGTGGAAGAAGGAAACATGGATCTAAATAGTTCATATAATTCCTCCCATGAGACTAGTCACTCCAAATTATCCCATATAAAAAATAACCACCACTACCTCACTTCCCCACACACAATTATCATAGCCAGAGAGACCTAGAGCTCCTTTTTAGCATGAATCGAGTAGAATGCTATCTCAAACTACTCTATTCATTATTCTATGAATACATCTGATATGGATCCCATGTACATCTGTTACCTCTGTAAATGAGACTCTTGGAGGTTCCAACATAATATGTGTCCTCATGAACATCCACTATGTGTAAATCGGTTGCCACAATCTTCTAAACATCATCTACATGGTCCTAAAAATGATTTCACCCTGGATCCATGCATGAAAAAGAAAAAAATGTTACAACTGCTATAAAAATAATATTTATGACAATAACCATGTTTAATTGTTTAATTTTTTCTATATTATGTCAACCATTCCCATGGTCAACAACTCAAAAAACATTAGAAATAAATATTGACCCATTTTCCCTTACAAGGTCTTTACACTGTGTCTAGTGTCATCTTATTTTATGGACACTATATACATAAATATTAATTGATCATATCAAGTGGGAGTGGAATAACCTTGTCCAATCTCATCTCCCTTGATTACAGGTTTTTTTAAAAGTATAGGACATTGTTTCCCTAACAACCCATGCAAAATCCTATATTTCTAACTCTAAAATGCATCATATCTCTCAAATTGAAAACGTATACCAATCTTTCATGTCCCCCTCCTCATATTGAGTGCCCATTCATGGAAATATATTGGAAAATATAGATAATGACACCAACATACCACCTCATTTAGGCCCAAGGTTTGTGACTATCACCATGAGAATAACAAACAAGAAGATGAAATGCATTACCTACTACCGGAACACAACAAGTAGAGTGATAATAAAGGAACAATTGTCTCCTAAATAGATTCATATAAAAATGAAAATAAAATGTACGCATTTGAAATGTTATTAAATAACTAATACAACTGAAAAAAAACTTCTTATACCAAAAAACATTAAGTCAATAGTGACCACAATGCCCAAACAGCTAATGAAAACCTAATTGTTTTAGTAACAATCCTGATCTCCATCCTCATCCAAATGAATTGAAAAATAGTTTATATATTCCTAGGATGAGTATATCGTGATAATCCATGGGATCTTCCCCAGATCATCTCGTGAGAAAATCTAAAAAATTCATGCTAAATCACATTGAACCATAAGTCATACTAACTATCCACATAAAAGGTATACAAAATTACCATCCTCACAAAGGCTGACGTCACTATATATAACATAAAACATAATATAATATAATATACAATAGCAAGTTACCCCACAACCACTTCACTACAATTTTTCCACTCTAACCCATTATTGCACATCGTTATCATCTCTCTTTGGAAAGGCTGTCCCTTTGACACAAGTTAGAAGAAGCACAAGAAAAACCTCACAAAACAAACCACAACATCCATGTAACAAAAAATATCCATGTTGTTTTTGGGATCCAAAATAACTCTTACAATAAGTAATATACATTAGTTATTATACCACAATCAATCACATCACATATATCAAGTAGGGATCCTCAAGCCATCACAAACTATAAATTTCATAGTTGTAGTTTTCTTTATGAAAATTATCCAAAGAAAATGTGGGTTAAAATTACAAAATCCATTAAAAACATCTCCACTCATATATGGGTAAAACTAACCACCGTGAAAACTAGTAAAAATAAAAACAAAGGGATGAGTGTGGGGATAAATGGTGTAGTTATCCATCCACCCTCCAATGGAGATATTTTAGAAAGCACCCCTCTCTCGAGGGCTTAGAATCCATGTGGTGTTAGTAACCATAAATTATTGGGGGATTATAATATAGAAACTAAAAAATTACATGACATAAAATAGGTATCAACTACCGAATATGTATAACCTAGTCTCATAACCAATTTAAGCTGATTTCTATAAGATTCTTAGATGCCGCTGCTAATTCCATACATCTTATAATCCCACACACATTTAGGAAGTACAATAAAAAAAATTTATTCATTTTCCACAATTCAACATTATGATAATTAAATGATTAACTATTTGTTAACCATTAACATTTACTACATTGAATTAATTAACAGAGTAATATTGGTCCATTACCTTAAGCCATAAAAAAATATCCAATGAAATCATAGAATTATAACCACACTATTGAATGTAAGAAATATTAAACCCCTTGAGATACAAATGTAATCCTTTATTAACATCAATACATTCTATATTACCATGTATAAATAGAAAGACTACTATGATACAAAATGAAGAATACATCCATGCGCATCCTTCAACCTTATGTATTTGATATATGAATGAATATAAACAGAAATATTGCACATCATCGAATCATGAGGTTCAAACATTCTTCTAGATTTCATATAAATTGGTAAGCCCAACACTGACTCATTCTTTGATCTCTGATTTCCTCCCCCACGCCCACATGAATATATAGATGCTTTTCCCCACTCCATGAGTCAACTTATGCAACGAAAACTATGCCTCCAAATCCATCATTCCACCAAAACCCTCCATGCCCTGCCATCTCTAGATCAAATCACATCCAGGAATACCCAACAAACATCACACGGATTGTATCTTGAGCACATCAGAAGTAGAATTAAACAAATATAGAAACATGGTTCAATGCCAAAAAACAAGGCATAATGTCATTACACACATCAATATCTCACATCTTCAAATAACAGAGAACATGAACATTACATGAAATAGGAAAATTATAAACCCATAATGGTATTATCATATTGACTCAAAATTTATTGTTATTCAATCATTAATTGATCTATACATTAGTCATATCTTTATGGTATTATAAACCAAAAAAACATATCACAATCTCAGAAAAATTATTTAAACAATTTATTTAACATGAATTTAATTATTATATAAACATGTATCAATATGATAATGGTTCATTAAAAAATTACATTAAACTTATGTACTTTATTCAATTTTATTATCATCAAATTGCAATAACATGATTTTTAAAACATTCATATTTAGACATTTTTTTGAATTAATTACTAATTAATTCCATATTTTCATTAACTAGTAATTACACATGATAAACCATGAATAAAAATTATATCATAGATATCACACTTTCATTACAAAAAGAGGTAACCTGTTGTAAGGATGCAATTAAAAACATCTCCATCCGATCGATTCAAATTACATAATGAAGATCAAGTAATTATTTGGTTAATTTCATTACGATCAAAGAAGATAAATCATGCTATCTCAATTATTTATTATAATTAAATAAAGAATAAATGAATCATATAACTCAATAAATGTGTCAATGGTCTTCACATGTGAACAAATCATTGTTGTGGATCCTTATTTCTTCTCCGGAATGAACTATATCCACCAAGAACGTCACACCACAAATCCACCAAAAAAACAACCAAAGCTTAAATATAAACCTGAATATCATCTTCTTTCACATGGAAATGAGAATAATGATGAATCCTAGATGAAATAGTAAAAATGTTTGTAGAATACTAATTTATTGAAAATAGATCACTACATATCAAAGGAGGTATCTTGGGATCGATCCTTAGAAAAGGAATCCCTGAAATCTCAAAGAGGGTATCACCTGGTCCCCATGAATGAGATAGAGGGGTGATTCATACATAGGGTTTGATGGCCCAAGAGGGAAAAAATATTTTAAAATTCATGGTATTTGGTATTTTATGATAGTTAGTTGACATTCTCCTCAAGTAATTTTTAGGGGTTCGTTCAGGTAAAAAATCATGTCACTATTTTTTATTTAACCCAATTTAGAAAATATAATTAAACAAAATTTACCATTGTTTATCATTATTGGAAATTAATTCTCACTACTTCCATCATTTCATATAAAAATTCCTTTTACTTCCTCTAAGCCACCACCGAGAACCCCGGTCTTTGGAAACATTTAAAGGGTCAATCCACATGGAACTATTCCCACACATATAAATTATACAAGGAATATAAATAGATATACTACGGTGGAAAGGTATGTAGTTGGAAATATAAGTATAGGTAATTTGTTTTTCATTATAGGAATGAGTGTGGTCACTATTCATTGAACATAAAAAAGAGGAGCACATATTTTTTAGATAGAAGAGTATCTCAAAACCATTTCAGAAGATCTGTTATGTTTCCTCCCTTAACTAGTACTAGTAAATCTTATTTTAATGTGGTCCATTCGATCAAATTATTGGATATTTAAAGACCTCAAATAAGGAATATGACAAATTTTATAAAATGGGGTATAACCATTGATTTTATTATACGTCATCTATGACGAATGTTAGGAATAAATCTCATGTTTCTTGGATATATTATTCTTTGCAATAGTGATCTCCTTAAATCAATTTTCATTTTATGAATTGAGTGAGATATTGTGATTCCCATTAAAACATTAATCCATTGACAATTCTATATCAACAATGATGAATGTTTTAAGGAGGAGCAATAAAGAATCATTATAGAGCGTAGTAAATGATTTTAAAAGATATATCTGGTCTTCCAACCATGTGATCTATTATTCTCTTGAATTATACACAATTTGATGTTGTTTATACGATCACATCCATCATGTTTTTTTATTCTCATTCTTTTGAACATATAAGACTACACATCAAAATGATGACTCAAATCTTGAAACATCAATTACGTATAGAATAATGAAATTATTGATGATTTAATTGCGAAACATATTTTATAATAATCGATAATGCAATGTTTTTTCAGATATCTCTATTCATGATATTTTGAATCTTTGACATTATTTTGGGAATGTATTGGTTGTTGTACTTTAATGCCCATATTGAATATAATTATTAGAAATTTTGATAAACATATTTTAATTCACTTAAACATCAATATAAATGATATTATTTTTTGAATGGTAGAATATAAAGATCCTCATCACTTTCTTTGAAAGTATATTATCATCTTATATATTTTAACGTTTCATGTTTTTTTGAAATCCAAAATAGGGGATTTTCTCCCATCATATAAATATATCTATATATATTTCCCCATAATTTCATTATATGTCTATTTTAAATAGAATTGGATCCTATGAATGATATACAACCATGGAAATGTCCTACTTCACACTTGTCAAATAGGAAGTCACAATAAACATAATTTAGGGATAAACTGTTAGAGTTTGATAGAATATGTTTTATTCATCAGTTTATGTCTTTAGTGGAAATACCTTTTTATTTTTTAATTATTTTTACTAAAATATTTGGGTTTGTCTGAACTATCATATTCACCACAATGATATGACCAAGAATTTGAAAACCATATCATGAATTGAGGATATTTTGGGAGGTCCAAATTATTTTGAATGATTTATTTAGGATATTGTAATGAATAACTTGATTTTACAATGGAAGAGGTTCAAAAAATTAATTTCAAGAGTCGTTATGAGGATTACAAATTCTGTGGATATTCCATTTGTTATTTAAAATATTATAGTAGAGTTCATGGAATTGATGAATTATAAAATTAAAGGGAAATTAAGACTCATACATTGTATTATTCATTGATGATTCTCTTCTATATTCTAGGACCATGGCCTATCATGAAATAAAAGTTTTCCATGGTTTTGGGTATGTTATGGGAACATTATGATTATTTTATGAATGAATCATGTGATTTCTAGATTCATAAGGTAAATTTATATTTCAATGTAAATAATAAAAGGCGTGTATCCATATATCAGAAGAGGATTTAAGCTTTTATCTGTTGAAATACATTTAATCATTTCATTGAATATTTATTTTATTAATTTTATTGGGATATTACCAACATATTTTTTCTAATCGTACTTTAATTACCTCATAGATGGAAATAGCTACGTTGAAAGGTTTTCTTTTCCAATAGTTATATTACATATATAAAAAAAAATCAATATTTTGTTGTTCAGATTGTATATTCACCAATCTATAAATTTCTATAGTAAGTACATGGATATGTCATCTATTATATTGTATCCGGATTTATGTTGTGTCGTGTTCTAATGTAATGAAATCATGTTCAATATTATAGCTCTTGAAAAATATATGTGAAATAGGTAAATTAAATGGCACATTATTTAAATTTGTATGTTGTAGTTAATTCTTTAAATACATTATTTATTTATTTATTGTGAGATACATATATTTTTTATAGATTAAATGTACATGAATAACATTTCCTTTTAATAGGATTTGAATTAGAGGAAATGAAGATGGATGGAATACCATGAGATTTTATACTTCAACATAATGTACACATAAATTACATATAACTAAATTAATGATGAATTGAATATGAATTCAAACAATTAGTTTTCTAAATTGGATAAAAACATTGTAAACAGATTATAGTCATTCATCAAATGATTATAAATTTCACAATGAAATGTGATATTTATGTTTTCTTTCAGGATTCTAATATTTTTTGACAACAATATATAGACTAAATAATCCCAATTTTATTATCCTAAATGTTTATCATGTATTTCAAAATTAATCTCGATGACACCATTGAGTTTATAAGTAAATGGGAGTTTAGTGATGCCTTGTAGACATTATATTGTCTTGCCTCTATCAAATTAACAATTTAATTACTCGTCTAACCACTATTTGAGATTGGTTCTTATTCTACAATTTATTAAATTTATATTGAAATTTTAATACATATTATGATGGTTTTTATGAAAGGAATTGTTTTAGAGTATGTCTCACGATACCTCACATTTCAACATGTCTTTATAGATCACCAATGATCAAATGGTATTATTCAATATATACTTATACTGTTGTGGATATTCAAAATGATATAAATGTATTTTGGTAGTGAATTTCTAGGAAATGTTCATAAACATGATTCTATTTCGGTGATTTTGTATCGAATCACATTGACTTCACTCTTATCTTCTATTTTTCAAACCAATATTCTTGAATACATATAAAAAATAATAATTTATATCATCTCAATGGAATATTGTCTTCATGTTTGAATTTCAGTTATTGGGATTGGAGGATAAACTATATATTATTTAAATTACATTAAAAACACCATGTAAATCAGTTGAACATGAACAAAACATATCATCATCAAACACATGGTAATTCTGCGCAGATGATTCAAATTATGAAATATAATAATTGATCATATTTCGTGGATTTTAAAGGAACGTTGTAGGAGAAATTTTCATTGGTGTGGTTCTCATAAAATAATATTTATCAATACAAAATAAATATAGGTAGTTTCGATGTATTCTATGGAAGTCATTTTATTATTCACATTATTATGTTGATATTGGAGAGACTACAAATCTCAATCATTTCATAAAACATTAGATGTTATAATGAAATTCAGTTGTTTATAATGAAAATTTGAATGTATCAAAGTAATCATATATCATATATAGATCATAATCATCGATCATTATCATTTTAGGTAGCTGATCATGATTTCCTAAGAATTCCCCCTAGGAATGGGCACCGAATTTTATGTAATAAAGGTATGATTTATCCTTACTATGTTTTCCTTTTTTGAATCATGAAGGAGTTAGTGATATAACATATCATTAAAATGGTTTAAAATATTATGTTTTGTGCATAATGAGTTTCATGTATATCAGATAAAGATGTACAATCATGATCTAGACCATGTCACTTGTTTTGATAATATTGATCACAAATTTGAAACTATATTGTTTCAGGTTCTAATACATATTGTGGATAGGAATGAAAAGTAAATTATTTGGATCATCATTGTTATTGTTTGGTTCATATGAAAGTAGTGTTAAATAATTGGAGAGACACAATAAAAAGAGGAATAACTGTGGGTGCAAATGATTGAGGTATAAATAAACAATAATATATAGAATTACAATAGTAGAAAGAACAATTATGGGACAAATGTACCACCCCCATGATTTTTAATTAACTTTTAGAATATTTATATTATATTATATATAATTATTTATTAGTTTTCTATTATTTTATAATATTTTAGGGTGTTTTGGATGTGTGATGAGTGGTTAAACATTTATGAATGGTTATGGGGAAAAATGAAATGTCATTAAAAGCTATTTAATGTGATTATGGTCATCAGTGATTATGTTTATGGTAGTGGAAATAAATTTCAAAACCGTTCAGATTCCATTACAGTCCATGAAGTTGGAGACATTTGTTAAAGAATTAATGGTTATGATATTATTATACAGTGTGAGTGAACTATGTTAACGGGTTGCCTTGGGATAGTAGCACCATGTTGTTTGTGAATTGTTTCTCAAATAGTGTGGAATAACCTTTAGACCACCATTTTCATGTCAGTATCATATGGATGCTTGGATCATCGATTAAGAAAATCATTTGGCCTAACTTGGATACATGCATTAAAATATCTAAAAAATATTTTATACATAAGTTTAAGACACTAACAACCTCATTTCTATCATATACAATACAACCCTAAAACTCATATCACTATCTTGGATCCCATTATTATTTCCTTTGATATAGAGTTAATATTCAATGAATAAAATAACATTTGATATTTATAATAGATGGTAAGTCATCATTCTTAATTATACATTAATGATCCAGAATTATTCTCGCACATAGAGCCATAGATATAGTATTTTATTGATAAATATATATTCCATTGTGTGAGCCTTATGTGATATATTTGGAAATTCCAAAGGGATTGACTCTTGGGTGCTGATCTATAAGTTATTTGTGTCATTTTTTGTTATTTTCATTCATTGATATGTGGTTGAGTACAGTATATTCTCCCCATTATCTTGAGCTCAAATGCTTAACATTACTGAATTTCATTATTAAATTTATCAGGACATTTCTTGTTGAATATTGTTGGAATGTACCTTTTATTGATCAATGGGAAATATGGAATTTTTAAAAGCCCAACTTTTATAATTTTAAAATCATGGTAATATTTTATGTGGTGTATGATTTTCTATAAACTAATTTAATGTGATTAAAGGGTTATGAGGTATGAAATGATATGAAAAATGGTTTGTAATATATGGTGGAGTGTTTTAATATTAATTAATAGGACCTTCATAATATATACTTTTGTATCATATTTGAGGTGAAAAGGGAAATGGGATTAATCTCATTTTGATTACATAGTGAAGTATGGGAGACTAATCATATGTATAGAACCACCTCACAGCATGAATGAGCTTGGGAGAGAGAAAAACAGTGATGGTAAAAAGATATTATCATAATGGTGTGTGTTGGAGTTTGTTTGGGGATTGTATAATTTGTTTTATAATCACCTCTAGTTGGGATATTTTTTTTATATAATATAAATTGATTCATATGAAATGGGACGATTTCATACTTCTCTAGTGATGCATAACGATAATTTGGGTGAGGCCTGTGGACTTGTATCTTTGAGATACCATGGGTCATGCATGTGAAGATACCATTAATTTTCCCAAGGATTATGTTATCTATTACTATCATATTTTGATGACTATAATTTATATTCACTACTTATTATTGATATAATTTTGGTCATCCTTTTATATATATTATTTATAATTATGAATTATATTATTTTTCATCAATGTTATATCGTTTCATGATTGGTTTTTTATATCATAATTTTTTTCACCAACATTTTTTATTACCATGGAATTTAATCCCATATTTTGATTTCAAGGGGATGTAAGATAAGGTTTATGGAACTCTTATATTCCATTAATAAATGTGTTCAACTTGGATTTTATAATGATAAATCCTTGTATTTCAAATACAGATCAATATCATCATAATCAATCAATCATGTAGTGTAATTATATTATATAATCATCAATTATTTATATAATGTATGAAATTGAAATAACATAAATCCATTTGGAGTTTCTAATGAACTATAGATTTTTGAATTTTATTTGAAGTAATAATGGAATTTTTTATTATAATATAAATTCGTTATATGAAAACATAGAAAATGGTTGAAAAATTAGAGAACCATCCTCCAGGTATCTTATAGGAATTCATCATCAAAATAATTAAATTATTATATAACATTTACATTTTCATAAATAAAGTGGAATTCAGTAGAATATTAGTTGTTCCACTATATAAATAATGGTTAATAGATTAGAATGATTAGGAATAACATCGACATTAAGGATCTTCCACATAGTTTTACTTCAATATATTTAGGTTCACCAATATACGTTTAAACAAAATAGACTTGTTTAGTCCTCCTAGATTTGTGGACATCTCTTGAACATATATTCGTTAAACCAGGGTCTATTCGCCCCATATTAATTGACATGGTATCATACCATGATTAATTTGTGGACAGAAAATATGGGAAAGTGGTGTATTTTGTAGTGTTTTCGATACCATTTAGATTAGAATATAGAGTGTGGGAATATGAAAAATGTGATTTTTTTGAAATAAAATATTTATTCATGGATTTTATGGAGAAAATGATCTGAATTAGGGATATTATGAATATTAAGATCATAGGGATGATGATAAAACATAGTTTCGGTTTTACTATGATGTGGATTGAAAATCAATTGGTATATGTTTATCAAGTATTTTGTACATAACAAATGGTGATCTGCAGATTTATTACAATGTTGAATAAAAATCAATTATATAGTGAATGTGGAAGGACTATTTGATGTTACCCAAACCTTAGAATACAAGATAATGGGATACTTTTTTTTGCTAAAAGGATAGGGAATAATCACATATAAAAATTATACAATTTTGTTAATATCTCTTAACAAGTAATAATTATAAAAATGATGTGGGTATCAGAAATATGTGTAATGATAAATCTCATGAGTTTTTAATTGCAAAAGAAGATTTCAATAAGGATCATTACTTTTTGGGTGTAATGTATCTATATAAAATATAGTTCTATTTGATTGAATGTTATAAGGAAGTAAATAATCCGCACATTTCATGGACTGGATATTGAATTAAAATGATAATAAAGTTGTATAAATTTTTAAAATGAATCATATATTACAGTAGTTTGAGAAAGTATTTGGAAAACATATTTAGATAGAAATTAATTGGAAAATAGAATAATTGATTAGAATTTAATAGAACATCAATGTTTGAGGATTTAAATATTGTAACAGTAACATAGACTACTATTCTATCAAGGAATAATATTCCATACTACATTGAAGATCTCATAATGGATTATAATGAGAAGTGGACATTCTAGTTATACATTATTTTGAAAAGGGTACATGTTATCAGTAATATAGTTGTTTATACTAGAATGGTGTTTTAGATTATGATATAATTTCATAATTAATCTTGTTTGGATCCCACATTTCCCAATAAATATTGTATTAGTTAATAAAAATTAATTTATTTATATTAAATATCATCCAAAAAATACATATAATTTCATTGGAAATTCAAAAACCTTACCAATCATTATCAAATATTTTCTCAACTGAACAAAAATGTAAATTTTGTATTCTATTATTTCAAAGGAAACAAGTGATGAGTTGGATAGTAGTTTTTTAAATTTTATAATCCCTATCCTTTAAACTCACAATAAAATATTAATTATAAATCCTTATGTTCTGGAATCAAAATAAAATGCATAACCCCGCATATAAAATGTGATTTCATGAAATAAGTTATTAAACATTTCAGTGAAGGATTAATGATTCCTATCTATAAATGTTATTGGGTTTCAAAATTTAAGGAGGTAACTCATAAGGGTTGGTTGAAAATAGTATAAAATGAAACATGAAAATTTAAACCCTTTAAAAAATAAAATCGATTTAGAAATTTTTTTCTACTATAAATTTAATTATAAAAAGAGTAATGATAATTTCACATTACCATTTATTGATCAAATCATCAAACATTTTGTGAGAAGAAGCTAATAATGTATTATATATGTTCAATCTATTTTTTATCAAATTTAATTTACATTAGAATATAAATTGAAAATAGTAATCACTTATCTATGAAGTAAAAAATCATTTCAGTCAATTCCTTTTGTAATGTAAAATGAACCACCTATAATTCAATGATTTTTAATGGATAAATTCTGAAACAGGATTAAATATTTTCTAAAAATCAAAATTGTTCAATTATATAATGATATAAATTATATTTATAATTGTAAAAAAATCTTCATAAAATGTTATTAATTTGTGATGAAAAAATTTGTTATAAACATGGAAAAATATTAATTAATGGTACAATGTTAGATATTTTGGTTCCATTGAACCTCATTTCAATTCATTGATTTTTTTCCAAAATATGGTTATTGTAATTTAATATATAACCACAACTACATATATTTATGATTTAATAGGGGTTCGTAAAAAAATCATTCTTCTATTGATTTATTAATTATTTTTATATAATTTCACTCCAAGGAAAATCATTATGTAACCTTTTGGGGACTGAATTACAATAATAAATTCAATCAGCCTGAAATTTCCATGTATAACTGTGGATTATTATTTCATTTAAATGAGAATATATATTTGATTTAATAAGTGATTCTAGATATTTGGTTGATGGTACTACATTGGAATAAGGAAGTAAATATTATCAAAACCAAATAATAATGTTAGTTGAATATTGAATATTTAACCAAATAACTAAATAATATCTATGAAGGAGTTTTTCATATTTTCCTTCTCTTTTCATAAATATTCACTATATTTATTCTCTAAAGTAACCATGTATAGATATCACTCTTCAAACAATAACTGATGAAAACGAGGATGATGACTCTAGACATATTTTGTGGATGATAGGAAATTGAAACTATTATATTGAAATGAAATATACAATGTTATTTTAAAATATAACTGTTTGATAATTATTCCTACTGATAACTAAACACAATTGACATAAATGAAAAATTATTTAATGAAGCCTTTAATATATTATCTTCAAAGTTTATAATGTATTTATTATTAGATATGTAGAAATGGTTTATTTTAAAAAAATAATATATTTAATACTTTATTTCCTAAAATGTTTAATTTATAAATCATAGAGTTCCAATTGTCTAGAATTATATTTATTTTAACATTCATTATATCAAAATTGTCTTAAAGATAATTTCTCTGTAATTTATGTTGTTAATTTGTAATTGAATACTAGGAAAATTTATTTTACTAATTCTATCAACATTATTACATTTTTATTACATTAAGGTATATAAATCCTAGTTTATATAATAAATATATAATTAATATGTAATATTGAAAATTATAAATAATAATATTTAAATTATAAAGTGATTTTTTTAAATCTAGAAAAACTAATTGACAATTTTAATTGTATAAAAAATATATTTGGTAATTCAATTTTAATAAGTCAATCAGATTGTTCAATTATGTTATTAATGGGATATAAATTCATATAAGTATTATTTTACGAAGAACATCGCAATTAATTCAATAAATACCATCATTGCACATAATTATGTTATAAAATCAATATTATTCATAAAATATAATATATCAATAAAATATATTTTCATTTCCATATATGTTTTAATTTTTATTTTATTTATTACCACTTCATCTTCATGAATGATATAATTAAATCCCATATATTTAATCTTAAAGTTAATATTTTGTAAAAATTTCAATTACATAATTATTTATTATTAACTATAACTGTATTAAAAATAATTTATCAATTATATTTGGTAAAAGAGTAAATGAGGGGGTTGATAATGATATATAATATAATGAATCATACAATCATTTACAAATATGTTTTATTAATTTTTAGTTTTAAAATATTTATCTTAATTTCAGGAATGATAATATATTGATCTAGATGTCCTTAGAAGACGCAATATACTATTATAATGTTATTCCTATATATAAGTGTGCCACTCACCACATGTATAAAAGGTAATGTCCATCCTTAACTCCTTCAAAGCTATAGATCACTGTATATTAGAAAATTCCTACCCAACATTATCCCAAATTTTATTATCGTGTGCTAGAAATTCAGTTAATCCAAAAAATATTTTAAAGGTTAATATTTAATCTTATAGAGGATTCTCAAAGAGTAGGTAATCAACTTCACCAACACATTTCAAATAATTGTGTAAATTCACATCCATAAAATTTATTATATCCCTAATAATATAAGTTAGTAATTTCTCTCATTATAATTAAATTTTGTTATGATTATGGTTGATCCATTTTTTAATCATTTACATCCAATGAAAAATGAAAGCATCACTAATTTTTATGCATAATCTTCCACCTCTGCAATGGAATATATTTCATATTCATTGACCACCTCTAATGGATATCTATAATTATTAATTTATTTAATATATTTGATATTAAGCGTAGGATAATAAATTATTTATGATAAAATATTATAAACCTGTATTTCATTTTTCTCACTATAAAATGAAATATTCATTCATTAAAACGCATGGAACATCATTTCAATGAGTGATATATTTAATTTTTCAGTATCGTAAATTTATGGACAATTATAAATTTTTAAATAATTAATATATGTTATAGTTATTACCTATAAAATATTATAAAAATTCATTATTTTTATTTCTATATAATATCACGTTCTTACTTATTTTGTCTTTATAACACAATATTTATTTGCTCTCTTTTACGACATGAAACCATGTTATTAAAATATTTTTGGAATGAATAATTAATTAATGATATTTTCAGGTGATATTATTCAATAATATATTTATGTAATCATTATAATTAATTTTTATAATAATAATTCAAGATCAATGTTGATGGATTGGAACTGCCAAACCATATTATGAATGAATAGAGGAAAAGTAATCACCTACAATAATGATTTTAAAGATGAATTATTAGTAAAAATCTAATTTAAAATTATTTGTGAGTAATTTCATGTAATATTTTTATAATAAATAGTTTAATATATTTATATTAATTTTAAATTCAGTATACAATATCTATGATCACATTTAACGAATTTATATAAGTGAGTTAAGGATTAAATATCTCAAAATTGGTTCGTTGAAACATGTATAATGTTGTGTAATGATTTATTTATATAAGTTCTACATACTGACCTGTTTATATATTATATCATAAATATATCTTATATTCATTGTGTTTAATTATCTATTTGATGCTACTTATTTCAAGGGAATTTTCTATTCCAAAAATTACTAAGGCATCTGGTGGTTATCCTACAATCTAATATTTTACTGGAATTGTTCATAATAGAATTTATGAAATTATATGATATATCTATCATCAAAAACATTAAAGTTTTATTATTATATTTATTTTTTCGATTACATGTATTTATTATATTCTATACCTCATTTGTAGTTGAATTGTCAAAGAGAATGTTTTTATAAGAGTTTTCTGTATTTCTCAACATTGGTTGAATAATATGTTTCTTTCATGTACATGGACATTAAAATTATTTATAATTATCATTATTTATACTCATTTTATTTATTTATGTCATTTTTGGGTATAATATAGTTAGTTATAAAATGGAATATAATGGAATATTTGTAATGTTTTCAGAATGAGTCAATTTTTAATCATATACAAATGTATGGACTGAATGTGGTTAAATATATATGGATAGATTGTATTTTACACTATACAAACCATTAATTTATTATTATATATTTTTATAAAAGATTCAATTAAAATTTTCAATGGATTCACCTTTCCAATTATTTTGGAAATTGTTTTTAATGAAATTGAAAAGATTGGATATTATCATCATTTTTATAATAAATAATTAAATTATTTAAATGTATTTTTCAATAATATAGACACCATTTATTTTTTATTATTAATTATGAATACTGTAAAATAAATCCATTGATTTTATTTTGGTATATATATTTTTAATATTTCAATAAAATACATTTTTCTATAAAAAATCTTTTACAAGTGTTATACCATAACAGATTGATTAATATGTTTATGATCTTGTGTCACACAAATGTATTGTTTTCACCATGTGATTATTGATTCAATTATATAAATCCCAACAACAAGGTGTTGATTTATTAGACATAATACATAATAAAATATGGGTTTTGTAACATCCCATGTAATTAATGAATTATAGATATTTTTATCTATGTATATTTATGAATTAGATAGTGTTTTAGAGGCTTAAAATGAGAATAAATATAATCTTATCCCTGGAATACACAAATATTTTTAAAAGATTGTTTTAATGCCTTTTGATGGAAAAACATTTTTAAATATATCTTTTGAAAATTTTATAAGCTATATTTTTCAAAATAAACTTACTATTTATGATTTGGACATTGAAATTTACTTTTGATAAATTTCTGGTATTTTTCTGATAATGTTCAATTTTTAATGAATAGTGAAAAATGTTGTATTTTAATTCAAAACCTCTATTTAATATAATTTATTAAGATTATTAGATAATCTTTTGAAGTGGTTTTAAAGTGAAATTATAATATATTTTTACCATTTAATCCAATGGTGGACATTGGAATTAATTTCACATTGAAATTGGACATAAACTAGTGTCAATCTTTTGATATATATTGTTTCATAAAAACACGCGATTTGACATGATAGTGGGAATTAATAATTAAATTAATTAATGTGACTAATATGTTTTGAATTTTTTAAAATATACATCATTTTTGAAATCGGAATATCAAATATAGCTTAGGGTGAAGTTTTGGAATATTTCTGAAAAACATCAATTTTTTATGAATAGTGAAACCGCAAAGTGGTGGTTACAAAATTTGATTTTTCATTTAAATGGGAATTTTCCACTACTGTAATTTGAATTTAAAAAATCCAATTTAATTGATTTTCATTATTAAGTAAAATGTTGTTCAATGGGATGAAAATAATTTTTTGATGAAAAGTAACTTTTATGTTTTATTAATCGCAATTATAGGTAATTAGTGTGATTTAAGGTAAAAATGATATTATAATAAAATTAAAATATCTTGACCCTTGTCATCACCCTATTGGATGATTTATGGCCGACCAAGACAACCCATGGGTCTATTTTTGGTACCCCATGGATCCACTTGGGTATGATAATGACATTTCTGCCTTTTATTTATAGTTAAAATAAAAATGACACAAACATGAGATGTTTTACTAAAACAATTTTTACATGGGGATATAAAAGTCATATTTTTAACTATAAATATTAATTAGAAAGATAAAAATATTTCCTACCTCATAGTAGTTTTTTCATAATTTTTATAAATTAAATCAATTAAATTATTTATGACATCATGATGATGCAGTGATGACCTCATTATTTAATGATTTAAATAAAATGAAAAGATAATGTACAATCTAAGCATTAAATTTATCAAAAAATTATTGGATGGGTATATTTAGAACCCTTATCACCTTATCCTCAAATTATAGGAATGTGGGACCATTTAAATCTGAATCTCATTTTCAAATAAAGTAACCTTTCTTTACTTTCCAAGAGTGCCCCTCCTCTCCTCTTATAAAAGCCCCCACCTCTAACATCTTACCCACAATTCTAAAGCCTTTGGCATGGAAAACACCAGAAAATGTTGTCTCTACACATCCCTCTATTACTTCTTGAAGCCTCACATTGGGCAGAAGTCTTCCCAAGAAAGCCTTTGAGCTCAAATCAAAGAGAGTTACTCGATATTAAGGTAATGTCTTCACTTGAGGCCTTTTGTTTTATTTTCCTTCTACAACCCCCTAAAATCTTCATATTCATATCATTTGTAACAAATAAAGTATATTAAATATACTAGGATGTTGTTATAATATGTATTCAAGGAACACTTACACACACCTACATCTAATGGTTAAAGAACATACTGTTTCCGTGGATGGCAAATTCCTGCCTCACGAGATGATGATTGTTCAACACTCAAATATGTCCTTCAAAAGCTGACATTAAGATGTCACTATATTTATATATTCTATATAACATTTTTATGTTTTAAATAAGCTTCTGTATTTTTCATTTATTGCATATCCTTTATGGTTACCATTATGAGTAAACACGATATCTTCATTTTAGGAAGTGCAGACTACCGCCCACTCAAAGTGATTTGATTCGTTAATGCCATATGTGGGGCATATAAAGGATGTAATTAATGGTATTATATATGATATTATACGTGAATTATAATATACCTTTATATCATTATGATTCCATTCTATAAAATACGAAATAGAAATGAAAGTAGCGTTCATGCGTACGTACGGCTTACCGTCTCCATGAACGGTGCATTTCATTTCTTACCTCTAAATGGTTATGTAATGTTATAAATGCATATATATACTGGATATATATGATATATATTACATATAAATTATGATTATAACTCTGACTATAATGGATACATGAAAAAATTGTAATTATAAATTGCATATTTTGACTCAAGTACCAATGATCGTTAAAACGACCGTTAATAACTAAAATAATTATATAGTGTTAATAACATGGTAATAAGTGATATAAAAGGAATAATGAAATTAAATAAGGTTCTTAAGCAAGTAGAAATTAACTCATGTTTGTTATTCAGGATATTAAAGAATGATCTAGTCAAGTCGGACCCGAGGTATGACACTTCGTCTCAATCTTCTTTCATTGAGGCATATTTAGTTTTATACACAACTTTCTTTTATACGGTGTATAAACCCCATTGAATTTTACACTTATTC
The DNA here is from genome assembly GCA_963277665.1 of Viscum album. Lineage (NCBI taxonomy): Eukaryota > Viridiplantae > Streptophyta > Magnoliopsida > Santalales > Viscaceae > Viscum > Viscum album. Next base: position 175,706,721 of record OY728135.1, on the reverse strand, counting down.
AAAAGGAATATTTTTATATGAAGCGTTTTACTAATTGAAGAAATGGAATGTTTTTTTGCCGTATGTATACGCCGACAACGACTTCTCTGCCGCCGTGACCATTATTTGAGTTTCGGTTTCATCTACCAGCCATAACTTTTTTTAAAAAATGTATAATAAATACCATGTTTTACTTTAATTTTATTTGGGTATTGAAAATGGTTTTCATTATGTATTATAATATCAATGTGTTATATTGATATCTTGTGATTGAAATGTGGAAATGTTATGTTTCCTTTATGCATGTTTTATGTGATACGATTATGTTATGGTTATTGGGCATTATTATGAAGACGGGTGGTTCCGTGAGAATCTAAGGGCGGGTGAGCCCGATATAGCTCTCCAATGCATTGGGTAACACGAAGGATTTAAATGTTAAGGTTTCTCCAAATAGATTTAGGGAATATACTGTGGTAGGTATTCCAAACGTAAACAAGAGGGTTACTCACTACGTAAGAATGTTATGAATAACTCAAGTTACCTTTATGTCTTCTGATTTCAATGATTTATTCATGATTTGATGAGGTATGTTAAAGTTCCTATGTTTTATGGGTAAAGTATGATTTAATTTTTATGTACATATGAACTCATGTATCCTTTCCATATTTTTATAACCCTTACTGAGATTTTTATGCTCATCCCATGTTTTTGAAATGTTTTTCACAGGTCAAGGGAAAGGAACATGATATGGAGATAGTGTCAAGAAGTGTCAAGAAAGAATCCATGTTTTATTTTAAATACTGTTTCTATTGATGGAAAAAAATGAATACTATCTTTATGAAACCACTTTGTTTAAATGTGGTATGTAATGCATGTTTTTATGATCTAATTCTCTAAAAATATAAACCTGAAAAGATCCTTAATGTGTATTCTTGAAATAACTCAAGATTAAGTAAGGTTTAAGGCTGGGGCCTTATAGTTGGTATCAAAGGTAGGTTTAGATAACAGTAGGAGTTAGAATTCTATTAAATGATTATCCAAACATATTTTTTATATGGTCAAATTGAAATGATAATGCATTTGAAGATTACCATGTTGCTTCATCTAAGACATGTTTGTTCAGAATGGTTTTTCGCAGAATAAACAAGGAAGAAGTACTAGGAAAGCATACAGAAGGAAATAACCTTCCGAATTAGAATCCTGAGATGGTCGGAATTGGAACTGAATAGTTTGTTGCAGTAATGGCACAGTTGACTCAAGAAATAAATGGTGGCTGTATCCATGAACGAGATCAGCCAGATTAACCACATAGGAACATGTTAGTGGTGGAACATTTCATGCGGCCACATCCCCCATCATTCAGAGAATCATCTGACCCTGTGCTAGGTGAATGGTGGATTAAAGCACTAGAGAAGATTTTCTATGTCATGGGGTGTTCAGACAATCAATAGGTTAGTCTTTCTATATATCGTTTGGAGGGTGAAACAGATCAGTGGTGGTCGATGGTTAAAAATATAAGGGACGCTGATGAGATTGATGCTCTCGACTGGGATGAATTAAATTGTATGTTTATTGAAAAGTATTTTCCTAAGGCTGTTCGACTTTGGATGGAAAAACAATTCCTATTATTGAGGCAAGAGGAAGACTTAGTGGCCGCCAATGAAGAAAGGTTCACTCGATTGGAAAGGTATGCTCCAAATTTTATCCGAGATCTTGATAGTAAAATCAATCGTTTTTTACTCGAGATTGAAGCCAAAATATCGAAGGGCATTAGCTTCTCGTGAGTTTAAAAGTTATGAAAAGCTTGATCGATGTGTTGAGAATGTGGAAATGGAGTTTTCCGATGATCAAGTGTTTTATAACAACCAGCAGAAGAAGCGACCGAGGTGGCAGGAGAAAGGAATGAATTATTCAAAAAGGTCTGATGGTAAGAGAACTAAGTTTTAAGTTTGTGATAAATGTGGTAAATGCCATGATGGGGAATGTCTTCTGAATTATAGAATGTGTTACAGATGCTATAAGATGGGACATAAGGCTCATGACTGCACTGAAAAAGATCAGGGTGATGGTAATACCAAATTTGATATACAGTTAGTGAAATTTTTTAGGTTCAATGAGATGGGTCACTATGCAAATGAGTGTCTGACAATGAGCTTGAGCGATGGGAAGCAGTAAGACTACAAGCAGAAAGGGGTGGTTAAATATTTTGCAACTACTTCTGTAGATTTCGGGCTATCAAATGAAGTTGTATCAGGTACATTGATTGTTTTTTCAGATTATGCCAGTGTGTTATTTGATTCAGGGTCTACACATTCTATCATATATGAAACCTTTTCTAGTAAAATGGGAATACCATCTCAAGAAATAACTCCTGAACTTGTGGTAAAAACACCTGTGGGGAATGTTGAGGAAAAAAGAATTTATAAGAATCTTCATATCCTTATCCGTGGAAAGAACCTACTTGTGAACATTATTATTTTACCTCTAGTAGAGTTTGATGTTATCATAGGTATGGATTGGATCTCTATTTACCATGCTATGATTGACTGTAGAGATAAAGAAGTTTCTTTTCAGAAAGACATTTAGTTTGTATACAAGAATGAGCCCTTACTATTGATAACATATCAGGAGGCTGAGAAACATGTAAAACATGGAAATGAATGTTACATTGCACACATCATTGAAAATAGAGGAACTATTCTGATTAATTATGTGCCAGTGGTAAATGAGTATCATGGTGTTTTTCTTAATGAATTTCCTGGAATAATACCAGATCGGGAAGTTGAGTTTACTTTTGAATTAGTTCCTGATGCTAAGCCAATTTCAAAACCCCCTTATCGAATGGCTCAAATTGAACTTTTAGAGTTGAAGGAGAAATTGCACGATTTATTAGAGAAAGGTTTCATTCGACCTAGCACATCACCATGGGGTGCTTCTATTTTATTTTTTAAAAAGAAATATTGTTCTATGAGACTTTGAATTGATTATAGAGCCTTTAATAACATCACTGTTAATAAAAAAATATCCTTTGCCTCATATCGATGATTTGTTTGATCATCTCCCGAGAGTTCTGTTTTTTTTCAAAGGTTGACCTGAGATCAGTGTAATATCAGTTGAAGGTAAAGGGAGTAGATATTCTGAAGACCTCATTCCATACAAGATATGTCCATTAAGAATTTGTAGTAATGTCTTTTGTGCTAACCAATGCACCTGTTGTATTCCTGGACTTAATGAATATAGCTTTCCCTGAGTTCATGGATAAGTTTGTGGTTGTATTCATTGATGATATTTTGATGTGTTCTAAAAGTAAATATGAGCATGAGAGACATTTAAGGGTTATTTTGAAAACCATGAAAGAAAATAAATTATATGGGAAATTTAGCAAGTGTGAGTTTTGGTGGGAACAAATTTTTTCCTTGGTCACATTGTTTCAAAAGAGGGGATAATTGTTGATCCTGAAAAAACAATGGTTGTTGAAGAATGGCCAAGACCCAAAAATGTAACTAAGATTCGTAGATTCCTTGGATTGGAAGGCTATTACCAATTGTTTGTTAGAAATTTTTCATGGTTATCTAGTCCAATGACTAAGAAAACTAAAAATGGTGTTAAGTTTATCTGGATAGAAGAATGTGATTATTGTTTTCAGGAATTGAAAAGAAAATTGGTGAATGCTCCAGTTTTGGCACTACGTTCCAGGAATGGTGAGTTTGTTATCTACAATGATGCTTCATTGAAAGGACTTGGTTGTGTCCAAATGTAGAATGATCAGGTAACTGAATATGCTTCACGACAGTTGAAAACTCATGAGGTAAATTACCCTACACATGATTTGGAATTAATTGCTGTTGTTTTCTCTTTAAAAATTTGGTGGCATCATTTGTATGGAGTAAAGTGAGAAATATATTCCGATCAAAAAAGTTTTAAGTATATATTCACTCAGAAATAATTGAACATGTGACAAAGGAGATGGATAGAATTAATCAAGGATTATGATTTTACAATTCATTACCATCCGGGAAAAGCAAATAAAGTGGATGATGCTTTGAGTCGAAAAATTAATTCTTCATTAACAATGTTGTGATTGGAACGTGACCCTTTGGTTAAGGATTTAATGAAATTTGGCATAGAAGTTGTTGGTGCAGGATGTCATTCTGTTTTATTTCAGGTTACAGTGAAATCTTCTCTATTAGACAGAATCAAGGAAGCACAGAAGTAAGACAATGAGTTGCAAAAATAGGTAGAGCTAGTTCAGAAAGGTATGTTGCATGAATTAAACATTGATAATAATTTTGATTTAAGATTTGGGAAGATGTTGTGTTTGCCTTTTGATTCATAGTTGAAGAGAGAGTTGTTATGTGAAGCTCATAGTAATCCATTTTCAGTTCATCCTTGCAGTACTAGGATGTACAGGGATCTGCGGGAGTATTACTGGTGGGATGGAATGAAAAGAGATATTGCTGATTTTACTATGAAGTGTTTGACTTGTCAACGGGTTAAAGAAGAGCGGCATTTACTGAATGGAATGCTTCAACCTTTACCAGTTCCAGAGTGGAAATGGGAGAATATTTCCATGGACGTTGTTGTGGGATTACTGAAAACACCTCAAGGTAATAATGCAATATGGGTTATTGTTGACCGCTTGAAAAAATCTGCTCATTTCCTTCCTATTTGAGATACTTTATCTCTAGATAAAATTTCTCAATTGTATCTTAAAGAGATAGTTAGATTGAATGGAGTTCCTCTCACTATTGTATCTGATCGTGATCCCAGGTTTACTTTTAACTTTTGGAAGGGCCTTCAGAAGTCGTTGGGTACTGAATTAAGTTTTAGTACAACTTTTTATCCTCAATCAGATGGGCAGTCAGAACAAACAATTCATACATTGGAGGATATGCTACGTGCTTGTTCGATGGATTATCAGGGAATTTGGGACCAACATCTTTCTTTGGTTGAGTTTTCTTATAATGACAGTTTTCATTCCAGTATACAGATAGCACCATTTGAGGCATTATATGGGAAGCGGTGTCGAACACTAGCTTTCTGGGATGAAGTGGGTGAAAGGAAGCTGATGGGACCAGAATTGGTAGAAGAATTTGTAGAAAAAGTTCAGTTGATACAGAAACACATGAGAACAGCTCAGAGTAAGCAGAAGAGTTATGCGGACAACAGGAGGAAGGATCTATCTTTTGAGGTAGATGATCATGTTTTTCTTAAATTTTCACCATGGAAAAGTGTGATGTGATTTGGTAAGAAAGGGAAGATGAGTCCAAGGTTCATTGGACCATATGAAATCCTGGAGAGAGTTGGATAAGTTGCTTACCGAGTGGCTTTACCTCCAAGTTTATCTCAGGTACACAATGTTTTATATGTTTCCATGTTAAGGAAGTTCATGCCAGATCCATCTCATGTTTTGAGTCCAGAGGTAGTTCAGTTAGAAGAGAATCTCTCTTATGAAGAACAACCAGTCCAGATTCTTGATAGAAAATTGCATGTGTTATGGAATAAGGTGATTAATCAGGTAAAGGTTTTGTGAAAAAACCACATGATTGATAAGTTAACATGGGAATCTGAAAATGCTATGAGGGATAAATACCCCCACTTATTTTATAAGTAAATAAATTGAGGGGACAAAATTTTCATAAGGTGGTAAGGATGTAACATCCCAAGAAAGTAATGAATTATAGATATTTTTATCTATGTCTATTTATGAATTAGATAGTGTTTTAGAGACTTAAAATGAGAATAAATCCAATATTAAGCCTAGAATACACTAATATTTTTAAAAGATTGTTTTACTGCCTTTTGATGGTGAACCATTTTTAAATATATCTTTTGAAAATTTAATAAGCTATATTTTTCAAAATAACTTATTCATTATGATTGGGACATTGACATTTACAGTGGATAAATTTCTGGTATTTTTCTGATAATGTTCATTTTTTAATGAATAGTGAAAAATGTTGTATTTTAATTTAAAACCACTATTAAATCTAATTTATTAAGATGATTAGATAATATTTTTAAGTGGTTTTAAAGTGAAATTAGAATATATTATTACCATTTAATCCAATGTTGGCCATTGGAATTAATTTCACTTTTAATTGGACTTAAACTCGTGTCAATCTTTTGATATATATTGTTTCATAAAAACATGCTATTTGACATGACAATTGGAATTATTTATTAAATTAATTAATGTAACTAATATGCTTTAAATTTTTTAAAGTAGACATCATTTTTTAATTTGGAATATGAAATATAGCTTAGGGTGAAGTTTTGGTATTTTTCTGAAAAACTTCAATTTTTGATGAATAGTGAAACCATAAAGTAGTGGTTACAAAATTTGATTTTTCGTTTAAATGGGACTTTAACACTTCTGTGATTTGAATTTCAAATATCTAATTTAAATGATTTTCATTATTAGGTAAAATTTGGTTCAATGGGACGAAAATAATTATTTAATGAAAAGTAACTTTTATGTTTTATTAATTGTGATTAATGGTAATTAGTGTGATTTAAGGTAAAAATGATATTATAATTAAATTAAAATATCTTGACACTTGTACTAACCCTATTTTATGAGTTATGGCCGACCTAGCCAACCCATGTGTCGATTTTTGGGTACCTCATTGATCCACTTGGGTATGATAATGACATTTATTCCTTTTATTTAAAGTTAAAATAAAAATGACAAAAACATGAGATGTTTTACTAAAACAATTTTTACATGGGGTTATAAAAGTCAGATTTTTTACTATAAATATTCATTAGAAAGCTAAACAGATTTCCAAAATCATAATAATTAATTCATAATTTCTATACATTATATAAATTAATTTATTTAGGACATAATGATGATGCAGTGATAGCCTCATTATTTAACGATTTAAATAAAATGAAAATATAATGTAAAATCTATCACTAAACTTGTAAAAAACCTATTTGATGGGTATATTTCGAACCCTTATCACCTTATCCTCGAATTATAGCAATGTCGGTCCTTTTAAATCCGAATCTCATTTTCAAATAATGTAACCTTTCTTTACTTTCCAAGAGTGCCCCTCCTCTCCTCTTATAAAAGGCCCCCACCTCTACCATATTACCCACACATCCAAATCCATTGGCTCGGCCAAACCCTACACATTATGTCTCTCCACATCCCTCTATTACTCCTAGAAGCCTCACTTTGGGTAGAAGTCTTCCCAAGGAAGCCTTTGAGCTCAAATCAAATATAGTTACCCGATTTTAAGGTAATTTCTTCACTTGAGTCCTTTTGTTTTATTTTGCTTCTACAACCACCTAAACTCTTTTTATTCATATAATTTGTAAAAAATACATTATCTTCAATATAATAGTATTTTTTTATAATAAGGATTCGAGCTACACTTATACACACCTACATCTAATGGTTAAAGAACATACTGTTTCTCTAGATGGCGAATTTCTGCCTCACGAGATGATGGTTGTTCAACACTCAAATATCACCTTCAAAGTTGGCCATTAAGATGTCACTATATTTATATATTACATATAATATTTTTAGTTTTTACTTAAGCTTTTGTATTATTCATTTATTGAATATCCTTTATGGTTACCATTATGAGTAAACATGATATCTTCATTTTAGAAAGTGTGGACTACCACCCCCTCAAAGTGATTTGATTCGTTAATGCCATATGTGGGACATATAAAGGATGTAATTAATGGTATTATATATGATATTATACTGGAACTATAATATACCATTATATCATTAGGATTCCTTTCTATAAAATACGAAATATAAATGAAAGTAGCGTTCATGCGTACGTACGGCTTACCGTCTCCATGAACGGTGCATTTCATTTCTTACCTCTAAATGGTTATGTAATATTATAAATGCATATATATACTAGATATATATTATATATAAATCATGATTATAACTCTGGATATAATGGATACATGAACAAATTGTAATTATAAAGATCATATTTTGACTCAAGTACCAATGATCGTTAAAATGACCGTTATTAACTAAAATAAATACATAGTGTTAATGACATGGTAATAAGTGATATAAAAGGAATAATTAACTTGATAATGGTTCTTAAGCAAGTAGAAAATTAACTCAAGTTTCTTATTTAGGTGATTAAAGAATGATCGAGTCAAGTCAGACCCGAGGTATGGGACTTCGTCTCATTCTCATTTCATTGAGGCATATTTTGTTTTATACACAACTTTCTTTTATACGGTGTATAAAGCCCTTTGACTTTTAATCTTATTCAAAGGGATATTTTTATATATATAATTTTACTAAATGACAAAAGGGAATGTTTTTTTGTCATACGTATGCGGCGACAATGACTTCTCTGCCGCCGTGACCATTATTTGAGTTTCGGTTTCCTCTACAAGCCATACCTTTTTTTAAAAAATGAAAAATAAATACCATGTTTTACTTTTATGTTATTTTGGTATTGAAAATGGTTTTCATTATGTTTTATTATATCAATGTGTAGTATTGATATCTTGTGATTGAAATGTGGAAATTTTATGTTTCGTTTATGCATGTTTTATGTGATAAGATTATGTTATGGTTCATGGGCATTATTATGAAGACGGGTGGCTCCGTGATAAAATAAGGGAGGGTGAGCCCGATATAGCTCTCCAATGCATTAGGTAACATGAAGGAGTTAAACATTAAGGTTTCTCGGAATACATTTAGAGAATATACTCTGGTTGGTATTCCAAACGTAACCAAGAGGGTTACTCCCTACGTAAACATTTTATGAATGCCTCAAGTTACATTTATGTCTATTGATTTCTATGATTTATTAATGATTTGATGAGGAATGTTAATGTGCCTATGTTTTATGGGTAAAGTATGATTTCATTTTTATGTACATATGAACTCATGTTTCCTTTCCATATTTTTATAACCCTTACGGAGCTTTTTGTGCTCATCACATGTTTTGAAATGATTTTCACAGGTCATGGGAAAGGTACATGATATGGAGATAGTGTCATGAAGTGTCAAGAAAGAATCCATTATTTATTTTAAATAATATTTCCATTGTTGGAAAAAAATGAATACTATATTTATGAAACCACTTTGTTTAAATGTGGTATGTAATGCATGTTTTTAATGTTGGGGCCTTATAGGTTGATAGTGAACAAACTCCTCAAATAAATGGGGATGGTTACTAAGCCCATTCCAGGAATGAATATAGTTCTAAGAGTCAAATCTATCCTTTATGAGACTCTTACTAGTATGTGATGCTGGCCATAACAAAAATCTATGACTAATGAATTTGTTTTCTATTAATATTATTATTTATAATTATTAGTTATTTAATACATATGATATGTTCTCAAGACTATCATATGCTCTAATGGATCAAATTTTATGAAATTCCAAATCCATAATTCATTACTTTTTCATTTATCTATGAATGATTGGGTGCTGATTTTAAATTTTACAATTATATGATATAATCATCATATCATACCTCTTTCATTATCTTATAAGAAATTATGATCTATTAATATTTAATATGATTTCCCTTACTGAAAATCTCAGTTCACCAATAAAAATTTTCGCATATTTTTATGTTAGGAATAAAATTATTATATATGATATTTTTAGGAATGATTATATGTGAAAATAAAACAATGGGAAATATTGGAGATATATCATAAAAATAATTGTTATGTTCAAAAAAATAAAGTAAAAAAATTAGATAATTAAGGAATGGGTCTTAGTGTATTTTAATGATTATGCATCTACTATGATGTAATATTTACCTATGTCTCCATTTGGTCATCATAGTTTTTATCAAACTATTATTCTATTATTTTTGTGGATTAATATTTTTTTTGAATAAGTTGAAATATCCTATGAAAAAGAAATGATGAATTAAAATTTAAAAAGAATTGAACATAACTATGATAGATTGATATTCATGCTTCATAATTCCAAAAATTTTCATAATGATTTTCGATATTATATGATTTCTTTATATGATTAGTTTATGATTCTGAGAATGTAACATTATTTTTTAAGATGATGGATTGAAATTTGAACAAAAATATTTATACCTATTGTTTTGTGAATTATTATGACATTACCAGTGATTAATTTATTGGAATTTTAGGTTTAATGAAAAAACCATTTTTCTATGCTTTTGAATCACTCTCAAGGTATGTTTTTTTCTGATTTTCCAAAAGCACAATGGAAAGAAATATATAGAATTGATTCATTTATCAGAATACATTTACCATATTATTTAGTATCCTTCAATCCTCCTATAGCCATCTAAAGCATCAGTAAAACTATAAAGAAATTTTCCATTCTCTAGTATGTAGATCTTGGAAATATTGGAATGAAAGTGAATAAATTATAATTTCAAACTGATCCATGGTCGGATGTTATCTAGAATATGAGGAATCATGGTGAAATTTACTCCACAATATAGTTGGGGTATAATAATGTAATCATCATTAATTATTTTCCATGATCTAATAGTATAAAAATTTATAAGGAAATCATTTAATTCAATTAACATGATAATGAATCCATTGATGCCAATGAGGTAAATTTTAACAGAAATGAATATTTCTCCCCATGTTTTATCATAGATCCTTTTTGAACATATGATAGATTTCATACTGGATTATATATATGATTTTGAATTTAATATTTAAAAAGGGACTCTATTCAGTAAAACAAATTGTTCTATGTTTTCCCAATATGTATATGGGGAGTGATGATAAACATTATTGTAATGGTTTGAAAAAGAGTAGTTATATTTTTTTCTAGTATGTTCCGAAAGAACCGGGTTTTTAACTAAGGTATAGAACATCTAATTTTTAGTCTAAATATTTACTGTGTACCTAATATAGTTTCCTAATTAGTTAGCAATGTTTTTGAGGGTGTAAGGGGATTTTTTAGAGCTCAGAACACCTATTTTTATGAAAACCATCCAAATCATAAGGATTGAATATGGATTGCACATGGTATGACTAACCATGCGGCTCATGTTATTTTAGACAGTTGCATCTCACATGTATTATGCATGTCCATGTGTCCTAACCCTAAAACCCCTCTTTTTCACAGGCCAAGTCGCATGGTTTGCGCACTGTTTTTCTATCTATGTGAATTGTGTTTTTCTAGAAAGAATAATATCTCATGGTTTCCACATGTTTTTTACATGGCCATGGGGACTAACCATGTGAACCACCCCTTTTCTGATATTCGGGAAGAACCACCTCAAATGGTTTGGGCATGGTTACAGAAACCATGCGGACAAACCATGTATGGGATAAAAACAAGTATAAAATGTATAAAATTATCTCAATAACCTATTAATCATTCCACTTCCTCCCAATTTCAATTAAATGTGGTTTTGAAATAGTTCTCTCTTATTTTGGATATTTTTAATGATTCCATCGTAGAATCAAGAGATCTTATTCATCCGATATTCGATCAAGCTTCCATTTGTCATGTTAGATGCACAAAGGTATGTAATCTAGTCCACATTGGAAATACTTATTCTCTTTCACATAGGACATAGATATCTATATGTTAGTTTTTTAAAATATTTATAGATCTACTCAAATCCTATGAAAATCAACGACCAATACTAGAGTTGGAAGGTCGTAATACCCTAATGTGGTTGGTCTATATCTTATTAGTAATGATCCTTTTTTGGAATGTTTGTGTATGCCCCACCTGTTTTATTGGTAACTGTTTCATAGTTATACATGTCATGATTATACTAATTATAATCCTTTGATATTATCTTTATAATTATTTGATTAGTTTTTTTTGTTACAACCATAACACAATCCTCCTCATGTCAAATGTTATTCCATAATTGGGTTTTAGTGTTTTGGAAAGTTTGAGCCACCATTTGAGCGTTCCATTACATGACCTTTCTAAAGATCTGACTCATTATAATAAATGTATTATTATTAATTATAATTGCATAATGGAATGTACAATGAATACTCATAATAAGACCCGCATAACAAAAGTGATTCCAAATGTTAATTAAATGTAAAATTTGAAAAGTGAAATGGAAAGTATATTATGTATATAACATAGCCATATTATAAGAGTTTGAATAATGGTTACATTTCAATATCACTCCTTTCCATGTTGATGTAATGTAGAAAAGTGGTCCTCAATAATTGAATTATACTTAAGGAGTAACTATGATTTGATTAAATGGTTGCAATGCTACATGACCTATCTACAATAATGTTTGAAAAGTGTTGGACAAATGGTTTCAAAACTAACTTACATATCAACACTAATGGAAGGAAATACATGAAAAAAATGAGTTATTACATAGGTTTATACCCACATATAATATGGTCCTTGTCTATTCCATGTATGCCTGGTATAGAACCATTGTGTCCCTTTCACTGTTATAGGATAAATCAGATACACTTCATGGATCCATCATTAGCTAGTATGTGCCATGGTTAAATCCTATTAGGCCCTTTCATTTCATAGACCTGTTTTACTTTGGTATATCACCTTGGACCCGATATGTGACTTATTATAGAATGCCTTGGATTACACTCCCTGATTTACAATCTTATCCCTTAGTTAGACTAATATACCACTGATTTAGGTTTCTGTAAGTTTACATTACCTTGGGTATTACAGTAGAACTCCCTTACAAGATAACATTGTTTGGGTTTTTTTGTTACATCATGGGACCTTTACTACTTATACTATCATGAGACAAAGTCAGTGTTCTCTAGGGTTCATGTGACCTATTAATATTAAATGTTAATTGATTAATTAATGAACTGGTTACATGTTCAGACACTAGCCAAGGGAAAAAGTTGGTACATGGTTATTTAGTTTTTTCATAATACATGCATTATATTACATATATTTATGACAACTACAATATTCTACTTCACTGGATGGATTTTATAGACACCAATGGTTGTGTACCACTGATATTTATCTCACAATATCTCATGGTGCTGTTTGGTAACCATTGTAGATTACATTATTGCCGGTATTGACAAAGGAGATCATACAGGTTCTGATACATGAATGTGTGCTGATAGGATAGAGCTTGATATAATATGAACAAGTAGTATCTTAGGATGCATGGAGTAGGCTTTGTATTCTTTTACCTTTGATAACATGTTATTCTTGTTGGATTCTATCCATGCTCTCCATCTTTCTAGTGAAATTATAATACATCTTCATTGTTTATATTGATATAGTTACTGTTATTATTTTTTATCTATGGCAACAGTTTGATTCTTCTATTTATTCATATTGATTTCAATGTTTACCATTCATTTATATCCCTTCTGAAATGCCACACTCTGATAATTTGGGTATAGTCTTCCCATGGATACACTATTGGTCCTCACAGGTAGTCGTAAGCCTCTAGCATTCGAGAAGATGTGAATGAGGCCAGGTGGACCACCGGTATCAGGGCACCCATTAAGTGGAATCCGGGTCCGGGTCATCACATAATAATATTATATTTGTTTTTTTTCTTTCATGACTATTTCAAGAAAATCTATTGAATATTGTTAATTCTTGGGACTTGATTATAATTTATTTTTGGACAATGATAACCCATGTTCGGGGTAAATGACATGTAACCCAAAATAGAACCGTTATTCTATTCTTTCTATTATAGTTGATATTATTTCATAGTTGGATGACTCGCATGTTGTGTTGCATTGTTTATTATTACCTAATTTTAGGATGTATTTAATCTATATACCAATGATATGTGGGCAAGGAGAATTGTATCATGCATCATTATTGTCACCATGAATTATCATGTCATGCATATTGCCATGTCATATTTGTGTATTTTACGACTTCACAGTTATTGATATGTAAATTATTTTTGAGTGATGGTGTGATAATTACATGAACTTGTATTTATTAGGAATGGGTTGATTGATAGATCATCCCAATTCATGATGCATATGTGCCCTCATATATTGGATGGAGTAATTTATCGAATCAAGCCATTATGTGATAAGTATATGGGTGTTGTTTTTTGTTAATATTTGAAGGAGCACTGATTTATCCGAAATGTCTATCCTTTATAATGTAAATCTAGAAATATAATATGAATAGGTAGAATATATTAATCACACACTTTCATGTTCATGAATGTTAACGGAGTGAACCTAATAATTTACAACTAAATGACAGAAAACATTTACATGAGAACATATTGATACATGGCTTTCTAAATGGGTAGTTTGGGTTGTATCCCTTGGGTAGTGAGTTTTCATACGATATTATTCTAATATTTATGCTATCCCCTGGCATCTATGATTTTTATAAGATTTGTTATAGGCATTTAAAATCAATTTCATCACGCCGTCCTCTTATCGTTCTCTAGGATGGTAGTGACGACCATGCTTCAGACATGGTGGGCCCTGAGCCACCAGTCATACTTCCAAGAGTGCCACATGAGGAACCAACTGTTGTAACTAATTTTGAAACTGATGGTCAAGTCTTTAATAGTTTCCTTTGCCTGATTCAGTCCATGAATGGTGTCTATTGGTCACACCTATGATGGATGATCTGACCCGTGAGTTCCAGAAGCAGCATCCTCTTAGTTTTTCATGGGATGGCGATTCTCAGGTTGTTGATCCATGGATTGAGATAAAAAATCACTATGGTGTAATGACCCCCAATACACCATTTTAAAATAAAGGTATGTAATACTCTACTGCAAGAACTGTCCCCTTGATTTTGGATGTTACTCTTTCTTGTTGAATCTCGTTGTTCTCGAGATGACTGGATCAAATTTCACACTCGGAATGCACTGGTTTTTCCACTATCACCCCTTTGTAGATAGTTTTCCTCAAAGGTTTTATTTTTAATGACAATAATAAATAAGTTGTCTTTTCAAAGGTGAGTAGGGTGTAATGGCGAGGTTAGAAGGACTGATGCATCATGGGCTATGAAGAGTGACTACCCATATTGAAAATATTTTCATGGATGATTAGTGATTGCAACAAAGAGATTTCCCTCCTATAGTTGATCTTTTTAGTGATTTACTTCTAAATGAATTTTCTGGATTACCTCTTAAGAGAAAGGCATAGTTTAAAATTGATATTTTTCCTGGACAAGCTTCAGTGTCCATTCCTCCGTACAGAATGGAAGCTACTTAGGTTTAGAAGCTGAAGTGGAAGATAGAGGACATAGAGGATAAAGGAGATATATGGCCTAGTATATCATTTTGGGGTTCACCCATGATTTTCTCCATGAAGGAAGTTGGAATCATTCTTCTATGCATTGATTACAAAAGGTCCAAATATCTTACAATCAAGAAATGGTATCCACTTCCTCGAATAGAGGATCTCTTTAACCAAATATGAGGAGAAAAGATGTTCTCTTATATTGAACTGAGATAATGTTATCATCATGGTAGAGTCAGGCCATTAGTAATACCTCGTAATGTGTTATGTAGCATGTACGATTTAAATTAGTATTTTGTTATGATTTTCGATCTTATGAAGGTGGATTCTGTTTTCATCAAATTGATGAATATTGTTCTCCATCACTATTTTATACTCTTTTTTCATGGTCTTTGGGGACGAAATCTTAGAGTATTCGCACACTCTTAACAACCAGGACAAACATATTCAGTGTTTATTGAGTAAACTAAGTGATCATTTTCTTTATGTTATGATTTCTAAATGCGACTTCTATATCATCAATGTACACTTCTAGAGTCATATTATTTAAGAATCTCATGTATCTATTGACCCTGAAAAAGTTAGTTATGTATTTTCCTGGGAGCATCCCAAGAATGTAATTAATATAAATAGTTTCTTAAGTATGGATGTATATTAATGGATTATCATAAATTACTTTTCACATATTTCTTCACATCTTACTGGTCTTACAAATAAGGGTGTTATATTGTTTTTGTCAGAAGAATGTGAGAAAGCCTTTCAGGAGTTGAAAATAATGATTGTCTCGACAACTATAATGATTCTTCTAGAACATGGAAAAGCTTATATCATCTACTTTGATGCAACTAATATTGGGTTAGGAATAGTTATTTTGAAAAAATAAAAATGTATTGCATACAGATCTCAGATATTGGGGCCTCATGAGAGAAACTATCAGACGCATGACCTCCAACTAGTTGAAGTTGTCCATACCATATATTTTTGGAATAATTATCTCTTGGGTGATTTATTGGTGGACTATACAGATCAAAATATCCTCATGTATATATTTCCTTTGTGTGACATTAACCTCCAACTGTGAATATTGGTCAAATATATACAATCTGTTAATTTTGATTTTTCATATACTCCTGGAAGTGGTAATGTGGTTGTGGATGCACTGAGTCGGTAAACTCCAACACATGTTGTACATGAAGGTAGTGATGAATGTGACTTAATGGATCTCGTTTATGAACTTTATCTAGACTATCACAATAGTCACCAATATTTTTACCTCTCATACATAACAGTTCTCTCTTCCCTTTGGGAGAAGGAGATGATTAGGCAAACTTTATATCCTGAATGTTTGGTTATCTGTGGGACTACACTAGGAGATAACCCACATACGTATTGGTCTATGGACATAGATGACATCATGTACCTACATAAACATATGGGTTTCTTGCATATGTGGGAGAGGAGTTGATTAAAGTGTCCCACACATTATAATGTGTATTTCATCCAGGCATCTTGAAAATGTATTGAGATATGTTATGCTAGTTTTGGGGTCTTAGTATGAAATTGATAGATTGAGGGATTCTTCACTACGTGTTCCACCTATCAGCAGGTGAATGAGGAGC
Organism: Viscum album; assembly: GCA_963277665.1. NCBI lineage: Eukaryota > Viridiplantae > Streptophyta > Magnoliopsida > Santalales > Viscaceae > Viscum > Viscum album. The sequence goes on along the minus strand of OY728135.1, from coordinate 175,689,934 downwards.
ACCAATGACATGTATGCTTATTAGAGCCACTTCCAATCTTGCAATAGAAATGGGAAGATGTTAATAAAGATTTCATAGTCGGCTTACCTAGGTTGTCTAGGGGTAGTGATGCAATCTGGGTAGTCATTTTTTGACATACAAAATCATCCTAATTCATTCATATTGGATTGAATTTTCCAATTAATGATCTGCGAAGACTATATGTCTATATGATTTTTTGACAACATGAGGATCCACATATTATCATTTAATATAGTGATGCTCATTTCACTATTTAGGGATCCCAAGTTGCATGGTTTGCGCATGGTTTGTGCATTGTTTTCTGAATCATGAGGTTTGTGTTATTATGGATAGTGGAATCTCAAATATTTTGTGCATTTCCATGAGGCATAACCATTGAACCCTCGTTTTCGCAGCCCAAGTCGCATGGTTTGCACACAAATTTCCTAACCACGGTGTTTATGTTTTTCTAGAAAGTCGCATCTCGAATGGTGAGCACATCATTTTTGTATGGCCATGCGGCCTAACCATGTGAACCACCCTTTTTCTCATATTCAAGAAGAAACATCTCACATGGTTTTCACACTGTATGAGAAACCACACAGGCAAACCATTGTCATGATAAAACATGTATAAAATGTCTAAAATTCACATAATGATATATTAATACTCATGTTCCTCTCTAATCCGAGTTTATGCAGGATTGACCTCTTTCTCTCTCAATTTAGATCATTTTGATTGTACGAAACTAGTGTCAATAGAATTTCTTTGTCCGTCTTCCGATCATGCTTCCTTTCATCACGTTGGATGGGAAGCAGTAATTACTCGAGTCCCCTTTAGACATAGTAATTCTCTTTCACTCCGAACCTATATATCACCAAGGAAAGAGTTTTCAGCTTTTCTTAGATCTACTTTGATCCGATGAAAACTTGGTGCTGATATGAGAGGAGGATAGCCATACCAGCCTATGGTGGATGGTCTATAGATCATCCCTAAAGTTACTTGTTTTTGGAATGTTCATGTGGGGCCCACCAGTTTCGTTGCATACCATTTATTAAATTATAATTTTTTGATTATGTTCATTATAATCCTATGATTATGATCATTCTAATTATGTTATTAGTAGTTCGTGGTTAAAACCATTACTCAATCCGCCTCAAGTCGACGGTTATTCAATTATTGGGTTTTAGTGTTTTGGAACATTTGAGCCACTATTCGGGTGTGCCATCTCATGACCTTTCTAAATATGAGACTCCATATAATAAATGGATTTTTGATTAATATAGTAGCATTATGGAATGTACGATGTATTATCACCTCATCACCCACCTACGATAAGTGTATCAAACTGTTTATTAAATGTGAACTATTAAATGTGAAATGGAAAGTTTACTATGAATATAATGTAGACTTATCATAAGAGATTGAATAATGGTTACATGTCTGTAGCACGCGTTACCATGTTGATGGAAGGTAGTGGAGTGAACCTATATAATTGAATAAGACTTAATTTTTATGTAAGACTTGATTAAATGGTTCAATGCTACTCGGACTGTCCACTCTAATTGAAGAAAATTCTTGGTCCAATGGTTTCAACTCTACATAACATATCAATGCTAATTGGAGGAAATTATTTATCCAAATGAATTATTACTTGATTATAATATCAAATAGTAATGGAATAATTAGTGTTTACCTTGGATTCTATGAGGAGCATACCTTGGGTCTCGAGAACCCCGTTCCGTCTCAAGGATACTATATTCTTAGGTAATACCCACCTAGACATTGATCCTTGTCTATTACATTGATTCCTGATATACTACTATGGGGTCCCATTCATTATTATATGACTCCTCCAATACACTCCTTGGATCCAGCACTGACTAGTAGGTTCCATGGTTAAAGCCCATTGGGCCATGTCTTTCTTTAAACATGTTTTACCTTCGTTGATCACCTTTGACTAGGTGGGCGACATATTGTGGAATTAATTGGATTACTCTCCTTAGATTAAACTCTTACACCTAATCTAAAGTCATATAAAACTGAGATATATTTCCATGATTTTATGTTACATTTGTTATTACCTTGAAAATCCCACACTAGATATCATTGTTTGGATACCTTGTTACGTATTGGGACCTTCAGTACATATAATATCATGAGGTGATGTCATTTTTGGATATTCATCACATAACCTAATAACATTAAATTCTAATTTATTAATTAATGAACTGGATACATTTTTAGACACCAACCACAAGCTGATGAAGGTTCTTGTTTATTTTGTTATTTTGTACTAATTTCTTTACTTTACATATATTATTTGACACTACAATATTCCATTTCACAAGTCGGATGTTAAAGAAACACATGGTGGTGCCCCACTACGATTTATCACACACCCAATTAGGTTGTCGTTTGTTACCATGGGTACATTACATGGTTTCATGTATTGACAATGAGAAGCATGCATCTTTAAATACATGATTGTTTGCTGATAGGATAGAGAGTGATAGGAGATGACTGAGTAGGATCTCAGGATTCATTGAGTAGACATTATTTTTTTACCCTTCGGAATATTTTATTCTTGTTGTCATGTATCCATGCTTTCCAACATTCTAGTGACATGACATTACATCATCATTTTTTCAATTGATACATTTATTGTTATTCATGATTATCTATTTCATCAGTTTTCTTTTGTTATTTATTCATATTTCTCCCATTGTTTACTATCATTTATATACATTCAAATGTGTTACACACATCTAGTAAGGGAATAGTCTTATCATAGAAAATACCCTAGCACCTTTCTGCTAGTCAGGAGCCTCTGGTATTCAGGAAAATGCACTTGAGGCCATGTGGCTCACCAGGATCAGGGCCCCCATCATGTGGTATCCTAGTCTATGGTCGTCACATGTTATAACCCTAAAACTCATGGAGGGTAGATAACATATCATCCATGATTCTATAAATTTGGTAAGATACATTGTCAAAAATACCACCAAAGGACATGATTTAATTGTTTAATGTATTTTTATTAATAATGTGTTTTCTAAAAATATGTGCTGAGTCCTTCCAATGAAAATATTTTATAGAAAGATAATAAAAAAAATACATCCACATTCAAATGTTGTAAATACATGGAATATATACATTATTACATCAAACATCTAATTACATGGATAAATGATGAAACCATACTACTGAACACACATAATATTCGACAACATAGTAATGCACATGACATAAAATACTTTTTTATGGGTCATATTCCTAAAGTTTGTAATGGTCCAAAAACCATCCACTTTGGAATAGAAAAATTATTGATTGATTAATTTTCTCTCCATACATTTATATATTATTAATTCTATATGGATTTCACAACACAACATCTTTTACTTGATATTGATAGTGATATAAAAACTACTAATTATACAATGATTTCAATTCATGCATATGACCTCTACCCAAATGAATTTTATGGGAATATACATAATACATATAATAAGATTCATCCTCTAGCCAAATTTGATTTAATTTTTGTTATGGATTGGATTTATTATAATAAATACTATATCAGTTATTGAGGAAGTCAAATTATCTTTAATATCTCAAATGAACCTATGGTAATATATCTTGGTGAATATAGATATGAAGTACTAATTTAAACTACATCCATTATACTAGACATAATACATATTTATGATCATTATTTAGTTCAATGATCATGGTATAAACTCATCATTGATGATATTCTTATTTTAATGGAATACAATGATGTATTTCCTAAAGTGATTCATATACACCCATGATTCATGTAGTTGAGTTTTTTATAGATTTTTTTAATGGTTGAGTTTTTTATATATTTCAAAAATATTTCTATCGATATTTAAAATACATATTTTTTAATATAATTGACTGATAAGAAGGAATTAAGAAATAAATTCTCGGAGAATCTATTTAGGGTTTATCATTTTTATAGTTCATCAACCTAGGGTGCATTAAATATGTTTTAGGAATAAATTTCTAATCAATGCATCACATAAGTAATATTCATGAAATTAAAATGATCATGATCCATAATAACAATACAAAAATTAATATTTATTATTTTTATGATTAACTATTACAAGATAAATAATATTCAAATACTAAGATTCATTATAGATATCATCAATTGACATTGAAAAGGGAGTATGTATCCAATAGATCCTTCATTATGATGTATATAAACTATAAATTTAGAGTGATGTAAATTGGACATAAAACATTTCCCTGATATCTTCATGGATTACAAGAATAGTGAATTTAATGATTATACTAATCATTCACTCATAGTCTATATCAATGAAATTTTTATATATACAAAACGAATGTTAAACCATTATTATTATATAAGAATTATCCTTAGTAGTTTATAATAGGATAATATGTATTTAATTATTTTAAAATTTGATATATGTCAATAAAATGTATCATTATATGGTCATTTAATCAAAATAGATTGTATATAGAGGGATGATTATAAGATGGTTTTTTTAATAATTTCATAAAACTAACAACTATTTCTTAAATCAATTATTTTATAAGGTTGATATGATATTATAAATTATGTATACAAATTTTCACAATACTACCAAATAATAGCATGTTGATATATCATATGGATGTCAAGTTTTTATAAACATATGAATGTGAAGAATATTTTGACTAAGCGAATGAACGATTTATCATTACAACTACAATAATATTAATATATAATTGAAAAATGGTATTAAATTATAGTATGGAATCCAAAAGAGAATGGTTTTTATTCTCATTCAGAGTTACATGGTTGTATCATATGCCTCATACTATGTGAATATTTATTAGAATAATTACCAAAAATGTTATTTTAATTTGTATGTATAGTATTTACATTAACAAGTTGATGAAAGTCCCATTAAGAAGAATGATGTGATATATATAATAATCATAAAAGTATAAATTATTTATTCTCTAAAATATAAATTAATATGAACATAAAGAAATTGATGGGATTAATTGATGATTTGTAATACTCAACACATTACAACCTAGGGAAGGAAAACAAGGTTTCTCATTATTGGATTAAGAAGGAACATTCAAGTGTATCTATAATGAGGATTTAAAATGATCTATCAATTATGGGATTATAATGGATGAACCATGAAATAATAATAGAATGGGTGAACAAATATATTATTATGGTAATAAAGAAACCATCTTTTTATGTGATTTCAAATGAGGAATATATATCAGAATTTGAACAAATAATTAATTTAATGAGTGTTCCAATGATAAATTAAGATTAATTTGGATTGATAAAATTAATGAACCAATTATTTTAAACATCAATATCATAAATGAGGAAGAATTTATTCATTAAACCTCATAGTTAATAATTATCTATAACTATTGTGAGTAAAAATATTAATAGATATATTAAGGTAAATTTATGATGTGCCACCATGAGGAGGGATATTGTAGAATAACAGTCATTGTTTTTGGTATGGAAAAACATTTACTGATGTATCCAAAAATTAAAGATGGATTTCACAACCATTTCTTACACAAAATAACAATGAAAAAACATACCCATTATTGTTATCATGGGACTCCCAAATATATCTAAAGGGTATAATTCAAGTTTTATATTTGATCATCTAAAAAACTCATCAAATTTAATTTTTATCAGATAATATTTATCATTATATAAACTCTCTTGAATATAAATTATGCAAGTGGTGAGTTCTCATTGATTTCCAAAATCAATAGTTTTTATTGAGTTTCTATGTTAACTTATATTTTATATAAAAATATTAAATATTAATTAAATTTATAATTGTTATTTATTAAATCCTATCATCCCTAGAAATATGGTCGATCGATGATGATGATTTAAACCCTAACAGATATGTTGCGATCTTCTCCAACGGATCTCAAATTTTATTGTGATTTACAAGTTCTTATATTGAATATTTTCTTACAAAATTAGATCCACATTGTGTATTTTAATTACTTATTATAAATGCCTATATAAAAATAATTTTCAATCACTTATATGAAAGGTTCAATATTGAGAATTAAATCTATTGGTATGTGATCCAGTAATGGAAAATAGGAAAAAATATATAAAATCCATTTTATTTCACATTAGTACATCATAGAGTCGAAATACTAGTTATGTCAGTAAATATTTGAATTATGGGTAATTAAATGTTTCATAACAAGGTATATAAATGCATATTTATATTAAAAATGGTAATTTTATTTTTAATAAATGGGATGTCCTTCCAATAATATATCATCCTCTATGAGTTTTTTTGAATGTATTAAAACTGTATCATATCAATTAGGAGTCTAATTGAATGTCTCTAATGTAAAATCTATGTTATCTGTGTGATTTTGGGAAGTATATACATCATAATTAACATGTAATTGACTCGGATGATATACCATTGGAGATTGATCCTTCTTATGAGTAACGACTAGAAAAAATCATAGATCATAGAATAGATGGGAAATAGAACAGGACAACTCATATTCTTATGGATATGTAGAGGATTTAAAATTTCATGTAATAAAAATGGCATCAAGAGGATTCTATGAGTTAATGATATTCTTTTTTAGTTTGGTGACATATTTTTTAGGAAAAAAATCTATTATGTGGGTCGAATGTAACACGCTAAATTTTTTGAATGTATTTAATTGTAATAAATAAATATATTCAACAACATTTGATAAAAAAACCAAAAATTATGCAGTAGTGGATAATTATAATATAAATATAAATTTATTATAATTCAAATATTTTATAAAAATTATTGTAACAGACCCTATTTATTATAATATTTACAATTTCATTTATTTATAGATGAGAAAAAATGGTTTATATAAATATATTATCTATGATATATGTTATACATGTTTTACTAAAATGTTATTTTTTAAATAATATAATTTTAAATTAAATAAAAATGATTTATTTTATAATTAATCATGTCAATATGATAATAATGGATAATTTTTTATATTTTCTTATAAGTCATTTCTTTGGTGAATAATAAAAAAACTCAATTTTCTAATAATGTCAATTTTAAAAAATTTACAAAAACATTTTAATTATCTGAAAATATATAAATCATTTTTTGAGAATAATTATTCATTTAATATATAATATAATTCATTAAAATAATAATAATTTTAATATTATAATTTTATCTTTTACATTTTCAATATCCGACTTATGGGTTTAGTCAAATGAAAAAAACTATTCTTCTATTTTTAACTATTATTCATAGAGTAAATTTTTATTAATAATTATTATTTTTTAAAAATATGTATAATTTTACTAATAATAAAGTTAATAAATTATTTTAAAATCAGCATTACATGTGATTTTTATATAAAATCATTTTTATGCATAAGATGTCTCTTTTTTCAATAAAAAACATTATGTATGTTGTGATATAAATACATATGTTAAATTTAATTTTAACAAATTTAGTAAATTGAATACGATATTTTTTGATATTTAAAATCATCAGTTTCATATTAATGAATGAATGAAAATTTATTTTGGTCATAATATATAGTAACAATGATAAATAAAAATTACCACTTTCTAGATTAAAGGGTTTATTAGGGGGTAAACAAATAGTTAAGGGGTAAATATCATCAAAACAATTATATTATTATCGATATAATTTATTATAACATATATATTATTATATTTTAATAAATTCTAAGTAAGAGAAACTTGGTGGTAAATATGTCTTTAGATCATCTTACTGTTATTATAATTGAAAAGTGTGACACCCAACTCATATATAAATGGGAACACCCTCACTCGCACCATCAAAACATATATGATATTTGTCATAGAATTGAACAATATAATTATCATCCAAAATTCAATTAACATTAAATAGAACATATGTTCACCCAAAAAAAGAACGATTGAAGGACAAATGTTAAATATAATAGATGATTATCTAATAAGATGTATTCATCCTCACCAAATAATTTCCGATTGATTCATTCTTCTACATTATAAAAAATTATTCATTCCATCATAATATATTTAAATCAACATCCTAAATATTCTGAATTTTTTATGATGATGTAATACCAAATTGATTACCTATTTTCATGCAATGGAAAATCAAGGACTCACTCTTGTGTATATGCAGACTTCGAGAACCAAAGTTCTTAGTATTTAATTATCCTTTATTATTCTTAGGCTATTTTTTAATGATAAATTTTATGAATATTTATGATATTTTTGAAATAATAATTATACATAGAATAATATAAAAATATCTTCATTATTTTCATTTTTCACAGAATAATATGAATTATTTGTTCTTGTGTACATATGAACAACTGTCTATATGATCGATATATTTCATACATCAATCTCCACCTATAATAGAAAATTATAATATTAAATAAAATTAATTTGTATAATTCATATATAAGAAATGAATAAATTATTATTATAACCATTTTTTGGTTTTACATTATCATGATCATACTCTTTTATTCATTAGAGAATTCTATTATTATGATATGGTTTACAACCTGTATGAATATTGTTATAATGTTTTGACATGATTTGTTATGTAAAGTTACTTTCTTGTTATAGTATGAAATTATATATCTATGTAATCATTATTATCAATCTGACGATGATAAAACTATGATCAATGTCAATGTACCGGAACAGGTAAACCAAATTATGCTTTCGTAATAGAATGGTTAACACCAACAATGGTTATTTAAAGGAGGATTTATAAATTATTAGGTTATTAGAAATAATAATCTAATAATATCTAATAATATAAGAATGATATGGTTTTAAAATAGATGAATGATAAATTTAATTGTATTTTATTTTATTTTTAAGAGCATATAATGAATTTCAAACCTACAGTAAGGTTTTTTCATCTCAATAATTTTCATTGAAACACATTTCATATTATAACCCTATTGATTATATTTTGTGTATATACATCCAATTAGATATATCATATCATGTATTAATTTATATTCACAATATATAATGTGATATTTGAGGTTTTTTCATTCATGGGGATTATTGTTCAATATTAATAAATGTAGTAAGGGTTTATGAGACAGTCTCAATTTTAACCAAGATATTTTTTTCTTATATTTCAATTGATTAAAATATATTCTATATGTTTTTTAAATATATTATAAATTATTCTCACAATTTTATTTATATGATTTTTAATGAAATATTTCCATATTATTTGTATGTTGTTTAATATTTTTGAGATAATACATACATCAACCATTTATCAAATGGAACTCATTTTTGGATTCATATATTCAAATTAATACATGTAATTTTTTTATTTATCAATTCATGTTTAATTATAATAGAATAGTCAATAAAATATAGATTTTAATAAATATCTGTTATCTCATGATATCAAAAATAAATTAATAAAAAATAATAATGTATAGAACCTATATTATGAAAACTAATATAATAAAATTAATTTAAGAAAAATACTATAATTTTTTTAAATTATATATTATTTCATGATAAAAAACATATTTAGTCTCTATGTATTGCATGCACAATGCTAAAAAATTTAAAATTTTATCTTAATTCCAATAATGTTGGGGGATATGTTTTTTTAATAAATATTGTTTATAAATGATTAATTTAATTTATATTTTTTAAAAAAAGGAGTTAAATAATAATATTCTTGTCTAATTAATTGGTCAATGCTTCCAAAAACTAGATAAGTCAATATATAACATATAATAAGTTTTTGTGACACTAGTGTGAGTAATTTTATATATTAAATAATTAATAATATTTATTTTTACCATAATTAATTTATTTATAAATTTTATTTATCAAATAATTACCTTACTATCTTTAATAATTCATACATTGTGGCATTAAAATTAGAAGGAAAATCAACTAAATTATTTTCAAAATTTTGAATTTAATTTTCTTTTGGTGAATTGTTGTTTCCCAAAAAAATTATATATCTATATATTATTATTTATTTGATAAAGGAATATATTTTAATTCATTTTTAGTTTTGTTATTTTCAAGTTCATATTAAATGAATTGTTTTTTAAATATAATTCATGATATTTTTTTCTATATATTAAATATTATTACATGATTTAAAAAGAATACAAATATTATATTTATTAAAATGAATAATATATGGTTTTAAATATTAATCAATGTTAAATTTTGGGAATATTTTATTTTATTTTAACATTTTCACCCATGAAAAAGTAGAATGCATTGATTTCCAAGTAAATTTCAAAGAAGATATTGTGGTCTAAAACTAATGGGTGAGAGACAAAATAGAACCAAAACACATTGAAAGATTATTTTCTAATATTATTTCATCACACCATAATATTAAATTCTAATTTATTCATTTTAGAGCTATAGGGAAATTATTATTAAAAAAATTATTTGAATACTTTAATGAATTCCCATAATTTCACTTGAAAAACTTATACATGTACACCCCTTATATATTGACAATACAGAAAATTGATATATATTACTAAAAAATACCCTTAACATTTACATTATAAAAATAAATATAAACTAATTATATGTTTTGTAATCTATTAAAGTATTTCCATGTCTCTTTAAGAAGGAATCTAACAGAAGTCAACTGAAGAATATGTAATAGTCTATAACGAATTATCCTAAAATATTAATCATTTTTTAAATCATTGGAAATTGTTTTACCCATTCAGTATTAATAAATGTAATAAAAGAAATAAACTATCATATTATTATAAATATTTAATATACACATTATATTTATTTTCCATAATATTAAATTTGAAAACATCGTTCCAACGTAAGTCGTCTCCAAATTGTGGTGTAACTAGTTTTTTCATCACCACACTACTTGGAAGTTTATAAATAAGGATCTAATAAATGAAAATAAATACTTATATAATAATAAATCATCTATTATTATTATATCATATCATCCATCTTACCTTCCAATACATTTTAATATGATAATGTACTTCTTCTGTACATGTATACATCGACCTCTACAAAGAAATATAAATCTTTTTCCATTTATTGATTATATAGTTTGTAATAAGATAATATTTAATAAATATTTAAGAAATATATGATATTAAATTATCCATTATAGTTTAATTGTATTAATATATCGTTAAGTCCATCAATGGAATAATACAAACAAATTTTATGCATATGTACTGTAACAACCAAAACATTCATTAATTGAAATTCCTCTTGGTGTATTTTTTAAATGCATTACTATGTAAAATGGTTATGTAAAAAATATGAACTTCATTAAATTTATGTTTTTTGATTATTATCATTGCTAATATGTTCTCTTAATAGTGATCACATGATTTGTATAAATATTGGTCTTTAATAATTTAATTTACTCAGAAAAAGAACGTGATGGCCTCATCCAGCAGATTTTCTCTACACAAAGCCCATTTGTCTAGGCTCAAAAAAGACGTGGCATCATTGGGATTCACTCCTGACCATGCCCGAGCCAAGCATCAACATTTTGAGAACAAACGGAACCGTCTATGAGAGTGGTGGGAGTTGATAGAGATCACCATACGTGCAATGTTACATGAGCCACCCCAATAGTCTATCACTATTACGCACCAAACCCTTAAGTCTTATGCGGCTATTTTAATGAGTTAGGTAACTAATCCCATGAAGTATGATTATATACATTATTTTTTATATAATAATAAATATACATTCATTTTAGTATTGTTGAATTATAAATAGTTTTTAAAATCCCAAATAGTATATTTATTTAATATTCAGATAAGAAATAATTTTTTCGAATTAATAGATTTTTTTGAATCAAATAATAATTTTTTAAATTATTATTATTGTTATTAAATTAATTATTATTACATATAAATGATCGTATAATTTTATGAATGCGATGGTGATTTTTATTATGGTGTGAATGCCATTTCGGTCGAAGCCCATGAATTTTCGATAAATGTTGGTTTTTATTTCAAAAGAGATAATTCAAATATTAAGAAATTTTTTCATATTAAATGAATATTATTTTTTAAATCAAGACATTGAAATTATAAAATGTTTAAATTTTCATAATTCTCTGAGATGATCAATTTTTTGGGTAAAAAATAAAAACTATTTAAATATATAATTTGTTTTATGACATCATAAAAGACAAATACTGATGTAATAAATTACTATAAATGATATTTTCAGAAAATATATGTTTCATCCTAAAAATAATGTTATTTTTGATTTGTTTTATTAATTTTATGATGCCTTAGTGGACTCTCTATGACTTAAAAAACAATTTTCCTTTTTAAATTGTTTTCCTTGAGTGTGTAACTCACCTCCACATAAGCAACCCATTTATTTAAAGAATTCAGGATATTGGTATTTTAAAATATTTTTTTCCAATCACCATTGGAAAAAACCATTTGCAAAAACCATGGGTTGCTTTTTGGTTTTGTTTAATTGAATTTGAGGTCTCGCAAACCTAAATATTAAACAATTCCCTACCCTTTCCTATAAACCCCACACTAGATCCCACTTACTCCTCACTAAAAGCCTTTGGAGTTCATCCAAAAACTACCCAAATCTGTCTAGAATCCTCCCAAGCCTCCCCAAAATCCCAAGAAGCCTCTATCATGCCTCTCTCAATCCTTTGGAAGCACACTTCCATGTAAAATATTTTATTCCATTCTCATTTTTTTCAAATATTGTTTAAGTTGTTATTATCATTTTAATTTCAATTAAAAATATTGGGGTATGGTTTCGAACCTCCCCCATAATGCCCTCATTATTTTTTAATGATGGGATACACCTTTCACTCTCATTAAATTCCTCCCATATACACTCATTACTATGCTAAAATTCTGAAAGAAATTTATCTCTCTTCCTTTACATTCTAGTAATTCGTTTGTATCATGAATCTAAATTATATTACATTTGATGGTAAATGTATCTATATGACCTCCATACTATCCATGTCATGTAAATACGATGATACACCACTTTATCTCTCATTAAATTTCTCCCATGTACACTAATTACTATGCCGAAATTGCGAAAGAAATTTCTCTCTCTTCATTTACATTAAAGCTTTTTTTTGTATCACGAAAAAAAATTATGTTACATTGGTTGGGAAATTTATCTATATAACCATCGTACTATAGATTTCATGTAAATATGATGAGACACCACTTTTTCTCTCATCAATCATTTTTATGGTTTCTTATGACACGCTGTTATGCTATCTAAATTGCCCCACGATTTTCCAAGATGAAGTCATTGTGTAGTGAATATCATGCGATTTTCTCTATCAAGGGTTATCACCTTTATGAATTGTTTACTTATTGTTTAAATATTTTAATGTATGTATTACACATTCTTTTATCGTGGAATAAATGATAATTCTGAATGATTCCGTGTTATATGATCCATGTGGCACAGTTATGCATGAAATGAAATGTTTAAGAGGGGTGGGCCCAGATAGCGCTCCAATTCATTAGGTAAGTTATAGTATCATGATAAGTCATGTGAGATGGGTTTTTACTCATTCTAATTTAATTTCAAAGAGATATCCATTGTGCTTCATTTGAAATAAGGTTTTACTCATGCTCCATGTCCAATGAGCCTTGGCTCATAATAATTCAATGTTAAGTGTTGTTGCCACATTTCTATGTTATGATTATCATCAATCATCATGTCTTTATGTTTATTCTTCCATTGTTCTCTATTGATATGCCTATTTCCTAAAATTTATTTTAATCATTATGTTATTCCATGATTATTAATTTACATGGATTTATAGATCACCCTTTTCTTATGCATGTCCTCATGTTAGCCCATGCAATGCTATGTACGAGAGAATGTAGAGGTCATGTAAATGAAAATTTCAATAAATATGTTTTATTTCATATTTTATGTTGTTATGTAATGGTCCTAAGTCCCCAAGACAATAGACCTCTCGATCTTCTGTGTCTTATGAAGTAATGTATATGTAATAATTCATGATTATGTTTGTAATGAAATATTTTGGTCATCATAGTTGGTATTAGAGGATAGGTTTAGTTAATTTTGGGATAAGGATTAGAAAACCATATTGGAATTATTTTGGATAAGACTAAGTTCAATAATAACATCCATTTTTTTTTGTGAGCATTGAGTAAGTGGTTTATCGATGAAATACATCCCAATCTGGATACAAGCAGGTAGAGGCGGATATGCCACAAATTTACCTAGCTGTAAAAATCCCGACATGGAATTTCGAGTTTGACCCTGGGTATCCAGGTACAGAACAATAAGCATTGCTACACTAATGGTTAGGACACTCCCGGGGGATATTATTTTTTATATTCGCAATATTTCTATGAACAATTATTATGGTAATTAAAAAAAATTCCCAAAGAATATATGTTAGAATGTCGATCCTGAATATCATGCATTTAAGCATATAGATACATAAGTTAAGGATATAAATGTTATTTATAAGTCATTAGTTTTTATGTTTCGATTACGCTTAATGTGTTAACCCTAAATTTTCTTTTATTCCATCCAATGTACGGAAATATCATGAATATGGATAACAACCGTTACGAAGGGAAACATGATGAATGTCCCAATGAAATTCCCAATCAAATGGGATATCCCGTTTGATATATAATGATTATGCAAATCCCACTATCAAAAATAACGATTAATAATTTGTACATTTAGGAATTCCAAAGGAAATCAAAGAAGAGTAATATTACAACTCGTGAAATTCCATATAATAAAGGTGATAAAGGTAAGAAGACCCGATTTTCTTTGTGCAAAAAATGTGGAAATATGCTCCATAGGAAATGTCACAAAGGTACAAGGAGATTCATTAATTGTGTAAAGGAAGGGAAAAATGTATCCAATTTCCTTGAAATAATGTCTAATGTGATGGATTGAATAAAAGATACATCTAAGGAATATTACATAGTTTTATGTTATAAATGTGGAGAAGTCAAGAATTATCCCATACAAATATCTATTGCCCGTGCTGAGAAGCATGATGAGCATCAACAATCTACTTGATCAAGGGAATACAAAATTTCATATGCTCAGTTGGATAATGATAAATTAATTGCATTTAACAACTACTTCAATATAGTTTATGTCGTAATTCATTTCAATTCTTTACCTATTTGTATAACTTTTATATTTTCTAATTACAATAATTCACCTATTGATATGATCTTAAATAATAAAAAAACTTCTATCTGGGTTGTATCACATGTTGATGCTTATGGGATTGTTCTTATTGAAAATTTTATGGATCCCTTTTATGTAATTTGAGATGAAAAGAAAAATTTAATTGCATATTCCACAAGGAAGTCCAACACATGATCTGGTTTTGGCGGAAGTGATCTTTTCTTTAAAATGTTGGAGATGTTATCTATTTGGGGAGAAGTGTGAAATATATACACAACAAAAAAGCATCATGTAGATATTCACACATAAAGGGTTGAATATGATCCAATGAATATGGTTTGATATGATAACATACTATGAATTCTCAATCCATTCCCACCTTGGGAAAGCGAACATGGTGGTAGATGATCAAAGTAGAAAGGACTAATCAATTCTCTCCTTGATGAAAATTTAAAAGGATCCAATCTTTTTAGATTTGATAAAGATGTACATGGGAATAATAAAAAAAGGGGACATTATCAATTCATTCAAAAATGATGGCTCAACCAAATTTTTTATAAAGGTTAATGTATTATCAAAAGGATGATGTAAAAATTCTGAATAATATGGAAACTATCAGAAAAGGGAAATTGTTTGAGTTAAATGTTAATGAATAAGGGGTTGTGAGCTTTGGGAGATGACTATGTGTTCCATCAAAATTTGAGCTGAATGAACGATCTTTTGTTTGATGCACATAATTTAAATTTATATATCCACCTAGAAAACACAATAATATATCAATATTTCCAAGATAATTAATGGGGGGACAAGATGAAGAAGGAGATCACTGAATATAGATAAATGTGTCGGGTTTGTTACAAAGTGATGGCTGAGACAAAAATGTCTAAGGAGATGATACAACCATTTCACATACCATCATAGATATGGGAGAACATTTCCATGGACATTGTCATAAGACATCCAAATACATTCAAATGAAATAATGAAATCTTGGTTTTTGTCGATATTCTTACAATGTTTTCACACTTCATTGCTATTCGGGAGGATTTTTCATTAGATAAAATAGAATTGATATATATCCAGGAAGTGGTAAGACAACATGGACTAACACTATCTACTGTGTCTGATCTAGATACAGTGATCACCTCTATGTTTTGGTAGAGTCTTCAACATGATCTAGATATTTAGATGATCATTTTTATAGATTGTCGACCTCAAACTGATGTCCAATCCGAGTGGACTATCCAAACACTTGAGATCTTTTTGAGATTGTGCTAAATGGAATTCAAAGGAGGGTTGGATCAACATCTTCCTCTTGTTGAGTTCACCTATAATAACAGTTTCCACTCAACGATCCAAATGGAATCTTATGAAGCCCTATATGGGAAGAGGTTCAAAACACCATCATGTTGGTATGAATTTGGTGAGCATAAGATTCTAGGAATAGAAGTGGTCGTTGAAATGGCGGAGAAGGTGAAAATCATTAAGCAAAATATCAAGGCATCCCAGAGTCGGAAGAAGAGTTATACAGATAGCCGTCGACAAGACCTTGAGATTAATGTTTGATACATGGTATTTCTACACATATGTCCATGGAAGAAGGTCATGATTTTTGTAAAGAATAGGAAGTTAATTCCTAGGTACATCGGTCACTTCAAGATTCTTGATCGTGTTGGGGTTGTGGCCTATCAAATTACACTTCCACCTACAGTGTCCAAAGTTCATGATGTCTTTCATGGATGCCTCTTATGGAAGTAAATACTAGACCCTTCACATGTACTATCTTAAGAGGTAGTACAACTGGAGGATGATATTTCTTACGTGGATCAACTAGTGAAGATCATAGATTATATAGATAAATATATAAAAAATAAGACAATTCCACTCGTCAAGTTGTTGAGGAAAAACCAAAAGTTTAAAGAATCGATGTGTGAATTAGAGGAAGTGATAAAGCAGAGTTACCCTCATCTTTTTAGTGTGGAAGAGAAAATTTCGATGGAGAAATTTCTTACGGGAGGAATATTTTAACAACCCCATCATTAATTAACGAAAATTCCACATGGCCATTATTTTAAATTTATTATTATGTAAAATGGTTATGTAAATCATATTCAATTCATTGGTTTTAGGATTTAGTATAATTATTGTTGCTAATATGGTCGTTGAATAGTGATCACATGATTAGTATAAATATAGGGCTTTAACAATTAATTTTACAAAGACAAAGGAAGTGATAGACTCATCCAATAGAATTGATCCATACGGAGAACATTTTTTAGTGCTCAGAAAAGAGGTGGCATCATTGGGATTCGATATTGACTATGCCCAAGAATATCTAAAACATGTTATGCTCAAATGGAACCATCTACAGGAGAAGTGGACGTTGATAGAGATCACCACACGTGCAATGTTATCTAAGCCACCCCAATAGTATTTCAAAATCTCACACCTTACCCTTAGGACTTATGAAGATTTTTTAAGCGGTTATGTAACAAATCTCTATCGCTATTATTCTATACATTATTTTTGTATATAATAAATATCTTACTTTAATAATATTATTGGTAGTTTATAAATATTTCTTAAATCCCAAATAGTATATTTAGGTAATATTCAACTATGAACTCTACTTTTTAATAATTAAGGGATTTTTTTAAATTAAATAATATTTTAATAATATATTATTATTATTAATAAATTAATTATTATTACATATGAATGATCCTATAATTTCATGAATTCAATTGAAATTTTTATTAGTGTTTGAAAGCCATTTTTATCAGAACCAATGAATTTTCAGTAATTATCAGTTTTTATTTTAAAAGATAAAATAAACATATTTAGAAATTTATTTATATTAAGTGAATATTTTTTTTGGAATCATTATGTCGATATTATACAATGGTGAAATTTTCATAATTTTCAGTGAGAGTGTAATTTTTGGATAAAAATTAAATGAGGTTTAAAAATACATTGTGTTTTATAACATCATAATGACCCAATAGTAATGTAATAAAATACTATAAATTATATGTTCGTCCAATATATGCTTTATCATTAAAATGATGTTATTATAGAATTTTTTGACTAATTTTATGATGCCTTATTATACCCTCCAGAACATATAAAACATTTTGTCTTTTTAAATTGTTTTCCTTGAGTGGGTGACTCTCCTCCATATAAGAAACCATATTATTTTAAGATGTTAGGAATTTTGACTAATAATTTTTTTTTCACTCCCCTTTGGAATAAACCATTGGAAAAAACCATGGTCTGGTTTGTGGTTTTTTTTAATGTGAGGTGTCCCAAACCTAAATAATAAACAATTCCATCTCCTTTCCTATATAAACCCCCCCGGCTCTCGCTTCCTCCTCAATTAAAGCCTTTGGAGTTCATCCAACATCTAACCTCCATAGTCTAGAATCCTTCCAGGGCGCCCCAAGAACCCAAGAATCCTCTACCATGACTCTCTAAAGCCTTTGGAAGCTCACTTCCAAGAAAGGGATTTTCTTCATTTCTCATTTTGGTGCAATATTCATTTAGTTGTTATGCAATTTTAATTTAAATTAGAAATATGTGGGATTGGATTAGAAACTCACCCATACTTCCCTCTTTTTGTTTGAATAACGGGAGACCTTATTCTATCACATTAAATTCCTCCCATGTACACCAATTACTATGCCAAAATTCTGAAAGTAATTGTTGTCTCTGCATTTTCATTCAAGAAATTATTTTCTATCATGAATCTAAATTACATTATATTTGTTGGGACATGTATCTATATAACCCCCTTGATATCCATGTCATGTAAATAGAATTATACACCCCTTTCTCTCTCATTAAATTCCACCCATGTACAATCATTACTGTGCTGAAATTTTGAAATGAATTTCCCTCTCCTCATTTACATTCAAGCAATTCTTTTGTATCATGAATTTAAATTCCATTTCATTTGTTAGTAAATGTATATATATGACCCCCTTACTGTACATTTCATGTAAATATTTTGAGACACTTCTTTCTTTCTCATCATACATTTTTTTTGTTCTTATGTCATGACATTCTGCTACCAAAATTGAACAGTGATTTTCCTAGACAATGTCATTGTGTAGTGAATACCATGACCATTTCTATCTCAATGGTATTCACCATTATTCACATTTACATATAGTAAAAATATTTTATGGTATTTATTCTAAATTTCTTTATCATGTAATAACTTATTATGTTGAATGATTCAAGTTTGTATGATCCATGTGGCACACTTATTATTGAAATAAAATTTTTAGGAAGGTTGTGTCCTGATAGCCCTCCATTGCATTGGGTAATGTAAAGAATCATGATACGTAAAGTGAAATGGGTGTATACTATTTATAATTTATGTGCAATGAGTTTTTATGCATTATTCATGTGAAATGAAGGATTACTCATGCTCAATGTGCAATGAGCCTTGGCTCATGCTAATTCCATGTTAACTGTTTTGCCACATTTCCATGTTATGATTATCATGCTTTATCATGCCGTAATGTATATGATTCTGTTGTTCTATTTTGATATGACTATTTCCTAAATTGTTTTGTATTCTCCTATTATTCCATTTTTATTCGATTTCTGGGCTTTATAGATCACCCTTTTCTTTTGAATGTCCTCAGGTTTTCCCATGAAATGCTAAGTACGAGGGAATGTAGTGGTCATGTAAAAGACGTTTTCAATGAAGAGGTTTTATTTCATATTTAATGTTTTTATGTTATTATCCGAATCCCCAAACACTATACCTCTTGATATTCTATGTTGAATTTTTTATGTAATAAATAATGTTTAAATTTGTACTAAAAGATCAGGATCGTCATATGTACTTCATACCATCTCATTAAGTAGTTCCATTCATTTTTCATTATCCATATGTTATCGATTAAAATAAAATATATATTTTGTATAAATATGATATTTTATCAATTATAATATTATATATATTACTTATCAATATTAATGATTCATGGATTGCAACTACTAATACAAAATATATATGCAAATAGAGCACTTAACAAATTAAATAATGATAATAATAAATTATTATAAACAAACATGTGAAATATTTTTAAAAATGAATCATTTATGAAATTACAGATATCTATATTACTATGTTATATTTTTGCTATAATTTTAATGCTATATATTTATGTTAAAACTGATAAATATAGTTTTCAAACAAGAGATAAGGGCATTCATAACAAAATTTCAATTGAATGGGTTGTACATTTGTATCATTTTAATTTTATTCCATTATTATTTTTGAAATAACCTCAGACTATGTTTTATTATATTTCATTTTTTATATTTAAATAAATATTTTGTAAAAAATATACACTTTTTTTATTAATAATCACATCAATGATATGTTATATTTAAGGTTTCTTCACATAATAATTGTTTGGCTGAGAGATAATTCATGTTAAACACCTATTTCGGTAGAAGTGGTTTATATAAATCCCTTATGATATATAATATTATTAAACATATTCATTATATGGTATTTGAATTTCAATTTGATGTCATTCATTCATGGGGCTTTCGATTCAAATGATAAAAATTTTGTAATGGGTTTCATAACTAAATTTCCAATCATTGTGTTATGCATATTCATCATTGAATATTTTATGAAATTATTTTTTATAAAATATCCTCTGAAATTAATATTATTGATATCCAAATATTTTTCATAGATTCTAATTTTTTATACACACTATCATCATTAATTAGTTTTAACTCGTTTGACATGATCTTTGTAAGGGGTTTCAACTCAATTTATACTCTTCTTAGAGATATATACTACAATGAAAATATTAAATTTTATATTGATTATATTCATGAACATTTATGAATTTATAAAAACTTATATCTATTCATGGATATTAATGATTAAATTATAATTACAATTTCATGTTGTTGTAATTTTAATGTTTCCAAATATGCATGGATTTATTTTAGTTATTAATTTTCTATTGTGATTGTATATATTTTCACAATTGGAATCCTATTTTTTATCCGTCGTAATATAAAATAATTTTTATAGACAATTTTTATTAATTGAATTTACATGTTTTCTGACAAAATATTTTCTATTTGGAACATGATTCAGAAAAATAAATGTTTAAAATAAAAGAAATTATTTTTTTTATTGTGTATATTTTTCATTAATTTTCATTGTTTTTCTAAATTATTTTATAAAATACCATTATAATTAAATGATTGATTTCTCATGTAAATTTTATTTATCCTGCAATTTTTCATGGTTATAAAAAAATTATCCATATTAAAAAATTTAAATCATAACATTTCATTAGTAAATATGAAAGGAATGATTATTTTTAATGAATATGATATTACAATATTTTAATATATCTATAACTATTTTTTTTTCTATTTATACCCAGGTTATTTTTTTAAAGATTTGAGATTTTAAAATATTTATGATATATTATGTTAATTTATTTTATTCGATTGTATTATATTATATTGTTTTTTGTACAATGTCATCTTTTCTAACGACAATCTCTCAAATATTGGTAAATTTTTTGGTCATTTTGTTTCTCTAGATTCATTCACCTCCTTGTGTCTATATTTCACTTGAAATAAAATTTATCATTTTTATGTATATTATTTATCTTAATTATATGATTATTTTCTAAACCATTCACCATTCCTATATATTTTGTTATCTTTTCTATGGTTATTTGAATGATTGGGGAAATCAAGATAATATG
Organism: Viscum album; assembly: GCA_963277665.1. NCBI lineage: Eukaryota > Viridiplantae > Streptophyta > Magnoliopsida > Santalales > Viscaceae > Viscum > Viscum album. Next base: position 175,667,914 of record OY728135.1, on the reverse strand, counting down.
TATCCTTTAATAAATATCGAAATTTATGATAAAGAATATTAATTTTTTTATTCAGTATATATAGAATAAAAGGAAATTATGATATTTTTTTGTCCTAGAATTATATATGACATATATCTATTGAAATGTATAAACAGATAAACTATTTGGACAACCTTATTAGTTGGGCTCCAGTGTATAACAACACATGTATTAAAATGTCTTGGGGAAGTGATTTACTGATAAAGATGTAATTTTATTAAGACCATGATATATAATATTAAGTATATAACTTTTCAATAATTTATTCACTATCATCAACATGATTAAAATATTTATAATATCCATGGATAATTTCGGTGTGCATGTTATTGATTAAATGTCATGTATCTTTATTTAATTTTCATTCCATATATATTTTGACAAATTTCTTCAAAAATGAATTCAATATCTAATAACTGTTATTGAGAATATTATTTAACCGTTTATTTTCTTCCTTTATTTAATATATGGTAATTAAATCAATTAATGAGTTCCAAAGATGAATATCTATCCATTTTAATAATTTCGTATATATAATATCTAATGTAAATTTTGCAGAATAATTGTATCTGGTTATTCAAGAATCTTAAACAAATCAAGCCATTGGTTTGATATCACCTAAATCCTATTACAATTAATAAACTAGACATTATGTCATGAGTAATTGATTTGTGATGATTATAGTTATCTTAAAATTATGTTACATTAATCAATTGTAACTGGATTTTTAGTGGAAAAGAGTATTGTACATGTCACTATAAATAACATTGGTGAGATGTATAAGATATCTTGATATTTATTTTTTATTTTATATATTATATGGTTTTTCTATGAAAACTAAAATTGTAGATACTAATAATGAATTTTTTTTATCACAAATGATTCCAGGTGTATAAACTCAAAATTTATTTCGTTTAATTTATCTCGAATGTCATTTTTGTGAATGGTAATTTAACTAATATTTTGCACCTTCTCAGACACTCTTAAGAGATAAGAATATGTTCACTCATATTTTCATAGTGAACCATTATAAATGATTTTAATATATAATGTTCATGAATATCCTAGGTTAAATTGTTTTTGAAATATATTGGAAAGAACTTTCAATGATTAAGATATGATATAAAATATTTTGTTGATTTTGTGGTTTCCCATAGTGATTAATAATTATCATGTGATGATTTTTTTGATTCATTCAATGAATGGTACTAAATGGAACTATGTTATCACTTAATATAAAGGAAAATGTATTAATATGTGCAATATAATAGAGAGATTAATGGATTGATTGATATTATGACCATACCTAATAAATTATCCATATAAATGATTAAAAAATGAACTATAATGAATTGCAGACTCAATAATGATTGCATTCGCTATGAGATATGGTGGTGGAGAGAATTTATGAACAAAGGATAAATATTTATTATTCCATAAATGAGTAAATATATATTATATAAAAATTATGAATGTAATGGTAAAAAATTTTATTTGGTGAAAACAACATTGTATAGAAAACAAATTCAAGGAAAAATGATGATTATGGTGGAATGAAATAAATTTCATCATAAGATACCATTTATTTTTAATTTTTTTATGTGTGGAAAAAATTGGAATTATATTAGTAAATTACAAAAAAAATTGTTAACATATAATCTTTGGATGGAAATATTCTATATAATTTAAATTAATATATTGAACTATTTGTGCATTATGAATAAATAATTATATTTTAGATGTTTTATATCAATTATACTCATTTTATATTAATTGTGAATCATATTTATATTGTTCCATAGATTTTTTTAATCGGTATATGAAATCCTATATTAAATTGAAATGATAAGTAATATAATAATTTAGTGGAAAAGTAAAATTTTCTGAAAAAATTGATTAATGGAATGATATATCTTAATATAATTATAATATTGATAATGTTTTTTATAATAACCAGATGACTGATATTGATACACTAAATGGGATATTCATTCAAAACATGAAATTTATTATTGATATTATTGGGAAATTATTTGTATCTTCTGTGTGGATGTTTTCTATATTTTATGATTCTTGTTAAACCTTTGATCATATGTGATTTTGTTTAAGAATATTGTTGGAGTTATTTATTAGAGGTATTTTCATATAAATTATATATTTAAGGTAATATTGATAGTTAATAAGTTTGATGGTATTCACATATTTGAAATGTGATATAATGATATAGTTTATTTTATCAGGGTATGAATGTTAATGTTGAAAAAAAATGTTATCAAATTAATTTATTTTCATGGGGTTCAAGTTTGGTCATAAATATTTTGGATTATTATTAGGTTTAATTATTTATGAAATGTTTTACGATTATAAATTGGTGTTATTGTTTAGTTTTTCTATATAATAATATTATACCTATCCATAGGGGATAAAATTTTCTAAAGATGAATGTTTTGTTAAATATAAAAAAAATTAAGGTACAACATGTCATTATATTATATATATTATGATTTATAAATGTTTATATTTAGTAATATTGAAATGAAAAATAAATATTGATTATTTATTTGTTAGAATAGTATTTAATATTTAAAATCATAGAAGAAAAACCAAATAATGAATTTGTGAATCCGAAATTGATGTAAATCATATAAAAACATTTTATAATTATCTATCATGAAAATAAATGAATCCCTCAACATTGGGTGAATTATAATGATATATAAATGAAAAAATGTTATCATCTTATACAATAAAATAGTTTTCTATTCACCTCTCTAGGATTTAGGGGTTTTATTTCAACATAATTATCTTTAAAATTTTCTATATAACACCCACTAGTCTTTTGATTATAGTTTTATCGTCCATAGGGTTAATTTAAACATACACCAATGATGATCCCATCAGGAAACTCAGAAACCATTATGTTTTTTGAATGAAAATTTTAAAAGAATTTATATTATAACGTTGTATGATATGGATTAATAAAAAAGTGTTAACCATTTTTGATTGAAAAATAATTAAAATTTGAAAATTAATTAAATGAACATATTGTGTAATATTCCGATATTTTAAAAGAATAAATTTCATTTATTGTGTATTTGAAAAAAAATTAAGAGATTAAACAAATCAAAAAATAATATAATTAAAATATGGTCATTATAACTTTTCCATTGAATTATGAGGTATGAATTGGATTAAGCACCATATGAAATATATGAATAATGGTTTTATATAATGAAAATGAAATGTAGAATTGATAATAAATAATCTCTCAAATCATAGTTAAATAATCGTATACATCATAAATGATCCATTTTTGCTTGAAGAGTGAAAAATATGGATTTTTCAAATATTTTCATTTATTTTATTTAAATTAAGTCATTTAAATGTCCAATTACATTTCGATTTGATATTAATTTTAAATATCATAAATTTTATTCAGAATAATTTAATTAATTACAATTTATCATTAGATATTCACTATTTTTATATAATTTATATTTATGGTTAGATTACATTTTCTTAAAACAATATTTATTGTGATTTACATGTCAATATTAAAAATAATTTATACAAAATATAATAAATGAATTTTCAAAAATTGAAATTATAATTTTCTATAAATTAAAAATTATATTAGTATGACTTTTGGATCTTCTTATGAGGAATTTATATTTTTTGTGAATATTATAAGAACACATTATTTTAAAGTAGTATATTTTATGATATCACCAAGAAGTAAATATGTTTTTAAATTCACTATTACATATGAAAGGAATAATTTATATTAATGTAATTAAATTATAATAGAAAAATATAAAAAAACAGAATATTTATTTTTTATTTCTGGATGAATGTAAAATTAGCTTTTTGTACTGACATAATGAATGTGATGATCCATAAATGTCAAATAAGATGCACAAATGATAATAATGTAGAATTAAATGTCTTCAAAAAAAATATTTTGTCAAGAATATGTAAAAATTGTGATTTTGATTTAAATATATATATTATCATATATTTCATATAACATTAATCTAATCCAAATTCATGTGAAATTATTGTGCATTATTATAATAGGAAAAATAATTTTTATATATGTATTCATGTAATTGATCTAAATATATTGGCTTATATAAATATAATAAATTTTTATATTGAAATAAATACATTATTTTTATTATAGGAATTTATTTTTTATTTTTTGTTATGTGATGCTCACATTAAATTCTTACTCAACACTGACACATTTAATGTGTTAAAACTATAAAAATGATGTAAATGATTGTTAACCAAATTGATGTAATTTTTTTAGTTAGTTAATGTTTTCCACTAATTATGCTGATAAATATTACATACTAAATATATATTACGTGAATATAATTAATTACAATGCTTTCATGTTGTATTATGTGTAAAATTTTAATAATAGTTTGGAAATAACATCAATGATATTTTTTAATATATATTAAATTATAAAATGATTAATAATTCATGAAAATAATATAATCATGCAAATGATTTTGATATTATTGAAGTTTTAATAAAAGGTTTATTTATGGGATTTTTTTATTCTATATATATATATATATATATATCCACCATAAATTGCAGAAACATTATTATTTCTATTATTTTGAATTTAGTGTAAGCTATTAAAAGTAAAACAAGAGGTTTAAAACATAACATAAAAAATTCTAAAAAATTATTTTATGATAGGAATTAGACTCATCCCTATATTATATTATAATTATACCATTTTTATAATCCATTTCTCATACTAAAATTTTTTATTATGTTGATACATTTATAATTCCCATTAATGATCATCCACTATCATATAAAACGACTCCCCATATCTCAATTTATTATTCAAAATTGAGCAACATATAATGACCAATCCCTTACCAAATCTATTATAAACATAATAATACTAAATTTTTACAAGTTGGTATTCTTCAAATATAGTTCCATGAGGCCTTATGAAGGAATCTAATGGAAAAGTATCAAAGAATATGTAATAATCCTTATCGATGTTTGGAAGTTTATTTCTTATTCTACATACTATAAATAAATTATACCCAACCATAATGTATTAAATCCAGTATTACAATTTTTTTTATATTTAATAATAATTACGTGATATCTATATTACATCCCTTATAAAAAATTTAAAATCTTGTATCATTTCATGTGCATACAACCAACATATGGTCTCCATGCTGTGGTATCATTTGTTTTTCATCACCAATTTACTTGGATAGATATAAATATGGACCTTGGAAGAACAATATTTCAATATCAATTATGTATCTTTTATATATTTTCAAATTCATTATTTTTTAACAAATATGCATTATTTTTTATTTAATAAAGGTTTTAGTGTAGTTCAATGATTATTCAGACCTAAGAACATAGACAGTAGAGAAAATGACTCATCCACATGGTTAGTGGAATCCAAGGAACCTTCTCACATGGTATCTACTAAAACACTAGGACGTGATAGTCAGTAAATTATGCTGCATGGTATCTCTATAATCATTTTCCATGGGCCACATTCCCATGAGAAATGTATTCAAATTTTAGAGGAGGATATTTAAGCTGTTTTTGCACAGCTTCCCTAACAGTGAAACCAATCCAGTGTGTTCCCTCCATAACAATTGATACATGAACAGTAGGCGCTTTATTTAGAAAACCATGTGGGAAACCATGAGGCTCTATTTTTTCGTCAGTTTAAGAAAATGTCATTATTGAAATATTTAAACCTACAACCTTCCCCTTTTTTCATCCCAAAGAAAAATAGGCTCATCCCACTCCCTTTTTGAGCTCCCAAGGGCCTAATTCGTAGTTTGTTTCCTAAATAGACTTTCTAAACTCTAATTTGATCCACATTCATCAAGTTTGGTGTACAGAGGCGTGTACAATAATATTTTTTACTGTTTCTTATTTTTTCATCACCTCTATGATTCTTTATTGATGTAGCTTTATTTCACCAATATTATTTGCATGGATCCACTCATCAGATTTCATCCAATAAATTTCGATCTAAAGGATTATAGTGGATGAGGATAGTCGTATGAGGTTATGGTTGTTGATCTGTAACTCATACAACTAGGTTTTTCTTTTTCTAATGTACTCTTTTTCTATATATTTGTTTAAAAAATTGTATTTATGTCAGTGGAGTTTGGAACCTAAATCACATCCATGTATGGTGATATCTTTAATATGGATTTCATTGGACAGTTAACACTATTTTCTCCACCTTTCATTTTTTTTTGAATTGATCATAATAAATGTAAGGGTTTCAATTAAAATAATTTTTTATAAAGTATTACTACCTATATATATCCCTTGATCCTTCTATGGAATTTTATTCTAATTAATAAATGATTTAGTTTAAATAATTAATTGAATGTATATTGATACATATCAATTCTACTAGTTTCTTATGATATAATTTTAATTGAGATCATTATTGTATTACAACTTCCAATTCCTATAGAATGAATTATATTTAACCATATAAATTTAGAAGAAAATTATGTAATCAATAACTTAATTTTTTCTTTAATAGTAATTCCTAGCCATGATAATGAAAGGAAGCACCTTCAACCTAATTATTTATTTAATTTCATGAGTAATGTTTGGCCAAATTAATATAATGATACAATTATAAGGTTTATGATGAATATTAACCAATTAATTACTGTATGATTGAAATTAATTGAGATATTTATTGATTAAATATGTAATTCCATGATAATTCATGTATTCAATTTTGATTTAATGATTATAGTATACAAGGATGATACCCATATTGGAATTTGATCTACTTCTACTAGTGGATTACTAATATGACCAAATAGGATACATCAATTATTATTATATGATTACTTGGATACAATATTGTGTTGCAATATTAAATCAATGCACATGTTTTTCTTGGGTTTCACTCATGATCATATTCTTTTCTTATCTTGTTTTACAAATGGATGAATTCCATTTACATGGTTAGGATAATATTATAGTGGAATGCCATTGATGTTTTTTATTGGATTACATGTGTTACCCCTTTATCCAAGATAAATATTTTTACTGAGTTGGCTTGACACCTGGAGTTAGTGATTCCATGGTCATTAGCATGGATCCTCATCCCTATAATCATCAGTCCAGGATCTCATGATATGTTGTGGATCATTTAGTATTATATATATGACATGATTTTAGTTGTAGTCAAACATCATGTGACAAACTATATGCACTTGAAAACAATTAATAAATTAAATTTTATCATTATCAGACACTAGGTGAGGACAAAATAGGTACATGGTTTTTAAATTATTGTACTATGTTAATTTTATATATACATTTCTACACATTATTTCAGTTTATTTTACAGAAGATATAAATTATAGAATCCATTTTTTTGTGGCATACTGAGATTTTCCACACACTATTTATAGTACACTATTGGTATATATAAATATTTCATGTTTCCAAGTGTTGAAAAATAAATCCATCCATTATTCTACACCTAATAATTCTTTATTTATTTTGGATAGTGATTGGTAGAAGCGTATGAAGATAGATATCCTACTGGTGGGATAGTTTTTTATATCTTTTAATAATTTTTAATGGAATTTATTTCATAATTCAATGTATAATTTTTCTTGTTTATTAGACTAATTAAATACATTATCATCAAATATTGAGTATTACTATATATTGATTATTCTATTTATTATTCATATTATTGTACAATATGGTGGGTAATTGGTATAGTGTTTATAGAGTCTCTTAATGATATTCCATATATTTATATCATGTTTTCTCTATTTACATGATAACATTTTTTACTCTATTATCCACTCTGGTACTGAGGTAATAGTATCCACAGAGACTTACCATAGGCCTTAACGATTAGCTAACAGCCTCAGGCATTCAGTGAGATTCCCTTGAGGATGTGTGACCAACCTATATCATGGCACCATAGAATGGCCATTGGGTAATGGACAACATAATGTGGTATCATAGTCATTATTTTCTTACATTTCTATTTTTAGACCATAGGCATGCGAATAGGAACTCTAGGTACAGGGTAATAATCTATATTTTTAGTATTACAGTTGATATCTTTTAACCATGAGGTGAAGAAAATTCTATGTAATGGTAAATATTATTATTCTAATTTAAAATTTCATTTCATTATTGGATCGATGACTTTAGGGGATGAATAATTGTTTCATAAATCATCAAAGACTATTAGAGTTCGTATTCTATGCATATTCCAATCCATATTGGTTCATTTCACTTCATGCATTAATTATTTTACATATGAATGGTGGATGATCCATATTTATATATATATATATATATATATGATATATATATATATATATGACTTTTCTTATTATTGGAATTGATGTAGTGACTTCTAGTTTCTTTTAATTAGGTGAATGTTCCCTTGTGGTTTAAAATGTATTGTTTACTGAGTCAATGCATCGTATATAAACTTTTACATTATAAGACTAAATATAGGAGGTGTTAATTAGAAATTAAATAACTTCCATTTTAGGGATAAAGTTTAAGGTTCATGATTCAGTAGGAATGAATAATATAACATAATTATTATTTTTTATATGTATCTATGTAAATGAATAAAAAATATGCGAAACTAGACCAAAAAATAAATTTATTCAATAAATAAAGTGTCATGTTGCTATTGAACATTCATATACTAGAACCCTTGTCATTTAATAATGAACCCATATTAATACCATCAATTCTAGGTTTTTAGTTGGGGTAAAATACCATGGGTAGTGATTCTTTCAGTTTATGTTCTACTTCTTATATATCTTCTGTATTTTCTAAAATATTATTCTTGTGAATTCTCTTTGCATTTAAAGTCCCATGGTGCTACAACATCATCGTGTCATTCATCGTGTGGTTGGTGATGACCATAATCCATATGTATTGAGACCTAAGATTACATTCCTTCTCTAGGAGTTATTCATAAAAAATCGCTAGCTATATCTGAACTATAGAATGGTGCTCATCTTTCTTAGAGTTTACTAAATCTAATACAATCCATGTCTGTTTACCCATGACATGCACCAACAATTGATGATATATTATGTGAGTTTCTGTTGGATCATAATCCAGCCTTTTTAGGTCATGGGGGTCCACATGTTTATTATTTATGGAAGGAGGCCACCCTATCAATATTTGAGAATATATTGATGCCTCTGTAATGCAGGTTCATTCATTCCAGATATATTCTACATGATTAAGGGAATCACATGTAGGATATAATTAGCCTATCATGTTGTCATAAAATAATGATCTGATATAATTTCCCGAAAAGATTCAATAATTAAATAATTATGTATATGTTTTGGGATGATAGAGTAAGAGAAATCAGTAATCTATAGGAGGGTATTGTGTCTATAAAAGATTATTCATCACAACTCACTCTATTGCAACAAATTCCACTGCTTCTTTAATGTGATGATCTGTCATCCACCATACAATTTCAAGATGGAATCAATTTTTATATCCATACTAATTAAGGTATTTTTCACTTACCTACATTCTATAATATCATCAATCAATCCCACATCACTAAGAGAAACCTATGGGGAGGTTAAATTACATGGAATTCACGATCAGTACTAAGGAAGGCCATCAATTCTTCTTATCGAAAGAAGTGTTCCTTTTAGGATTTATGATAAATAAATTTTTGTTATAGAAAAAAATGGGAAGAATAGTTTTATTCCATTAGTGTGAAAAAAAGGTAATTGAAATACTCAATCTGATTGACACCTAATGGAGTGTTGTGCTTACTGATGTATAATTCATCGTCTCTGTTTTTTTAAGATTTTGTCTGTCAACTTCCAATGGAAGTGGATTTTCAATAGATCTTCCATTATTGGAATTTTCATTTATGCCTTGTATAGTTGAGAGTTAGAGTAGCACTGGTAGGATTGGCCAATGATGTGGTCATGGCTATGGTATCCCGAATCATGGTCAATAGAAACATCAGCACGTCGAAACCGAAGGCATTTTAGATATTGTACAGTGTTGTTGATCAGGTCTGTTTCATGAATTATAATGAATACCTAACTATCGTACTATAAGAATATTTATATTATCATGTACTATTCTAGAAGACTCGACTATATCATCATCCTTATTTCATTTAGGTTCTCTATAGTCCTTCATTTATTTAACATTCATGGAATGTCTTGAGATAATTTTTTTTACTATTGTGTAATGAAAATGATACTTATTTGGGAGTATGGTCAGAGGGTTTATACCAATTATGAGTATGTCTCATTTTATTAAGTGATTACTAGTAATTTTTGGGACCTCATTGTACTTAATTCTATTGGATTTTATTTCATTATCGAAATGGTCTGGTAAGTCCCATATAAAACCTTTGTAGACTACTTTCACCTTAGGGTATCGTTTAAATTATTAGAGGTAAAAATATAACAACACAATGGAGAGTGTAATTTCACATAATGCAGAGTGGGTATATTTAATCATGTGATAGTAGAATTTCCCTCCATGGGGGATAGAAATATTATATTGAATCAATTTTTTCCTAAAAAAAATTTCCTCTTGTAGTAGATTATTTATTGGACGTCTTTCCCAATGATTTTTTTTCTAGATTTCAAAATGAAAGATATATGGAGTTTAAGATAGATCTTATTCTAGAAGAAGCACTACTATCCACATTTCAATAAAAGAAGGCACATACTAATACTATAAGGCCCAAGCCTTAAACAGTACTTAATTTTGGGTTATTTAAAAAATACACATTGAGGATCATCTCAAGTTTATAGTTTTAGAGAATTAGATCATAAATCATGCATTATATTCCACATTTAATCAAGGTGTCTATATCAAAGACAATATTCATTTTTTCCATAATATGAAACATTTTTAAAATAAAACATGGATTATATCATGAAACATCTTTGACACTATCATCACATCATGTACATTTACCTTATCCTGTGAAAAAAGTTTCGAAAATGTGGGATAAGAATAAGAAGCTCGGTAAGGGATATAAAAATACGGAAGGAAAACCGTAGTCCATGTATACCTAAGACTCAATGAAATCATACATTACTTATAAAAAATAATAACTTTAACATACCACATGAAATCATATGATTTATGAATAAATCTTCTAAATAATAAGTTTTAAAGGTAACTTGAGGTATTCATAACATTCTTAAGATTGGAGTAACCATAATGGTTACTTTTGGAATACCCATCATATTATATTCACAAAATCTCTTCAAAGTAACCTTATATTTTAACTCCTTCACATTACCCAATGCATTGGAGAGATATTGTAGACTCACCCTCCATTATTTTTTCACAAAACTACCCGACATCGTAAACAATGCACAAGAACCATAACATAATCGTATCACATAAAACATGCATAAATGAAACATAACATTTCCATATTTCAATCTCAAAATATCAATACAACGCATTGAAAAAATCAAAACATTATCAAAACCATTTTCAATACAAAAATAAAATAAATGTAAAACATGTTATTTATTATTCAATTAAAAAAAGTTTTGGATTGTAGAGGAAACCAAAACTCAAATAATTGTCATGGGGGTGGAGATGTCATTGTCGCCACATACGTAAAACAAAAATATTACATTTGTCGTTTAGTAAAACACTTCATGTAAAAAGATTCATTTTTATTGAAATTAAAATTCAAATGGGTTTTTTATACTACTAATAAAACAAGGTTGTATATAAATTTAGGTATGCCTCAACGAATGGAGACTGAGATGATGTCCATTACCTCGTGTCCGACTTGACTTGATCATTGTTTAATCACATCAATATTAAAATAATGTTATTTTCTAATATGGTAATTACCTTTTTGTATTTTATTATTCATATTATAGCACTTATTAACATGTTACAAACATTAGATAGTCATTTATGTTAATAACAGTCATTTTGTCATTATTTGGTACTTCAGTCAAAAATGAACACTTATAATTAAAATGTTTTCATGTGATAAGATATCTATTATCTTCAGAATGATATTAATGATATAGATATCATATATATCATAAATATATAGTATATTTAGGTATTTATAATATTACATAACATTTTTATGTAATAATTGAAACGGACCGTTCATGTAGACGGTAAGCCATAATTACGCATGAACGCTACTTTCATTTCTATTTCGTATCTAAGGGAATGAAATAATAATTATATAATGGTATATTATAATTATATTATAATATAATATATAATATTAATATATAATCATTATCATAATTCTTATACATCCCACCTAGCTCATTAACGATTCTAATCACTTTGAGGGGGTCAATAGACTGCACTTCCTAAAACGAAATTATCGTGTCTACGCAAAATGGAAACCATAATCGTATTCCATAATTGAAAAATAAAAAAGCATAATTAATATAAAAATATATATATATCATATATAAATACAGTGACATCTAAATGGCCACCATGATAGGTGTTAAAAGATGATTTAACAATCATTGTTTCATGGGGAATTAATTCACCACCATCAAAAACAATTTGTTCTATAACCAATAGACAGAGGTTTTTTTATGCGTAGCTCTAATAAAACTCATAAAAACATCCTAGTATATTTAATATACAGTTTTTGTTACAATAAAAATTAATAAAAAGAGTTAATGGGGTTGTAGAAGCAAAATAAAACAAAAGAACATTAGAAAGACAATACCTTTAAATCGGGTAACTCTGTTTGATTTGAGCCAAAGGAATCCTCAGAAAGACTTCATCCAAACGTAAGGCATATAAGAGTAATATAATTAAGTGTAGAGATAATATGAACAATTTTTGGATGAGCCAAGGGCTTGAGAAGCGTTGGTAATGGGGTAGAGGTGGGGGCCTTTTTATAAGAGGGAGGAGGGTATGTTTTCGAATGTCTTGAAATTTTACTATATAATATAATGATTTATGATTTTAAAGGTACCACAGTTAAATATTTTGATGATAAGGTGATAAGTGTTTGAAATCCACCCATCCATTAGGTTTTTTACCAGTGTATGTATTATATTTTACCATATCTTTTAATTTTATTTAAATCGTTCATTAATGAGGTAATCTCTCCATCATCATGGTGTCATAAATAAATTTATTTATTTAATGTATAAAAATTATAAACAAATACCATTATGTAGTAAATAGTTGTAGCTTTATAATGAATATTTATATTCTAAATGATAACTTATATAACCCCATGTAAAAATTTATCTAGTAAAATAATACAAGTCTGTGACATTTTAATTCTCACTTTAAATAAAAGTTATTAATGCCATTATCATACCCATGTGGCACCATGGGTTCCATAAAATTCACCCATTGATTTTCATGGTCGTTCATGACTAGTAAAATATGTTTAGGACACGATTAAAGGTAATTTCATAATATTATAACATTATATTTAACATAAATTACACTACTTATCTTTAATCGCGTTTAACAAAACAAAAAAGTTACCATTCACAAAACATTATTTTCATCCCATTGAATCAAATTTCACTTAATAATGAAAATAAAGTATGTTGTTTTTTTGAAATTTAATTCACATAAGTGGAAAATTTTATTTAAATTAAAAATCTGTTTTTTAACTACCACTTACTGGATTCAGTATTCATCAAAAATTGATGTTTTTCAGAAAAATACCGAATATTAACCCTAATATTTATTTGATTTTACGAATTAAAAAATGATATCTATTTTACAAAATTAAAAAAAAATTATGTTTCTTTCATTAATTTTATAATTATTTTTCATTTTCAAAACAAATAGCGTGTTTTTAAGAGACAATACAAATCAAATGATTGACACTTGTTTATGTCAAATTTCAAAGTGAAATTAATTCCAATGACCACCATTAGATTAAATGGTAAAAATATTTTCTAGTTACACTTTAAAACAAATTAAAAAAGTAATCTAACCATATTAATAAATTATATTTAATGGAAGTTTTGAATTTAAATACAGTTTTTTTCACTATTCATTAAGAAATAAACATTATCATAAAAATCCGATATTTTAACCGAAGTAAATTTTTATGTACCTATTCGAATGAAGAATTTAATTTTGTTAAATATAAAATATAAAAGTGAACAAAACTCGATTTAACAAGTTTTCTCCATCAAAGGTATTAAATCATTCTTTTAAATAAATTATACTTAAAATTAGACTCATTCACATTATAAGCATCAAAAACACTATCTAATTCATAAATAGGCATAGATATGAAAATCAATTATTCATTACTTATTTTGGATTTTACATATTTCCCTCTATTTGGAAATTGTATCCCAACATTTTATTTACCTATCAAATAAGGTGGGGTATTTATCCCTCATTGCATTTTCAAATTACCATGATGCCTCTTTAATCATGTGGTTTTTCTGCAAAACCTTTAAATGAGTAATCTTCTTATTTCGCAAAACATTCTCCCTATGGTCATGAATTTGGATGGGTTTTTCCTATTACGATAGATTCACTACCAGCTGATGAACTTCTGGACTCAAAACATGATATGGATCTAGCATGTACTACCTTAACATTGAAACATGAAAAACATTGTGTACCTGTGATAAATTTGGTGCTAAAGACAGATAGTATGCAACTGAACCAACTCTATACATAATTTCTTATGGTCCAATGAACCTTGGACATATATTTCCTTTATTAACAAATCTCATCCCAATTTTCCATTGTGAAAATTTCAGAAATACAAGATCACCTACCTCAAAAGAGATATCCTTCCTCCTGTTACCGCATATGTTTTCTGTCTACGCTGAGCTTTTATCACGTGTTCATGTATCATCTAAACATTTTTTCCATCTCTTATACCAATTATGGTCCCAAAAACTTCCATTCACCTACTTCATCGCAAAAATCTAGAGATCGACACTACTTCCCATATAATGCCTCAAATGGTGCCATATGTATACTAGAATGAAAACTGTTATTATAATAAAAATCATCAAATAAAAAATGTTGGTCCCAACATCCATGATTATCCATCGAACAAGAACGTAGCATATCCTCCAATGTCTGAATTGATCTTTCTGACTGCCCATATGATTGAGGATGAAAATCTATACTAAAATTTAATATAGTACCCAACAAATTTTGAAGGCCTTTCTAAAAGTTAGAAGTGAACCTGGGATCAGCATCAAATACACGTGATAGTGGAACTCCATGTAACCTGGCTATCTGTTTATAATAAAATCATGAAGGTTGATCTAGTGAAAATGTATCTTATATAGTAAGGAAATAATCAGATTTAGTCAAGCAAACAATAATATCCCATTTTTCATTATTACCTCGAGGTGTCTTCAGAAATCCCACAACGAAGTCCATAGATATATTATCTCATTTCCACTCTAGCATTTGAAAAGGATGAAGCATCCGTTTTTGTAACTGCCACATTCTTTTAACATATTGTCAAGTCAAAAACTTTATAGTAAAATCAGAAATATCTCTTTTCATTCCATCCCACCAGCAATACTCTCGAAAATATCTATACATCTTAATACTTAATGGATCAACTAAAAATGGAAAATTATTAACATCACATAACAACTCTCTTCTCAACTATTAATCACATGGAACACAAAATCTATTCCCAAATCAAAATACAAAATCATTATCAATGCTTAATTCAGGTAACAAACCCTTCTGAACAAGCTCTACCTTTTAATACAACTCACTGTCTTGCTTTTGTGCTTTCTTAATTCTGTCTGATAGAAAATATTTTACTGATTCCAGAAACCAAATATATGAATTTCCTGCACCAAGAACATCCATGCCAAAATTCATCAAATCCTTATCCAAAGTAACATTTTCCAAATGTTACATGGTTAATGAAGGATTAATTTTTTGACAAATAGAATCTGCAACATTGTTTCCTTTCCCTGGGTGGTAGTGAATCGTGCAATCATAATCCTTGATTAGTTGTAGACATCTCCTTTGTATAATGTTCAAATCATTCGGAATGAATACATAGTTTAAACTATTTTGAACATTAAATATTTCACACATTTCACCATACAAATGATGCCTCATATTTTTAATGAAAAAACAATATCAGCTAATTCCAAATCATTTGTAGGGTAATTTTTCTCATGTGTTTTCAACTGATGTGCAGCATAGTCAATTACCTGTTTATTCTGCATGAGGATGTAAGAAAGTCCTTTCAATGAAGCATCACTATAGATAACAAACTCACCATTCCTAGAAGGTAGTGCCAATACTAGAGCATTCACCAATCTTCTTTTCATTTTATGAAAACAATCATCACATTCTTCTATCCAGATAAACTGAACACACTTCCGAGTTATCTTAGTCAATGAGCTCGACAACCGTGAATGTTTTTAAACATACCTTCATTAATAGCCTGAAAACCCAATAAAACTATGAATCTCGGTTACATTTTTGGGTCTTATCCATTCATCAACAACCTTTGTTTTTGCAGGACAAATAGTACTTCCATCTTTAGAAACAATGTACCCTAGAATGAAAATTTTTGCAAGAAAAATATACACATGATGAATATTCCATACATTTTTTTGAGGATTGATAAATAACCCTTAAATGACTTTCATGCTCCTCTATACATTTAGAAAACACCAATATATCATCAATGAAAAAAACAAATAACTTATCCAAGAACTCAAGTCAATCATTGAAAAATATTGAGCTCCCTGAAGCTGATCAAACAAATAATCGATATGAGGCAAAGGATATAACATCTTTATAGTGATGTTATTAAAATATCAATAATCAATGAAAATTCTCATTGAACAATCATTATTTTTAAAATAATATAGGAGAAACCCATGGTGATGTGCTAGGTCGAATGAAACATTTCTCTAAAAAATGTTCGAATTGCACCTTCAGTTATAAAATTCAAATTTGAGCCATTCGATATGGGGGTTTTGAAATTGGCTTAACATTAGACACTAAGTAAATAATAAATTTAACTTCCTAATTTGGTATTATTATAGGAAAGTCATTAGGAAGAACCATAAGGATACTCATTTACCACTGCAACATCATTAATATGAATGGTTCCTTTGTTTTCGATAATATCTGCAAGGTTACATTCATTTCCATCTGTTACATGTATCTCAGCCTCTTGATACATTATCAATAGTAAGGTTTCATTCATATGCACAAACTAAAAGTCTTCCTAAAAAGAAACTCTTTTAGCTCTATAGTAAATCTTTTCATGGTAAATAGAGAGTCAATCCATACCCGGTATAACATCAAACTCTACTAGACGTAAAAGAATAAGGTTTTCAAGTTGATTTTTTTCACGGATAAGTATAGGAAGATTCGTATATATTCCTTTTCCGTCAACATTTTCCCAAGGTGTTTTTACCACATGTTCATGAGTCATTTAATGAGATGGAATTCCCAATTTACTAGAAAAAGTTTCATATATGAATGAATGTGTAGTCCCTGATTCAAACAACACATTGGCATAATCCGAAAAAAAATACAAAGTACCTAATAGCAATACATATGATGGCCCAACATCTGCTGAAGTAGATGAAAAGGATTACACCACACCTTTCTTCTTTTAATGTGACTACTTCAAATCATTGGAGCTCATTCTCAAACACTTGTTTGCATAATTACCCATCTCATTGTACTTAAAACATTTCACTATCTTTAAATCAAATTTGGTCTTACCATTACCCATATATTTTCCAGTGCAATCACTATCCTTATGTCCCATCATACCATATCAGAGTCACATTCCAGAATCAAAATGGCATTCCCCACAATGATTTTTACCACATTTATCAAAAAAAATATAGTTTTCTTACTATCACACATTTTTGAAGGATTCTTCCCTTTCTCCTGCCAACTCGGTCTCTCCTTCTGTTGGTTTACATAAGACACTTGATCACCAACAAAATCCATTTCCACCTTCTCAGCACATCGAACAAG
Organism: Viscum album; assembly: GCA_963277665.1. Taxonomy (NCBI): domain Eukaryota; kingdom Viridiplantae; phylum Streptophyta; class Magnoliopsida; order Santalales; family Viscaceae; genus Viscum; species Viscum album. The sequence goes on along the minus strand of OY728135.1, from coordinate 175,649,860 downwards.
CTTTTAATAACTTTTGAACTCATTAGAAGCTAATAAACATAGATATTTTTGCTTCAATACTTAGTAAAATTGATTTATTTTACTACAATGGTCTCGGTTGAAATTGGGAGTATACCTTCCCAATGGAGTGATCATTTCTTCAAATGAAGCCACTGAGTTGTCCTATTTCCTCAATTCCATGAATTTTTTTCAAACCTAAGTCAAACAGACTTAGGAAAATACATGTCAATAAAAATTCCATTTAATTCATCCCAGTCAAGAGCATCAATCTCATTAGATTCCCTAATATTTTAAACCATCAACCACCAATGATATGCTTCACCCTCCAAACGGTAAACAAAAAGACTATCCATTTTATTTTCTGAACACACCATGACATAAAAAATCATCCCCAACACTGTAATCCACCCTTCTGCCAGCACATGGACAGATGATCCTCTAAATGATGGGGGATGTTGCCTCATTAAAATGTTCTACCACTGACATGTTCCTCTATGGTTGATCTAGCTGATCTTGTGCATGGATACCACCACCATTTATATCGTGAGTATATTGTGCCACTACAACATCAAACTATTAATTTCAAATTCCGACAATCTCATGATGATATTTTGGAATGTCAATTGATTCTGTATTCCTTCCTAGAACTACTTTCTTGTTTCCTATGTGGAAAACCATTATGAGAAATCATATCTTATATTATGCAACATTGTAAACTTAAAATGATATATCATTTTAATTTGACCATAAAAAAATATTTTTGGATAATCATTTAACAGAATTAAAACTTCTAAAGTTATCTCAACCGACCATTGATACCAACTACAAGGCCCCATCATTAAACAATTTGTAATCTTGATTTATTTCAAGAATACACATTGAGGATCTTTTCAGGTTTAGTGTTTTAGAGAATTAGATCAAAAATCATACATTACATTCCACATTTTAACATGGTTGTTACATCAATGACAGTATTCATTTTTTTCCATCAATGAAAACGTATTTAAATAAAACATGGATTCTTTTTTGACACTTCCTCGACACTATCATCACATCATGTATTATTCCCCTGACCAAGGAAAATCATTTCGAAATCATCATATGTCCAAAAAAATCTCAGTAAGGGATATCAAAAAATGAAAAAAAAAACATTAATCTATGTATAAATAATAATCAATGAAAAAATAAATTACTCATAAAACATATGAACATTAACATATCTCATGAAATCATAATATTTTTGAATAACTCATATAAATCATAAGTCATATAGGTAACATGAAACATTCATAACATTCTTATGCAGGGAGTAACCATCATGGTTACGTTTGGAATTCCCATCATAGTATATTACATATATATCATCGGATAAACCATACCGTTTAACTCCTTCACGTTACCCAAAGAATTAGGGAGCTATCTCGGGCTCACCCACCCATAGTTTATCATGGAACAACCCGACTTCGTAAAAAATCCCAATAACCGTAACATAATCGTATCACATAATACTACCATAAATTAAACATAACATTTCATATTTCAATCACAAGATATCGATAAAACATATTGATATAATCAAAAAATAATCCAAACCATATTCAATACAAAAAAAGTAAAAGTAAACAATGGAATTTATATTTCTTTTAAAAATATTATGGCTTTTAGAGGATGCTGAAACTCAAATAATGGTAATGACGATGAAGTAGTCGTTATCGCCAAATATGTAAGACAAAAACATTCCTTTTTTATTTGGTAAAACATTTCATTTAAAAAGATAAATTTTAAATGAAATTAGAATTTAAAATGTATTATTATAAATCAAATAAAAGTAGGTCATATATTAATCGAGTATGCCTCAATGAAAAGAGATTGTGACGATGTCTCTTACCTCATGTCCGCCTTTACTCTATCATTCTTAAATCTCATGAATAGTAAAATAATTTGATTTTATACTTGATTAAGTCCCTTTTTCAAGTTTATTATTCATATTATATCACCTATTACCATGTTCCATTCATTACATAGTCATTTATGTTAATAACGGTCATTTTGTCGATATTTGGTACTTGAGTCAAAAATGAACACTTGTAAGTACTAGTTGTTCATGTGGTAAGATATAAATTATCTTCAGAATGATATTAATGATTTAGATATCATATATATCATAAAAATACAGTATATAAATTTCTTTAAAATAGTACATATCATTTACAGGTAATAATTTAAATATATTGTTCATGGAGACGGGAAGCCGTGCGTACGCATGAATGCTTCTTTAAATTATTTTTCTATGTAATGGATTTAAATAATAACGATATAAATGTATATTATAATTACATTATAATATTATATATTATATCATATATAAAATCATTAAATTCATCTTTTATATATCCCATATATGGCATTAACGATTAAAATCACTTTGAGGGGGCGGTAGTCCGCACTTCCAAAAATTAAAATTATCGTGTTTACCCATAACGAAACCATAAAGTTTTTCCTTAAAATAAAAATACATAAGCATTAAGAAAAACTAAACATAATATATATCATATATAAATATAGTGACATATTAATGGCCACCATGTGAGGAGTTGAAAAAATAATGAACAATCATCGTTTCATGAGGCAGTAATTCACCACCCTCAGAAACAGTATGCTCATTAACCATTTGACAGTGGTGTGTTTATGTTTTGATTGAATACATCTAATAAAAACATCCTAATATATGGAAGATATTTTTTTTGTTACAAAATAATGTAATAAAAAGAGTTTATTGGGTTGGAGAAGCAAAATAAAACAAAAAAACATAAAAGAGGACATTACCTTTAAATCGGGTGACACTTTTTAATTTGAGCCAAAGGATTCCTTGGAAATACTTCTTCCACAAGTGAGGCCTCTATGAGTAATAAAGGTATGCGTAGAGATAATATGAGCAGAGCTTGGATGATCCAAGGGCTTGAGTGGTGTGGGTAATAGGGTATAGGTGGGGTCATTTTTATAAGAGGGAGGAGGGTATCTTTTGGAAAGTCTTGAAATGTTAATTTTTATAAAATAATTTTTGGATTTTAAAGGTCCCAAAATGAAATATTTTGAGTATAATGTGATAGAGGTTCGATATACACACATCCAATAGGTTTCTGACAAGTGTAAGTCTTAGATTATAGAATATCACTTCATTTTATTTAAATCGTTCATTAATTAGGTAATCACTAGATCATAATGGTGTCATAAATTAATTAATTTATTTAATAACTAAAAATTATAAAAAAATACCATGATTTAGGAATATTTGTATCTTTATAATGAATATTTATAGTCAAAATGATATCTTATATAACCTGATGTAAAAATTTCATTACTTTAACAATTCATGTTTGTGACATTTTTATTTTTACATAAAAATAATGGTATTAAAGTGATTGGGAGGATGGTGGGTCGAGACATTCTCTCACCTAGTGTTGCGGCATATTAGAGTTTCTAATAGTATCTGAGATGCCTTTGGAGGATCTTCTCTTCCCATGTGGTCGATTCAATAGCTACAGGTCTAGATCTATGGAGGCGATCAGCATAGGTATGACTGTGCATGGCACGGCGGCTAATGATGCAGTCAACGCGGGGTGTCCTGTAGGTTTGGTGTCTAATGTGGTCAATGTAAGTGGTTGGTTTATAGTGGTGGGGTCCGGTTCGAGCGGTGCTGTTACAGCGGGGATGCCTGGTGCGGTAGGTGTGAGCGGAGTGGCTGTTTCAGCAACAACAAATGGCACACGGATTCTGGCAGCATCAAATTGGGATTCAAACAATGTTGATGTTGGGAAAGTAGTTGCAGAGGTGTCTCAGCCACATGATTTTCTTCAGTGAGTGAAGAATTTAGAAAATATGAAGAATTGTAAATCTCAATATGACACTCTCAAGAGAAGGTATTTTGCACATGTAAAAGATGATGTTCTAGAGAGAACCGTCAAGAAAGAGGATACTTCTAATGTAACTGAAAACAGAGAAGATATTCTAAACAGATTTAAAATCTGTGAACATTCTATAATTTCTAGGCTTGTTCATCCCCTTGGAGGAAAGTCTTGGAAAGTTGATGATTTATCCCAGAAGCTGAATTATTTATGGGGATTCTCTGATTGTAGATGCATTCGTCTTGGTCGACGATTTTTTCACATCATTTTTCCATTAGAGGGGCTAAAGGGGAGAGAATGGGATTTTGGCTTAATAAACCTGATGTCAGGTATGCTATGTTTCCAAGAGTGGGATTTTCGTTTTAATCCCTCATCCATTAAAAATACTAGAGCTCATGTATGGATCAAAATATTTGGAATATGAATGACTTCCTAACTTTTATTTGGAGTGTCAGATTATTGGTCATGACAGAGATAAATGTCACAAGAATGCGGTTTTCTCTTTTTGTGGTTCAAAAGGGCATCAGGAATCATCTTGTAGTAATAATGTGAAGATGCAATAAAATTATGTGGTCCCACTTCGTGATAGACAACCCGCTTTTGAAAAAAGAGTTATGCAGTCTAGAGATGATTCATCAGATTCGACCAAGGGATTTCTATCAGAGATTCATGGGTTAGGGGATTGAGTGGGGCCTCAAAAAGATGAGGATGGCCTTTTACTAGGTGTTACATTGGAATAGGCGCAGCAAAATCCGAGTGCAGAAGGGAATCATTCATGGATTCGAGTGGAAATTATTAAATTATGGGATTCTCATGGAATCCGTGGAAGGTGGTAGGATATTGCGGATTGTTCCCCCAAAAAACAATCCTATAGTTTGGTATTGTCCAAAGGGAAAATTTTAGTTGTGGATGATGATGGTTTTCAACCTTTTCCTCCTAGAAAAGCAAGATATAGGAAAGACTATACCTATCTACAACCAACCATGGTTACGAGGTCTCATGGTCTGTTAGAATCGGATTCTGAATGGTATGGTGATTATGATGATTGTTATGTGTTTCATTATGATATTTGATCTACTTTAGTATCTATTATCATGAATTCATGATGCTTGTATGACCTCGTCTATCTCTTTTTTGTTCTTTCTTTGTTTTTCAATAAAAGGGCTCTGCTCGAACATTCCTTGTAATGGTATTAATGTCATTATCATACCCGAGTGGCTCCATGGTGTCCCAAAAATTTACCAATGGATTTTCATGGTTGTCCATGACTCATAAAATATGTGTAGGAATAGTGTAAGGTAATTTCATATTATTATAACATTTTATTTACATTAAATTACACTAATTACCATTAATCGTGATTAACACAACTAAAAAGATACTATTCATAAAAAATTATTTTTATACCATTGAACCAAATTTAACTTACTAAGTAAAACCATGTATGTTGGATTTTTGAAATTCAATTCACAGAAGTGGTAAAATTTTATTTAAACAAAAAATCAGTTTTTTTAAATACAACTTAGTGTTTTCTCTATTCATCAAAAATGGATGATTTTCATAAAATTACCAAAAATTTACACAAAGAAAAATTTGCTATTCTGATTTAAAAATTGATATCAATTTTAAAAAATTCAAAACATCTAATTTACATTAAATAATTTTACAATTAATTCCTCTTGTTAAAACAAATACTGTGTTTTTAAGAAAAAATATATATCAAAATATTGGAACTTGTTTATGTACAATTTCATCGTGATTTTAATTCCAATGACCACCATTGGATTATATGGTAAAGATATATTATAATAACACTTTAAAAGAAATTATAAATATAATCTAACCATTTAATTAAATTATATTAAATGACAGGTTTTAATTTAAATATAGAATTTTTCACTATTCATTAAAAAAAGAACATTATTAGAAAAATACAAAAAATTTACCCAAAGTTAATTTTGTTATCCCAATTATAAATAATAATTTAATTTTGTCATATAAAACATATAAAAGTGACCAAAACTGGATTTCAAAAGTGTTACCCATCAAATGAAAATATATCATCCTTTTTTGTAAATTATGCTTAAAATTAGATTATTTCACATTTTAAACCTATAAACACTATCTAATTCATAAATTGACATAGATATGAAAATAAATTATTAATTACTTACTTTGGATGTTATGAAGGCACTAAATATTATTATTATATTGGAGGATCTATAGGCCAATGGTTTTATACAACCTGCCACTTTTTCTTGGGAAAAACCCATTCATTATTCCAACATGGAAGATGAGACCCTTAATTAATTTGTGTATTAAATATTATTGAACTATATTATTGTTAGGAATTAGTATCCAATTCCTAATATAGATTATCTATTTGAAGAGAATATCAGATCTTTCATGTTTTATACGATCAAATATAGAATAAACTTTCATTAGGTGCATGTGAGGATAATATACATAAATCTTACAAATTTCTAAAGTATTTGTTGAATGAATTAGTTAATTCTATATTGTTTTTACATAAAAAATACCTTCTAATCTCATGGATTTTATATATATGGTGTTACACAAGTTAATAGATACCTTTTTAAGGGACGTTGTGCATGGAATTTGGTTTTATTATAACACACATATATTTCACGACATGAACCTTGAGATATTTTTTAACATAGTGATATTGAATTAGCATAAATTAAATCATTTTGAGTTCCACATTTTGAACAAAAATGTTCACTTACATGGTTATATGATCCTTGAATATATATTTTATGATGTTCTAGATAATTTGAGTGTTGTTGTTTCATTGGAAAAACCCATGAATGGGGTGTATATTCAAAGTTAGTTAGGGATGGTTGAATATTTCTGGTTTTTCATATATGAATTATTAGTAATTTATATGCCTCCTAAATTTCTATAAAAGTAGGGTTTATGTTCTTATTATCAAAATACTATGATAAATGTATTTGGAGCTGAATGTATGGCTTGTTTTAGTAACTATTTAGAACCTGCCAAAGCCTAGTAGAGGCAATGTTGTGCTCTATGATGTATCCAACATCAGGATAGTTTCAGTTCTGATGATGGATGATAGAGTTGTTGTGTATGGAGCTCTACACATGAAGCCTCATTAGAGAAACAATCTAATCCATGACCTCTATCTAGTACAATTTGTCAATGCCTTTTGTTTCTCAAGACTCTTTTTGATGGCTGTGTGCATTGTTGTGTATATAGATCACAAAATCCAGAAATATATTTTTACATGATGTGAAAATCATCATAGACAACATGGATGAATTTAATATCTTCAGTCCTTCAATTATTATATTTTCTAAATATATCATGAAAGGTAAATGTATAAAATGATTTTCTTTATCAAAAAACTCATGGATCTATCAATTATAAGCTACATACAAATTGAAATTAATGACCATATTCTCTAAGGTTAATCTACAGTTTCATGATAGTAATGGTATATATAATATCTTAGCATTTTATTTTAAATCTTCAATCCATGAGATGTGTAATGATTATTAAATTTTTATAATTTTAATGCTTGGTTCTCTCAGAGATTATTAATTATGATGAACCAAAAATATATTGGATATTTTATAATAGAGGAAATATTACATTTAAATTAATATTTGTGTGTTCTTATATATATAAAACAGAAATATATATGCGAGTCCCACAAATCCCTATAGTTATTTAATCTAGGTGTCTCCAAAATTGATTTAAATTTGTGAAACTAGTATTGGATTCCTAGATGTAATGTAATGAAACATGTTTTATTACATTTTTTCATATGAGAAGGTTGAACCCACAGACCTATAGTCTTGTAATCGCTAGTTAAAGAACCTGAATAGAATTTAGATGATTTTTACATTTACTTTGTATTCATCTTACTATGGTCACTGTGAGAATGTGATAGGGTTTCTAATGTCATTGATAGAACTAAAAAAGTCACCTGCCTCATTCTTATCTGTGAGACATTCTCTATTGATGAAGTAGGATGATTTTATATATATATGGTCTGATGGATACATGTGGTCCCATGTACAATGAATTTAGATTGGGATACTCACATCATATCATATTGATTTCAAGGGTTACAGTGTTATATGTGTGATAAAGTTCTTCTACTCACTTTTATTCAAACTCAAACTGATGTCCACTAAAAAATGACTAAAGTGCTAGAGGACATGCTATTATAAGGCATCATTTATTTTATTTTATTCATGGGGGAGGAATATCCCTTTGTATGATTTCTCCAAGAAATATTACTTTTATATTACAATTAAGATGGATCCTTTTGAATAATTTTATGGTTGGTTGGGTTGTTCTACCATTTTATATTTAGAAGTTTGTGAGTAAGTACTAATCGATACTCATCTCATTTGGGAGAATTTTTAGTATGTTTAGATAATTAGGAATTGTATTTTAACTATTCAATATTGAAAAAAAATATTTTCCCATAGTCATCGAGGACCTATTGTGCTTGAGGTTGGGATCTGGTTTCCTATGTGTATCTCCATAGCCTCTTCATAGATGTATACTGAGGAAAGGGAACTATTGAAAAAAAAATTCGGTTGTTTGAAATATTCAATAGAGTTGTGATTGAATATTATTATTTACAACCACATCAAATGTTCTTTTAAAGGAAATATGTCTTCCATATTTCACTGCTTCATGGTTATCCTGACACTCATCTCATGAATTTGATATTTTGGAGGATGATTTATAATATAATTCTACATTTAAGATAATCCTATATACACAACTTTTGAATGAATAATAAATCATTGAGTAAGGACTATTCCACTATTACTTGTTCTATATATGTTAAATCATCTATACGTAGATACATGAGAGTGTGTTCTATATGTATGTTCTTAGTTGATGGAGTTTTACTTAGATATTGGTTCACCACTAATGTTAGGTGAACTTGAGGGTGTGTTCTTTTAAGAATGTAAGACTATGAGAAACCAGTTTTTGTCTTAAGTATGTATCCTTTTGAATTTTTTATAACTATATATTTTGGACCTATTGTTGTTTCCATTTGAGTATAAATAGGTTATAGATGTGTTTTGGCCTTTTCAAAAAACTTGTACCCTGACTACTGGAGAAAATCACTAGGCTAGATAGTTAGTATAAATATTTTTACCTAGAACACATTTTCTCCACATACCATGAAAGTCTTCAATGTTGGGTGATGTAGGGAACACCCTTATCCATAATTGTGGACACATGGAGACATTCCACTATGAAAAGTATATAGTATTTCGAAGAAAGAATTTTCTATGTTGGGAAACAGTTTCCCTAATAGTGCAGTATAAACATGTGAGTACCATCGTTAATTAGTGATACATGAAAAATTGGTGAATAGATTAGAAAACCAGGAATCAAAACTAGTTGACATAATTTTTTGATGGATTTAAAAATATTTCCTTAATTAAATGATTGAATGCACCTCATTCATCATTGTCTCATTCCTAAATAAATCATGAACCTCACTCTCCCATTTGGGATCTCCCCAGTGCCACTTGAATATGATTCGATATCAATCTATGGTATAAACTCTGATTTGATCATCTTTTATCATTTTTAAGTTTAATATGTATTCACTCATATCAATTTTATTTTACATCATTTTTCTCTCCCTCGAAAATGCTATTAAGATGCATTCTCATATGACCTATTTTTAAGGAGATGATTCCTTCATCAGTTTTAAATTAATCAATGAAAATATAACAGATAATAATTAATGAGGAGAATCATATTGTCTTAAGTTAGGCGGTCGCCTAATCAATCTCATGTTTTGACAATTTATAAATTTTTATAGTGTGTCTACACACCGACTTCATCAGGTGTTGACTATTATGTTTACCTGACATGGGTATAACCATCTATCACATGTTTTATATAACTTTTAACAAATTTTATTCTTTTTTAGTAGGTTAAAACATCAAATATATCCATAAAATATAAGGTGTTATCCATAAAAAATATTTTAGTGGCTCATTAAGCATGTCTGTTGGACCGTTTTAGTGTGATGTTACATGACATTGATAAAGGCAACTTCTTCAATTAAATTAATTATTTATAAATATTAATTTAATTTATATATCTCAATTATATCAAATTATATGTGGTTATATCTAAAAAATTTGAAATTAATGATTTAAAATTGCAATAATAGTGAAACATAACACATATCATAGATTCATTTTACAGAATTGTACATGGAAACAAATTTCTAGCACACCGTTCAAAGATTATTGAGGGCATCAGAGTTGAGCTGATAAATTTATATGATATTTATAAAATCATGAACTTAACTTTTTCATGCATAGTTATGCATTGTCACACTAATGAAAGTAAATAGTTTGAACAAATTTAATTATTTGATGAAAGAGTAATAAAAGGACAAATTTATATAATGACTCAATTATAAGGTTACTATTTGATATTATCCATGTCATTATAATAGAAGTATTAAGACTCGAGCTAGAAAGGTGTTGAGAAAGTAATTCCTTGAGCACTCATTGATTCCATTCAAATTCAAATATTTCAGAAGCCAATGATTATACCTTCATTGGAACCCGATCATTTTCTAGTAGTGGATGTCAGGTATGATACCCCAGGATCCCTCTATTAATAATATATGATTCCTTGGATACAATATTTGAATCGTGGTTTATATCTGTGGATACATCACACCAATGATACACCCATTGGGCCTCATCATTTCTTATAAAATTTTAGATTTGATGAATTCTGTGGACTATGTTATAATCATATTATTATGGAATGCCAAAAGGATTACAAATACAATGCCTCTATCTAGGAAATTGATTATTACTGTGTTGGATCCACCCATGAGGTCAATGATTCTATTGCTATTACATTAGATCCACTTTATTATTGTAATCATTTCATGATGCCTTGTTTGGTCGTGAATCAGTTTCTATTAATAATAATAAATCATGTCAGTGTCTGTTATAACTCACGTGAATTACTATATAAATTGGAATGAAATTAATAATGAAATTGGTAACATATTTAGAATATATTTGGGGATAATTTAGGTACTCAATATTTACATTCTAATACGGATCTACCTTTATACATGCATTCATTTACATTATTTTAATTAATATAACAATGAATGGATGGTACAGACACCATTTTTGGTTCCTTAATGAGAATTACCTCAAACCGAATTCATGAAAACTATGGTAAATGTGATGATTACATGAATATCGGTGTTGGAAAATGGATGTTTTTATCCATGAAAACCTAATATATCTTATTTGTTTTAGAATGGTTCTTTGTAGCATTTGACCAAGCTATAGCTCGAGATGCTGGGATGATTTATGGATTATTTTTTTCAATTTTACAGAATTTAAAGATTTTTAAAATTTAAACTTATTTTTTGTTATTTAGACAATATTAAATCATTATATTCTGATTTTATTTAATTTTTTAGTTTCTTCTGTTATTTATTAATCATCACTTATTTTCCTTCAATATGTTATTGGACAAGTGTTTATAGATTTTACTTATCTTGGCCCATCATTTAATTTTATGCTTCTACTGTTGGATAGATATATTATTTATACACTCTGATAAACTTTTGTAATATAGTAATATTAATACAATGTATATTATCTAAGTCCTTTCAAATATTCATCATCATCTAGGATTTAGGGAGATGTGCTTGAGGCAATGTGGCCAACTAGCCAAAATGAAAATTTAAGGGGCATCTAAGTTTGGGACATCACAAAACTAATTAATATAAAAGATATTTAAATAATAATTATGATACTGAAATATTAATTTCAAATCAACCTTCACACCTTCTAATTCATTAGAAAACAATAATTTAACCTCTCTATTCATGTGCATGACCACCTCCATGAACTGATGTGACCCATTTTTCATGAACATTAATTAGATGTTAAGAAGGTCTGATTAAATGAATATGTAAGATATATATGATCTAAAAAATTACTCATAATATTGAATTATTATTTTCCATTATTTTATCGGACACATTAGAAAGGGAAAACTGTTCTATCGTGTATATACGACCCTCTGCCCCTATGAATGATATAATTCCTTTTTTTCGATCCTCATATTTTGGACATGAATCTATGTAAATATATAGAATATATAGAATATATATGTATAAAAATAATAAATTATGAATATTATGTGACCATGATTTATATGCATGTACCAATACTATCAAATCAAATCATACCTGAATAACGATGTAGTTAACATAATAAAAATGATAATAATAAATGATTGTCTATAAATAGGTGATACAATATTTATTATATATCTTATAGGATATTATATATATGTTTATGGTTTTGGAATGAAATTAAAATAAATATTAATTTTTTCATATAGGATTTTAAAATCACTTATAAGGAACACCAAACTTTAGGTAAGGTGTTTTATAACTCAATTTATATTCATTGGCTTATACATCAACATCATCGTATAGGTTGTTCCATGTATATATCTATAATGAACATGTACTATATTATATTATATATATTATATTGTGATTGAATTTCAAATAATTATTCAAAATCACTTCATGGATTAATTCTCACGGCCATTATATGATAATTGTAATAGTTCTCCGTCAACGATTTTTATAATCGACAAATATTTGATGTTATTGAGCAATATCAGTTTATTAAATATGTATAAATATTCTCTGAAATGTAATATCAAGAATATTAATAGTACCATGGTATTTTGAATTTAATTTTATTTTATTGTTTCATCAAATTTTTTATACGAAACATAACATAGTTTTAATTTGTTTCATAACATGATTTTAATTTAATCGGTTAGAATTCTGATTCATTTACATAACTATTCCTGGATTATGTGTAAAATTAAATTTGAATAGATGATTTTTTCACCTTTTTTATAATTCATTTACAATTTTTTTCAAATAGTCAATTTTTAATTTATTCTTAATCTAAAGATAAAATCATTATAAATAATTTCATCCCAATTTTTACTCTATTAAGACATATATGGTATTATTAACCTATTTACTTTTATATAGTTAATATAATATAAATATAATGAATTTAAAAATTTGTTCATGGTGATTAATGATATAATTCATGTTACTTATTCATTGGGTGATAATTTGAATGTTACCATATAGCTAAGAATTTTGTTCACAAGGTCATTTAATTTTCTTAATGGTTGTATTTTTAATTAAGAAATGTCATATTATTTCCTCCATAGTTGATTATATTTTTTAATCCTCCGTTTTTTTTTGGATTTTCCATGATTTATTCATCTATTTCCTCTATATTCATCTTGTATTATGGAATGTGGAATTTCATGGAACAATCTATCTGATTACTCTTTGGATCTATGAATATTTTTACACCATGACCATATTTTGAGTAAATATGATTTAAAAAAGAACATTCAATTTATAAAAAAATTTATGATGAATTTTGTAATTTTTATATGAATATTTATATTTTTTAAAAGAATCATTTAAATTTATTCCAGAAGGATTATATATTATTTCTGTTACGAAAAGTCAAATGAAATTTTCATTTTAAAGAATATAATGTAAAAAAATTCCTCTTAATTAACTACATTATATTATTCAGTTTCTTCTATAAATATCAAATAATCATACAATGTTAAGACATTTTTGTAACTTTTTTTAAATTTATAACAACCATTTCCATCTATTGTAATGATTATAGTAAAAAATATATTACTTTTATGGTCTTCTTTCATTAGTTGATTAATTTGGATTCTATTAACACTCTATTTAAAAATTATCTTTAATGAAATATTTTTTCACTATATATTATATTTCAATTATATATTCTGAATATTTATATGATGTATAATACTATTTTTTAAAGGATATTCCATTTCTTCATATAGTATTTTGATATGAAATATTTTTGTTTTACAAGTGAAATCATGAAATTATGTGTCCTTAACTAAATATGGATATTGTTAATAAAACTTTTATATTGTGAATTAAATAAATTATTAACAAATTAGACATGAACAGACTCATAGGGGATATAATTATATGGATCCTCGATGCGTCAATAAGACACATTATAAAATATAGTTTACTATAACTATTAAAATTATTTTTGGTGAATTCTAACAATTTATTAATTATCCTTGGTGAAATGATTTTATGGAAAATATATCCCTATGTTTGAGCTCATGAAATCCAATAATAATAATTTCATTCATTGATAAATTATTTATGATTTTTATCATTGATATTAGTGAAATTATATAATATATAAATGAGTTTTTCTTGTTATTTACTCAATGGAATCTATTTTTGGTTATTTAAGTTTCTATATTGAATATTTCTTATTTATTTTTGATGTAATTCACTAAACATATCCATTACTCAATATCCATGTTAGTAATTTATTTTATTCCACTCCACATTATATAGTTAAGAAATAATTATATTAATTTAATTGAAGTAAAAAATGATATTTAGTTATGTTTTATATTTTCATCCAAATAAAAAATCTAATCATGTTTAAATCTACTTCTTGACAAGTGCTAAATTGCTCAGACCTTTACGATGAGTTATTTCTTATCTTATTACAGTGTACTAATGTACACACATTCTATCGAAAACAGAATCTGGGGTTTCACTAATGATATGATGGTATATTGGGGCATCATTTTTTTAAAACATTTCTAACCAACCATTCAAGTAGAATAAACAATACAGTCACCATACAATATTATTTTTAGATAAACTAAATCATTACCCAATAATTTATTTGTTTATATTTTTCCCATGCATCTATGATTTTTAATTTATCCCCCTATTTTGGGATTATAATGTAACCACATATCATTTGTTGAGAAATGTAAATACACATATTCATTAATAATTCAAAAGTACGATCACACACTACCCATGAATTTATAATTAATGTTGTTTTTTAATTTATGTGGTAGTTTTTTATAAGGTTATGGTTGAGTAATTATTTTTATAATATTCAGTCATAGAATTTTTGGGTGAGTTTTTGTGTCTACACCGTTTTTGTGCATGATTTTAGATTAAACTGTATATTTTATTTAGGTAGAGGGTGTTTCTAGTTCATTTTCTATGTAAAACATTCAATTATCAGGATTTATTTATATCATAGACCAAATGTTGTGGGCCCTAGTATAAATAGTGTGGCTATAGGGTTGGCATCTACGGCATGGAGAATGAAATGTTCATTGTTAGGGTAAATTGTGCAGATATTGTGTGAGGGTTTCTGTAGTTTTAATCATACCATTAACAAGGATTATAGCATGGTTTTAGAAATCATTCTAGAAAACCATATTTGGTTCCCCTCTAACGAGTATGGTACTAATCATTGGAGAACTTTTTTATATCATGCGTCCAAACCATTTGAATTTCCCATATAACTAAAAGTGTAAAATCCCAATTATTCCCTCTTATCTTATAACACTATTTCAAGTTTTATACAACTTTATTGACCTAATTTTACAGTGGGTATCTTGAAAAGATCATCACATAGTTCCCTTTCTAATATTATAAAACATTAAATATGTATTTGTATATTTCATTGATTTTTTAGTTGATTTCCACATATACTCATCCATCACTATTTGAATCAAAGATTTATATTGTGAATTTTTCATTAGTGAAAAATAAAAAGGGATAGGGTGGATGTGTGGTTTGATTTATTTTATCATTGGGTGTGTGTTTTCTCATTTTGAAATGATTCTTACTTCACCTGATGTTTTACTATGATCTCACCACATTGAGGTTGGTATAAACATTGATTAAATTTCTAGTACACTACTTTTGATTAATGTGTGATTATTATAAAATTATTTATGTTTTTAGAATGTTATTGATGTGTTTTCTTGGTTTAATATAGGTTTTTCAGGTTTTAAAAAGATGTATAGATTTCACAATGGGTTACTGTAATTAAACATATGTATAAATTAGAAAAAGTTGGTTGTTAATTTGTTAAATGTTTTCTCGAAATATGTACTCGAATTTTTATAAATGGTTTTATCAATCACATAGTTTTTTAAATTTACTTATTTTCCAAATATGTTATAATTATGGGAATTGTTAACTTTTTTTGTTCAATTGTAAAGTAAATATTATTGAATTTGATTATAAAGTAAGTGTTATTTTAAAAAAAATGTGTTTTGGGATTTCTTGTCGCGTGACATAGATACATAAATATTTTAGTTGGATAATTATATATTCATGTAGTAATATATAGAATGAATGTATGTGAATTCAATTGATAATGACATTTGAATTTATGTTCCCCTATAAACAACTGATATTAATTAAAATACAATTTTCTTCTCCCCTATCTTAACACTTATCATATGATACAGACCTTCATAAAACAATTGTGTTTTTATATACATTATTTGGTTTCTAAATGATATAAATTTGGAGTCTAATGTTGTTGGATGTTAGGAAATGTTTGGTACATGGAAATTTTATTGTCTTACTAACTGTATAATGGATCATTTTTGAACTATAAGGCCATGTGATATGTTTTACCCTTGTTTTGGAAATGGGGTGTAAATTTATTTAGATCAAAAATATTAAAGGACATGATGGTAAATTTTGATTACATTGGCATTTTTGGATTTGATGTGATAAGATGTGACGGTCTGGTTGGTATTCTATAATTGTTAGAAATTTGTTTTGAACGCCTCTCAGATGTGAAGGTCTGATTGGGACATGTGGATTATCTCACTTGATAGTAGGTAACCTATTGTGTGGATCCTATTATGGGAGTATCATCTCATTGGTTTAGAATGTTTTTACTCTATCCAATCGTGATGGTATTGAGTTATTGTATAAGGACACATGAGGACCTCCCCATTCACCAAGTACTGTTATCACTAGATTCATTAGTGTTATCTAGAAGGTATAATGATGATTTATTTTTGACCCCAATTAATCAATTTGGTAGCCACATGACATTATGATGCTATGTGGTACGTGAAAAAATATTGGTAACATTATAGGGATCAATTTGTTATTGACTATAGTGATACATTTTATTCTTACATGTGTGTCTGAAAAGAGATTGTCTAGAGAATGCAGTAATTTTTTTTGGAAATGTCCATTTTTAATAAATGTATTTTTATTTTAATACATCTTCTCCTTTTTTCTTATATTATATTACAAAAATACAATTTATAATTCATTATTCTTATTATACATGTTTTATCATTGTTTTGGATTCCTTCATTTGGTATTGAATTTTGAAATCATGATTTAAAATGTATATATGTTTTGAAAAGTGTAAAGTTGTTTGTAATATTGAAATGTAAAAAATATGTTGGTTTTCCAAAATTGAAAAAAATAATTTCAAAAAATATTTACAATTATTTTTTATGGACTTTTTTGAGAATTGAAATGTATAGAAACTGTGTTGTATCAACAAACACTACATATTCCACTTTAAATTGGTAGACATGATTTTGTTTATTGGTGGATGTTTCTGGTTCATGTGTGCATATTTAGAGTAGTTTTGTATTGTGTTCTGTGGGTGACATGAGGTAATGTAGAATTATTATTGACACAGTTTGGTTATATTTTTATATTCATATTTTATTTTCAGATACTAATGTATTTGATTTTTTTATGTATTTAATAGTTTTTTGTTATTTTGGGATATGTTTCTAGTATAGTATTAGGTGATCAAAATGGTTATTTTGGACTAAATAATAACCCTTAAGATTATATAAGATTCCCTTCCCTAGTATCCAGCTTGGTAGGATAATAATTTCCACATGGGTCTTATCTCAGAAAGGGTCGGGGGTCGGGTTGGATGGAGTCCTGGAATATTTCATGAAAAAAGTGTATCAGAACGACCCTTGACTTGTCAGGTTTCTGGTAGACTAGATATTATCACTATAATGAATCAAGAGGTGGGAATGAGAATGATTTCATGAACCATTTATTTATTAAATATTTAGTTTCTAGGGGTATTATGTGGTAGATTCATTATTTTGGTATATGTTTTTTGTGGGTAGGAGATGACTAAAAATGATCTTGACTGGTGCAGTGGAATCATCTAGAGTAGTTTCCCCAGTAGAGCCCAACCACCTAGATGAGATTATTTCTAGTTATAGGTTCTCATGTGTGTAATTACCCACTAACCATGTTGTAGTGTATTGAATGTATACTAGTTCTGTATCATCAGTGGTTATAGTGGGTTTTGTGATTGGTACTAATTTTGGGTTGTGGGTGGAATTTTTAAAAGGAAAATAGATTTTTTGGAAAAAGGTTTTTACAAAAGGAATTGACGTGTGATTTTATATTGAATGTGGTATTTTGTTATTTGATTCAATTTTAAGAGAGATATTATCATTTGAAAATTCAATATGAAATTTGATTTGGTTTTCAAAATGTAATAAAATTGTTTTTTTTTGGACTTGGTGGAATTCTATGTTTTTAATTTCATTATTATGAGATGGATTTTTTCATAGGATGATATTTTGTTTTCTTTTTGGTTCATTCTAATATTGTTATTTCTGTTATGATTATGATGCATAGAAATTCTACCATGGATTTTTATCAGTGTCGTCTTATTGTTGGCACTACCGAAATATAATGTTGGTTGAAGATTCAAGATCTTCATGGATGTTGGTGAATTCAGTAATGAATGTGGTTAATTGGATGTAATGATGTGCCTTTTTTATGTTGAGAGTGTCATCTCATCATTCAATACTACAAAATATATGACAGTTTTTGATGTTCCAAGTACATTTGAAGGATTAGTTTTCGACTAGTGGAATGTGATTTTCCAATGATGAATGCATGTTGGGATGAAATAAAAGGTATTTAAGAACACATTAATATGGAGATTTATACCCTGGGAGGTTAAAATGAGTAATGTTACTGAGCTATTCATTTTTCAATAAGGAAATCATAAAATCAAGCACAATGTTGTTCATTTCATGGAGGTAGATTCTTGTTTCTATTGGGTCAGCAATAGAAGTTTAATATAATGTGTTACCTAATGAAGAATCATTTATTGGATGATGTCATATCATGACTATTGACATATAGATTCATCATAAAATTATGGCTCTATCCACATTCCCCAGTGTGAGTTTTTTCTCACAGTGAGTGACCACCTAGGGTGTTGGAAACTGTGAACCAACATTTTTACTACCGTGTTGGGGAGGAAATGATTTAATTTATTTGTTTTTGTTTTCATTACAGTTTTATGTTCATTATATTGTTGCAAAATCATGATGTTTTTTCTATTTTTTAATTCTGTTGTTCGTGATCATCTTGATGTTCATATTTAAAATGATTTTCCTATATTGGGTAGTCTTAATATTTTCCTGGATTGGATCCAATTATTTTATTTTATATTTGTGGATATTTTTTTTATGGAGTTGATGATATATTGTTTTTTTGGTTTTATCTATTTCTATGGGATTCCAAGTGTGTGCGTAAATTTTGTGTTTAGGTTAAGATTCATTATGTTGGTATCACTTTTTTGTCAGTTTTAATGTTGATCTTTCAAGTTTGTTTTTGTGGGGGGGGGAGAACCCATCTCTATTTCCCACTACTATTTTTGATGTATTTTTTAGTAGATTGGTTTGTGTGTGACTTTTTGTGTTATAAGTACACCCCATGGTTCATGGTTTTATTTTTTTCATTTTTTGTGGATGGAGATTTGGTTCAACTATTGGTGGGTGAAATCCTAATGGAAAAGATTATTCTGTTTGGGGAGTACTGTTACACTCCGACATTTTAATTTCCATTTATTTTAATCCTTCCAGGGATATTGTCGTTTTGGTTGAGGTTTGGGTAGAGTTACCAATTTAAATATATCAGTCCTAGAGTTTGTAGATTATTATTTGTCATGTGAATGAATTTATTCCAAAAATTTTGGGTAAACTATGTAGCCTTCATAGGTACATGGTGTTTCTAGAACATTTTCTTTGTGCACATTCTGAATTTATTTTTTTATTTGCTTGTCCCAAATCCCTTAGGGCCTAGTATAAAATGCATGTCATGAGGGATTCTGTCTCGATCATGGCACATGACTTGGGAACTTATTTGTAAATAATGAAGAAACCCAATGAGGTGTTCTCCAGTTTTGAATATAAAATTTTTCATGTTTTTCACATATTAATTTAACAATGTGGGGAAACTATTTAGGGACCCAAATATATACTTTATGGTGATTACATTTACCACACAGTTTGTTAAACTGTGTTTCCTAACCCTGTGAGTTTCCTTGGCCATAAAACGGTGAAATTATTATTATTCCACTCTTCTTATATAAACCCATTACACATTTTCCACTATTTTCATGACCTAATAACACCATGGTGACTAAGTAACCCACTTACCTCTCATACCATCCTCGATTGAACGTACATAATTTATCCTAAGTAGGTTTCTTAAATTTTTTTTACATCCTCTTCACATCCTCATTATCAATTTGTTTCTTGATTACATTTCTGGATTTTTCTCTTTTGGATGAGGACTATGGATTATTTATCATGTGTAGTTAGATTTATTTGATGTTTGTGTGTGTCGTTTGTCTATTTTTCATTATTCTACTTTATACCAATGTTTGGTTATGGTCAAACATCCTTGAGGTATATGTATCCATCTATTTTCTATCTTGTACATTCATATTATGATTCTAGGATTTAAATAAATTATAAATATAATTTGAATTAATTTGATGTGGTTTCTATGTTTAATATTGTCATTATACATTAAAACTCTATGTTATTGTTTGTTTCCAATTGGTTTCATTAATTATTCTTATATATAAATACAAAAAAAATGAATTATTAAAATTCCAATTGTTTTTTAAAAGATGATGTTGAGTTTTATTGTTTTTTATCATTTCATATTTTCGTAAATTGAGTTTTTTTTGAATCAGCAATGGAGTGTGGTAATTGATGACTTTATTGGGTTGGTGCTTATGAATAGATTATTTTTTTGGATGAATAAAGTGCTGCTACTTCAAAAAATGGTTTTGTGGTACATTCATCGTCAAAAATTGATACATGAAGAGTTTCATTGGTTCATGTATCATCATAGAGAGAAGAAGCTGAACACATGGATGGGAATTCAAATTATAATGATATCTAAAATGATGTTTCACTTGAAAAAGAAATTAAAAAAATCCCACTTTCACTAGATATTTCATAACCATTCCATTATCAAATTGACCATATAAAAAACATTTTTTGTTATAAATGTTTTAATTAGCTATCAAATAATCCCAATGTTGTTTCTAAATGGTGTTCAATATTATGGATCATTTGGTATATGGGAATTTGGATAGTTTCTGATGGTATACTGGCCTATTTGGAACTGTTATGTTTTTTTTTGTGTATTATATTGGTTTTTTAATTGTATGAAATGTGTTTGTAATTGTTTTTCTATTAAAAGTATTAAAGGTACATTTGGTACATTGTTATGCCTTTAGATGGTTGTCTTTGATGGTATATTATAAGAGGTCCTTGTATGAGTTTTATAATGGATTGAAAATGTGTTTGAAATAACATGATATTTTAAGCCCATGTTTTTAGTTGATGACTAATTTAGATTTTGGATTGGAAAAGTTATGATATATCCATAGAGGGGAGGGTCATCAGATCAGTAGTGTTTGTATTCAGTCTAGGAAATCACGGTGGTAGTAGGTTTCATTTGATCGACAGGTGTGAGGACCCCCATTCACTGAATAATATTTTCAAGGGTGGTTAGTAAACACAATTAGGGTGGAGGGATGGTTTCTTGTTTACCCTAATTAGATGGGCTAGTACACCAATGATATTTTGATGCTGAGTTGTGTGTTCCACTTGATTATCTAGTTAGTAGTGGCCACTATGTTTTTAACTATGTTGATTCCCCTTGCCCTGACATCTGACACCTAACTAATTACATCATGGGATTAATTATATTTATATGAAATTCCTGTTATTATTATCCATATGTTTGGATTTATTCTTCTAGACTTCATTCTGGAATTGTTAATATCTTCCTACTTTTCTTGAACATTTATTCAACACGTAACGATTTTATTAGATATTTGTGTTCCTTACATTGGATATATTTTTTTAGACTAGGATTTATAATATAAATCCATTTTCAAATGATTAATGTGATGTATTATTTTAAAATGGAAAACATGTTATTTGTTCTTCCAAATACTAAAATCAAATATCTAAATTTATTTCAAGTGAGTGATTATGGATTTTTTTGTGATTGGAAATTCATGTAATCATTGATGATTTCCTATTAAAATGTTGCATGATTAAATCATAAAACAACCACTCAACAGTATTAGAAATGTAATTTTTTGTTATTGTAGGTTTCTAGTTTATGTTTGTTCCATTGGATCAAGTCATTCTTGTGGAATATGGGAAACAAGGAGGTCACACTAATATCATTTTGGACTGTTTTCTATTTTTATAATTCAAAATTTTCATTTTTAGTATGTATTATATTTGGATTATTTATGTGATTTTTGGTGATATTTTATTTCTGGTTATTCAATATGATATTTTGTGTTTTTTACGTTGTTTATTTGAGAAAAAATCATTTCGGTTTGAATTATCAACTATTCCTTATGCTAGTCTAAAACCCGAGAGGATCCGGAACACCTAAGGTCTTGTCTCAGACCATGTTGGGTTATATGATGGAATTAATCATATCCCCATTTCAAAGAAGAACCATAACATAAACATTACATAATAAATCATACATTTCCATCATCACAAATAATCAAATTCTTTTAACCCATAATATTGATAGTTACATACAACAAAGTATCTTTTATATTAGATACCCATTTTTATAATAACAGTAATTTAATCGACATTGATTTTCCATTGACGAAATATATATATTTTAAAAGGATTAAAATATTAATATTTAAATATTGGGGTGGTAAAAATATTAGACAACATATAAGATAAAATCGAACATTTATTTTGTTTTTTCCAAAAAATAGAAAAAATGTAAATAAAAGGATAACTTTGAAACCCATTGAAAAAAAAGAAAAAGATATATAAAATGTGGTTTATAACTCAATTATGTCCATGAAAATACATTCATATTGAAATTTTAAGAAAATACACAAGGAATAAAAATACATATAAAATATATCATTAAATCCGTATAGAATGAAGTTTTATGCAAAAGTTTCATTTTCGTTGATTATAACACACCAAATATGTTCATTCTCATGTTCAAAAAAATCAGATTAATTATTTAATTAATAAAGTACTTTAATTAGTTATATTAATCCTTTTTATTTATTATTATATTATTCACAATTACATAATCAATTATTTTCAAATTTAAATTTTTGATGATATTTGATTCACACATCAAAATGATAATTTTTATGTTGACTATATTCAATGTGGTACTTTTTTATATAATATTAAAAGTAATATTAATGAAATGTTTATTATTTTTTAAAGTTATTGAACTATTAAAATCGACAATGAAATATGGGTATGAAAAATGAATTATGTTACAATCTTAGAGGTTGTAGTTAGTACATATGCATGTGCAATGTTTCCATTTTTAAAAGACAATAATGTTAAAAAAAATAAGATTCATTTTATATTAAATTATTGAAAAATATGTTATGAATATAAAAAATACACAATAATTCATTAATTATAACTAAAATCAGTGGTGTTGATGGAAAATGAAATTTATTGGCTTGTAAGGTGGTAGTCTGTTATACCCATAAACGATTGCTTGGTTTACCATTTGTTAGAAGATGATATTGATATTGGTAATTAGATTAAAATAATAAAATAAAACTTATATTAAATATATTTATGTTATTATTAAATCATTTATAAAAAATATTTTAATTATTTAAACTATAAAATATAACAAAAAGTCTCGGTTGATAATTACATATTTTATTCAGAAATCATATACATTAAATATTAATTCATAAACGGTTGGTATTATGTCCCTAATAAAACTCTTATAATGTGGTAATTGATATTTGAAATGCATTTTTATTGGTTTTTATTATCCAAATAGTTGATGATGTTTGAAGAGGATAGAAGAGTAGTGAACAATTATAAGTGTTTAGTGGAAAAATCATAGGATTTCCTAAAAATTCAATTTTTTATAAAGTTATTTTATTGTATGAATATAAAACAATTGGTATAATTTAGACATAGTTTTATTATTAGTCAATAAATTTTGAAATATAATATATTAGTAGATTTAGGTGATGATCTCACTTTTATCACTTACTTTTAACCCCCATTAATCAATTTGATAATTAACATGAAATCAAAGTTATTGTAAAAGTTAGGGACAAAAAATTTATTATAAATGGAAATAAGAAACATAAATGGAATATATATGATATAATCATCTATATAATATTCAATTCCCAAATGATATTAATTTTATCAATTCTATATCATATAATTCATTGTTGTTTGTTTTAAATAACATTAATATCATTTTTTTAAAGTACATTAAAAATCATAATATAAGATGTTCCTGACTGATTTAAAATGTTTCAAAAATTAAATTAAGTCAAGTATAATTATTTCATTATTTTAATTGAATCATCCAATTAAATTTAAATTATTTAATATATTATATTAAATCAGGTTTATGGTTTAGCCCTTTGGAAAAAAAAATTTAAACTTACCCTTGGTATGGAATTTTTCAATATTAAAGTTTCAAAATTATATTTAATAGGTTTTAGTTATATCATTATTTTAATGTTTCTAGAATTTTGAAAACATGTATTCCAAATTATAATAATTAATGATATTAATTATTTTAACAGATTTTAATGAAATTTTTATTATATGATGCAATATTATTATAAATTAATGATCTATTCAAATAACATAACATTAAAAATCACATGAAGGCAATAGAATATTAATATAATTAATTAAAATATCAATACTTAAAAATTTTAACTACAAAATGATTATCACCCCGTAATTTTATTTTCATAAATTTAACTTTGATCTTTTTTCTAAATCATTTTATTTAATTTTTTAGTACTTTCAAAAGCGGTTTGTTGACATTACATATGATTTTTATTAAATTATATTCATTGTAAGAACAAAAAATAAATTCATCTCATTAAAATAAATAGATAATTTTCATTATAGAGTGTAAAAATAATTGAATATCTATATTTACTAAGATATTAGTCATAAAAAACACATTTCATCTGATATTTTGAATTTTATGTCCTAAACTAAAAAACACAGAAGAATTTGTACAATTCAAATGTTATATAAAAATAAAAAACAAATATATCAATATAATCAAAAAATAATACTTATTATTTAATATTTAAGTCTGCAATGGACTTCTATCAGATCGAATATTAAATGTAAAATCCATATTTTACACTTCCATCATTGCTCAATCACTATGTCATTTTAGAAAATTAATTTTATATTTATCATTAAATATAAAATAACATATATGTTATCAGTTTTTTTATATGATATTTGTCTAATATTAGCATCAATTACTTTATTTATAATTGTAGTCAGTTTATAAATAATATTTATATATGTGAAAAATCATAAAATATAATAGATTTCATAAATACTATATTTTATTATTATTCTCAAAAATTTCAACATCACTAAAAAGTAACAAACATTATACCTGTGATATATTCATTTTTATTAATAAAAATTTGAACTCATTTTTATCACATTTAATTACTATAATAAAAATAAACATATTTTGACATAAATTTATATAATGTTACCAAATAGAAGTTTTCTAAAAATTGATTTTTTATTCCAAAAAATGATCTCGTATGAAAATTAGATATATTTATTATTAATATGTAGTTAATTAAATTATTTATTATTAAGGGTAACTAATCTTACTTTCTGATCAAATGTATCTTTTAAAAATACTATATATAATTCAAATTAATGATTGTCTTATTAATTTATATATGAAAATTTCGAAAATGTTATGTTCTTTATAAAATTTAATATATAATCATTCCAAAAAATATTTATAATATCCATTCACATAAAATAAGAAAACCCATTTTTTGAAAAAATATATATGGACAATTAAATGAATTTACATTAAAATTCAGTGCTTACTAATGAATTATTAATGAATAATTTTTAATTGACAATGACCATTATTTGTTTCATAATTTAGATAGACATATTCATAGAAACTAATTTTTTGTACGAAGTATAACAATAATATTTCAATAATCAAGTTTCAAGGTTTATTTAAATATCAGTGTTGCTTGTTATATATGCTATTGATCAATGTGATCATTTAAAATCACGAGGGGTTACACATGAAGAGCCATCTTGATGATCAATATCCTAGAAATTTCATTACATAAAAATTTATCCCCATAAAATTCTATGTTGGATGGGGAATATAATTTCCAAGGATTCATGTCACTCACTATTAATTGAATCCCTCGATTATCAACATTTTTCAACAAAATTAAAATTTTCATATCATGACTATAGAGAACCCTTATATAGTTGTATATATATATATATCATAAATTTCATGACACATTAGTCTATAATTGGGTGACTAAATACATTATAATTAAAACAAATCAAATTATTATTATATATAAATTATAAATATAGGTAGAGAACCTTGAAAAAAATCACATCCATATCCTAGGATATTTTGAGAATAATAATACATGATATAGAATATATGAGCGCCCAATCATTCTATAATATATTATACCTACAATATATTTATCCAGATGATTACCAAACATTGATATAGGTATCATAATAATTTGATGTCATGTAAAAGAGTTTTCATCATTGTAGAATTGTGTCGGAATACTAGTTAAAATCATTATGGCATGGAAAATATTTTGATTATAATTCATCAATTAACATTCGTTCATTAAATAAATTTATTTTTTTTCAATAGAGAATATTTATACACATTGATTCAAATCATGGATAATAAAATTTTCCCATTTATTTTAGTCCTTACAAAATATATAAAGATAGTAGATTATGATAACTCTCAATCATTCATAGTTATATTATTTGATTCTCTTAAATATTAGGATAAAAAAATTCCCTATATTAACTTATAAAAGTTTATAAATTCATTGATAAATTTTTTCTGAATATAATTTTTCTAGCCATAATAATGAAAATTATGTAAAAAATTATAACATGAAAATGTGAAATAATTTTTTGTCACCAATGATCTGACATGAAGATAGAGTCATCCTAAATTTGAATCTACTATAGAACTACACATTTCATTGACCCAATAAAAATATTAAACTCAGTGGATAGTAACAAAAAAACATAATATTATGTATAACATGTAAAATTGATTGGGTTAAATATCTCCAAACGTTATATATGAAAAATAAGGACATGTATTATATAATATAATGGTCAACCTGGGTGAATAAGAAGAATCCATCACATTATAATTTAGAATACAATCCCTACTATAATAAATTATAATTTCATGAACAATTTATGTGAAACATATTATAGAAGTTTATGATGGCCATTCAAAACGAATTGATTTTCATGTCGAGGAAAAAGAAAAATATGGTCAAAACAATAATAAATGACATCAAATATTCTTTATAAGAAAATGAATATGTAAAACTCAATGTATGCATGAAAGATCCTACACTACCTCCCCAATCTCAATAAATATGGAAATAAGTAATGCTTGGTGCTCAATTTTCAGAATCTATCGAACATATGAAGAGTCATCATTGGAAAATTAAATTTGAAAAAGACATTGAAAAAAAAATTAATTTCTACATGATTTATAAATAAAATAAGGTTACATAATGATGTGGGAAATATTTTAAAGGATGATGAATGTATTTTATTATTTCCAATATATATGACATCTAAAATAAACTACCATTTTTTATTGATGATACAACAAAATATAGGATGATATCATTTTTTTTTTGTTTCTCACCAACTTTCAATCATTATCCTAATACCATCTAGAGTTCTTATGGAACAATGGTTGTTAAATTAACTTATTTATTTATTATAGAACTTGGGATAATAAACATAAAGGCTTATATTTTAATCCTGAAAAAAATATATTTACTAGCAAATTATCATTTAGTATTTTATATTACATTATCACCAATGTTTATAAATTTTACTACTCCATTGACATTCTTATCCATGATATATATGAATATAATGACTTTTCATAGTTACATTGGTGTTTATTATTAAAAACCTATTAGTTGAAATTATTATCAAGAGTTGTTTCATAATACATAATGTTTCGGTGGAAAACCATCAGTGGGTATTTTTCATTTCATGTATATAATTTATGAATTTAAAATCGTATATTAGGATGAAATAAATAATAATAAAATTTAAATAGAATGTTTTTAATTATTTAAAACATTCATTGAATTTTAATTCATCTTAAATATATTTGAACCATTATATAGATAATATTTTACAGTTTTGAACATATAGTGGAATTTTTTGGAGAGAGATCCTTCCACATTGATTGAAGAATAAAATTTTAGGGAACACATTATCTTTTCCACCACGTTGAAACTTTTGTGACGGCCAATGTCCAAGTACATACCCTATCCTTAGATCAATGATTCCTAGGATTTTATACCCTTCTAAACTAACTAGGTATCCACTAATAATTAATTTGATGAACCAAAGGAATGAAATAAGGAATATATTGTGGTGTTTTGTCTTCCCTATATAACTAAAATTGGTGTGTCGAAGTTTTATTAATGTGTACTCATCCAAAATAATGTTATGATTGATGATGACCATGAAAATAAATAATTTTATGTGGAACTACATGATTCTATTATTTAAGTAGAAAATGATACCTCTTAGTGTATCATTTATTTTAAATTAGTTGAAAATGCTATAAATTTCATTGAACCAGTTGTAAAGAATAAAAATGTTAATTTTTATATTTATGATAATCTATTTAGAAAACACATATATTAATAGTTATTGTTGATTGAATATGTCAGGATAACCAATCCTATAACTAATAGGTCACTTAGAAATATATATAAGTTAATGGTATTGGAAAATCCTCAAGAAAAAAAGTTATAATTTATCAATTATGTATCTAAATATGTAAAAAATATAAAAATAAGTGGTTATAAAAATGAAATAGAATGTTACTTTAGGTAAATATAATTTTCATGATAGTTATAAGGATTTCCACTTTTAGTTCCTCTGTTATTACAAAAAAAATTAAATAAAGAGATTATGTAGAAAAATATGAATCCACACTTACCTTACAAACAATCATCCATTCCAATGAGGTAAAAATGAAGGTCAGATTTTAAATTAATTATTCATTAGTGGATTAAGATAATATTTTATAATATATTTACATGGGTAATAGAATAGAAAATGATATACATGTTTTATCATCCAAGGGTGCATCTTTAATTGTGGTTTCATTTAATGAATCAAAAAATTGGAATACTATATTACAACCACAGATAATTTTAACTAAATCATTGATTATACATATTAATCACCAATATATGTAGGAATTCTATATATAATGGATTTTTAATATGTGATAATGTAACAATACATGATTTCATGAAGGACATGATCTTTTCTATTGAGGTGTAATATCTTCATCGAAATGTAAGGGTTCTCAAACAACTCCATAATGTGGATTTTTGAAATATTAATAACTTTTAGTATCTTATATATCATCTACAAAAAATCATGGATACTATTTTAGTAGAGATTAAAACACATAACCTATCTTTATCCTATATTATCTATAAAGTAAACAGAAAGTATGATTTCATAATATTTTATTTCAAATGAAATTATTTATTAAATGGATAGTAGTTTATTTAAAATTTATAATTAATAAAATATATAATAAAAAATATCTGGGGAATATATGTCAAAAACAAATTAGTTGGAAAAAATGTTAACCACATATTGTAATGCATGGTGTCAAGAAATAAGTGATTATACGTCTCATTATCGAATTTCTATTTCCTATATCTAGATGTTTTTGTGAAATCCCATTGAATATGGAAACTAGAAATTGTGGACACAATGTTGTATAGTGTTATAATGGAAATGTCATATAATTTATGAATATATATAGATAGAGAGTTTAAATTGACTACTATAAATTAAATGATTCATCAATATAGGATCCATTCTCAATTAAATTTATTGATAAAATACTCATATATTTCTCCTAATGATATTACTATAGTTTTTTAGATGCATAGTCTTTATGAAATCAATCATTGGGACATTGTAATTTCAATTACAGAAAATGTTGGGTTTTTCTATATTTTATATTATGTTATAAGTTTATTTTGGAAGGTATAATGCAACATAAACATTTCAATGATAGATGAAATAAATAAAACATAACAAAACTAATAAGATTTTTGAATTATTAATATTCATGTTTTGTTTATATAAAAATTCCATTGATGGATGGACATAAAATATGGTAATGTTTTATTATTATGTTGAGAAAATACACTGATTCTCAAATAGAAAATTTCTCAGTTCCTCTTATAATTTTTTATATATTTGGATTTATGAATCTAAAATAAGAGGATCAAATATGACACTGGGAATAGTTAGTATAATTTTTAATAAATATACACCTACATCAGGTAACACTATTTAGTGTTTATCTAGAAATTTATGATTCTTATATTGATTTAATAAATAATAAAATATTATTTTTCAAACGTGATCTATCCTATTGAAAATATTTAGGGCTTGAAGGTTTATAATATTTCAACCACCAGGAATGTTCCTAGTATTGGGTCCAATTTATATTCAATTTACTATGAAAACCCATTTTAATTGATATGTGATCATTGAAATTTGGTTTTTTATACCATTTGGTAAAGGAAATAAGATATCATTAATCCAATCTATTATTCCAGATAAATATTTCGTAATTTATAACACTATATATGAAAACTAGTAGGAATTTTTAAAAGTTATATTCTATATGAAAAAAAATTATCATATTTATTAAAAAAATGTGTACATGTGTATGAACCCATCATCCCATATGTTATATTATAAATAATGATTCAAATTCAAAACGAATTTGGTGAACCTCAGGATATTATGAATTTCATATTAAATGTAGGGTTTTAAAAAATTGAAAATTTCGTCATTGACCATTTAGCATGAACATAACTATAATTAAATGATATAACTGATGAATAATTTTTAAAAAAATCATGAAAAACCAAAATAAATTAGAATTTATTTATATTAATTTATTAAATTAATTAAATATATTATGCTTCATGTTACAGGGAAAAAAATGGAGTAATAAATTATTATATCATAAAAAATTACTTCCAAAACCCATCATTCTGATTCGTTAAATTTTTTTATTGTGATCATTTGTTTGTGAAAATTAATATCTAGAATTTTATGTTCAATCATTGTTATTTCCCCATGATTTACCCTTTCATTAGGTCAAAAGTAATTTTTTTTTCTTATTTTTTAATTTGGGAGTTGGTATACGAGAATATATTGGGAGTAGAAATTCCTATATATATATATATGATCAACATGTACTCCATTGGATAGAAGGTGATGGACACTATACAACTGACTATTGTATTGAAGTGGAGAATTTCAACAAGAAGGATATAAATAGCTATTGAGAGGCATTGGAATTATTATAGAAATATTTCCACAATACGTCCCAAAATTCATCTCATCGACCATTTGGTAGGATCCCACTTTCTTGCCATTTGGTCTTCGAATGCCATATGGGGTGTTAGAGAGAGCCCTCATTGTGGAGAGTTTGAATAGTTAGAAATCACTAGTAGGGAAACCCTCCACTAGTCAACAAGTAGAATAGCCTTCTACAGCTGGAAGCAGACAGACGTCACTGAGGTCCATGAAAACTTGACGTACATGTTTACGATGACATGACTCATGATCAGTTGTGCGGGGAACCCAAGGTGGAACCAGTTATTCAAGGATTATACAGTGTTACTCATGCAGCCGGTATAGTCTCATTGCTCGAGATTGTCTGACCCATCATACGGATGATCAGCAGATGGTCGAAGTTCCGTCCAGGCAGAGGCAGTGAATCGATCATGGTGGCCTGCAGGGAGAAGAAAGATAGGGTAGAGGAACTGGACATGCAGGTTGCGGTGGGTGATGATTCAAGATGTTATCGGCACAACCACTAAGAGATCCACCCCATCGACAGGGAGCAGGAGGACAATGGAGAGCTCAGCTTCAGGCAGTGGAGGCTTCCAATTATGGCGCTTCAGAGATGAAACGAGTTACAGTTTGAGTCTATTCAACCATAACCTCAGTACTTATAGACAAATTCACCAGCAATTCTATTATTTCCACATCCCACATTCAGAGCTTAGAGATTTCAAAAGATTAGATGGCCCGATCATTATGGCTATAGAATCCTATTGGAGCTGAACCGACAATTACACACTAGTGCCAACACTGTGAGCTTTCTCTACTAGGTGAGAGATTCATCTTGGATATACTAGTAGTAGCATAGAGGCCTTATGACATCATCTTGGTTATAGACTCATTATTTAGATTACATGCTCAGATATACATTATTAGGCGCAATGTACACAGTGTCTACACGGATGTTACCAGGTTTACCTTTATCGATGAGAAGGGAGTCTTTGCATCGCATGATAAACTTACCTGAAAAAGAGTGCAGCTGATCACTCATCAGTTGGCTAGCCTTACCCTAGGATCGGTTGATGTGAAGAGTATGAAATATACTATAGTGGTGGACATGTACACAGATGTCTTCCCTGATGATGTTTCTACTTTTTAATTTCTCCCCACCCCAGGGCTCTACGACCCCATAAACCACAACTCAAACAAAGAGAAAATGTGGGGGTATTGAGCACGCATCTAAGCCTCCCACTCCAATGTTCTATTCTGAAGGTTCTTGTGCTACCAGCGAACGCACACCCGAGGTATCGACCATCCATGAAGGACCTGCTCCTGTCGATCATCAATCTCAATTGGAACATCCGTAAAAGTCATCTCATCGTCGATATCCATCTCTCTGTAGTTGTTGACATGAGAATGATCATGCACGTATCTCCTCAACTAGGATATGTGGCAGATGTTGGGCCCCTAGTGCAACTGAGGTGGAAGAGATATGTGGTAAGCCACATTAACAAATCTGATGAGGACATAAAAATTTTTGATGAACCTCAAAGAAAACATTCCACCTTGGCCAAATCTCCGTAAAACCCATCGAGGTGTGTCCCATAAAAATATTTGGACACCATTCTTTAACATCAGAGGTCTCGGTCTCCCTGTCAGCATATGTCTTCAGCTTGCTCTATGCTGCTTTCATCCACTCATGGATGATCAGCACCTGGAATTTCCATGTAAAATTTAATAATTTTTAAATATGTGGGAATTTTACAAGTCTGCGAAAATTGACAGTGCATGATTCAGAGGACTAGAGTACTTGGAATAAATTTCGTAACATATCTTTAGGTACGTTTGGTAAACGTATGATTGTGTTTTTATAAATTTTGGTCTACAGATCAGAATTCAAAACTGAGAGCATCATTTAACTCACAGTGCCGGTATTATCATAAAGAGACTTTCAACTCGACGAAAGTTTATTGAGGCTGAAAGCAAGTTTTTAGTATATTTGTTAAAAGAATAAAATAATATAAAGTTTGTAGCACTTTATATTATTTGTTGTAACCACCCACATGTGGATGTTGAGAAGTGGGGACCACCAGACCATAACCTCCCATGAGAAGTTATGGTGGTGGGGACCACTCAAGTCTATCATCTGATGGTATGTTTTTTTGGTGGGGACGGTCTGAGGCCTAAAAACTCTTGAACTCCACACTTAAGGAGGGATAATCCTCTCAACTCCATCATTAATGTTGAGGAACCTCATGACATCCTCCACATTAATTATTCCAACACAACACTTTAATTATGCCATCCTAGGTGTTTAATTTGGCTAATTTGAATTTGTGCAAATGATTAAAGTTGGGGGAAACAAATCAGTTGGCCATTTTCATTGTGGTGGAGTCTTGGGAGAAATATTTCCAATAAATAACATGTTCTTCGACAAATAATTCTCCAATGATGATGAACGATGACCACGACATCGAACTTCCACAATGGACCTCCTCCAATGTGTGATGTCTTTGAGAACGACGAACTGACGCATGGATCGACGATCGGGGAAAACGCAAACGACACCAATTTCCATCTTTTCCCAAAGATTCTTCTTATTCCACGTGACTCCATTGAGGTATCAAACGAGTTAGGGGATTATTAATATTTTATTATCACTTTACATACTCTAGCCTTTTTGCGGGATTGGGAACTCTGATTGACGAGGGTTGTGGAAAAATGATGTTTTAAAATATCTTACATACACGTTCAGGCATTGTTCTTCTCAACCTCTTGCTACCACCCTCAACTTGGAGGGTTTGGGACAAACAAACATGGCCCGACCCTCCGAAATTCATCTTTGTTGAGATCTTCGAAACGGGGGAAGGTGACAGCACCACCACCAGTGATCTCCGTGACCCACGCCACCCCCACGGCGCCCCACCCTTCCAGACGAACTGGTCGAGTGCCCCGACTGCACGACATGCCCACACAACCTCACGGGGCCCTGAACATCTGGCCAAACTATTCTCATGCCACGACTCCACACCCAAGCAGAGCCACCACTCAGTGCTCCTCCCTTCTTGTCGAACTAGCCTCACGACGCACACCTGCCCTCTCGAGCCGCCTCGGCTCATACAACCCGTCGGCCTCCTGAGATTCCCCAACACGTGCATCCGGTAGACGTTCGTGCCTCCCGGATCACGCCGCTTTCAGGCCTCCCGGGCTGCAAAGGCTCGCCCACCCACTGGCATCCTAAGCCACCCCGGCCAGCCCCCCCCCCCCCCCCCACAGACTGCCCAAGCTGCCCCGGCCGCCCTGCCCGCCAGCCCTCAAAGCCACTCAGTGGCCGAGCCGCCCTCACAGCACCCCTATGTGGACTCTCCATGTACCACGACCCCTCACATCCTAACGGGCCAGACCCATAAGGTCGGGATGCCGAGCGGACTGGGAAGGTCCCAGCGGGTCATGTCGTGTCGGACCGATTTGGTCGGACAAGGTAAGACAAGACTCACACCCAATATGTCCCAATTACGCACTACTGGCCTTAACATTGGTCTTGGATGTCCATTTGACAAACCATCCATGGTGCTGGAAGATCATCGACCAAGACGGTACCTTTGAGTATTCTCTACTTGTGTTTTGGGTATTGTTGTGGTAAAGTTAGTTTGGATTGGGCACAAATCCAATTGGACCCCCGTGACTAAAAAGATAATAACACACATACTAGGCGTCTGATTGACACATCGCTTGATGAATTGAGATGACCATGAGTGGAGAAACGTTGAGATACTTCATAATGGGACGTCGTGACAGTTGGAGTATCGACATGTAGCCTGTGGAGAGGATCCTCCCAAAGACAAGCGAGAATAGTTCGTAGAGCCTAGTAGCTGGCATAGACTTGACGAATGCTAGTCTTTTCGACTCGGAGTGACTTGATAGGCCCAGTGGGGAGCGCCTTTCTGTGATGTGGCAGACCCATGGTGGGGAGTATCTTTGTGTGATTAGGTAGACCCATGGTACTTGATAGGAGGAGCAACTCAGCAGGCTATGAGGGGGATAACCTATATGGGA
Source organism: Viscum album (assembly GCA_963277665.1). Taxonomy (NCBI): domain Eukaryota; kingdom Viridiplantae; phylum Streptophyta; class Magnoliopsida; order Santalales; family Viscaceae; genus Viscum; species Viscum album. The sequence goes on along the minus strand of OY728135.1, from coordinate 175,614,137 downwards.
CGTGATAGACCCATGTTTGAGTGACTTCATAGGCCCAGTGGGGAGCACTTATGTGTGACGCGGTAGACCCATGGTATGGAGCGCCTCTATGTGACTCAACACACCCGTGGTACTCGACTAGAGATGTACCTCAGCAGACTATGAGGTGAGCACCATTGAGTGACGCAGTAGACCCACAATATTATACAAGAGGAGTACGTCAGTAGTACAAGGATATAGGGAAGCGCCTCTATGTGACGCTGCAGGCCAACATTACATGATATAGGATGAGTCCTACAACAACTGAAGTGTTCCATGATGTGACTAGGTTGTTACTTGTTACTACCACCAGAATAAATCCTGGTGTGAGTTGAGTCATAACATCCATTATTCATCATGTTTAATATGGATTACATGAAAACATATGTATATGTATGGGAATATACCAAAGTATAGTTATTTTTGTTTCTTACATTATTGTATATCCTTGGTGGATTTTGTGAGACCTAGAGTGTCTCAGGGTTCCGAATGTGTATCATTATACTCTCCCCTTCAAAGGATTTTCCACAATCTAGTTGTGTTGGATGCAGATGACTGGCAGAGCTGACTAAGTACGTGAGTACCAGGACTGGATGGTGCCGGAGGAGGACCATACAGTGTGTCGATACGAGGAGGTGACATATAGACATGGAGTGATGGGGAGGCTATATGTACATATCCTTTGGGTAGGATCCTCGGTGGATGATCCATGAGCTACTAATAATCTTTTAGAAGTTTTTCCTTTTCTAGCTGTACTTCTATGTTTCCAGTAGGGCTCGTATTCTGGGCTTTTTAAATTCTGTACTCACCTTTTTTACTTTTTAGTTTACTTGAGTTCTTATCTTTTTTTGGGCTTGGTTGTGTGTGTTATCGGTTATAATGTCAATACCTTCACAATTTTAGGGGATACTCCATTGGTGCTAGTCGCTATCCCCTAGCCTATTGATGGCAGTCTTGGGGTAGTCACTACACGAGCCCCGAGGGATGGGTCGTGACAAGTAACATCTAAATGAAACTGGGTGTTTACTTGGTTCGGGTCCAAGGGGAATTTAAATAATATATTTCAATTTTTATCCCTTTACATCTATAACTAGATGTATCGTGACTCATTGAATCCTACTAAATCATGAACTAATCGTAAAACTCATCCAATGCATCAAAAACCATAGAAATGTTCTATGGAAATGGTGACCCAAGAATATTATCAAATCAGGATCCAAAGGGATCATTCAAGTCATCCACTACAATAATAAACCTACCCATGTGTCCATTCAAAGAATTTCTATAATGAATAATCCAATTATATCTCGATCTATACCATTCATCAGACCTATTATTCCATTTGATTCATTCCTAATATGGGAATCCATGTATCAATCATGGAGTACATAGATGTCAGCATTGATATAATTACAAATGTATAAGGAATCCAATATAAATATTGTAATGCACAAAATCTAGAATCTTGGAAACCACTCGAGTAAGCCAAAACAGTCAGGGATAGAAGATAGATCCCAGGAAGAATGTCAAATCATAACAAATTGAATGAATCATTCCTCACATATGGATAAACAACCATATACTAGGAATAACCGATGAAAACAATGATGATTCAGTAATAAACATGTAATAGCATAAAATATTGTGAGGGTGGTCGAAGACCTACACCCCTCACTAACACTAAAAATCCTTGGGTTTACAAGGTTGACATGTTTTCTATGATAAAACTACAAGCCATATATATATGAAAATTGTCATATAACTTAGGGTTGGTCAATAATGGGAACTCATTGGATCCCCCATGTCAAACCACTGAAGAAGCACCTACTTGGGATCCTCATGGTCTAATCACAATTAAAGTCATATGACATGGGAAACATAGCTAGAACTATAAATGGGGGAATCTTACACAAGATCCTTGATATGAAAGAATGCAGATGAATCCTAAATTGGATCCATAAAATAATTGAAGGTGATAAAATACTCTAGGGGGCCCACTATAACAACATAAAAAGGAAGATGCATTCTACATGAAATCCTATAAATGATACATAGTTATATGGATACTATAATGAACTCCCTAAATGATCTTGAAAGAAAATGAATCCCTCAAGGGATCTGTGATAAATAGATAAAAGGTAGTGAGATCCTACACAATATCATTAAATATGACTTGTAAAAATAGGCATCCCACATGAGATCCTCAATAACAACCATTCTCATGATTTATTAAGGAAAAGTGGAACATATTACAAGGGATATATGCTCGATGGAAAAATATGAAAGGAAGATAAAAAAGAGATACTCATAGGCCATCTCATTTTAGGATCTCAATTAAGATGGTATGAACACCTAATTGATCTTTCTATTTTCAGGACATTTTTAGGAGATTATTGAATTCTAAAACCATCAGAAGGGCCTCTTTGTATAGATAGAATTCTTAAAACTCCCATTAAGAGTCCATGATCCACTACATAGGTTTCACCATCATGATCATTGAGTATAAATACTATTAATGATTCAATATTTTTTCCAAATCCATCTACATATCATGAATCAAGAAAATACACTCAAACAGTATAAAATGGGGAGTACACAGTGTTTAAAGACAACACATAGTGTCTACCATCAATTCCCAACATGGGCATGTAATACTTCAATCGTGGGACTCCAAATTCCCTAGGTACACTGCATGTAATTAGGGTATATGGAGTATATACAACATGGAGTAACTTCTCATGCCCCTTAACCAACCCTGCCTTGTTCATGCCTAGGAAATTTACTTGCACACGATGTTCTACCCACTTGGGGTCTAGCCATGCACTCTACATGGTCATGTACCCCAATAAGAGTAGTATGGCCCTGGTACCTGACTACACGTCCAAGTAATATTGAATTGAATGTATGCCCCAATACATGGAATGTACTAAAAAACACATAGGCTTCCAAAAATGGGATGAACACACAATGTGACACCCTAAACCAGACAACGTCTAACCAGTTTTCCACAAATTGAAAACCGTCGAATCTCCATAACCCATTTTTTTAACCCCTAACTCAACATATCCAGCCACTATTGGACATTAAAATGAATAAATGGTTTTTAAAAACATAAAATAATGAATGTATGGGAATTTTTTTAAAACATTAGTGTTTACAAATATGAGTAAAAAAGAGTAGAAGATTCATCAAAAGATGTGTTCCATGGTTGTTTCATGATGAACATGCATGTCGAGGGAACAACTATGGTACCTCCCTCTCTATGTATCCCTATACCTATCTAAATTTCCCCATTTCTCTATCATTTGAGAGGAAAAGGTTTTTTTATATAAATATTGTATTCAAAAATAGAAGAATTAAAATAATGAAATGAAAGATAAATTAAGGAAAAGAATAAAAACAATTGAAAAATGTGGTCGGGGCCAGCCCCAATGCCCAACTCGATTTTACGAATCTCTTATAAAAAAATCCTGATTTTGGAATAATGGAGCGTTAAAAATCATTAATAATTAATCATTTCAATGGATATTTCCAAATATTTTTTCATATAAAAAATAATATTTAATATATCAAATATTAACTATTCATTATTAATTCAAAATTGAAATCTGTAAAAATAAGGGTACTTATAATTTATATCAAGGTAAATCATTGTGGAATGAACTATGTATGAGATATAATCCCATTAGGTAATTTCCCATTGATCTAAACAGTTATAGTTTCATAATTATAACATTCTAAGGAATTCATGAAGAATCTATAAGTGGAAAATAAATGTAATTCCATGATAAATATCCTCTCAAATTTCCCTTCAAAATAACTTTCATGACCTTTAAAAGGAAGCTATAATAAAATCATAAATAACCAAAATGATATCACCATATAACCATATGTGGAATAAAAAGATATATTCAACTTAATAATGACCAAAATTACATTTCCTAAGGCCATTCCATTTAATCATACACGTCAGACCACAATGGTCCAGATCCATGGTATAGAAGACCAAGGAATCATCTCCAAGTCCCAAGATCATCTCTATGGGAACTCTCTTAGGAACTTGTGGGAGTACTATGTTCATTTCCACAAAACATGACAAATTCGAATCTCATAAATATATATCTAGGTTTTAGCAAGGCCAACAGAATCCCGTGGAATCAATTCCCAAGAAGAATACTCTATCAATTGAATCCACTACCTTTCTCCAGACCCATAGGTGAAATGTATATATATTTTAATGGATACATTCAAAACTAAATCCATTTAACACATACAATTATATTATTATATTCTTTGAGTTTACCCACTCATTAACCATATTTTCCATTCAATTAGAACCAATGAGTATACCCACTCATTTTTCATAACATAATCAATCATGTTTTAGTAGGTAACCCACTAATTTATTCAAATGATTACAAATACAATTATGAAACACATGTATCATATATTAATTCAATCCAAATAATTAACATGAAAAGTTGGAAACACATCTACTATTCATGAAATATATTCCAAATCATTTATTAATAAGATTTATCTAAATAAGGAACCATCAACCCACCCCACATGTGTTTTAACTTAACATAATCATAGTGATTTTTATTAAACCCCACCATGTGAATCATTTTGTTTGGGTAACAACCACAAAAAAATCAAAAAAATCATACGAGAATCCCTAACATGTCCAAATTCAATTAATATTATCATATAATAAAATCATGGGACGACAATGGAATTTTTTTCACGCGTCCCAATGGTCGCTAGCATAATAATGCACAAAAACCCACTAGAAATGTATAAACCACCTAGAATAGCTTCATAGTGTCATTATCATCTAGTATCATCTCATGATTTGAAATATATACAATGAAAATTGTTTACTTTATGGATAACATGATGTTATGGAAAAATATCTTTCACTTAAATAGTGTCATTGATACCATGAAATTTGAAGAATAAATAAATATAAAGTGAGAAGTAACCTTTGTAGATCCAATGAGATTGGTGGTTCATTCATTAGTGATCAGATAGAGTATTGTAATGAATTCCTAAAATATCCACCAATTTTATATCATAATAGGTGATATTATTATCCATTTAATAATTCAAAAATGTGTTTTAGAAATAAGCGATAAGTAGGGGAAATCAAAATTTCACTAAAAAAACAAGGAACTCCATAGTTTATGCACACAGATCCCAAACCATAAACCAATATTGCATAGTTTCTGTAGATATGAGGCACTCATCATGGTTTGAATATTCCTGTGTAACCCATGCCCAAAACTATTTACAAAATTTCCGACCTAGTCAAATGTACTTGTTCCCCATTTCACACATTTTTTTCTAACACAATATCATGTAGCTCTCCACTATCCAACCTCTCGTGGTTTAATCATTCTATAGAACCATCCTGTCATAGTTTAATATAACCATGTGCATATATTATTTCACCAAAAATAACGGATTTCAAGAACCAAATCATCCCCATCCACCTCCACGATTGTGTAGTGGCCATCCGATTTTGAATCAACTAGACCTTCTCAAATTCCTCTAGCATGAGATAGGTCCCCAATAAAGATTTAGTAGTTTGTTTCTAACTAGATCAAAGGGTATCAAAGTTGCATAACGTATAAATACACATTATAATCCTTCCCTATAGTCACCTGATAGCTATTGTTGAAGGATAACCCAATCATGGATATATTCCTCTACCTGAATCCGCCATTATTCTAGGATTTTATTTTAAGGAATATCCTCCTGCTCAACTTTCATATGTGGTGACTGACCATCTATATGAGTGTGGAATGTTTTGTTTATAAGAAGTTGTGTACCTAGATCCCTATGAACACTCCCCTAAAAATGAGACATAAACATAGAATCCCAATCTAAAATTACATTTCACTGGACCCCATAGAGTTTAATTATGTCAAAAATATAAAACCTCCCAATATCATCAATAATATTGTTCTCTTGGATTTATATGTAGTGAAAAACCCTTATGATCGTATTGAAAACAACCAACATAACATTGTAGCCTATGGAAACATTTGTTATACTGTCACAGAATCCACCATTACACCATCCCATATCCATTTTAGAATATGTATCTACTATAAAATCCAAAATGGTTACTGATTTACACATTGATCTATTGATAGCTGGAACACCTAAAAAAACAAGCTACATCTATTTTCATTCCCAGCCATCAGTACTAACAGAAAAAGTCACAATAGATATTAGTAACAGTTGGGTCCACAGGCCAATATAAGGCAAGAAACACCCACAACATCTTCTCATGTATATCCTATAATACCCAAAAACGTCCATGGATACATATGATCTCATAAATTTTTATGGTCCAACTAGGAAGAGGGACATCACCTACTGCACCATTTGGTAAAACTAGGCCTTATTATTCTTATATATTCATCATCCTTAGTCTATCCAGTAGGTTATAAGTAAAAATTAAAGATTATATATATATCTTCCCTTCACATTAATGATCCTCTTCGTGCATTTCATATAACAAAAAAATATGATTACACTCACTACCAACCTATTGAAATACTTGTGTCTGGGTCATCCTTGTTAGTGCATCGGCCACCTCATTTCCTTTACCAAGTGTACAATCAAGCTCAAATTTATAATACTATAGGTATTCAACCCACAATATATGCGTCAGGTTGACAAATTCCTCTGTAAATATGTACACGAAGATTTTGTTGTTTGATTAAAACACAAACATCTCCCCCAGTAGTTTGTGCCTCCAACTGTACAATTCAGGTGTAACCATTGATAATGTGAGATTGTATGTTGGGTTGTTCCCAAAGGATATACATAACATATAATACCCATATTCCATTACTCTACCCCCTTCATTATAATTTCTCCATGATCGATCCTTAATTTGTAATAATAAAAAATGTAGGTTATGGATTGCTATTGTAGTATCGAGACTGGTGCTGATGTTAATCATGCTTGCCGCTAATAAAAGGCATTCTAAAGGGTGTCTTACAATTAAAATATCTTACCCTTATTTGTCAATAAAATCGATGAATATTATATGGATGATAATTATTGTATGAAAGGTTTATAATATATAGTTATAACCATGAAACTCTATATGTCATATACTTTCTTAGGATTCTCCTTTGAAACTACATCTCTCTCCTTCCATGGGTCAACTGATACAACTACCAGTATAATAATTTGACCCAATGAGTTAATCGTATCCATTAAGTAGTTGAACATTGTAAGGATAACACTCAATTAACCTCATGGATACATTTTTTTTAATCTATGTCCCCAGGACTACACTACTCATCCTATGTCAAAAATAATCCTCATATTCAATTGGTTGGATTAATGATACCAACCCTTACCTTATCACTTAACACTGCATTAATGCTCAACATTTAACCTCCATGGGAATTTATTATCACTGTATAGAAGTTTGGTGTCCCATCACACATCATCACATCCCCCCCAGTAAGATATTTTACTTTATCTATGTATTTTAGACATATTCTCCTGGCCGATATCATGAACCTGATGAATAGTATTGAAGTCAGTGCTTTGCATGTTTTATTTGACCCCTATATCCCTTCATTATTGTCCCAATAGTTGTGTGATACCTCTTTTAGTACATGTATGGTGTTTTTTTCCTATATTCCTTAGCTAAATCTACATCCCCTATAATTATATATCCCTTTTTTATCCAATAACCATGAAAAATTGAAACACAAGAAGAAGGAGTTGGTGTGTACCACTCACTATAATTCTCCACCACTAGGGACAATTCTTAGGCATATCATTTTTTTGATTGAAGCCTAATATATCGTATTGTTTGATTTGAAAGAAATATCACCTCACACATCTCCCCTCCCTACCTGATGGTTATGTGATTGCTTCCCAGACATTGGTTGAAAAGGATCTACCCACAATTTCTAAAAATCCTCCCACTAAAATGACTTTTCTCTAGATCACATTCGATAATGTTGATGATCAATTCACTACCCTATAGGATTCTTATTCTTGGGACCCACACTATGAATAATAAATTTCAATAATATCCATGATAATATGGAATTACCATGACCAAGGATATTGGGTGAAAATGGACTTCCTCTCCAATGAGGTGTCCAAGACTAATATATCTCTTATTTTTGATCATTAACCAATGTATTGAACATAAAAAATTGGAAGCATTGATGAATTGATCAGAATAAATTATTTCATTCATTGGGAAAATAATAATTACCAATTATGTATCTTCTTGAAACATGATATCTCTATTGAGAGGTTAGAGATCTCAAATTTACATTAGTCTATTAAAATTTTCTATGATATGGTGAATTGTAAAATTTTAATTGTTTAAACTAAGTTCAATGCTAGTATGTTGGATCAGATATGGAATGATCTATATTAATTCAATCTAGGTGAACTGCATTGGTTGGTGTTAGGTGAAACAAAACTATCTCATAGGTTTTAGAGTTGAATGGTGGGTAACTCTATCCTGAAAGGGATAAAATTTCATTCTCATCCATTTTCTCCCAAAATTGAATAAATTACATGATTTTATTGTGGGAAATCTATACGTAGTTAAACAATAATAAATGGAGTCTCAAAAAGTGGGGTATACTAGACATCTACCTTTCCATTTTTCAATCTATCTATTTTTTTCCCAAAACCGTGGTTATCCATTTGGTCCAAATTGTGTCAGACCACTCACAACTTCTTATCATCCTGAAGACATGTATTAATGGATGGAGCTATTCATATTTCTCTATTTAGTGGACTCTCAATCCATCTTATAAACAAAATTTAAACAATTATATAGGTGGGTTCCCATGTTAGTCTCTATATTAGCATCCACAACAACCATCATCATCTCCAAAATTGTTCTGATACCCTAGACCTCTTATATTCCCTCGGTGAACCTCAATCAAGGTGAACATAAATATGATATAGTTCACCCCTAGGTTTTCCCAGAATCGGATTAGAATGATGAAACCTTTACATCTAATTACATGAAAATGAGTTAGTACCATGAGGTGTTTGTTGTGCATGATATAAGACAATGTCAAATATCTAAAACCATTTTTTCCCAACTAAGGGCACCCCAATATATCTTATTTCCATGATTTGACAAAATATAAATTATGAGGCAGTTATTATAATATTAATCTAGAAGATGGATCCCTCCAAAGTGATCGTGGAAGGATTAGTTTAGTTTCTGTGATGTATTTTAATTACATTTTATATCCCCCAAATCCGTGAATGTAGGATGGTTATCATGGAGGTGTGGTTGATATCTTTAGTTCTATTCCACATGTTGTGGATTCACATGTCAATGAATTAATGTAATGAATACTAAATGTGTTTGTGTATTTTAAAACCATTAAAAAATCCTATTAAAGTTGTTCTCTCGAACCAGATGGATTTTTTGGGGTCTTTTAATGTCAAATACATTAATTTCATCAAAAAATATCATGTTTATAACATCCAGGAATTCATTCATAAGTGCCTATTTCATCAGGTATCTAGTGAAACTAAAATGTATTTAATTTAAATATAATGAATATCATTATCCAATAGTTCATACCTATCAGTATGTGTACATTCATGTGAAAATTTATATCCACAATTATCAATTGAAGGATGTCACATCATATCTAGAATTTATACATTGATGAGAATCTTAAATTTTTTAAAGGTATGTATACTAATGAATCCATGCATATAGCCCAATATATAATTATAGATATTACTTAGAGGGTGTTGGGTTATAATATTATTATTAAAGTGGATATGAAAAATTAATATGAATGTCTCCAGTGGATATTTATCTTCCAGGTGATGAGGTGAAAGGGATTCTCAGAATGAGGTAATGAATATCTTATTCTCTAATATACCACATTTTGTTTATATATTCTCATTATGGTTAATAAATGTGTTTTTATTAAATCATTAAGGGTACTACAACATGGTGATTACATATCCCCTTTTATTTTGATCGTGGAAAACGATGCCTTTAGTAATGTATTTTCCTCAAGGGTGAAACAAGGTTTCATTAATCCCTACCTCTTCCATCAAAATTTCATTGGTGACATCCATATTATCTATGATAATTAAATGATATTATTTATTAAGATATTATTCCCCTTAGTTAGAGGTAATAAAACCCAATTAAATAGTACTCCTGATTGAGCAGTGAAATAAATAACTGGGAAAAAATGTAAGTATCCCCCGCCCATTTTTAGATGGATGAAGGAAAATAATTTAGTCCATAATAGAATCACATAGTAAGAATTTTCTATAATCAATTTGGGAGAACCTATGGTCCATGTTATGGAACAAATTAGTTAACATTAGGTCATGGTGCAAAAAATATCAAACAGTAAAAAAAATAACCCATTTTGTTGTGTTGTAGTAGGACTTATTTGATTAAAAGCATTTTGTCCTTTATACCTATGAAAGTACTATTGTTACCTAAGTACACCTTGTCTATTCACAATGTGATTAAAAATTTATAATCCTCATTACTTTGGGATGCCCTGGGAGAGAGAATATATCATTGAGCCTATTGGAAAAAATTAATTAAACAATTATAGGCTAGAGTTATTAACAAAACAAATATCACATAGGAAATTTATTTTTTTGTAAGGAAAATTGATTAGGGGGTCATTAGAGTTAAATTTTATTAGATTATATTTTTAATAATTAATCAATGGAATATAATGATTAATACAAGGTTCCACTCATATTTATTATGATGTTTCCTCCAATGCAGTCCACTTCTGACTCAAAACCACCTGATGTGGATTTTGGGGTATTGGGAGATCAATTTTGTTAAATGTAATTGGGTAAGTGATGTGTAGGGTTTACCGAGTATTAATATGATGATCATTTCATTATATCATGATAGTAAATATCCTAACATTTCCAGCATGATATTGAACACCCACATAATAAGTGTTTCGATGATATCCATTTGGAGAACATTTTTGATGAATGTATGTTAAAGGGATCCCCATAGAGACACTTCATGGAAAATATTACATAAACATGACCCAAATGGACTAGAAAAATTCAAATTAGGGGATTATTCTCTAGAATAAAGGGGATAGGAATAAAAATAAATTTTTTAATTTGATAATTCGGAATCATTATATTCCTACTAATGCAATGGTTAGAAAAAATGGGATGGTGTTAATTTCATATTCTCTTTCTAAACGATTCATATGGAATAATCCTTATTTTCCCTTTTCTATAATACTAAATGGGCGACAATGGTATGGTAGATATAGGTGATTTCATAGGTGTTTTACTGATCACTTACTCCTTCAATAATTTCCATATATTTATTCAATAATGGTTTAATGGAGGTGGATGGAATAATAATTATGAGACAACTTGGTCCATCTTGTTCACATAATGATATTGATGTTTATGGGAGGCTAGAATCACGGTATATCATAATGGACCCCAATATTCTTGTACATCATTTGTAGTAATGGTAAAATTCTTTATCATGTATCTTGAACATCTTCTGAAGCATTCTAATAGGGATTCCGTGCTCAAGGGGCCGCATGCCCAGTAACTCTTCATATATACCCTCTCATTCCTTAGCACATGGGAAATAGATAATATGGAACCCCACCCGACATTGTGTGAGACATAATTTTGATGTCTCTGGCTGTTATGGTATAATCAAGGGGAGAGGTGACATTCATGAATCAGTGTGTTCGTTGATTTTTACATTCAGTATCTAATAAGGGGATGGTTACCATCTTCGAAAAAAATATAATTATTTTTTCAATCTTTGTAACTTATTTTTCTCAAAACAATATTTCATAGATTCATCCACAATAGAATCAAATACTATTTTTTATCTCCTAGAAGAATATCTTTGAAACCATGTCTTATTATCTACCTTATCATCATATTCAAGTCCCTCATCACCAATGATATCATGTTACTTCATATATCTCTTGAAGGAAACCTTGTGGCTGATTTCCTAGCCTCATACCCTTCCCTAGAGTTCCCTCTATATGAATTCTACTATTTGGTCTCCAATCCCCCATGATGTGTTTGCATTGTCATAGGGGATTCTCTCATCCTCCAGTTCTACAGGACCTAATGGTGGTGCAGCTTGTATGTCCCCCCTCTCGTTCAATGAAAATATTTATATTGAACTATTTGGACATAATGATGGATGAGAATGTTAATAAAGTCAAAATTCTAGTTATGGGATATTCGTTCAAAGAATATTGTTATTCTTTTTTATGAACATGATTTGGTGGGAAAATGTACAATATAGGGAAATTAACAGTTTATAATGTTATTTATATCATATTTCTCTAAAAATCTACACAGAAATTTTTTTTAGTGATGTTACTATAGAAATATATTATATAAGTCCTGTCATTTATAGTGTGGTTATGTGAGAGTTTTTATAATAATTTTTCTCATTTAAAAAAATAGAATGATATTTTCCATATATTTTTTCTTATATCAAATAAATATAATAAATCCATACAAAAATGATAACATTAATATGTTAGAAAAATAATCATTAAATTATTTTTTATTCTATTGAATAATTGTCTAAAATAAAATAATTATTGTTTTACATGAATTTTAGAGCCTCTATAGTTTTTGGTAATGGTTATTTTGTTCTTTTATAAAATAATATAATATAACTGAGAAAAAAATCATCATGGTAGATGTAGTCTTCTAGATTAAAAATCTATATGAGGTCCATTGGATTGCTAGAGAGGCCCACTGACCAGATGATGGATAAAAATTTGTAGGGAGATCTGGTCACCACCGTTCCTCGGGGCCCGTTCCGTGACTACCCCAAGCCTGCCTTCCATAGGCCAGGGGCTGGGGACTACCACCAAGGTGTAATTCCTGGTAAAAAGTGAAGGCATTTACTTTGTAAAGTTAACAAAAACCATAGAGTAAGCAAGCAGAAGTAAACACTATGTAAAAACAACTAGTACAACATTAGTACGGAAAAAGTAAATTGGCCAGAATACAAACCCAAATTTGAAAATAAAGTACAGCTGGAAAGGGAAAACATCAACTTAAAGTAAAGCCTCAGCCTCGAGTCGTCCACTGGAAATCCCACCTTAAGGGTGGGTACATATAGCCTCCACAACTCCTCGGGTCCAACCGTCCGCTCTGAGTACGTCCCTCCTAAAGGTCCACCTCTAGGTATCGTCCTGCTCCACAAGCCTCAAACACATTTAGCGTTGTCCGTCGTCTGCAACCAACACAATGTAGTGCGGGCATAGCCCGTGCAGGGTGAGTATAAGGTACTCAGTAGGGACCCCGAGACCCCCGAAGGTCTCCCAATATCCACAAAGGACAACCCACAAAGGAAATATACAATCACGATGTAACATCCAACACTGCTTAGGTATATGCCCATACATATACCAAAGTCATCAATTTTTGTTCGGCTCCATCTTTCGAGCTCAATAACAACCCAGTACACACAGGAAAATCACAACCCAGTCCACATAGGAAAACAAAACATAATCCACACAGGATAGCACAACACAATCCAAAATGGAAAGAAAAACACGATTCAGCTCAAATAGGTATACTTCTTCGTATAAAGATAAAGATGATCAAATATATCCACTGATTCATCTAAGTCGTTGGACCCACAATGTATCGAATGGTACTAACCCCCACAATGACCCACAAAGGATCTGACCCACACATGATCAATAGGTAACTAACCACTGCAATGACCCACAAAGGATCGTACCCACACAGGATCTGTAGGCCCTGGCCCACACAGGACCGCTGAGTGCTGACCCCCAAAGGATCGGAACCACACAGGATCCATAGCACTGATCCGCGTAGGATCACTGAGTGTTGTAGTCTTCACCATCGAATCCACTGAGGATCTCAATACAGTCGTCGTCGTCGTCGGAGTCGCAGCTAGATCTAGGGTTCCTGCACACAGCAAGCTTGTTCGGGAGAGTCTGCTCCATGAGCCGAGAAGCTGATACATCAACTGACACACAGTCCAGAGTTGATGTATCAAAATGTTATGTATCGTCAACAGGAACTCAACGTTACAGACGACACGTCCAACGGATTCCCGGTCTGAGGGTTATTGGCTTTTTCATCCCAGGGGCCCAGTTGGTTTTTAAGTCAAAACCAACACGACTGTACTCCAACTGTGTCCAAACCTAGATAGTAGTAAGTAAAAATGTCCATCTCACTTAAAGAATCCATCAAATTCGACTGTACGTCAGTTGGACGTTTGGAGGTCAAGTTATAAGCGTTTTGCTCCAAGGCCCGGTAGATTACATGTACGAACCAACCCTGCTGAACACAAAGATCTCTGAAACCTTGAGTGTGATATACTGAAACACCCTTATTATTCGAAGGATTGCTACGCAACTAACGGTGTGTCAATCGGAGGTCTGTAGCCCATGTTATGGGTAAAAGACCATGAGGGGTACGGAAATGGGGGTTTTGGGCCCGGACTGACCCGGCCCGAGACCCCCTGGGTCGAACCGACCCGGGTCCAGATCGGCCCGTTTGGGCATGGCCCGGCCTGGCAGCCTGACGCGCTGGTGTGTGGCGCAAGGTGGCTCGGCCGAACGGCCGAGCCATTCGGAATGCGGGGGGGGGGGGGGGAGGAGGAGGATGGTGCTGCCCCCAGCGGTTAGTAACCACGACCCCCCTTAATGGGGGCCGCTCAACTGTCGGCCGAGGGATTGAACCCCCGGCTTTTCCCCTGTCCAGCAAGCCGGCCACGGCCAGCCGGTTTCTGCCACCACGGGACTAGCGATGGCCAATCCCTCCTTCTCTAACACCAGGGACTTGGAACCGTCCGCCGGTTCCCCTGATCTACCGCGGCATGGAACCGGCTGTGCCTTTGTCCGTCCAGCGCAGCATGACAGCGCCGCGCTCCTCCGCCGCGTCCCCGCTCTGGCAACGGTGTCTTTTGTAATTCTCCGGCACGGCACGACAGTGCCACATCTTTGGTTCGTCTTCAATGGCACGGCGTGAGGGCGCCGCGTCTCTTGCCGCATAACACCACGCGGTGCGATGACACCACACCATCATCATTCCATTTCACTATAGGAACAAAAACAAAAATAAGGGAGGAGGGGTGGCCATGTTTTTGATGTCCGACCCCTTCCCGTTAATCGATATCAAGAGGTCCATAATCCTCGAAAAATGACAATGGTAATAATCATGAACTAAACAAAATAAACCCATACCTCAAGCGTAGCTTGAACGGAGGTTCGTCGCGGAAATATCCGACGCGAAAGGTGGCATCGCGAAAGGAGAAATATCGTGGAAGAAAACATCATGGAGGAAAGCGTAACGGTAGGAACATCGTTGGCATTAGGTGATCTCTGAGGAAGGCGTCTCTCACCGTCGTCTGTCGTCGGAGGTCGATGTTCTTCGCCAGTGGTAGTGCGTTCTTCGCGTTCTTCATCAAAGAACAAATAATGCCCAAGACCTCTCTTTTCCTCCCCAAATCTCACAGAACAAGGTTCCAACACCAAATAAAATAATTTCCTCACTTATTTTATTAACAGAACTTAAACTTTTGAATTTCAAACATTAACATTTAACTCACTTAATTAAATAACTTAAGTTATCAAATTAATTTTGAGTTGAAGGAGTTAGTGAATATGAAGGGGTGGGGTTCGTGTGGGACCCACCACCCTCATAAACTCCCATGGTATGTTGAGTGGTTTCTCCCAAATTCCACCCAAATGTTTTAACCACTTAGAAAATAAAAATTCTAGTTAAATTTGTATTTTAACTTCCACAATTTTTAACAACTTCCCCCGTGAAAATGAATCTCAGGAATAGGAGTTCCTAGGCAATTACCGACGTTGTGGTTCCATCGGTGCCCTCAGAATTTGATTCTGATCATCGGTTCAAAAGTTAGGAATTCCCACTCGTTAGTTCACTAAACGTACCCGAGATAAACTTCAGATAGATATTCCATGCACACAGGGCCTCAGAATGAAGTACCGTCAGAAATAGTGTTCTTGTAAAATGCCAAAGAGAATAAAAACAAATATTTCCTAGAATTTTACTGGTATTTACATTACACCCACCTCAGAGATTTAAGTCCCCGTAAAGATACATCACAAACTTGGGAAACAAAAGTGGGTATTGTGCACCCATTTGAGCCTCCCGCTCCCAAGTAATCGCCTGGAGGTTCTCGTGCTTTTATATGATGCGCACTAGAGGAATCAATCATCCACATAGGACCCGCTCCTGTCGATCCTCGATCTCTACTAGGACCTCCGCAAACGTCGCCCCATCATCAAGGTCTAGCTCCCCATGGTCAATGATATGCATCGGGTCGTGCACGTATCTCCTCAGTTGAGTCACGTGGAAGATGTCGTGAACCCAGTGCAACTGAGGTGGTAGAGCCAGGCAATAAGCAACCTCGCCAATACTACTGAGGACCTGGAATGGTCCGATGAAGTGTGGAGACTACATGCTGCATCGACCAAATCTCTGTAATCCATGTCGATTTGAGACCCGCAAGAAGACGTGGTCACCATCCTCAATCTCTAGTGGCCTCTGCCTCTTGTTAGCATAATACTTCTGCCAGCTCTGAGATGTCCTCATCTGCTCCTCAATGACCTGGACCTTCTCTGTTGTGTCCTGGAACATCTCTGGTCCCAGAAGTGTTGACTCCCCTGTGTCTGCCCAGCACAGCGGTGATCTGCAAGGTCGGTCGTACAACGCCTCATATGGTGCCATCCCGATGGTGGAGTGGTAGATGTTGTTGTACGTGAACTACACCAAGGGTAGGTGGTCCTCCCAGCTACGACCAAAGTTAGGGACACATGCATGGAGCATGTCCTCAAGAGTTTGAATGGTTCTCTTCATCTGACCATCTATGTGAGGGTGAAAGGCAGTGCTCAGACGTAGTTGTGTCACGAACACCTCCTACAACCCCTTCCAAAGCAGGGATGTAAAGTGAGCATCTCGATCGGAGATGATAGATGATGGAACACCATTATGCCATAAAATCTCCTGAACTTATAGATGTCCCAAGCTCTACACTATGCCCTGCTCTCTGATGGGTAGAAAGTGCACCGACTTTTTGAGTCGGTCGACAATCACCCAAATGGAGTCGTGACCTCTGGAAGGGCGTGGAAGTCCAGTCATGAAGTCTATAGATATCCGGTCCCACTTCCACTCTGGGACCTCCAAGGGTTATACCAAGCCTGCTGGTACCTGATGCTCTACCTTCACCTGCTGGCAGGTGAGGCATCAAGAAACGAACTCCGCCACAGCCTTCTTCATACCTGGACACCAGTGATGTCGTCTGAGATCCTGGTACATCTTCGCCACCCTAGGATGTACCACCAAAGGGGAAGTATAAAACTCCCTCATCACCTCCTCTTGTAAATAAACTAGTTCCAAGGTAAGTCCTCTGAAAAGGACATCGTGCTCTTCTCCTTTGGAGAAACCATCAGCTGCTTGTCCTAAGGATATCTACACAAGTCGCGTCTCATAGTCAGTGTCCCCAAGCTGTGCCTCTCTAACCCGCTGTAGTAACAGAGGAGTGACTGTGATTGACTGAAGGAAGGCTGATCCATCTCTATCCATGAAGCATATCTACAAAGTGGCTAGCTGCTATGTCGCCTCCTCAAGTAGCGGAATGCCCGTCCTCCTGCTAAGAGCATCAGATACCATGTTCCCCTTCCCAAGAGTATGGACTATCTCAAAGTCATAGTCTTGGAGGAACTCGAGCCATCACCACTGTCTCAGGTTCAGTTCCTTCTGTGAGAAGATGTACCTGAGACTTTGGTGGTCAGAAAAGACTATAAAATGCTTGCCCATCAAATAGTGTCGCCACATCTTCAGAGTGAAGACCAATTCTGCTAACTCCAGGTCATGGGTAGTGTAGTTATGCTCATGCGGCCTCAACTAACATGATCCATAGGCAATCACTGCCTTCTCCTGCATCCGGAAACATCCGAGTCTTGTCCCTAATTCATCGCAGTAGACTAGATACCCTACTCCCTCCTCTAGTAACCTCAAGATAGGTGAGCTGGTCAATCTCTGTCTCAGCTCCTGGAAGCTCTACTGACATCTTTCTGAACACACAAAGGGTTTCCCCTACTTCGTCAAATTTGAGAGTGGTGCTGAAACCCTAGAGAAGTTTGGCACAAATCTCCGATAGTATCCAGCAAGTCCCAAGAAACACCGCACCTCCATCACAATCTTGGGTGGCTCCCAATCTAGCACTGCCTTGATCTTCGCAGGATCCACCGCAAATCCTGCCTCAGAGATGACGTGCCCCAAAAAGTGGACCTCACATAACCATAACTGACACTTCGAGAGAATACCATAAAGTTGGTGCTCTCGGAGTGTGTCCAGTACAACCCGTAAATGGTAGGCATGATCCTCCTCAGTGGTCGAGTATATCATAATGCCGTCGATGAAGACTATGACAAATAGATCGAGGTATGGCTGAAAGATTCTGTTCTTGAGGGACATGAACACTGCTGGAGCATTGGTCACACTGAAGGGCATAACCAAGAACTCATTGTGGCTATACCGACATCTGAAGGCCGTCTTCTGCATGTCCTCGTCCCTAACTCTGAACTTATGATAGCCTGACCTAAGGTCTATCTTCGATTACCACCATGCACCCTTGAGCTGATCGAAAAGGTCATCAATCCTCAGTAGCATATACATGTTCCTCACTATCACTTGGTACATGCGACGATAATTGACACAAAGTTTCAAGCTCTCGTCTGCCTTCTTGGTGAACAAAATCGGGGAAGCCGAGGGTGAAACACTGGGTCAGATGAATCCCTTGCCCTGCAAGTCCTCCAACTGTACCCATAGCTCTCGAAACTTGGTGGGGGACATCTGATATGCTGGGTGGATATAGGGGTTATCCCGGTGTATAGGTCAATATAAAAGTATACCTCTTTGCGAGGATGTAGTCCTGGAATGTCGTCAGGAAAAACGTCCGCATACTGAGCCACCATTGCAGGAAAACTAGGACTCTACACATCAACTGCTCCTAGGATGAGGCTAGCCAACTGATGAGTTATGGGTTGTCCTCTCCTCTAGGTGAGTCCATCCTGTGCTGCTAAGGCTCCCTTATCGCCAGTGATGATGAACCTGCTCCCCTCGGTGCGAACACATCGCACCTTGCGCCTAATACAGTCGATCTGAGCATGAACCGTAGATAACCAATCCATGCCTATGATGGCGTCGTAAGGCCTCGATACTGCTACCCAAAGATCTCAGCCAAAGATCTCACCTCCTAGAGTATGCTAACACTGCTGGCACCAGTGCGTAATCACCAAGTCTTCTCCCGTAGGAGTCCTTAGCCGTAAGGATCGAGCCAACGACTCTGTCAGAATCCCCGAGCTCCAAACAATGGCAGAGACTATGAAATAATGACTCAATATTATGTCTATAAGAACTACCGCAAGGGTGGAATAGATACATATTGTACCTTGAATCATCTCGAGCTCGTCGTGGTCGTAGGCCTCCGAAAACTGGAGTTGTACCTATTTCTTCCAAACAGCTCCTTGTGGTCAGGGTGGACCTCCTGGTCATGGTGGTGGTAGAGCCTCAAAGTGTTGCCCTCCACCTACTGCTCGGCCAGCTCCTCTGCCTCGTCCTCCTGCTTCCTACAGACCACCACGATCAACCCTATGCCTCTGCCTGGGTGGGCCATCAACCTTTTGCTGCTCCTCGGCACGGTGGTTTGGGCAGTCACGAGCAATGTGCCCTGCCCTCCGCAGGTGTCGCACTATCTACCTCTCAAAAGACTTGCTCCGCGCAGTGTGCCCCGCACTACTGAGGCAGTGTCCTGAGGTCGTCTGTCAGAGGGTTTGGTCTGTCTGGACCCATGAGTCATCCGTCGACTGCCTGCTATAGAAGACTCTTCTATATGCCGCCCTATGGTATGTCTCGCTGCTAAAGAAGGCTTAGCAAGGAAGCTCTCAAACAAAAGGGATCGCTCTAGTACTCCAGCCTGATTCAGAATGCTGAGGGAGATCAGCGATGCCCTGATCTCCTGCCTCAATCCCTGATCAAAGGTTTGGGCCTAGAAGAATGGGTCTCGTACCATGTCTATTGGGTAGCGTGAGAGATCGGTAAATCTCACCGAGTACTGGGCGACCGTCAAGTTGCCCTATCGAAGCTGTAGAAGCTCTTGGATTGGAACCGAACAGAGGGTGGCTGGGACGAATTCGGAGCGGAAGAGGCTCTCAATGTTCGTCCAGAGGAGAGATGCCTTGTCGTGCACTTGGAGCATCAAGCTCCACCATCTTCCTGCTACCGCGTGCAGGAGGCTCGCTGCGAGGATCACCATGAGGAATGATGGTGTCCTCACTAACCTAAAAACCCATACAACTGCCTCTAGCCAGTCCTCGGATGCCTGGGGGTCCATCTCCCTACGGAACGTGGGTGGTTGCTGGTGCTGAAACTCGTGCAGTGCACTAAGGCGATGTCCATCGTCAGCGGCCGTGGATGGTAGCATCGGTGGCTCGGTGGGTAGAGGTACCACTGGTGCCTCTGCTATCAAAGGGCCCTATACGAAGGGCTCGTCGCTCGGTGGGCTGTCGGCGCGCACAACTCTTGGAGCCCTAGCTGGCTACCGTCGTGGGGCCATCTTGAATAGAAATAGGTGTGCCACGGTCAAACATTATACCTGGAGAGTTGACATTAAGTAACCACAAAGAAAACTTGAAAAACACATGCAATCAATGTTTTCTTGCATTAAGTAGAAAATCAGAAGTCAGGGTCCTGGTGTACGGATAAGTCGGCCGCCACACCAACACTGGACTCCCTGGACTGATAACCACACTCAATACACTTGACACTATTGCTTCACATAGAAAAGATCAGAGTCCTTAGTTCTGTGGTAGAACCGAACTACTCTGATACCAATTTGTCATGGCCCGTCATCGGGGCCCGTGCCGTGACTACCTCAAGCCCGCCATCCATAGGCTAGGGGATTGAAACTAGCACCATGGCATAATTCCTGGTAAAAATGGAAGGCATTTCCTTTGTAATGTTAACAAACACCACAGAGTAAGTAAGCATAAGTACACACTAAGTAAAAACAACTGGTATAACAGTAGTACGGAAAAATTAAATGGGCCAGAATACAAACCCAAAACAGAAAGTAAAGTACAACTGAAAGGGGAAAACAACAACTGAAAGTAAAGCCACAGCCTCGAGTCATCCACTAGAAATCCCACCTGAAGGGTAGGTACAGATAGCCTCCACTCGGGTCTAACCGTTCGCGCTGAGTACGTCCCACCCAATGGTCCACCTCCAGGTACCGTCTTGCTTCGCAATCTTCAACCATGTTCAGTGTTGTCCGTAGTCTGCAACCAACACAACATAGTGCAGGCATAGCCCGTGAAGGGGTGAGTATAAGCTACTCAGTAGGGACCCCGAGACCCCCGAAGGTCTCCCAAAATCCACAAATGTCATCCACAAAATAAAGATACAATCACAAAGTAACATCCAACACTGCTTAGGTATATTCCCATACATATACCTAAGTCATCAATTATCATTCGACTCCAACATCCAAGCTTAAGAACAACCCATTCCACATAGGAAAATCACAACCCAGTCTACACAGGAAAACAAAATGCAATCCACACATGATAGCACAACACAATCCACAAAGGAAAGAAGAACATGATTCAGCTCACACAGGTATACTTATTCATATGGTGATAGAGATGATCAGATATAGCAACTAATTCTTCAAAGCCGTCAGACCCACAAAGGATCAAAAGGTACTAACCCCCGTAATGACCGTAAAAAGGATCTGACCCCTACAGGATCGATAGGTAACTAACCCCCGCAATGACCTACACAGGATCAGACCCACACAGGATATATAGGCACTGGCCCACACAGGATCGTTGACCGCTGACCCACATAGGATCGGACCCACACATGATCTGTAGGACTGATCCAATTAGGATCGCTGAGTGTTGTAGTCGTCGCCGTCGAATCCACTGAGGATCTATTCACAGTCGTCGGAGTCGTCTGAGTCGCAGCCAGCTCTAGGTTTCTTGCGCATAGCAAGCTCGTTCGGGAGGGTCCACTCCATGAGCCGAGAGGCTGATACATTAACTGACACATAGTCCAGAGTTGATGTATCCAAAAGTATTGTATCATCAACAGGAACTCAACGTCATAGACGGCACATCAAACTGACGCCTGGTCTGATAGTTATTGGCTTTTTCGTCCCAGGGGCCCGGTTGGTTTTTAAGTCAAAACCAACCGGACTATACTCCAACTATGTCCAAACCTTGAGAGAAATAATCCAAAAGGTCTGTTTCACTTAGAGGAATCCATCAAAGTCAACGGTACATCAATTGGATGTCCAGATCTCAAGTTATAAGTGTTTTTGCTCCCAGGGCCCAGTTGATTACGTGTACGAACCTACCCAGTCAGACCCAAAGTTCTCCGAAACCATGAGTGCGATATAGCGAAATTACCATATTCTTCCAAGGATCTCTACGCAACTTATGGTGCGTCAATCAAAGGTTCATAGCACATGTTATGGGCAAACGCCCGTGAGGGGTTCAGAAATGGGGGTTTCGGGCCCGACCCGAGACCCCCTGGGTCAGCCCGAACCGGGTAGGCCCACTTGGGTGTGGCGCGGCCCATCCTGGGAGTGGCCCAGCCCGGCCTGGAAGCCCAGCACACTGGCACGCGGCGCTAGGTGGCACGGCCGAATGGTCGAGCCATTCAGAAACCGGGGGGGGCGCTGCCCCCCGCGGTTTGTAACCGCGGCCCCCCTTAATGGGGGCCGCACAGCTGGCCGGTCGGGGGTTTGAACCCCCGACATTTCCCCTATCCGGCTGGCCCACCCCGAGCGGCCGGTTTCTGCAGCCACAGGACCGGCGATGGCTGGTCCCTCATTCTTCAACACCAGCGGCCCGAAACCGGTCGCCGGTTCCCCTGCTCCGCCGCGGCCCAGAACCGGTTGCGACCCTTGTTCGTCTGGCACGGCACAACGGTGTCGCGTCGTTGTTTCGTATTCAACGGTGTGGCGTGATGGTGCCGCTTTTCTTGCCACATGACCCTGCATGGTGCGACGACATCGCGCCATCCTCATTCCATTTCACGATAAGAACAAAATCGAAGATAAGGGATGATGGTCGGCCGTGTTTGTGCGGTCTGGCCCCCTCACGTTAATCTATAGCAAGAGGTACTTAATTCTTGAAGAACAACAATGTTAGTAATCACGAACAAAACAAAATAAACCGCTACCTCGAGCATAGCTTGATCGAAGGTTTGTCACGGAAATATCCGACGCGGAAGGTGGCGTTGCGAAAGGAGAAAAGTCACAGAAGAAAATGCCGTGGAGGAAATCATCATTGTAGGAACGTCATTGGCGTTAGGTGATCTCCAAGGAATGCATCTCTCGCCATTGTCCGCCATCGGAGGTTGGCATTCTTCATCGGTGGCAGTGCATTCTTCGCATTCTTCATCGAAGAACAAAGAATGCCCAAGACCTCTCTTTTCCTCCCCAAAGATCACACAACAAGTTTCCAACCCCAAATAAAATAAGTTCATCACTTATTTTATTAACATAACTTAATCTTTTTAATTTCAAACATTCACATTTAACTCACTTAATTAAATATCTTAAGTTATCAATGTAATTGTGAGTTGAAGGAGTTAAAGATTATGAAGGGGTGGGGTTCGTGTGGGCCCCACCACCCTCATAACCTCCCATGGGAAGTTAGGTGGTTTTCCCTAACTTCCACTCAATGGTTATAACAACATTGAAAATAAAAATTGTAGTTAATTTTTTATTTTAAATTAAAAAATTTTTAACAACTTCCCTCGTGAAAATGCAACTCGGGAATAGGCGTTCCTAGGCAATTAGAGGCACTGCAGGTCCATTGGTGCCCTCAGAATTCGATTCCGAGCACCGTTTCAAATGCTAGGAATTTCCGCACGTTTGTTCACTGAACATACCCGAGCTAAACATTGGATAGAAATTCTAGGCACACCGGGCCTCAGAATCAAGTGTCGTTAGAAACCACGTTCTTGTAAAATACCAAATAAAATTAAAAAAAATTCTGTGAATTTTACAGGGCTTCACAGATCCAACAATGACACCATCAGATAAAATTGAAATCTAATAAATTATATTATGGAGAAAGTAGTGGGAGAAGTATTTTTAATATCACATAATCTATTTTTTGGGACATCTAGAATATTTTGTATTACATTGTGTAAAACTAGCTAGTTACTGGAGGACAATAAATTTATGATAATGATGATAGGGATGTGAAACCCAAGGAAAGTATCATATATCATATGCATTTATTATATAATTTAAATCCAAATCACTCCCTTAAAATATAATTCCTAAAAAAACAAAATAATGACACTATTATGAGAAAAAATTTCCATCTCAACCTAACTTTTTAATAGATCAACTGTTTGGTTTGTGAATTTGTTCAATTTTGATAAGTGTCCTATTCTCAAAACATGGATACTCAATGTCTAATCTCTTTTACACATTGATAATGATGAGTCATCAATTTTTTGTTTGGTTAGGATAATAAACTGGGGAATTCTTAAACTAGGAACCATTCTCGGTTTCTCTACGCTTGATTATCCTTCAGAGGATTTAATTTCATGGTGTATCATTAATCTGGTTGAAGTAGGTGTCTATATTGATTATTGTTCATGAATTAATTACTCAGCATTCTTGTATTATTACATTTGAATTACTATATAATGTATTGTTATTTATTCTCATTTCTTTTATATATATTCTATGTGGTTTTATTTAAAAATTAATTTACACATTTCATGTGTTCGATGAAATTTCACAAAAGTGATTTTGACTCAAAAATTAGTTTTCAAGAAATAAAGTAGTGATTCAACATTTTAAATAAATATTTATAAATTATGAGAATGGATTATATAAAATTTTACCCAATTAAGGTAAAATGGGAACCTTGGGGTCTTTGAATAAGGACATCTTCTAACCTTAGACAGTGTGCAACTACTAGGTATTATCATTCTAATATTGATATAATTTTGAATGATAAAATATCGATACGTTCAAATTTTTTTTGATTAGTGTCACATTTCATGCTTGAGTATGAATTCCTATAGTATTGTATAAATTCTTGAGTATTTATGAATTTCATTAAAATAAATTTATTATCCTCAAATGATTTTTTTATTTGCAACACTGAGTTTAGTTTGTGTTACATTAAAGACACCCATTAATTTATTTTATAAATTCTTGAGTATAACTTGAACTTATGTTTTTATACCATTTCATCTTCCTCATCAATAAATTAATATTAATAATGAAGATATAATGAAATATATATCTAAAATGTAATTTTATTTATTCATGTTATTATCATGACCTACATCTATATCCGCTACCAACAAATTGGGAACTATAACATTGCTTATGGGTTAGGAGGATTATAACATCTTGAAACTGATGTGACTCATTTTCCATCAAGACAATTTATGGTTGGAATTGATGATGGATATAATTTTATATAAATAAGTACATTATTTTTAACATAAGTATAATAATAGAAAAAAATATCTCATCTACCTTTTTCAACATTAATTATATTGGAAACATGCTGAGGTTGATCATGTGTACTACAGATTACAACCTAATAATGTGATGTGATTGATTTTTCAGCGACTCATTACATGAAATAAATAAATTGAAAAATTAAATGACAATATGATATATTTATTTCTATAAATATTTAATAAAATAAAATTTCACATCTAACCTATTACCATCCTACACTATGGAAAAACTAATTTTTCTTGTGTCTATGGACAAGTACTGCCACACTATTTAATGTGATATCTTTTTAATTACAATCATACATATATGGTAATAATGATATATTATGGTAATATATATGATATATATATATATATATCATAATTATGGTTCTATATGGGTGATATATTACTTACCATTCTTATTCTCCAACCATCGATGTAATGGAAACAACATTCATGCATACATATGTAATATAGTCACCATGAATGATATAATTAATTTTCAATCTATAAAATTATTTATGAACATAGTTAAGTGTATAATGAATTAATAAGATGATATTATAAGGAAATGTTTTCTAAATATGATGAATTTATTATCTGTGTACCAGTAATAAATCTGCAACAGAATAACTTTCATGGAAAATGAAACAGTTAACACTATGAAAAAAGGATTTTTGTATGGAATTTTGAACAAAAAGTGTTGAATTGTTAAAGTGGATAAATTATGATATTATATATTTTATTATTATTTTTAAATTGATTTTTTGAGAAAATTATACTTATTATATCTTGTTTTGTAATGTGATAGAATAATATAATAACATAAGGTAAGGTATTTTCATATCACTTTTTTTCTATAAGACGAATGAAAATTTTAAATCATGATTAATTTATATGGTGTGTATAATAACATATAATATATTCAATTATAGATCAAATTTAAATTATTATTTTTTACATTTACATTTTAATAATTATTTATCATGGGATTTTTTTTCAAATCTTACTAAAGGAGTAAGGTACATTTGTGTTAATTTATCATCATTGAGATAAAAGCTCTATTTTTCAACTTCCAAATTTTATGATGTGTATATAATGAAATATTTAATTATTATATCATGTATAAAAAATATTTTATAATATATAATAATTTATTTCATTTTATTATTCATGGTTTTTTAAATTCAAAAGTTACCTTACCGGTATGGGTTCTATGTTACAATTTCACTTTTATTGACATTGTTTATGATAATGATTTCAATGTTGAAATATTTAAATATATATATTATGAAATTTGACACATCTTATAATTATAATGTTAAACATTTAAAATATTTTGTTTCATTTTCCTCTCTTTTTGGACTCAAGAGATCAAAAATATAATTTAAGGAAAAATTGACTTTATATATTTTTTAAAATGAAAAAACATTTTCAAAAAAATACATGTTTTATAATAAAAATATTAGGAATATATTCAATATAATATTTTCCTTGATAAATGAAATTTTTACCAATGATTTAGTTTTTTATATATGAATTAAAATAAATCATTATGTCATTTTCTAAAAAATTCTATGTTGACATTTAAAAGAAATGTGAAAAGAAAATTTGTTTTTATGTGTACAATAGTTAATTAATTCTCCTCTAAACTGATCAAATTTTAATTCATGTATAATTTATAAGTTATTTATAATATTTAAATTTTTTATTTATAATTTTCAAATTGTTAAATGAAAATAATTTTGAAAAAGTAGTATGTTTGATAACTATTTTTCAATGTTATAAAGTTGTTTTCCTACTAAAAAGATTTATGATACATTTAAATATTATGTTTTATGTTCCAAATGTTAAATTTGATGAAAACTAATTATATGATATTTATTTAAATTTTATATTTTAATTAGTTGATTTTCATTGATTGTTTATTTTCCACATGAATGTATAATTGGTATTATTATTCATAAAATATGATAACCATTCGTATTTCCTACTAATTGGTGGGTACATTATCCGATGATAAAATAAATAGAATTTCTCACATTGTTTTATGTTTAGGATGATGCTATCTGTTTTTGTGAAATTTGTTTAATTTCCATGGTTTATAACATGATTATGTGTTTATAAACAATGTTTAGATTCCTTGATTAATACCATGATCAAATTATTAGGATACTAATTCTTTTTCAAAATGATATTATATAATGAACTAATGAACGAATTATAAAACCAAAATATCTTCCACATGACATGACATGAGTACATGTTAATGAAACATATATCATTGTATTTGTTCCAACATGATGAATAATTTATTATATTGTGGACAAAAAATGTACGATATTTATTATGTGATTGGTGGGACATATATATATATATTCAATAAATTTATTAATAAATAATATTGTATGCTCTATGATGGTACATGAGAGGGTGTCCCATGACCAAAATTGGGGGAACAATGGTGGTTATCCCTTGCCAGATGTGGGTCTGAAGGTTTTTATCCTAAGCATAACATGTTATGAAGGTCTTGGTGGGTATCCTTGAATTATGGTTTAATATGATTTTTTAATTGTCAATAAATCAGTTTCAAAATAATTTTTCTATTTTCATGGATCAAGTTATATGATATGGTTATGATTCATAGAATATTATTTACTATTATTAATTCTATGACCCGTGTTAATTGCTTATGATATGTAGGTTTTGGTTCTCATGTTTTATTCTCATGTTATCATATCATTATGCTCATGTTCTATTGAGATATCCCTTGTTTACCAACTCCATTAATATGAGATCTCAATTTTTTTGATTAATTGCAACTTCATATAGAAAATTGTAATCTGTATTATATGTTTAATAAAGGTTATAGTTATGTTAAAATAAGTGGGATATAATGTAGTTTATATATCATCTAGACGATTATGAACAGATTTTTCTAGAGGCTCGGGACCCATACGGTTTTGGAAAGGATTATAATGATATATATTGAATATTCATCTAATAAGATGTTATATATATTTTTGATAAGATCATGTCTTCATTGTTTGTACTAGAGAAGTTTTTGGTAATCCCTAGTAAACATGGATGAAAAATCATTAGTGAGGTCAGTTGGGGTAATAGTAAATATTAGATAAAATGCATATGTTTCGATAGGGAAGAGAATACGTGGAATACCAAGAAATACAAAAATTTCTTGATACAAGATGTGGATGTTTTTTTCATTTTTTTAACTAGTTTGATAAAATCAGAAAAGGCGCATCATGCGTAACTTTAGAATTACAACATTGAATAATATGGGCATTATTGAATTCAGAGTTTCACACCCATAGGAAATATTGAATGGTTAAAAAAACCTTCATTATGGACTATATGGAACGATTTAAATATATTATTTCGATGAAGAACCTATGATAATGATATTGTGTCATATAATTAATGTTAGGATTCATTAATTATATATCCTAAAACTTTATTTTCAATATAATTATATTTATGACTAGGATTAATACTACTCAAATGAGGATTTGTTTTGTTTAATTTAATGGGTAGGGAAAAAATGATATTTTTAGCATTGATTTTACTATAAAATTTATAAATAATTATCCATTAAATATGTCGACATGAGTGATGGATATAGTGATTTTACCCAATCAATAATCAAAAAACATGATTTGGAACTTGAACCATAACTAACTCTCAATCTCTGTAAAGAAGATAATGATAGAGTTTGCTAAGATTTGGGGCACTAGAGTCCATTCTAGAAAGAAGACATAGATTCCTATAGTTTATGAATTTGTTTTGAAGAAATGAGTGAATATTCACTGGGTAATTATATGATTATTTATGTGTATAGAATATGGTCAGAGAGTATGCAATTTCTTAGAAAAAAATTAAAAATATCGGTTAATGAAATGAACTAGGAAAATTGTTTCAATAATTTATCATTGATGACTATGTTCCCTAAATTTATAGTGTATTATAATTATAATTTTTTTTACCTAATATGGAATGATCATAAATCTGATCAGCATTGTTTTATTGATAAATATTATTCTTCTTATGAAAAAGAGACTGAAATTGAAAAAATTAACAATAAAAGTACGAAATAAAATGATGATTATGCCATGTTATTTGTGTAATAAGGTAGTGGAATTATTTAAAAAATCTATAGGTATTTTCAAAATATGTTGTAGAATTATTTTTTAAATATAATAATGTTTACATGATTCAAAAAACTATACATATTTATCAACTGTATACATTCATTATGAATTTTATGTCATATTTTCAATAGTAGTAACAACATTGAAAATTGATTAAGTGTTATTGTGACATTTTTTATAACACCTAATTAAGGAAAAGAGAACCCCTAATATTTTCGTGATGTTGAGATAATAATGATATTATGTGATTATTTATTTAAATTAATTAAATTGGAAAGTAATGAAAACCATTAAACTTGTTACTAGTATTATGACAAGGGGGTTTATTCTATCAATGGGGAGTTTACTATATTATTGGATTTATTGACTATATTGATTAATATATGACTTAATTTTAGGAATTCCAATAGCATTATTTATTTTAAAATATTCCTGTTTTCATTATTGTTTTATAGTAATTAAGGATATTAACATGTTTCAAATTAATATTTGGTCAATATATTCACCTTTTTGTATGTGAAATTAATATATATATATATATTGTTTTATATGGGATAAATTATAATTTTATTTTTTAAATTAAGTTACCATGTATCCATATTCATGGAGTTTAATAATTTCAATGATAATTTTGGTTAACTATTTATGGAATGCTTGATGATGAACTTTTGGATTATTTCTAGAATTATAGTTGAATTTATTATACCTCTATTAAAAAATTATCTAATATATTTATTCAAAAATTAAGAGAATAAATTATTAAATTATCATTATTTTATAGATATTATGTTATTTTACATATAAATGTTTATTCTTTAGGAATAATTTAAATTAATGTTTATTTATGTATATATGAGATGATGTTTAAATTGATTGATGCACATCCAATAGAATGGATTTTATCTTATGATATTAATGTAAATTAATATATTAAATTGTTGATATTCTATATCATGTTTAGTAAATCATTTCATTATCATTAGGTAAATTATATATACATAACATCTTATAATTTTCCACTAATATGGGATGACTCAATGGACTTATCACTTATCAAAAATTTATTGTATTTTGGACATGAACCTTCTCAAGGACATGTTCTATATAAATCATTATTGGTTAATGGAAGATATTTTTCCCCATAATATATGGTTTTTAATTTTACACCAATGTTCTCAAAATGTGAAAACATATTTATTTGTTACTCTAGGTAAACATTTTCATTCAAATTTTTGCATGTTAATAGTTTTTTTTAATACATTATATGATGTGGGTTTCATCATATGATTTTAAAAATAATAATCCATTGTAGTTTATGATTAATATATTGGTAAAAATTCATTTTAATGGATGCAAAATGTAATGTCACATAATTTTATGATTTTTTTATAAAATTAATCTTATTTTTTGATAGCTAGTATTACACAAGACAATCCATACCCAATGTTAAATACAAAACCGAGTTTTACAAAAAAAAAATTACTATTATCATGATTATTTAATATTATATAAATTTAATGGCCATTAGAAAGAAGGGTATGAATAATATTAAGCAAATTATGAAAAATAATGGTTTAAAAAGTTATAAAATTAATTCTTTGTTTCTCAAATAATGATAATGTAACATATAAAATAATTATTTATAAGGAATAAAATTTAATGAAAAAAATTTTACTCAGCAAAAATGTGTTCTAAAAAATAATTTAAATTAATATCAATATTTTCATTAATTAATAATACTTTTCTATTATATATTCATTTATTTTTTCTAAATTCACCCAATATGTTTTATAGGAATAAGATAAAAAATAAAAAATTAAACATAAAAATGGATTTTCATATAAACGTATGATTTAACAAATTTTGAAAAATTATAACATGATAATGATTCCGTACATATGATATACCATCCAATTATATTTGATTTCACCATTAAAAGAGTAATATTTTTGGTCGTACGTACGTACAGATTACCATCTCCACATACGTGATGAGATTCATTCCCCATCATAATCATTAAATAATAATTTAAATTTGTTCACTAAAAATAATTATTAAGAACATAATATCATTCTGGATATTAATCAAATACATCCTATCCAAAACTAACATGGATTACGTAACAAAGCATATAAAGGAAAATGAATTAGTTAACACCTGAAACAAAGATACTTATAAAATATCATTAAAAATTCAATATTAAAAGATAATATATGATATCATATTAATGTATATGGTTCTTGAATAAATTAATAACAATTATTTAACCATTGTATAGGAGGTTAATCTACCCTCAACCAAGGAAAAGTACAACCTATGGGTTATTTCCTCAATCTCATTATTATCTGTGATTGTTCATGTGTAAATATTTTCTGGGACAGACTTATCATGAAACCCCATATTTCATAAAAATGTTATCCAAAGGAATATTTTATTGTTTTATGGGAGGGTCTATTTTACTAGATCATCATTTTACATGTTTGAATGATTTATCTCTTTAACCAATTTTAATTAACGAAAATGTTTTAAAAATGATTTTATGTATTTATTTATATGAACATGTATTTATTGAAATGGTAATTATAATCAAAATATTCAACGTGGAATGGGACACTTTGATTCAGAAAACTCTTTTAAATGACTTTCTATATAAATTTTGAGACTTTTAATTGATTTCATAAATGATGGGGTATTTCCTTCAATGCATTTTACTGATCATTTTCATTTATGTCAACATCCTTTGATGGATTTTATACGTGTTTGAAGTTGATTTATTATGAAACAAATATTCCATATTGTATTGAAGGTTTTGTGATATGTTTGACTGGGGATGTATTATTTTTATACCATTCATGATTTATGGGATATGTAATGACATTTCGTATGATATTTTTAATTCGAATTATTATTTTATGTTTAAACCTTCTCATATAAAGAATGCATTGGACTTAGTAAGTGATGGGTGGAGCCTGCTATAGCTCCTCAATGCATCAGTAGGTCTCATTAGATGAACTAGTGTCTTGGAACAAGTCCTTGACAAAATCATATTTGTAGTCTTGGCACGAGGCCATTACTATGTGGTTATGAAAGTCTGTAATTATGCGTTCAATCATTATAAAATAGGATATTAATATTGAATATGATTATTTGACTAGTAGAATATCAATGTGAATAAGTAAATGGAATCATTTGACTTATATTTGCCATATTATGCCGATTTTTATGTTTAAAATTATTTTTTTTAGTCTTATACATTGCCTTAAATGTTAATACGTATTTATGAAAGATTCTGCTATATTATTATCCTTACTATGAATGTAAGATCGCCAATTTATATGTTTTATTTTTTCCAATATGAAAAGATGTATTTTACGATTAACCGACATGAACAGACTGAGTTATAGTCAATGAGATACAAATGTTGCCAATAGAGACAATATTCTTGTTTTTTACATATTATAATTCAGTGTAGTACTTATGAATGTATCTAGTACTTCCAAGGATACTAAACTGATCAGCCTTTCAAGACATGATTTCCATATATCATGCCAATGTTATGTAACAATGCACCAACTCTGGGTAAATTGGTTCGAGGCATTACATTTATATTCATATTCATATTTTTATTTATATATATATATATATATATATATTTAACATTAATGTTGGGGTTAATATTTATATTTTTTCTTCTCTATGAATAATTATTATTATTATTTTTGTTATATATTTATATTTCTATTTTATATATTTATATTCATAGATAATTTAATTATTTACATATTTATTTATATTTATATTTAATTTATACAGTAACTCTAAATTAAAACAACTATCTTCATGAAAATGAAAATTTAGTGGACTTGTATGAACCCTAAAAAAATCAACAGACACCAAAAAATCATAATTATAAAAATTCGAAGAATAATATACCATGATAAATATTTTTTTATCCATATCAAAACAATAAGATAATATTACAATGGAAAATATAATTTTTAAACTAAATCATTTGTTATGTAAATGTATCACACCAACTCTGAGATAATAACATGAAAATTTTGAGTTATATGTCAATGAAATGTCTCTAGTATAGTTTGTCATTTTGGGATGAATGTAACCTTCAATGTTCCTCTAGATGGATTATCACATTTCAAAATAATAATCTCTATGAAATTATAGTTTCTCTATCCAATGAAAGAATAACCAAGTTGGGATGAAATCCATTAAAAACATTCTCCTACATGGCGTAATGGGTACAACTACTGAGTGTTGTATTTTTCCTCCATAATAAACTATAAATCATAAATATCATGCTCATGAGTTTCATAATTAATTTCATTAATACTCAAATAAAAAATTATTTTCAATTATTCAAAGAATCTAGATGGATATAATCCCTTGATATTATGTCCATCATAGTGATCCTGTGATATCATTATCTCCTCAACTATTTAAAGATATGGAGGACTCTCTTACCCTATCTGATGTACATTATTGGTCTCCCCCAACATTTGTTACATTTCATCAGGGAGTTATTTGATTCATCAAATTATATTTGTAAAATAATATTTTTATCTCATCATATATAAGGTCATGATTGTTACCACATCTATTATTAGAGTCTTTTGGATCCTATTAGGTTATAATTTCTTCCATTGATGCCAATTATATGGATTCAAGAAGAAATTAATTTTCCATAGTGACAATAAACATCTTACTTTTGGATACAATGCAACATCTTGAATCAAGTATACCCTTATAAACATTCAACTTCCCATTATTCATTAATGTTTAATAAATTTCTTTCACCATCAATCTAAATTTTTAATGGGAGGAAAACAAAAAAGTGATGTATGCACTTGATCTGACTTTAGATGTTGAATGTTTGACTCCATTATTCACTCCTACTACTATTATTATACATTTGAAATTGTTTCTTGATCCATTATTTTTCTTTATAGTGTACCAAATTTTAACACCTGTGTGGATTGTTTGATCACTTCTCCTCTATCCCATGAAACTAATTCCATATTTCCAAATACATTACCACTATAGAAGAGGTATGAACAATTTTATAATGTATAAATGAAAATATATCTTTCCCCTGGATAGAATTATCATATGTTTAATTTGGACCATTATTCCTAATATAGTTTTCTCAAAATATATCATGGCTATATATAGACCATATCATTTGAGAATACATATCATATTTATAATTCTACATTTGAAGAAAAAACATCTACAATCGCCTTATTAATCCAATGTGTTTCCCACACTATACAGACTACATTTCATTGGATTTTCCATTTTGTGACTATATCTTGCAGTCTAATTTATTCATGTTACTCTACTCAAATTTTACATTCTATATATCTATCTTTATGAAAAATAGCTTAAACTATATTGAGAAATGATGTCGTTGTTTTTTCATATATAATTATTTGAATAATCTTATTGAATATCCCATTGATCAACAGCTCCCATATTATCCATATCGATCAAAGATAAAATAAACTGTACAATTAAGCTATTTTATATTATTGTACAGTTAGTGGTAACCATTGAAAAACTAATAAAATTTTTATCCTCACCCGTTTTTTCCATTTTTAAACAAAATGCATAATCTATAAGGAGTTTTATGCACTCTTCCTCACTTCACAACACATTAAGTCCTGACAAAACATAACCCTTAATTGATATTTAGTTAATAACTATGACGAGGAAATAAACCAATCCTTCTCTAAACACATGTACCTCAATATAATCATAATTAAAAGTGTTTCTATTGAAGGATTATACACATACACAATAATATAGATCCATATTATGATGAATAGAAAATATTCATTGGTTGTTTAATCAAAATTCAATAAGTGTACAACTAGGTTT
This sequence comes from Viscum album, assembly GCA_963277665.1. Classification (NCBI taxonomy): domain Eukaryota; kingdom Viridiplantae; phylum Streptophyta; class Magnoliopsida; order Santalales; family Viscaceae; genus Viscum; species Viscum album. The sequence continues at coordinate 175,578,462 of OY728135.1, read as the reverse complement.
CCTAAAATACATAGAAATCATAAATTTTTAAAAGGAATGAAACCCCAATAAATATATTTTATACTATAAATAAAGGATTCCAAATTAATTTGATAATCATAGGTTAATATATGAAAAATCGAATGAATAATAACTATGTGGAGGATGAATTTAGACTTGTTAGTGGAGAATTCAAATTCGACCAGAAAATAGATTAGGTAGTGATGAAGATCTAGTAAACGTATTCTCATGAAGACCATAAATCCTTATGAATTGTTGATGAAATAGTTGAGGGATGTCATTGATGTCTAATCCCATCCAAATAAGACAAACAGGATGATGCTATGTATATTAAATATATCATAGTACAACAGATGGTATATATGTATTTTTGAATTCTATTGATGATCAATGGGTACCAAATGATGTAGTTTGATATTGGGAAAATATTATAGTTAATATAGACCTATTAATTTAGTGGCGTACCTAGGGTGTGATGAATAATAAAAAACATTGAGACAAATCCTATAGAGTTGAAGTGATATAAGGATTTTACATAACCTTACGGGTAAGACAGTTATAGTGATGTGGATGTTCTCAGTGTTACTGTGGTTTATATAAAAATATTAAACATTAAATATGAATATATGTGTTTTTATGGTTGAATACATATTTTTTCCTGGAACACAAAGAAAGAACATAAAAATAATATAAATATCCAAAACCGTAGACCATACATCGTGATGAACCCCTCACCCACTAAAACCATAATCACTCCACCTATAGCGTTCGTGTGTGTGAATATATTTATTAGTATGTTCCTTAGTAAAAAAAGAAAATTATGGATTTATATTTTTGTCATTATCATATTAAATTCGTTTCAATGTTTCAAATTCCACCCTCTTCAATTTTTGGTTTTTTCGTAACGGAAATTTAGAGTGGGCTTGGTAGACCAATATTTTAATTGGTAGGGAATGAATGTTAATCCTAATTTTTCAATGGAAAGAGTGGTCCATGACATATGTTGTTAGTCCAACAAGAGACCTAGTATTTTGTGGGATTATCCAAGCAAGTAAAGGAATCAATTATGAAAATATATATAATAAATTGATATATATATATATATATATATTAACATATATATATATATATCATTTTATATATCAAATTAAAACCCCATAAAAAAGATTATTAATAAAAATAAGTTTGTATGAAATGAAAAAGGTGGAGTTTTATGATTATTTTCCAGAATTCTATAAGTATGGAAATTATATGTACATTAAAAAATTTAGAAGGAAGTAGTGCAGACATAAAAACAAATTTTGATGGATTCTATAATTAAGTTACATAATTTTTTCATAAATTTTATACGGGAACTATAAATGATCTTTAGATGAATTTATAATAAGAACATTCAAATTTATAGACTCACATTTGGTCTTAAAAATTAGTTAATTTGGTGTATGAATTTGAAAATTTTAAGGGATTATCATGAAGCTATAATATAAATGGAATTACCTCAATATAGATTTGATTGTGGTAGAACTGATTCTTGAGGGTGGGCATTTCAATTTTTCATTATAATTGACTTTTTATAGATTATATGTTAATTATTTTAATCATATTATAGTTCATTAATAAAATAATTTTTCATGTTCCACCATAGAGTAATATGTTTTTCACACACTATTATTAATTGTTTTCTTATATTTTTGTTTTTTCATTTGTTTCCCACTTTTAATTCTAATTTGGTGTTTATATGGGGGATATTGTTTGGTAAAATATGTATTTTTATCATATAAATTCTAGTATTTTGGGGTCATGTTGTTCATTCTAATTTAGTATATTCTAGGCATTTATTACTCTAATAAATGATCTCAATGATGACTTCTAATTGGGATGTTCTAGGACCAGTAATATAAATTAAAATAATAAATCTATAATTTTATTAAGATATATATAATTGATTCAAAACGATATATGATCCTTATTATTAATGGTATACGTAATTGATCACATATTAGTAATTAAATGTTGAATGAGGAACATTATGTGAGAGTTTTTCTATAAAATAAAATCTATTATTAACTACATATAGGATCATGTAAGACATACATATATTTTGTTTGTAACAATCATTATGGTGATGTATAAATATCTACACACAACCTTCTAAACCTTGTATGGTTTATAGTATGAGGAGGATCTAGATTACTAAGGTAAAATGATTCTTAGAGTTATGAGATTATAAATGTTGCTCTCTTTTGGTTATTAATTTTGAAAAAAATTATATGTTATCGTCAACATTATCACTTGTGTCAAATGTGAAGAAGTTACCATGGATAGTTACCTTCAAATATATTGATCCCATGGTGAATCAATGGGATCAGAAAAAGCATTGTTTAATTAATGGATAAACAACATGGACACTGTTTACCAAGTATATTAAAAATCTTATATAATGGGAGACCGTCAACAATCTCTGAATTTTGGGAGATAAGAGATGTGATATGTTAGGATTCTATTTTACAGGATACCATAAGTGTAACAAATTTTAGAATATTGTTTCTTCTAACTAAGATTTAAATCCCTAAATCATATGTGATAGTTCTTTGTTATTTTCCAACATGTTTAATGTGTGATGCATTAATCATGGTGTCTCTATTTGGTGATGATTATTTAATCTATTATTATATTACCCTTTATTATCAATGTATTATCACTGGGGAAGATAAATGGTAAAATTGAATTAAATGGAATGATACTACCATAGTCATTAAAATTGTAAACAATGGCACATGATCGTGGAATATTAAAATATTTCATCATAGAACATAATAATGTCCAGTCTTATAACATGATGATATTTTGTCATGAAACTTTTCAATCAATAATCATGGTGTATGAAATTTTTTCTATGGTTAGACCATATATAAGAAATAATTTTCTAAACATCATATTATCTTATTCATTGAGTGCTAACCCTCAAGCATCCTCCTTCAAATATTAGTGGAAAGAATACATTTTTCATTTATAAATACTTTTAGTACATATAGAGAATTTTAATCTAATTATCAAATATAAATTTTTATATTTTCATCAATGTGAAGGGGTTGATTTTGTGACTATTTATCAATTGTGATATTGGAGGTAATGTCATTTATTATTAATGTAATCCTTATCCTAAACAGGATATTAGGTTTTATCCACCACATCCTTGGGATGGAAAATTGGATTTAAAATTCTTCATTCCTTGATTAGTAAGAAATCATGCAACACATTTGGATCATGTTTGAATAAAATAACTAATTTTCATATCATTGAAACACGTAATACATTAATAGAAGATATTATGTTATATTTATAAATGTTCATGCCATATTTTCTAGTATTTATAAGAATCCCCATATGATTTCATTTTTTTAGAATAAAATATTCTATTTTTTATGGAAAATAGGAAATCAGGTGCACTATTCCTTCGTCATAATGATATAAGGACAGTTTTGGTACATATGGATTTCTTAATGTGTATGGATACATTTCGGTTTCCCATTATATAGTTTAGTGTATATATCATTTATATATATTCCTACAAATGAATCCAGTATGGTTGTTGCAACAAGGGGATAATCTCAACATGAGCATTTTGTCTTCATGGGATTTATATAAAATATATGACAGGAAATTTTTGTTATTGTATTTTATATAAAAACATCTTATAAGAATATTATGGTTACTTGTATTAATAATTGTGGATATTTATAATAAAGGATATCACATTAGGATAGTCATTATGATTTATATTGTATATGAAATTGTCTTATGTATATTTATTCACACTAGAATGTTATATCAATTCCTAGATGTGAGGATATCCTAGATGTTTCAAGCTAATATTATTAAACATATGTTTTATTGAAGGATGATATAGTTTTATATGAAAAAATTTATCATTCATTCACTGGTGGATACACATAGGATGTTCATACACATTCTCATGGTGTTGTTCCTTGTTAATCAGAACACTGGGTTTTTCCTTAAAAAATGTAACATAAAAACCATGATAATTATTTTTATTAAACTTTTTACTCATATAATATATTAGCTTTATTCATACGAATTATAGAAAAATGTGAAATTATATTATCTTATATTATTTTCAAATAAAACAAATAATCCAAATACTATAACTAGTTCTCATTAAAATTTACAATGTTTCCATTACTTTATATAGTCTTTCTATTGAACACACACGCATGACCAATATGATATTGTTATCTCATAACATGTTAATCCCGTAGGTAGTGTATAGACCATTCTATGTCTTTAAATATGAGGGATGGAATATGTTGAGGTTATCTATCAACTATTTTTGGGTAGCTATTGGTGTGATAGTGGACTATTTACCATGCTATCATATTGAGTTAGAAATTTTCTATTTTAGTTGTATATAATTGAGGTACATGTACCATTGGATGTTCTGGTTATATATTTTGAGTTGTATCATTTTTATTCATTTTAAAATTAAGTACAATGTTTATATATTTGGTTGTTTTTATATCTTATGGGACAACATGTATATGGAATTTTTTTCTTCATGTTGATATAAGTTTTTTCCCTTTAGTTGTTTTTTATTACCAAGAAAATAATTTCCATCATGAGGGGATCATGAAATACAATGGGTCTTATGTATTTCATTCTAGATCCCAGGTTGATTGGATTTAAAGTTCAGGATATGAAAACTAGGGTCATGATTGTTTGGATTAGTTCCAACCTAAATATTGTATATTTTCAATTCACTACATATTTGGAATAAAATTAATATAATTTAAATGATTTTGTATATTCTATTTAATATCATTCATCACCTCTACAAAATAGTTATTTTAAAAAATTAGTAACATGTGTTCATGGTCTCCATAACACAATATGAATTCATAACAATTCATAGGTGAATATTCTTAATGAAACCATTTCCTCAATTAAATAGTGTATAATTCAAAGGGTATGGAAAATAATTAGGTTGTTTATTTATACTTCAATTATTAGTCTTAATAATATTTTCCTATTGCTATTTTATTATGTAGTATAAATTTAATAAAATGGGATATAATAATGTCATAAATATTAGGTAATGTTATTCATGTTCTTGACCATCTTTCCTTTCATCCATAATTACATCTTATTTATTTATATTAGATATAAAAAAGTGGTTATTTTTACATATTTTATATGAAACGTCTTGGAACATAATTTGTTACGAGGATAAATCCAGTATTGTGAAAGTTTATGATTAACAATGGTTACCACTACAATTAGGGACATCCTTTTTGAATGAAGGCGGGTTCTATGGAATCACATTATCTTGGTGTTTAAAATCTAACATACTACTTTTAAAATAATAAAAATCTCAGAATCTATAATGTTGTTATGAAACTATTGACATTGATTCAAAAGAAACATTTAAGGACTTTTCAAAAAACTATAATTATAGATCAGTTTGTATTTTTATATTAAGGTAATATGTTAATCCCTTCAACCATGTAATAAAATTACTGATTAAATATATATTGAATTATATAGAGTTATATTGGTATATATTGTTTTTTCCTTATCTTTTAGGTAAACTAGTAAAGGAATTGAGGTAAGAGATCATTTTAATTAAAAAATATGTTGACACCATGTTATAGTATTAAAAAAATATGTGGCCATAAAGGGCTTATAAAAAATATCTGATATTGGATCCTTGATTTGTTATATGATTCCCTAACCTTACTCTATAGAAAAGTAATGTCATATAGTATATATGTTAGCCTAGTCATGTAATGAATTCTCTAACAACACTAATACACATAGATCAGTAATGTCATATAGTATATATGTAATTTCATTAAGATTAATTTCCCAATATTTGTATCCTTATGATTAATTATCTACAGAATGAACCACTAGCAATAGATATTTAAAATGGATCAATGTGTAATATATTCCAAATATATTACTATAGGGATCATCCAAATAGGTTTACGTACTCTAATGTTAATAATAATACATGATTCTACCTTATTGAGTTGAGTGGTTTCTTTTATCAGATATGTACTCATTAATGATGTCCTTACTTCATCCTAAATAACAATATCAATATGTAAATTTATTATGAGAAAATCAATTTTAGATTACTATATATTTTTCTAATTTTCATTAAATAATGTAGTTAATTGATTAGTTAAATTTATTTTTATAAAATATAGTTTATTGTTTTAAAAAGTAATGGAAATGATCATTTATTTTTCAATAAAATATTATGAACAATATAATTACATAATTAATGGGGACATGAGTACCTATGTTTTCTTCTAATTGTAGGTATCTTCAAATTATTCACGAATATTAGATTGAGTTGTATCATACACATATATCCCATTTCTTTTTGGATCACCATAAGTTTCTTAAATAGAGTATTCATTAGTTACAATAAAGATAACCTTCAACAATTTAAATTGATTCAGATCTTCTTTAAAATATGTATCAATGAAATACAAGTGTTTTTCAGTGTTGGATTGACCTTATTGGATATCCCTATATTATAATAACATATTATTGGATCATTTGGTTTTAAATACCTCATTGTTTTGGATAATAACATTCATGAAATTACTCTATTAAAAATGATAGATAATCCCTATGAGAAGAAATTTGAAGATAATTTATCTATATTATTATGTAAAAGGGTCTTAAGGAAATGTAAATTTCAAGGTAAATATATTGGAATATCATAACCCCTTAAAACTATCTTTGTTTAATGATGGTCAATGATGATTATAGTATCGACCGAGTTGATTATTGGTGTACTAGATGTTGGGGTTTAAAATCCCTCAGAATGGAGATTTAAGGACACCATAGTGATATAAAAAAAATTATAGAAATCTCAATTTCATATTTTGATGATTACTATTTATAGTGTATCTAATTTCCATGTTGAAATAGGTAGACTTTGCAAAAATGTAACATTTTCATCATGTCCATTTTGTGATTCAGTATTTCTTTCTACAATTCACTTATAAAATATACAGGAGGAGATTATCCACTGCATGATTCTATTTTCCACATGTCCTTTGGGTTATAGAGAGATTTTGTTCCACTAAATAAAATGATTTATATTAAAATAATTTCTATTTTATGGAATCATAAGCTTTGATTTATTTGTAGGTCATATCATGTGACATATTGGAAGATAAAAATATTCTTGTTTTGTTTTTACTCCCCATATAATAAATGAGAGTGGATGAATATAAAGAAAAAAACCTACTATAGACTATGATTTATAAATTATTGGACGATTATATAATGATCTAGATAATTTAAATCATGTTATTGATTAATGTATATTGAATTATTTTGGTGATATTAATCCAAAAATATTTATCATAATGCTCATTTTTATGATTAACATAGCCACTATAAGGGGACCACTAATATTTAATTTTGTTAAAAGTTATATTAATATTATATAAGATTCATGATATATACTCTTCTTTAACAATTTAGAGAATAACATATTGAGAAGGGGTGAATTTATACCATATAAATTTTATATTATTCTGATGTCATTCCTATTACATGTCATTGAAATTGCACTAAAATTTCATAAAAATTCATAATATTTATTTCTACAATGGGATGTTTTCCAACAAATTAAATCATGTAGAAATGACTTATAATATGAAAAATAATAATTTCCAACTTATAAATGTTCTACTTGATGGAAGTATGATGATTTCTATTTTGGAACCTCAACAAAATGAATGAATTCATGACTAACATAATATAAGTAATATATTAATTTTATAAATGATTTCATGAGTGTCTATTGATACGAGTGTGATCCTAGTTTAATTAAATCTCTTAAATAACATTAATATCAATTGGATTAATTATTCATGGGTTTACCCTAAAAATGATAAGGTGTTTTATAATTTCAAAGATAATATCATTATTTAGAGTTGGAGAAACTCTTTATTTATTATAATTTTCACTTATAGGTGATCCTTTCAGGATTTTACCATAGGTAGGACCTCTATGAGAGACATATTAATTAAATTAAAAAGGAACGTCATTTTTAAAAATTAATTCCCATGATTGTTTCCTATAATAAGGGCCTTTAATTTAGTTACCACATTGATGTCCTCAATGTTTGGAATATTCAACATCGATTGGACCTCTATAATTTTTAAATTCTCTATAACTGGGAGTCTTTATAAGGTTTATGAAGGTAAGCACATAAGTGGATGATATCATTTGTTGATGGTTCCTTAAAAAAATACAAATTATAAATTATATTACCAATGAATATTCAAATATTTTAATAACAATAAAGGAATTACCATATGACAATTAAAAAATGATGTGACATTAATTAAATTTTGTAATATAGTATTTATCACCCAAAATTTGATCATAACAATACCATCCAATGTTTTCTACCATTATATTATATGTTAATCACTATTTATTGAAAATTAATACCACTTATGATACAATTTATTATGCAGAACATAGTATGATTCTTATTATGTGTGGTAACTCATAAGTATATGAGTCTTTTCCTCCTGATATCCAACCATTATAACCTATAACAAGTGGTGATCAATAATACTACCTTATTATTAAAATTCTGAATGTTTTTTATTTATAATTCAAATGTAATGGTATATATAACAATAATTATATATTAATAGTATTATTATTCAATATCATTACTCAAACAAGTTTTTTTATTATAGTAAATAGTGAAATATATATTAATAGTAAAGTAAATTATATTGGGTTTGTCATCCATCATATGTCATTAATGAATATGTTGATGAAGGTTTTTTTACATCCATAGTTATAGAACAAAATACATCATTCCCATTGATTATTATGTAACTATCTCATAATTTCATTTTCCATAGTGTTTGACAATTTAATTATGGATATTCAAAGAAAAAAACCATATAGATGGATTTATTACACAATGTATGAATCATAAAATAATATATATAATAGAAAATATTTTTTCAAACACATTATATTTTAACTGTTCCTTGAAATTTTTATCTTAATTTCATTCTCTATATTTTCCTTGACACACTGTAAGATTGAAATTTTGTGCATTAGACAATCACTACTAATGAAAACTACGAAAAAGAATAAGGGGACACATTGTAAGGGTATATTTGGATCACTCTTAATTTAAATTTAAATTTATTATTTTGGTCAAATAAAAATTTATACCTTGGTAAATAATAATTATTCCTTGATTATTAATCACAAATATTATATAATTATTTATTAACATGTAAATTATTTATTTATTATAATATATAATGTATAATTACCTATTATTATTCCAAAGGTAATACATAATAATAATTCAATAAATAATTAATTTATTTTCTTATGTGTATATTTCATTAAATATTAATACAATAAATTATGAATATAATATTTATTTTCCAAATAAATATTACTTATTGAGAAAATGACATGGATCATGAGTGGATCGAGTTTTTATCTAGGGATAAATAATTATTTACAAAACTATAAATTGTATTTGATTATATGTGGGATAAAAACCATCATATAAAATAATATTATTATTATATTACATAGAATGATGCTTGTTATGCAGTTATAATATTATTAACCTCATGCAAACAGATAATAAATATTTAACAATTTACTTAGCTCTATAACTAGACTTTCATGTCTATTTTTAGTGGATAATAATTTTTTCCTAAATTCTCATCTAATGTAATTCTCATTAATTAATTACTTATAATTTATTATCCCCCCATCCCTATAGAACAACCTCCCACTCATTTCTTCCTATCAAAACTAAGATATAGATGAAATAATACATTATACGAATGTAATTTTAATCAATCAAGGATAACTACATTAGGTGACCTAATTACCATGATATTACCATCATTAACTTGGGTTTCTATTGATAAAATGACCAGGTTATGAACAATTAATAAGGGGATTTCCTTTAAGACAACATTATTCCATGAAGTCACATTAAATATGGTTTAAAAATTTGTCACATTCAATGAAGAATAAACTCATGTCTTTGAAAATAATTATTACTGTGAAATTTATTTAATATAAATTTCACATGTAATTATCTTTATTGGGAACAATTTTATTTCAATATATCCATCTAAATTGTTAATTTTAAATTTGATTCTATATTTCACATCTCAATAGACTCATTTCAAAAAAAATCCATGTCTGGCTCAACCCAAATAGGGTCTTTCATTGCATCCAAAACAATGATAGTATTCACAATCATGGGGAGCTCCATTTTTCATAAATGTGTCAAAAAAGGGATTAGATTAGTTATTTTTAACTCATCTAGGAACATTATGGTTGATATCATTATTTGGTGTAGGGGGACAGACATTCTAAGTTAATTTGGGAGAAACTCAAGTATTATTGTATTTCTCATTGTAGTTAATACCATTGTGGGTGAAACCATGGGGAGTATATATATAGTTAATTAAATCATAATCATGAGAAGAACCATTATATAACATTACATGGTGAGGAACACTCTAGTTTTGGGTTCATAAATATCATAGGGAGGATCCTGATGGCCATATGGATTATCATCATAGGGATGGACCAAATGTTGTTTAAAAATTAAATGATCTATATAATTATTTAATTATTTATCTACCAAATAAGGAACTTTTTATTGATTCAATATATATTAATAATGATAACCAATAAATTGGTTAGTATGAGGATTCCATTGTATGTATCTATGTTGGAAGAATAAGGGAATTTGTATTGATTATATTTTTGTCATGGGGAATTCATATTTTGTGGTTTCTAATTTACATCAGCTTGAATGAATTAATTTGTGGTGGTATTAACTTTTTCATAGGAATATAATGGATTTTATCATTGAGTGACCATGAATATCCCTATGTAACCATTAATAATTTTTATTGGCCTTCGGGTATATATTCAGTGATAGGAATAATATCATGATTATCAATATTTTTTCTCCTGATAGAAACACTTCATTGGAACATATGTCTTGATGAACAATAAAAATATTATTCCCATATTTTTTTGGAATGTTTTATTATTTTATTTTATATATTTCTATGTTTGGTAGGAAACTAATGAACTATGTTTAGTTGGAAAATTTCACAATGAATCCAATAAAATAATAAATTTTACATTGATTTTTATGTTATTTTTCAATTAAAGGTATTTATTTAAGATATAATGGGCACATTGAAGGATATTTGTTAAAAATTAATGTGGAAACGAGTTTTTTTATACATAATTATTGTTTTGGGACATAGTTTCTTCTATTGATGGCCCCACTGAATCCCCTGAATCATTAATATTATTAAATTAAACTTTTCAACTCATAGATTTCAAGATACCGATCCAACTAAATTGTATGTTCTCAGTTATTTCAATTGTTCAAGATTACTCATTAACATTTTAACCAAATATATGTGGATATATTAGTACAAAAATTTAGTGTATGATTTTCTATACCACATGCCTTAAAATGAAAGGAAATATAAATTAAATCATATTAATTTTGTTAATTTTGTTTCAAAATAAATGTAATAATTTAATGATATTAAATTCAAAAAAAAAGTTATTTTTTTTTATATAAAATAACAAGGTAAAAAATTACTTTTCTATTGATCCTAAATGTCTTGTTCTACACACACAACTATCTTGGCATACATTACATGCAACAATAAGTTTTTATGAAGAATCATTCTATTATTATAAAAATTTCAATGAGATAATTTTAACATATACATTAAACATAGTAATATGAATAGTAATCACTGCATTTCATTTTTCATTAAGTTTGTTTTTATAAATAAAAAATAGTTACAATAAAAGATACAATTTTTTTAAAGTCCTTATATGTTTAAATATACAATTTTCTCAAATGAACTACTTTTAATGTCCTTCTACAATAAATGAGTAAATTAATATTAGAAAAATTTATAATTTTTTTGATTAAATAATATTTATTTTTTAATTTATAGTAATAAAATTAAATTACAGTTAATTTTTTGGATTTTTTTAGAAACTTCCTTTTAAGATGAATAAAGAATGATGCCATATTTTAATTCAAAAAATACTACTCATTTAGTTAATTTATAATTTTAAATTATATTATAATTTGTATTCAATGACTAGTTGGATAATTTTTTTATAAATTAATCCAATTTAGGTTATTAGAATATATTTTAATATATAATTGGGAATAAAAACATACCAAATATATGGATGTTTTTTCTATAAAACCCCCAATGTCATCTCATGAGCGAGATATTTTTTTAAATTAATATTTTCCACTTATGTTAATACTATTTGAAAAAATTAATTCCATGGATTTAATCATTATTAATTTTAAATACATATAAGTTCAAATTATTTTAATAAAATATGAGTGAAAGTGATAAAAAATAATTACAATGAATAAAAGTAAATATATGATAACATAGTACTAAACCAATAATGTTGCAGGAAAAACGACATATAAACTTGTACAATATTCTTTTTCTTGAGTTATTTCTACCTATAATATCTTTTATGTACTTGGTACCTTTATTGGATCCACTTGAAAAAATAAAAACGTGGGAGGGATTCTCTCTTCAAATATTTACAAGAGTGTCACTCTTCCTTTGCTATAAAGTGGCCTCATCTCCTCCCACTACTCAGAACTCTCGAGACACCTTGTCTTGGACAATATCTTCAAGAAAAACATTCCATAATCCATAAATTACACATATAAGCCATAAATTATATATAAATATATCCATAGAATCCTCATGAAAAAATAGCGGTTACACGAAAAAGAGGTGTTGTCATCTCTCATAATCCTTTCTTTTATTTTATTTCTCCACCGCTCTGTTATTTTTATTGAAAAATATAATAACAAAATAATTTCATAAATATAATATTATCTTGTTTTGATAATAGATAAGCCTATACTCACTGACAAATCCATCTAATGTGTTTTCAAAAATTATGTTTTTGGGAATGGGGAACACTACCTTGCGAAACGATGATTATTCAGTTTTTCTTGAACACCTCTCATGGTGAACATTTTGGGGGAAAATTAATTTATATGTGTTATATTTTATATTTATTATCTGATTAATCATATTTAAGAATTATAAAACAAAAATAGATTATAATTTCTACTTTGTGTAAGAACGAAAACTTCATTTGAGGATCTGTGGACTACCACCCCCTCAAATGTATATGATTCATTCACACACAACCCAAAATTAATTCATGATGTGTTTAATGAAATTATATGATACTAATAAATTTATAATGAAAATTTAACTATAATATGTATATATATATATATATTTGTGTGTGTGTGTCATTTTATTTTATTCCTTTCAAACGACAAAAAAACATAAACAACGTTAATGCATACATAAGGCTTACCACTTTCATGAATGGTGTATTCCACTTCATAATTCTATATTCTATAGTCTTTTAAAATAAAGATATATTGAATATAAATGATATTTAAAAAATGGTTTAAATTTATTTAATAATGATATAGTTATAGGTAACTCATATATAACAAATTAAGACACATGGAATGAATAACGAAAATATTAACCAAATAAAATCCTTATCATATAGTTTTTAACAAGAGGTTAATATATGGTCATAATAAAAGAATATATGATATTAGATATATGAATATGTTTCTTTATAAGATGTATAAAAATTTAATATTTTTTATATAGGTGTTTTTTCGAGTATAATGTGATTCACGATAGAGTGTTTGGGGACTTCATGTCACTTTTTATTTGCATGAATACATGATTTATTCACCACCCCTTCTATTTTAGTTGTGCATATTCTAAACATGGATAAATGATATTATTCCTTTAAATAAATTTAATTTTTAACAAATCTATTATATGATATTTATTTAATGTATTTTTGGATTCATAAGTTACCAAATCAGTAACAAACTTTTGTCTCAATTTTCCTTCTTTTTTGACACATGTCATGTTATGAATCTTTATATTTATATTAGGATTCTACACTAAAATTGAATTGTTATAAGAAGAGTCTCATTAAATTAATTATATTTTATAACTAAATAAATATAATTTTATATCAATGGAAGTATGTATCAATGTTATAGAGTTGTTAATGTTTATTAAAAAAACTAATTGCTTATTGAGGTTGTTTTTGTTTACATTTCTATTTATAAAATATTATGATATTTATCTCAAGGAAATTACTTAATTTTCTCCACCTATATATATTTATTATATATTGATGTATTGATTAAATTTTTTTATTCTCTAGGACATAATATAGTTAGGAATTTATTTTTAATAAATCATCACTATACCCAATCATCTGTCGAAAATCTGTGTTCCGTAAAAAAATGTTTTCTAAAAAGGGTTTCCAAGATAATTAAACTCTTCCTTTATAACATTACAATTAATTTTCCCCTTATTTTTGTATTAAAATTTTCATAAAATAAATATTTCTTATCTTTATTATGAAGAAAATCTTAAACAATTTGTACCGTGAAAAATGAATTTTCATTTTACCTCAGACATCATGTATAGATTTACCAATAATGGTTTCTATGATATGATTGATTGTGATCTTATGGATCATGTATGTATGGTACTATTCTGACATCGTTGGGAGCTCTATCTCCCTCCAATGCATCAGTTTATGATTTAAATATCATGAGAGACACATCTCTTGAATAGGCAATGAACTCTGTTTAGTATTATTGGAATGACATAAGAAATGGTCTTAGATAAGTTTTATAGGGCCTGAACGTGCAGTGAACTCGATTCTGTAATAAGTGGCTACAATGGAGTGTTAAAATCATTCAACAAATGACATTCCCAAATTATATGTACTTATTAGAAACATCGTGACTATGATTATAATCATTATATATAGTTATGTGTCGCCCAAATTTCTATTATTTATTCATTTGTGATGATTTTATGGAATATGTTCCTTATTTCCTTATGATCTATGTCTTATGTACATCCATGATTTATTCCATTATTCATTTTTATGAAATTTTATATGAATTATATGATCCTATAGTATTATTATCACATTTTAATACCCTTTTGCTCATTCTAATGATTACATGTCTTCATTAATATCCCTTACTAGGAATCTGATCTCACCCATTTATTAAGTATCATTCCAATGGTTATAAGGATATGTATTAGTTATGTTGTGTCTAGGAAGGGTTCATGTCATGATGAATATAGTGGGTGATAATTTTTACTACTTGGGTACCATTTTTTACGTTTCCTTATTTCCAATGTCACTAGACTAGTACTCTTTGTTGGCATCTGTTTGTTTAATGTTTAATATACTACAAAAAATTTATCGAATCTTAATATATAAAAAGATATGTTCTCTATAGTTTAAATGATAGAAATTGTTTATTTAACCATTGGATGATTGGATGGTAAAACCATAGTTTTAACCCTAAGTATATATCTAGGGATAATTATAAGGAAAAGGAAAATAATAGAAAAATGTACTTTAATTTTAGTTAAGGATAGCGTGAGATGTTTCTGAGTAATACATCCCTATAAGATTACTACATTTTTATGTGGATATGGGATATATGTACATTGGGTTAATAAATTCAACAATGTGTTTTTGTCCGGACACATAGAAATCAGTTACACAACAACGGGCCTTATTACAGAATTGGATTGACACTCCCATGGGATATACATTGTGAATTCAAAAACTCTTCATGAACATTCATGATGGATTTATGTATATGTTTTCTATGAATAAACGCAATTGAACCTAAGGAGTAATATATTAAAGATGTTTTCATGAGTTTTACAACTTAGAAGTATATCAATTTTAGGAATATGTGGTTTTCTGCTATGAAAATTATTACACACACTACTCTTTTAGTTTACGTCAATGGAGAGAATCAAGAAGAACTATATAAACGTTAAATATGATGGATTTCTTTCTAATAAATACATAATTTGGATATTAATTGATGTGAATGATGGTGTGATAACACATAACAATTTTTCGAGGAAATTGAATAACAATATATACCTTGATAAATTATCTGATTCACCAAGGTTTATAAATAAGGAGTTCATTGAGAGCTCGGGTAATGGAGACAATAAAGGAAAGAATATTTTGTGTTCATAGTGTATAGAATATAGAATGAATAACCCAACTGATTGTCTTAGTTTAAATCGATGATGTTTTTAATGTGGAATACAATGACACAAATCAATTGAGTACAATAGAAAAATATAGTTTTCTGTAAATGTAATGGTAAAGAATATTTCCCTCCCTATGTAATAAATGAATGTTTTTTGTTTTATGTGTGGAATTAATTTTCATTATGAAAACCAATGTAAAAAATATTAATTCTATTGAAGATAATTATCAAGGTAGTGTGAGTAATAGTTACATTTTGTATGATTAAGAGAATACAGATTAAATGTTAAAGGAAAAAGTTAATATGTACTAGGTTGTGGTCGACCTATAAATGGATTAAGGGTAATGTAATTGACATTTTTATATATATTTTATTAATAATAATGAATGTTAAATATATAAGGATTTTAAAAATTATTCTTTTATCTATGTATTTAAAAAGATAATGTTGACTATTTCTAATTGAGTAGAAATGTGATTTAATGACAAAGGAATTTTTTACTAAGGGATGATAACCCTTAATATGATAAATATATTAATATTTTTTTGATAATGTTCTCTGGGATATGAATAAGTAAATCTGAAGATACTGATTACCTTGGAACGAATTAAAGACTTGTTGACATGTTGTCCATACTGTAATTGAATTAGTTTACACAAACATGTGTTTGTGTAATATATCTAGGAATATATGTAATTAAGAGTCATTAATGTTTTACAAAAGGATTTACATTAATTATGGTTTTTACTATGTTCCAAACGAATTTACCATGTGGTTATTCAAATTTTTGGAATGTGACAACTAATATATAGTTATTCATATATTGGGTGATCATTTTTAGAGTGATTTTGATAAATTATTCTAGTGTTTTGGATTTTAATCATGTATACGGGTAATAAGGTTAACAATTAAAAAACAAGTTTAACATTATATAGTGTATTTATGTATAGACATTGTATTTAAACCCTTCTTTAAAATTATTTTATGTAAATAAACTTCTTTCTTGGATTTCCATCATATATTACAAATTTTATTATTTTGGTTTTAGAAAATTAAAAAATGTGCGTCTTGTCCAACCAACGATGTCTGGCAGGGACGTAGGCCTTGAACCTATGACAAAATGACATTATTGTTTTCATGTATAAGACTATGCTATGTGATGTCCTGGTTAATGTATAATTATTTTTCATGAAAAATAATTTAATATGAAAAAGTACTTTTAATTTTCATTTGAATATATTTATGTATTTACCGTATTGATTTTTAAAAATAGTTATGTACAAATAGATATAATTTTCATTCTTATATGGGCCTTAATATATATTTATATTTTATTTTGGTGATTCAGGAGTAAACATTTTTTCTAGACATCCAATTATTGGAGTTATCGATGAATTGTAAATATTTCAAAGTATAACCAAGTAATAAAGTTTTGTCCATAAAAATATGTAAGTAATTATATTTCCTTATTTGATTTTTCCAACAATTTAATTTCTCAGAGATAAGATAATTTTAAAAAAAATGTGTCCAAATAACATAATTTTTATTGAAATGATGTCCTTATAAATCATCACAGATTTAGGAATATGAGGCCATAAACATTTATTTGAACATTCACATGTTTTTTTGATGACCTAAATCTATGTTCTCCTATGTGGAAACCAAGTTATATGATACTTTGTTTAGCAATTATTCTTTTTTAAAATTAACTAAATATTTTTATATTTTTTATTTCATGAAATGATGAAAACATTTTATATTGAATTACTAATTCAATAATTCCATTCATATATAACTGTCTTGTCGTATTCGTCATAAAACACTGACAGAGCATATGTTATGTGCCAAACTGGGCTTCTATGAAGCATAATTTTATTTTTATATTAATTAAAATATGATTATTGTAACATAGACACTAAAAAATTTAAAATAAAATGTAATAACTACTTTTCCAAAAAAAATTAAACAATTATCGGATTAAAAAATATTTATAATATAATATATAATTATTTGATAATGTCTTTATATGATTACAAATACTAGTTTCTCAAATGAACTATTTTTATGTCATTTTTTTTAAATTATAAATTTAATTTTTGAGAAATTTATAAAATGAATTTGATAAAATTAAAATCATTTTTTTAATTTATAATATACAATTTTAATTAGAGATAATTTTTTAGATTTTTCAAAGAAAAATCATTTTTGGAGGAATAATGAATGATACTAGGTTTTAATTCTAAATTGAATTTTCTTAATTTATATATATTGATAACTATATTTTAATTAATTATCAAAGTTTAATTATATTTCATTTTTATCAATTAATCAAATTTGGGTCATTGAAATAAATTTCACAATGAATGTGGGAATAAAAAACATAGAAATAATTTGAAGGTTTTTGTATTAATACACGCAATGTCATCTCATCAGCAAGATTATTTTTAATATTAATTTCTACATTTTATTAGATATGTATTATGAAAAAATTATTCAATAATTGGATTCAGAAATAATTTTAATTTTTTTTAATGGTTAACATATATTTAAAAAAAAGTTTTCAAATCTATTCAAATTAATAATAAAGATTATAAAAATAATTATATTATCAATGTACTAAACATCTAATTTATGATCAAATATAACCTATAATCATGTCCAAGATCCATAATAGGGCTTTATTTCAACCCTATCCTAACATGTATATAAATTTAAGTTTTGGTATCCAATTTCAAAATGAAAAATGTTGGTATAATTTTCTCTTCAAATATTTACAAAAGTGTCACTCCTCCGCCACTATAAAAAGTAATCATCTCCTCAAACTTCCTCACACAACTGATGCAACTTTATCTCAAACATGATTTGATAAATCCACTTCTCAAAATCCCTCCCTACCTCCTAGTTTATTCCTTTTCTGAATAATTCAATCTACGGAATAATTTTCTCATAATCTAAATGTTGTTACTCACATAAGAGGTAACGTATTCTCTCATGTTCAATTATTTTATTTTATTTATCCACCCAATAAACTTTATTTATTTCAAAATTTTATAAAAACTTCAGTATGAAAAAAATAATATTATTTTTTATTCAAATTTTTATACCTCCACTTACACACATCTTTATCTAATTGGTAACAATCTTATTGTTTACATGTATGTTGAATAATCACCTCACGAAACGATGATTGAAGATTTTTATTTTACCACCTCTCATTGTATAAATTATTATGTAAAACATAATAAATGTGTTACATGTTATATTCATTTTGTATTTATTCTTATTTAATCCTTTTAAAATATATATCTTTATAATTTACACATGGAGTAAATATGATAATTTCATTTGAGTACATGTGGACTACCACCACTCAAAGCAATGTGATTCATTCACACATTAAATTTAATTTATTAAGGATTGATTTAGTGCATTTATGTCATATATATGAAATAATAATGGTTCTATAATTAAAATATATAATTATATATTAACATATTTCATTTTTATACTGTCTACTTATCATATGATAAATACGGAAACATTGTTCATTTGTATGTATAACATACTATCACCAAGAAGGTTTTATTCAATTTTATACTTATATATTATATAAATTTAAATATTAATAATATAATGAATATAATGGAAAATTAAATCGTTGTGTTAATTATTTAAATAATTATATAATTACAAGGACCAAATTTATAAAAAAATTAAAAGAGATGCAATAAATAATATGAATATTAGCCGAAGTGAAACCTTAACATATGAATGTAATAAATATGGTAATATAAATTCATAATAAAACATATATGGTATTTTATATTGGCATATTTTAATTTAAATGATGTATAATAAATTTATAATTTTTATGTAGGTGTTTTTCTATGAGTAAGCAGAGAGTCAAGACACAAGTTATGAGGATTTCAACTCACTTTGTTCGTGAGATACATTCTATATTCCCCACATGTTCTTTTTGAGTTGTGTTTATACTAATAATGGATTAATTATATGTCTATTATAAATAATGATATGTGTATATATAAATACATATTATGATCATTATTTCGTGGTGTTTATGTTTCAAAAGTTACCAAAGTTGTAATGTAATTTTGTGTCAACTTCCATTATTTTAGACACATGACATGTTATGCACCTATATACTTCTATGAGTGGTATATACTACATAAGAAATTTTATATCATGATTATACTAAATTCGATGATATTTTATGTTTCATGTAACCTAGATTTTTTACATGGGGAGTATTTTTGAATTTAATAGATTTGTAAACATTTATTGAAACAATCTCATTGCTTAATGAGATTGTTTACATTTATACTTCAATTTAAATAATATTATGATCCATCTCTCATGAACATTCCCAAAATATCATATTCTCTTTGTATACATGATATAATAATGTATTGGTACTAGTACTCCACTATTTGGGTAATATAATAGATAATAATGTTTTTCTATGAAAGCCCAACATTAACCTCTTTTCAGTGGAAAATTTATGATCCTTCAAAACCATGTATTCTATAAAGAGTATCCTAAAATAATATTTTATTATCCTTTAATATTTAAAATAAATATTTAGCCTTATTTATTTTACCAATGTTTTGAAAGGAATATTATTGTCACTCTAAAAATAAGGCTTTAATATACTCATTTTTCAATGAAATATAAATATTTTTCCCATCCAACGGAAGGTACGTATTTACCCACCACAATTTCAATGAAGCTTCCTTTTCATGTTTAAAAAGATAACATTATAAAAATATGTTTTAAAAAAACTGAATAGTAGGTTTTAAAAAAAATATTAAAGATTCAATTATAAATTTTCAGGGAAAATGATTTTCAAAATGATTTAATCATTCTTTATAAGTATCTAAAGTTATTTTAAACGAAATTATTTTCATAATGATATAAATATTTATTTTTAGGTTTTCTATGTTTTTTCATAGAAAATGGTTTTAAAATATTTTGAAACTTATTTTTACTGGTTTAAATTTGAAGGTACATAAAATTGTTTAAAAGTTATTTATTAAATATTTAATCAATTTTTAATGAAAATTATTTTAAAATGGTTTTATTTTATTAAAAAGTATTTTTCATAGAAGAAAGGATTTTTTCCTCAAGAATCATTTTTGAATGATATTTCAAAATTAATTCCCATAAAATATTTAATTGGATGATTTTACACATTCTCTACCATAAAATGATCTAATAGTTCCATTCATATTATTTCATTGAATGGGTTATGGATGAATTTGTGTTATTTATGACACACATTTCCCTTTCATGGGTTATATGATTATGAAAACAAATTTTTATTCACAAGTTATATGTTTGTTAAAATCGGTTTTCGTTCATGGGTTGTATGTTTATGATAATAGTTATCCTTCATGAAATGTTATTTTTATTAAATGATTATTAAACCAGTTTTTTTAGAAAGTATATGATATGATTATATGCTTATGATACCCAATTCATTTCATGGGTTATGATAAGAATTTTTTTTCTCTTGGGGAACATGAATTATTTATTTCATTATAAGATTGGTGGGACATATATATCCCTTAATTTAATTATATAAATTACTATATCTCATGGGATAGACATGGTTGGAATATTTAATAATCCTAGATTAGTATTATAGGGATGGAATGAGAAATTAAATTATTTCATTATTTCTGGGCTAGGACAAGGAGTGAACTATGTTCATTAATATAGGGCTCGAACAAAGTGTCAACTGAGTATAGTAAATGAAATTTTTACACAACTATTTCCTTAATGGTAATGAATTGTCTACTATAGAAATCATTATATATGCTTATGTATCTTCCTAAATTCTATGTTTTCCTACAATATTTATTTATCATGTATTTTTTTATTTATTTCTTTATGATTAATTTTGGATGAACATCCAAACATTATTTATTGGATCATGTTTACGATCTGATGATGTTCCTAGAATGAGATTCGGATGTTGTGATCACACTATAATTCCCTTATACTAATGCATATTTTTAAATATCTCCCTTGATTACACTTACTATGAATCTGATGTCTCCCCTTATTTATATTTCATTACCCATGTTATGAACATTTATTTTAGTAATGATGTGTCTATGATGGGTGATATTCATTAATAGCATAGTGATAGATAATGTATCTCACTTGTGTACCCATGTTTATGATTGATGTTATAAGAGGAATAAGATTGATATTGTCGCTGGGTATCTATTTTTATAATGTTTTATGTATTCTAGAAATGTAATGTAATGTTAATATATGAAAATGGAGGGTCACTATACCCACTTCTACTCTACCTCTACAACAAATTATAAATATAACATTATTTTTCATAAACATTTTTAGACACTATGAGTGGGTAAAAAATGGTGTCAATTACAATTTAAAAGGGGATAACCAATAAAGATAATATTTTAAAATGTTAATTACTAGAAATCCATTGGATTATTGAGTTCAAAAATTAATTATACATGTGTATTCCACTTCTCCCAAATACCATACAATACTAATGCTAGTTTATCGTATTTCTCATAATTTCCATTATGAGTGGGTAATTACCAGTCCATTTTTGTGTAGTGGGTAATCACACATAATTATCTGTGGTATTAAACTGTTATTGATGTGTTCTATTTGTTATATAATTGTTTTTAAAATTTAATCATGTTAATAATAATTAATTCATGAAATATGCCATATATTTCAATGAATTATGTATTTATGGACATTTTACGGAATTATGAGTAATCAATAATTAAAAATTATATTATTTATAATCAACATAGTGAGGTTTATAATTAAATTAGTTTTTATCTAACAATCCAAGGATGATATGACCCTATTATATTAATATGGAAAACTATTTATCAACGACTAGAGCAAAATAAATTTATTCCGAAAAACATCTATAAAATCCCAAAAACACAATTAATATTTATCACGATCATCACAAAATACTATTTTTATCCTATTGTGATTTTGATGTGCAGATAGTCAAAATTTGTAAAAATTAAAAAGTCCAAAATGTCACATAATGAGAAGCCTAAAAAGATGGATTGAGTGAAAAACAAATGTTCTTCTCACACAATCAATTTTAAATGACCATACAAGGTCACATGAAAAACACTCTGAGAGATTATATATTGGAAAATAATTTCTAGGACCTATTGCACTCAAGTGAGTCCTCATAGTGAAATCATTACATGGCCACCAAGTTCATTGGTATATGGAAACCTCTTAATAATCTCATTTTACAAAGTCATAATAGATCAATGAAAACTGAGGACATAAAGAAAATGGGGCCATCTCACCTCAACTATTGATGTACCCATGTGGCCTAATGTTATCATGCATGTTGTGAATTCATATAATATCAAATACCTAATTAGAGATACATGATTCCATGACATCATTTATAAATACAACAATTTTTATACTATGAAGTTAGTTATAGATATGGGATACATAATAGGATATAGAGAACATTTGGGGAAGGAGAACCCTCATATGAATACATCCCACATAACCCACGAATAGTTAATTATAGAATTTTTATTTAATAATTGGAAAATCATGTTGATTCTCATTTTCACTTATATTTTTTCCCTAATAAGAATTATTCATAATAAGCTCCACATGGTAGATCAAGGGGGGGTTGAATAATGTAATCCTCGGTAGAATAGTAAACGATGGACAAACATAGATAGACAGATCGTTGAAAATATATCTCTATTGAAAGACCTTGGATCATCAAATATATGGAAGAATAAATACACATATAAAAACACATAGGTAAGTATTTCTATATCACTCATTGGAAGAATATATTTGTATAGAAATTGGAATCATTTCTCATATTACTAGTGGAAAAAGGAAAATATATGTCTGTTTCTCTATGTTGGACAATTCTAGAATGTCCTCCCACAATGGAAAATCCCTGGAGAGATACATTATATAGGATTTGTTAACATAGTTTTCCAAGAAGAACAATACACATATTCCAATATCAGTAAGTGCCCTACACCAGATTCCATACCCACCACTCTGGTTAGTTTTTGATTCAGTGAGATATATTCATTGTTATCCAAGTTCCTTGCTTCATATCAATGAATATTTGGGATGACATTTTTTTATCCTCTCATGTAATAATTTTTTAATATTCCTCCCATGGGACTGAATCAATCTGAATAACTTATATGGATTTCTTTCCAAAAAATAAAATACCTAAAAATTTGTTATTATTGACTTCCCAAAATCCACTAGTTAAATATGATCTGACAATTGAGCATGTCAGAATGCCCAATTTTAATGATATATTTCCCAAATAAGTTATTTTTCATTGTTGTTCCTCCATATATGATGTGAAAAACATATTTATCAAAATCATGTATCCCCTTTAATATGAGTAATCATATCTTGATGATAACTCATAAACTACAAAAGGATCAACTGATAATATTATATTAATTATTACAAAATATATTTTTAGTCATAGGAGTCACAGAATTCAGTTTAGTGGTTGATTTTGTATGGAATCATATATTTATTATGTCCCCATTAATTCTTACAGGATTTTATACCACTTATTCCTCTATATCCCCAACCTAATCCACTACCATAATGTAAGGTGGGAGGAAAGGGACTCCTCCTTATTTGTATGATTAGTAAAACATACCCTATGTTACAATCAATATAAAATAACCACTCAATACTCTATTGATATCCCTTTCATAAAACATGGATCTACGTTTCATGACATTGAACTCAATTATGTCACCCTTAACCCAAGATGTGAAACTGTATGGTAAGGTCCTACCCCACAACCGTAAACTACATCCCTAGAATTATATGTTCATTGATTACTATTAATCACGAAATGTATAATCCCTCCCTTATGCTCAATAACCAATAATTTAAATGATAATATATCATTTAACCAAACTTTTAATTAAATACTAACCCCCCCCCCCACTCGAGAAACTATATTATCCACATGTAATACCATGTCTTTATAACAAGGCCATATTCCCTTCAAGTCCACTTTAAATATATCTTTATTGGACTTTATTCAACCTTAAGGATAATTATAATGTAATTCTCATGAATAATAAGCACAGTAAAAAATTATATGCTCCTCAATCCTAGATGTTTAATTTATATAACATTACATTTCTAGTAATATGTCTGAATTGCATTACTATAAATTATATGAAATGTGTCATTAGTTAGTAATGGTCAATGTGGGTTTTGATATCATCATAAAAATATATAATATGTCAATTTCATGGGACCAACCTCAGTATTCTAATAAAATAAGTTTTCATGGATGTTGATAAATTCGAGAAAACCAAATCATATAGATTGAAATCATAGGATTATCAATCAATAAAATAAATATCAATGACCTCTGATACATGTAGATAAGTCAATTAATATGATTCTAATTATATATCATGATTATGGTTAACAATCCTCATCATTGTATTTTTGGACTCATGAAAATTAAGTAAATCAATATGTTATTAATGATGAAGAAAATAACCCCTCCCCCACTATCAAAAGGTGTGTATAACCCTACCTGTAATCCTCTCAACCAATATACAAAATTTTGGGCTCCTTAGAATTTCATACATACCACCTTCCTTTGGAAAACATCTACTACATGAATCAAACCACAATAACTAGTAATATTTTTTGTAACTTTCAAATCATTCCAAAAAATTATAGAAATTGAAATGGTGAAATTGAAATAAATGCATTATAATAAAACAATCCATTACATTGGTTGGTAGATTGGTCTTTTTTTTTGAATTTCACACAAACTAAAATAGTGAACACTAAATCAAAAATTAATTAACCATGTAATTAAGTTTCCAAAATAAAAATATTAATCAATTATATTAATGTTGAATGTTTACAAAATGGGTTATATTATTTGTAATTTATGATTATTATAGGACATTTAGGATAAAAATCAGATCATGATTTTATTATAATAGATTACAAAATCATGTAGGCACAAATATTCTACCACCACTACCAAGGATATTTATTGGATTCTGAGAATGATCTTTTTCCATAAACACTTCATTCAGATGTATGTTGTGAAAGAACTAATGAGTTAATACAATCTCAATTGTACCATACCTACAATAGAGGTTGCACTCATGATCATCCATGAACTCATACTCAATATCACATCTCATTAGTATGGGAAGGATTCTATATAGCCCTACCTGTTGGTGGATACCTCTAGCTGTTTTTGGAGATGTTCCATAGAGTGTCGTAATATATTCCATAATTACCCAATGGTGGTTGAGGTTGATGAAATATTTACATTAACGTTATCCCCAGGCCAATAAGGAGTCATCCAATAGCCAACCTCCACCACCACCCACACCATTCAACATAACCTAATCGATAATAATTATAGATGGCTACACATAATGTCTGGACCTTGTTTATATAGACTTAGGACCCCAAGAGGCGGTCATGTATTGGGAATCAAATGAATCACTATCATGAGACCAACTATATTATAGTTCTCTATTGTGGATACCATCAGTATACCATGGGGGTGTATAATAGAATGCACATATTCATGCTCACTCTATGAAATCATGTTTTTATATTATAGAAACAATAGAAATATATTTATGAAATATTTAAATATATACCAAGGAGGAGGACCATATTACTTCCCATATACCTTAATCCCATGACAGTCCCCATTATATGATAATGTACAAGAGTGGGATTATTTTACCCCTCATCCTAATCAGATGAAAAATATCCCAATTAATATGAACAAATCACATCAATACATCATGATGTAAATTAATGTAATAAAATATATTCATGTACAAATAAAAAAATTCCATCAATAAATTATCTCAATTATAATAGAAGTATTTAACCATAATATATCAAATGTATATCCATTGAAAGGATATATTCAAACTAAAACTTTTGGGTTCTGTTGCGGAATTATAGTAGTAATACTATAATATTCCCATATTATAGATCACTATTTAAGGTAACAGTTGATTTTTTATATTTTCAGGATATAAATTGAATAAAATCCACTAACTAAATAATATGTGCATATTCGTACACCATGAATGTTCATGTTTTAGACAATATCCTTTACTCTAATCATGATGGACAATGAGGATTCTCGTAATTATCATATGTATGAATTATATTCTTGTCCATAATATATAATTATAACTAAATATTTTTGAATCAATACAATATTAGACACATAGTCCAACAAATTATTTAATATCCCATAAAAATATACAAATACAACATAATTAGGTATAGGAATATATTCATAATCCTACCGGCACACAACCATGAAAACAAATATTGTTAGTGGTTCTCTATATTCTATGTCCTAACCAATTTATTAAAAATGTTTTCCAAATCTCCCAATAGTGATTTAGTAATTGTCAATAATGGACATGAAATATACTTTCTGATTAATAATAGAATATTGTTGAAATAGACAAGGTTTTCCACTATAAATCCCATTATGGAACCTTTCTGGAATCCCTCCACTTTATAGTGAACAAAGAGATATGCATGGAGGTCCTCCCTCATGTCAATTAATATGAGGACCCTCCTTATTTTCAAACTATTACACATATTACATAATATAAATAGATACAAATATGTTTAGGGAAAACATTTCCCATGTCCTTATCTATGAGTGATATATCTCAACAAATAGTTAATTCCTAGAAAGGATCAATATCTATATCTTCCCACAACAAAATTTATACTAATGTATCTGAAAAAATAAACAATATATAAATCTATTTTGTTAAAACACCAAAAAAACAACTTCAGTAAGACCAAGTGAAGGAAATTTTATATGATGAGTATAATACACTTCTAAAATGGAAAAATTTAAAACATTGTAACCTTTAGATCATGTTTTAGCCAATTTCCATTTCTATGTAAGGTATTTTTAAAATGATAAATAATGAATTATTACATTATTAATATATAAATTTATCAAAAACAAATATCCACTTGAACGAAATCAATTTATAATATTATCTATATGTTTATCACATTAATATGATCCATGATGGATTACACCATCATGATTTTTCTAACTTTTCATTTCATATAATTAAAAATCATTAATTAAATGATATTATATCTAGTATATGTTCCTTCAAAGTATAATTTCCCTTAAAAAAATAATATTTGACCATTAAATATTTATTTTATCTGAAGCATGGGTGAATATAGAGAATTGTGTTTTATTAGGATTAATGTTTAGAAAAACTATTGGAGAAGGAAAAATTTTATTTCATTTTCTAATTCGATGTCTCAACTCAAGTCATTAGGTATTATAGATTTTATCTTTAGTAGAAAAACATCAATTCCAATGAAAAAATTAATAGAATTATGAAAATATAATTAAATGGTTCCTAAATAATTATTCCAAGATGGTTTCTCATGTCTATCATTATTAGAAGAAATAATGAACAGCAACAGGGAAACCATTACTATCTACTGTATTATGTGACTCATAACTACTGAATTAATTGAATATAGATAAATCTTATTTTAATCCTAATAATTTAATACACCAAGCTTCCATAGTACATTTCCCTTTAAAAAATGCAACAACTTTTGTTGTATGCAACTTTGAGATTCAAACACATCGTGGCCAATAAAACTATTCTTTATGAATAGTAATACCCTATTTTTGAAATTTTATAACTTCTCTTTTTCAATATTAACACCATTTTTGTATTCGGTATAGCGAAATTAGCTTAGGGTGAATTATTGGTATTTTTCTGAAGACATTCAATTTTTGATGAATAGTGAAAACACTGAGTTATTGCTTAAAACTGACATTATTTAAATAATTATTTAATTTATTTAAATTTATTTTAGATCAAAATTGAAACATAATACCTATATAAGTTCAATTTATTTCATTGGAGTCATTTAATATTAATTTAAGATATATAAAATGTTTATTGAACTTTTTTCCATCTTTTACCCACCTCCTTGGAGAATTTGAAAATTTGAATAATAATTCATTTTTCCGCTTCTCTGAATTGGACATAAAAAATCTGAGAGGCACAGTTGATATTGGTTAGTAAAATGAGGTTCAATGAGATGAAAATAATTTGTTGTTTATAGTATCTTTTTTACTTTTATTTACCATGGTTAAAAGTAAATAGGGTAATTAGAGGTAAAAATGATATTATTTTTTCGCTAACACATGTCCTAATTCTATTGGATAAGTGTATCTCAACCAAAAACAACCTTAGGAATAAAATATGATCATTTTGGTTCAATTTGATTAGATTATGACATTTGTTATTATTTAATTCAAATAATAGTTTAAAGTATTACATTCAATGATTAATAATTAAACCATTTATTATATAGGGTTACACATAAGTTAAAATTCGACAATAAATATTAATTAGAATGATAAAAATATTTTCTACATAATGTTATGTTATTTATAATATTTTCACATAAACTAATTTAATTAATTAATGACACATTGATGATGAATTAATTAACTTAATAATAAAATTTTTAAATAATTGATATTAGAAATACCCAAATAAATTTCATTTGACACTTGGGGTTATCTTGTCTTGTTAAAGTATGTTAATTAACCGTATAATATAAAAATACATGGAGACACGGTATATGTCAAACTATTTAACTAAGAGTTAAATATAAATGATAAGGTAAATATATTGAACCAAACTTGTCTAAAACGTATTGGATGAGAGTATTTCTACCAACCCCACCTTATCCTCTAAATAAATCAATTTTGAGACATTATAAACCGAATATTAATTTATTATAATATAATATTTTATATTTTTCCTAAGGTGACTCTCACCCCTCTTATAAAAGATCACTTCCCCTTCCCTCAAATTCACACTAGAAAATCCATTTGGCTTGGCCAACCCCTGCCCAAATATTCTCTAAAATTCCCTTAATTATTCTATAGGACTTCCAATAGTCATAAATCCATCCTAAGGATCCCATTTCATCAAATCACAAGAATGAAACTGAAGAGGAGGTAAATATTTCATCACCTCTTTCATGTATTTTTCTTATTCCACTTCACGTTCTTTGTTGTTTCCATTCTAAAATAATTACTAAAGTATATACTATAAATTGTGCTGTTATTATAAAAATGGTACAACCATATTCATTGTTCTACCCATCCTATGAATGATATATTCACCGTACGTACGCACGTACGGCTTACCGTCACCATGTCGTGGTGATGTTTGTTATTCTAACACTTCATCATTTGGATGGGAATGATACTGATTATAAATGATGTAAATTATAAATAAAACATTATAACTATCATGTATATAATATATAACATCAAATTATAAACTAATTTTTTATCAAAAAAATGATATTTTCACCCGTGTGTACGTATGGAATACCGTCTCGATGAACACAATAAGATTCATTTTCCAATCGCTAACATTCAAGACTGATTTTTATTTGAGGATTAAAAATAATTTTTAAAGAGTTGATATCATTATTAATATGAATAAGATACATCCCATACATAACAAACATGACTCACCTAAAAAATCATATAAAGCAAAACAAATCAGTTAACACCTAAAACGACAATAATACTAAAATATTATTATCAAAGTTTTATTAAAAGATCATATATTATATCATAATTTTGTATATGGTTCTTGTATAATTTAATAAAAATGATTCAACAATTACACATTAGGTTAACTTAGCCTCTACCAAAGAAAATTACAAGGTAAGGGTTAATTATATAATCACTTCATCATCAGAGGTTGTGAATATGTAATTACTTACTGGGACCTCTATATCATACACATTCATGTTTCTTAGAAATGTGTTCCAAGACATTTGTAATATTTTATAGTCTATGGGTTAAATTCATTTATAACCATGTTTTACATTCATTAGATTTTTATAAATGAATATTTCCGTGATTTTCAAAACACTGTACTTAGTAAGTGACGGGTGGAGAGCGCTATATCTCCTCAATGCATCAGTAGGTCTCTTTGGTGAAACTAGTATCTTGGAACAAGCCCTTGAAAAAATATAATTTTTAGTCTTGGCATATGGCCTTGATAATGTGGTTATGAATGACTGGAATTATTCATACCAACATTATGAACATGGAAATTTGATATATCTTGTGATTATTTGATAGGTAGAATATCCATGTGAATAAGTAAATGGAATTATCTGATTTTATCTTTTCCATATTATTCTGAAGTTTAAGTTTAAATGGATTTTGTTATATGATTATTTGTATATGTATTTAAGGGTGAAAGGTACATACAATTATGAAGGATTACACAAAGAAACCATTAGTTCCTGATTGATGGGAGTTATTAATTATATTTAGATTTTGAGTATTTGGTATTTCTAATTTATGATGTCGTAATACTTTGTGTATTTCACCAAGTAGTGCTACAAATGTCATATAGATGCAAACATAAGAGATTAGCCAATAATGGTTTTAAATACAGTTAAATATTCTTTGATATTTTCTATATTATTAAATAGATGTTATAGGGTCATAAAAACAAAAAAAAGGATTAAGTATCCATTCAAATATTTAATAAGTTATTTTGGGTTATAAACCATAATGAAGATGTCATATATTATATTATCAAATTATTTATGTGCAACATCGTTAACAGATCTAGTGTCCCTCACATTGAGTTGAAAGATAATTGAACAAATTTTTTTTTGTTGAGGTAGATCTATATAGAATACAACATCTAGTCCAATAATTCATCATCTTATAATTATATTGAAAATATAATAATAGATGATTTTAAAACATTTACATTGATCTCAATTCATAAAATGGTTTATGGGGACATGTATTATATGTCAAACAATATATTGTATGAATTTTCTAATTATCAAATTAGTATGCATATAAATAAATTTCTCCACCATCGTCAAAAGATAATATCATAAACATAGTATTTTCCATTCATGTACAATTTCTTTTAATGAGAGTCATCATTAGAATAGTTTTTGGAGGAAAAGATGTCATCAAAACAAAATAATGAATTTGAATGGGATGATGAGTACATGTATCATTTTGGATGAACTGAGATGTTCACAAATATTATATTTCTACATCATTTAACAAAAATGTATATATTATTTCATTATCTCGTAGAGAGTTATTCTTACTTTTGTGAACAACCATTGTAGCAGGGTGGTTTACTTCAAAACCTTAAAACCAAAATGTATAGAAGGAATAATACAATGACCCTTATTAGACAGTAAAAATGGAGAGGGAAAATGATAAACCTCCGACCACTAATTGTGTTCGCAATAAATAATTTCATGAACATTACATCAGATCATCCACATCCTAGTTGCATCACACAATACTCTGTGAAATCATTATAGTTTCAACATATGAAACAACATATAATTTTTCTAGCCACATGACATAAAACTCCATGAAATAGTCTTATTATCATAATGCAAAACATCATAAAAATCCTAAATAAATGATGTAAAATAATATGATATAGTCCATACAATTTTAATTACAAATAAATAGCACTTATATCCCTTATAATGTATATTAAACTAAGTGTTTTTTGACCAAAATATAAGATCACTGTCTGGTCAGAAAAAACTCCACTTTTTGAATTAATTATCTAACACCTAAACCATATTAGTGTTATAGATTCACGTACAATAATATATAAACATTTGAAATTTTCATATCCATATATGTGTTCAAATGACATTATGTTAATATGAACCTCAATATTTGCCTCTTCAAAGGGATTTGATCTATTTAGGGGATACATGAACTATGTGTTTATTTAATATCATCCTCAAAATATATATATTGATTCATGAAAATTATATCTCAATCCCATCCAAAAATCCAAGACAATTAAGAATCCCTTATTTATGATCCATATCAATTTAGGATCATTTATTAAAAAAAGTGTGTCTTGAATACTATTATGTCTCGATATGTATTGTTTATATGATCTATTACTATAGTTATAGCCATGAATTTCAAAAACTATCTATTTATTCTTTATTTGAGATAGATATATGTATGAGCTTTTAAAGAACAAAATATGGTTTTTTAAAATTTTACGTTATGTATTGTCACATAAAACTCTGATTTTTGACCTATACATGATTAATATTGAAGAAATTTACCCTCCTATATATATGAGTCACTTATATAGGGTAATATAAGAACTATGATTTCCATGAATATTATCTTCATGGAAAACATAGTGATTTAAGGCACCCTATATATATTTTTGGTCTATTACTTATTGTTGAAAATAATTATCCCTTCAAATTAGGGTTCATACCAACCTTTTAGTTTTTAATTTTCAAAATGATACAAAATTAAGAGGATGTTGTATTACCATATATATAATATTATCTTCATATAAATAGGATAATTAGGAATGATATTTTTTATATAGAAACCCCTATTGAGAAAAATACACATACTATAACATTTTGTCACTTGATTCCTACATTAAATGGATATTCTATGATGACTATATAATATATTATCATCCCAAAAATAATATAAAAAAAAGATACATATATATTAAATATAATTATTCAATGATTTTAATATTTATAAATTTATATTCGTATATTATGTTGAAAATAAATACCAATTTCCACTACATATCATCATAATCAATGCAGATGATAATGTAGAATGCTAAATGGAATGATTATTATTAGTATTAGAAATATATTGAATTATTAAATCATCTATCAAATAAAACATCATATTCCATCTCTAACCCCAAAACACTCTCTTATAGTTTATAATTTAAATTACCACAAATTTTTTCTGACAGATTATTATGATTCCATTACACACAAGTCATCGAACATGAATGTTTCTTTCTAGCCAAACTAAGAAATGTTAAACTGATATGGATTGGTCGATGTTTTACAACTCAATAAATTATATTTATTTGTTTATATCCATACGGATTTATATTGCATAATATCACATCATTGTTGAATAATTATAAACTACATGGTTATCATTCTCATCATTGTGGATGTTGGGACCATGCAATTGAAAAAAAAATAAGAAAATTCACCCTTCTACAATATTTAATACAGATCTACACAGTATCCTTTGACCTTATATTCACATTCCATGATCCTATATTATGGAAAATCTATTATATGGTGAGAAACTTGTTATTGATGATTCTCATCATTATAAAATAAATATTGTAACATAAAGATCATCTATATTAGGAACATCCATGAATTATTTTTACTTATTCAAACTTCATTATATTTAAATAAATTATATCAATATAGGGATTTCTTGTTGGAGAATATAAACACCCCCATATCATAGGTTAATTTTCTATTATGATCTATATTAAAAAAATGGGAACTTTCTCAATCCTCACATGATTCCCATTCTATGACTAAATAATTTTTTATTAGAGTTCCTAATTGATGTCCCATGTTAGAATAAGTAATATACACTATATTTAAATGAAGGTTGACAGTACAGATTTTATTACATTAAACTATAAAATATAGAATCATCCATGAACATCCTCCCAAATTATTTTTTAATATTTTAGGGGAATATATCATTCTATTAAATGAGATCAGGATTCATTAAAGATATATTTATATATTTATCAACATTTAAATAAAATTCAATTAAATTACTTTTAATAGAACTATGTTTCCCTTGATAAACAACATCAATGAATACACAATGAATCATTGACTCATTACAATAGGCCAAGAAAAAAAATCACAATTCTTGTCCCTAATGATTTTGTCCCTTCTCATTCAGGGTTAGTTTCTCAAAAAAATCCTAATAATGATTCCATTTCACCAAAAAAATTTATTATGTGTATAATATAGATAATTTCAAAGGTTCCCACTCTATTACGAACTAAATTGTTTTTGTATCACATACTCATGGGATACATATTCATTCCATGATCCCTTATACAAGGCCATATAATAAATTACATAAGATAATATTTAGTCATTCAAATTTTATGATTTAGATACGTGTAAAAATTTCATGATTCTTTATCATGTGATATTAAATTAAATAAAACAAAAATCATTTTCAGATGATGTAATACTACTTTATTAATGAGTACTTGTCACATGAAAAAGATACATGATTTTGATGACCGTGTCAAATGATATTAATCTACCCAATGTTGAGTCCTTATTTCATGATGTTAAATTACACGACACCTTACTCATTATTATATGCTATTAAAATAAACAATAACAGAGTCCTTGTAACATAAAATTAAATAACATGATGCATTATTCTATTACACATGATTTTAAACATTAATATTCATGAGTCCTTATCATGTGTCATTAAGCTAGATGAAAAATGATCCATTGTCAAAAAACGTTAAACTATCAAAAATTTTGTTAAAACAACATGACCATAATCCCTCATTAAAACTATTATGAATGTGAATATGCTTATTAAATAATGATATATCATTTCAAATTCCTGGATCTTCCTTGTGCATCAAACAAAAAAAAATATACAATATTACATGTGTTGTATGATATCCACAAATAATTCATGAAATTTAAAACTACATGTGTCCAACTATAAGGGAACCCACAATTTGGCTATAGATTGAATTCCCTCAAATGAATCCTATATATTTCCTCAAATATGTAATGTGAAATAGAGGCATATTTCATTATAATGAAAGGGGGATCTATTGTTTATTTCTATTTTAACTAGTATTGTGAAACCCATCATATTAATATAGAAAATCATTCATATATCCATATGTGTCACATTAAAACATCCTAGATTCAATCAAATTTATTTTTTATTTAAGTAGTTTCAGTGCATTGATGCAAAATTTGATTCAAATTCCATCGAGATTACATAATAGTGTTCTCGGACAATCATTTGTAAATAATCCCCTTCCTATAAACCACAAAACATTTCACGTGTATCTCACCCCAATTAATCCATATATATTAATAAATAGACTTTTAATATCAATGGGATACAACTTTTTTAATTTTCATACATTCCACAATTTTGAATCCTATATATGTTACCCAAATATAGCCAGTTAATCAGATGTTTTTATATTAATGATACAATACTGAAATCTAGGTATAATATTATTTTATTTTAAATGAATCTATAATTTTAATGGGTTTAATTTTCATCCCCTGTATATCTTCCATATATCATCACATGAATTAAGAAATTTGAGGTTACCTATGGTGGTTCACACATTTCATTTTCATATGGTGTTAGGTAATATTAAAAATAGTTTGATTCATTATAACCCCTCTACCACATTTGGTTGAGCAACTATGAACTCTAACTACCCTAAATACTACTCATGTATCACAATATTTTTGGTGTATGATTCTCAATCACATTTTTTCATTTAAAACGTCATACCCCAGAATAGTTCCAAACATGTTTGTTAGATCAATATGACATTATGATCATCCAAATTAGTTAAGCAATTATGAATCTAAAAAATGTGTACTATCATTTTAGGTCATATACACCTCCATTGGTCTTTATTTTAGATATGGTTATATATATTCCTTGTCATATAACCATATGAAATTTAAGACAATACTATATGATTTCAATTCATAGTACATATCAGTTCCTTTTCACATGACCAAAAAATTTAAGAGTAGCTAAAAAAAATTGTATTATGGAAAAACAATTTGTATCTTTTTAATTATTCAAGTTGCAATGACTCACAAATTATAATTGTCTTGAGAGAACAACGAGTTATTACTGGGCCTTAAGAGACATCCCCATGATTCTAAAGGCTGCAAATAAATGGTGAAGGGTTTCACTTAAAAGTGGGGGATTATTTAACCTTTATTAAATAAACTAATGAACCAACAAACCATTACTAAACCACTTACTAAATGATTCATGAATCAATGTATACAAATAAACAACTATATGTATATAAATACCACATCAATGTTTGCAAAAATGGAAGAATAACTATGTAACAATGTACACAATGGATTAACAACTCATGAATTTCACATTACCAAAAGACTCCATGATTCACAAGATCCAAGCTCCGTAATCACTAAACAGCCCAAAAACATCACGAGGTAGTGATAAACACAATGTAAACATTACCTATGTCCTTGTAAAAGAATATAACATCTAAAAAATCACCAAAGTACCAATGTAGGGATGACTGTAAAACTAAGTAGATTTCCGAAATGACTTCCCTACTCAAACCACTAGCTTTGAAAAGAAATCCAAATTTATGTAAAAAACATTATATAAAACAATTTTTAAGAACAATGATCTTCTTCCTTGTATGGACCTTTTTTCATGTTACTTTTGAGGAAAAAGGGAAGATGAAAAAGTTATGGAGTACATGCCATGTACCTCCTTATACAGGTAGTTTACACTTGTACCAAGTAGAGGACATGTTTGGGCACGTCACAGCTGTGTACTTGAATCTATGACGATGTGGCAGGGCCTCTTAAGACGGGACCCTGTTAAGTCTTATACATGTCGTGTATCCTTACGTAACATGTCGTGTATTTTAAGTTTCAATTTTTAAATCGTACTGAGTTCATGTCTAATTGACAGAACCCCATTCTGCTAGTGTTGGCTCATACAGGAGTGACCAAAGAGCGTGATTGTGTTGGAATCACCATGGCGAGTTATTCCTTCTTATATAACCTATTCTCTTGATTCATCCTCTTTTGTGATATATCAGTGGTTGACAATTTTTGACCTTTTATAGATATAATGTGTTCAATATTGATTCAAAGGATGAGGTTCATCTCTTTTTATTCTACAACATTAAGGTAGGTTGTTCGTGCCTTTCCATGGAGGTATTTTAATTTTCTGTCCATAAAGTGTTGGATACCCTAGTTTAGGGTATTGCATGTTTTAGATTATAACCATTAGGATGCCTAGATAATAGTTTCACCAAATTTATGTCTTACGTGTTCAAATTTATTTTTACCCTATCATGTATAACACCAGTAAGGGTTCGATCCATAGATAATTATGATTTTTTTTTTTGTTAAACTTAGATTGTATATATGTTTTAGAAAAATCTGCTGAATTTAGTGTTGATTTTTGTTGATTATTTGGATTCAAAAAAATAATTGGTTTTTAAGTTTATTTAAAAAGTAACATAATTAAATGAATTTAAATATTATAAAATTGGTTTTTATGCAAATAATGACAAAAATGAGTTGGAGTTATTGATTTATGTGAATTTGATTAATAAAAACTCTTTAAGAGGTTGTGTTGTTAATGATAACCCAACACTCTAGGTCCAATATATAATAATGATTCCTTGATTCGGTAATATTTATGTTGAAAGATAAAGAAACTAACTCCATAGTCCAGTAGTTAGTTTTTAACAGATCATTATTTGTCTTAGTACATTTTGAGTCGACGAATACTTCAAATAGTTATTAAATTAGTCATCGTTATTCTTATTTTGAATCCTATTAATTCGTCCATTGGTCTGGAAAAGATTTTTTTGTAATAAGATAAAGTGTTTTAAGAAGAATAATAAGAGGTTAACATACAAAATACATTTATAGAAACATAATTTAAAATATAAAGCATCTTCTCCCACACCCCAACACACTGGGTGTTTCGTTACACATATAGAAAATTATAACCACAAAGACCTTGATTCCTGATGAGATGATGCTTGTAACCTTTAAGAGGGAATGATT
Organism: Viscum album; assembly: GCA_963277665.1. Lineage (NCBI taxonomy): Eukaryota > Viridiplantae > Streptophyta > Magnoliopsida > Santalales > Viscaceae > Viscum > Viscum album. The sequence continues at coordinate 175,539,386 of OY728135.1, read as the reverse complement.
CCTTGGTAGATGAAAAAATGGAGGTAGTACAATGACATGCCTTCTCTCATTTGGACTATTATACTTTTATCCAATATCAATCTCTACACACCACCCACTGAAACCGGAGTCCAAGGCCTCCTTTTATAGAAAAAATAGATACACGGTGTGTAGCAAAAGTACACGCAGTGTACTTTTCTCAACAAGTTTTTTTCTATGTTTTCTCCACTAGTTGGCGGCATAACACATATTATCTTGATGTGGAACATGGTGCCTTATGTTATGTATATATACACGACATTTTGTGCTTCCAAAAATGACTTATAGTCTCATTTTACGACCCACAACCGCTTCTAGAAATGTATCCACAACAGGTATCAGTGGAACACAGTGTGTCCCCTTTAACTGGCCATAGGGGCGTGTTGACTCTTCTCGTCCACCAACTACTTATAGAATGGTATACATGGCATGTATTGTGTGAACAAAGCATGTACCGTCTTTTGGTTACTTGGTAATGTACTTGTCCTAGTCAACTAGTGTATGAGCATGCATGTACAAGGCAAGTAAATAAGTCTATGTGGTGTAGTCGTAAATTTTTGCTCAGTTCTACTTCACTTTTTTTATTTTTCCATTAAACTCCTTAAAATGAAAAAGATCTGAAAAATGAAAATATTTTTCCCCTATATAGTAGATACTTTCTGAAAAATTATTCTTATTGTAAATAAATTATGTGAAAAATTATACACAAAACAGGTGCATCAAAATCCCCCATAGTAATTTTCTTACCCTCAATAAAATCGCAACATCTAATTAAAAGAGTATATATTGTAAAAGGAAGGACTTCAGTTAATGATAAATTTAAATTTTATGATACAGGAGAAAATTAAAAAAGATACAAAACAGTTTCAATTTAGGAGATATTCTAACCATGCCTCATATATAATTCAATTAACTATGTTCATTCTCTTTTTAACACATGTTTCAACCTTTCAAAAATAAGCAATCCAAATGACGGTTAACATCACAAATAATATACTAAATAAAAATTAATGTTTAAATAAAATGTTTGGTTCAATCAAATATATATACACTCTATCTATAGGTTTGGATGAAATCTAATTCTCTACTTCTGAAATTTTGATTTACAAAAATAATGAGGGAATTTCAATAGGTAACAGATTATTCTATGGCTAAAGGTCAGTATGCAAAGATGTCAATATAACACTGAGGCATAAAAAAGGAGTCTAAATTATTTAAATAAAAATTCATGATATACAATATACAGATCAATATAAAAGCTTCCTCAAAAATCATTATCAAAAAATCTCTTAACCACCATCTCCATTAGTTCGCTAGGGAGGGTTCACAAACAATCACGTGAGAATATGGTCCCTTTGTCTATATCAATTTTTTTTTAATAGAACACAAAGGAAACCTGTCATAATTTCCATATATAATGGTTTGAAACCCTTTATTCCCAAATGATCAAGAGGGTCTCCCCAATAAATAATATCTCACCAATTCACAAAAGTATACCATGTGTTCCTAATCCCTTATTTTAAGCTCAAGTGAATAATCATGAAAAACCATAAAATAATTAGGGTAGGAAGGAAAATATGATGGTAAAATGGCTTCCTATAAAGTCTATTCAGGGTCTCTAGGAGCGTCGTGAAGATTAGATGTAGGGTAGGTCTCAAGATAATCGGGTTTATACAATCTAATTCTTCTATAATTATAATGTAAATAAAAATTCATCAGGTTTTGAAAAGAAAACATTCAAATTATACTAGTTATGTATATTCTATGAATCTCTCAAGAATGAGGGTATTAGATAGATTATGAAAGAGGGTTTAGAATACCTCTTAAGAGGGGAAAAATATATAAAAACAAAATTAGGTCATGACATGAAAATAATTGATTAGTCTAATTGATGTAATTATCCTAGAATTGGAAGTTGTAATTGAATATATATCAAAAATAATTTTAAAATACATAAGAACCAAAATAAGGATGAAACTTTTATAAATTTTTTACTTTCAGATTTATTATTTAGAAATATGATTAAACAAAATGTCTTCACATTTTAAAATTTATCTTCTAATAATGATGTCTCCATGAATGATGAAAAAGGAAAATAAAAAAGTGTTCGAGAGATGCGCCGCCATACAAAATACTACACGTGGCCCACCATGTGCCACAAAATTTTAATAAGGGAATGTGGGGACACAATAGTGGACCAGAACACTGATATGTAATGAAAGAAGTAATGTGCAACATCCCGGTCCGACGTACCATCAAATCAGTGGCCAGTCCATGGTGTCACCTGGCCTCAAGCGTGTCTCGCCATACGCCAGAGGTGGCCGACTAGAAGCGAGTGTCTCAGGAGGTGATAGTGGGGAGACTATACTCTCATATCATAGTATATAGTGGTATTGTTAGAGTAAATATCATTCAGTAGAGGAAAAAGTAAAAATTGAAAGTTATCCCGGAATGACGGAATAAAATCCATTTTATAAATGGTGGCTAACACAATTTTACAATGCATGTATGTACAAATGATGATATAATTATGAAAATAGTAAAAAATATAGAATTCATTACAATCAATACTAAAAAGAATGTCAGCAATGCCCGATGAAGTTCTTCATAGCATCCTAAGCTTCCTCTTGTTTCTCTGCTCCAAACTCCTCAGGTACAAACAACACAATATACAACCTAGGTCTTGTAAACAAGAAGGTTTACTCAGGTACCCCAATGCAATGGCAGCTCGAGTAGGGTGTGAGATAATAATCTCAGTAGGTCGGCACCACCGGTGTCTAACCGAATCCAAACAATTTGTATATAATTAAACAGTAAGCATGTATAGAAGGATTCAATATGTAGCTCAAAATAGAATAACAATTTCCTTCCATATTTCTCGAAGGAAAACTGACGGCTATACTAGCTTCAGATCTTTGTTGGGATATCAGATTGATAATGCCACTACAACTACACATGTAAATATTCATAAAATATTGTGTGGGGTAAGCATGACTCCAAACCATAATCTGAAGACAGCAAGCACAAGATAAGAATGCTTCTCATTCCTATAAGATACTGGCAAGGGGTAAGTATGCCTCCCTTCCATCACGTTCCTTCAACCGGCATAGGGTATAACTGCCTCCCATCCATCATATTCATAATACTGTCATGGGGTATAACTGCCACCCATTAAAACACGTAAATCATCAATGGATTTCAACTGGAAGGGGGTAAGAATGTCTCCTTTCCAGACATGTACTATCACACTAGCATGGGGTATTACTTCCTCCCATCCAAACACACAAATCATCACTAGAAGTCACATGGAAAGGGGTAAAAATTCCTCCCTTCAAGACATGTATCTATCACAAGGTGGCCTCAACATGCACTCACCATTACTATGATTTATTATGTGGCATCAGTATGTGAACACTCATGATAAAAACATCACTATTGTTTACTACCTATGGCATTATCTATAAGACCTCATGATTTCATAGTACCTTATTTCTTCAAAGTAATTCAATAACATCTAGTATAGGAAACACTGAGTTCAAGCGCATCACAACTTACCAAACTAGCCGTTCAAAAGAGGTTATGAATAGTATTTATTAAATTTTTTTTTATATAACACCCCAAGACTCCACAATATGCTTCAATTTGTATAATAATGTCGCATGTGTTGTACGCATCGAGTTCTAACACACCACAACCAATCAAACTAGTCGTTATGAATAGAAATTCCTATTTTTTGAAATTTAATAAATTTTATCTTTGAAAATGAACTTCATTTTTGGATTTGGAATATTAAAATTAGCTTAAGGTGTAATTTTGGTACTTTTTAAATAACTTTCATATTTTGATGAATAGTGAAAATTACTAAATTTTAATTAAAAACATCTTTTTTAATCCGAATAATTAATAGTGATACATAATGATTGTGAGTGTTTTTAATGTATATTTAGAATATATTTTTACCATTTAATACAGTTTTGGTCATTGGACATAATTTTATATTTATACCGGACATAAACAAGTGTCAATCTTTTGATCATTATTATTTCTTAAAAACACAATTATTATTTTGACACAGGATTTAATTTTAAATTAATTTCTTCAAATACTATGTTTTGAATTTGAAAAAATGGATTCCATATTTGGAATCAGGATATCCAAATTTTTTAAATATGTAACTCTTTATTTTAGACATTTTGAATAATTATTTCGATAAATATTTTATTTACCATGGTTGAAAGGTAAATCCAGTAAATAAGGGTAAAAAACAATATTATAATAATATTAATTTACAAAAAAACGTGTCCTAACATTATTGGTTGACACATATCCGACCATGGTCATCTTTGGGTCGATTTTGGACCCCATGGATCCACTTGTATGTGATAATGACACTTTATATTAAATAAGTTAAAGTAAATAAAAAAATAATATAAGCATAAATGTTTTAGAAAAAAAGATTTTTACATAGGGTTATGTATATTTGATTTTCTACTATAAATATTCATTAAAAATATAAAACGAGTTCCTATATAATGGTATTTTATTTATAATTTTTAGACATTGAAAAATTAAAAATATATATGACACAATGATGATGCAATATTTTACTTATTAAATAAAGAATCAAATAATTGGTATTTTAAATGTTAGAATAAAAATAATTTAAAAGTTTGATGGCATAGAAGAATATTATTGGTTAATATAACAGTTTAGGATTTCTGAAATGATTTTTTTGTGAATTGATAAAGTTTTTGTGACATTAAAAAAAATAAATTATTGAATAGTGTCAAAATTGAAAAAAAGGTGTTTTTAAAACAAATATTATATTATTAATTGATATTTTATTCATAAAAATCTACTTTTTGGCCAAAGGACTTATATAATGATAAGTGTATTATTATTGGACAACTTGGGGGTCTCTGGGTTGTATATAGCATGTTTATTGAAAATATAATATAAAAATACAATGTTACATGGTAAATGTCAAACTAATTAACTAAGAGATAATACTAAAAGATACGGTTAATATAATGACCCAAACCTATATAAAATATATTGGTTGAAAGGATTTATACCCATACCCACCTTAGACATTGGATAATCTGCTTTGGATACATTAAAACCCGAATATAAATTTATTATAAATTAATACTTTATGTTTTTTCTAAAGAGCCCCTCCTCCCCTTAATAAATGGAAACCACCTCTAAAAACATTCTCACACCACTCAAGCAGTTTGGATCATTAAACCTCTACCCCACTATGCTCAAAATATCCCTTTCCTCCTTTTAGAATCCTTAGTATAGGCAGAAGGCACTTGAAGAGTCCTTTATGGATCAAACCAAAGGGAGTTACCCAAATTGAATGTAACAATTTCTCTTAACTTGTTTTCGTTATTTTACTTCTCCAACCCCTAATCTCTTCTTATTCATTTCATTTGTATCAATAAAATTCTCCTAAATATACTAGGATATTTATATGAGAAGTATTCGAACTAAACTAACACACACCTCCATCTAACGGGTGATGAACATAATGTTTCCGTGGATGGAAGCCAAATGCCTCATGAAACGATGAATTTTCAAATGTCTCCTACCGCCACTCATGGTAGCCATTATGATGGAACTATAATTATATATGATATTAATGATATTTATTTTATATATTTTCTTTTTTAATTCCATTTTACACGATACCATTATTCATTTCATGTTATATATATATACATGATAATTTCATTTGAGGAAGTGTGGACTACCACCCCCTCAAAGTGATATGACTCGTTCATACCATACATGTTACGTATAAAGGATGGTGTTAATGAAAATAAGTAAAAAATATAATATATTATATTATACTGGAATAATAATATAGTGATGTATCATTTGGTTTTGATTCGTTTTAAAATGAAAAATGATATTGAAGTAGTGTTCGTGCCTACATACATATTACTATCTCCACGAACGCGATGAGATTCATTTCCCCATCATATCCATTTAAGTCTAATTCTAATTTGATGACTAATAGTATTCTTTAAGTACTTGATATAATTTGTATATGGAAAAAATACAACCTATCCATAACAAACTCGACTTACGTAAGAAATCATATAAAGGAAAACGAATCAGTTGACAATTGAAACGACGATAATACTAAAATATAATTAACCAATAAATATTAAAAGTTCATATATGATATCATATTTTTGTATATGATTCATGTATAAATTTATAATAATGACTTAACCATTATATAGGACGTTAACCTACAGTCTATCTAGGAAAATAACAAGGTAATCGGTTTTCATCTCACTCCATATTCCCGTGAGATTCATGCCATATTGCCACAGTTACCTTTTTTGTTGTGTATGAACTACCCCTTATTGTATTCTCTGTGTAATAAAAATTAATTTATATGAATTTAAATATTCATTTTATGATACCTCTTTCATGAGTTTTATGTTTCATGAGTTACCAAATTTGTAAGGGTTAATTTCAAAATATCTTTATTATCCGAGGTTGTTTTTACGTAAGTATCTATTGGGACATATTTATTATCCAAGTCCGTGTTTTATGAAAGATTTTTAATAGGGATTATTTTACGTGACATTTTACTAAAACATAATTTCAAATGTTATAAATATTCATTTGTCTAAATCTTTTTCATTAATGTCAATTTCTTCAAAATGTGTTTTAAGGATTTATTTATATGGCCATGAATGTTTTTAAAATGTTTATTACATTCATATGTTTCAAAGTGGTATGAGACACTTTGATTCAAAAATGTCTTTAAATGAATTCAATTCAAAATTGTCTGACATTTAAATATTTTAGTGAAAAAGGCGTTTTTCTCTCAAAGAGTTTTACAAATCATTTTCATCCATTTCAAAATCCTTTAACGGATTTCAAACTTGTTTTGATGTTGATATATCATGATACAAATCATCCATATTGTGTTGGAGGTTTTGTGATATGTTTTTCTGTTGATGGGTTATTTTTATATTATTCATGGTATATGGGTAAATTATTGAAATTTTGTATGCTATTTTTAATACGGATGTTTATGTTATGTTTATATATTTTCATATGAGGAATGAATTGGACTTATTATGTGATGGGTGGATCCTGATTTAACTCCTTAATGCATCAGTCGGTTTCATGAGAACAACTATTGTCTTGGCACGAGGCCCTGACAAAATCTTATTTACAGTCATGGCACCAGGCCTTGGCTACGTGGTTATGATAGTATGGCATTATGCATTCCATCGTTATGAAAGTGGTTATTTATATTTCATGTGATTATTAGACTAGTAGAATATCCATGTCAATAAGTAAATGGCATTATTTCATGTCATTTTTTCCATATTATGTAGAAGTTCATGTTTAAAAGGATTTTGTTTTAGATATACATTGCCTTAAATGTTTATGCTCATTTATAGAAATTTCCAATATATTGTTACCCTTAATTAGAATTTGAGCTCACCCCTTTCAATGTTTTATTTTCCCTAGGATGTGAAGAAATATTTTACGAATGACCTATAGGGGGATATGAATACAAGATATTGTTTTAGTTTTTTCACATTATTATGTAATGTAAGACTTATGAATATATCAAGTGATTCTAAGGCAACTAAACTAATCAGTCTTTCGAGAACTGATCTTTTATGCTCATGCTAATGTTATGTAATAATGCACCGACTCTGGGTAACTGGGGTCGGGGTTCTATAGTTCGTATCAGAGGAATTTTTGTACAAACCTTGGGAGCTAGATCTAGATAAAATATGATTAGATCACATAGACCTATGATGTACTTTGTGTATTTGTGTAGAAGAAGTTCCTAAAATTTGGGAATTGTAGAGATTTTCTGATTTTTATAAGTAATACATCCCTATTTGGATACGAGCAGGTAGAGGTGGATCTGGGACAGATGTACCTAGGGGTAAAACTCGAAAACATCACGTTGAGCTAGACTTGAATAAAAATTGGTACATGACACCAGGCCTTGCTTCACTCTTGGTTACGAGACTCCTAGGAGATATGCTTAGGATAATTATCATTTTCATTAAAATCATAAGGAAGGGGTTATGATTATATACTTCTCAATTAAAACATCTTTATTATTATTGATTATATCCATAAATCATTCAATTAACGTTAGGTATTTAACATGTTAGGAATTATTCATTGCAATTCACAAACTTACCTAGTTTAATCCATTGTACAGAAATGGTGCCTAGTAGAAGGAATGTGAACTCCATCAATACGTACGATCGAAAGAGTAAAAAGGATCTAATCATTTATGATATTATGCCAACATTTATAAGGGAAATAATCTCCCATGTATTCTCAACATATTATGAAATAATATCCTGTGTTAATAAGATATGTAATGAATTCTCTGAGTCCTATGGCTTTGAAGGGAAGCGACAGAAGAAAATGATGGAAGAGAGAAATATTTATAAAGGGAAGAGGGAAAAGAATAATTTTCTCATATGTGATTACTGTTTGAAGAAACACCCTGGAACTTTCCTGAATGGAATGGGAGTTTGTTATAAGTTTAGAGAAAAAGGACACCAAGTATGTCATTGCAAGGGTAAGAAAAATGTTTCAAATGTACAATTCTTCATCTATAAATAGTTGGAACACTATGCAAACCAAAGTTAAAATCATCACAATATTCCACAAATAATGCTATTAGATAATATCCAAGTTATGATACAACCACATATGTGGAGGATTGATTAGAGTTCTTATGTTGTTATTAAAGAATAATGTCATTTGAGTGTTGTATCAACATTGTACTGGTTATAATAATTATGGAGTATATAAGGATTGAACTGTAGTACTGTTTCATTAAAGACTTGAGATTGTTTGGAACCAAGTGACTCAATTGAAGATAAAATTTTTGGTAAATATATGATGAGTTAAGGATAAACCATAATATGGTTCTAATACCGATGTAGTGATTTTGGAATAATACATGATTGATTTGGATAAATTATATTGGATATTCTTGACTACCTTGAAACTGATTAATGATTTGTATATTCCCTCATTGTTGGAGTTTAAAACATTTTTGGATAGAAAGAGTATATCCAGTATTCTATAAGGAATAAAGGACCCTGAATGTAATCCATAATATTTTATGGTAATTCAGGATGTTGTAGTGTTTTAAAAGAATAAATGATGAAGGTGTAAACATTTTATTACACAGAAAAAAGTATCATCATTGTGTTTTACTTCCTTATAAATTTTGTACAGTGAGTTTGGATGTAAGTATTTTGCATAATTCTATTGGTTAGAATGGAGTATGTTTTAAATTCTATACTATTGTTAATGTTTTTTTTGGATTTCCATAAAAAGGAAAACCCAAGGGATAGGCGGAAACCCCTCATGTCTAGCAAGGCCGCGAGACATTAACTCGCAACTGATGGGCGACAAGGGTGTATCACCTACCATTGACCCACGAGATGTCCTGGATTGAATAATGTTGTTTTTAACGGTCTGGTAGATGAATTATAAATTCATTTTTTTTACCCAAACAAATAGGATAAATAGAATATTTTTTATGATCTATTACTTTTAGTGTGAAAAATGATTTTGTCAGAGAAATTAGTTAAAGGATGGAACTCTACTTTTTAATAATATATTTTTCTTCTTCTCTTATTTTATGAAGAAATTAATTCTTATAAAATATTGAATGTATCTTAAAACCAAAATTGTGTTATCCTTATAAATTATGTTTTGCTGAACCGATGGTTTTTTAAATCATCATAGATTATTGAATTTAAGGACTCAATTTTACAATTTTTTATGATTGATTAACTAAATCAATACTGATAAATATTTACGTTTTTCCTCTAATTATGTTTCTATAATTTACACCAATGTTATCCTATCTAAAACACTAATTTGGTGGTTACTTTTTTTATTCCCATTTTCCTCTTATTAAAACAAAATTTTATTAACCCAAATTTCGGATGTCGGTTTTCCGACAAAGCTATTTTCTATATTCAACATATTATTTTCAAATAAAAATTTAAAATTGCGCGAACTAAATTTATTAAAGGAGGGGAGAATGTAACACCCCAATATTTCATATTATGTTATTTATTCAAAGTAATTCATTAACATCCACTACACGAAACACTGAGTTCAAGGGAATCATGAATTACCTAACTAGCCATTCAAATGTGTGTATGAATAGTATTAAGATAATTTTTATTTTTATATAACACCCCATGATTCCACAATCTTCTCCACTTTGAACAATACAGTAGCCTGTGTGGTACTCAACAATGAGTTTTAACACACCACAACAAATCAAACTATCCTTTATGAATAATAATACCTACATTTTGAAATTTATAAATTTTATTTTTGAAAATGACCTTCATTTTTGGATTCTAAATATCTAAATTAGCATAAGGTGAAATTTTTTTACTTTTCGGATAACTTTCATATTTTGATGAATATTGAAAATTACTAAATTTTATTGAAAAATTTTTTTATTTGAAATAATTAATAGTGATAAATTATCACTTTTATTAGTTTTAAAGTATATTTAGAAATAATTTTTTCCATTTAATACAATTTTTGTCATTTGACATAATATAATATTTAAATCGAGCATAAACATGTTTCAATCCTTTGATAGTTATTATTTCTTAAAAAACACCCTTTTTGTTTTGATAGCAGGAAAAAATTTTAAATTAATTTCGTCCAATTCTGTGTTTTAAATTGGGAAAAACAGATTCCAGATTTGTAATTAGTATGTCCAATTTGGGTAAATAGGTATATCTTTTTATTAAAAATACAGAATAATTACTTCGGTAAATATTTTATTTACCATGGTTAAAGGGTAAATCCGGTAAAAAAGGGTAAAAAATATTATTATAATAATATTAATTTTATCTAAAACGTGTCCAAACCCTATTGGTTGATACATGTACAACCATGGACATCTTTGGGTCAGTATTTAGACCCCATGGATCCACTTTTATGTGATAATGTCACTTTATATTAATTAAGTTAATGTAAATACAAAAATGACTGAAGCATATATCTTTTAGAGAAAAAAATTTACATTGGGTTATATATATTATATTTTTGACTATAAGAATTCATTAGAAATATGAAACTATTTCCTACATATTGTTATTTTATTTATAATTTTTAGACTTTTTATACTAAAAATATATATGACACAATAATGATGTTATATTTTCATTATTAATGAAAGAATCAAATAATTGGTATTATATATGTTAAAAAAAATATAATTTTAATGTTTTGATAACATCCAAAAATTTTATTGGTTAATATATCATGTTATGATTTCTTAAATTAGTTTTTTTTCGAATTAATAAATTCTTTAAAACTTTATCAAAAATCAATTATTGAATTATGTCAAAATTGACATAAATGAGTTTTTCAGACAAATATTATATTATTAATTGATATTCAATTCCTAAAAATCTATGGTTCAGCCAAATGATGTATATAATAATAAGTGTATTATTAATGGACCTCGTGGGGGTTTCTTGGATGTATATAATATGTTTACTAACTATATAACATAAAAATACAATGTGACATGTAAAATATCAAACTAATTAACTAAGAGTTAAAACTATAAGATAAGGTTAATATAATAAACCAAACCTATATAAAATATACTGGTTTAAAGTATTTCGACCCATCCCCACCTTAGGTGTTGAATAATCCACTTTTCAGCCATTATAAACTGAATTTTAATTTATTATAAATTAATACTTTATGTTTTTCCTAAAAAGCCTATCCTCCCCCTTATGAAAGGACACCACTTCTAACCAATTACTAACACCTCTCAAGCTTTTTGGCTCGTCTAAACACTGCCCAATTAATCTCTCTATATCCCACTTCTCCTCCTAGTAGCCTTACCATAGGCAAAAGGCACTTCAAGAGTCTTTTTTGGTTCAAACCCAAGAGAGTTACCCAAATTAAAGGTAATGATTTCTCTTAGCTTTTTTCTTATATTTTACATCTCCAACCCATAAACTCTTCTTATTCATATATTTTGTAACAATACAAGTATCCCAAATATAATTAGATATTTTTATGAGATGTATTCAAACTACACTTACACACACCTTCATCTAATGGGTGATGAACAGAATGTTTCTGTGGATGGAAAACAAACGCCTCATGAAACGATGATAGTTCAATTATCTCCTACCGCCTCTAATGGTGGACATTATGATAGAACTATAATTAACTATGATAGAAATAATATCTAGTTTATATATAAGCTTCTTTAATTCCATTTTATAGCATACCATTATTCATTTCATGTTGTATATATATATACGATAATTTCATTTGAGGAAGTGTGGACTACCGCCCACTCAAAGTGATATGACTTGTTCATACCTACATGGAAATTATAAAGTATGGTGTTAATGAACATAAGTAACAAATATAAGATATTATATTTTACTGGAATAACAATATACCTTTGTATCATTTGGTTTTGGTTCCTTTTAAAATGAAAAATGAAATGGATGTAGTGTCCGTACGTACGTACAAATTACCGTCTCCACGAACGCAATGAGATTCATTTCCCCATCATATTAATTCAAGCCTAATTATAATTTTATGATTAAAATTAATGTATAAGTACTTGATATAATTATTGATATGAATAAATTACAACCTATCCATGAAAAACACGACTTACGTAATGAAGCATATAAAGGAAAATGGTTGAGTTGACAACTAAAACAACAATATTAATAAAATATCATTAACAATGAAATATTAATAGATAATATATGATATCATATTTATGTATATTATTCTTGTTTAATTTAAAAACTATGATTTATCCATGATATTATAGGTTAACCTACACTCTATCAAGGAAAAGTACAAAGAAAGGGGTTTTCATCTCACTCCTTATTCCCGTAAGATTCAGGCCATATTGCCACTATTACCATTTATGTGGTGCATGTACTGCCCATAATTTTATTACTATTATAATAAACACTAATTTATTTGTATTTACATATGCATTGTGTGATAACTCTTTCATGGGTATTTTGTTTCGTATGTTACCAAATTGGAAAGGGTTAATTTCATAATAACATTATTAGCCGAGTTTGTTTTTACATAAGTATCTACTAGTAAATATTTATTATCCATGTCCATGTTTTATGAAAGTTTTTTCAAAAGTATTATTTTATGGGGAATTTTTACTAAAACATCATTTCAAATGTTTAAATATTTATTCTTTCAAATCTTTCTCATTAATTTGTATTTCATCAAAATGGTTTTTAAGAATTTATTTATATGGACATGAATGATTATAAAATGTTAATTCCTTTCTAATGTTTCAATGTGGTATGGGAAAAATTGATTAAAAAATATCATTAAATGACTTTTTTCTATATTTGGTGTCTTTTAAATGTTTTTTTTATGAAAAAGTGGTATTTCTCTCAAAGAGTTTTACAAATCATTTTCATCTATGTCAAAATCCTTTAATGGATTTTAATCTTGTTTTGATGTTGATTTAACATGATACAAATCTTCCATATTGTGTTGAAGGTTTTGTAAAATTTAAGTCTGTGGATGTGTAATGTTTATACCATTCATGGTTTATGGGTAATGTATTGAAATTTTGTATACTAGTTTTAATACAAATTTTTATGTTTTGTTTAGACCTTTTCATATGATGAATGCATTGGACATAGTAAGTAACGGATAGATCCCACTATAGCTGCTCAATGAAGCGATAGGTATCCTGAGAAAAACTAGTGTCTTGGAATGAGGCCTTGAAAAAATCTTATTTGTAGTCTTGGCACGAGGCCTTGGCTACATGGATATGATAGTCTAGAATTATGAATTCCATCATTATAAAAGTGGTTATTGATATTGCATGTGATTATTCAACTAGTAGAATATCCATGTGAATATGTAATTGGCATTATTTCATTTCATTATCCCCGTATTATGCTGAAGTTCATGTTTAAAAGGATTTTGTTTTAGTTATACATTTAATTAAAATTTTATGTTCATTTATGAAAGTTTTCACTATATTGTTACTCTTACTGAGCGTTTAATCTCACCCCATTCAATGTTTAATTTTTCCCAGGATATGTAGAAGTATTTTACGAATGACATGCAGGGGGATATGAATACAATATGTTGTTTTAGTTTTTTCTCACTTTATGTTTTAATGTATGACTTATGAATATATCTAGTGATTCCATGGCTAGTAAACTAATTGGGCATTCGAAACATGATCTTTTATGATCATGCCAATGTTATGTAATAATTCACCACCTCTAGGTAATTTGGGTTGGGGTGTTACATTACCTCATAAGAATTCAATGAATCATACCACATACATAATCAATCATATAGCTCATATCCATGTAAAACGTTATAATCAAATTCATACAATAATACATAATGAAAACCATCTCATGAATCATTATGACATAATTTATAATATTCATCGCATTTAAAATTACGTAAACTCCTCTTAAGTATCCATATAAAGACATTTTCATATTTAATATGTTATATATGATACATGAAGCAACAACCTCCTGTACGGTATTGATTAACCCTCAATTCACTCTTCATTCCTTTTATATCATTTCAAAGGCATATAGGTATTTAAAAAGCATAATGTGGTGTTATAGACTCCCCCTCCTAGGTAAGTAAAATTAGAATGATCCATTCTAATAACTTATGTCGTGCTTATTCCATTATACAATGGCATGGTCTTACCACCCTAATCTATTTCATTCAAGTTTAACCATTTCATCACAAGGGCACAACTATAATGCTTTAACTAATTGGTGCAATTTAGAGGAAACATGACATCATCAATTATCACGAAAGAATAACAAGAATTTAGCAAGAAAGCATAAGGATCTACTACCTAATTTTATCTTGAAGACGTCGCACCTCTGATCGAGGGGTTTTATTTTTGAATCATTATTTTAGTGACCAAGCAACCATTTTTATCTTTTCCCTACAATTCACACCCTTTTCATGGAAGAACATAAATGAAAATAAACTCGAATAATTAATATATCAAAACAATGCAGAAATAGTGAATTAATACTTCACTTTAAATTAAAGGCAAGGAGCGGGATCCTACCTAAAGGTGGATCCATTCGTCCACTCCAGCTCTTGGTGCATCCTAACTAATGTTTTGGTGGGTACTCCACCACTTGGGAAAACACACTATGAAATTTAAAACAACTAAATATTTTAACATAGATGATTCAAAAACCATAAACGTGAAAAAACCACACATCGGAATAAAACTGGTCGACCAAAATGAATGAAAACCGCTTCACCTTTGGCGACAGACATGATACTCGCACCCACAAGGTCCCGAGGGACCCTTCGCATCCCCTTACCGTAGAAGAACGAAATAAAAATAAAAAAAACAAGAATGTAAATACTAGAATGAACTACCAAATGTGATTCTGGAAAAGGAAATCCCTAAAATCAGCCAACAAAGGGAGAATACTAGGGAAGAGGTCCTACCATGATGATTTGATGAAGAATCCATTAGAAATCGGGAGAAACTAGAGGATGAGAGGGAGGTCGTGGAGGAAGCTTGCATGTGGCTTGAGGGGGAGCCCTCCTTTGGTGCGGGTCTGGCCAAGTTAAAGGGGAGGGGGGAGGTGTATTTAGTTTAGGTTTAATTTTTAATTTCTTGTTATTTTAAAACCCTTTTTAATAATTCAAAAACACAAACCAGGGCATGGAGCATGTCTTGGGATGCAGGGTTTGGCATGTTGTGCACCAACTGTGCATCTCGCACTAGACACCTAATACACCCTACATGGGCTAGCCACATGGTTTGTGACATTGTACACCGCCCGTGCGAACTCCTATGCCTCCCTAATTTAGGCTGCATGGGTTGGGCCGCACGGTTTTGGAAACCGTGCACCAACTTGGCGCCTTCAGATGATCTTTAAAAACAATCTTTATTTAGGTCTAACACTGTCAGAACCCCTCAAGACCCTCAGAAAACATAACGAGCATTCACCCATGTACAAAAACATAACAAATAAGGATCCAAACCTTCAAAATCTCATTCCATTGCCCAATCCTAAATTCAACATGTTCATTAATTGAAAAGATCAAATTCATTTTCTTTTTAACCTGGTTAAAAAAGCGGGACATTACAACCATCCCACTGTAGAACATCTTGTCCCCTATAATCCATTGGAAAAAACATACACTTCACTCGACCAACAATTTTTGTGAAACGTCTTTCAAATTACTGTGTTACATTTCCAAACATCCCACGCACCAACGAACATCCACTTAAGCACATAACACTTATGCCATCAACACCCGATCCAATGCTCGTTTACCAACCGAAACACCCAGATGACTCTAAGCCAATCCCTTCATACCAGAGACACATTCTCATCATCATCTCGCTAAACAACCAATCCATGGTACTTCCCACCATAGATTTTTAACGTTATGCGGTAAAAAATCAAACCACAACTCCACCACCCTTGGAACTGTATTTCAGATGCACGCCCCAAGCGTTCTAACAATGCTCCCAGCATGATATTGAAATGATAAAATTATAAATTACCCATCGACCTCAAAACCCAAGTGAAAAAGAGTCAATCCACTTCATATGACTATTCATGAAGTCGCCTGGCTTAGACGGTTGGTGTTTTTGTAAGCTGAACTACAATGCCATATTCTGAGGCATCATGCATTTACCACGAGGATGTTCACCAGTTCTCATACCCAACATTCATTGATGTCTCTAAGATCAATCCATGAAGGTAACTACACATCCCTCATGAAATGCTGAAAGATAACAACCAAAAGATCTCAATATCTTATAATAACATTAGTGTGACGTATGACTGACACTCTCTTGGTGCATCTAGGGTGAAAAACATGATAGGGCACATGATCATCATATAAAAGTGTACACTAAGAGGATTTTAACAGGTTTCTAGTTAGTCATTCTAGACTATGGGAAAGAAGAGGGGTAAAACCACCACTAGTTGACTCTAAAGAAAAAACTCATCTTCTTCTGCCGACACCTCAATATTTTTAAACTGATCACAATGCCTTTTCAACCTAAGGCATTCCATGACCAATCATTATACACCAACGATGTCCTCTATATCAACAACGTTTCTTTTCAATGGGGGTTGCATATAAATTGAACCAGATTTTATTCGTGTTGTTGAGAAAGCAGTGACATACAACAACATCATCAATACTCGAAGGCCTTCATGTAAGAATGACCATCTTCAAATGGTCTGTCGTTGCATGTTCCTTCTATCTGGAAGAACACACTTCACTAAACTGGTATGATGATTCCCAACATAGATGTTCTAATCATCCAAATAACTAATGACCAGTTTATCCAAAGAGAACTAGTTCATAACCACTTAAACATATGTGCGTCGCTCCTCAAAGCCACGATCACCATGTCAAAACGTACAAGGAAACCAAAACAACAAGACAAGTGTGTCAACCACCTAAGTCTTCCGAAAATCATCTAGAGCATTGGGAAAACGTAATTCTAGAATTCTCAGTCACTCTACCATGGATATGACCCAAGACCATAAAAAACAACACAAGAGATTTAATTGAATGACCTATCACCTCATACAGCTATTCACTTTGACGACGACGTACCAATCATCCATTGCATAATGATTCAAACAAACATCAAGAAACCATCCATTCCTGAGGCATGTCTACAGAGCATTTCCCGATGATCAATCCAATAAGATGATAAAAATAAGAATGACCACCCATCCGAACAAGGGTGTTATTAAAATTTATAAGTCCTACACGAGACATTGACACCCGAACGGTACCAAATGTCAGAAGACTCAAAATGCTAGTAAGGAATAAAATATCTAAGGGCGCTACCTACAATGGGCTAGCCCCTCATGAAGAACATGTTTCAACTCATGGATTTGGTCACTCCAAAAAAACCCATCGGTCTCAAAAGCCTAACATCTAAGTCATTACTAAAGAAAACACGCATATGGGAAACACATGATCTACCATTCCCAAGCCACACAAGAGAAACATAACATGACCTCACATAGGGTTTCAAATAGAGGACACCACTACAAGATCATTTTCTAATCCCTTTATATCTAATTAAATTTATTCTTTTATTCACTTTAGATGATTCAACTAAAAACATTAAATACCCTTTCAAAAAAATCAACTGGCACATGATTTTTAACAAAAAAAATAGTAAAGAATGCATATTTAAACAAACATCCATTTAACCATTTAACATTTATCAAAAATCTAGTCTATTTTCTGGAAATCATGTTAATAAATTCTTTTTAAACAATTAATCCGACTTACGAGGGTCCCAACATACCAAAACACTCCAGTTCAAAATCAAACAACTTTTACACACAAATGCAATTCATAGAACATAATGCAATATTATTCATTCTATGATTACAGTTCCCTACTCATGAAGCGTCCATACACTCAATGGGTTGAAAATTGTCTCCCAACAGACAAAAAAATACACATTTCACAATTTAACATGCTCAAAACAATAATACAGTCTTAGAGGTGGCCACCTACCAACCTGTATAGTGCCCATTCACTTTACAATTTGTAATCTGGCTCCCATCATTCCAAAACAATTTCCATTCATTTTACAAATTAAACATTAGCATCCCTTTTTTGTAAATCTGATAACACAGGTTATCCTTTCCTACCTATAAGGCGCCCACACACCTTATAACTGAAAATTGGCACTCGTCGTAATTAAAATCATTTAATTTGTCCAAATCAACCAATTCCATATTAACCAATCCTATTATTTTATTGAATGCAGTAACACAAAAACTTTTTGTATCATAGAAGCATGTAATAACTTCCAAAAAACCTATCACAGTAGAAGGAATCTACTAATGCATCCTAGATGACATGGAATAATTCATGGCATATGATTTCTAACAAAGATCCAATGTAATGAATGAAAAGGAATACCCTCGTATCATTGGTTTGCAACAGAAATGGAGCCCAGAATTGGATCAACATCATCAAAAGAAACCATGTGTGTCATCCAATAGTTATATTAAATCCACCGTAATAATCAAAATCATTATGAAAACAATTTCATTCGAGAGAATTTGGCTTTTCCCTGTAAACAGGTTAGCTACTTCTGAGCATAACTTATTACCAAATTTCATCTCTTTTCTATTCTTATCTACTGTCTCTATATAGTAAAGCAAACCAAAAAAAAGAAACCCCTTTGATACCATATTGTAACGTCCTGGCCCGGTGTACCATCGAACCAATGGTAGAACCGGTGGGTCACATGGACAGAAGCGTATCTCCGCATATGCCAGAGGCTTCCGACTAGAAGCGAGTGTCTCGAGAGGTTATAGTTGGGAGACTATACCCTCATATCATAATAACAGAGCTGTATTGTCAGAGAAAATATAATTCAGTAGAAAAAACAGCCTTTAATTGAAAGGTATCCTTGATAGACAGAGTAATATCAATTTTATAAAAGTATTAAAATTCTAGTTTACAATGCACGTATGTACAAATGATAATACATTTATGAAAACAGGAAAAAATACAGCATGTATTTCAAAAAATACTAAATGGAAGGACAGAAAATACCTACGATGTTCTATTGAGCATCCCCAGCTTCTGCTTGGTCCTCTGCTCCGAACTCCTTAGTTACAAATAACACAACATACAACCTAGGTCCTATAAGCATGATCCTCTACTCGGATACCCCATTGCAATGGTAACTCGAGTCGGGTGTGAGATAATAATATCAGTAGGACAACACCACTAGTGTATAACCCAATCCAAATAGTGTGTAATTAATTAAACAGCAATTAGGTATACCGAGATTCAATAACCAAGTCAACATATAATAACAATAGTCGTCCAGGTTTTCCAATGAAAACATGATGACTATACCAGCTTCGGCACATTGCTGGGATATCTGTCTGATCATGACACTACAGTTACACATGTAAATAATCATATAATATGCCATGGGGGTATGAATTCCTCCCACCCATCATTTTAAGATAACAACCACAATGTAAGAATGCATATCGTTCATAAAAGATACATGAAATGGGTCTGTATGACTTCCTTCCATCACGTTCCTTAAATAGGCATACGGTATAACTGCCTCCCATCTATCACATTAGTAATACTGGAATGGGGTATAGCTTCCTCCCTTCCAAACACAAAAATAATCCCTGGAATTCAACTAGAAATGGGTAAGAATGCCTCCCTTCTAGGCATGTACTATCACACTGGTGTTGGGTATAAATGCCTCCCATCTAAACACGTATATCATCACTAGATGTCAACTGGAAATGAATAAGAATGCTTTCCTTCCAGAAATGTATCTTTCACAAGGTGGCCTCATAATGCACTCACCTTTACAATCATTCATTATGTGGAATCATCATGTTCACACTCACGATAAAAACATGTATACAGTATAGTGCTTGTGGCATTACCTCATAAGCATTCAAAGAATCATACCACATAAACAATGAATCTTATATCCCATATCCACGTAAAAGGTTATAATCTTGTTAATACAACTACACATAATGCAAAACATCTCATGTATCATTATCACATAATTTATCATATTCTTCGTATTTATACTTAAGGAAACTCCTCTTAAGTATCCATATCAAGACATTAACTTATTCATCACATTATATAAGGTACATGAGGGAACCCCATAATGTACGGTATTGGCTAACCACCAATTCATTCTTAATATCTTTTATATCAATTTAAAGGCATATAGTGATTTACAAAGCATAAATAGGTACTATGGACTACCCCTCCTCTGTAAGTCTCATTAACTTGATCCATTCTATTAACAGAAGTCGTGCTTATTCTATTATCCAAAGGCATGGTCTTACTAGCCTAATATATTTCATTCATGTTTAACTGGTTCATCACAACAGCACAACAATCAGGCTTTAACCATTTGGTACAATTCATAGGAATCATGAATTCATAAATTATCACCAATGCATAACTATAATTTAGCAAGAAAGCATAAGGATCAACTGCATACTTTTATTTTGAAGACAACACACCTCTGATCTAGGGGTTTTATTATTAAATCGTTACATTAGTGACCAAGAAATCCTTTTAATCTTGTCCCTACAATTAACACTCTTTGCATGGAAGCATTTAATTGAAAATAAACATGAATAATTAATATACTAAAAAAGTGTATAAATAACATATTAATACTTCACATTATATTAAGTGCAAGGAGAGGGATCCTACCATAATGTGGATCCATCCGTCCACAGTGGCTCTTGGTGCATTCAAACTAATGCTTCCACTTCTTCTCCCCCACTAGTTATAACACACTATGAACCTCTAACAACTATAGATATTAACTTATAGGATGTTCAAACCATAAACGGGAAAAATCTCTGCATCGTAATCAAACCAGCACCTCAAAAAGATTGAAAACCACCTCACCTTTGGCGGCAGACATCATATATGCACCCTAGTGGTCTCGAGGGACCTTACACATCCCCTTACCATAGATGAACTATAGTAAAGAACCAAAACAACAACAACCCTAAAACTAGGGTGTACGACCGAATGAGATTAGGGCAAAGGGAAGCCCAAAAATCTGCAAAGAAGGGGAGGAGACTAGGGAAGAGGGCCTACCATAATGATTTGACAATGAAACCATTCTAAATTAGGAGAAACTGGATGAAGAGTTTGTAAGAACCCAATTTTCTATAAAATACTATGGAATATTTCTTGAGATTATTCCAGAGCAGCGCCTTCAGGCGGCGTATGACTCTAAGCCTCAGTGTTGCTGGAATTAAATTTTCAGTGCTTTCACACTGGGCATGCCAAATAAATGTAATGGTTCCTAAAAGGTAGCTCAGATCAGAGAATAGAGGGCACTGTTTACTCCGGAGGGTGTCGTTTACCCTAGGTGGGGTGTAATTTTTTCGGATGCGGCCCATCTGTGGAAAATGGCACCAGGGGCGTTTACGTAATTTATCAACTATGGGAGTTATGTTTTATAACTTTTGAATGGGGAAAAAGAATGAAATTCCAAGACCTCTGTTTTGCTCGGAAGGTATTGCATACCCTAGGGGAGGCTTAAACTCGGCCCCGTCGAGATTTGGGGTACAGGTCCACTGGTGGGAGAATAAAATTTATTTAAAATTAATTTGTTTTTTTTCTAATAAAGTCCAGACCCATCTTCCTCGCATGGAATTATCTAGCAAAGGAACTCCCAAGCAACCAAGGAAGACCTATAATCCTTCCATCTCCTCTCCCTAACTCTCCACGATGGTGATTGTAGTTCCAGCTTTGGTGGATCGCTTGTGAAGCGTCGGGCGATGCCTAAGAGGTAGGATCGTGCGTTTCCATTTTTATTTCTCGCTACCACTTTGTTCTCAGTTTTCACATCAAATTTTTGTAAAATGGTAGAGCGAATAATATGGTTTTTTATTACTTATTCTATGATTCCTGACACATGTTTCGGAATTATAATCCGATTTCCAAGGCGATCACAGTCGTCTGATGATGATCCATGGGTTTTGGTGTTTTCTGGCGGTTCTGGCCGGTGCGGCAGGTAGTCCGGTGTGCTCCCAGGGGAGGATGGGCGTCAGCATGAGTGGGGAGTGGCAGAAGGAGGAGGCACTGGGCGAGCGCGGAGGCACTGGGCGAGCGGGCATCGGCGAGGCATATGAGGCAGCAGAGTCATCGCCAGGGCGCGACGATGTGGAGGACTGGGGTCTTGTGACCCCTGTTGGTAGACAAGACTCGCACCACGTGGGTCCACTCAGAGACCGGAATAGCCGAGTCGGTGTGGGCAGTTTAGGGCTATTCACACAGTGAACTGCGGACTGCTGGTCCAAGGTGTTTGTGGGCCAGCCGAACCGGCCTGACATACCTATTTTTTTCTTAAAAATATTAAATGCTCAAAATATGTGGACCTGGTATCAGATTCATGTTCTGTTAGCAGAGACACATTCCTTGAGACGAGGTGAACATTTTGATATTTTCTTGGGAATTTTTAATTCTTAAGACAATGGTCTCGGTGGCATGACACGTACGTTATGTGGATTGGTGTTTTTCCAGAAATTCTTATTTTGGATGGTGCGGACACATATGATGTCCGATTTGAGCGCCATCAGCGGCGTTGCGACCCCAGTATCAATGAAAATTCCTGTACGGTTTTGGACTTTGAAACTGGAGTTGAGGGATGGAACCCAAGGCTCATCTTTTATGCTGTGAGAATCATTTTACAAATTTCTCATCTGGCGTCCGTTCTGGGCATGCGTGTAGTCGATTCTGAGTGTTTTTGAGGATATTGTAATGGCGCAATCTGCCCGCTTTAATTCTGCATGGTGGTGTAGGCCCCATAAGGCCCATTTTGGGAGTTGGTTGTGATTTCCATCTTCTTCATCAGGTGTCTGAATCTGAAATGTTAATGGATATTCTTGTGTAATTTTTTCAAGAGGATGGCTATGGTGATATCAGTTCATAGCACTTTGGTACCGGGATGCGGGCCCCACATAGCATCGCTTCGGTACGGTATGGTAATATGCATCTTTTTCTCCAAATATTCATTCCATTGATGTATGTTTTCAATTTGACTTGTTATTCTGAGGGGATTGCAATGGTATGATACACCTGACTATTTTCATGACCAAGGCTCAAGACCATGGGACTCCGTTTGGGCCTATAGTGGTGTTGTCAAATTTTCTATTGGATATCCATTTGATGGAAATAAATAGTCGATCTTGGGTTTTTTTTCAGTGTGGATTACAAAGTTACGATCCTTTTGGATGTGTGGACTCTCATTTGAGATCTCAATAAATGTGGAAGCATGATAGGTGCTCTGGTGGAATTTCTTCTTAATGTGATTGGAATCGAACCCTTGGCGTGTGATCGTGTTCACTCATGTGTGAGTAATGTGAATGTTTGAAGAGATACAGTTGGTCGTTTTATGGCCATGGAGGAAGTAGGTTGAAGAAGTTATGTTTTAGCCCTTTTAGGTTGACTTCGGGTTCCATGTGTTGAATAGCCTTTGGGCTAGAGATGTGATATACTCTGGGAGTATACGAGAATGCTGGAGGAACTTGTTATAGTTTGTAACTGAGAACATTTGTGCTTGGTTTGAAGATAGGATAGGGCCACACATCATGTGAGCCCCATGTACGTGTCGTGTTCTACATTACGTATATTTGTTCTCTTGTGTCGTAGAGGAACACAATGCTCTCAATGGTTTGATCAGCAGAGTTGTTTGGGTTCCCTGATCCTTTAGCCAGTGGGCTTTCAGTATTTCGTCCCTTAATGTGACCTGGTAGGGTTATTGTGGATTCAGTGTGACCAATACATTATGTGGGCACTGATCCTCTACTCAGGATGCTGCTTCCAGTAGGGATGGCCATAGCTGTTCCGGGTTCACCCTCCATAGGGGCTGGGCAGTGGGTTGCTCATCAACCTCCTTGGGTTTACCCTCTAGCAGAGATTGGTATGCGGGTCACCTGATGTTCATAGGGTTTACCCTCCAGCATATATTGGATATTGGGTCACCTAATGCTCTTAGGGTTTACCCTCCTATAGAGACTGGGCAGTGAGTCACCTGATGCTCTTAGGGTTCACCCTCCAGCGAAGACTGGGCAGTGGGTCACCTGACACACTCTTAGGGTTTACCCTCAGAAAAAGACTGGGAAGAGGGTCTCCGGATGTTCATAGGGTTTACCCTCCAGCAGAGACAATGAAATGGGTCACCTGATGATCATAGGGTTTACCCTCTAGTAGATACTAGGAATTGGGTCACCCAACGCACTGAGGTTTTACCCTCTAGCAGAGACTGGGAAATGGTCACCCGATGCTCTTATGGTTTACCCTCCAGCTGAGACAGGTTAGTGGGTCACCCCATGACCTCTTAGGGTTTACCCCCCCAGTAGGGCTGGGTAGTGGGTTAATCGTCAAATCCATTCAAACGCAGTCCTTTCTACTAGGATAGCCTGTGGATTTTCTCCATTAATACCGAATTGGGACCCTTGGTTGTACGAGTCAGTGATGTGACAGCTTTGTCTTTGAGAAGACCTCTCTACTATGTGTCTGTGAAGAGATGTGTTTTGACATTCCCCATAACTCCCATTTATGAAGGGATCTTTCCCCACTAATACAGATCCTTGTGACGCGACCGAAAACCGTGTGGGCAAGTCAGTGGTGCCTAATGGGAATAGTGTCTAGGTGCGGTGATTTGAGACCCTTGACTGTCTGTTTGGGGAAATCTTGCGGGATGCTGAGCATCGATAATGTTTACTTATAGGACTTTTTTCTACTCACATTCTTGGGCTAAGCAACAGGATTGAGATCCCCTAACGATCTTGTACTGGATTTTTGATTGAGCATATGAATATATATAAAAATACCTTGTTCCAGTAACCCCTTCTTGAGTTTTGATTACTCTCTATCCAATAGAGGCAAAGGCGCGCAGGGTATGCCATGTGGTTTCTGTCTCTATATTCACATTGTTGGACAAGTCTACTATACTATTAATGTAGAGAAGACTCGAAGTGATGTTCTTCTTTTTAACATTTCTAACTCCTTTTGTTTTCAAAAGTATACTTCCTTCCTCTTTTTGGTTTGAGTTGTACCCTTTACTCCACTATCGGTTATACACCTATACTTTTCCATGTTCGATCTACTCCTCACCTCTTCGGTTCCTTCATCGTTGCTCCGTCGGGCCCTCGGGGCATCCTACTAAGTATGTTTTTACTCACCCCTTCTTGGGCTTTTCCCGCACTTGGTGTTCCCTTTCAGATGATAGATAGGTCGATCGTGACATCATATAAGCTTAGGAGTTCGAGAGCGTGGACCGCGTGCGGTGGTCGTAGTCGGGTTCTAGGTGTTGGAACCTCTCGACTATTTACTTTTGTACACCTATTGTTGGGTGGTGTCACTTTTCTGGATGGGCAGCTATTTTTTCCTTTTTTTGTGTACCATATGTACTTACATTGTACATCTTGGTTGTTGATGCACTTTTGTGGTTTTTTATAGAAGTTGGTAATTTTATTTCTCTTTTACACTTCACTTCTACATTGAGCAGGCTGCGTGTGCGTGTACACGTACTTAGGTAAAGGACTCCTCATGTTTTTTATCCTTTTTCACTGGTTTCCAGCCCTTGGTCTATGGTGGCGGGCTTGGGATAGTTGTGGCTCATGCCCAGGTAGGGTCGTGTCGTGACAATGTGGTATTAGAGGTGGTTCATTTATTGGGACATTGTTCGGATGTCCATAAAAAATGAAATTGGTTGGGATCTAGGGAAACATTGTCGATGTGTCTCTAGAGCGTCTCTCAAGTCAGGGAGTCCAGTGATGGTGCAGCGACAGATGTATCCATTTACCAGGACCCAGATAACCTGCTTATCTACATGGTATGCTGAGACACTCGTTGTAGAGAAATTGGTATGTGCATCAAATAGGATTGAGTCTTTGATTATCCTTCTTGAGTCAACTCCCCATTGTTGTTATTTTTATATACATATATACTCATCTGACAGCGGCACTCCTGATAATATTCCGGATGTCTCCGTGAAGAAAGAAATCCAGGATACCAGCTTTGGTTCATGACGACGACCCTGTGAGTTATGAGGCCTCAATCCAAGACCCATCATTCCTGTCCCATTCTTCGGGTGGGCCAGTAGTAGCACCCCCACCTGGTGAGAAGCAGACAACTACAATAGATCATACAAGATTGATTGATGGTTTATTTCTCTTTGTGAGTTCCAACTTCAGAGGCTTCTGAGGTTCAATGGTGAGCCAGACCTTTAGGCAGCAAAGGTTTAGTTTGAGAGTGGCTTTGGGAACCAGACATTTCCATGGAGTAGGTGGGCATTGGTGGAGTCTAGTGACTCAGTTACTCGATGATTCGTCACTTATGTGGGATGACTTTAAATTGCTGTTCTGTGAGGAGTTTTACCCCACCTACATACGATCCGTTCAGATCTAGGAACCCCTAATGTTTCTGCAAGGAGGGATGATGGTAACTATGCATGTGACTAGTTTTGCAGACCGTGCACGTTTTTACACGAACATAGTCCATGATGGTATCTACCAAGTGAGGATGTTCATGAAGGGTCTCCGTAGAGAGATTCATGTTATCATAGTACCCATGGGAATTCCCACTTATGTCAAAGGGCTATAGCAGGAACTGCGGACAGAGAGCTTCCTATCATGCTTTACAGTTGGTGGTGGCAGTGGGCACGACAAAGCCGAGATGTCTATCGTAGATAGTAGGCATCAACAAAAAAAATCATGATGCATGAGGCCATCCCACCACTGGTTTCAGACACAAGGTCGTGCTCCACTTTGGCAACAATACACAGGGGCTCAGTTGAGGAGACCCTTCCTTGAGTGGACTCAGGGGCGTGGTCGTACACCATAGTGCCGCTGGAGGGAACCAGGGCAGCCCAGAGAGTGTCGGTGCTATACTTGTGACAGGCAAGGTCATTTGGCAAGGGACCACCTCACCCGAAACCATGAGAATATCAGGTAGGTATCAGGTGCACCATCGCGGCAGTGGTAGCGCCGTGATCGAAGTAGTGACTAGATTGGTGGATCTAGAAGATGTTCTGTAGGTTCCAGATGTGGGGGATGACATTAGGAGGTCTTCCCATTACCACCAGGTGGTCCACTTCAGGCTTCAAGAGCTGACAGTTGGGACCATGGACAGCCGTGATAATTGGATGTCAACAATCCTATAGAGCATCAGGTGATAAGAGGTATTCTTTACGGATCTTCTACGTTTTTTAGTATAATTGTTGGACTTTATGTGTGAAATTATTTCCTCACTAATCCTTGTTTGAGATGTTAACAGGGTGACATGGGGTGTCGGTGTAACCCAATGTCAGTAGAGTAAAAGACATGAAACCTTTTCTTTAGTCGATGGTGTCGACTCCTTCGCTCTCTGAGTGTGTAAGAGGGTCTGGGTCAAGGGAATTGAACTATGAAATATTTTGTAACCAGATATCCTTGAGTGTTGAACCGTTTAGATATTTTTAAAGATGGAATCACTGAGTCGTGTTCCATGTGTGGGAAGTGATTCCAGTCATGGAGTGTGATGTAGAGGTTCGGTCGGGTATGTGAGCTACCCCTGAGGTCCTTCAGGCTGTTTGAAATCGTGCGAAGGGATGGTGAGGTTCCCTACCACCTTTCCCTATCACCAAATTATAGAAATGGTGCATTATGTATCACACATGGCTTACCTGAGGATATGTTTTCATTTTCTTATGCACGTCATCAGCATGGGCAGACCTCATGTGAACAGATCAAATCCTTTGGTCTGTGTGTGGTGACGCGGGACTGTGCAAGAGAACTTCTCAGTACAAGAGAACCATTTTTGGGCTTAGTACCCTGAGTTGTTCCCTGGTTTTGATTTTCAAGGTTGAAAATATTGAAGGATAAAATGATGTAAGAACCTGGTTTTTTCTATAAAATACTCTGGAATACTTCTTGATGTTATTCTAGAGCAGTGCCTTCAGGTGGAGAACGATTCCTGACGCCGGTGTGGTCGGAATTAAATTTTCATTACGTTCACACTAAGAACACCAAAAAATGAAATATCTCATAAATAGAATATTTAATTATAAAACCAAGGGCACCGTTGAGTATGTAGTGTGCTGTTTACCCTAGGAGGGGTGTAATTTTCGCGGGTGCGGCACATCTATGGATAATGGCCACAGGGGCGTTGTAATATTTTAGCGTACTTGAGAGTTATGTTTTATAACTTATGAATTGGGCTTCAGATTAAATTTATGAGATCGTTGTTGTGCTTGGGAGGTTGTTTTTACCCTAAGGGAGGCTTAAACTCGTCCTTGTTGATAGTTGTGGTACATATACACTGGAGGGAGAATAAAATTTATATAAAATTAATTATCTTTTCTACATAAGTCTAACTCCATCTTCCTCCATTGGCATTCTCTGGTAGAAAAACTCCCAAGAACCCAAGGAATACCTCCTATCCCCCCATCTCCTCTACCCACCTATCCAATAAGGTGATTTTGGTTCCGGATCTGGTGGATCACTTGTGAAGCATCGGGCTACACCCAAGAGGTAGGATCGTGCATTTTTATTTTTATTTCCCGAAACTACTTTGAGCTCAATTTATCACATCTAATTATTGTCGAATGGTCAAGAGAAGTACATGGTATTATAGTACATGTTCTAAGATTCTTGACACATGTTTCAGATTGCAAATTCGAGTTCCGAGGCAATTGCAGTGGTCTGACAAAGATCTTCGAGTATTGGTGTTTTTTGATGGTTCTGGCCGGTCCAGCATGTTGTCTGGTGAGCTCCAAAGTGGTGGACCGACTTCCTTGAGGACGATAGGTCAGGTGAGGTGGCTTTGGTGGTTGAGAGAGGTCACCGTAGGGGGGTCGTCTAGGTGACTACGTGAGCGGTGAGTGGCAGACGACGGAGTCATCGGGCGAGCGCGAAGGCATTGGCTGAGGGGTCATCGCCTAGACAGACTGGGCAGTGGGGTCGTTGACAGGGCGTGATGACGCGGAGGACTGGGGTCTTGTGACCCAGATCGGCAGACAGGACCCATGCCACATAGATCCACTTAGAAAATAGACCGGTCGAGCCAGTTCGGGTGGTTCGGGGTGGTACACGTGGTGAACCATGGACTGCCGGTCCAGCACGTGGGTGGGCCCACTGAACCGGCCCGGTCAACTTATTTTCATCCAAAAAATGTTAAATGCTCCAAAAATGCCAACAAGGTGTCTAATTCTCCATTCGTCTGTGGCGACACATTCCATGAAATGAGTCAAATATTTTGAGATGGTCTCAAGAATTTTTTATTCCATAGACAGGGGGCTCAGGTGGCACGACATGTACGTTATGTGGATTGGTGTTTTTCTGGGAGTTCTTGGTTTTTTTTGCTCGGACAAATCAGATGTCCTATTTGAGCATTGTCAGCAGCGTTGCAACCCTTGAATCGATGATAATTTTTCATGTATGGTTTTAGACGTTGAAACCTAAGTTGATGTGTGGGCCCCACAGACCGCCTCTTATGCTGCGAGCTGCATTTCACAACTTGCTCATCGGACATCCATTCAGGGCGTGTGAGAAGTTGATTCGGAGTGTTTTTTCCAAGGGTATTGCATTGGTGCAATCCAATCACTTTAATTATGAAAGGTTGTTCGGGCCCCACGATGGTTGTTTTGGGAGTTGGCGGTGAGTTCCCTCTTCTTTATTGGGTGTCCGATTCGGACAAGTGAATAGTCAATCTTATGTACTTTTTTTGAGAGGATCGCAATGATGTTATCTGTTTTTAATGCTTCATCATCGGGATGAGGGCCCCACGTAGCACCGCTCGTGTGCAGTATGGAAGTATGCATCTTTTTCTCTGGATATTTTTTCCACACAAGTAAGCTGTCAATTTGATGTGTTTTTCCGAGGGGATCACAATGGTGCGATGCGTCCCACTGTTTTCGGGACTGAGGCTCGGGATCACGGGAAGCCATTCGGGCGTAAAGTGGGTTTATCAAATTTTCTGTTAGATATCTGTTTGAGGAGAGTAAATAGTCGATCTCGGATGTTTTTCTACACGGATTACAAAAGTACTATACGTTTAGATGTGCAGGGTTTTATTAAAGATGTAATTAAATGTGGAAACATGAAATATGATCTGGTTGCAGTTCTTCTTACTGTGTTTAGAAGTGAACCCTTGGCGTGTGATCGTGTTCACACCTGTGTGAGTGAAGTAGACATTTGAAGAGATACGTTTGGTCGTGCTACGACCATGGAGGAAGAAAGTTGGAAAAATTACATTTTCCCCCTTTGTGTTGACATTGGGTGCCATGCGTTCGATAACCTTTGGGCTTGAGATGTGATATACTCTCAGAGTATACTAGAATTATGGATGTACTTGTTATAGTTTATGAATTAGTTTGTATATCAAGGTTAAATCCCAACAACATTCTAAAGGATTTGATAACCATATTGCTTCAATATACCATTTATCTTCCAACACATGTTGGAAGATGAAATTATAGATATCCCCCATATTTTTATGACCAAAAATATTAAACAAAGGTTCTATTTGATGATTTATATCCACTAAATCATTTTTTTATCTCTTTCAAGACATACTCATCCTTGTAAAACGTTGTAAAAATAAATGAAAATTTCCTTATAAAATAGTTTTAAATTGTAAGGTATAGTCATACCACACGAACATAAACCCCACCAAATAAAATATTTGTTGTTTCATTATTATTATTTAGGATTTTTTGGAAAATTACTTGAGGATAAACCCATATATGGAACCATAATCTTTAATTAGGACAAACACTCAATCCAATCATTTCCCATTTATTAGGAACCACATTTTCCATAGGTCTCATATTGTCCTTCCCACTGATCAGTATTTACTCTTAGGATAACTCATATCATTCAAAATTTGAACATTTCAAAAATAAAATCAATAATATGGTAGATTAATAAAAAATAACAAAAATATATATTAATAGGAACCACTCATCTATATTTCTAATATACATGAAATTAATCTAGAAGGAATCAGTCTATGTCACATGAATATAATGAAATAATGTGATTTGATATTATTCATAATACTACATATTTTATAAATCCCTTAGTAGGTAAATATAGAAACCATCTTTCAAGGACCCGACCCAAAACAATAATTAATGTCACCTTCCTCAAAATTAATAATCAGCGGATTGTCCAATTTATGTGTCTTTAAATGATATCATACAGAAAAAATAAAATTATAATAGGGAATCTATAATATATTCATATAGTATAATTAATATGATCATATTCATATCAAAATCATAAGGGTATCCACCAACCCACCTATATTTGGAAAGTGATCAATAATATGACTCCAATTTGTAAGAGATTCCAAAATTTGAAGTAATTCCACATCAAAAGGTAGTAATGTTCTTTATCCCAATAATATTGAACGACATACATTATATTTTATTCTAGAAATTTCTATCTGTCCACAATCCTTTGGAAACATTGTCTACCAATTCATAAAACACACTGATCATGCTACGGGTCAGGAAACATTTGGTCATTCAATTGAATGGTGGTGAAATAATAGAATTATTATTTAAAAATTTTATAATAGGGAATGTTTATTCTCCTAAATTTTTATATCAAATAATTAAGGATCTTAATAATTGACTAGTTATTTACATCATAAAATTTTAAAAAATCATTAAGCATTGACCTCATACTTTCTCTATACTCATTGTGTCGATGGGTATAATTAAATTTAATCTTCTAGAAACCATCTGTATTAATTCAATGATGAACAATTTATATCATATATATTAGAAATAAATCAAATTGAGTATTTAATATATAATATTGTTTTTTTAATTGAATAAAATATCAAAAGAAATAAACATTAAATCCAATTTATATATTGATTTTTTTTGTTTGCCATATACAGTTTTAATGTTTTTATAAGTAGATGGTTTATGATTGCATGATTCATCACATCATTCATTCCTTCAATTTTGAGATGTCAATGAGGCACATCATTGATAAAAAAAATTGAAAAATTATGATAATGGTTATGATGATCACTCCAAGAAGTGCATATGAAGAATTATCTCATAACAAATGTTGATCAGGAAGACCAGATTGTTTCCCATTGGGTTGGAAACAAATATTGAAACCGTGGTGGAGAAATAGTCATAAATTTCTAATTGATAATCTTCCAAAAACCATAAACTATCTCAATTAGTGATATTATATATTCAAAATTAGTATAAAAATTAGACACTTCAAGTTCCCCTTGTATAGCTTCCAACTCAATAGACACTGATGGAAGACAACATTACACTTATCTATTAAAATTTATTCCAAATTATTCATAAACAAATATTTACTGAATCATTTTAATTAAATATTGAGATCATTAATCTTATTAAATTTTTTATATAATTATGTATTATACTGAGTCAAGACACCTTGTACATTGGCTCCTTACATTGATAATTATTACTCATTTTGTAACAAGGATATTTCAACTGTTCAATAATGAAAAACTTTTTTATAGTTTTATTGAGGGAAAATGAATGCGGTTTGGTAATGGGGATTCTATAGGGGTTTATTCTCAAATTTTAATCAATTGATCAATCCTCACAAATAATGTAATTTATTACCAATAAAAACAATTTTCCCAATAAATAAAATACATAACATTTATCTATTTTAAAAATAATCAATCTATGATTATTGTTTTCATATTAGATATATGTTGATAATGTATCCACATAATTTGATACTATTATGAATTAATGTTAAAACATTCTATATAGTACTTACCATAAGCCTGATATCTATTGTAGACATCCCAAAGAGGTTAGTGATAAATAGAACGATACCTAAGGGATTTTTTGACATTAAATAAGATATTTCATCCAATATATCTCGATGAAATAATAACATTTTATGAACAAATATGTAAAATAATAATTTTTATGAAACCAATATGTTGTAAAACTAAATTTACATAATTTCAATGAATATTGATGTGCTCTAACTCAACATCACTGGATCAGTGGAAGTCATCTACCACCTCACATGCATTGGTTGTGGAGATCACCATGACACAATGGTTTATCTAAACAAGAGTGTTGGTTATTATAATACTGATATGAGTTATGAATCATATAATAATATTATAAATTTAGTTTATCCTATATAAATTTTGCATGGAAATAAAACATAAATTCTATTAGAAGTGGATATCCAAAAAGAGCCTCACTATTGTGAAAAAAATACCAACATGGTATGAATGACTGTAGTAATAGAATATATAACTATGGACACACCAAGGTAATCCATAACATTATCTAAAAAACTATAAAAATAATTTTATAGATAAATTTATCCAAAATTAACACTTCTATAACAATTTTATGTTGTTCAAAATTTTCCATATAATATATAGTCTAATATAGAAGAAATGATTCATCAAAATATTAAAAATACTAATAAATTATGTCAAAATAAATATCCTTATACATATATTTTGCAACTATAATATAGGATTATCATAAATAAAATTAATTATTATTCACCACAACATTATTATAAAACAATGAAAACAACCCGTGAGTGGAATCAATTGTTGTAACCCTATGGATTGGAAATGACTTCAAAAAATTATCCACCAAAATGAGAATTATAATTAATATAGAATATAACCATTGAACATATTGATCTATAGAGTTAGAAAATGAGATTAGGAAAGTTCCATAAGAATAATGGGTGTGAAATTGTAAAAAAGGTTCCTTGAAAAAAGAGAAAAAGGTTGTCTTTCATTATTAACATAAAATTAATATTCTAGAATAAATATAATAGAGTATAATGGAAGAGTATTTTAGGATATCTATTGAATTATTTTGAATGGTCCAAATCATATTATATTTATAAATAAAGTTTATCAATTAACCACATATGCAATCTACGTAAAATAATTCCACTCAATAATGGAAGGGGAACTTAAGAACAATTTACCTATATAAGAAATGATATAAAATTGATCATGTCACGACCCCCTCCCCACAATGTGCACCCCTCCTGGGCCGACAATGTGAGAAGAGAGATAATAACCCCCAAGTCCCGCCTCCAGTAGGCCTCGGGTTGGTGACTAGCACCGAGGGAAAAATAAACACACAAATGGGAGGCATTACCCATTAAGAGAACACATGTGGAAGATAGAGATATGATAGACAACAATCAACTCCGAATCATAATTTTAATGTAAAATAAACCCATGTCCATATATGAAATTCCATCCAAAAGTACTACAACTGGATGGGAAAAACTGCATGTAGCCAAAATAAAGTAAAACATTAGCAACCACAAGCCCGAACAACTCCTGCAATCCCAAGCTAGTTGAAACAAGCATGAACTCCAAGCTGCTCCAAGTGACCTGAAATATAGTTTATATATTCATACGGTGAGTATAATAGTATACTCAGTAGGATCCTTCCCGAAGCCTCTCGTCCAAAAGAAAAGAAAGCATACTAAAGATCAGTGAACAACAAGTGAAACTAAATCGTCATCTAAACAAGTATACTAAGTTCCCAACCTATCCATGGATACTCTCACTATGTAACGCATACAAGAATATAGCATATAGTAATTAATATCAAGGGTACCCTGCTACTACTTCCCCACTGGTTTGACACTTTTCTTCGACGACATACGTCTAGTGCATCGCTCTCTAAATGCTTGCCCGCATAAACATTGGTTAATCTCCACAATTTGTACCACATGCACCACAATGTATTTCCCTCAGACACCTGGGAAAACACCACACCATCCACAATGCCAATGGTAACCAGGTAGTTTTCGGGTGCCCCCACATATCGCATAACGTGTATCATACATTGGGTATTATACGTCAATCCATCACAGCCCATACGTTGATTAAGGATCCTAAATCCATCACATCATATACATTTTAAACCTATAGTAGTCCATAGGTTACTATATCGAGAATATATGTGTGTGAATAACTACAAACCATTATATACCTCTACACATATATATGGGGAAAATTAACCGATATGCCTACCAGCAGAAGTATCTACAAGGAGAAGAGAGTGGGTCTAAAGAGGGCAGTCAGTCATTCATCCTCCCATCAGAATGTTGAGGAAAACACCCCACTAGTGCTAAGAATCCCCAGGGTGTTAGTTTCCCTTAGTGACAGGGTGGATTAGTGTATACCAACACATAAATAATAGAATATATTATATCTCACAATCACACTATGGGCATTACCTAGTCTTAGACACAAATACAACTAACGTCTCTCAGACTCCAGGCTGCTGCTTCTAACACTAGGTAACCTATAAGCCCACAACCATTTGAAGATATTTATTAGATTATTTCATTCCCTTTTTATCTATTCCACTGTATGTTAATTAATTCATTAACCATTAATTAACCATGAAATATTTAACATTAATCTTCATTAGCATCACACCCAATATCCATTGTACAATCGAAATTATAACCTCGTCCTTATGTTCTAGCAACTCCAACCCCATGAGTTAACAGAAATTATTCAATTATTCATTATAGAATTATTTTCCCACATTCCCAGGCATTATAGAAAAGCATATTATGCTACTAAACACAAGGGGGCTGAACACAGTGAGTAGATATACTACCTGTCGAGTCCTTTCTACCTATAGAAAGAGCGTAGACCCATTCTCCCTCGAGAGGCAAAACACAGAAAGCTTGTTGCATACCCCACGTGTCTTCGCCTCTTTCGGAAGAAGGTTAATCAAAACTAGATGACTTGATCAGTGGGGAATAGTAAAGCAAATAAACATCCAAACAAACCACCAATCATTCATCTAACACATCAAACCCATTCCATCATCTGTTGTGTCCTCCCCGACATCCACATGCATAAACTGATGTACCTCACCACTATAGGCACCATCGGCTACCAAAAACACAAAGCCTCCCTGCCTCCACATATCACAACACCCCTCTAGGGTCACATCAAAAAACATGCAACGGGAAAACAAACTTACCATAAATTTGGGATTTTGGCCTGTAAACAAGACACCCATCCTTCATACATAATAAGCACTCATGGCACCAAACCACAAGGCATTCGGTCTTAAAAGCAAGAGGGTAACACCTAACTCTATCAGGCATTATCATTTATCAACAACAAGTTTTTCAATACATCTTGAGTTGACAAGTTCAATATCGGTAGGTTCTAACTACAGGAAACATAACCGAAAAGATATCATAGATATCACAATTTAATTAAACAATTAACATGACATGCCTATAAAAAACAAGCACCAACAACATAAATTGGATTCGTTCACATGCCTCTTTATCATTAGCCAAGTAATTATCAATTAATTCCGGATTTACTTTCTTTATCATTTCTTCAATAACAACATGCTAACAAGCAAGTCATAGATATCACACTATCTTGCAAATCAAGAGGCAGACCATTATCACGGTACAAAGCAACACATGCGATCAAACCAATTCTTTTAATCAGGTTCAAGTATTTAATTAAGTGAATTTCATTATGATCCATTGGGATAAATCATGGTATCTCTACAATTTCACATAAATAATAAGTGAATCTAAAAATCCCTTACCTCAACAATTATTGACGTTCTTTATCCACAGAACAGGTCTCAATCCTCCTCTCACGACAACTACATTGTAACGAACCAAAGTTTCATTAATGGAAAATCCCTCTAGATCCAGTTAAATGTTTCTTTAAAAAAATGTTTTTGTAATATGTCAAATTCTTTGGATTTATGTTAAGATTTGTGACCTTTACTTTTATAGCTGTTGAACAGTGATCAAATGAGTAGTATAAATATGAGGCTATAACGAACCCATTTTTACTCAAACAAAGGAAGTGATGGCCTCATCAAGTAGAATTAACCCTTACGAAGCCCATTTGTTGGAAATCAGAAAAGAGGTGGCGTCTTTGGGCTTCGCCCTTGACCAAGCCCAAGCTGAGCTTCATTATGTCAAGCTTGAACGGGACCGTCTACGAGTAAAGTAGAAGTTTATAGAGATTACCACTCGAGCGAGGTTATCTGAGCCGCCCTAAGAATCTGTCACCATCGCACACCTTACCCTTAGGTCTTATCTGGCTATTTTAAGGTGTTATGTAACAAATAAATAGTACTATGTTCATCTGCATAATATTTATATATAATAATGAATATAATTTCTAGTCATTTTTTATACATAGTAAATAGTTTTTAAAGTACAAATGGTGTTTTGGTTGTTATTTAATTAATAATTATATTTTATTAAATTAAGGAATTTTTTTATTAAATAATATTTTAATAAAATATTATTATTAATATTAAATTAATTTTTATTCAATATAAATGATCTTATAATTTTATGAATGCAATTGAAATTTTTATTATTGTTTTAAATCCATTTCTGTCAAAACCCGTGAATTTTTAATAAATGACGGTTTTTTTTAAAAGATAAAATTCACATATTTATAAAATTATTTAGATAAAATAAATGTTATTTTTTGAATCAGGACGTCGAAATTATCCAATGGTGAATTTTTCATAATTTTCTGAGACAGTCAAATTTTTGGGTAAAAATTAAATACCGTTTAAATATATAATGTGTTTTATGACATCATAATGACCCAATGATGATGTAATAAAATACCATAATCCATATATTCTGCAAATATATGTTTTCAAAGTACAATAATGTGATTCTGGGTTTGTTTGACTTACTTTTCAAAGCATTAATGGAGCCCTCATGACTTATTCATCACTTTGCCTTTTTAAATTAATTTCCATGGGAGTGTGACTCACATCCACATAAGCAACCTTATTATTTTAAGAAGTTAGGACCTTGGCCCAATAATATAATGTTTTCCACTTTCCTTTTCCAAATACCATGGGCAACAACCATGGGATGGTTTGTGGTTTGGATTAATTTAATGTAAGGGGACCCAAACCCAAATAATAAAGAATTCCCACACCTTTCCTATATAAACCCACCCAAGCTCCCACTTCCACCTCACTAAAAGCTCTTGGAGTTCGTCCAACCTCTGCCCTACTCTCTCTAGAAGACTCCCAAGGTTACTCATGCTCCCATGAATCCTCTCACAAGCCTCTCTCTAGCCTTTGGAAGCTCACATCCAAGTAAGGGTTTTTTTCATCCTTTCTCATTTTTGTCAACTTTCTTTAAGTTGTATTGCCCTTTTAATTTAAATTAGGAATGCTTGGGAATGATTTTTTACCTCCCCCATACTGACCTCTTATTGTTTTAATGATGGGCGACCCATTTCTCTCTCATTAATTGCCTCCCATGTACAACCATTACTATGCCGAAATTCTGAAAGAACTTCTCTCTCTTCTCTTACATTCAAGAAATAATTTTGTATCATGAATCTGAATTCCATTTCAATTGTTGGGAAATGTATCTATATGACCTCCTTACTGTCCATTACATTTAAATATGATGAGGAACCCCTTTCTCTCTCGTCAACCATTTTTATGAATTCTTATTTCACGCTGCTACGCTGCTGAAATCACACCGATTTTCTAAGCCAATGTCATTGTGTAGTGAATACCATTCACATTCCTCCATCAAGGGTATTCACCTTTATGAACATTTACATATTGATTTTAAAGATTCATATATGAATTCCACATTCCATTATCATGGAATAAATGATTTTGTTTTATGAATCCATGTTCTATGATCCATGTGGCACACTTATACATGAAATGAAATGTTTAAGAAGGGTGCGCCCTGATAGCGCTCCAATGAATTGGGTAAAGTATAGTATCATGATACATCATGTGAAATGAGTGTTGACTCATGATAATTCATGTGAAACGAGGGTTTACTCGTGCTTCATGTGCAATGAGGGTTTCCTCATGCTCCATGTGCAATGAGCCTTGGCTCATGCTAATTCAATGTTAAGTGTTGTTGCCACATATCCATTTTATGATTATCATGCTTTATCATGCCTTTATGTTCATGTTTCTCTTATGCTCTATTTATATGCCTATTGCCTATCAAGTATTTTTCTCCTCATGTTATTCCATGTGTACTCCCTTACTGGGCTTTATAGCTCACCCTTTTCTTATGCATTACCTCAGGTTATCCCATGAAATGCTAAGTAGGAAGGAATGTAGTGGTCATGTAAAGGAAGTTTTCAATAAAGATGTTGTATTTCATGTTTTAAGTTTTTATTTAATGATCCTAAGCCCCAAATACACTAAACCTCTCGATCTTCATTGTTGTATCAAGTGAATTTTTATGTAATAAATCCTGTTTAAGTTTTTAATAATAGCAGGGTTGTCATAGTTGGTATCAGAGGATGGGATTAGTTATTTTTGGGATTAGGAAAACCCTAGTAAAGCCTTAGATACAAGACTATGTATAACAAAAACATCCCTATGTTATGGTAAGTATTGAGTAAGTGGTTTATCAGGAAAATGCATCCCTGTCTGGATACGAGAAGGTAGAGGCGGCTCTGGCACAGATGTATCCTAGGGGTAAAACCCGAAAACACCGCTTTGAGCTAGACTCGAACGGGAACTGGTACATGACAACAGGCCTTGATGCACTCTTGGTTACGACATTCCCAAGGGATATGAATTGATAAATTCACAAGTTTAGTATGAACCCTTATTAAGGGAATTAAAAAAATTCCCCTATGAATATATTTTAGAAAGTAGATCATGAAAAGCCTAGATTGAAGCATACAGACTCATGAGTTATGGAAATTAATGTTTATTTATAAGTCACCAAGTTTTGTCTTTGTGTTACCCTTTATGTGTTACCCCTAACATTCCTTTTATTCTAGCTAATGGCCAGTAATAGGAGGACTCGGGCTAAAAACCGTTGTAAAGATCAGTGTGATGATTGTAGTTATGAGATGCCCAATCCAATGGGAGCGGGAATTGCGAACCTTATCACACTTCTATCTCAGCTAACTCAAGTTTTGAATAGAAACACGGGTCAAGAGTAATGTTCAACCCCCCCTAAGAAAGAACAAGTCGCTATTGAAAGCATCATGAGACAAAGGCCTCATACTTTTAATGGATCATCTGATCCCACGATCGCTGAACAATGGATCAACTTTATTGAAAAGATATTCTCCTTCCTCCAATGTTTTGAACGAGATAAGGTTCTCCTGGCGGCTTATTGTATGGAGGGTGAATCTGATCAATGGTGGACGTTGATCAAAAATACGAAGCCTGAGGAGGAGATCAAGGCTTTGGAATGGAAGGAATTCTGGAAGATTTTTTTCGATAAATATATTTCGTGCACCCTCCGTCTTAAGATGGAAAGGGACTTTCTTTCCCCAAGCAGAAAGATGAATAATTTGTGGGAGCGTACGAGGAAAACTTCACAAGGCTTGCACGAAACACTTCCAGCTTTGTCGTTACCCCCGAATGAAAGGTTGATCGCTTCTTTGGTGGGCTGAAGCCTAGTTTGCGGAAAGCATTAGCGATCCGTGACATCGACAGTTATGAGGGAATTGTCCGATGTGCCCTCAAGGTTGAAATGGAGATCGGAGAATCACAAGTGTATCATGGGGACAAGAAGCGTAAGGTGGAATTCAATGCTGGTGGGCCGATGGATAAATCCAACAGCACTAATAAGTTCCAGCACCACACTTTCCAAAAGTGCGGAAAGAAGAACCCTGTAAATTGCCTTAGGGGGACAAGAAAATGCTTCAGGTGTGGAAGAGATGGGCACATTGCTGTTAATTGTCAGCAAGAAAGACCCACGACTGCGACAGAGGAGAGGAACGCCCCGTTCAAACCTCAACGCATTGTTCAATGCTATAAATGGAAAGAGAAGGGTCATTTTCTAAATCAATGCCCTAATCCAAGGGTTTTCGGAGGCAACCCACAACCTCGAAGAAAACAAGGAAGAGCTTTTGCCATCACTTCTGCCCAAGTGAACCCCGACAATGAAGTGGTGATAGGTACACTAGTTATTCCTTCAAGAATAGAAAACATACATTTTGATTCAGGTTCTAGGCATTCTTTTATATCTCGAAAGTTTAGTAGAACAATCCCAGCACCACCACAAATCATGGAATTAAAGATGTCGGTAAGTACGGATAATGGGGAAATCATTGCATCTCATGAGTATAAGTCCTCCCCTATTATAATATGTGGATTGAATTTCCCAGTGAACTTCTTCATACTCCCGTTTGTGGAATTTGATGAAATTCTTGGCATGCATTGGCTTTCCTTATATAGAGCAAACATAAATTGTTGGGAGAGGGAAATCACACTCCATATGGAGAATCGACCCCCAATTCTTTACAAGTGTCAAGAGGAAGATGAATCTCCTTTAGCTCCATCATCTCAAGCATAGATATTTCTACCTTATGAGCACGCATATATGGCTCAGATGATTGTGTCCAAGGAAGAAACCACCTTTGAAGAAATTCCTATTGTGAGGGAATTCACCAAAATGTTTCCCGAGGAACTGCATGGTCTTCCTCCAAGAAGAGATGTTGAGTTCTCAATTGAACTTATACCTGGGGCGCTAAAAATATCCAAGACTCCATATAAAATGGCTGTTGTTGAGCATGGAGAGCTAAATAAACAACTACAGGAGAATCTGGATAAAGGGTTTATATTCCCAAGTGCTTCACAATGGTGCGCCCCAGTCCTCTTTGTCAAGAAGAAGGACGGATCAATGCGGCTTTGCATCGATTATCGTGAACTTAACAAAATCACGATAAAGAACAAGTATCCTCTCCCAATAATCGATGACTTGTTTGATCAGCTGCGTGGTGCACAATACATCTCCAAGTTGGACTTGCGGTCAGGATATTATCAAGTAAGGGTGAAGAAGGAAGATATCCCCAAGACTACATTTCGTACAATGTACAGGCACTATGAATTCATATTAATGCCTTTCGGACTCACCAATGATCCAGAAATATTCATGGACTTGATGAATAGAGTCTTTAGAGATTACCTAGACAAATTTGTGGTAGTCTTTATAGATGATATTCTAATATACTCCAAAACCAAAAAGGACCATGAGGAGCATTTAAGAACTGTACTGGAGACTTTGCGCAAGGAGAAGCTCTATGAAAAGTACAGCAAGTGTGATTTCTGGTTGAAGAAAGTCTCATTCTTTGGCCATATCATCACAAGAAATGGGATATCTGTGGATCCCTCCAAAACAGAAGCTATTGAGGGATGGTCGAGGCCAACATCGGTAACGGATATCCGTAGCTTCTTCGGGTTAGCTGGATATTATCGACGATTTGTGAGAAATTTCTCACGATTGTCCAACCCTCTTACCAAGCTAACTCGAAAGGGAGTAAAGATTGTTTGGAGTGATGAATGCGAAGAAAGCTTCAAGTAGTTGAAAAGGATGCTTATCACTAAACTCGTGCTCACTTTACCCATAAGTGGGGAACTTTTTGTGGTATTCAGTGACTCCTCCAAGAAGGGCTTAGGATGTGTGCTAACGTAGGATGATAAAGTGATATCCTATACCTCAAGGCAGTTGAAAATCCATGAGTGAAACTATCCAGTGCATGATCTGGAGTTGGCAGAGGTGATATTTTCCTTGAAAATCTAGCGGCATTATCTCTATGGAGAGAAATGTGAGATATATACTGACCACAAGTGTCTTAAATATATATTCACACAAAAATAGATTAATATGCACCAGAGAATATGGATAGAGCTCATCAAGGATTATGACTGTTCAATACATTACCACCTAGGAAGGAGAACAAGGTTGCGGATGCCCTAAGTAGAAAGGATCTAGCGATTCTATCAATGATGATAATTGAGAAGGATCCAATCTTCTTAGACTTGATGAAGATGGACATGGGAATCATAAAGAAGGGAATATCATCAATCCTTTCACAA
Organism: Viscum album; assembly: GCA_963277665.1. Classification (NCBI taxonomy): domain Eukaryota; kingdom Viridiplantae; phylum Streptophyta; class Magnoliopsida; order Santalales; family Viscaceae; genus Viscum; species Viscum album. The sequence goes on along the minus strand of OY728135.1, from coordinate 175,495,870 downwards.
ATTATTGCTCAACCATCTCTTTTGAAAAGCTTAAAGGATGCTCAAAAGGATGATGTGGGAATTCAAGAAAAAGTGGAAACTATCAAAAAGGGAAAATCCTCAGAGTTTAATGATAATGAAGAAGGAATTGTGCGGTTTGGGAAAAGACAATTTGTTCCATCAAGTATGGAGCAGAAGAAGGAACTTTTGGATGATGCACATAGTTCAAATTTCTCTATTCACCCAGGGAGCACAAAGATGTATCGATATCTAAGAGAAAACTTTTGTTAGGATAATATAAAGAAGGAGATCGCTGAATAGACATCAAAGTGCCTGGTGTGTCAGAATGTGAAGGCAGAGAGGCAGAAGTCAAAGGGGACGATGCAACCATTGACCATACCAGAATGGAAATGGGAGACCATCACCATGGACTTTGTCACCAGACATCCAAGGACATCCAAAGGCAATAATGCAATCTGGGTTGTTGTGGATCATCCTACAAAGACTGCACACTTCATTTCTATTCTAGAGGATTTCTCTTTGGATCAACTGGTATAGATATATATCAGGGATGTGGTACGGTTTCATGGATTTCCATTATCTGTTGTGTTTGACCGAGAACCAAGATTTACCTCTAAGTTTTCGAAGACTCTACAACATTCTTTGAATACTGAACTGAACTTCAGTACGGCCTATCATCCTCAAACTGAGGGCCAATCCGAGAGGACTATGCAAACACTTGAGGACATGTTGAGAGAATACTCAATGGACTTTAAAGGAGGATGAGATCAACATCTTCCTTTGGTTGAGTTCTCATATAATAATAGTTTCCACTCGAGCATCCAAATGGCACCATACGAAGACCTATATGGGAAAAGGTGCAGAACACTGGCATCTTGGGATGAGGTCGGTGAATGTCAGCTGCTTGGTCCAGAAATTTTCGAGGAAATGGTGGAGAAGGTGAAAACCATTCAGCAGCATATCAAGGTAGCCCAAAGTGGACAGAAGATTTATGCAGATAATCGTCGATGAGACCTTGAGTTTAAAGTCGGAGACGTGGTGTGTTTACGCATATCTTCGTGGAAGAAGGTCATGAGGTTGGAAAGAAAGGGAAGTTAAGTCCAAGGTACATCGGCCCCTTCGAGATTCTTGATTGTGTTGGGGCTGTGGCCTATCGACTAGCACTTCCACCTACTATGGACAAGGTGCATGATGTCTTTCATGTATCCCTATTAAGGAAGTACATACCGGACCCTTCACATGTAATCTCTTCTGAGGTGGTACAATTGGAAGATGATCTTTTTTATGAGGAGAAACCAGTGATGTTCGTAGATCGTAGATAAAAAGTTCTACAAAATAAGACAATGCCCCTCGTCAAGGTGTTGTGGAGAAACCACAAGTTTGAAGAAAAAACTTGGGAGTCGGAGGATATGATGAAGCTGAGTTACCCACATTTGTTTTAGTGTGGGAAAAGGAAAATTTCTAGGGAGAAATTTCTTAAGGGGGAATATTGTAACGACCCAATGTTTCATTAATGGAAAATCCCACTTGATCTAGTTAAATGTTTCTTTATGAAATTTTTTTTGTAATATGTCAAATTATTTGGTTTTATGTTAGAATTTGTGACCGTTACTTTTATAGCCGTTGAACATTGATCATATGAGTAGTATAAATATAAGGATTTAACGAACCCATTTTTACTCAGACAAAGGAAGTGATGGCCTCATCCAGTAGAATTAACCCTTACAAAGCCCATTTGTCATAGCGCGGAAAAGAGGTGGCGTCTTTGGGATTCACCCTTGACCAAGCCAAATCTGAGCTTCATTATGTCATTTTTGAACGGGACCGTCTACGGGAAAAGTGGATGTTGATAGAGATTACCACTCGAGCGATGTTATCTGAGCCGCCCCAAGAATCTGTCACCATCACACACCTTACCCTTAGGTCTTATGCGGCTATTTTAAGGGGTTATATAACAAATAAGTAGTACTATGTTCATGTGAATTATTTTTATATATAATAATGAATATAATTTCTAGTCATATTTTATACATTGTAAATAGTTTTAAAAGTACAAATGGTGTTTTTGGTTGTTATTTAATTAAGAATTATATTTTCTTATATTATGGGGTTCTTTAATTAAATAATATTTTAATAAAATATTATTATTAATATTAAATTAATATTTATTAAATATAAATGAGCTTATAATTGTATGAATGCAATTGAAATTTTTATTTAGGTTTGAAATCCATTTCTGTCAAAACCCGTGAATTTTTAATAAATGACAGTTTTTATTTTAAAAGTGAAAATTAAAATATTTAGAAAATTATTTAGATAAAATAAATTTTAATTTTTGAATCAGGATGTCGAAATTATCCAACGGTGAATTTTTCATAATTTTCTGAGACAGTCAAATTTTTGGGTAAAAATTAAATACCATTTAAATATATAATGTGTTTTATGACATCATAATGACCCAATGGTGATGTAATAAAATACCATAATCCATATGGTCGGCCAATATATGTTTTAACATTAATGTAATGTGATTTTGGGTTTGTTTGACTTACTTTTCAAAGCATTAATGGAGCCCTCAAGACTTATTCAACACTTTTCCTTTTTAAATTAATTTCCAAGGGAGTGTGACTCACCTCCACATAAGAAACCTTATTATTATAAGAATTTAGGACCTTGGCCCTATACAATAATTTTTTCCTCTTTCCTTTTCCAAAACCTATGGGCAAAAACCATGGGATGTTTTTTGGTTTGGATTAATTTAATGTAAGGGGACCCGAACCTAAATAATAATGAATTCTCTCACATTTAGTATATAAACCCACCCAAGCTCCCACTTCCTCCTCACTCAAAGCCCTTTTAGTTCGTCCAACCTCTGCCCTACTCTCTCTAGTAGCCTCCCAAGGTGCCCCAAGCTCCCAAGAATCCTCTCACAAGCCTCTCTCTAGCCTTTGGAAGCACACTTCCAAGTAAGGATTTTTTTTCTTCCTTTCTCATTTTTGACAATTTTCTTTAAGTTGTATTTCCCGTTTAATTTAAATTATGAATGTTTGGGTATGGTTTCCCACCTCCCCCATACTTCCCTCTTATTGTTTTAATGATGGGATACCCCTTTCTCTCTCATTAAATGCCTCCCATGTACACCCGTTACTATGCCAAAATTCAGAAAGGAACTTCTCTCTCTTCTTTTACATTCAAGCAATAATTTTGTATCATGAATATAAATTCCATTTCAATTGTTGGGACATGTATCTGTATGAACTCCATACTGTACATTAGATGTAAATATGATGAGGGACCCCTTTCTCTCTCGTCAACAATTTTTATGAATTCTTATGTCACGCAGTTACGCTGCCGGAATCACACCGATTTTCTAAGACAATGTCATTGTGTAGTGAATACCATGCCCATTCCTCCATCAAGGGTACTCACCTTTATGAACATTTACTTATTGATTGTAATGTTTCATATATGAATTCCACATTCTTTAATCGTGGAATAAATTATTATGTTTAATGAATCCATGTTTTATGATCCATGTGGCACACTTATACATGAAATAAATTGTTTAAGAAGGGTGTGCCCTGATAGCGCTCTAATGCATTGGGTAAAGTATAGTATCATGATACGTCATGTGAAATGAGTGTTGAATCATGCTAATTCATGTGCAACGAGGGTTTACACATGCTTCATGTGCAATGAGGGTTTACTCATGCTCCATGTGCAATGAGCATTGGTTCATGCTAATTCAATGTTAAGTGTTGTTGCCACATTTCCATGTTATGATTATCATGCTTTATCATTCCTTTATGATCATGTTTCTCATATGCTCTATTTATATTCCTATTTCCTAACATGTATTTTTCTCCTCATGTTATTCCATGTGTACTCCCTTACTGGGCTTTATAGCTCACCCTTTTCTTATGCATGTCCTCAAGTTATCCCATGCAATGCTAAGTACGAAGGAATGTAGTGGTCATGTAAAGTATGTTTTCAAAAAAGATGTTGTATTTCAAGTTTTAAGTTTTTATTTAATGCTCCTAAGCCCCAAATACACTAAACCTCTCGATCTTCTTTGTTGTATCAAGTGATTTTTTATGTAATAATTCATGTTTAAGTTTGTAATAAAAGCAGGGTTGTCATATACATCCACACGAGGAATCCATGATACGTCCGGACCAACCAAACTCCTAGAAAACCCCATTAGAAGCATGGAGATTTCATGCTATAATAAGGAATGGGAAACATGAGAAGATGAACCCCAAATGAATGATGATACAACATTCCTTATATCGAAGATTGATCGATGCAGCTTGGTTAAAACAAAACAGAGAAAAACCAATCCTAGGAGTAATGTTTGATTGTGAAACTCCTACGGGAAGGATTGAAAGGTTCTAGTGTCTTATATCCATTAAAAAAGAGGAAGAACAAGGGCTAATGGTATCTCGTACCTTTTGGATGATTTAATGGTGTGACGGTTTAAGATGCCTTTAATTCACCATTAAATCCGAATCACATTAACCCCCATGGTTTGACAAAGAAAAAAATTCCAAGGAATAGGAATAATTAATTTAGTATTTATAGCCTTATAATCAGTCTTAAGAGTCCTTAAAATAAGGCTTTAAACGTATTTTACATCAAAGGAAACGTTAAAAGGGGAAAAACTCTAGGCAGCATGAAACACTGTTCACATACCGTCACTGTACACCTACCGATCCGTGAAGAATGATATGTGAAACCGATCCGTGAAACCAATCCATGAAACCGTTCTATGAAACAGATATGTGAAACAGATCTGTGAAACAGGTCTATGAAACCGATCTGTGAAACTGATCCCTGAAATATATCTGTGAAAATGATCCGGGAAACCGATCAGTGAAACCGATATGTGAAAACAATAAGTGAAAATGATCTGTGAAACCGATCTGTGAAACAAATCTGTGAAACCGATATGTGAAACCTATCTGTGAAACTGATCTCTGAAACTGATTCGTGAAACCGATCTGTGAAACCGATCCGTGAAACCGATTGGCGAAACCGATCCGTGAAACTGATCTGTGAAAGAGATACGTGAAACTGATCTGTGAAACCGATCCCTGAAACTGATATGTGAAACTGATCTATGAAACCCTGTACACCTACCAATTCAATTTGTAAAACTAGAATCTTTGTACACGTACTAATACTATTCATAAAACTGGAAATACTGTTCATAGAACTGGAAATTTGCCAATGTGTTGGGGATAAGCCACCTTGACCTCCCGAAACATCTCCACCACCACATTTTCACAATTTAAAAGACCAGAGAGGTCTGAACCATTAATTAGATACCTCTAAAAACATTCTATCCCTCAAGAATTTAAAACCAACCATAATAATTGGATCTATCCTGTCAATTTGACAGATAGGCAACACATAATCTGTACTCAAATGTATGAATTGGTTTACTGGAATCATTTCCAAACCATATAGAGCATTAATTTTGGTATCCTCCTTTGCTGTAGATTCCCCCTTTCCCTCCATGTGATAGAATTCTGCCTCAGTTTATTGAGATTCACATTTTTTTAATGGGTATTTATCACCATACATTGTACCAATTTGACCATTAAATCAATATATGAGGCATCGATGGTATGATGAAGGGATAGTCGCATGTTTATATAGCCAAGGTCTCAAAGATTAATTTTGAAGTTTGTGTCATGACGAACAACCATGAAATCAAAATTTGACACAAGTTATCCAAACATAGTTTTGAGTGTGATCTCGCCCAAAGGTTCTTGTTCATTTTTTTCATATCCTTGCAACATCAAAGATGAAGGAGATAAATTTGATTCGGTGAGGCCCAATCGACGACATGTATAAATGGGGATGAGGTTGACTCTTGAACCATTATAAATGAATGATCTTTGGATGTCTATATCATTGAACTTTATAGATAAATACAAAGGTCTAATATGTCCATGCACAACATCATCTTCATTTTCATCTGTAAAAGATATCACTGCATGAAATTCTACAAGATCATTCACAACCTGGAAGACTTTATCTGCATCAATTTTATTTTCAAAATCATGAGACTTGAAAAATCCTCAATGGGTGCCTCCCGAAGATCCTATGATAAATTTATGTCATCCATAATTGGTAACATGGATTGTACTTGGACCAAATGTTTTAAGACATCATACTTTTGATCCAATGGTCTGTGTTTCCCAACAAGAACTTGTGGTTTTTTAGGTGCCTTGGAAGCTGATGCATAGTATATAGAAGCATATTGTATTGAGGTAGGAGTTGAAAATACTCCTAGAATTGGATGACTAGACAGAATAGGTATATTGTTTTGCTGAGAGGAAGAATGTGTAGCCTCTGACTAATCCTCCAAAATAATTGTGCCAGGACTGAATATGCCATGAATGGAAAAACAATCTGCTTCCTGTTGAGCTTGATAAAGGTCTCTTCCACAAGGATCTATTGTATAAAATGTTCTAGCAGAGGTAGAATTTGTATATTTGGTTCAGTAATATCCAGGTCTTCCTCTGTATCCCAGACCTCTAGAACTCCCTCTAATTCCTCTATTTAATCCAGGGAATTCTAGCTCATCAAGATCAAAACTTTGACTGGAATGAGGATTTGTTATGTGAATCATGTTAACTGAACCAATGATCTACTCTTCATCTGATGAATACTCTACATGATTAGTAGATTTAGACAATTCCATTTGGTGGGGAGGTTCCTGTGGCTTTGATGTAGATCGCATAAAATCTGCCAGGTTCAAAGACAACTTGGGCTTTGACACAATCTCATCATCTTCGGACTGCTCTTATTTCTTTGAACTATACTGCTTCTTTGTGTATTTTCCTTCTGATGAAGGGGGTGTTATTGTGGCATCCATAGCAAAAGAAACAATTGGATTCTTCAATTGTGTTCATAAAATGGAATGAGTTCGGTTGATCATTTTTCTGACCATCCAATCGTCATATTTCGGCGCATTTTTTTTTCTCTTCTTTCCAGTCTATTTCTTCCACTATATCTGTAGTAGTAACACATGAAACATGAGATGAATATCCCTTCAGTTTGACTTGTCATGAGTTCACCATCTGTTGCAGGAGGTATTTGAAGAAAAAACACTCTTAAATGGGATGCCCTAACATTTGATGAAATGGGCAATAGTTGGGACGATCTTCATCTCCTACCTTTTTTGGCCTTTTGGGTCTTGGAAACTAAACAAAATTATTTTCTAGAACTAAAATGATGTAACCAAGAACTTTTTCATTTCGAAAAGAAGAAACATTGATATTTAACAACACAAATTTTTTCTTTCTTTGATTTCATTGATCATCTTGACGAAACATCCTCACTTGTTGATGCTTAGGAGGTGGAGCCCTTCTATAAGATGATTGTTTTGAATTAGAAGCATGTACATGTACTTGTTTAAGCATAACTGTAGAAGTCTCTACTCTACCCATTCTTCATCTTAGAGCTACTGGAATTACATGAGTTTTATCCTTAGTCATTGAATGAGAATCTTCTATCTGTTGAGTGATGGAAGTAAGGTCTCCAAACACTCCTGTGTATTTCACAGGGATCAACGGTGTGTGTAATTCATCATGCAAATTTTCCACACATATTGGAAACAATTATTCTAGAGGGAATGATATGCTTAGTGAATGTGTTAATCCCTTCCAGTGAGAAATGAAATCTAAAACTCTTTCATACTCCATTTTCTTATAATTTTTAAGATAAAAACTGTTGTTTTTGGAAATGTTGAGCTGAATTGAAGAAGGAATCATTGGCGGAGATCTTCATACCTTTTAATTGACCAGTATTTCAAGATTGAATACCAGACGAATGTAGGAACATGTAATGACTTTAAAAAATACCTTATCTTAAATTCTAAATGTTGGTGAAGGGTTCCCAACATATGATCACAACGAGAAACAAAATGTCTGAAGTGTTGCGCTGGGTCTCCCATAACATTAATGATTGGGAATGTGGTTCTTTCAAAATTTTATGGGGTAGGAATTGCATCAACCCTTTCAGGGTAATATTTCATTTCTAATTTAATTTGTGCATGTTTTCAATCCATAGCTTCCAACTGAGCTATTAATGACTCAATTGTAGTTATTAACTTTTGAGAAACATTCGGTTGTTCTAGGACCTGAGCAGGTTTAATAATTGGAAATTGAACAGGTATGGTGACTGGTACTGCAACTGTTAGTAGCACCACTGATTGTTGTTGTGCATGACCCATAGGATTAAACCTGTGAGGGTTACTGGAAATGATGATATTCTTGATCCATCTCAGTAGCTGCAACAAATTCCTTTATCTTACTCACTCCACCACACTTAGGAGGAATAATACCTTGAAGTAGTTCTACATTCAACCTCATTATTTACATCATTTATTACTCATGTTGTGAAAACCTTTTCTCTAGTGAGAGTGATAGGCCTTCTCAAGAGGAATGGTGGAATGTAACATGATTCTTTCTTTTCTCCTTGTCGGACGCCTTTCAGAGTGGGGGATGTTGATTATTTGAAGGAATACCTAAATTCTGGGTAAGCCTTTGATTTCGTGTATGCACACCTTCATTTTTGTCTGTGTGTACAACATCATTAGAAATATCTTCTTCATCTGATCCCTCTAAGTGAGCCTCATGTTCTAGATGATCTTAAAGAACAGCATTGATGACATTTATTGATCCATAATGCATTGCATCTCTTATATTGCAATTTATTCAATATTTTCTTCTTCCATGTCCTTGATGATACATTTCATTTTATTGATTTTATTCATCATGATCTTCTTGATGAACCATAATTTGGAGGGAATCTCCTAATAAATTCGCTCTCCGTTCGTATCGTGGAATCTTCCATAATCGAGAGGATATTGACTTTCTATGAGGAAGAGATTGAGGATTTTAAAAAGTCCCCCTTCCGGTGGACTGGGGATGTTTCAGCTGTTCCTACTCAACTCCTCTAATCCTATTTGATGATTATGAGTGTTGAGTTAAAAGGGTCCATAGTCTAGTAAGTTGGGGTGGCTCTTGAGTTGTTACATCTGAGACTTTCTAAAAATCTCTCCATATTTTGGGGACATTAGTCCAGAAACTGGCAGGAGGCATCAACCTACATCCACTTAAATCACCTAGCTCAAATGACCATTGGATGATTTCAGACACTTCTATCACCTTTGGATGCACCCGCTATGTATGAGAAGCCCATTCGATATTCTCATTTTCCTGATGCAAGAGTAATTTGACAAATTGTTCTCTGTATTCCTGACATAGAGAAGAACTAGTTGAGGCATGTTCCGGAGAAAGCATTTGATTACAAACAAAACCATTTTTTTGTGGCCGACCATGGGCAATAACATTTCATGAGGCCATTTTTGGCAGCTTTCCTGACTAGAGAGTATAGTGAAATTTAATGATCTATGAACATCCCATCCCATGCTATGAATACCATATGGGGCATTGGCAATTAACTAGAGAAATATTTTTAATGTTCCAAGGCATGATCTTTGAAGGGCTCTCTACTTCTTTTTACCCATGGATATCAAGAAATTGAGGGATCTTCCAAATATATTTGGCATTGTTACCCTTCTATTATCTTGATATTATTATCATATTCATCATAATATAATATTTTATCTTTCAAGTGACAAAGATTCTTCCACATGTTGAGACGGATATCATGAATATAGTCTTCTGTCAACATCTATAGAATATCATAATGAGTGTCAACCAAAGGCCAAAATATTACTGGTAATTCACCTTTCTCCAGTTGTTTTCTTATATTTAGTACATCCTCCTTATCAGTCGATGAAGATTCTTCTACCTGATTAGACTAGAGCTGGTGCTTCAATATTTATTCAACAGATTCAACAATATTGGTATAAATTTCATAGATTAAACCAGATGATGAATGATCCAGGGTTGGTTTGGAGAATGACATACACCCAGGCTGTCTTCGGATAGAGAATTTATTTCACCTACTAGCGGTAAATCATCATACATGACTGGCTTCACATTTGAAAGTTCCTCAAGATAATAGGGATTTCTCATTACTGCATTATCCTTTGAATAATTTTCCAGGAAATGCACATTACTATTGCGAAGAGGGCATTCACAGCTAAATTAATCATCAGGGGGAGGAACATCCTAGTGGGTTATTGAAAAAGATGAAACCTTCTGCTCCTTGGTCTTCTAGCCACACAGATGGTTATCATAGCACTCATCTAATGATGAAACTTGGAGATCGACCAAATTGTCATGAATCAATCCTTCATGATAAAGTGTTTGATGAAGACATTCAGAATTAATGTTCCCACTGTTGGGAAATGAGAGAGTAGAATCTTTAATTACAACATATAATTGTCTTAGTGCATCATGAACTCCAGCATTGATCAAGGATTTATTGCATATTGGATCATTATTTCTTGACTGTGTTGGACATGTAATTTTCATAGATGACTTCTTACTCATTTTAGGAAAAACTATTTGTCAAAATTGGTTACTATGTACAGGTGTACGTGCCTGCTTATGAGAAATGGTCAGGTTAGGCTTATTATCTCCACACAAATCAGGTGTATGTGTCTAACATAGTTTTCCATTTGTCATAGGTGAGTATGTCCCACAACCATCACGGAATGGAACAAAGGTGTGTGTCTTTTCCATAGTTATATTTTGATGTGTCACTCCACAAGTAGGGAAATTTTTTCATTTCTTTCCCTGTGATGCTACTGAAGCTGTTATAATATACTGATAAGCATCCAAAATATGGGAAGGGATTTGCTCATGCTCCTTCACCATTGTTAGAATATGCCTGGTGACTTAAGCTGCCGGAATAGGAATATACTTCCATTATGTGCTTAGAGTAGGTGTTTATTCTTGGTCCTGTCCTCCTTTTCCAGTCAGTGAATTCTGATAGTACTCATGTGTGGGGGCAAAGAGTTGAGTCTTCCCCGAATTTGTCGTCGCAGCTTTCCGACTCAAATCTCTGAGAGCTACCAAACGATACTACTGGAAGGAATGATTAACATTATCAGGTTAATGTGCTTGCTATGTATCCTTTTTAATGTATTGTTGATGAATCTCCTTTAATACTAGAAGATGAGACTGGTGAGAATTTTTTTGATTTTAAATAGTTGTATGATCCTACTTATCAGTTGCCACCATATTAAATTGTCAATCGTCTTTTCTTTTAGACCAACGGGCTTCCTGACAAGAAAATGAGTTATAAACAGATGTATATGCCTGCCTATATTACTCCACCGGAATTTCCTGGCATGATTGCTGTGTTGTTGCCAGACATGTCTGATGGGAAGTAACATCAGGAAGGATGGGTGTATATACTTGTTCGTTATTTTCCATAATGTTTTCGTGATGGACTTATCCTTTTGGGGAAGATGTAATAACATACTCCATGTTGACCAGATTTCACCATAGCTAGTTCTTCTTATAGACTCAAGTCTAAGGGACCTAAATTGAACCCCTAAAGGCGGTACCCTCATCATGTTGAGGGTGCACTGCCGCATGAGTCTGGCAGCGATTTTTGATTGGAGATCTTACGAAGGACTCATGTCTCTTTGAATTATGGCCTTGAGTGACCTTATCATTCACCTCCCATAGTATGGGAGGGATTGTTGATTGAATTCCAGGGATAAAGACATGAAACAGTTGGATATGGTTGTTGGCACCACCTTCTTCTGGATTGCTGGTCGTCGCTGTTCGGACAACCAGGGTGAATTATTGAATTGGAGGGCTTGTTGAGCAGCCTCCAGATTCGGAATGGTACCATGCTAATGGTATTCCTTAGCTAGTGCATTTGAAACCCAGCTTTAAAGATACTGAGTATGTGAATTCTTCCTCAAAGCGGACGAGGACAGGATAGAAGTAGCCAAAGAGGTATTCATAGGTGTAAAAATTAGAGAAGCCATTTCTGAAATGTAGAAGATATTGAAAAAGAGTGCATGTTTTATATAATAGACATAATCATGATATGTTCAGCCAATACATCGTTTGTATGAGAACATATGTTAATTATTTTTTTGGTGGCCCTCTCATTGAGTTTAAATAGGGGCCTAACAAATGAGTATAACATCATTTATCATGGTTAAGGATTCACATGGGGTTCACAATATTTTCTTTTCTTTGGAAATGGGGATGAACTTCTTTGTTTTATGATTCAAACAATCTAATCTATATCTAATGGGTTTATTCATTGAACTAGAAAAATTCAATGATTATATATCCATTTGGTCCAACATTCCAAAGGTATGTGTTCATTAGTTGTGGACCGATGAGGATTAAGAATTTGCAGTGGTCGAGAGGATGGGAGGTCGGACTCATCACACATTTGTTTGGGGGAATTATTGTATACTCTAGGACTCTATTTATTGATTTGAGTTATGTTCATTAATCCTTATTAAATTAACATGTCTAAAAAATTTCTTTCCTTTATATCTGACAATCAATGATTGATATGTAAGAATTTTAGAGAATATTTTATATGTATTTGAGGTTATTCATCGATAGAGAATCATTTGTATTTGTTAGAGATTTTTATTCAATTGTTTCCTTTAACAAATTATATGTAAATCTCTTGGTCATTATGATAACCATACTGATTTTAAATCCACTTAGTGGGGAACTTAATGATTCTTGTCGTTCAGAATAACATGGATTATTTTAGAGTTGGGATCGTACCTGCAGATGGTCTACCTACGTATCCTTATTTAGAAATGGTATCATAACCCACATAGTTCAAGTAAAAGATTATGTAGATTATTCTTGATATATGGCCCAACGAAAGGTTTCATAATTACCTTTATGCTCTAATCTCACATGAATCATGATCAGGGTGAGAAAAAAGTGGTATTAGTAAAACCTGATGATAGTTCCATGATAAATGTAATCATAAGAAATGATGCTGCACTTATGTATGTATGACTTCTCAAATAGATGAGGATTGTGATTTATTTTAGGGATGAAACCTGGGAACAAGTTCCATAAAAGTATATGTTATTTATGGAGATTTGGATACTTAACATAGGGATTAATATTGAGAAGGATGCCCAAATTAGAGGGGACTTATGATTTTGTTGTTTCCATGATATTGAATTCCATGTCAAAATGAATTAAGTCTTGGGATTACCCCTAAATAGGATTCACAGGTTAAGGGAATTTAGATTTTGGGGCTTACTCATAAGGAGGAATCCAAGATTGGGGATCTTCGGCTGGGTCGTACTCTTGAAAAGGAGTCCCTGGTTAAGATAAATTAAGATGGGGGCTTATTCCTAAGGAGGTTTCCAAAATTAAAGTTGTTTATTACTGGGGTATACTTCTAAAAATGAGGCCTAGTATAGAGGAAAATTGTTATTGAGGATTACTCCTAAGGTGGATGAACAACGTAAAGATCTTATCATCTTAAAGGATTAGGTTGAATGAATGAAATCTCCCTCCTTGGTGACATAACGATATGTAAATCACTAGGTTTTGAGAGATGTTCCACATAATTCCTTTCAGATAAGGAATCCTACAAACAAACCATGCCATAATTAGTTTTGAAGAGGGTTCTGAAGGCTAAATCATAAACGGGTGAGGTGGATTTGAGGAAAAGTGTTCAATTAGAAGGAGAGGCACCCAAAAAGAGGTAGGCGTGCAAGTCGTGTTTGGGCACGCAAGTCTTGGTTGCACAGGTATACTTGCGCGAAACATGTATACATGAGCATCGGATAAACCATATAGTAATACTTTAATGAGACATGTCACAAGACCTTATAATTATCCCTAAAGGATTCCAAAAGAGTGGCACAAAGGTTCGGTTGAAGGGATAAAGCGGCACTCAAGTGTCTTCATTTCCCTTAAGGGACAGACACTTAGGTACGCATGTTTTGATGAATTTCTACACATAGGTAATTTACAACTCTTTAGATCTTCTATTCTAGGTATGAAATTACCATACAAGTGTTTGGAAGACATTAAGAATAGACTAGGGAACTGAGAGCTTAAATCTAATTTTCTGGATTTCTATTCCCCGAAATGGGGGTCCCAGAGGGGTTATTTATAGGCCATTGAGTACTTTGGGCGAAAAGAGGTAGGTTTCATAAGTCACCTGTGTGACCAATTTGTGGTGCACAAGTATACATGCTTGACCATAGTAGAACATGCGTGACCCAACCTTAATCAAATCCTTGTTCATGCCTTTGTCAATTTTTTATGGATCTCTTATCTGGTGCGCACGTGAGATGTGCTCCCACGGCTGGCGCACAGGTATACCTGCACACCTTAATGCCTTTGCACTTTTTTGATGTATCTTCCTTGTTCATTTCTGAAGGTACTCCCCTTAGTCTTCCTTTGGACTCTATGATGGAATGGAGCATCAAAAAACCTAAAAATGAATTAATATTGAAGATTTGACATTTAAGTACAATTAATGATTATGTGAATGATATTGGATAAGAAAATCATATCAATTGTTCTATTCTCATTATGAATCCAGAAGATCCATTTTACTACCTTAATAATTTTAAATTTAATGTTTTATAATTATATTTTTAATTGATGTTGAATAATTATCTCAATTGGAGAGCCTGAGGTAGATGATCAAATATCAATATTGGAAAAAAAATATTTAGTAAATGCATCAACTAGGAATGATTCCAAAATTTATGTTCTAAAAAAATTAATTGAGAGGATCATCCATTATATAGTTCATTTGGTTTCTACAAACACATGATAGAAAAATGGAGAATATTCCATCATTATTTTATCTTAAAATTGTAATTCCAAATGAAATTATTGTTGAAGTTCATCAATGTTGATTTTGTGGAATGCATCACAAATACACGACCACAAATAAGAGATCTATTTTTATGCATTATCATCATAGATATCCTAGAGAATATATATTGGGGATATTGATTATCATGAAGACCATAATAATTGTATTAATGAGAGGGAGACATGTGTAATACAATGAAGACACCATCATAAAGAGTTTCATTGAAAAAGGTATTTCTTTATAAATCACAAACACTTAGTAACAATACTTAAAATATTTACCTTCATTGGGAGGAATTGAATTATTCAATGATATAATGAAAAGTTATGAATATATGATTACCATATATAGGTATCATATTTATTTAGACATGAAAATATTTAACATGACTTTGGTTTTATTTGTAAAAGATTGAGGCTGTTCTTTTTAATAGTTTTATATCACTATTTTTATCTTCACCATTTAATATAGTTATGATATATACGAAGTAATTTTTTTTTGTGTTCTCATTTCAGGTTTTATAAATATAAATTTGAATAATATAAATTATTTATTAAACTCACATCCTTATGTTTTTTGCATCAATAATGGCTCACATATACCTAATGTCAGAAGAATGATGGCATATTTATTAGGACTGAATTAATAATATTTTAATAGGTACATTGTATTTATAATCATTAAAAGGGATATAAGGTGAAATTAAAATTCTAGAAGAATATTAGAGATAGAAAATAAGGACTAATCTTGAAATATTTATTTTTTAAAAAAATTAAATTTATTTAAAAAAATATTAATTTAGATTTCAAAAATATCAGTGTGTATTTGTTATATTTATTTTCAATGATGTTTAATGAATTAAAATGAATGAAATGATGTCAATATTATATTCTTGTTTTAATGAATGTTTTTATTAAATGTTTTTTTGAATTAAAAAGTGTGTTTACAACGATGTATTATCTTATATATAGAATGGATATAGTGATTATGATGTCCTAATTATGAACGACGAAGAGAATAAGTGGTGAAGTCATGTTATAATATAAATAGATAAATGGTATTCATTCAAATGCAGTATTTGGTATGTATTAATTACATAAATGTGACTGATTATGTTAATACATTGCGTTTTTTATGATGATTAAGGATATGATATTATTATCTCAAACATATGCCTCGATGTTTGAATTACCATGTTTCTTATCAACTTTTTGATTCATTTATGATGATCTTCCATACAAATATATTATATATAATGATTGAGATAGAGAAGTATGGGTCGACTAGATAGATTTGAATGTGTAAAGATATATGTGATGAACATAATATAGATTGAATTTTCTTTCCCAATCACATTCATTGTTCCCTCTGATGAATGTGATAAGAAAAAAGTTCATTGGATTGATTTTATTGGATAGATTTATATACAATTTGTCTATTTGAAAGTGCATACTGGAAATCTGATTGATTGTTCTAGAGAACTGATATGAGTCAATTATTTGTGATTTATCCCTCAGTGATAATATATATAATCCCCATGTATTTTTGAATCCTAATAAATAATAGTAGAGTAAGAGACACTATGAAATTGACAAAAAAATTCAAATAATTTTTTGATACTAAAATTAGAAAACATAATTAGTATTATAAGGAATTTATGGATTTAGCCTATAATAGTAAATGGAAGAATAATGTTGAATAATTTAGAATTAAAGGATTCTAGGTAAGTCTTTACAGATAGATTCTTCATGAAATGTACACCACACATAGAATTTTTGGGATCTTCAAGGATAATAAAATAATAATTAAATACCAAATTAAAAAACATGGAATGTTTTAAATTTTGACTTCATATATAAAGTATTATTACTTCTTATGGATTAAAATTTTGAGTCCAACAAATTATGTAATTTGATATATATGGTATAGGATATGAAAAAACATTATAAATGATCATACAACGCGTATCCAAAGATAATAATCTGATAGATGTTTAAAATCAGTACAATTGATAGGGAAACATATAAAGGTCATCATATAGAGAGGTTGTTGAATTTACATATGAAATTATGTCAACAGTTTTATATTCATAATTTTCTATCTAGATTAAATTAAATTTATTTTCATAGTTAATTTATCAGAATAACGAAAAATATGAAACTTCTAAATCATGACCAAGTAGAATTGTTCGATATATTTACTAAACAATGAAGCTCATATTAAAAATTTCCTAAAATATGTTGTAGTATTATTTAAAGTTTTTTTTGAAGAATAAAAACGTGTCATTATATTGATTGAAATTAAACTCATTAATAATCAGATATTAAATAAACATGATTTTAGAAAAATGATACGATGTTTTTATGGGATCATTAATATAGAGTTTTGAGGAATGATCATGTGATTTTTCAAACTATTATTTACATAGATTATTTAAATGAGTATAATTAGAAAATTATTTAGAAGGGAAAAATTTTATTTGAGTATTGGGTTGAGATGTAAACTCAAATTTCAATTTCATACACCTGTATTTATATTTTTTGGAACTATTATTATTGAATAGGAAGTATGTTCAAGGAGAATAAGATTATAATTGACTCAAATATATGGTCTTATCATAATTTTATAATGGAGTTTCTGAATTTGATGAAATTTAGATTTAATTAGGTATGTGTATAAAATTGTTCTCATGACCTTGTAATACTATAAAAAATGATACCAAAAGAATTAGTATTCCCAACAATGATTATAGGACATAGTAGACGGTGATGGATGAAATTATATTAGATGGATATGAATAACTAGCATCAGGTGGACTATTATCAAATTATGATATTTTGATATAATATTAGATGATGAATTATTAAATAAATAAACAACTAGTTTCCCCAAAAAGAAATTATAAAATTAACATGTTTGAGTTGGATTTGATTATGGTGTTATGAAGAGGGAATATGAAATGGAGAAAAATTAATGAACCAATATAGAATATAAATGAAGTGAACAAAACAATAAATTTTAAATTCAACAATGTCATATTAAGGGAATACTTGTTGAATTATGAACGAATCATAAGATGTCAAAGAAATTTTTACATAGTTATTCTAAATTTATAGAAATGAACTACATGTGAAATTTTCCATCACCATTAAATTGAATCTATATTTTATCTATTTATACTATTAGTGTGTAGGAAACCACACATCGAAGATAGAATGTTTTTTATCAAAACAACTACAATTGTAATATTGTTGTGGGATATAATCTATGTATTGGCTGTTGTAATACACAAATAATCCATGATAAGGGTGGACAATAGTTTGAAACAAAAATCTCATAAATGATATAGATGGAAAAAATTTCAGGTGATAGATCCACAATATGATTTTGTATAGATATGTGTAATAGAAAAATAAAACCTCTTGAACTCCACCTCCCCTATGAATATTTTTTCAACTCGTATGACGTCATGGCACCCTACCAATCATATATTGTCTACCTTGAAAACAAACTTATTTGAATTAATGAATGAAATTGATTTATAGATAACTAAAACATTTAATAACATAAATTTTTCAAGGTGTCATAACATGTATCAGACATTATCTTATGTGGTTGAGATTAATCATTAGAATGTGTTAGTATTAAAAAATTTAAAATATAATTAAATTTAAATAATGAATCCATATAAAATATTGTAACATACCAAGTAAGTAATGAATTATAGAAATTTTTATCTATGTCTATTAATGAATTAGATAGTGTTTTAGAGGCTTAAAATGAGAATAAATCCAATCTTAAGCCTGGAATACACTAATATTTTTAATAGATTGTTTTACTGCCTTTTGATGGCAAACCATTTTTAAATCTATATTTTGAAAATTTTATAAGCTATATTTTTCAAAATAAACTTATTCTTTATGGTTGGGACATTGAAATTTACATTGGATAAATTTCTGCTATTTTTCTGATAATGTTCATTTTTTAATGAATAGTGAAAAATGTTGTATTTTAATTCAAAACCTCTATTTAATCTAATTTATTAAGATTATAATATAATATTTTGAAGTGGTTTTAAAGTGAAATTAGAATATATTTTTACCATTTAATCCAATGGTGGACATTGTAATTATTTTCACTTTGAAATTGGACTTAAACTAGTGTCAATCTTTTGATATTTATTGTTTCATAAAAACACGCTTTTTGACAAGACTGCGAGAATTAATTATTAAATTAATTAATGTAACTAATATGTTTTGAATTTTGAAAAATAGGCATCATTTTTGAATCCGGAATAACAAATATATCTTAGGGTGATGTTTTGGTATTTTTCTGAAAAACATAAATTTTTTATGAATAGTGAAACCGCAATGTGGTGGTTACAAAATTTGATTTTTCGTTTAAATGGAACTTTACCAATTCTGTTATTTGAATTTCAAAAATAGAATTTAAATTATTTTTATTATTAAGTCAAATGTTGTTAAATGGGATGAAAATAATTTTTTGATGAAAAGTAACTTTTAAATTATAATAATCGCGACTAATGTTAATTAGTGTGATTTAAGGTAAAAATGATATTATAATAAATTTAAAAAATCTTGACACTTTTCCTAACCCTATTGGATGAGTTATTTCCGACCATGAACACCCATGGGTATATTTTTGGAACCCCATGGAGCCACTTGGGTATGATAATGACATTTATGCCTTTTATTTAAAGTTAAAATAAAAATGACACAAACATGAAATGTTTTACTAAAACAATTTTTACATGTGGTTATACAAGTCAGATTTTTGACTATAAATATTAATTATA
Organism: Viscum album; assembly: GCA_963277665.1. Taxonomy (NCBI): domain Eukaryota; kingdom Viridiplantae; phylum Streptophyta; class Magnoliopsida; order Santalales; family Viscaceae; genus Viscum; species Viscum album. The sequence goes on along the minus strand of OY728135.1, from coordinate 175,476,276 downwards.
AATATACAAATATTTAATACATCATATTATTTTTTTCATAATTTTTTGACATTAAATAAATTAAAATATTTATGACATCATGGTGATGCAGCGATGACCTCATTATTTAACAATTTAAATAAAATGAAAATATATTGTAAAATCTAAGAACTACACTTGTCAAAAACCTATTGGATGGGTATATTTTGAACCCTTATAACCTTATCCTAGAATTATAGCAATGTGGGACCTTTTAAATCCGAAACTCATTTTCAAATAAAGTAACCTTTCTTTACTTTCCAAGAGTGCCCCTCCTCTACTCTTATAAAAGGCCCCCACCTCTACCATATTACCCACACTTCCAAAGCCTTTGGCTCGACCAAACCCTGCACATTTGGTCTCTCTACATCCCTCTATTACTCCTTGAAGCCTAACTTTGGTAGAAGTCTTCCCAAGGAAGCCTTTGAGCTCAAACCAAAGGGAGTTACCCGATTTTAAGGTAATGTCTTCACTTGAGTCCTTTTGTTTTATTTTGCTTCTACAACCCCCTAAACTCTTTTTATTCATATCTTTTGTAACTACTCAAGTATCATCAATATACTAGGATGTTTTTATAATAAGGATTACAGCTTCACGTACACACACCTACAACTAATGGTTAAAGAACATACTGTTTCCGTGGATGGCGAATTACTGCCTCACGAGACGATGATTGTTCAATACTCAAATATCACCTTCAAAGGTTGACATTAAGAAGTAAAAATATTTATATATTATATATAATATGTTTATGTTTTACATAAGCTTATTTATTTTTCATTTATTGCATATCCTTTATGGTTACCATTATGAGTAAACACGATATCTTCATTTTAGGAAGTGCGGACTACCGCCCCCTCAAAGTGATTTGATTCGTTAATTCCAAATGTGTGACGTATAAAGGATGTAATTAATGGTGTTATATATGATATTATATAGGAATTATAATATACCTTTATATAATTATGATTCAATTCTATAAATTACGAAATAGAAATGAAAGTAGAGTTCATGCGTGCATACGACTTACTGTCTCCATGAACGGTGTATTTCATTTCTTACATCTAAATGGTTATGTAATATTATAAATGCATATATATATACTGGATATATATGATATATATGATATATAAATAATGATTATAACTCTGGATATAATGGATACATGAACAACTTTTAATTATAAAGAGAATATTTTGACCTAAGTACCAATTATCGTTAAAATGACCGTTATTAACTAAAATAATTACATAGTGTTCATGACATGTTAATAAGTGATATAAAAGGAATAATGAACTTGAAAAAGGTTCTTAAGCAAGTAGAAATTAACACAAGTTTATTATTTAGGAGATTAAAGAATGATCGAGTCAAGTCGGACCCGAGGTATGGGACTTCCTCTCAATCTTTTTTCATTGAGGCATATTTTGTTTTGTACACAACTTTCTTTTATGTGGTCTATAAACCCCTTTGAATTTTACACTTATTCAAAAGGAATCTTTTTCATATGAAGAGTTTTACTAAACAACAAAAGGGAATGTTTTTTTGTCGTACGTATGCAGTGACAATGACTTCTCCGCCGCCATGACCATTATTTGAGTTTCGGTTTCCTCTACAAGCCATACATTTTTTTAAATGAAAAATAAATATCATGTTTTAATTTTCTTTTATTTTGGTATTGAAAATATTTTTCATTATGTTTTATTATATCAATGTGTTGTATTGATAACTTGTGATTGAAATGTGGAAATTTTATGTTTCCTTTATCCATGTTTTATGTTATACGATTATGTTATAGTTCCTGGCCATTATTATGAAGATGGGTGGTTCCATGATAAACTAAGGGCGGGTGAGCCTGATATAGCTCTCCAATGCATTGGGTAACACGAAGGAGTGAAACGTTAAGGTTTCTTTGAAAAGATTTAGGGAATATACTATGGTGGGTATTCCAAACATAACCAAGAGGGTTACTCCCTATGTAAGAATGTTATGAATGACTCAAGTTACCTTTATGTCATATGATTTCTATGATTTATTCATGATTTTATGAGTTATGTTAACGTGCTGATGTTTTATGGGTAGTGTATGATTTTATTTTTATGTAAATATGAACTCATGTTTCCTTTCCATATTTTTATAACCCTTACTGAGCTTTTTATGCTCATCCCATGTTTTTGAAATGTTTTTCACAGGTCAAGGGAATGGTAGATGATATAGAGATAGTGTCATGAAGTGTCAAGAAAGAATCCATGTTTTCTTTTAAATATTGTTTCCATTGATGGAAGAAAATTAATACTATCTTTATGTAACCACTTTGTTTAAATGTGGTATGTAATGCATGTTTATATGATTTAATTCTGTAAAACTCTAAACATGAAAAGATCCTCAAGGTGTATTCTTGAAATAACTCAAGATTAAGTAAGGTTGAAGGCTAGGGCCTTATAGTTGGTATCAAAGGTCGGTTTTTCATAACATTAGGAGTTAGAATTCTATTAAATGATTATCCAAAAAGAATTTTTTATGGTCAAATTGAAATGATAAAGCATTTGAAGATTACCATGTTGCTTCATCTAAGACATGTTTGTTCAGAATGGTTTTCCACAGAGGAAATAGGGAACCAGTGCTAGGAAGGCATACAGAAGGAAATAACCTTCCGAATCAGCATCCTGAGATAGTCGGAATTGGAACTGAACAGTTTTCTGCAGTAATGGCGCAGTTGACTCATGTGATAAATGGTAGTGGTATCCATGCACGAGATTAGCCAGATCAACAACAGAAGAACATGTCAGTGGTGGAACATTTAATGAGGCAACATCCCCCACCATTCAGAGGATCATCTGACCTTGTGCTAACTGAAAGGTGGATTAAAGAACTAGAGAAGATTTTCGATGTCATGGGGTGTTCAGACAATCAAAAGGTTAGTCTTTCTATTTGTCGTTTGGAGGGTGAAGTAGATCAGTGGTGGTCGATGGTTAAAAATATCAGGGACGCTGATGAGATTGATGCTCTCAACTGGGATGAATTCAGAGGTATGTTTCTTGAGAAGTATTTTCCTAAGGTTGTTCGACTTAGGATGGAAAAAAAATTCTTGGAATTGAGGCAAGAGGAAGACTCAATGACCGCCTATAAAGAAAGGTTCACTCGATTGGCAAGGTATGCTCCAAATTTTATTCGAGAACTTGATAGTAAAATCAATCATTTTTACTCAGTATTAAATCCAAAATATCGAAGGGCATTAGCTTCTCATGAGTTTAAAGTTATGAAAAGATTGTTCTATGTGCTGAGAAGGTGGAAATGGAGTTTTCCAATGATCAAGTGTTTTATAACAACCAGATGAAGAAGAGACTGAGGTGGCAGGAGAAAGGAAAACAAATTTCAAAAAGGTCTGATGGTAAGAAAACTAAGTTTCTAGTTTGTGATAAATGTGATAAAAGGCTTGCTGGGGAATGTCTTCTGAATTCTGGAAAGTGCTACCGATATAGTAATATAGGACATAACGGTCGTGATTTCACTAAAAAAGATCAGGGTGACGGTAGGACAAAATTTGATTTACAGTTAGTGAAATGTTGTAAGTGCAATGAGATGGGTCACTATGCAAACGAGTGTCCGACAAAGAGTTTGAGTGATAGGATGCAGTTAGACTACAAGGAGAAAGGGGTGGTGAAATCCTTTGCAACTACTTCAGTAGATTTCGGGCCGTCAAATGAAGTTCTATCAGCTCCAAGGAGCTCAGTATTTTTCAATGATTGACCTGAGATTGGGGTACCATCAGTAGAAGGTAAAGGTAGAATAAATTCCGAAGACCACATTCCATACAAGATATAGCCATTATTAATTTGTTGTAATGCCTTTTGGGCTAACAAATGAACCTGTTGTATCATGGACTTAATGAATAGTGTTTTCCATGTGTTCTAGGATAAGTTTGTGGTTGTTTTCATTGATGATATTTTTGTGTTTTCTAAAAGTAAAGAGGATCATGAAAGACATTTAAGGGTTATTTTTCAAACCATGAAAGAAAAGAAATTTTATGGAAAATTCAGCAAGTGCGAGTTTTGGTTGCAACAAATTTCTTTCCTTGGTCACATTGTTTCTAAAGAGGGGATAACTGTTGATCCTGAAAAAACAAAGGATGTTGAAGAATGGCCAAGACCCACAAATGTAACTGAGATTCGTAGAATCCTTGGTTTGGTAGGCTATTACCGAAGGTTTGTTAAAAAAATTTCATGGTTATCTAGTCCAATGACTAAGCTAACTAGGAAGGGTGTTACGTTTATCTGGACAAAAGAATGTATTGATTGTTTTCAAGAATTGAAAAGAAGATTGGTGAATGCTCTAGTTTTGGCACTACCTTCTAGGAATGGTGAGTTTGTTATCTACAGTGATGCTTCATTGAAAGGACTTGGTTGTGTCCAAATGTAGAATGATCAGGTAATTTCATATGCTTCACGACAGTTTAAAACTCATGAGGTAAATTACCCTGCACATGATTTGGAATTAGCTGATGTTGTTTTCGATTTAAAAATTTGGAGGTATCATTTGTATGGAGTAAAGTGTTAAATATATACTGATCACAAAAGTTTAAAGTATATATTCACTCAGAAATAATTGAACATGAGTCAAAGGAGATGCAAAGAATTAATCTAGGATTATGATTGTACAATTCATTACCATCTAGGAAAACCAAATAAAGTGGATGATTCTTTGAGTCTAAAAAGTAATGCTTCATTAACAATGTTGTTTTTGGAACATGACCCTTTGGTTATGGATTTGATTAACTTTGGCATAGAATTTGTTGGTGCAGGATTTCCTTCTGTTTTATTTCAGGTAACAGTGAAATCATCTTTATCAGACAGAATCAAGCAAGCACAGAAGCAAGACAGTGAGTTGCAGAAAAAGGTAGAGCTAGTTCAGAAAGGTATGTTGCATTAATTCAACATTGATAATGATTGTGTTTGAATATTTGGGAAGAGAATGTGTGTGACTTGTGATTCATAGTTGAAGAGATAGTTGTTATGTGAAGCTCATAGTTATCCATTTTCAGTTCATCCTGGCAGTACTAAGATGTACAGGGATTTGCGGGAGTATTACTGGTGGGATGGAATGAAAAGAGATATTTCTGATTTTACTGTGAAGTTTTTGACTTGTCAACAGGTTAAAGGAGAGCGGCCGTTACCGAATGGAATGCTTCATCTTTTTCAAGTTCCAGAGTGGAAATGGGAGAATATATCCATGGACTTTGTTGTGGGATTACCGAAGACACCTCGAGGTAATACTGCAAATATGGGTTATTGTTGATCGCTTGACAAAATATGCTCACTTCCTTCCTATTCGAGATACTTTCTCTATAGATCAACATTCTCGATTGTATCTTAAAGATATAGTCATGTTTCATGGAGTTCCTCTCTCTATTATATCTGATCGTGATCCAAGGTTTACTTCTAACTTTTAGAAGGGCCATCAGAAGTCATTGGGTACTGAATTAAATTTTAGTACAACATTTCATCCTCAATCAGATGGGCAGTCAGAACGAACAATTCAGGCATTGGAATATATGCTACGTGCTTGTTCGATGGATTATTAGGGATGTTGGGACCAACATCATTCATTGGTTGAATTTTCATATAATAACAATATTCATTCCTGTATACAGATGGAACCATTTGAGGTGTTATATGGGAAGCGGTGTTGAACTCCAGCTTTCTGGGATGAAGTGGGTGAAAGGAAGCTGATGGGACCAGAATTGGTAGAAGAGTTGGCAAAAAAAGTTCATCTGATACAGAAACACATGAGAATAGCTTAGAGCAGGCAGAAGAGTTATGCAAACAATAGGAGGAAGGATCTTTCTATTGAGGTAGATGATCATGTTTTTCTTAAAGCATCACCATGGAAAAGTGTGATGTTATTTGGTTAGAAAGGGAAGCTGAGTCCAAGGTTCATTACACCATATAAAATCCTGAATAGAGTTGGATGAGTTTCTTACCGAGTGGCTTTATCTCTGAGTTTATCTCAGGTACACAATGTTTTTCATGTTTCGATGTTGAGAACGTATATTCCAGATCCATCTCATGTTTTGAGTCCAGAGGTAGTTCAGCTGGAAGAGAACCTTTCTTATGATGAACAGCTAGTCTAGATTCTTGACTGAAGAGAGAAAGTGTTACGGAATAAGGTGATTCATCAGGTATAGGTTTTGTGGAAAAACCACATGATTGAAGAGGCAACATGGGAATCTGAAAATGCTATGAGGGATAGATACCACCACTTATTCGATATGTAAATAAATTTCAGGATGCAATTTTCTAAATGGGTGAAGGATGTAACATCCCAAGTAAGTAATGAATTATAGATATTTTTATCTATGTCTATTTATGAATTATATAATGTTTTAGAGGCTTAAAATGAGAATATATCCAATCTTAAGCCTGGAATACACTAATATTTTTAAATGATTTTTTTACTACCTTTTGATGGCGAACCATTTTTAACTCTATATTTTGAAAATATTATAACGTATATCTGTCAAAATAAACTTATTCTTTTTGATTTCAACATTTAAATTTACTTTGGATAAATTTCGGGTATTTTTTGATAATGTTAATTTTTTAATGAATAGTGAAAAATGTTGAATTTTAATTCAAACCCTCTATTTAATATAATTTATTAAAGTGATTAGATAATATTTTGAAGTGGTATTAAAGTGTAATTAGAATATATTTTTACCATTTAATCCAATGGTGGACATTGGAATTAATTTCACTTTGAAATTGGACTTAAACTAGTGTCAATCTTTTGATATATATTGTTTCATACAAACACGCTATTTGACATTATAGTGGGAATTAATTATTAAATTAATTAATGTAACTAATATGTTTTGAATTTTGTAAAATAGAAATCATTTATGAATTTAGAATATCAAATATAGCTTAGGGTGATGTTTTGGTATTTTTCTGAAAAACTTCAATTTTTGATGAATAGTGAAACCGCAAAGTGGTGGTTACAAAATTTGACTTTTCGTTTAAATGCGACTTTAACACTTCTATGATTTGAATTTAGAAAATCCAATTTAAATTATTTTCATTATTAAGTAAAATGTTGTTCAATGGGATGAAAATAATTTTTTGATGAAAAGTAAATTTTAAGTTTTATTAATCGCTATTATAGGTAATTAGTGTGATTTAAGGTAAAAATGATATTATAAAAAATTTAAAATATCATGTCACTTGTCCTAAACCAATTGGATGAGTTATGGACGACCAAGACAACCCATTGGTTGATTTATGGTACCCCATTAAGCTACTTGGGTAAGATAATGACATTTATGCCTTTTATTTAAAGTGAAAATAAAAATTACACAATCATGAGATGTTTTACTAAAATAATTTTTACATGGGGTTATACAAGTCAGATTTTGACTATATATATTCATTAGAAAGATAAAAATAATTCCTACATCATATTAGTTTTTTCATAATTGTTAGACATTAAATAAATTAAATTATTTATGACATCGTGATGATGCAGCGATGACCTCATTATTTAACGATTTAAATAAAATGAAAAGATAATGTAAACATTAAGCACTACATTTGTCAAAACCCTATTGGATGGGTATATTTCTAACCCTTATCATCTTATCCTAGACTTATAGTAATGCGGGACCTTTTAAATCTGACACCCATTTTCATATAAAGTAACCTTTCTTTACATTCCAAGAGTGCCCCTCCTCTCCTCTTATAAAAGGCCCCCACCTCTATCATCTTACCCACACTTCCATAGTCTTTGGCTCGGCCAAACCCTGCACATTTTGTCTCTCCACATACCTCTATTACTCCTTTAAGCCTCACTTTGGGCAGAAGTCTTCCCAATGAAGCTTTTAAGGTCAAACCAAATGGAGTTACCCGATTTTAAGCTAATGTCTACACTTGAGTCCTTTTGTTTTATTTTGCTTCTACAACCCCCTAAACTCTTTTTATTAATATATTTTGTAACAACTCCAGTATATTAAATATTCTAGGATGTTGTTCTAATATGTATTTGAGCTACACTTACCGACACCTACATCTACTGGTTAAAGAAGATACGGTTTCCGTGGATGGCGAATTTCTGCCTCACGAGACGATGATTGTTCAACACTCAAATATCACCTTCATAGGTGGACATTAAGATGTCACTATATTTATATATTATATAAAAAATGTTTATTTTTTACTTAAGCATCTGTATTTTTCATTTATTGCATATCCTTTATGGTTACCATTATAGGTAAACACGATATCTTCATTTTAGGAAGTTTGGACTACCGCCCTCTCAAAGTGATTTGTTTCGTTAATGCCATAAGTGGGATGTATAAAGGATGTAATTAATGGTATTATATATGATATTATACTGGAATTATAATATACCTTTATATCATTATGATTCCATTCTATAAAATACGAAATAGAAATGAAAGTAGCATTCATACGTACGTACGGCTTACCGTCTCCATGAACGGTGCATTTAATTTCTGACCTCTAAATGGTTATGTAATATTATAAATGCATATATATACTGGATATATATGATATATATGATATATAAATCATGATTATAACTTTGGATATAATGGATATATGAACAAATTGTAATTATAAAGAGCATATTTTAACTCAAGTACCAATGATCGTTAAAACGACCGTTATTAACTAAAATAATTACATAGTGTTCATGACATGGTAATAAGTGATATAAAAGGAATAATGAACTTGAAAAAGGTTCTTAGGAAATTAGAAATTAACTCAAGTTTTTTATTCAGGAGATTAAAGAAAGATCGAGTAAAATCAGACCCGAGGTATGGGACTTCGTCTCAATATCCTTTCATTGAGGCATATTTTGTTTTATACACAACTTTATTTTATATGGTGTATAAACCCCTTTGAGATTTACACTTATTCAAAAGGAATCTTTTTCATATGAAGAGTTTTACTAAACGACAAAAGGGAATGTTTTTTTGTCGCACGTATGCGGCGACAATGACTTCCCCGCTGCCATGACCATTATTTGAGTTTCCATTTCCTCTACAAGCAATACCTTTTTTTAAAATGAAAAATAAATACCATGTTTTACTTTTCATTTATTTTGGTATTGAAAATGGTTTTCATTATTTTTTATTATATCAATGTGTTGTATTGATATCTTGTGATTGATATGTGGAAATTTTATGTTTCCTTTATGCATGTTTGATATGATACGATTATGTTGTGGTTCATGGGCATTATTATGAAGACGGGTGGTTCCGTGATAAACTAAGGGCGGGTGAGCCCGATATAGCTCTCCAATGAATTGGGTAACACGATGGAGTGAAATGTTAAGGTTTCTCTGAAGATATTTAGGGAATATAATGTGGTGGGTATTCCAAACGTAACCATCAGGGTTACTCCCTACATAAAAATGTTATGAATTCCTCAAGTTACCTTTATGTCTTTTGATTCTATGATTTATTCATGATTTGATGAGGTATGTTAAAGTGCCTAGGTGTTATTGGTAAAATATGATTTCATTTTTATGTACATATGAACTCATGTTTCATTTCCATATTTTTATAACCCTTACAGAGCTTTTTATGCTCATCCCATGTTTTTGAAATGTTTTTCGCAGGCCAAGGGAAAGGTACATGATATGGAGATAATGTCAAGAAGTGTCAAGAATGAATCCATGTTTTATTTAAAATATTTTTTCCATTGATGGAATAAAATGATTACTATCTTTATGTAACCACTTGGTTTAAATGTGGTATGTAATGCATGTTTTTATGATCTAATTCTCTAAAACACTAAACCTGAAAAGAACCTCAAGGTGTATTCTTGAAATAACTCAATATTAAGTAAGGTTTAAGGTTGGGGACTTATAAATATTTAATTAAATAATTATAATAAATTTACAAACCATTTATGTATAGCATAGATGTATGATTCTATGTTTACACACTGACTTCCACCTATGGTTTATATTTCCGCACATCCTTTTATTGAAAATTTATCTAGTTGGGAATGTCACAATACCCTCCTAAATTCAATGATAGGCATCAATGATTAATGTAACTATCATTTTCTAATAATAATGTATACCTTCACAACATTCCATAGTAAATACATATCAATTCTACAATCCCAATAATTAATATAAGAAGGGTCACCAACAGTCTAGACCAACATTGATATAATTTGAATCATAATTTTTTTGATAGGCTATCTTGTTATAGAGTGAATAATTAACACTTCCAACATGTCTACCTGACACATCTCGCCACTGATGGAACTTATTATAAATGTATGTTTGATGTTCATAATTATAATTGGTCTGAACTTTAAATTATAAAAACTATTATTTATATACAATCAATCCAACGAATGTAGACTTTTTCTATGGTGAAACTTTAACATCCCTTATAGATATCCTTCTTATTCTATAGTAATAGTGTTCCTCCATATCTGAGTTCATTATACTCCTACATATGTGTTCTATTTTTTAAAAAAAACTATTTATGCTCTAATCTACCTCGGCCTCTATATTTTAATATTAATTTACATCATGATGCAATATTTTCTAATCATTATATTATACATTTGTATCAATTATAAAGTCTCTAATTTTGATTAATTATATACTTTCCCTATCCCAATGATGGTATCTAATATTATAATCTATATAAAAATTGAAATTTTTTTCTGGATTTTAATTCTGTTTTTTCATGCAAGATATTTTACACGTACATATTCTGAATTAAAAAATTAGGAATATAGGATTTTGGGAATTTATTGTCCACTAGTCCTCCTGATGATCCTCCTAACAGTTAATTTTAGACTACCATTAGTAAATAAATTCATATTATTGAGTTCCTCTAAATAAATGTATAAATGAATTCAGTGATGGATCCACATACACCGTGATTTTTCCATCAATATATGATTCATCCTTTTAGGAACTGCATTATAATATTGTGTTAAAGGAACCTTCTCAAGCCTTATACATTCATAATTGTACAAATTACAAAAGATGCATCTGGTGAACTCAACAACATAGTCGACTATGATGCACCTCAACATCCAGCAAAATTCTATTACAACAATAACATTCCATTGAAATATCCTCCAAAATAGATCAAACATATTCTTAATTATGAGTATCTATAAATTAAATGATGAATTATCAATGAATGAAAAAATATAATGTCCACCACCATTGGAGTGAAAATGTTAAGGTCCCCATATATCTGAGTGCACATGACCAGACTTATGATTCTTATAAATAATACCATACAAGTTGATTGAAAATTTATTTTACATTCCCTATATAAATTTTTCTCACATAATAATTTCAGTGTGATTAACTTCCAATATTATATTTTATTTTAGATCCTCTATGTTATTTAAATTGATGAGATTGATCATGGAGTGACATAGATTTAATTTATTAGAAATTTATAATATGGTAAGTAGAGGGAAATTAATATTTAGGTGAATGTAAACTGTATCAGAATTCAAACAATTTTAATACCCATGGAATATTGTGTACCTTTAATACCCCATTTTAAAACCTATCACCATTTACCACATCATATGATTCCTCAATTGCAATTAGATTCATCAATTGGATATATATTTGTTGAACTTTAGATAGTTTATGTAATACAAAATTGTTCTTTTATATTTTGAAATATCATTTTCAAAATTCATATAATGATTCTTCATATTGCCATTGGCCTTTTAAAAGAATCCATTGTACATATTTAGTAAATTATTTAATATCACCAATTTTTTTGAGTTATGTACTAATGTTAACCACTAAATATTCAATTACCATGTTCATGGTTATCAAACAAATTTTATGATCTTCAATTGTATTAACAGATTTTGGACATATGAATTTTGAGGTAATTTTTGTGTTAACATTGTTTATTTTCGAATCCTTCTTGTAATGTCCATTCATTTGAAATTTCATGAATGTTGGATAACTAACATCTTACATAGTTCAGCTATACTTATAGAAATATTGCATTATTTATTTCCTCAGATAAGAAATTTTAGGATACGGTGAAATGACCCTTCAATTTGTATCAATTGAATATCAAACAGGGATCCTGTTTCTTTAACTACAGTTATTAATTGGGTATCAAATTTGTAATAGAACCAAATATTAATTTATATACCCTACTAGAGTTATGAAATTGAGTAGGCATTGTGTATGACCTCTCTAGATGATATGATAGAAGTAGTAATGACCATGAATCATCATAAAAAAGATGTAGTTATATACTATATCCATACATGAATCTAGTTAAAAACAATTACATTATATTCTATGGTTCTTCCTTCTAAAAACCAAAAAATTGATCAACCATTAATGTAAGAAAACCATGTTTATGTCATCTATTTTTTTGAATAAGTCCTCCAAATAGATTAGAATATCAACTATATTATTTTTCTACAAAAATAATAAACTCTATATTCATTTCAAGAAACATTTTTAATTGATCCAAATATTTCATATCCATCTTTTCCCATTCATCATTCACCATTTTCACCATCTTCAACTCTACCAATAAAACATCTATATCCTTCTGAATTATAATGTCTAAAATCAATATTTTACAAAATAAAAAATATGTTCTATAAATTTGTTAATAAAAATATATTTTTCACTTGATCCCATTAATATTTCATGTGTGTTCTGAAATAAAATCTAAAAACATTCTATGGGATACCACACGAAGAGGGAGAAATGATTGTATGAAATATAAATCACATGAACTACATTTTACAAACCATGCACTTATAAAATAATTTATTTTCATTCTAGAATATTATATTGAAATTAAATATAAATGTAAAATGAAATAATTTGTATTTATAGAAATTATTAAATTTATACTGATTGAATAGTAACTTGACATTTGGAATACTAACATGACCATTAGAAATAGTAATTTGTCCAATATTATAGTAACCTCATATATAAGGGTAAAAATAAAATATATGTATCTTATCAATGTAATGATAATTTATTATATCATGTAATGAGTAAATAAATTTTTTGGATATAATGAAATATTTGTTTTTATTTTTTTGACACAAAAATTTTTATTTTCAATTTCATAATTCATTTAATGATTTAAATGAAAATTTGATTTCATATATTACATAAATATATTAATATTTTATTTTCTTATTTTTATAAGATAGTTTTATGAGGCCATAATTAATTTTTCAATTTGTCAAAAAATCATTTATTGTTTTAAAATTGATATTTATAGAATACATTATGATTTTAGTTAAAAATTAAATTTCCCATTCATTAAAAATTACTTTAGAAAAAATTGAGTCACATTTCAAATTATACAAATTGAAAAATGGTTGGGTTGAATTTTGTGTATCTTTCTGAAATACATGAATTTTTTGAATAGTGAAATTCAGAAATTTATGATATAAGCTAAATATATGATTTATTGAATCATAGATGATGTAAGCCAAATGTAATTACAAAATATTGAACACTATATAAATTGTTTATTATATTTCATGTTAATTAATAAACTATTAATAGTGTTTTGCAAAAATAATTAACTAAGGGGTATAATAATTATAAAATACCATTTATAAATAACACACCTCACCACCTCTTATCCTCAGACATCAAAGACATTATATTTTTAATTATCTGCCCAATTCCCTTCCCAAGACACTTCCCCACATGTATGACATTCTGGTCTCACAAAGATTCCAAGATAAACGAAATTATGGAGGTTCTCATGGACGAGAATTCAAGAGGTAAAATCCTCTTTCATTTTATTTTATTTTCTTTTCAATTTTATTCTTTTCCTAAACCCCCATCACATCCCATCATCCAATTGAAATGAAAAATATATTATCATATATAAATTTTAATTTTATCATGTTTATGAAAATAATTTATCATCATTCATTATCTACACTCCCTTGTATTCTAAAATTTAAAACATCATTTATGATGTGTCAATTTACAGACATTATGTACGATAAACATTTATTTTTTATTAGGACATTCAAGACGTGTCAGAAAATCATTATTATGGTTAAATCATATTTTATTATATATATTTTATTTTATTTAATAATTTATAATCAATTTATAATCGTGATATTTAATAAAGTGATACAACTTCGTGATGATCATAAAAACCGAAAAAATAAATTAAATGATTTTCATTATTGTTTTTTCTAATGATCCATTGTCATATCAGAAAACAAAATGATAAAATTGTTAATTTAAAATTCATGAATAATCATTAACCCATTTCATTGAACCTGTAGATTTTTTTTTCATTATAAAAAATATATGTAACGAACAACCAATGGAAAACATGAAATAAATAGAAATGAGATAATCAATCTAACAGAATATTATTAATAAATGGATAAAATCATGTTACAATAATATCATATATGTCATAATAAATATAGATATGGTTCTGTAATATATTATTAATGTAACAACAGAATGTTTTTCAATGGAAATTACCTTCATTTAAATATGTCATAAAATCACATGAAAATACATTATAATCACTAGGATGTAATATGTGACCTTTAAGCATAATGTTTCCACTTTTTAGTCAGTATATCAAATATCTGACATTCACGGTTGCAGCCAGTATGTAATTTGGTGTCCGATGAGAAATACATAATTTTTTTAATAATAACATAACCTTATGAATAGTAACATACCATTATTAATAGTGATACACCATAATGAATATTAACCTTACCTATGATAATATATATATAATATTCACGTGAGAGTATGATGAACCTGTATTTTAGAATAAGTAAATTAAGGTATTAAACATGTTTTTGATAATAAATTAAAATTTTTATTAAATATTAAAATATTAATATATAGAAATTTATTTTGGGAATATATACATAATTTTTGGATACTACATGTCGAAAAAAATTTAGAGTGAATTTTTGGTATTTTTTTGAAATACATGAATTTTTAGTGAAGAGTTAAATACATTATTTTACTATGTAAATATAATATAATTCCCATACACTATTCCTAATATCACATGTGATGTAATCTCCTAAATCTCTAACACACATGTATTTATTACTATTCTAGGTCAACTAATAATTACTATTCTTGTCTTTTGAATAAATAATAAACTAATGATTACTAAATTTTGAAATCCCCTCTCTCCTCCACTATAAAACCCCCCATCACTCCCTCTTTTATTAACTCCACTCAAGCCTTGTTAATTTCTAATTTTCTGCCCAAATATCTCCCCAATATCCTCTCCCATGTCAAAAATATCCTAGCCTCTCCAAAATACAAAACATCTCCCCTTATGATGTTCTCAATGGAGGTAGTCTCAAGAGGTAAATTCCTCTATCAAATTCCATAATTTCTTTTATGTTCTTTTTTTTCATTCCTCATCTATAGGCACACAAATAGGATGATAACTCCAGTAACATAAATTTACTAGATTTTTTTTTCGCTAAAGTGGTATTTCATTATCTTTTCCCCTTTCCTCACCTATTAATTTGGATGAAATGAAATCACTTTTTGAGATGCACTAATTTAACACATTCAAGGACAACAATTTATCAATTTCATTTGTGATCATTTATTATGGTCATGAAACCATTTGTTTTATGGTTGTACCGGATTATTATATATGTAATATACTCTTTTTATGGTTCTATATTCCTTTTTAACAATGGTTTTTATTTTTAATGAAAAACATGCTCTTAGTAATGATACCCCCTATTAACCAAAATTATTATCACTATGGTCTTATATATAATATTTCAACATAACTATAAGAAATAAATCTATATTTAAAACCATGATATATCCTAGATGTTCCCTAATTACATATAACATCATTTCTGGACAACCAATTTCATCCTTCATGTTTATATGAACTAGAATATAAGTGAACCGATCTTTTAAAACCAAGAAAACAAAGTAGCCTGAACATTGAAATTGAACCTTATAACTTATCAAAAAGTCCTATAATGAAAGAGAAAGGGTTATAATAAATCAATTACATATATTATAATTTATGAACTTATGAATTAATAATCCTAATTTGTTTATTCGGGTCATTAATAGCAAGTGGAGAACACCAACAGATTTAAGATAAGGTATCCTCTCCATTTCTCTCTTATTAAATATTGTCCTCTGTGATATGACATTTTTTTTGTATAATTCTAAATGATGGGCTATGATTATTAACCTCCCCCATAATTACCTATTGATTTATATGTTATTATATACCCCCTTTCTCTCTCATTAATCCCTCTTAGTTACACCTTACAATATGCAGATAAAACCATAACGAATTCTACCTGAAAATTCTTCATTCTTTTGGGTAGCCTTATAAATCTTTATCTAAATTTGGAGTTATCTAATATGACTATTTGAAACTTTTAAATGATTTTCAGTTGTAAAAAATTTATTGATCAAGACTGTTTCATCACATTCTAATTTAGATATACATTTTTTTAAATGATTTTGTCCTTAGAATATTCCTTTAAATAAACATGTTTTGGTGGAACATCTCAAATTCTTACCCAAATTACAATTTCACTTTATTATCTACCATAAGACACAATTTTATATATAATATAAATATTTTTAATCTTAAATCTAACTTCTTTCAATTCTGGTTTTATATAAAATAATTTCATCTTATATATTTTAAAATATCTGTTATATTTTCCTTAAAACTACACAAAAATGTTTTAATGCTAATGTTTCTATAATTTATTTCTTTTATGTTGACTCTTCTATTTGACACCACTAACCATGTTATATTCCAATATTACCCTATGAACGTCCATGTATGATCTAATCCTTTCATTTAATAGACACTTTAGTGATATTACATTGGTTATGATTTATGTCATGATTGTGGTACCCAATTATTTCCATTGGTACACTTATGATTAAGTATGGTTGATTATGTATGATTATCTATGTGTTAGGAATATTTATTTGAAATGAATATTAATAAAAATTTTGATATGGGTGCTCCCAGATATCATTCCTACGCATTGGGAAAGGTTAAGTCTGATGAGATATGCTTTGAAATGAGATTGGTGGTTAGCCTTGACCCATACTAAAATGAGATACGAGATCAGCGGTATGGCTTGACCCATACCAAATAAATTATTTATGATTTTTCCACATTTATATGTTCCTATGTTTATATGATCCCATGCTTATACGATATGATTTCATATGTTCCATTATTTGGATATCATTATTTCATGCCTCTTAACATATGTGATTAAGATGTATCATTAATTTCTCTCCCTTACTAGGATTTTTAGGTCATCTGTTTGTTCATGTGTTCCCAAGGGTATGCTATGAATATGTAAGGGCTCAAAGGATGTTAGGAGATCCCTTTACAGATTAAATAGTGATGTTTTTAGCCCTTTTTTGTTTTTTATGTACCTAGTCTTCCAAGACAATAGACATAATGATCCATAGATTGTATTCTGATGTATAATTATGCATAAAATCCTTTAGTGATATATATTAAAGGCTTTCATTTCTAAAATTGGTATCATAGGATGGTATAGTTAATTTTGGAGATTAGGTATAGATCACCTTAGTGATAACCTTATATATGAAACAATGTATTAGAAAAAATTCCTAATTTTTTGTCAGTATTGAGTAATTGGTTTATCATGATAAAAAATCCCTATCTGGATACGCACAAGTAGAGTTGGTTATGGCACTGATGTATCTAGGGGTAAATCACAAAAACACCACATTGAGGTAGACTCAAACAGGAACTATTTCACGACAATGGCCCATGTTGTACACTTTCTTACTACACTCCCATGGGATGTGATTTGGAAGATTTACGAGCTAAGTAAAAACAATTATTAAAGGACAAAAAATAATATAAGAATATATTGTAATAAATAGATCGAGTATAACCTAGATATAAACCTATGGAATCACAAGCTTTGATATACTTATTATTTGAATTTTTATCCTTTTATGTTCAAAGATTCCTTTTAATGATCATTGGATACGTATTCAATAAATCGAATTATACTCTCTTTTTCAGAGTTAATGGCGGGTAATAGAAATACATTTTCTAACATTTAATGTGATAGACAATGTGAAGATAGAAAAAATGATATGTATCATATCATGGGAGTGGGTGCTCAAAAATCAATGACAGTACATGCTCAGCTGGCCCAAGTGATGAATAATAACATTATTAAGAAGGATTTCCCTCCTCCTACAAGGAAATAGAATGTTGTCGTAGTATCCTTCATGTGGAAAAGGCCTCCCATGTTTAGCAGATCTTCCGATTCCCTCCACGCAGAACAATCGATCAACTCCATCGAAAAGATATTATCTATCCACCAGTTCTTGTTAGAGGAGAAGGTGGCACTGGAAGTCTATCATTTTGATAGGGAATATGATCTATGGTGGTTGTGGATCAACAATAAAAAGTCCCATGAATATATTGATTCCATGGATTGGGAGGAATTCAAAAGGATATTTTTCAATAAATATTTTCCTTGAACCCTCATCTGAATATAGAAAGATAGTTCCTCCAAAAAAACAGAAGGAAGATGACTTATTTGGGTCATATGCCGAAAACAATACAAGCATTACAAGGTAAACCTATGGCTTTGTCCTGAACACTGAATGCATGGGGGATCGTTTCATTATCACACTAAAGCCGAGTTCACAAAAAGCATTGGTGGTTCAGGACATCGACTACTATGAGGATATTTTCCATTATTCCCATAAGGTTTAAATAGAGATTAGAGACTCCCTTTGGTCTTGTGGGCCTATTGAGAAGAAGCAGAAAATTGAGAACCAGGTGGGTGGTTCACCAAACAAATCCCTTGATTGAATGAAGCCTGACTTTTCACCTTGTAAAATTTGTGGGAAGAAGCATCCTGGTAAATGTCCGAAGGGAACCAAGAGTAACTTCAAATGTGAAATCATTGGACATTTGAACAAGTACTACCATCGAGAAAATGTAGAATCACACTAATGCAGAAGAAGAAGAAAAGATTCAAATCAACACTCCTTATTTTTGAATTTGTTTCTACGCATTCTTTGATTTCTCTCAAATTTTTTAAAACAATTCAAATACGACCTAAAAATTTGGAGGACAAGTTATCTGTGAAAACATTTAATAGGGATATTATTGCTTCCATGGTTGATAACTCATCGCTTATTAATTTTTCTGGTCTGAACCTCCTAGAAAATCTTTTCATACTCTCTTTAGTGAAGTTCAACTATATGATGTGAAGGGATTGGAAATCTTTATAAAAATCCAACATCAATTTTCAAGAATGGGAGATCACTTTTCACATCCCAAAGCATCCTCCAATTCATTACAATGGTAAGAAGGAAGATGAATCTAATTTAGAATATTCATCTCAAGTGTGGATATTGTTTCCTTACGAGCAAGCATAACTTGCTCAAATGACTGAGACAAAATAGAGAAACATGATTGATGACATTCCCATCGTGAAGGATTACAATGATGTATTCCCTGAAGAATTTCCAGATATCACTCCTAACCAAGAGGTTGAGTTCTCAATTGAACTTATCCCTGGATCTCTTCGAGTCTCAAAAACACCTTATAGAATTGCCACCATACTGAAGGAGGAGCTAAAGTAGCAGTTATAAGAGAATATTGACAAGGGTATTATATGTCCATGTGATTCACCATGGGGTGCGCCAGTCCTCTTCATCAAGAATAAGGATTGATCAATGTAACTCTACTTTGATTATTGCGGGCTCAATAAAATCACGATAAAGAACAAGTATCCCCTAGCATAGCTAGGGGACTATTTCAATCAGCTTCGTGGGTCATGTTATTTCAATAAGGTGGACATCTAGTCAGGTTATCGACAATTATTGGGGATGAGGGACGATATTCTGAAGAATAACTTTTGAATGAGGTATGAACACTATAAGTTAATATTGATTAACTTTATACTCGTTAATTCTCTATAAATTTTCATGGATTTTGTGAATAATGTCTTTTGAGATTACCTCTACAAATTTTTGATAGTCTTTATTGATGATATTCTAATATACTCCAATAGAAAGGAGGAACATGAGGTGCATGTGAAAACCTTGATAAAGACATTGTGATGGGATATTTTGTATTGAAAGAATATTAAATTTATGTTCTAGATGGAGGATGTATCATTCTTAGGGAATGTTATCACCACGAAAGGGATATTTTTTCCCTTCGAAGTCAAAGGCAATTGAAGACTGGCCCCGAAAAACATTTGTAGCAGAGATCCAATGCATTTTTGGTCTAGCTGGGTATTGTCGATTATTTGTGAAGAACATTTCATTATTATCAAACCCAATGACCAAGTTTACACAGAAGGGAGTAATGTTTTTCTGGACAAAGGAATGTGAATACTGTTTCGAGGTGTTTAAAAAGAGGCTTATCACTCCTCTAGTACTCACACTTCCTTCAAGATGAGAACTCATTGTGGTGTTTGATGATGCTTCAACAAAAGGCTTAAGCTGTGTGCTCATGAAAAATTATAAATTGATAGCCTTTGAATGAAGGTATATGATGATCCATGAGAAAAACTATCCCACACATGATCTCGAGTTGGAAGCTTTGATATATACATTGAAAATAATGAGACATTATCATTATGGGGAGAAGTGTGAGATATATAACGACCAAATGAGTCTCAAATATAAATATTCACATATAAAAAGCTTAATATGTGCCAATGATGATGGATAGAGCTCATAAAGGATTATTACTGCTCAATCCACTACCATCCTGGTATGGAAAACAAGGTGTCTAATTCTCTAAGTAGAAAAGAACTTTAATCTTTCTCAATGATGAGAATTAAAATGGATCTGATCTTCATATATTTGAAAATTGTGTACTTGGGAATAATTAAGGGATGAAAATTATCAATCCTTTATAAAAATAATTGTTCAAAAATCCCTCTTGGACAAAATTATGGATGCTCAAATAAAGGATGTGGATCTTCTGAAGAGGATGGAAGCTATTAAAAATGAAAAATCCTACGAATTAAAAAAATATGTAGAAGGATTTGTATGAATTGGGACACGATTATGTTTTCCATCCAATCCAGAGATAGGGAAGGAGCTATTGAATGATTTATATAGCTCAACCTTCCCTATTATCCTTTGGAGCACAAAAATGATTCAATATCTTCGAGAAAGCATTTGGTGGGACAATATGAAAAGGGAGATATCAGACTATACATCAATGATTCTTCTATGTCAGCAAGTGAATGTTGAGAGGAAAACGTCTAAGGGGATGATGCAACCACTACCCATACTAGCATGGAAGTGGGAGAACCTTACCCTGGAGTTTGTTACTGGAATTGAAAGGATATCTAGAGGAAATAATTATATATGGGTCATTTTGGTACATCTTACAAATACTGCAAACATAATCATAATTGAAGAGGACATCTCATTTGATCAACATTCATGGATTTAAATCAAAGACATGGTAAGGATGCATAGAGTACCATAATATATTGTATCCGACCGTGATATGAGATTCACCTCATGGTTCTCGAAAATTCTTCCCCATGATCTGAGCACTGAACTGAACTTCAGTACGGTATATCATCCCCAAACGGATGGCCTATCTGAGAATACTATTCAGACAATGTAAGAAATGTTGAGAGTGTGGTTTATGGAATTCAATGGGGGGTGGAACCAACACCTTCCATTGGTTGAATTATCCTACTATAATATCTTCTACACGAGCATCTAAAAGGCACCATATGAAGCCCATTATGGGAAAAGGATCAGAACATAGGTGTTTTGGCATGAAGTCATTGATCATATGCTGCTAGGACCTAAAACGTTCAAAAAATGATGGAGAAGATGAAAACCATTCAGCATCGTATCAAGGAACCCAATGTAGACAGAAGAGTTATGCGGATAACCATTCATGAGACCTTGAGTTCAAATATGGATACATTGTATTTATACGCATATCTCCATAGAACAACTTAATGAGGTTTGGAATGAATATGATGTTATGTTCCTAGAACATCCACCTACCATTTCAAAAGTACATGATGTCTTCCATGAAACCCTCTTATGTAATTATATACCAGACACTTCAAATGTACTCTCTTTAGAGGTGGTACAGTTGGAGGATGATCTATCTTACGAGGAGTAGCCAGTAAAGATCCTGGATCATTGAGACAATGTTCTATCAATCAATAATAATAATCTGGTGAAGGTACTATGGTGAAACCATATGTACGAAGAGGATACATGTGAACTGGAGGAATTATGTAAGGAAAAGTACCCCCAGGTGTTTTTGTCTTAGAATGTAAAATGAAATTTCTAGGGTGATATTTCATAAGGGGGAAATAATATTAAAACCCAATGATTTTAAATGGAAATTCTCTTCTTATAAACATGTCATAAAATCACATGAAATTACAACATAATGAACTAAGAAGTTCTATGTGACCTTTAAACATAAGTTTGTCACCACTGTGTTTGGTATTTGAAAAGTATGTCATTCACAGTTACAGTCAGTATGTTATTTGGAGTCTAAAAATAAAGACATATTTTATGGTGAATAGGAAAATACCCTTATTAATAGTAACATACACTTATGAATAGTTATATACCCTAAGGAATAGTATCCATACCTATGATAGTAGATAAATTATATTCATGTGAATGTTTGATGTAACTATATTTCAGATTAAGTAAATTAATTTCTTAATATTGGGTTTTGATTAGAAAATATGATTTTAATTAAATATTAAAATAATAATAATTAGATATTTATTTATGAAAAATGGACTTCATTTTTGGATTCTACGTGTTGATAAATTATAATATTTATTTTTTGGGATTTTACTAAAATACATGAATTTTTTGTGAATAGTATACTACATCAATTTACCGTATAAATACATTAAAATTAAAATACACTATTCTTGACATCACAAGTGATGTAAGAACCAAAATATCTAACTCACATGTATTTTTTTACTATTATTGGTCATATAATACTTAATATTCCTTATCTTGTGACGAAATAATAAACTAATGATTAAAAAATTATGAAATCCCCTCTCCCCACAACTATAAGACCCCCCCTCACTTCCTTTTCTCTTCAATCCTCTCTAGTATCATGCCTTGAAAATATTATGGCCAAATATATCCCAAATATCCTTCCCCATGTCAAAACTCTCCTTCCCTATCCAAAATTCCGAAACCTCTCCCCTTAAGAGGTTCTCAAAGGAGGAAGTCGCAAGAGGTAAATTCCTCGTTCAAATTTCTTCAATTCTTTTATGTTCTATTCTTTTTTTCATTACCCACCTCACATCAACCAAATAGTATCATAACTCCATTAACATACATTTACTCTAATATTTCTATTATAATGGGATATTTCATTATCTTATCTCATTTCCTAACTTTTTATTTCAAAGAAATGAAAGCACCTTTTGAGATGCGCTAAATTAGCTCATTCAAGGATATTAGTTTATCAATTTCATTTATGATATTTAATTATGGTCATGAAACCAATTTTGATATGGTTGTTCCAAATTATTATATATTTTATATGTACTTTTTATGGTTATTTAATCCTTCTGTACCAATTTTTTTTATTTTTAGTCCAAAACATGTTCTCTATAATCAAACCCCCAGATTAACCCAAACGATTATCACTATTGTTTTATATATAATATTTATTTGTAAAAATAAGTAACCCAATAAAATTTAAAACCATGTAATATCCTTGATTTTATCTAATAACATGTAACTTCATACCTATCTAACCACTTCCATCTTTCATGTTTATCCGAACATGAATATAAGTGAACTGATCTTATAAAATCATGTAAACAAACTAGCCCAAACAATGAAATTGAACCATATAACTAATCCAAAAGGACATAAATGAAAAATAAGGTTATAATAAATAAATTAAATATATAAGAGATTATGGAATTATGAATTATTCATCCTATTTTTTTTATTCAGGTCATTAATTCCACATGGAGAACACCAACAACTTTATGGTATGGATCCTATCCATTTCTCTCTTAATCAAGATTGTCCTCTGTGCTATGCCCTTTTTTGTATAATACAAAATGATGGGGTATATTTACCCACCTCCTCCATACAGTAATCTTGATTTATATGTTTTGATAAACCCATTAAATCTCTCATCAATCCTACTTAGTTACACCTGACACCATGCAGATTAAACCATAATAAATTCTACTAGAACATTCTTTGTTCTTTCAGGTTTTCTTTTCATTCATTATATCAAAGTGGAGTTATCTTATATGCTTATGTAGATCTTAAAATTTTTTTTAAGTTGTGAAAGAATAATTTATCATGAATAATTCATCAATTTTTTATGGGGATATACATTTTTTTTTAAAAATTCTATCCTTAGAACTTTATGATAAGAATACCTATTTTAGGGGAAAATCCTGAATTTCTAACACAATTCCATGTGCATTATATTATATTTTTTAATAAACTATTTTCTTTATAAAATAATTATTTTTATTATTGAAACCTCCTTGGTTCACTTATGGATTTATATAAAATAATGTCCTCTTTTCTATTTGAAAATCTCTATAGTGTTTTCCTTAAAACCACACAAAATTTTTTTATTGCAAATGTTTATAAAAAACATTTATTATATCTTGTTGATTATTTTTGACACCTCTTACAATGGTATATGAATATTTTACTATATTAAAATAAATGTATGGTCTGATATATTCCATTCATTTACACTTTCTTGACATGCAATTGGTTGTGATTTATTCTAGGATTGTGGTACCCAATTCTTTCCATGGGTTCACTTAGACTTATATGTGTATGATTATGTTTTATTATCTATTGGGTAAGAATATTTGTGTTGTAATAATATTAATGAAAATTTTTCTATGGGTGTTCCTAGATATAACTCCAATTCATTGGGTTAGGTTATGGAACATGAGATGTGATGTGAAGCGGGATTGATGGTTAGCCTTAGCCCTTACTAAAATGAGATTCGAGATTGGTCATTAGCCTTTACACATACCAAAGAAATTTTTTATGATTCTACTACATTTATGTGATTGAATGTTTATATTATAACCCTCTTATACGATATGATTTTATATGTTCCTTGCTTTGGATAACATTAGGTCATGACTCTTAACTCATGTTCTTAAGATGTATCATTATTTTCCATTCCTTGCTGGTCATTTCACCTCATCCCATGTCCATGTCTTCCGTAGGGTACCCTATGCAGATTTAAGGGATCAAAGGAGTTTAGGAGAACCTTATATAGATTAAAAAATATAGTTTTTTATACCTTGTTTTTTCTTTTATGTACCTAGTCTTCCAAGACACTAGACATAACAATCCTTGGATTGTACTATGACGATTAATTAAGATTTAAATCCTAAAAGGTTATATGTAAAATTTTTGGGTGAATATAAATAACACCATTTAATCAATTATACCATACGTTTAAACATGTTTGATGTTTTAAGAACCTAATTTAAGGGATTTTAAACCCAATTTACATTCTTTGGGTTAACATTTATTTCATTCATTATGTAATAATAATATTATTTGTGAATTGAATTTTGATAATATAATGTATTAATATTTGTATTTATAGTATATACACATTTTATATTGTTATTTTAAATTCATACTTCAATTATAAGATTTTTTTATGGTTTTTTCTTTAAGAATCCACTTTTAATTTTCTATTTTTACAAATTTCAAATAGAATATCTTTATGAAAGTATTATTTTTTTTTATGTTCTAGTTCATGGGAATTTTTAATAATGATGGGTGGTACATATAACTCCCTCTATTTCATTATTTTTTTTATGTTGTATGTCATCTATATGGTTACTCCATGTGTTGTTTTGATTGTTACACCATAAGGTACTCGTATGGATTACTTCATAAATTAGATTTCAGGGTACATTGTAAGGTAGTTGTGAGGGTTTACAAATCATATGAAATCCATAAGAGTTAAGTTATAACATAATTAATTCAACAAGTTATATGTATGATATTAAATTTTTTTTCTATGTATAATGTAAATCTATTGTTTTCACAGAATATGTATATGATAATTTATCATTGAAAAAAATGTCTTTGTGAAAATTATTTCATATGTTTTTATGTATTTACGTATTAATGGTTTATCACAAAATTTTTATTTACCTTAATGAAATTATTTTTGTCCTCCCATTTTTTAATAAAATGACCTGGTTTATGGATGGCTAGAAGAAAAAATGAATCCATGATGAATGACATGACAGCTTTTCATTATAATATTTCTTGTTTTTATTAAAAACCTTTTTATTTTAGAAGTAATGGATATTGTTTTAGTTGTTCAAAATTTAAATTATTATGCTTTGATATGTTAGAATAATGT
Source organism: Viscum album (assembly GCA_963277665.1). Taxonomy (NCBI): domain Eukaryota; kingdom Viridiplantae; phylum Streptophyta; class Magnoliopsida; order Santalales; family Viscaceae; genus Viscum; species Viscum album. The sequence continues at coordinate 175,449,788 of OY728135.1, read as the reverse complement.
TACAATTTTTGATAACCTTAAACATAAAAGATCATCGAGAATGTAAATAATTGAAATCAAAAGGAATTGATAGGATTATTTAATGGTTAAGGTTGTGTCCATGTAGTTTGTATTAAAATATTGTTTAGATATGTTTAAGGGTTTTCATTATTTTAATAAAATAACATAAAATATTTTTACATTATTTTTATTTTGAAAAAATATATGTACTTTTATTATTATAATTTTAATTTGTCTCATATATTAATTTTCAGGGTAGTTTTCTGATGAATAAATTTAGAAGACGAAGTAGGAAATAAGCAAGAAGAATAAATCTTCTTGAATTTCCAAACTGGAAAGACGGGAATTAGAACCAAATAGTTTGTTACTATAATTTCCCTTTTGACGCAGTCTACCAACAATAATGTAATCTATGAATGTAATAAATTAGAGCTACCAAAAAGGAAAATTATTTTAGTGGAAAATTTTATGAGTAATCACCCTCCTATTTTCAGTAAATCTTTATACCCAATGGCATCTTAAAGATGGATTATATCAATTTAAATGATATATTTTTTTCTATGGGGTGTTGTTATAACCAAACGTTTATTCATTTCATTTATCATTTAGATAGTGAATCTAACTAAAGGTGGTCAATGGTCTAGAATATATGGGATAATGATGGGATTGATTCCTTGTAATGGGTTGAATTAAGGAATATATTACATTAAAAATATTTTCCAATGTTTGGTTGATTTTGAATAGAAATGAAATACCTTTAATTGAAAAAATAGGAGGATTATTCAGAGTAGTGTATGAAGAAAACTTCACATGATTTTCAAGGTATGCTTCAAATCATAATATGGATCTTAAAATCAAAATCAAAAAATTTTACTCAAGAATGAGGACATGATATCCAATGGATTTGGCATAGAATTAATTAAAAAGATATGAGATACTTGTATGATATACTGATATGATAGAAATATTTTTTTATGATGTTCACATATACATGGAGAAAAATTATATGAAAAGTTTCAGATGGCCAATAATGTTTAAGAATCAATCAAAAAATCTCAAGAGAAAGAATTTCGTGATTCCAATTTGTGAAAAATGCAGAAAAAGAACACCTCGAATTCCATAACAAAATAAGAAATTGTTTTTAATGTGTCAATTTTTGATATATGTCTTGATATTGTTATTAAAATTATCATACGGTTAATTAGGATAAGAAAACATTAATGTGTATTAACTATGGTGATAAGGGTCGTTATGAAAATACCTACACAATGAAACTTCCTAATGATGGAAATCATCGATATTTTAAACTAAAAGGTGGATTGTGTTCATTACAACTATTTTGATTGATATAATTCCATCTAATGAAGTGGTATCTTGTACATTTTTTTTTACTCATAATTTTCTCATGTTTTTTAAATGGTGTCAACATATTACTTTATTTTTGAGAAATTTTTGGGTAAATTTTTAAATAATTTTTTTACTAGATATATTTTTATTTTGTATAAAAAAATCAGCACATAAATTTGGTATAATAATAGTAATCTAGGATACTGTTAAAAGAGGGATATGAAAGTGATCTTTCCCATGTTGTTGAAGAAAGGGAACTCCTCAAATTAATGATGTTCTAGTGGTAAATGAATTATTAGATGTTTTTATAGATGAGTTTTCTGATGATATACTTGATCAAGAAGTATCATTAAATATTAACATAGATCATGGTGATTAGATAATTTAAAAACCCTCCTTATCAAATGGATCATGAGGAACATATTGAATTGAAAAAAAAACAGTTGTAAGTCCTTCTTGATAAAGGATTAATTCATCTTATAACATCACCATGGGATGATCAAATTTTTTTATTACAAAAAATATGGTTCCATGAGTCTTTTAATTGATTATATATCATTAAATAAAATAATTATTCAGAATATGTATCATTTTCCTCACTTCAATGAATTTTTTGATCGGCTATTGGGATCATAGTATTTTTACACGAATGACTTGATATTTTTGTACAATCAAAAAAAGTTAAATAAATATGACATCCCAATAATATATTTTTTTAATAGATATGGTAAATATGATTATTTATTTATTCCCTAGGGTTTGAAATTTTTTTTATTGTATTCATGTATATGATGAATAGAATATTCCATGAATTTTTGGATAAGTTTGTTTATGATTTTATTGATGATATTTTGGTTACTTAAAAAATATATGATGGTTTTGAAAAACATTTGTGGATTGTCTTTAAAAATCTAAAATAAAATATATTAGAAATAAAATTTAGAAAATGTGATTATTGGTTGCATCATATTTCATTTCTTGGACACATTATAAATAAGTATTGAATAATAGTTGATCCTGCAAAAACATATGTGGTCGATTAATTTTCAATCACTAAAAATGTTATAGAGATTCATATTTTACCAACATTACTAGGTTATTATTGATGGTTTCTTAAAAACATTGAATGGTAAACAAGCCCAAAAATTATTTATACATGAAAAGGGGTTAATTGTTTGTTTGATATAAGATCAGGATGTTTGTTTTTTGGAATTGAAGAAGAGATTGGGAATGATATAGTTTATTCTCTACCATCCACAAATTGTAATTGTTTCATCTATTGTGATGCTTTATTGATGGGACATAGTTGTGATATGATGCTAAATGATTTGATAATATCTTATGATTCAATAAAACTGAAACATATTGTGTTAATTTATACCACCCATGATTTGGAATAAGATGTTGTGGTTTTTTCAATGATAATTTACATGCATCATTTATATGGATCCAAATGTGAAATATATACTAACATAAAATTCAGAAGTATATATTAAATCAAAATGAATTAACCAGGTGGTAGATATGATTTCATGAATTGTGAAAAGATTATAATTTTGGGGTCAATTACCATCCTATAAAATCTAAAAACGTGGTGGATGCCTCATGTCGAAAAAATAATTCATTATTAAAAATTTTATATTTGGAACTAGATCCCTTGATTAAGGATTTGAGTAATTTATTCAAGGTTTTTGTTGGTGTAGAAAATTTCCCTATTTTTTCAGGCTATAGAGGAATTCAGAAGTATTACTGGTGGTAGGGATTGAAAATATAATTATCACTTTTAACATGAAATATTATGCTTTGCAACATGTTAAAGAAGAGTGAAACTTACCAAAGGGGATATTTATACCTTCTCCATTGCCAAATTGGAAAAAAATATATCCATGGACATCATGAAGGGACTACGAAAGAATTATCACTGTAACAATTCAACTGGTGTTGTTGTTGACCAACTGACTAAATCTATACTTTTTATTCCTTTAAATGATATTATTCCATTAGATCAGCCTTCTCGATTGTACATCATTGAGATGTCCCAGTTACATGGAGTTCCTATATCCATTTTATATGATTGTGATCGTAGGTTCACTACAAAACTATAAAAATGTCTTCAGCAATAAGTGGGCACTGAATTGAATTTCATCACTTCTTTTCTTTCTCAACTTGGTCGATAAATCGAAAAAATAATTCAAACATTGGATGACATTTGTTGATATTTTTAAATTGATTTCTAGTGTCGTTGGGTTCAACATATTTATATATATTAGTTCTCATATAATAACAGATTTCATTCCATTATACAGATGGAACATTTTGTGAAATTATATAGAATTTTGTTTCGAACCGTTATATTTTGGAATAATATTAGGAAATGAAAGTTGATGGGACAATAATTAGTAGATTAAGAGGATGATAAAGTGATGATGATCCAGTAAAACATGAGGACAACTTAGAGTAGGTAGAAAATTTATGATGATAACAAGAGGATTATCATTTATATTGAGGTATGCGATCATGTTTTTCATAGAATCCAATTACTTAAAATAATTATTATTTTTGTTATGAACGGAATGCTATGTACATATTTTATTGGACCTTATGGTTTCATGGAGAGTGTTTGACATGTTGCCTAATGAGTATCTATTTCCCCATGTTTATGTCACGTACATATTGTTTTCATGTTTCAATGATGATATCGTATGTTCTCGATTAATATGAAGGATTGAGTAATGAAGTAGTCCAGCTAGAAGAGATCCATTCTTATGAAGTGAAATCTATTAAGATTCATGGTCACATTGAGAAATTTATAGGAAATATTTTAATTCACTTGGGTATGGTTGTGTAGAAAAACATCATTGATGAGGATGAAAAATAGGAGTCTAAAAATTCGAGGAGCAAAAGGAACCCACAATTGTTAAATAAGAAAAGAGTAATTGTGAGGAAACAATTTTAAGAATGTGAATATAATGATATAGTCAAGGTTATTATAAAATACTTTCATTTCATTTAAGAATTAAATATTAAAATAAAATATTAATTTTTAATTAAATAAGTAGTATTTATAGAAATTATGGAATTTATAATGACTGAATAGTCACATGACCATAGGAATTGTTACATGATCACCAGGAAAATTAATCTATCCAAATAAATAATAACCTCACATTGAGTGTATAAATGAGATTTTATTTATGTAAAACTTATAATAATGAAAATTTTATATCATTGAAAAATTAAATAATTGTTCTGAAAATTATGAATTAGGTTTTGATATTTGTAAGGTCCCTCTTTTGTGAGTCTCCCAATGGTTCCATATACACGGATAGTCACATGGAATCAATATATTTTTCCCCAAACAATATAGGATTTCCAAAAGGAGTGACGGACATGGGTGTAATAGTGGGGGAACTATGCCCACACTGGATGTGTATTCACAGAAAAATAACAAATAATAAACAATAGTGGAAGCAGTAGTACCATAAAAAAATGTAAACAACAGAAGACTGATAGTATAAACAACAACATTTTATATATAACTTCGGATGCATGTCACATGTATCTAGGAAATCATCCATTCAAGTCACAATGCTATAAATAAAATACTATAACCAAAGTACTGAAAAATGTAAATAAAACTCCAACAGCCTTGCAAGCCATATCATTGTTTCATTCTCTCAAGCATAAACAAGAATGAATCACCCGATGTAGAAGGGTGCTTTACCTAATCTATAACCGAAACCATACAATATGTTTATGCCCAAAAGCCTGACCCCAAAGGTTGTGAGATGAATCCTAGTAGGAAACCACAAAAATGTCTATTCTTAACTTGTTAGTGAGTATATATAGAAGGAAATATGAAAATTGTGGCAACAACCAAAAAATTACTCAAAAGTAAACAATCCTATAGTCTCTAATTACATTCATTTTCATTTATTAATAGTTCATACCATTGAATAATGAATTAACAGGATCTACCCTATGCTCGGTCTCCCCTATGTACTGGGAAAAACTGATGTAATAGAAGACCATATAATAACCATGTAAAACCGAGTTCTAGCTTGTTCTCTGACGTGGCTTACTCATTGCATACAATCAATGATCCACATGAAACCCCCTGGGAATGTTCTCATAGTATAACCCCTCTAGTTCAACATATCAAAAATTCAATAGTGATATAATGTCTCATTGGTAACTATCAAAAAGTTTAACCACTTTTCTCCAACAACAAAATTACACTCTAAGGAAGAACTCACAATCAATTACCCTTGTGGTATTTTTAACGATTAACTTTAGAATCATTGAAGAAGAACTCAATTTCCATTACTCCTATGGTGTCTTAACTATATAAAATATACACACAGAGAGACCAATAACTTTCAATCACCATTGTGGTCTCATAATTTGAAAATAATAGACACTCAGTGGTATCCCTCAATGTCAATTCCCTATATGGTTTAACTGGACAAGGTATGCATGGACCATTGTAATACAGTATTTTAAAAACGTTATCTAAAATCTGATGAAATTTCTACTAAAACATGTTTAAGCAACTATAATTCATTACATAAGCATTTAAAAAGTATCAATTAAGAAATCAATTCAATCCTAACAAGAATGGAATGGAAATAATATCTACCTCATTAGAAACATCTTCCAAACATCCATAAATATTAAAACAATGAAATGTACACATGGGGTGTTCCATAAACATTATATGGAGAATAATATATCAAAAAAAACCCTTAAAATAAATCAATATAAGTTAGTTGATAACATGGTAAAATTTCATAACACGAAATACCCGAATCATGAGTAATCGTCAATTAGGAATATACAAATCAATGACCAACACTGAAAGGAAACAAACCAATTACATCAATGTTGTAAGATTGATATAGTTTAACATCATCCTTTCAGTCAGTCAATAACATATTTTATCTAGAAAAGGTCAAAAATGTTCTACCTTGGATTATTCAGGATAGAAAAGAAATCATGAAAAGAGATTAATGAGGAAACAAGGACTCACTGAGGTGCTCCCAACATAACATTAAATATTTTATTTGAAGAATAGACTAATGGTCAGTGGATAAATGATGATTCAGATATTTTGTATGCTCCCTCGAGAGATACGGAAAGAAGAAGGGTGTTATGGAGAATAGAGATGGCATCGGTCTGATTAATCAAATAAACAGAAATGTACATCGTGTATTCAGTTAATGTACATGTCGGGAATATCCGTCAATCGTCCCTTGATTTAGGCGGTCCACACGTCCATGTTATCATCCACTATATGATGAATACACATCTACCCATGGAATTTGGGTACATAGCGTGTAATAATGAGTACACACCTTATACATAAAAAAAATACAAACACATCCATTTTCCTCAAAAACACCCGAAATCAATACACATTCATGAAATGAAGACCTAGGTTCTGACAATCTTCCTCCCTTAATTAAATTCATCTCTGAAATTATCTAATGGATTCGGGATGAAGAATCATCAAACTGCTCTAGCCATTGCAATCACACATTTCCCTCCCTCTCGCAAGTCTTGTCTTAAACTCGGTTGTGCTGCCACAACACCCACACCAAAGGAGCAACCCGACTATGGAAAACCATTACACTGCAATCAAAAATCAGGATTAGATGCTCCTTAAATGATGCATCCACCTACAACTCATTCACCTCAGGTTGAAAAACATGTGACAAGTCTAAGAATTATCTTTGTATCTTGGAAACATGGAAGACACAGTGCATATCCCGGTACTTCTGAGATAACTACAACAGATAGGCAACCAATACGACTCTCTACAAAACCAAAAACGGAACACCATATCTCGATGAATGATTCCCCAATATCCTAATCCTTCGATGTCCCAACCTCAGTGTCACATCATAGAAAGAATGTTCTCCGACCTCGAACAATAGAGTTTATCTTCATTGATCGACCTAAGATTTCTCCTGAGACTATGCAGTATGCACCTTCTTCTGAATAAGATCCACCATCTTAGTGGTATCCTGAACAACAGGTGGCCCCATCATAGCTTCCTCTCTATCCTCTAGAAAAATATTGGGGTAATCAGCATTCCCTACCATAATAAACCTTATATGGTTCCATATGATCGTCTCATGAAAGTAGTTATTATAGGAACACAATACTAGGGGTATGTGTCTAACCCATGATCCCCCAAAATCTTGGAATTGTTCTTGACACATTTCCTCAAAACCATGAATCATGTTTTCTAACTGGCCATCTGTGTGAGGATGGTATGTTGCACTCAGAAGTACCTATAAAACAAACGCTTTCTGAAAACATGACTAGAAATGTGATATAATGTGGGTGTCTCTATATGATACGATAGAATGTGGAACAATGTTTAGACATCACATATGAAGAATTTAAAACCTGCCATGTTCATCAAAACTATTGGTCTCCTTGATTGACATTAAATGTGAATCCTCTTGAGACTTTCAAAAACATCTCAATATTCATCATTATCTCGAAGAGACCTCGGTAAACCCATCATGAAATAAATCAAAAAAACATGCCATGTCTACTTGGGAATATGTAACTACTATAAAATCCCTACTTGCCATTGATTCTCTACATTCACCTGCTGACGGGTTGAAGATATCCTAAAAAAATGAAATGTCCCTCTTCATATCTAGCCACTAATACAGACAAAGTAAATCTTGATACATCATGGTGGCATCCGGATGAACATCCCATTCTGAGGAATGGAAATGCTGCCATATATCCCTATGTATGTGTGTTGACTCCAATAAACTCAAATTAAAATGAAATATCTCATCATTTCATGTGGTTCACACAGGAGTAGGGTCCTCATCTGAAACACTCTCTCCTAGGACTTGTCCATAAAAATCTAATATCTTCTGCATTTATACTTGGCCCCGTTGTGTAGAGGTAATTACTATAGATGAATGGAACATCATCTGTTGTTTTTCATGAACCTCTAAATGCATATTAGATAACAGATCCATATGCTTCCACTACCAGATGGACTCTTGAAATACCTATATCTATGTCTTCCTACTTAATGAATCAGCCACTTCATTTCCCTCCCAAAGATAGTAGTCTTGCCCAATGTCAGAATATTGAAGGTACTCAACCCACCTTTACTCTCCTAAAATCAGATCACAATTTTCAAAGGTATACTTGAGACTTTTGTGGTTAGAGAAAACCAAAAAATGATACATGAATAGATAATTTCACCAACAACGTATAACATGATCAAATGTAGCTATCTTGAGATCGTACATTGGGTAATTCCTCTCTTGTGATCTCAAATGTCGATGCCCATACATGATGGATCATTTCCCCTGAATAAGAACTACTCCTAGCCAGCTACATGACACATCATAGTAAACAATATAACTCATTCATGGCTCTTGCATAACATGTATCAGTGCTGAATTCAATCCCACTTTCAGCTCTTAAAAAGATGAATCACAAAACAATTTCGTCAAGTACTTCGAACCATTATTAGCCAGGACTTTCAAAAGGGCTATAAAATATAAAATGTCTTATATAATGCATCTGTAGTAGCCATCCAGCCTGAGAAAACGTCGTACGTCCAATATGTTCTTTTGATTCTCCCAGGAAACTACATCTGTCAATTTGTAGGGGTCTATTGATAATCATGTCTTTGAGATAAAATGACCCATGAATTTAATCAGGTCCATCCATATATGAAATTTTGAGATCATAATATATAACTGATTCTCTATATGTGTACTCAATATGATTTCAATAAGCTAGAATGGTTATGTACAGTGTGAGAGTCCACTAACATATCATCCACGATGACTACTACAAAAGAATATGTACATGGATGGAACAATCGGTTAATCAGTGCCATAAAAACAGATGGATCACTCATGATACCGAACGATATAAACATATACACATATAGTCCATACCTATTCCGAATGGTTATAAGAGGTATATCTGATGGTCTGACACAGAACGGATGATAACCAGGTCTGAAGTCAATCTTCTGAACACCCGAGCCCCTCTAAGATGATAAAATAGATCATCAATCATTTGTAAAGGATATTTTTCTCAACCATCAACTAGATAAACATCTGATAGTCCACACAATGTTCTAGGGTACCATCTGCCTTCTTCGCAAAAAGGATAGTGGAGACCCCAATAATTGATTAGGTTCAGATGAAACCCTTTGTCTAAAACTACTCTAACAGCTTCTTCATCTCGTATAACATTGGTGTATCCATCCTATATGGTGGGAATGACACACATGAATCTATTTGAATAACATAAATAGAAAAATATACCTCTCTCTTTGGAGGTAAACCTTAAATCGCCTATATAATGTCATCTCAGAAATGATGGAACATTGAAGGAAAGTCCATCTATGATATCCCCTAGTCATCAAGATATTATCTTGAAATCTGGTCTATAATACGTCCCAAATGAAGATACTTGTGTCCAACTATGCTATCCTGGACATCCCATTAATCCTTATGTAGAAATGACCCACCCAATGGTGACATGAAACTCATCCTATGACGATAGAAATCAACAATGTACATGGATGAGACTAACATGTCCATTCCAATAATGGCATCGAATCCAATCATCTCTAAGACATAGAGAACTCATAGGAAGTGACACCCAACAACATCAATATGTCACTTCTTTCACTGATTTACCCTAGTCATCCTAATACCCAATAGAGTGTCGTGTGTCATGAAATCCTCAAATGTTACGAAATAGAGCCCAATGATCTACACAATAGGAAACGATATAATACTATTGGAAGACCAGGAATAAAAATGGTTAGAAGATAAAACTGACCAAACTATAATAGTACCTCTAACCATAGATGGCCCAGGATCATGATAATATTGGATGTCCTCTATCACAACTTTTTGACCTGTGTTGTGGAGCTACAGAGCTGTTTGAGATCCATAAGCTGATACACCTTGTGGCTTTCAAAAACCATATTTCTGACAACTACAGCCACAACCACCACCTCATCTTGAACGGCTAAAATATCTTCAGTTCCAAGACTGATGAGAAACTGGTGGTGCTTCTCTTGAATTTGGAGTCATAGAAAAATATTTATCTCTAGTTGTTGTAAAGAAAAACCAGAAAAAACACTGAATACGGCCCATCCTTCCACAAGATCAATACTCTACTGGATCCCTTGGGCACCGAGGTCTTGTATTTTGATTCTTACCACACTTATATCATACCACTTAGATACCTAAAGGAATATCTCGTCTACTCGGATCTCCACATGTAGACTCTCTGTGGAGCATCCAGCTATCAGTTAGAGAAGTAAACTCTAGATTCCAATTTTCCCTGGCTTACCGATTCATACTCCCTCATATTATTCTCTATGATCAACACCTCATTTACTATTGAATATTGGAAAGTCAACATTAATATGTTCGCTGGGGATCAGATGTCATTTCTAAGGCCAAATTCAAACAACTTGGTTAGAAAATAACACCCCCCTAAATGGGTGTGAAGCGCAGCAGCTCTATGATGTGAGATGAATACTCCATGACTGATGGAGTACCATATTACAGACCAATGAACATTCAGGCTTGGCCATCCCTCATAATCTATAGATATAAGTAGTCATAAACGGTCTACTAGAAATCTTTACAATCCATTACTCATTGTCATCTCGCCGGTGATATCACATCCCACTATCTCCTGGAGGAATGACGATGAATGTAGGTCTCGAGATCCATCCTACTCACAAGAGGTGTCTCAAGTTGCTCGAAGATAGACAACATGGCTTCTAACCATGACTATGCATCCTGAGGTCCTCAATCTGTTGAGAAAGATGAAGTATGAGGCAAATAAAAATTATACATCAACTCTACCATAAATGGGGAAGGATGTGGTGCTCCTTAAAAGGTTTCATCATCCTCATAAATCATTCACGGATCATTGCATCAGCACGTCTTCCGGGTATAAAAAAATGTTCCAATACATGTACAATGTGTGGAACTCCCGGTAGCCCCTAATTTATCCTTTATGATGTCTTATCATTGCACTGCACCTGGCACGCAAACAAAAGATGACATGGAAGCATGAATCTGTATGGTCAAGCACACACTTGAGTTAATATAACCATGAAAAAAATCATAGATGTGAAATAAAGGAATATCAGATGAAGGAATTCATGTTTTAAAAAATATGGTTACAAATAATGTATACCCTCCCCACACGGTGTTCCCTTAGGTTTCAACAATGGTGTGTACCTCTTCCAAAACTGGTAATTTAACACCCTTACAGGCGATGTGTTCCTCTTATGACATGTCATTACTTGATCTTATCCCCCTTTCTCGAGTTATTCTATATTGCCAAAACACACGATTCTACCCTATGTAACACTACACGACATGTTCACCATAAACAAAACATGTACAAATTATGTTCCAACCGCCCATGTCATTAGTAAGGCAGACAGTGCTTGGGCCGAATCTATACAACTTGTATAAATGGGAAATGACATGTAGAACCTATGTTTTATCCACCCATGTCATTAGTCACACAGTCTGAAACATGGACTCTTGGGGATGGCTTGTACTCCTAGCACACAAAATATTATACCAATGTTTCCCAACCACATGACTCCTGTCACACAGTCATTCACACTATCAAAGATGACATGACTTGTACATATAGTACACAACATGTGTTGAAGAAAAATTGGTTTTACAGAATAGAAGAACACATGGTATGTGTTCACAACAACACACTCCTCGTTTTCTGGGATTCTGGACATCTGGCCTCTAAAAATTCTCTATATCCCTTAAAAACATATAATTTTTTGTTTGGAATGACATATTTCATCTTGTGAGAGAGAATACTCCCACGAATCAATGTTTGGCATCCTTATTCACATTATAACATGAAAAAAATCAATTAATGTCCAAACATGATTCATCAAATTCCAATCCAAGAGAGCTGATAGCACACCATGGACCAATGTTTAAAATCCATCTAAATGAAACATTACAATTTCTAAAAAGATTTAAAATCAGAAGGTATTATATCATGGAATCTACCACTATATCATGCATATCTAGCACAAAAACTATCACAAAAACATGAAATCAGAAATGCACCTTAAATGGAATTATAAGAATGTGTGAAATGTGATCTATTTTAAGTGCCTATATGATGAATGAGAAGGAAAACACTCATCTTACAAGGTTTCAATTGAAATAGAACCTCGTTAATTTCAATAATATTAGGACAAAACACGTGAATAAACCTGTGGTGAAATCAAATCAAATGTAACAATTGAAAAACTAGAAAAATTGCAGTATTCAAGGTAACATGGATTTTACCTATACATGGTTTAGGTACTCCCTAGAATAATTTATTACCAATGACCTATTTATTCCTATAAAAAAATTGAGTCCCCAATAACTATTTCAATTAAGAAAATAATTCCTTAGATACCACTTTGTAACGTCCCGATTCCGGGTGCCAACCAATGTTGCCCCGTACCCGATTGTTCAAATGTGCTTAAGCACATTTTCCATAATTTCATTGGTATTCAAATGGTAGCGATGTATTTGGGTGTTAGAGTTGGGAATCTATTCCCTCATAGGAAGATTATTTATAACATAATAATATATAAAAAACATTAGCGGAAGTAGTAAAACCATACAACAAAGTAAATAGTAGAAAACTGATAGTATAAACAAATGAAGAATATGTATAAATAAGGATTCATGTCATATGTATCTAGGAATTAAAACAAGGATGTAACAATTATATAAATACAACACTAAATACAATGTACTAAATATAGTAAATAAGTCTAATTGTATCACAATCCTCACCTTTGTCTTTGTATATCCATCTCCATCAGCAATCAAGTACCTGATATAGAATGGAACTTTCCCGTATCTATAATTTCAACCATAAAATCTATTTGGTAGAAAAATCACGACCCAAAAAGTGTGTGAGAATAAAACTAGTATACAACCACCAATAGTTATTTCCCTAACTAACAAATAGTATATATTTTAAGAAATATGAAAAATGAAGCAATAACAATGGAAGTACTCCTATGTAATCAATCCTACAATCTCCAATTACATTCATTTAAATTTATTAAATATTAAATCCGTTGAATAATGAAATATAGTGATCTATAATAATCTGTGTATTCCTTGTGTAATGGAAATAAAATAGATGCCTTTGAGGACAATCAATCAATCATGGAAGACTGATTCCAAACTTGTGATTTGGTTTGACAACATCGTCACAATTAGTCAATCATCTACAAGCTACCATATGGGAATTATCTCATAGTCTGCCACCTATATTTCATCATATCATAAATTCAATAATGGCATAGTGACCCTCTGGGTATGCTCATACAATCTAACTCCGTCGGTCCCACAAAAACAAAGACATTATAAGGAAGCACTCATCCTTAATCCCCCATTGATATTTTTAACGATAAACTAAAAACACTCTGAGGAAGAACTAAACATGCATTTCTCATTTGGTCTTATAATTGTACACAATAGACATTCTAAGGGTGAATTCACTATTAATCGCCCTTGAGGTCTCCTAACATGAACATACCGGACACTCTACAGATGCCTTAAACGTAAATTCCCGCTATGGACTAAATACACCAGGTTATCTGGTCCTCTGTAATAAACTAATATAAAAACATTATCCAGAAGCCCAATTAATCTCAACTAATACAAGGATAAAAAGATATAATTAATTAACAATCATTTACTACTATTTAATTAAGGAATAAATTCCAAAAAAAATAAAAAATCAAGGAAACAAGGTCTGCCACAAAGGAAACTTGGACCAAATGTCCATAAACATTCAAGAAATGAAATACACCCATGGGGTGTTACCTAAACATTATATTTAGCATAATATAACATAAAAACCTTAATTCATTAATCAATCAATGGAATATTATAATGGGTTTCAATTACATAACATGAAATACCAGAATCATTTGTAATCCACACTTAGTCATATCTAACACAATGTCAAAATCTGAAAGGAAACAAACCCCCTATTTCTACATTGTATGATCAATAATTTTGATCCTCAGCCATTGAATAAGTCTAGAACATCATTGATATACAAAATTATGAAAATGATAAAACTTTGATAACTCGGGAGAGATAAGTGATAATGAAAAGAGATATAAGAATTACCAATGACTCACTGAGATGCTTCCAACACATTTGAATGTGTCTGATTCAAAGAACACATGATGGAACAGTGTATTAGAGATGATTAGACTATTCTATATACTCCCTCATGAGATACAGCTAGAATAAGGGTGTTTTGGGGACGAGATCCGACCCTGTTCTGAATATTCAAATACAAATAAAATTACACATCATGGTCATTTAATGTACACACCCTATACATACCACAATCAGGACCCTCTTTAGGTTGTGCACAAAGTCATGTTCATAGTCATTACATGTCCATAACACTACAACCAGTAAAAACATGGTACATGGAATGTACTGAAGAGTACAAGGTGTATACTTATAAAAATTCCAAAAACATCCTTTTTCCTCAAAAACACCAAAAATCAAGATCCATATTATAAATGATTATCTGGATTTTTACAGAATTTTTGTGACACATTAATTCATATTATGAATTTTAAAATTAATTTAATGATTTAATTTTCCAATAATAGATCCATAAATTTATATTTTATTTTATCGTGATTATAAAATAATTTTATATTACCTTAATTATTATTTCAATGTGTCCAAAAAAATTTATTGTTTTAAAATTTGTATTTTCAGAAATAAATTGTGATTTTAATTAAAATTTAATTTCTCATCAATATAATAATATTTTCAAAAAATGGTGTTTTTTTAATTCATCACATAGAAAAATGGTTAGGGTAAAGTTTTTGGTATTTTTCTGAAATGCATGATATTTTTGTGAATAGTAAGAAACAATAATTTATGATATACGAAAAATACATTATTTATGGAGAAATAGTTAATTTAAGCCTAATGTAAACAAAAATTATCAAAAAAACATAATTAATTTTAATATATTAAGTTCTAATTTTCATTATAATCATATTAGTGATCCAAAATAAAAAACTAATTAAAATAATATTTAAAAAACACCCCTCTCCTCTACTAAAATTAAAAATTCTCACCAACTCTTATACTCACACATCAAAGCCTTGTAGATTGATTAATTTTAACCCAATAAATTCCCCAAGACACTTCCCCACTTCGAAGACTTTTTGGCCTCACCAAAATTCCCAAACCATGGGCCTTATGGATGTTCTCAAGGAGAATAATTCAATATGGAAAATCTGCCTTCATTTTCTTTTTTAATTTTCAAATATTTTACAATTTTATACTCTCTTAACCTCCATATATCCAAATCTATTGAAAACTATATTATATTATATTTGTTTTATTTGTATTTTTTTTATGAAAAATGAATCATAACACATCTTCTCATATCTTTTAATCTAAAATTTAAAACATCATCTATGATGTGTCAATTTACCTCCATCAAGGATGATACACATTCATTTATTCATAGAACCTTCATGGAAGGTCAGACAAACCCTTATTATGATTAAATAATATTATATTATAAATATTATATGTTATATATTTTTTTGATGTGATATAAGTTCATGATGATCATAAATACCTCCAAAATAATTTACAACTTTCTCATTAATTGTTTTTCTTATGATTTGTCATCATATCATAAAAAATAAAAAATGGTATCATTTTAATTTATGGTAATATATTAACACAATTTAATTCCACTTTTGGTGTTATACTTTCATTTGACATGAAAATTCATATTGAATGAACCCTGTAATCCATGAAATAAATTCACTAGAATCAATGAAAATAGTAAAATAATATTAATAAGTGAATGGAAATATTTCATAATAATTTCATATAAATAATTATTAATACTAATATTATACATTAATATATTAATAACACCATTTAAACCATTAATCTTTTGGTTTGAACACTTTTTAATTAAGACAAACCAAAGGTAAGGGAAATTTTAAAACAATTCCATTCTTTGGGTTAACATTATACATTGTTTATTATGTAATAATATGATATCTTGTAAAATTATTTTTGATGATATTATGATTTATTATGTGGATTTATATTTTATACACATAATAAAACATTTGTATAAATTTTCACTTCAATTATATTAAATATATAAGGGAAATTTCATTAAGAAACCTATTTTAAATTTCTATGTTTACAAAATTCAAAATAACAATTTTTATACTTGTATTTTTATATTATGATTATGTTTTGGTACATGGTAAATTTTTTTATGAAGGGGAGAAATGTATCACCCTCCAATTCATTTGGTATAGTTATGTTATGGGTTGACCATTTCGTTAATCCATGTGTAACTCTGATGGATACACCATATGGTAGATGTGAGGTTAACATCATAAGGTATTCGTGAGGGATACATTGTAATGTTTCAATGAGTGTCACACATCCTATGGAATCCATGATATTTACAGTTTTATGTAATTAATTCCCTATGATACCATAATAGTATTATTTATTTTTTCTTTGTCTTATGGAAATATATTTCTTTCACAATGTAAGTATATGATACAATATGGGTGAGAAGTATGTCTTTGTGAAAATTATTTCATAAGTTTATAATTATTCATTTAGTAATGTATTATCTCTTTCATTTTGGGATCCTTTTTGAGATTTTCTTTCTCGTCCCTATTTTTAACTTGTTTTTCATAGTGTTTATGGATTTTTAAGATAAATTTACAAGGAAATATGAATGTCATAAATAATATTCATTAAATTTTTTCCTATTTTTATTAAAATACTTTTTATTATGGAATAAATTTATATTGTACTATTAGTAGCCAATTTTTATGATTGTGGGATGACATGAATGAATTATGTCATAACTTTTTAAAACTATTATCATTAATGGTCTTTTTGAATGTAAATATGTGAAAAATAATTTAATTTACTATATTATATATCATTTAATAACATATCCTTATAATATAGAAAAAGAACAAGATATTCAGTATACATAGCCACAAAATTATAGTACATAGAATAGTGTAGGGGCAAATTCAAACCATCTAATCTACACTTCACCTTTGACTAGTTTTATTAGAGTAAGAATTCCATTACACAGTTCCCACCTCACAATCATCAATGGAATTAATTTCCTTAGATGAACACAAAAATAGTATTGAAATATAGGAAATGGATATGCTTGAAATTTTACATGAATATGGTATAGTTAATGATCATTTTTCTTTTTCCAACATATACATGTGTAACCACTGTGAAACATTATTATTATTGTATTTAAATGAAGAATTATAATCAAATAAAAAACCATAAGTAATATTTAATTATAGATTGATTATCATTATTTAATTATCCAATTAATAGTGCATGTGTTATATGAACTATTCATACATAGACATCCAACTGTTGGAGTTAGTTTCCCACATCCTTTTATCAAAAGATCATTTAGTTTTCTCTATCACAATTCCATTCTAAATTCATAGAGAATTATACAAAAGCAAATTTACTATCAATTTCCCTAAAGAATTATCTCCCTTAATAGTTTCACATATTAAATAATAGTGATAAATCTTTCCAAATAATTCATTAATTGAGGTTTAAAATTTTTCTATAATTCACATGATGTAATCAAAAGTAATAAATTTTTATTACTCAATTGATGGTGAATAGAATAACTAACACATTCATCATATAATTCCTCAAAATCATTGAATGGTCAAAAATTTGATGAATATGGGTAAGAAGATTGATCATTAGATAGTTCGTAATAGAATTCCCTAAAAATTGGTATTTTCTTCCCAATATATCTTAACTACACATAATGAGTATTGAAACTTCTATAAGCATCATATCATAACTATTTGATTCATTAATTTAAATTCATATAAAAATCAAATGGGATCAATATAAATAATATCATAACAAGTTTATAATGTAAATGAAAAAAAATTATTAATTGTTTAAAAATTTCCTGACACTTACTCAGCCCCTGAAAATGTGGATAATATAATAAATTGCTCATTACAATTCTCAGTATTAATATCTATAAATATATTTTTTTTAAATGAAGGGTAAATATACTATAATCGAATAAACCATCCATATTTACTCTCTAAATAGATGGGAAAGAATCACAACAAGTCAATGGTGTGTGTAGAGTGAAAAAAAATTATACATAAATAATATTGAGGAAAATACTCTAGAATATCAAAATCATTCAGTTATGTCTGTCGTAATATAATTAACTAAAGAATTTTATTATGATTCCTTTTTGTACTAACTATATAGAATCCTCAACTAAATAACCCCACAGTTAGTGTAAAATATAGATGCACCCCCTTTGTGGGTCAACCTTGTAATTGAGTGACCCTACATGTGTATTTTTTAACCAATATCTAGACCATAAAACATGGGTTCATATATCATTAATAAATAAAAAATTTAATTTAAATAATAGATTATGGATTTTTATAATATTCCATGGTCATCGTTATTTTGATAAGTTCATATTACTAAAATTATTTAGAGAAATAATTTGAATATTATGATGAAAATAAGGACCCTGGAAATGATACCTAAAATTTTTCTCTTCTTCCTCATGAATAATAGATCATAAAGACAACTATCATTCCTAATAATTATGATAATATAAAATATTCATTCTCATCATCTCCAAAGACTATTACTATTAATATGTCATTTTCCAATAATAGTACAATAGAAGAAGATAATAAAAATATAATATGACACCCTCTTGTAATAAAGAAAATATTTATGACCACATTGGGTAAGAAAATGAATGTTAGTCATGATATTGGGTTGGATCGTTGTCTTCATAAGATCAGTTTAGCCAAGAATTCGTAAGAGAATTTGAGTTTAATATAATTCATAAATTAGCAAAATGATATTTTATAAAAGAATAATACAGTTATTCCCATGTTGGATGATGAGTTATCCATCCATCGATTTGGATTTCTAAAATAACCCATGTGACTACAATAATTTTTCAGATATAATTTATTTGACTTGCGCTGCCAATGTGGAGGATAAGGTTGTTAAACAAATAAAATACAACATCTTCTGGGATGACTAGTATAGAAAATATATCTACAACATTATTCCTTATATAAAAAATAATGAGATAATTAATGTCTATATAAACATACTATATCTTACCCATCAATACCATAAAATGATTTTTATGTTCTAGTCATACAGTTCCTAATCAATGCAATAACTATCATCAAATACCCATCATTTACGGAATAGTTGTATCATTTAAACTAGATCTATATATATCATTGTGGTGATAAAAACACTATATCTAGGGATCTTAAAGATTATCATTCTATCATAATTTTCCCATTTATATTAAATAGTTATGGAACAATGTACTGAAATAACATATAGAAAATAATTATTTCCTTCCCAGAGAAATCCATACAATAATATGTGGACCATATGGTAAAAAAACATGATAATTACAGGGTGAAATTTATGATATTGATTAATTTTTCAAAAATATATAAGGAATAATTTCGTAAATATAACTTCAATAAAAAAAATTGTTATTGTTTTATTGGGGAATTTTATTTCATCATTTTATTCCATTATTAAATTGAAGTCATCCTTGAAAAAAAGTGGGAAATACATGACATAAATTATCCTCATAATATCATTATGCAGTTAGAAACCCATATATATAAATTTACAAAATATGATACTTCATTTTTTGCCTAATGGGATGATCATTAAACAACATAAGATTGACGGAGAATGGGGAAAGTTATAAGTTGGATGAATAATTGCACTATTAATTTGGTAGTCATGAGATATATATTCTACACCAATGGGTCATAATTCTAATAATAGAATGTTATACCGTCATACATTATGTGAAAACCATACAGAAATCAGTAGCTACACGCCATTCTCAAAATAATGACCATAATAAGAGAAAAAACATTATTAATTCAACAAGTATAATTACTAATGCTATGTCATGATGTTATTAAATAGAGAAGATTTTCCTCACATTGATCATCAAGGTGTAAATAGGAAATAGTACCTTCATCACTGTGAGGTCCTCCAAGATTATCATTATTTTCCCATTAAATATATTCATAGTCATTGGAAATATTCTAAAATATATCATTATGGGTAGTCATTTGATAATAGTTTTCTATCTACGGAATATCATAGATGGCTATTTAAGTGCATTCTTTAGTAGGTTTTATTAAATCAATCCCTACAACTAAAAGTGTATTGTTAAAAAAACTCCAAAATAAAGTGATAATATCTAACAGTAAATAAATTAAAATATTATATGTACCCTTAGGAATCTTCCATGATCTTGATTGGTTGTGAAATATAAACCCAAAGAAAAATCAAATTTTATTTTTTTTTAGTTATCAACGATGTATGAAAATTCCATCTATAGTATTTTATAAAATAAGAAGTTTGTATCATAAATGAGGAGGAAGAAGAATCTCTTATGGGTGGAATATAGATAAACATGTAAATAATAGTATCCATATTCGACATCAAAGGGGTGTTAGAGTTGGTAATAAATAAAATAAATGTTGATTATGGCATTATATGGGAATGGTTAATTCATTTTAATTATCATATAATGAAGATACTGGATGAAATTTCCACAGAAATAATATCGAACCACGTCCCACAACTTCAAAATAATTATATTATGGTGGAAAATATTGGGCATGTATTTTCTCAATATTAATCTATAAATATTATTTATTTTTATGATAAAAAATACCCATGATGGTTTTACTAATGATACTATATTATGTCTATTTTATGAAATTAGTATTCATAAAAATTTAATTCTTGAATGATATTCAACCTTTTAATTCTCAAGGATTATTTTTTATATTGTTTTTAATGTATGTTATTTTATTTTTTGAAACACTATTCATATCCTGCATTAATAAATGTAATGTAAGGATTAAACCATATGCTTGGAACAATAGATTAGAAATGAACCCATTGTTTAGAATAGTAAATATGGATAATCAACACTAAATTATAATAAAACTATATTTAAGGAACCTTGTGATTTTATATAACATTACATTTTTCATGAAAAGAATCTATGGTTAAATAACCCTAATTATGTATGGAACCCTCTGTTTGTGAGATAAACATGTGGATCATAAACAACACTTTTATGATCATTCATTTGTTTTCATCCTTACGTTCGGAAAATGTTATATATTTAGTTGAACCCCAAATTTTCTAGTTTTCCATTTCATGAAGACACCCTAAATATGAATATTAAACACATGAAATTTAAATTCATGATTTTTCCTAGATTTCTGCGATGGTCATCAAAATTTTATATACTGATTCAAAGATAATTTATCAGCATTTCAAATAACATGAGGACATATTCAATGAAATTTATTCAATAAATATGTTCACTCATATTCTTATGGGATGTTATGGCCCTCCACACAATTTTTTATTTTATTTTTTTATATTTTATATGATTTAATAGAAATTGGTCAACTAAATAAATTTTATTTATAAGATTTGAGTATATTTTTCGTCAGTGTAGTTGTGGTGGTGTGTGTGATACATGTGATATGAGTGATATAAGGCACTTATTTTCATATGGATGTTTACTTGATAATATCCTTTGCAATGATTCTGCGAAGAATTATTGACTCTATTATTTTAATAAGAGACCACACATTGGTGACATACATATATCTACCATTCACATTATAAGAATATTCCGTCTTTTTGTTAGTTTTATTATTTAATATCATTTGTAACCTGAATCAATTATGAATTACTATTTCATGAATACATTCATTTTTGACGAAGATGATCCATCATAAATCAATTTGTGATACCATGATTGTGATGTTCTTCCCAAACCATAGGCATATCAAAATATTTTCATTTATTCGAGTATCAACTGCTCATAATACATTTTGGTGATGTTTCATCTTTTTTTACTATGATGTGGATATTTGGTTCTCTATTAAATAACCAATAGGCTCTTTTTGTTAACCTTATTATAATGAGGTCAACATTCTTCACTCAATTGTATATTTTAGGCCTTCTGATATGTGTAACATTCTAGTTAATTCTCCAATCTCGTAGATAGAGTGATTGGTGTTGTGGAATGTGGGATCTTTGTGCCTCTAATAATAGTAAATTGGGATTGACCATTCTTACAGTTTATTATTTCCCATTCCCATTATAGAATAAAACATTACATACTTAATAAATAAAAAAATAATTCAAAATCTGGAATCAATTAATGTTATTGAAAAGACACAATTCACCCTTTATTATGTTACATTTTATTATTCCGACCTAACAAGTTGTATAAAAGAATAGATTTTGGGATAAATCTATAGCAAGATGAAATGTATAGTGCCTATACAATGAAGATGGAAATTACATATCCTTGATATGGAATTTTTATGGTACTTTCTCTTATCCTTATTGACTAAAATTATGTTTTCTAGAAATAAAAAATTTATATTTATCTAAATAATCCTACATTTAACTTTTATTTGATGATTATTACTCCTTATTAATTCATGGAAATCTAGAGACTTGGACTAAAAAAATAATATGAGTATGAAATTAATTCAAATGAAATAAATTATATTAAATTTTTACATTGATCAAATGAGTTTTACCATGTATCATAATGGAAAAGTGCCAAAGAGACGTGGTAATCTATTTTAGATTACTATGAAGGAATAGACAATGTTTGAAATATGATACATGTTACTGTGAAGGTAAATATCAACACCATTATAAGGGTTTATTTTGAATGAATCCTATAGATGTATGAATGGATAGCATATATTGTAAACAATATTAATATCTTGGGAGAACACATGAAACAATCTAATCAATTTATAGAAGTACCTAGAGTAATAACTTGAAAATGGAATAGAATATTTGTAGCAATTCATAAATCATAAAATGGCATGCATCTGACTATGGAAGAATTTTTTCAAACAATAATGATGTATGGAGATAAATTACAAGGTGAAGTTAATGATAAATATAAAATAGTAAAAAGTAAAATACTTCTCTCAAAGTGACATCATAAAAGAATTATCGAAAAACAATTCAACAAGTCATAGAAGAAAAATATTCAAATCCCATTGATTTTGAAATTGAACAAGCTCAACTAGATAGAAAATTTGGAAAAATCTACAACAAAAAAATTGGTCTAAGAATAACTTATTGTAGAATGACAATGAAGCTAGTGATTATTGATATTGTTAATTCAAAAAATATTGTCACATTTCACCTGATTCCGCTCCATTTAAATATGAATGAAAAGGGATAGAACAGAAATATCAAAAGAATTAGGACTATGAGTATAAATTAAAAAAATTCATGAAAGCTATGTGCAATGTATCAAACGAATAAAGTAGTTATTCAAAAATTGATTCATAGAATGATTCATGAAATTTAGAAGCCAACATGTGCTTTATAGATGAAGAATAAATTAAGGTTCAATCTTTTTAATCTTATAATGTAAGTGCTAACAGTTTCTAAAATTATAAATTAGATTCTTACTGCTCTATGTTATAAGATAAAGATGATTCATTATTATAGAATCATTTAACATTGAAAAATATTAAAAATTATTTTTCGGATAAATAGATACAATGATAATAAAACATCACGATTTAGTTGAGAAATTTAATTAATCTACATCAAATAGTATTAATCCTAAAAAATAGATTAAAGAAATGCAGGATGCAGTAGAATCTTATAAAATTAGTAAATTTACTTTTACCATAGGATAATTTGTATAAAATGAGATTATTTTAAAAAGTGTCATTAAAAGGGAACTATTTATAATATGATGGATGGGTTAAAAATTAGAATTATTTAAAAATTATTTTGTTCCCGATTAAAAAAATTATATATGTTATTATTTTAGAAAAAAATAACATTTCATTAATAATTGATATTTTAAAAGTACTAATATTATTGGTATTAAAAGGTAATTTATTTCAAAAAGTTTTCCTGAAGAAAGAGATATAAATTATTGAAAAATATAGCAAATCTATATATCTAGATCATTGCTCACTAACAATTCTGAACATATGAATATATAGTTAAAAAACCAAACACATTTTTAAATGATTTTCCAGGAAATAGACCACTACAATAGAACATCCATATGGTGTATGGAGGGTGGTTGTTCTAGAAACTTGTGTATAGGTTCATCAGATTTCCATAAACTGACTCAAATGAATGGACGTCTAGTCACTTTTTGTGAAATGGAAAAAGTAAAAATAATATGAGTTGGAACTGTTGGATATCCAAAGACTATCCCTACTAACAAATTACTATATGTGAAGGTGATAATGCTTATAAATTACTTAACTTTTGGGATCTTAAAACTGAAAATGCTTATACATTGGATTAAAATTCCCTGAGTAAACAATGAGTGATTTTTTAAACAACAAAAAAATTCAGTCCTAAATCTAGCATTTTATATGTTGAAATTATAATATATATTCATTAAATTAATTGCCTAATAAATAGTTAGTTTTCAATTTACATAGTCTTATTTTTTAAAATGGCCAATTCTGTGATACGTTACAATGTTGAAATCATTAAAATCATCTTTAAATAATATTAACAATATTTCTTTATATAATCATTTTGAAGACATCTAAATGTATTTTTCAGGACCATGAGAGTAGCGTGTTTGGTCGTTGAATTATATCCTTATTTTTTAATTAAGGATTATTCTCGATTTACTTAGTTATATATTCTAAAACCCAAAAGTGATGTTGTAACTATTTTTAAAAAAATATTAATGATTTTTCATAATGATAAATATTTAAAAATAATTTTATTATGAGGTGATCCTGGAGGATAATTTTAGAATAAATAATCTAATTAGTTTTACTATATCCTTGGGATTAATCATTCATTCCCTACACAAAGAACATTTCAACAAAACTGAAATATTGAATACCAAAAGAGATATATTCATGAGATGAAAAGGACTATGTTAAATGAATATAGTATTACTATATTTTGTTTGAAGAATCTCTAAGAACAACTTTATATCCCTTGAATAATGTTTTAATTACCCCTATTTTGAAAAAATAAACTATATGAAATTTCTAATAAGAGAAAACCTAATGTAAAGAAATTTGATGTCTTGTAATTCAAAGGTTATAACTTGAATACTGAATAAATTCGTGGTATTTTAAATCCAAATTCTAAGGAATGAATAATTTTAGGATATTATACCACATCTAAATCATATAGATTGATTAATAAATATTCAAGGATTGATGAAGAATTAAAACATGTAAATTTTCAACGGAATGAAACTTTTATTCAAAAGAAATATCATAATGATGGATTTACTATTTCATTTTATAACATGAGACTTGAGCCCCAAAATCTAACATTGAAAATATTATAAATAAAATTTGGTTGAATTCAGAAGAACATAATACTAATTGTTCAAAAAGATTGTTGCATAGATAGTATAGAAACCAAATGAACAATACAATAGAAACTGTTATAGAAGAACTAGATATATGAAATTTAAATAGATCTGTTGTATAAATCCTAGGTGAATTACATTCCTTTTTCTATCAGTTATAACCTAAATCATTTGAGGAATCCTTAGAAGATAAATGTTGGATATTATAAATGTATGAAGAAATAAATCAATTCAAAATGAATGAATTTTGGGAATTAACATAAATAATGACTAATTATCCTTTATTCAGAACCAAATGGGTCTTTAGAAATAAGCAAGATGATCAAATATCATAATTAAAAAAAATAATTCTTAATAAATAAATAATATTATTAGGAATTGTAATGACCCACATCTGAATAGCCACCCAAACAGTGCTAAACGAGTCAGGTGTAACTATATTAGGCACACCTCCATGAACGCAAAAGGATGAGGAATAGCAAAGGGGGTCTTATAGTTATAGTGGGGGGGGTATAAACTCTCAAAGGATAATAATTGTAATGGTCTGTGTATAATAATAATGGTGAAGTGGAATAAATGACTTAGTAGACTCAAACTAGGCCCACAGAGCGGAATCACATTCAATATCAATACACAGAGGAAGAAATAAATTTAAAAAACGACAGCAGAAAGTAAACACAACAGCATTCTGATCACTTTTAACTAATACTGAACAACAAACATGCATCCAATGAAGGTCATACATATCCATGTCTAAAGGCTCCAATTTCTATCCAACTATAGCTACAAAAGTAAGTATGGTGATATAAGAAATAATGAAAAACAATGTAACTCTGGATAGGCAAGACCTCAAGGTCTATACCATCTCCATGATTGAACTAATTCATTCTAGCTCCAGTAATTGTTCTATTTCATTCACGCAAATCCATAATGTCTACAAGCATCCATATGGTCCCGTGAAGGGTGTTAAATGATTCTCAGTAGGGTACCACCCAAAAGTGCATACCTAATATAAATGTTTAAGAAGGCATGCAGTTCTTAAAGAAACATTAAACAGTGCCATGCACAAATAAACACAAACTCCACTTGTGCTTAATAGCTACCATGGAGTGTCACCTACCTTGGCCAATGCCGAAATCTCTATCATGTATCTTTTCACCATGTTCCCCCAACACCTATGTGATTCATGTATTGATGTCTCAAAGGAACGACCATGACATAGTAACTCAGAGGAACAATGATGCATGTCTTCAAATAAGTAGCTAGAGGGTCAGTGATGTCTACCCTCATACATTGTAACCAGAGGGACAACAATTTCCTTCCTCAAACAATTGTGAGCCATTTCCCCCAACCTGATAGCCTCAATTATATCCCATGAATGCTCCTCACCTTCTACATGGCTTCCTATGGAAAGTACCACCAAACCATTTGTACCTAAACTTTAACTAACTAGGGCCTCTACACACACGAGTTGTCAAAACCACCTCCTCATGGTGTATCTTTTTTTGCACACTTCTCAATGTTTCCCATTGAGTGGTAATCACCAAAATAGTACCCAAGCTAAAATGTCTATGCCACCTCGTGTCCCTGTGATCACGTGCCTCAAGTCCGACGACATAGCCATCCATGTAACCTAGGACATGACCAACATGAAAGTCATCATTCCTCATGCTGACATTGATGTTGCCCAATATTGTTGTTAGAAATACCCTATGTAACATTGCGAAATTCCAAAGTGTGATCATCATCACACAAGAATATTCATTCCATGCCCAAAACAACCCCATGAATTCCAACATATGAAATTTAGCATTTACATATATAACACTTATAAACAAGTCACATAAATAGAAAAAAAATCTAATCAATTGAATTTTCACCTACCCAACTGTTATCACACAACGGCACTGAGGTCTTGAATGCCTCCAAAAAACCAAATCATTCCTTACCATGTTAAACATACAAGTTCTAAAAAAATAGACCAATTATAACCATTTTGGCACCTAGGCTAAAATGACCAAATGAGAGTCAGACTCTCGCCCGTCCATGATCAAGAAATGAAGGTAATAGGTTATTCCCAAAGAAATCCCATGGGTCTAACAATAACTTCATTATATAATAGAAGATAAATTAGGGTCTTGATCAAAATACGCAATTGCTCACTTGAAGTCGTGCCACCCCAAGATCTGTAAAATCACAAAAGAGGGTATTAACCACCTTCCTGAGACTCATAGACATAGGCACGTCTGATATAGAGATCCATTTCGAATTCATTCTTCGAGGATTGACATTTATGTAAAATCACGATAATTCCACTCGAATGGAAACTGCGACGCGTTGTAACAGCCCGAGATTTTATGAAAAATATTCTTTTTATTTCACTAATGTCTTGTTTTGTACGCTACACCAAAAGGATCTTGCACAACACGCATCCTTGACTTGCCTTGTATTACACGCTATCGCGACCTTCCTCAATAGCGTGTGTAGTACGCAATAACGAGTTTCACTAAACAGCGATATGCTATTAAAATGTTATTAAAACTAGCCGTTATGAATGGTAATAACCACTTTTTGAAATTTTGTAAATTTTATTTTTCAAAATGGATTTCATTTTTGGATTCGGAGTATCGAATTTAGCCTAAGGTGAAATTTTGGTACATTTCGGATAACTTTCATATTCTGACGAATAGTGAAAATTACTAAATTTTAATTAAAAACAACCTTCTTAATCGAAATAATTAATAGTGATAAATTATTAATTTGAGTGGTTTTAAAGTATATTTAGAATATATTTTTACAATTTAACACAATTTTGGTCATTGGATGAAATTTCACATTTAAACCAGACATAATCAAGTGTCAATCTTTTGATAGATATTGTTTCTTAAAAACACGCTATTTGTTTTAACAGCGGGATTTAATTATAAAATTAATTAATGCAATTTCTATGTTATGAATTTGGTAAAATAGACTTCATTTTTGAATTCGCAATATAAAATATAGCTTAGGATGAAATTTTGGCAGTGTTCTGAAAAACATCAATTTTTGATGAATAGTGAAACTACTAAGTGGTAGGTTAAAAACTGAATTTTGCATAAAACTTAATTTTACCGCTTCTGTGAATGGAATTTCGAAAATCCGAGAGACACGGTTAATATCAAGGACTAAAATGTGGTTCAATGAGATGAAAATAATTTTTTGGTGAATAGTAACTGTTTACTTTTTTTTACCGTGGTTAATAGTAAATAGGGTAATTAAGGGTAAATATGATATTACTATTACCCTAACACATGTCCTAATTCTATTGGATAAGTGTAATTCGACCAAAAACAAACTTAGGAATACAAAATGACCATTTAGGCCCACTTGGATTAGATTAGGACATTTATTATTAATTTATTTAAAGAAGGGTTAAAATAGTTAAAATCAAAGTTTAATAAGTAAATCATTTTTAATATGGGGTTATAAATAAGATAAATTCGATTGTAAATATTCATTAGAAAGCTAAAAAGATTTCCTACATGATGGTATTTTATTTGTAATTTTTAGACATCAAATAAGTTAATTTATTTATGACACAAAGATGATGCAGTAATTTTCTTATTAATGAAATAATGACATAATTGATGTTATAAACACCAAAATAAATGTAATTTGAGACTTTTTATGAATTACACTAATTTTATAGGTTACTATGATATATTAATGTTTATTTAATTAACTTGCTTCGAACATTTAATTCTGTTATGACTTTCACAAAAGTCATATATCAAATAGTGTCAAAATTGACACAAAATAGTTTTTAAATCAAATATTATATTATTAAATGTTATTGTATTCCTAAAAATCTAAGGTTAGTCCAAATGACTTAGATAGGGATATATATATTAATAATAAACAATTTGGGGTTCGTTTGGCATGTTATAGTAAGTTTATTAACCATATAGTGAAAGAAAACAAAAAGACATGGTAAAAGTTAAATTATTTAACTTAGAGTTAAATCTAATTGATAAGGTTAAAATAATATCCTAAACTTGTCTAAATTCTATTGGTTGATAGGATTTCGACCCCTCCCCACCTTATCTTCGAAATAAGACCCTTTGGAACCATTATAAACCGATTTTGACTTTAATATAATATAATATTTTGAGATATCCCTAAGGTGCCCCTCTCCTCCCTTATAAAAGGACACCTCATCCCCCTCCTCCTCACACCAATTTGAGCACTCAAGCTCGGCCAACCCCTGCCAAAATCCCTTCTCCACATCCCTAGCAACATCCTAGTGGTTCTGGTCTTCCTCAAAGACCAATTCTAGTGCCCTAAGAGGAGGTCTCAAAGAGGCACTTCAAAGAAGAGGTAATCACCGTTACCAATTCTTTCATCTTTATTTCTTCTTCCACTTCTTCTTCTTAGGTTGTTTCATTATGAAGTAATAACATCAGTATCACTAATATACTGATATGTTATTATAAGTATGAAACAACCCTATTTCACCATCTATCCATCCTACGGAAAAAGAAATCACCGCGCGTGCGTACGTACGGAATACCGTCTCCACGCCGTGGTGTAATCTATTTTCCGCCACCACCTTAATTGGATGGGTATAATGGTGTAAAGAATAACTATACATAGTTATTACAACATCATATTGATTCTTATATATTTTATAATCCACTCCAATTCAATTCAATATTTATGGAAATGATATCATCGCTTGTGCGTACGTACGGACTACCGTCTCCACGACGCGATGAGATTCATTCTCCATGTTATCCATTTAAGAATGATTATATGGTATATATAAGAAATAATAATGAAATATATGACATTACAAAGCTACTGGAATTATGTATATATATATATATATGTATGTCATCTACTTACTTCCATTCAAGACAATAAGGAAAGGAAAGCAGCGTTCATGCGTACGTACGGACTACCGTCTCCATGAACGGTGTTTTTCATTTCATTTATCTATCAATTATATATATATATACTGAATATATATGATATATAAATCATATTTTATATTCTGGAAGTAAGTAAATCATGATATAAGTAATAATAATGTCAATAACAACAAGTCAAAACACCTACGATAAATGAAACGATTTTACCCAAAACGCTACTTTAACATGGAATTTACAAAATAACGGGTAATATAATGTCACAAGTGAACCATATATGATATCATAACAATGAATATGATTCTGTAATAAGTCAATGACATTATTTAAATCATTATACAGGAGGTTCGGACACATACGAAGCAAATCGGACCTAAGGTAAGGGAAATATCACAATCTCATTTTTATCCGAGATTGTTTATTCGTAAGTATTTACTGGGGTGTATTTTATCATCCACATCCATGTTTCATCAATATATAATATTATTTCCATCCTTCTACAATATTTTATATCCAATTTTACCCTTCGGTAAGTTTTTTGTAAAAGATATGAAAGGAATCTTTTGTCGTTTTTTCGTACGAGGTACTTTATGACTTTTCCGACAAAAGTATGAAGAATGTTTTTTTAACTTATACGACATGAATGGATTTTTAAAACATTATTTACAAGAAGCTTCCTTTACAAGTTTTCAAGTTTATTTTTAATCAACTTCTTTTAGTTTATAATTGTATGACATGTTAAGAAAGGAAAAATGTTTTTGAAGAAGAAAGGATATTTTCCTCAAGAATGGAGTTCAAGTGTTTTATCAAAATTATTTTCCATCTAAGATAATAAAGGGTTCTGTTTTTATCCCTATTATTACATTGATTTGATCATGTTGTGATGGAATTATTTTTATGAATTCCTTTATCTTATATGAATTTATTTATGATGTCATGATGTTTCAAGAATCCCATTTTTGTTTCATGTGTTATGCGATGATGTATGTTTTATGATTATGTGGCACACATAAGAAAGGATTCATTATAAGATGGGTGGGACCTATATCTCCCTCCAATGCATTGGGTAAAGATTTTATATCTCATGAGATAGACATGACTGAAATGGTAGGTTATACCGGTTCAGTGAAACAGGACTGAAATGAGGGTTACTCGATTCAGAAAGGGACTTTGTCCACTAAGATAGTCTTGGCAATGAGTCTTGACTAACAAGAAATGATTCTCTATGATTATGTGTGAATGCCACAAAGCTTCATGTTTTAAGTTATGATTATTGTGATTAAATTTCACTAGCATTATTTATCCCATGTTATGAAATTATGCTCTCTTTTGCAGGTTATGATTTCCAAAATTTTATGTTTTTATGAATACGATGTGATTGACATTTCTTTTGTTTACCCTTACTGAGCATTTGAGCTCACCCTTTTATGTTTTCTTTTCCCCAGGATATAAAGAAATGTTTTAGGTAAAAAAAAGGAAGATCTTTATGGGAGATGTTGAAGATCTTTCACCACGATTAGAAGATTTTATTCCAAGTTTCCAAAGACACTAAACTATTACGATCCTTGTGTGTGTGTTTTTGTTATGTACTAAGTATTCCGCAAATGTAATGTAATGTCAATGTACATCAGGCTTCGGGTCTCTACAGTTGGTATCAGAGGAAAGGTTTAGTCAACCTTTGGAAAGTAGGATGCGAGAACATTAGTGAGATCCCTAAAGATATTTATAAGATATGTCTAGGGATGTCCCTAAGGATAAGTATACGTATAGGATACAGTCCTAGAACTACGGTAACGATCATAGAATTTAACCTAAGATGTTAGATTTCGAGGATACTCCACCTTTATTATGTTGTTTTCCCTAGCATGATTTTTGCCTCTCACACTATTCTTTTTTCTGGGTTTTAGAAAATGGCTGGAAACAAGATGTTTCACCATAATGGAGGATATGATGGACAATGGAATGATATTCTTCATAATGAAATTGGATTTGGAAGTCCAAACATCATTATTATGCCGAATCAGAAATCTCATACTATGATCAATAAAGTAAAATTTGGTAAGTTTCCTGACTCGGCTAATAAGAGAAAGATGGAGTTTCATGATGATCATAGAGGAAAGAAAGTTCAATTTCCCCTATGTAAATCATGTGGGAAGAGGCATCAAGGAGAATGTTTCAAAGGAACTGGAAGATGCTTTGGGTGTGGAAAAGAAGGACACAAAGCAAGTAAGTGCAAAGGAAAAGGGTCGGTTAACACCATGGATGAGGATAATGGTATTGCTACGACATCAAAAATGGTTAAGTGTTTTAAATGTGGAATGTATGGGCATTATGCAAACAAATGCCCTAAGGGAAAGACTCATGAAGAGAATCAGTATGGTCATATGGGTAGCATTTATGTGGATGATGATGAAGAGACTACAAATGATATGTGAGATGAAAGAATTTTTTAAGCTCGGTCAATGGTTTAAGAATATAGTGGAATGATTACATGTTTATCATGTGTAATTTTGTATAAGTAATCTCATGCTACTATGGAATAAAGAGACATCTATGGATTGTTACACTGTTGTCTTCCCTTGTGTTTTGAAAAATGTTACCAGTATCCATGAAAGTTTATTCAGATATTTTTGGAATGTATATGATATGCGCATAATTAAGGGATAAGGTGAAAATTAAATGTTTGATAGTATTCATGAGCTCATGATTGATATAAGGACTAAGTGATATCATGGTTTGAGTATATAGAATTTTGAGGATTTTGGTATGTGGAAAGTGTTATCTTTAAACTGCATTCATGTTTTCACTATGGTATTCAAGAGAATACATGATTAAGGACTTTGAATGATTGGAATGCGACAAACAAAACATATCTTATGATATATGGGAGTGGACTGCAGTATTATGGATAAGCCTAAAGATTGGAATGGATTATGTTGGACATAAGTGAGTATTTTTTAAGGATATAAGTTTTTTTTGATATTATTGATGGGATGTTATAGTAATGTAGTTTTAGAAAAAGGACAACCTGCAGGACGGGCGACAACCCATCGCGTCGGACAAGGCTGTGGGAATCGAACCCACAACCAAAGTGCGACTGGCCTTTATCGCCTACCACTGGCCTACAGGAAGTCCCTGTTTAGTAGAAACTAGTTTTATTATATTAAGCAGTATGATATATGAAGTATAAGTCCATTTTAGGAACCATATGTGATTAATCTCACTATAGATCGACTTATGTATATAATTTTTGCTAACCTTTTGTTTGAGATAGATGGAATGACCCGTCATTCTATCACATGATCTGCTAACACTTCACGAATAACAAATTCAACTTAATTTATTTAAGAGATGAAGTGGAAATTGTTCAAGGCATGAACAACAGTGAGATTTTACCAAAATAAAGTAAGTATTTATTCTAATTCAAATTTTCAACATTAGGGAAATGATCTTGAAAACCAAAAATGTTGTCCTAGTGATCTTATACCTGATGAATCAGATGGTACCTTATATCATCACAAATCTATGGATTTGTGATTACTGGATTTTCCATAGCCATGTTCTCTACCACTCTCCATCAGAACATGATGGTTAGATTTCTCTTCTATATCCATATTTTCACCTATGTGGAAACCCAGTGATTAGTTTATTTGGGTAATCGTTACATTTCATACATTAGTTTTTTAAAGCCAAGTTTTGGTATTCCTTTTTACGATGTGGGTTTCTATTAAAGAATCTTTCGAATAGTAAACCATTTATAACCCCGACGAATTTCGAGGGCGAAATTCATTTTAAGGGGGGTAGAATGTAACAGCCTGAGATTTTATGAAAAATATTCTTTTTATTTCACTAATGTCTTGTTTTGTACGCTACACCAAAAGGATCTTGCACAACACGCATCCTAGACTTGCCTTGTATTACACGCAATCGCGACCTTCCTCGATAGCGTGTGTAGTACGCAATAACGAGTTTCACTAAACAGCGATATGCTATTAACATGTTATTAAAACTAGCCGTTATGAATTGTAATAACCACTTTTTGAAATTTTGTAAATTTTATTTTTCAAAATGGATTTCATTTTTGGATTCGGAGTATCGAATTTAGCCTAAGGTGAAATTTTGGTACATTTCGGATAACTTTCATATTCTGACGAATAGTGAAAATTACTAAATTTTAATTAAAAACAACCTTCTTAATCGAAATAATTAATAGTGATAAATTATTAATTTGAGTGGTTTTAAAGTATATTTAGAATATATTTTTACAATTTAACACAATTTTGGTCATTGGATGAAATTTCACATTTAAACCAGACATAATCAAGTGTCAATCTTTTGATAGATATTGTTTCTTAAAAACACACTATTTGTTTTAACAGCGGGATTTAATTATAAAATTAATTAATGCAATTTCTATGTTATGAATTTGGTAAAATAGACTTCATTTTTGAATTCGCAATATAAAATATAGCTTAGGATGAAATTTTGGCAGTGTTCTGAAAAACATCAATTTTTGATGAATATTGAAACTACTAAGTGGTAGGTTAAAAACTGAATTTTGCATAAAACTTAATTTTACCGCTTCTGTGAATGGAATTTCGAAAATCCGAGAGACACGGTTAATATCAAGGACTAAAATGTGGTTCAATGAGATGAAAATAATTTTTTGGTGAATAGTAACTTTTTACTTTTTTTTACCGTGGTTAATAGTAAATAGGGTAACTAAGGGTAAATATGATATTACTATTACCCTAACACATGTCCTAATTCTATTGGATAAGTGTAATTCGACAAAAAACAAACTTAGGAATAAAAAATGACCATTTAGGTCCACATGAATTAGATTAGGACATTTATTATTAATTTATTTAAAGAAGGGTTAAAATAGTTAAAATCAAAGTTTAATAAGTAAATCATTTATAATATGGGGTTATACATAAGATAAATTCGATTGTAAATATTCATTAGAAAGCTAAAAAGATTTCCTACATGATGGTATTTTATTTGTAATTTTTAGACATCAAATAATTTAATTTATTTATGACACAAAGATGATGCAGTAATTATCTTATTAATGAAATATTGACATAATTGATGTTATAAACACCAAAATAAATGTAATTTGAGACTTTTTATGAATTACACTAATTTTATAGGTTACTATGATATATTAATGTTGATTTAATTAACTTTCTTCGAACATTTAATTCTGTTATGACTTTCACAAAAGTCATATATCAAATAGTGTCAAAATTGACACAAAATAGGTTTTAAATCAAATATTATATTATTAAATGTTATTGTATTCCTAAAAATCTAAGGATCGGCCAAATGACTTAGATAAGGATATATATATTAATAATAAACAATTTGGGGTTCGTTTGGCATGTTATAGTAAGTTTATTAACCATATAGTGAAAGAAAACAAAAAGACATGGTAAAAGTTAAATTATTTAACTTAGAGTTAAATCTAATTGATAAGGTTAAAATAATATCCTAAACTTGTCTAAATTCTATTGGTTGATAGGATTTCGACCCCTCCCCACCTTATCTTCGAAATAAGACCCTTTGGAACCATTATAAACCGATTTTGACTTTAATATAAAATAATATTTTGAGATATTCCTAAGGTGCCCCTCTCCTCCCTTATAAAAGGACACCTCCTCCCCCTCCTCCTCACACCAATTTGAGCACTCAAGCTCGGCCAACCCCTGCCAAAATCCCTTCTCCACTTCCCTAGAAACATCCTAGAGGTTCTGGTCTTCCTCAAAGACCAATTCTAGTGCCCTAAGAGGAGGTCTCAAAGAGGCACTTCAAAGAAGAGGTAATTACCGTTACCAATTCTTTCATCTTTATTTCTTCTTCCACTTCTTCTTCTTAGGTTGTTTCATTATGAAGTAATAACATCAGTATCACTCATATACTGATATGTTATTATAAGTACGAAACAACCCTATTTCACCATCTATCCATCCTACGGAAAAAGAAATCACCGCGCGTGCGTACGTACGGAATACCGTCTCCACGCCGTGGTGTAATCTATTTTCCGCCACCACCTTAATTGGATGGGTATAATGGTGTAAAGAATAACTATACATAGTTATTACAACATCATATTGATTCTTATATATTTTATAATCCACTCCAATTCAATTCAATATTTATGGAAATGATATCATCGCTTGTGCGTACGTACGGACTACCGTCTCCACGACGCGATGAGATTCATTCTCCATGTTATCCATTTAAGAATGATTATATGGTATATATAAGAAATAATAATGAAATATATGACATTAAAAAGCTACTGGAATTTTTTATATATATATATATGTATGTCATCTACTTACTTCCATTCAAGACAATAAGGAAAGGAAAACAGCGTTCATGCGTACGTACGGACTACCGTCTCCATGAACGGTGTTTTTCATTTCATTTATCTATCTATTATATATATATATATACTGAATATATATGATATATAAATCATATTTTATATTCTGGAAGTAAGTAAATCATGATATAAGTAATAATAATGTCAAGAACAACAAGTCAAAACACCTACGATAAATGAAACGATTTTACCCAAAACGCTTCTTTAACATGGAATTTACAAAAGAACGGGTAATATAATGTCACAAATGAACCATATATGATATCATAACAATGAATATGATTCTGTAATAAGTCAATGACATTATTTAAATCATTATACAGGAGATTTGGACACATACGAAGCAAATCGGACCTAAGGTAAGGGAAATATCACAATCTCATTTTTATCCGAGATTGTT
Organism: Viscum album; assembly: GCA_963277665.1. Lineage (NCBI taxonomy): Eukaryota > Viridiplantae > Streptophyta > Magnoliopsida > Santalales > Viscaceae > Viscum > Viscum album. Next base: position 175,412,131 of record OY728135.1, on the reverse strand, counting down.
TATTCGTAAGTATTTACTGGGGTGTATTTTATCATCCACATCCATGTTTCATCAATATGTAATATTATTTCCATCCTTCTAAAATATTTTATATCCAATTTTACCCTTCGGTATGTTTTTTGTAAAAGATATGAAAGGAATCTTTTGTCGTTTTTTCGTACGAGGTACTTTATGACTTTTCTGACAGAAGTATGAAGAATGTTTTTTTAACTTATACGACATGAATGGATTTTTAAAACATTATTTACAAGAAGCTTCCTTTACAAGTTTTCAAGTTTATTTTTAATCAACTTCTTTTAGTTTATAATTGTATGACATGTTAAGAAAGGAAAAATGTTTTTGAAGAAGAAAGGATATTTTCCTCAAGAATGGAGTTCAAGTGTTTTATCAAAATTATTTTCCATCTAAGATAATAAAGGGTTCTGTTTTTATCCCTATTATTACATTGATTTGATCATGTTGTGATGGAATTATTTTTATGAATTCCTTTATCTTATATGAATTGATTTATGATGTCATGATGTTTCAAGAATCCCATTTTTTTTTCATGTGTTATGCGATGATGTATGTTTTATGATTATGTGGCACACATAAGAAAGGATTCATTATAAGATGGGTGGGACCTATATATCCCTCCAATGCATTGGGTAAAGATTTTATATCTCATGAGATAGACATGACTGAAATGGTAGGTTATACCGGTTCAGTGAAACAGGACTGAAATGAGGGTTACTCGATTCAGAAAGGGACTTTGTCCACTAAGATAGTCTTGGCAATGAGTCTTGACTAACAAGAAATGATTCTCTATGATTATGTGTGAATGTCACAAAGTTTCATGTTTTAAGTTATGATTATTGTGATTAAATTTCACTACCATTATTTATCCCATGTTATGAAATTATGCTCTCTTTTGCAGGTTATGATTTCCAAAATGTTATGTTTTTATGAATACGATGTGATTGACATTTCTTTTGTTTACCCTTACTGAGCATTTGAGCTCACCCTTTTATGTTTTCATTTCCCCAGGATATAAAGAAATTTTTTAGGTAAAAAAAAGGAAGATCTTTATGGGAGATGTTGAAGATCTTTCACCACGATTAGAAGATTTTATTCCAAGTTTCCAAAGACACTAAACTATTACGATCCTTGTGTGTGTGTTTTTGTTATGTACTAAGTATTCCGCAAATGTAATGTAATGTCAATGTACGTCAGGCTTCGGGTCTCTACACGCGTGGGGCAAAGGATCAAGAACAGAACAAAATATGTGGTTTTTGCCTCGCTGTTGAGATCCGACAACCAGTAATGGATTTAAGAACAGAAAAAAGATAATGATTCTATGGAAAAGGATGTTCATCAGGATTTCATAGCATAACTCCTCCGATGTTTGGGAAGTAGAATACTATTTACGAAATAAGGCGTGACACTATTAAATTTAAGTAAATAAAATTAAATTTACATGATAGGTATTTTAGGACTACAAGCCGTGTGATGGTCTTTCTGTATTCAAAATTAAGTGGGTATATCCACATGTCTTGGATGTTGCCCACGGGATGACACGCGACATGAACACTACTGTTACATTGAAAGGAGGATACACGGCATGCCGAACAACACTACATGCCATGTGGCAGGAAATATCTACACTGTCATCACACTTCATTTACTCGGTGAGCACTTGACTGGTAGCTACCTAACCCATGCATGATGTGTATTTTTGAGCAAATTGGGTGTAGTCTATAAATTTCTACAGCTTCCTTGATATTTGAAGTTATCTCACAAAAAAGTCATAAATTCAAACAAGGTCGTGATTTTTACTCGTTCTAAAAACCCCAGTTCTTCTTGAAAGAATCAATATATATTGATGAATTATTTTCCCCATTAGATATATTAAAATAAAATAAACTCTTTTTAGATTATGAATCTCATATGAATTTTAAATTATATCCTATGGATTATAATTTTCCATTTTAAAATTGAAATTTAATGGATGTGGATAATGTTGAACATCCACCTAATTATGGAATTCATTAAAAACCGAATTCTGTTTCTGAACATACTAAAGCTTAATATGGTCTTAAATAATAACCTAGAGCATGTTATGAAAGATTAAGTTCATTTAATTTGAAAAATGGATTTAATATTGGATATAGATCCAACACATTTTATGAAAAATATTTCTTCTTATATTTTATTACTACAAATTTATGATTATGATGCAATATTTGGTTCAAAAAAATAAAAAAACATATAATGATTTTTCAAATACTATACAAAAAACATTTGAAATTTGAATGATGTGAGATCTGAATTTATTTTTACAATTTTAGTTTTATCAAAAAGAATGTGGAAATGTTTATCAAATTAAATATAATATTGAGTTATTAATAAATTATAGACTTGAGACCAAAAAGAAATATTCATCTACCATCTTAATATTGTTAGAATAATTTTTTGATATTTTAATGGATATTTTTTTCAATCTATTATTTACCACAAAACATTTTGATTTATTTGAAATTCATATTTAAATTCATACTTTGGATGATGTAGATTAGATCAAAAAAGAACCTCAATAACCTGTCACATTTTAGCAAAATTACTAGTATTAAGATCTAGTAAGAAAAAACACTCAATTCAATTGTCTATAGATGAAGAAAAAATATGTTTTTTCTTGCAGTTGTTGTGATAAAGTATTGTGGATGAAAAGACGAATAGTAGACATTGAACTAAATTTTAATATTATAATAATCTATTTTATAATAATTGTTCTTTAAATATTTTTAAATATTCATATTAGTAATTCTAGGACTAATTATATTGATATAAGGCATCATTTTTTGAGTGATCGCGTTGTTAAAAAAGATATATCATTAGAATCTGTTCGTAATAAATTTCAATTCGCTGATATTTTTACTAAATAACAACACATTTTATTTTTTTATGGGGGAGTTTGTTAATGATCGACATTCCACAGTACATTCCTTTGTAAAAATTCCAGTGCATGTGGTGTTCTTGGGTGTCACAAGGTGTTATTTTATAGTTTTCTAAAAATCCAACATCACCAAATAGTTTCACCGATTATTTGAACTAAAACGGTGAAACTGTAATGGTAGCATCGTAACGGTGGAAACATTATTGTGGAACCATCACGGTGGCACTGCAACCATGGCACTACATTAGTTTCATACCAAAATAGTGCAATCGTAATGGGGGGAACCATAATTGTGGAACCGTGACAGTGGGATACCAAAATAGTGTCTCATCCTTTATCAAATTTCTAATATCCCAAGTGTTTTTTTATTTTCCCCCCACTTACATTATATAAGACGTAAACTGAGATTGAATCATTGTTTTGTAATTTTTATGGTAATTTAAAGGGTTATTATTTATATCTTTGATTTACTTACTCTCTGTGGACTTTAAGATATTCAAACTACATTATCTTGATCATTATCCCATATTAATGTATTTTGAAACCATTTATCATTTAATATAGGATTTGGATATTCAATGATTGGATCATCCCTTCCCATTGAGTTTTTCATTCCCTCTTAGTGAAACTAAATCATTCCTCTAATGATGAGTCGTGTTCATGTGCCATTGAAACCTCTTAGTCGGTTTACGTGGAGTTACCTGATGCTCGCATGATTCCCAATTCATAGAGAAAAGCTTATTTTTTGACACATGTTGTTCATGTAGGGATTCTTCAGCCTTTCCCTATATTTATTTCACTTGAGGTGGGTGTATTAATTAGTCTTCATGAAAAATGCATGAATCCCTTTTCAATAAAATTAATAAATTAGTGGAACGGAATATAATAAAAGGAAATCGAGGGTCAATGAAATAATGGGATGAGAGTGGATTGATGTTGATCACATGTCTTATTTTATTATATTTGTTGATGATGTGATCTATGGGGGTAGTATATATTCTAAAAATCATGATTTTTGGAGGACATTATCTATGCATGGGTGACTCATTATAACTATTTTTGTTTCCTTAGGAATTAGTTGTGTAAATATCTATCCACAAAATCACATATAGATGGTTAAATAAAATGGATTCCCAGTATGAAAATCCCATGTTTGACCACCCGTATTTATTAAATTGGAATTAAGGAATAGTGTTTAAAAAATCAGGATATGTCCTGTTTGATATGTCTTGTTGTGTGATGTGATTTGTTAGGTTTTGTGGATTTTTCAGTTAAGCGGTGCTGATGTTGAGAGCATAGTTATGGGTACAGGGGTGGAGAGAGGATTTGGTTCTACTATAAGGGTGTATTTTGTGTGTGTAGTGGGGTTGTTGTTTGATGGTGGTTGTTGTGGGAATTTTTTATGGGGTGGTATAGATAGTGCATTGGAATATTAGTTTGAGAGATTGATTGATTGCATAATTGGTTGAATTGTTATGAAGTGGGACTAAATCTGTGAAATGCTTGGGAAATTGTGCTACATGATTGGGTTTTTCCATGACATCATTCATATTGGTTTTCAGGGGTGGTTTTGTTTTGTATCGGGGTAACCTATTGTTTATTTAAGAGGTTGATTAGGTGGGAGAACATTGAATAATGAATGTTTCTTGTGGTTGAAATGGTTTCTATGAAGAAAGGGGTTTTTAATGGGACTTCATGTTGGATTCTCTCTTTTGATTTTATGAATGGTTGATAAAATGGAGATGATTTACCTTTGTCCCTATTTCAATGTTCAATGATGGTGGTACGGAAGAATTAAGTGGGAGAGTTGTTGGTTGTTTTTTATTAGAATCTTAGCCTTATATGATTGGTTGCTAATGTGGTGCATGGTATTTTTTCTGGGTAGTGCTAGAATAAATTATATTGAGCCACATAATTAATGAATTCCAAGTTGATAAATGAAAAATGGGTTTCTTTTATACTTTTACAATGGATTTTTGTGAAGTTGTTCATATAGTGGTTGGAGAAAAAAGTAGTTTTTGTTGGATAGTTGTTTGTATTGTTACCCATAGGTTAGGATTAGTGTTTTCTTACCTATATGTATAAATTTCATTTCATTGTGTTTTCTGTATGGACCCCATACTTATTGAAAACCATGTGGAGAACAACCCCATTTCATTGGGGAGGGTGTATTTCCCAAACATCCCCGTGGGAGGATTAATGGATTGTTAAAGACTTCATTCCTCAAACCATCTTTTGGTTTCATACCGCTTGATCGAATCATGGAAGGTTGTAATGGTTTGTGGTTTACCATCGCCTGTTTATTACTTGGTGAAGTAGAAATTATTGTTAGTAATTGGGGCATAAATATCTCAGTGACGTGTTATGTTGATATAGGTTATCATCCGTGTTTTAACTACCATATGTAAAATTAGATTATTAATATGGAAATAATGGTGTTCCAGTCGACAAGACTATGATAAATTACCGTTCATCTAGTTAAATTATATTTATACTTACAATTACATAAAAAATAATCCTACAAGCCTATGGATCAAGAACAATAGGAAATGATAAATTCACTTAGTCATGCATGAAGATCATTTTAAATGATAAAAATAAAAATGTAAATACAGAATACTAGTTTGACAAGGAAAACATAAGTGGTAACTAGTGTAAAATTATATTGTGGGCATAGATATCTAACATTCATGTGTTGTTGATGTAACACCCCGAACTTCCACGATACGTTTCTCTTTCAATAATGCAATAGCTTGCATTGTACGCAACTTTGAGTTCTAACGCACTACGACCAATCCAAGTAGCTGTTATGAGTAGTAATACCTACTTTTTGAAATTATATAAATTTTATCTTTCAAAATGAACATCATTTTTGGATTCGGAATATCAAATATAGCTTAGGGTGAAATTTTGGCATTGTTCTGAAAAACTTCAATTTTTTGATGAATAGTGAAACCACTAAGTGGTAGTTAAATAACTGATTTTTTGTTTAAATGAAATATTACCACTTCTGTGATTTCATTTACAAAAATCCCACATACATGGTTTTCAATAGGATGTAAAATGTGGTTCAATGGGATTAAAATAATTTTGGTGAATAGTAACTTTTAAGTTTAATTAATCACGATTAAAGGTAATTAGTGAAATTTAAGGTAAAAATGGTATTATAAAAATATGAAAATACCCTTAAACTTGTCCTAACCATATTTGTTGAGTAATGGACGACCAAGATAATCAATGGGTCAACTTGGGGACTCCATGGAGCCACTTTGGTGGGAAAATGACATTAAAAACAGTTTATTTAATGTTAAAATAAAAATGTCACAAACATGAGTTATTTTACTAAAACAAATTTTAAATGGGGTTATGCAAGTCATATTTTTGACCATAAATATTCATTTGAAATCTAAAAGGATTTCATACATTATGTTTATTTGATTAGAATTTTTAGACATTAAATAAATTAAGTTTTTAATGACATAATGATGATGCAGTGATTACCTCATAAATTAACGATTTAAATAAAATGAAAAGATAATGTAATATCTAAGACTTACACGTGTCAAAATCCTATTGTATGAGCATATTACGAACACTTATCACCTTATCCTCGAATTATATAAGTTTGGGACCTTTAGAATCCGAAAATCATTGTATAATAAAGTAATATTTCATTACTTTCCAAGAGTGCCCCTCCTCTCCACTTATAAAAGGCCCCCACCACTACCACCTTACTCACACATTCCAAGCCATTTGTCTCGGCCAACCCTGCCCAAATACTCTCTCCACTTTCCTCTCTTACTCCTAGAAGCCTCACTTTGGGCAGAATTCATCCCAAGGAAGGCTTTTTCTCAAATCAAAAAGAGTTACCCAATTTTAAGGTAATGTCTCCTCTTGTACTCTTTTATTTTATTTTGCTTCTCCAACCCCATAATATATTTTTATTCCTTTATTTTGTAACAACACAAGTATCTTCAATATACTAGGATTTTTTTATGTGATTTATTTGATTTACACTTACACACACCTTCGTCTAATGGTTAAAGAACATACTGTTTTTGTGGTTGGCGAAATACTGCCTCACGAAATGATGATTGTTCAATATTCTTTTAACACCTCTAATGGTGGCCATTTTGATGAAAAAATTTTCATATATGATATATATATATATATTATGTTTATTATTTTCTTATTCTTCTGTATTTTTCATTTATGGCAAACCTTTACGAGTTCTATTATGGGTAAACGCGATAATTTCATTTTAGGAAGTGCGGACTACCACCCACTCAAAGTGATGTGAATCGTTAATGTCATATGTGGGATGTATAAAGGATGGAGTAAATGATATTATATATGATATTATATTGGAACTATATTATACCTTTATATAATTATGATTTCATTCCATTAAATACAAAATAGAAAAGAAAGTAGCATTCATGCGTACGTACGGCTTACCATCTCCATGAACGGTGCATTTCATTTCTTACCTCTAAATGTTACGTAATATTATTAATGAATGTATATACTGTATATATATGATATATATGAAATCTAAATCATGAATATAATTCTAGAGATAATAGATATTCTACCATATAAACAACTTTTAATTATAAGAAGTTTATTGTTGACTCAAGTACCAAAGATCGACAAAACGACCGTTATTAACTTAAATAATTACAGAATGTTCATAACATTGAAATAACTTATAAAAAAAGGATAATTAAATTGAAAATGGTTCTTAATAAGGTAGATATTAACTCTATTTTATTATTCAGGATGTTAAAGAACGGTTGATTCAAGTTGGACACGAGGTATGGTAATTTCTTAACCCAACTTCCATTCTTTGGGTTAATCTCCAACTTTCAAATTATGTCATGATATTATTATGTCCTATTTTGTATTTTTACATTAATTATTGTACCTATAGTGAATACACATAATAGATCTATTTTATTTTAAAAATTATCTTTTTAAGGACTTCGTCTTAATCTCCTTTCATTGAGGCATATTTGGTTTTATACACAACTTTTTTTACGGTGTATAAACCCCTTTGACTTTTACCTTTATTCAAAATGAATCTTTTTTATACGAAGCGTTTTACTAAAAGACAAAAAGGGAATTTTTTTCTTTCCGTACTTATGCGGCGACAACGACTTCTCCGCCGCCGTGACCATTATTTGAGTTTATGCTTCCTCTACAAGCCATCATTTTTTTAATGAAAAATAAATACAAAGTTTTAACTTTCTATTATTTTTGTATTGAAAATGGTTTCGAAAGTGTTTTTATTATATCAATGTGCTGTATTGATATCTTGTGATTGAAATGTGGAAATGTTATGTTTCCTTTATGAATGTTTTATGTGATACGATTTTGTTATGGTTTATGATATGTTTAAACCTATTCATATGAGGAATGCATTGGACTTAATAAGTGACAGGTGGAGCTTGCTATAGCTCCTCGATGCATCGGTAGGTCTAATGAGACAAACTAGTGTCTTGGCACGAGGCCTTGACAAAATCTTATTTGTGGTCTTGGCACGAGGCCCTGGCTACGTGGTTATGATACTCTCGCATTATGCATTCCATCATTATGAAAGTGGTTATTGATATTGCATGTGATTATTCGACCAGTAGAATATCCATGTGAATAAATAAATGGAATTATCTCATTTTACTTTTACCATATTATGTTGAAGTTCATGTTTAAAAGGATTTTGTTTTAGTTATACATTGCCTTAAATTTTTTTGTTTATTGATGAAAGCTTCCGCAATATTGTTATCCTTACTGAGCATCTGAGCTCACCCCTTTCAATGTTTTAGTATTTTTCTAGGATGTGAAGAAGTATTTTATGAATGACCTGTAGGGATAGTCAGAAGAGGATATGAGTGTGGATTATGAAGACTTTGTTATTAGTTTTTTTACTTTATGATGTAATGAAAGACTTATGAATTTATCTAGTGTTTTCAAGGCTATTAAACTATTCGGTCTTTCGAGGTATGATCTTTTGTGATCATGCCAATGTTACGCAATAATGCACCGACTCTGGGTAGCTGGGGTCGGGGTGCTATAGTTGGTATCAGAGGCAGTTTAGTACTAACCTTGGAAGCTAGATTTAGATAAACTCTGATTAGAGCACATAGCCCGAAGATAGACTTTGAGGATTAGTATAGAAGAACTTCCTAGAATTTTGGTATTATGGAGATTTTGTGTGTTTTCCAAGCAATACATCCCTGTCTGGATACGAACAGGTAGAGGCAGCTCTGGCACAGATGTACCTAGGGGTAAAACCCGAAAACACCACTTTGAGCTAGACTCGAACGGGAACTGGTGCACGATAACGGGCCTTGCTGCACTCTTGGTTACGACACTCCAGGGGGATATTCTTAGGATAATTATCATTTTCTTTACAAACCACTATGAAGGGTTATGAGTATAGACTTCCTCAAAGAAAACATTTTTATGGATTATATCCATAAATTGTTCAATTTATGCTAATTGTTTTACAAGTATTGAATTATGTATTTTGATTCATAAACTAATTTAGTTTATTCCATTGTTTAGAAATGGCGCCTAGTGGAAGGAATGGAAACCGTATCAATGCACGCACTCCCTATAGGGATTTCCCTCCTACTCAAGATAATTATTGTGGATCTGGAGATACAACTGGTGTCGATCAACTTATTACCATACTGGGACAACTCACTCAGGTTATGAATAATAACCTTACTCGTATGGAGAACCCTGATCCGCAATATGGAGGATCAATGCAAGACCGTTTCATGAGGGAACAACCACCAACCTTCAATGGGAGTAAAAATCCTATAGTAGCTAAGCAATGGATTAATTCCTTAGAGAAAATATTCCATTCCTTGGGGAGTAGTGAAAGGGAGAAAGTTGTCATGGCCGTTTACCGCCTCACTGGAGATGCTGATCAACGGTGGTCACTAATTCAAAACACAAAGGAATATGAAGAAGTATCATGTATGGAATGGAGAGAGCTCAAAGATCTTTTCTTGGATAAATACTTTCATCATGACTATCGAGCAGATATGGAAAGGCAATTTCTGAGTCTAAGGCAGAAGGGGGATGAGAATGTCGCAAAGTATGAGGCTAACTTTACAAGGTTAGCGAGGCATGCTGCAGATTATATACGTAACCGAAGAAGTAAGATTGATCATTTCTTTGATGGTTTAAAATCGTCTCTCCGTCGAGATTTATAATAACAATCTTTCTCAACATACAAAGATATAGTCTCATGTTCTATCAAGACGGAAAAGGAATTCTCTATGTCGTATGACAACAAAGTAAAGCAAGAGAAGAAGAGAATGGTGGAACAAGAGAAAGATAAAGGGAAAAAGGGAAAGAAGGATTTTCCATTATGTGATAATTGTGGGAAGAATCACCCTGGTACTTGCCTAAAAGGAATGGGAGTTTGTTATAAATGTGGAGAAAAAGGTCACCAGGCTCGTGATTGTAAGGGAATGAAAGAGGATATAAATGTTGAATGCTACAGTTGTAGGGAAATGGGTCATTATTCAAATGAATGTCCTAAAAGTCAGGGAAACTTACCTCAAAAAAGGCCAAGGGATCAAGGCCAATCATATGTTGTGACTACAGTTGAGGCGGAATAATTAATGTATTGGTGCTTTTGGACTCATGGATTATATTCTGGTTATTACAATAATGTGATATATATATATAAGGATTGTACTGCAGTACATGTTGATTTCATTAAGGTTTTAATATGACTAAGGTAATCATATTTTTAGTATGTGACCATAAGAGAAACTTTTCTTTGTTTGGGGAATCTGATGTTACAATTGATTTTGGAATTTTGAGACCTTTTGGAGAATATTTGGCCAGAGGTATTTTGGATAACTATAAAGGTCGGAATGGATTAAGCTGAACTTTGGATAGTATTTTTTAAGGTTATAACATTTATGAAGATTATTTTTGGAATATTATAATACTATAGTTTTAGGAAAAGGACAACCTGCAGGGTGGGGCATAACCCATCGCGTCGGACAAAGCTGCAAGAATCAAACCCACAACCATAGTGCGACTGACCTTTATTACCTACCACTAGCCTACCGGAAGTCTCTGGTTATTATAAAATACTTTTCCTATTCTAAATGGTTTTTGGTAAAAATTTATTAATGAAAGTCTACACGACAAGTAAGTATATTTCCTTACATTCTTAGTAAATCTCTTAAATGAATTACTCAACTTTATGAAAGGTGACTTAAAACAAAAACGTTGTCGGTTAACTTTTCCAACTGGGGATTCAATGATCGTTTAACCAACCACAAGTTTGTGATTTTCATATTGTTAAATTTCTCCTAATCCTGTTATCTACAACACTCCATCAGACCATGATAGTTTGTTTCTCCTCCATATCCATATTTTCATAAAATCCCAGTATGGGCTATCTCGGGTGACCTTTGTACTCCTCTTTCTTTCTTTTAATGTTATAATTTTATTAACCTTATTTCTGATGTGGGTTTTCCACAAAGGTATTTTCTATTTTCAACCTTTTATTTTCAAAGAAAATTTTCAAATTGCGAGGACGCAATTTATTGAAGGATGGGAGAATGTAACACCCCGAGCTTCCACGATACGTTTCTCTTTCAATAATACAATAGCTTGCATTGTACGCAACTTCGAGTTCTAACACACTACGACCAATCAAAGTAGCTGTTATGAGTAGTAATACCTACTTTTGTAAATTTTATAAATTTTATCTTCCAAATTTAACTTCATTTTTTATTCGGAATATCAAATATAGCTTAGGGTGAAATTTTCTCATTGTCCTGAAAAACATTAATTTTTGATGAATAGTGAAACCACTAAGTGGTAGTTAAATAACTGATTTTTCGTTTAAATGAAATATTACCACTTCTGTGATTTGATTTTCAAAAATCCGACATACATGGTTTTCATTAGGATGTATAATGTGGTTCAATGGGATTAAAATAATTTTTGGTGAATAGTAACTTTTAAGTTTAATTAATCACGATTAAAGGTAATTAATGAAATTTATGGTAAAAATTATATTATAAAAATATGAAAATACCCTTACACTTGTCCTAACCCTATTCGTTGAGTAATGGACGACCAATAAAATCCATGGGTCAACTTTGGGATCCCATGGAGCCACTTTGGTGGGAAAATGACATTAAAAACATTTTATTTCATGTTAAAATAAAAATGTCACAAACATGAGTTATTTTACTAAAACAATTTCTAAATGGGGTTATACAAGTCATATTTTTGACTATAAATATTAATTGGAAATATAAAAAGATTTCCTACATTATGGGTATTTTTTTAAAAATTTTAGACATTAAATAAATTAAATTTTTAATGACACAATGATGATACAGTGATTACCTCATTAATTAACGATTTTAATAAAATGAAAAGATTATGTAATATCTAAGACTTAAACTAGTCAAAATACTATTGGATGAGCATATTTCAAACCCTTATCACCTTATCCTCGAATTATATATGTTTGGGACCTTTATAATCCGAAAAGCATTGTATAATAAAGTAATATTTCATTACTTTCCAAGAGTGCCCCTCCTCTCCACTTATAAAAGGCCCCCACCACTACCACCTTACTCACACTTTCCAACCCATTTTTCTTGGCCAACCTCTGCCCAAATACTCTCTCCACTTTCCTCTCTTACTCCTAGAAGCCTCACTTTGGGAAGAACTCATCCCAAGGAAGCCTTTGGCTCGAATCAAAAATAGTTACCCAATTTTAAGGTAATGTCTCCTCTTGTACTCTTTTATTTTATTTTTCTTCTCCAACCCCTTAAAATCATATAATTCATTTATTTTGTAACTAAAACAGTATCTTCAATATACTAGGATGTTGTTATGTGATTTATTTTATTTACACTTACACACACCTTCGTCTAATGGTTAAAGAACATACTGTTTTTGTGGTTGGCGAAATACTGCCTCACGAAATGATGATTGTTCAATATTCTTTTAACACCTCTAATGGTGAACATTTTGATGACACTATTTTCATATATGATATATATATATATATATATATATATTATCTTTATGTTTTTATTATGCTTCTGTATTTTTCATTTATGGATAACCTTTACAAGTTCTATTATGGGTAAACGCGATAATTTCATTTTAGGAAGTGCGGACTACCGCCCCCTCAAAGTGATGTAAATCGTTAATGCCATATGTGGGATGTATAAAGGATGGAATAAATGATATTATATATGATATTATACTGGAACTATATTATACCTTTATATAATTATTATTTCATTCCATTAAATACGAAATAGAAATGAAAGTAGCGTTCATGCGTACGTACGGGGTTACCATCTCCATGAACGGTGCATTTCATTTCTTACCTCTAAATGTTACGTAATATTATGAAGGAATGTATATACTGGATATATATGATATATATGACATCTAAATCATGAATATAATTTTGGAGATAATGGATATTCTACCACATAAACCACTTGTAATTATAAGGAATTTATTGTTGACTCAAGTACCAAAGATCGACAAAACGACCGTTATTAACTTAAATAATTACATAATGGTCATAACATTGTAATAAGTGATATAAAAAGGATAATGAAATTGAAAATCGTTCTTAATAAGGTAGATATTAACTCTATTTTATTATTCAGGAGGTTAAAGAACGGTTGAGTCAAGTCGGACATGAGGTAGGGGAATTTCTTAACCCAACTTCCATTCTTTGGTTTAATCTCCTACTTTCAAATTATGTCATGATATTATTATGTCCTATTTTGTATATTTACTTTATTTATGTGTACCTATAGTGAATACACATAATAGATCTATTTTATTTTAAAAACGATCTTTTTAAGGACTTCGTCTCAATCTCCTTTTATTGAGGCATATTTGGTTTTATACACAACTTTCTTTTATACAGTGTATAAACCCCTTTGACTTTTACGTTTATTCAAAAGGAATCTTTTTTATACGAAGCGTTTTACTAAAAGACAAAAAGGGAATGTTTTTCTTTCCTTACATATGCGGAGACAATGACTTCTCCGCTGCCGTGACCATTATTTGAGTTTCGGCTTCCTCTACAAGCCATCATTTTTTAATGAAAAATAAATACAAAGTTTTAACTTTCTTTTATTTTTGTATTGAAAATGGTTTTGAAAGTGTTTTTATTATATCAATGTGATGTATTGATATCTTTTGATTGAAATGTGAAAATGTTATGTTTCCTTTATGCTTGTTTTATGTGATACGATTATGTTATGGTTTATGATATGTTTAAACCTATTCATATGAGGAATGAATTGGACTTAATAAGTAACGGGTGGAGCCCGCTATAGCTCCTCGATGCATCGGTAGGTCACATTAGACAAACTAATTTCTTGGCACGAGGCCTTGAATAAAATCTTATATGTGTTCTTGGCACGAGGCCTTGGCTACGTGGTTATGATAGTCTGTCATTATGCATTCCATCATTATGAAAGTGATTATTGATATTGCATGTGATTATTCGACCAGTAGAATATCCATGTGAATAAGTAAATGACATTATCTCATTTTTCTTTTTCCATATTATGTTGAAGTTCATGTTTAAAAGGATTATTTTTAGATATACATTACCTTAAATGTTTATGTTTATTGATGAATGCTTCCACTATATTGTTATCCTTACTGAGCATCTGAGCTCACCCCTTTCAATGTTTTAATATTTTCCAGGATGTGAAGAAGTATTTTATGAATGACCTGCAGGGATAGTCATAAGAGGATATGAGTGTAGACTATGAGGACTTTGTTATTAGTTTTTTACTTTATGATGTAATGAAAGACTTATGAATGTATCTAGTGTTTCCAAGGCTGATAACTAATCAGTCTTTCGAGACTTGATCTTTTGTGATCATGCCAATGTTACGCAATAACGTACCGACTCTGAGTGGATGGGGTCGGGGCGCTACAGTTGATATAGGTTTTCATAAGTGTTTTAACTATCAGATGTAAAATTAGATGATTAATATTGAAATAGTGGTGTTCCATTCCATAAGACTATTATAAATTACTATTCATCTAGTTAAATTATATTTATACTTATAATTTCTAGAAAAATAGTCCAAGAAAACTATGGAAAAACACCCAGAGGAAACGTTAAATTCACATGGTAATTCATGAAGATCATTTTGAATGATAAGAATACAAAAGTATAGAATACAAATATAACATGAATTTCCTAAGGGGTAATGAGAGGAAAATCATATAGTGAGCATAGAGATATCAGTGTCTTGTTTTATTGATATAGGTTTTCATCTATGTTTTAACTAATATATGTAGAATTAGATGATTAATATTGAAATAATAGTGTGACAGTCCACAAGACTCTGATAAATTACTTTTTATCTATTTAAATTATATTTATACTTCCAATTTTTTTTAAAATAGTCTTACCATAATATGTATCAAAACTAAGAGGAAACATTAAGTTCACATGGTCATGAATAAATTTCATTTGAAATGATAAATAAAATAAAAAACACTAATTTAAAATGAAAATCCTAATGAATAATGAGATAAATGTCATAGGCCTCTAAATAAAAAATGTTATAAATCCAAATTTATCTATTACTAGTGCAACTGATGATGTTTTTAGAGAGTAAATTGTTTTGGTGTTTTTTATTTGTTTTTTCGAATAAGTACTATTGAGACTATTGAATAAGTTTTAATTATGTGAAATGAATATTATAGAATATTTATAAATCATGGGTATCTCCTTCATACCTATTAATAATTTACTCTATTAACTCTATTATTATCTCACAAAAAAGATGAAACCACGCATATCACCCACCAAAATATTTTGATATATTTAATGGAATAAAATAATCACTGCATCTTATTTCATCATCTATAAATTGTATTAGATATCTATTAATATTGAATGGTTATTCCACTACTAACCATCAAATGTAATAATAATTATAAAACCTCCAATGTCTAAGAACCATTAAAGAATCGTGAAAATTACTAATCATTATATTCAAGAGAAAAAATATAAAAAAACATTCAAATAAACAATGAAATATAAATAGATGATATTATAAATTAAAATACTGAGTTCATTAACAATTTAATTGTAGTCTTCGTATTATGGGAAAAATTTTGTTAGTGTGATATCAATGAATAATTACAAAAAAAGGGAAATGTTAAGAAATAAAATTCAAGAACAACATGATCATCCTCCCTCTCCCTTGATTGTATATTTACACTATTATATAGCTTAATGATAATGGTTATTCATCAACACCATGATAAATATATGTTGTACATGATTATGATTTATATTCTAATTATATTTATACCTCTTTGGAATTTCTCAAATTATGTGTTTGGGTTATTTTTTTAAATTTTGACCACAATAATTGTTATTATGACACAAAAATTGAAATTCTATAAAATATTCCAACATCTATCATCCTTATTGTGATATGTTAATGTGTGGGATCACATAACAGGACAGGGAATTCATAGATTATGGAACTAATTCACTTGAATTCAGCCCAGACAAAATCAACATTGGTCGAGTGGAATGATAGATCATCAAGAATTTCTGTAATATTTTCTAACTTACCACTCAGTAGATAAATAAGATTGTTTTGTTCTGCAATTTGGGTACATATTTCAATCAACATGGTCATATACGGGTCTTTATTGTTGATATTTTATTGAGATAGATCGAAGTTATCTTGGGATTGGTGTAGAAATTAATTGAGGTATTTCTTTAGAATAAATCATGAACATATCATTATTTTTACAATTAATATACTACGAAGGAATCGGGGTCCCCTCAATCTCTATGTGTGGACTATGAAAGGTGAAAGAAACCATTAATGATATTCATAAAAATTTTATTTTTATATTAATAAACTGTCATAATCATCTACAAATATCAAATTCTATGAGGTAGAGATCAAATATCACCCACATATATAATTGATACTTGGGTTTATTGAATCCTTATGCAATTGATTATAAATTGTGTGAAATATGGTCCTATGAGAAATCATTTAGTTAGGATAATTTTTTCTTCCATGCATATGGCTTGATAATTTGGGATAACACTTGGATTTAATTTTTAGTGTGAATATGATGTTATGATTATATGATATATGGACAAGGGATGCGTTTTTTCATTTAGGTACTTCTATGCTCCGTGTATATAGAATATTATTGATTTGGAGTCCCAATTAGTTTCATAAGGGCAAAACCTGACACATCACATTTTTCATGGGGATGAATTTTATTCAATGACATTCCATGGAATGAACTTCATGTTTTTGGAAACCTTACCCTGGAGCAACACCATGATCATTCAAGGATAGCCATACATAGGCTTCACTTTAGTGGGTTACCCACACATATTATTTATATACAGACCATAACCCTTATACAGATTCAAAGGCAGACCCTTAGACTGACCTATGAAATGATTATGGTCATCATTATAACTTTTCTAACATTTATGGATATTAAATAGTTCATTTTTCATAACTGTTACACTTACGCAACTTCAAGACCACATTAGTACCTTTAAACAACCCCAAACACATATAATTTATAAATTAAATACTTTAAGAAAAAAATATAGTATATATTATGTGATTTCAATATTGTTCATCATTATTTAAATTATAATTAAAATTATCTTCATAATTTATTATTCCAAAATCATTGATGATTTTACATTTTACAATTAAATAAAATATGATTAATAAATTATTAAAAACAAAATATAAAATTATTATTTATTTAATAACATTTTTAAAATAATTTGACAAAAAAATAATTAATTTATAAAATAATATAATATTTACATGGTTAACATCACTGATATTATTTTATAAAAATTGAAAAATTACCTCTCATTATAGTTCACTATATAAACATAAAAGAATTCTATCTTATCATTCTTAGTCATTAGACATGGATAATGTCATTGAAATATTTATATTTACTTATATAATGTGTCAATGGAGTAATGGATTTCAAAATTTATCCTTTATGACACTATGTATACTAATACAAATTACACTCTCTCATATGAAAGAAAAATCCATGGTGTTTAATGATGGTACTTGGGCTTATACATCTGGATTTACACTACATTAAAAGAAGAACATCTTCTGTTGAAAAATAATTCTACCTTTATATTTGGCCATCGACTATGTATGATGTTGTTACATGAGACACCATACCTAAAATTCCTAAAAATGTTAAAAAAAATATGTCTTGGGTTGACACCCATGATTTCATTTCCCGATATAAGCATTTAGAGAATGTCGTTGACATAATTCAATGTTTTCAATGTTATGTGTGTTTAGTTGTTCGGATATAACTCGTTTGGATACCTCTTGATAATAATAGAATTAAAAGTGATTCAATGGAAAATATTAATTTTCATTAATTTATTTCAAAAACATTAATAGAGAGGAACATCTACATGTTTGTGTAATTCTAATAATTTTGTGTCAGATGATTGATGTGAACCATTATTTCATGTAAAGATTAATAGGTTATCATAGATAAGTTACATCATGATGTTAACAAATGATTACAGGAAACACTTTATATAGAAATTAATCCAAAATTTATTTATGAGGATATAATGATTCATCCTTTCCAATAATATATATTACCTCATTTTCAACCTCATCAACGAAATTTTGATTACCCATGATATAATTCTCGGTGTTTGATATTCATGATAAATATAGTTTAGGTATTTGTGATGTTGATCCACTAAGGCCCACTATTTCATGATGTTTTGTTTCAACAATAATTTAGTTTCTTCATTATAAGGGGACACAAAATCAATGGGAATATAAGTTATAATGTGTTGAGCTATAGAATATAGTCTATAGAGGCTATGTATTGAAAACTCTTGTTATTACTATTCATGATTGTTCTATTTCAAAAAATCTTATATGGTGTGTTATTTATTATCAATATATCATCGCCTTATAGATATTTCAACATGATTTTTTATCAACACTCATAGATCATATAGGGTAGTTCTATAAATTATATTTCATTTTTCCATCCATAAAAAACTTTTGGAAGTGTGAAAGATATTAATGGCTGCTAGATTGGGATTTGAGTTTCTTTTAGTTATAGTATCTATCCAAGAACCTTTTTTTTTGAAAGGGTTCATTTGTACATTTCTATTTGAGGTTATATGTACCAAAATAACATCAATTTTTAGTCACAATATATGTTGGGGTGTAGGGATGAAGACCTCTAACTCTACAAGAAACAATTATGTTAAACATGGTATATTGAAAATGATTGTATGGCAATTTGTACCATGTTTAGTGAAATGAATTATTGGAACACTCCATTTTCAAATAAATCATTGGAATATTTTTTTTAATCACATCATCTCAGATTGTTCTAAGGGAATATATTTTTATGGTTTCTTCCATGACAATTGTTGCCGGAACATAAATATATACTATTATCATATTAATGATAATAATACGAGATTTATTCTACAACACTATATGTAGTTCAACTATGGGATCCTGACACCCTACCAGATAGATAATTTATATGTTTACATAATAAAAATTAATGAATGATTTCCTCCATTGGATAGATTTTTTATGGAAACATCCATATATTCAAAAGGGACACATAGTTCATTCATGAGTTACTGGTGGTCTTATGTAGATAAGATAAGTTTCTATAACTCTATGTGTTTTGGTCACCAATACAATATCTTCAATAGATATAATTTTATATGTTAATATTTAAACTAATGATTTTAAATGGAACCAACATTAAATTGATGAAGGATTAAATCTATTTTTTTATCATTTTTATGATTCTGATCAGGTCCATGGTAGGGTTGACATCAATAAATAAGAATATTTCATCCATTATAGTGAAACATTATGAAGATAAATCATCTCTATAAGAGAATTTAATTAAAACTAGGTGATTCAAATGTAAATTTTTATTCTCATAATAATTACTCAGGCCTCAATCCCTTTGATTTATTTTCATCATTGGATCATAAATGTTTTCTTTCCTTATTCCATAGTTACAGCTACTCTTATGATAGAAGGATGAAATTAATCTATCAAATACCTTTTTTATCCTTTATATTTTTATTTAATCTCAAAATCATCAATAATAAATATTTTCATATAGAAATAATGTTATTATTATATTGTAATGTGTGTGAAATTTGGATAAAGAGATGCTGATTTCAAGAGAAAACAACTTTTGATAGTCTAGATGTTCTTATCATGGGTATCATCTATATAATGGCACCTTAGATCAAGTATAAGAGTATTTATCATCATCGATACTGGTTAATGTATTGGTTTTAGAAATATGATATCAATATTTTGTTACAAAAACTCTCATATAAGCTTTTTTAATGATCAAAATTATCCCTTCATTATATGTGGAAAATACCTTAAGAACAATCTGAGTTAAAGTAGCACAATACCTTAGAAATTCAATGAGTACCAGCACTACCTTGGTGTCCTATATAAAAATTGAGTTCCTTTATTTAATTAATAGGATATAAGAAAAGAATTTTTTTACATAAGTGGCCATATATCCAAATTGAGGGACATTAATCAAATGTATCATCACAAGCTCAGTTGAGGACCCCATTAGAGTCTCCATATTCTACCATGTCTTTTACCCAAATTGTGGAAGGGACCCCATTATTAATAGAAACCCTTAGGTTATATATCTACCAGATTCTATTCCTAGAAATAATAGGTTGGTTTCATGTAATAATTCTTGAGTAATATTCATATTACCTTGTTGGGACATGTTTATTATTCATTGATTAGTTTTCAATACACACTTTAGGTCTATAGAACCGTGAAAGTTTTCCAAAAATATATGGAATCATTAACATTGTAGTCTAAAAAAGTTCGGAGTAACCAGACAATATTATTTTAAGATGACTTGGTCTAAAATGATATAAACCTTCCTATACTAATCTTCAATTGGGTTCATGGCCTATTCATTCGATCATGATCTTCATGTATTTACAACATTTTGTTCCGAATCATTGTTCACAACTACTGAGAATCCTATGGAAATGATTATTAATTTGGTTACGATCATAAAATTCCATACATATTTTATGGGTCATTATTGTATTGCATACCCACCTTATAGGGGTATATTGAATGGTGGTTCTTCAGATGTTAACCAGAATCACTCCCAAAGGATATAAAGAAATATGATTTCTATTAACTCAGGTTAATATCCCAATGGTGGAACATAGGTGATTAACCTTTTCCACACATTTAATGATTTACTTTGATATAATTACCTAGATATTCTACAAAGCTGTATGGTTTATCTTATTTTTGATATTCATCAATGGAACCATCGTTACAATTTTTATAAACTTGAATGAAAAATAATACATATAACGAATATTGGCCACATAAATTCTATCAAATCAAGCCCAATATTTCTGGAGAATTTCTCTTATATACATAATGTGTAACAATGTTTTATATTATCTATTGATAATGAAAATGGTAAAATAATGGAAGGATCGTGAATGAAAACATGTTAAACTCTATATAAAAATTAGGTAAATTTTAAGAAACAAAATCATCAATTATAATTGTCTAATACCAAAAATTGATTGAATTAAGGGATGTAATTTTTATTTTTGGATGTTTACATAAATTTTTAGCATGTATGAACTGAACTGTGAATACATACACTCCAATGTACATGGAATGACATTGATATGTGGAATAAACCCTCTACCTTATTAAAATATAATCAGAGATAATGAATCCTTTTCATTAATGAAATTTCTAGACCTATGTCATCTCTCACAAAAAAATTTATTCAAAAATTAGTTTGCATATCCGGACATCATAATAGGTGGCATTGATCAGAAGTATGTTTCCTCTTATCCTCATCACATTAAACCATACAAACTGAATATGGAGAGGGATGTTGGGATAAATTTTATTACCCCATTATGTGTGCCGTATATGAACTAAGTGTATATTTTACATTATCATGTGACAAATATATTCATTTTAGGAATCTATTTCAAATTTTTAATGGTAATGATATTTCCACTATCAATTAGGATGATTTTTGTTTTTCTCAAAATTAGCTTGAAAAAATGGATGAGGATCTTTCCCACTGACATCCATGATATTCCATATTAGATATAGGCTAGTGAAGTGACTAATCTAATATCTCACCATATAGCCTTTAGTGTTAGATATTAATCATATATAACCATGATGATTTCCCTTATATAGAATTTGAAGTTATTAGATAATTAAATCACAACATATCCATGAATCATAAAAATTGTTTTAATTTGGTGACACCATTAACATAATAGATATAGAATTTATATGTATTTCTTTTAAAAACATGATTATTTTATCGGAATTTATAAAATATTTGATATATCATTTATGTCAAACATAAATTTGGGGTATTTCCACTAATCATGGCATTCCAACATCCATACAAGATTGACACCACATATTGGGAGTACATAACAATAATTGTTCGAATTTTATTGTTGATCTATATAATGGAAATTGAATAATAGATTACAAAAAAATGTGACCTCGATTTTTTTATGTGTATATGCTTAGCATGAAAAAAAAGAGAATTATCATTTATGATTGTTTGGTTTCCCATGATGTAAAAATGAACCCATTGAGGTTAGGTTGGATATTCCTATGTTTTTATACATAGAGAGCCAAGAATGTGAATGTTTTTTATATATACTTTTTATGTTGAAATCTATTAGGATTTTATTCCTATACAGCTATTAAAGTCAAATTATTAGTAATCATGAAGGCTCTTATAAGGTTTTTTTCACGTGATGACGAGCAGTGTGTGGTACGTTTTGGGTAACCACACCATACACCTTTAATAAAATATTTGATATGATGAGTATCACGAGATTTTGAGACAATTATTAGGGTATAATCTATCGTGGTCAAACAAGTTGATTCAATTATTTATTTGTCAAATAAATTAGAAATGTTGATAATTCCCTAAGATAAATATATTCTATTTTAGAAAATAGAAGTGTATAAATTTTATATAGTATGTTATTTCACCTATTTTATTCTGATAGATGTTTCCACAAGGGTCTTATACAAACGAATATCTTGTTGAGACATCCTCTCCAAATAATCCACATAGCTCAATTCTCCCATTTCTATGAGATTGATGAATCTCACACACAAAAAAACACCATTCATAAGGAATATTATTGAAATATGGATATCAGCTTTTTTCAAGTTACATAAAAGGATGGAGTTAGTAATGAGTGTGAATCATACATTTTATTATCTAGATAGTCATGTAAAATAATTTATGTTGGTGTTACAATTTTAATATGGAGTATTGTCAATTATATATTTGAAAATATACATCAATATATTTTGAATTTGTGAGATTCACAACTTCACATAACCTTGGTAAGAACCTGAATAATTTATAAATGAGTTTGACTGTGAACATACCACATCACAGTCAAACTTGGGTGAAAATAAAATATATATGATGTCATTTTTTATATTTATTAATATCTAACAAAGAACTAGTTCATATATGGTCCAATTAGATATACGTTTTAATAGGTGGTATTTTTCGGTACACCCATGAAACATTGAAGTTACTCTTAGGAATGTGCCTAGTAAAACTATTCCTGGTATCGAGATTCATGATTGACTTATCTTACAGATATATCATAGTGCTTCCATGATAGGTACATAATTCTAGTTGAACATAAATCATTTCATACAAATCATTTATGATCCTATTTTTAATAATTCTAATTAAGTAAGTACTATGATGTCCTCATATAGAAACATTATTAGAAGATTAATAGAATACCGTTGATCTCCACCTTCCATAGTCATTATCAAAAATTTAGGTATCTTAATTATGCATAAAAATAACGAAATTGACTAAAATATGATTGTAATTTAATTACAAAATGTTTTAAAATATTAGAAAACCATTATGGGGTACCACTGCCTTTATTTTTATATAACCCGAGAGTGAATGATTACATACTTAAATGTATGAAATAATTTCAATCACGAAAGTCATATTGGGAGTACACTATTACGTGGAAAACATTTTTCCTTGATTTATTATGAGGTAAAAAACTTCTCCATACACTATATAACATTCTCCTAACCATATCATTTTCTAAAATTCTCATAAAAAACATATAAATGGGGTAAAAAATTAAACTATTCTCCTTTGGTCTCCATTTCAATATTGCCTTAGCAAAGTGAACACTTGTAGTTATGAAAACTAGTGAAGCCACTTTTACATAAGCGCATAAGAATGATAACATATCCATAGCTTCATTATGGTGACCCATTACATTTAGTGTAAAAGTGCAATCCATATTCACTTAGTTCATATATCTATAATCTATCATTTCTGGGCTTCCTAAAATAATTTTCTATTTTATTCATTGTCGAGCACTCACTATCAATCGCATAATCACATGTAAATAGAACTATCCTAGAAAATCATCCTAAAAATATGTAACAAACTGGGACATTTAAATCAGGCCCCCCATTGATAATGCAAAATCCATTCATAAGGTTTCATGTGTTATTATTCATAGTCGATATGTCACGTTGGCTAGCCTGAGTCCACCCAATGTTTTATGCATGTTTACATAATGTCCTTAGATAAAATCTTACATAATGTTAACATTGATGATTTCATCACAATGATTAATTAATATAGCATACATGTGTATTATATGTGATCTATTATGATCACTTAACATCTCCAACATTAGTGTATTTATCACATATGTGTTGTTTATCATTACAATCCACCAGTAAAAATAAAATAATTTGGACAAATGGACTCCTAATATATATAAACCCATAATACTACCTTCCTATTTTTCACATACCTGATTGAATATCTCATTAATCGTTATTTTTGATTCTAAAATATATATATAATTTAAATGTCTCATAATTTCCATATATATTTTTTAATTATATAGAATTATTTTGAGATTGTGAAATCTAACGGTGTTTGATTCCGTGGCCCGGAGTGCCCGAAATGATCCGTCGATGTTTTGTTAAACATTAAATAGCACATTAAAGCAGTTTTATTGAAATGGGGAATAACTCTTAAATGGGTTACTGTATAAGAAATACGAGGTACAATTACACTCAGGATGGAAGGTTTACCACAGGTGTGACTTAAGTATAGTCATTGTGGGCCTCCTTTGAGAAAACCAAAAAATGGAATAACCATATATAAAATTATTAAATAAAATGATTTTATATTTCAAATTAATATAACTCACAAGAGGTAACTCAGATTAAAATCATAATACCACCACTGAACTCATGAGGGTATTATTTGTTTATAAAGATACTAACATTGGTCGGCATAGGCCACCGCTGAAATTTAGTTTTTGGCCATTAATAAAATAATTATTTGGAAATTATTTTAATGTAAATTTCATAAATTCTTAACGGTAACTCAGATTGAATATCTGAGGGTTCAATTGAGATCATTGTGGCGTGTTCTCCATAGGTGGATCCTAAACAATACATGTGCTGGTTGAGGGTGGATGTAATTAATTTATTGAACTTTTATTCATGTACGTTAACTAAATGGGCGAGTGGCATTTTCTAACATTTTAACTGTTTCTCGGATTAAAAATCTAAGAGCACTGATGAAGTCACATCACTAGGATTCTCTTAATGAAGGCTTTACATTGCTCGTAATAGGATTGGAGAAAAAGTTATGTTTTTCTACTTTTTAAAAGAAATGAAATAAAATAATTTTATTAAATTATTTCATATCCTCCAACGGACAAGAAAATGGGCGTGGCCAGTGATGTGTAAATCCAAATATTGGACTAACTTTCCAAATATAAGTGACAACATCGTTGGGGAATTAAGAAGCTTCTTAGTTAGTGATCCCCATTAATGTTGAACTTCATTACTTACCATCCCCCTCTCCTATATATATGGAGCTTGGGAGAAGGTACATGCACAACCTCGCAAAGAAACGAAGTGCTGAAAAAGAAATGAGACACTAGAAGATTAGAAGACAGAGCCGATATCAGCAGGAGGTGATAGGTAAAATCATCCCATAAAACTACAGGATGACGTATGAGAGAAATCATTAGGAACCTGTCGTTAGAATGAATAATATAAACCCACCTTCAAGCCGATTATGTTATACAATAGTTTTTGAGGTATGGGGTGTATTTGTTTATGTTTTAAAATGTTTTCCACACCCCATTGATGGATTATATGAGGAATGCAGTACAATCGACTAATGGGTTGACCCATGATTTATTCGATTTTGTGTTAGGTTATTGCGGGTTATCATTTTGGGTTTTAACTTGATTTAAATTTCCAGAATTTTTAAAACCCTTAACCCCCCTCATGTTTTCGATCTAACGTAGTGGGAGCGGTCCTAATGAACCAGGCTCCAACAATCTGCTACGTGGAAAATTTTTCACCTCCATGGAAAACCGACTGTGCGCCAATACTGACCATCTATGTTGGGGAAAGCACGTTGATGCACGCCACATGAAGAGATCGTGGCACAATGTCATGACGGTCATTGGAGCGGTTAGCACCAGCCGACATAGAGGAGGTGTGGCAGGCCAACGTGTGACAACGAGGAAAAAAGGATTTTTCATCTCATTAGCCTCAATAACTGGAGGGAGGCAGTCGACACACCGGCTGGCTGCAGGTGACAATGTGGCCCAACATTGCATGCCAATGGAGAGGTCGGCCAGCACACCCTTTGGATGTGGCAAAATTGGTAGAGCGGAGGTGGGGCACGCCACCTGTGGAGCACCCACGTGGCATCAAGGCCACTGTCTGCATTGGCAGCGGTGGGAGCTGGAGTCACCAGATCAATTGATGGGCGGGTGATGGGGCATGCGCCAGCGCTGCACTCAACAGCAAGGTAGTGGCACGCCGTCCACATCGCAGAGGACCTGCGACGCCATGTGGTGCAGCATTGGGTCAAACCCCATTGCATGACCCACTAAAATGGCTTCGTTCCACATCATTCATACTCGGACACATCATGTCCTTGTATCACTAGCGGCCCCCGCCGATAGGCAGGTGGCACCGTAGGGTCAGCCCAGCGGACCGACCCCTCACTTAGCTAGCTGACTCGTGGCCCAGTCAGGTCAGGCCATGCCTATTGGGCCAGGTTGAACCGAGTCGTGATGGACTTGAGTCGGGATGGGTTGACCCAAGCCATGTGGAACTGAGTCCAGCCGGTCAGACCCAGGCGGACCAGACTCATACCCAGTACTGTCTTATTACTCAAAACATTCCCTATCTTCTAAACCGGGCATCCCTTTGATGAAATTTCTATGAAATCGGGATCCTTAAAACAGGGATTTCCTTTTTTAGGAACTCCACCGAAGTTTTGGAGTATGTTTGGGAAAAATTGGGATGGATCTTATATGAATCCAACTAGGCCCTTGTCACTATAATGCCCATATCTCGCAAACTGTGCACCTGATTGACTAGAAGTATGTGAATTTGGGACTCTATTGGGGAGACTGATCATTTGGATTACTGTTTCATGAAATAAATGGATATAAATGTGGGGAGAGTTTGTAGAGAAGTTGTTCTACCATGTAGAGATTGTGTATGGAATCCTGCGGTTGGCTGTTACCTGAAGACTACTAGACGATTAGACAATTGGGAAGTCGAATTATGTTACTAAGCATGCCTACGATAGAGGAGGCTCTATGTGACCTAAAAGACCCATGGTACTCAATAAGAGGTGTATCTTAGGTTATCCAAGGTGGCAAGAGGCTCTTTCTAAGATGACATTACGAAGGTCGAAAGTGGCTTTGTGTGACCCAGCATGACCACAGTACCCATCGAGAATGGGTACCACAACATTTCTAGATTAGTGGGAACCGTCTCTGTATGAACCAGCATGACCAATGAAACTGATATAGGAAGAGTTTCTAGCAACCAAGGAGTTCGATGATGTGACAAACCTTCTATCGTTGACCTCAAAAAGTTACCTGGTGTGAAATTACTTCTGTTTTGTACTTTTTCATCCTATTATCTTCGCTGTTATACATGTGTGGTAATTTTACCTTTGTGGTACTATCTTCATGGTGTTACCTGTGTGTTACTTCTATCGTCGTGGTGTTACCAATATTATATACTACCCTCATGTATGAGATGAGTATATCTCGATAACATAAATATAAGAATGGAAATATTCCTAAGTAGGGTTGATGTATTGCTTTGTGGGTTTTCCATGTGGAACATTACGATACCTACAGAATCTCAGGGTTCCTACTGAGTATCATTATACTCACCCCTAAATGGGATACTCCCACACATTATTGTGTCTTCGGTAGACAATTTACTACATTGATCAAGGCTGGGGGAGCTAGGATTGGATAGTTCTCAAAGGTGGACCATTTGGATTGATGTGAAATAGAGACTACTGATCGTGAGCTGTACCTACCATTTAGTAGGATCCGTGGTGAAACATCCAGGAGCTGATTTTCAGCTTTCAGTTATTTTTTAATTTTCAGTTGTAATTCTACATTTCCTTTTGGGCATGTATTATGGTCCCTTTTATTTTTGTACACTTTTACTTCATCAATTTACTTATTGGATGCTTATTGTTTCCCTATACTCTATGTGTTTGTAGAATGTTAAAGGAAATTCATTCTCGTTTTAGGGATATGCCTTTCTGGTGATAGTCGCCAGCCCTTGTCTTATAGATGGTGAGCTTGGGATAGTCATGGTATTTTTCTTGGGGGACGGTTCATGACCAAATGGTATTTGAGAAGTTCGGTTCTACCAAACTACATGGACGCTGATCATTTCTGTGTGGAAATAGAGTTAAGTATTATGTGTGTGGTATTCAGTTTGGGGAATCAACTGTTGGTGCGGTGGCCAAAATATCAATACACCAAGACCGTGGATTCTAGTTTCTAATTCAGTTCTTGAAAACACTGATTCTGTGTGTTTTTGGAATGTTTTTCCTTTTGATTTCCATCAGTCAGCTCATTTGGTATGATTTAATGATCTGGGTGCACCTGTTATTTATTAGGATAAATCCACATAGACATCCAACTAAGATTCTTGAGTAGTACGAGATGATGTCCCACCACGTGATGAGGCCTCATTGCATGGAACAAATACGAATTTAGTTCCTTTGGGTGGGGTACCAGCAATAACACAACTTAGTGGGCAGCAGTTACCACCAGCCGCACTAGCGTACGGTGCACGCTGAATAAACATGTTGCACAAGTTATAACATTATAGACCACTGAGTTTTCATGGAGAGATAGATTCCCAGGTAGAGGAGGACTGGATGGAAGCTATGGCTAGAGTTTTCCACCTTGTTCAGACACCAGTACAGAAGGTGGGGATCATAGATGCTATTATTTTCTAGTGCATGATCATGATGATGGACAGAGAGGTGAAGAGGCTTTGGTACATGTGCCATTGCCAGAGATGGTACCTTCACGAAGTTTTCTGGCTATATCACTACTCGTTGATTAGTATTTAAATCTGACGATACCTTTAGAGGACACAAGTATGCTTAGTGCCTTACATGTTTTTTAGCATTAGATGGCAGTCATGGTATATAGCCTTCTACGTGGCTCAGCAAGACAATGACTTGGTTTTGGTTACCCTGAACTTGTGAAGAGGTTAATTTTCTTTGGACAAGCTAGAGAACCTTACTCATAGAAGGGGGTATCTTGATATAAAGGGATAAGGGATGTGGTCTCCCAAGAGCATCTATATATTTAATATGACGGTAGCTGAGTATCAATAGTGGCATATCCATGATCCAGGTTCGTGATGAATATAGTATGGTCAGTACATCAGGGATTAGACCTCCAAGTGATGTGTTTTTGGGGTTATATGTGCCAGAACTATTCCTATATGCATTCATACCAATGAAAGGGTTCTAGATATAAGCTTTGTGGTTAAATGTTCCTTGGCTGAATGGTTTCATCCAGTGAATGTTAGTAGTGGGAAAGCAGGAAGAAGAGGACAATCTCAGAGACACAGGCATGTAAAATGTGTTGGGAAGAGGATTTTATGGGGACTAAGGAATCTTTAGGGCAGGAGATATTGAAGTGGATCTAGAAGAGCAGCATGAGGTGGTATACATTTCAACATGTTACAACCACAACCCCAAAGTTGTCCCCACTAGGATCAGGGAGATGGAGGATGTGGAAAGGGAGTAGCTTCATGGGGTTAAGGAGTGTGACCTAAGGTCTCCATGAACGTTTCTATTTATCAGTCTGTGACTACTACTAGATGTGGTATTAATAGACATATTTAACAATCATTCCTTTTTTCCACGAATCTTTTTCAACACATAAAGTTTCCAGTTAAGCCGTTGACGTGACCCTCATATCTATATATACATTTTGGAGGATACTCGATAATCACACTTATGTTGTATCATCCCACATTTTTAAAGAATAATAGGTTTTCATATCTATTTCTTTTTATGAATTAGATAGTGTTTTAGAGGCTTAAAATGAGTATAAATCTTACCTTAAGCATACAATACTCTAATATTTTAAAAGATAGTTTTAACACCATTTGATGGAAAAGCCTTTTTAAACCTTTATTTTGACAATTTTATAAGCTCTATTTGTCAAAATAAACTTTTTCCATATAATTGGGTCATTGAAATTTACCTTGGATAAATTTCTTTTATTTTTCTGATAATGTTCATTTTTAATGAATAGTTAAAAATGTTGTATTTTAATTCAAAACCTCATTTTAATCTAATTAATTTATATGGTTATTTTATATTTATAAATTGTTTTAAAGTGCAATTTTAATATATTTTTACCATTTAATCCAATGGTGGACATTGGAATTAATTTCATTTTGAAATTAGACATAAATTAGAGTCAATATTTTGAGATATATTGTTTCCCAAAAGCACACTATTTGTTTTGACAATGAGATTTAATTATTAAAGTAATTAATGAAACTTATATGTTTTTCATTTTTTAAAATAGAAATCATTTTTTAATTCAGAATATCAAATATATCTTTGAGTGAATTGTTTTTATTTTTCTGAAAAACATTAATTTCTGATGAATAGTGAAACCATAAAGTGGTAGTTAAAAAGATGATTTTTTGTTTAAATGAAAATTTTATTCTTCTATAAATTGAATTTTAAAAATAAAACTTAAATTGTTGTAATTAGTAAGTAATATTGGGTTTAATGGGATGAAATTAATTTTTCGTGAATATTAACTTTTAATTTTTATTAATCGCGATTATAGGTAATTAGTGTAATTTATGTTAAACATAATGTTATAATAAAATGAAATTACATTTACACTTGTCCTACACATATTAGATGAGTCATGGACCACCATTACAATCCATGGGAATATTTTTGGACCCCAATGGAGCCATGTGGGTTATATAATGACATTAATAATTTTTTTAAAGTTAAAATAAAAATTCCACAAACCTGTATTCTTTTACTAATTTTTTTTAAATGTGGTTATATATGATATATTTTTGACTATAAATATTCATTATGAAGATAATAAGATTTCCTACATCCTGAATATTTATTTATAATTTTTATACATTAAATAAATTTATTTATTTATGACACTATGATGATGCAGTGATTACCTCATTAATGAATGATTTAAATAAAATGAAATGATAGGTTAAAATATAAGACTTAAATTTGTAGAAAACCAATTAAATGTTTGGATTTAGAACTCATATAACCTTATCCTAGAAATATATCATTGTATGATATTTAAAATCTGAAAATCATTTTATAATAAAGTAACATTTCAAGACATTCCAAAAGAAACCCCCACCCTCTTATAGAACGCCTCCACCTCTACCCCCTTAACCACTCCTCTCAAGACTTTGGATCGATAAAATCTACACATATTATCACACCACATCCCTATCATACTCCTAGAAGCCACACATTGGGCATAAGTCTTCCCAAGGAAGCATTTGGGTCAAATCAAAAAGAGTTACCTGATTTAGAGTTAATGTCTTCTCTCGAGTTTCATTCTTTTATTTCCATTCTTTACACCTCTTAAAATTCTTATTATTTGATTGCATAATGAAACCAGTAACCTCAATATACTAGGATATTTTTATGAGAAGTATTTGATTAACACATACACACACCTCCGTCTATTGGTTAAAGAACACATTGTTTATGTGGGTAGTGAATTACTGCCTTGCGAAAAGATGATTGCTCAATATTATTCTGTCACCATTTATAGTGGCCATTAAGATATCCCTATATTTATATAAGATATATATTATTCTTATGTTTTCCTTGGGATTATGTATTTTTAATTTTTGGCATACCTTTATGGATTCTATTATTGGTAAACATGGTAATTTAATTTTAGGAAGTGCGTACTACCGGACCCCCAATGTGATTTGAATCATTAATGAAATATGTGGGACGTAAAAAAGATGGAGTAAATGATATTATATATGATATTATTCTGGAACTATAATAAACCTTTATATAATTTTGATTTCATTCCATTAAATACTAAATAGAAATGAAATTAGCGTTCATACGTACGTACTACTTACCGTCTCCATGAACAGTGAATTTTATTTTTCTCCTTTAAATGTTATGTAATATTATAAATGCATTTATATACTATATATATATGATATATATGTAATATATACATCAATAATATAAATATGGGGATAATAGATATTTTACCACAAGAAAAACATGTAATTATAAGAAGTTTATTTTTGACTCAAGTACCAAAGATCGATGAAACGACCATTTTTAGCATAAATGATTACATAATGTTCATAACATGGTAATAAGTGATATAAAAGGAATAATTAACTTGAAATAGTTCCTTAATAAAGTAGATATTAACTAGTGTTTATTATTCAAGATATTAAAGAACGGTCGAGTCATGTCGAACACGTGGTAAGGGACTTCGTCTCAATCTCCTTTAATTGAGGAATCTTTTGTTTTATACACTACTTTATTTTATATGGTGTATAAACCACTTTTACATTAAGATTTCTCCAAAAGAAATTGTTTCTCTACTAATAATTTTACTAAATGACAAAAATATTGTTTCTTTTAAATGTACGCACTAACAACAACCTTACCGCCGCCGCGAGTATTATTTGATCTTTGGCATCCTCAACAAGCTGTAATGTTTTTAAAAGAAAATAAATACCAAATAATTTTTATGTATATTTGTCTTGAATATGGTTTTGAATAAGGATTCTTTTAAGTTAATATATTTAAATGATATATTGTGATTGAAATGTGGAAATGTTATCATTCCTTTCTTTTGGATTTATGTGTTATGATTTTATAATTGTACATGAACATTTTACGGGTGGTTACATGATAATCCAAATGACGGGTGGTGTCATGAAAACCAGGATGGGTCTTTACATTTTAACCTCCCATTCATTGGGTATGGATGTCAGCCGTAGGGCTATTCCGTTTAGTGATATTTGTGGAAGTTGACTGTATGGTTATTCAATTTAAGTACATTTATGTCCCAAGTTAACTTTATATGATATGTGTTATTTATATGGGTTTATGGTAATCTTTTTGTTACAAAAGGGTAAGAAATTATCATTTATTCAGTGAATAGTATTTACTACTTCATCAAGGTGAAAAGTATTACTTATGATAATGTATTCATGGTTCACTTGTAGTTTTGAAAAACTAACAGTTTTCCTTCATTATGTATCCCTTACTGAAATTTATAAGATCATCCCTTGTTATTGAAATGTTTTTCATAGGACATAAAGTAGAATTGGGTCACGGATGGGATCAAAGGAAAATCATGCTATCTAAAACATGGAACTAGACATTACTCTTTTTTTCAAGAGTTTTTTTATGGAAAAAATGTAAATTTAGTAGAAGTGTCTACTTTTTAATCTTCTGAGATGTAATAGTTATGTCTTAATTCTCTAAAGCTCTAATCTTGAAAATATCCTCAATGTGAATTATTCATTTAATTCAAGATTATGTAATGTTTTTAGGTCGGGTCACTATTGTTGGTATCAGAGGTCTGTTTAGATAACTTTATGAGATAGAATATTTATAAATTCATGTCCATTAATTAATTTAATGTATTATTGAAATGATATAGCATTTAAATATTACCAAGCAGATTCCCCTAAGATATTTATATTTTTAGAATAGTTTTCATTAGAGGAAACATGGAAGATATGTTAGGACAACATCAGGAGGAAAAAAACCTTCCAAATAAGAAACCTGAAACGGTAAGAATCAAAACTAAATAGTTTGTTGCAGTGATGGAATAGTTAACTAAGGCTATAAATTTTGGTGGTGTCCATACACGAGATCCTCCAGATCAACCATAGAGGAACATTTCAGTAGTGGAGCAATTCATGAGGCAACATCCCCCTTCATTTAGAGGATCATCTGACCATGTTGTAGCAAGATGGTGGATTAAAGAACTGGATAACATTTTTGATGTCATGGGGTGTTCATAACCTCAAAAGGATAGTCTTGTTGTTGATCGTTTTGAAGGTGAAGCTGATCTGTGGTGGTTGATTGTGAAAAATATCTAGGATAGTGAGGAAATTGTTGATCCTGACTAGGTTGAATTAAAATGTATGTTTCTTGAGAAATATTTTCCTAAGGTGGTTCGTCTTAGGATGGAAAATTAATTCCTATAATTGAGGAAGGAGGATGACTCAGTGGCTGCTTATAATAAAAATTTTACTCGACTGGAAAGGTATGCTCCAAATTTCATTCAAGATATTGATAGTAAAATCATCCATTTTTACTCATGGTTAAAACCAAATTATCGAAGAGATTTAGCGTCTAAAGGGTTGAAATGTTTTGAAAATTTTGTTTGATTTGCAGAGATGGTGGAAATGAAGTTTGTTGATGATCAGGTGTTCTTTGACAGACAAAAGAATAAGAGGTCCAATTGGCAAGAAAAGTGAAAACATTCCTTAACGAATCCTCGAGGTAAGAAAAACAGATATCCATTATTTGATAAGTGTGGTAAAATGAATCATGGAGAATGTTTATCCATGTCTAGAAAGTACATTTTCTGTGGTATGTCTGGACATATTTCTCGTAACTTTAAGGAAGATGATCGTGGAGGCAATGAAAAGCCAGCAGTAAGATGTTTTAAGTGTAATGAAATCGGTCATTTTGCAAATGAGTGTCATGAAAAGAACTCAACTAAGGGAAAGCAGCCAAACTACAAGAATAAAGGGGTGGTGAAATCCTTTGCAACTACATCATCAAATGTCAGGCCATCGAATGAAGTAGTATCAGGTACACTATTTTTTTGATCAGATTATGGCAATGTGTAGTTTGATTTAGGGTCTACACATTCATTCATTTTTGAGAAGTTTTCTTGTAAATTGGGAATTCCATCTCAAGATATAAATCCTGAACATATGGTAAAAACACCAGGGAAAATGTTGAGACAAATAGAAATTATAAGAAACTTCCTATCCTTGTTTGTGGAATGAATCTACCAGAAAACCTTATTGTTTTTTCACTAGTATAGTTTGATGTCATTTGCGCATGGATTGGATTTCTGTTTATCATGTTAATATTGACTGCAGGGCTAAAGAGGATTCTTTTTCGAAAGATTTTCAATTTGAGTACAAGAATGAACCCTTGCTTTTGATAACATATAAGGTGGTTGAGAAACTAGTAAAGGATGGAAATTAATGTTACCTTGAACATATTGTTGAAAACAAAGGAAGTATTCAGATTAATGATGTTTCCATGGTAAATTAGTATCTTGATGTTTTTCCTGATGATTTACCTTGTATTATACCTGATCGGGAAGTTGAATTTTCTATTGACTTAGTTATTGATTGTAAGCCAATTTCAAAACCCCATTATCAAATGGATCAATTTGATCTTTTAGAGTTAATGAATAAATTCAACGAGTTATTTGATAATGGTATCATTTGACCTAGCACATCACGATACGGTGATCCGGTCTTGTTTTCTCAAAAGAAAGATAGTTCAATGATACTTTACATTGATTATAGAGCATTGAATAACATCACTGTTAAGAACAAGAATCATTTTACTCATATAGATGATTTTTTTGATCAGATCTAGGGAGCTCTGTATTTTCTGAAGATTAACCTGAGGTTGGGGTTCCATTTGTTGAAAGTAGAAGATGCAGACATTCTGATGACCACATTTCGTACTAGATATGGACATTATCAATATGTAGTTATGCCTTTTGGGTTATCCAATGCACCTTCTGTATTCATGGATCTAATGAATAGAATTTCCATGATTTCTTGGATAAGTTTGTGGTAGTGTTCATTTATGATATTTTGGTTTTTTACAAAAGTAATGAGGAACATGAAAATAATTTATGTTAAATCATCCAATCCTAAAATGAAAAAATTTGTATGGGAATTTCACCAAGTGTGAGTTTTGGTGGCAACAAATTTCATTGCTTGGTCACATTGTTTCTAAAGATGGAATAAATATTGATCCTGCAAAAACAAGTTTTTTGGAAGAATGGCCAAGACCCACAAATGTAACTGAGATTCTTAGTTTTCATGGTTTGGAAGGCTATTACCAGAGTTTTGTTCAAAATTTATCATGGTTATCTAGCCCAATGACAATGTTAACTCAAAAGGTTGTTATGTTCATATAGAAAAAAGAAGGTGATGATTTGTTTTAGGACATGAAATGATTATTGGTCAATGCTCATGTTTTGGAACTACCTTCCAGAAATGGTGACTTTGTTATCTACAGTGATGCTTCATTGAAGAGACATTGTTGTGTCATAATACAGAATGATCAGGTAATTGATTATACTTCATGTCTGTTGAAATCTCATGAGTTAAATTACCATATTCTTGATTTGGAATTAGATGTTTTATTTTTTACTTTATAAATTTAGAGGGATCAATTTTTTGGAGTAAAGTGTGAAATATATTCCAATCACAAATGTTTAATGTATATATTATTTCAAAAATATTTTAACATGAGACAGATGATATGGATGGAATTAATTAAGGATTATGATTGTAAAATTCATTATCATCCAGGAAAATAAAATAAACTGGCTGATGCTTTTAGTAATAAAAGTAATGCTTCATTAACCATGCTACGTTTGGAACGAGATCCATTGGTTTTTGATTTGATGAACTTCGGAATAGAAGTTGTTGGTGTAAGAATTTCTTCTGTTTTGTTTCATGTGTCAGTGAGAACATCTATAATAGACAGAATTAAGCTAACATAGAAGGAAGAAATTGAGTTGCAGAAAAATGTGGAGTTGGTTCAATAGTGTAAGATGATTGAACTTAACATTGATAATGATTGTGTTTTGTGATTTGGGTACATATTTAGTGTGCCTTGTGATTCACAGTTGAAGAGAGTGTTGTTATGTGAATCTCAAAGTTCTTCATTTTCAGTTCATCTATGCAGTACTAAGATGTATAGAGATCATCAAGAGTATTACTGGTGGGATGGAATGAAAAGATATATTGCTGATTTTACTATGAAGTGGTTGACATGTCAACTAGTTAATGTATAGTGGCAGTTACCGAAAGGGATGACTCGGACTTTTCCAGTGCCAGAGTCGAAATGGGAGAGTATATCCATGGACTTCGTTGTGGGATTAACCAAGACACCTCGAGGTAATAATGCAATCTCGATTATTGTTGATCGCTTGACTAAATCATCTCATTTCCATGATAAATGGGATAATTTTTCCCTAGATAAACTTTCATGATTATATCATAAAGAGATGTTTAGGTTACATGGTGTTCCCCTCTCCATTATATCTGATCGTGATCCCAGGATCACATCTAACTGTTTAAAAGCATTTCAAAAGTCGTTGGGTACAGAATTAAATCTTAGTATATCATTTCATCCTCAATCAATTAGGCAGTCAGAACGAACAATTAAGACATTGTAGGATATTCTACGTGCGTGTTTGATGTATTATCAGAGATGTTGTGACCAACATCATTCATTGGTCCAGTTTTATTATTATAAAAGTTTTCATTCCAGTATACAGAAGGAACCATTTGAGTCATTTTTATGGACAGCAGTGTCGAACTCTAGCTTTTTGGGATTAAATAGTTTAATGGTTGTTGATGGGGTCAGAATTGGGAGAATAGATGGCAGATAAATTTCAGCTAATACAAAATCACATGAGTACATATTAGAGTAGGTAGAAGAGATATGCAGTCTATAGGAGGAAGGACCTCTCTTTTGAGGTAGGTGTTCATGTATTCATCAATGTTTCTCCATAGAAATGTGTGATA
This sequence comes from Viscum album, assembly GCA_963277665.1. Lineage (NCBI taxonomy): Eukaryota > Viridiplantae > Streptophyta > Magnoliopsida > Santalales > Viscaceae > Viscum > Viscum album. The sequence continues at coordinate 175,373,815 of OY728135.1, read as the reverse complement.
CGATAATGTAAGAAAGGAAACATGAGTCCAAGGTTCATTAGACCATATGAAATTTTAGAAGGAGTTGGATTAGTTTCATATCGTGTGTCTTTAGCTCCTAATTTATCTTAGGTACACAATGTTTTTTATGTTTCTATGTTGAGAATTTATTTACAAGATCCATCCCATGTTTTGAGCCCAGAGGTAGTTTAGTTGGAAGAGAATCTATCTTATGGGGAACAACAGGTCCCGATTCATGACCAGAGGGAGCAAGTGTTTCTAAATATGGTGATTCATCATGTAATGGTTTTGTGGAAAAACCACAATATTGAAGAGGGAACATTGAAATCTGAAAATTCAATGAGGGATAAATACCCCCACTTATTCGATAAGTAAATAAATTATGGGGACACAATTTCTTAAAAGTGGGAAGGATGTAACATCCTACGTAAGTAAATAATAATTTATTTTCATATCAATGTCTATTTATTAATTAGATAGTGTTTTAGAGGCTTAAAATGACAATAAATCCAATCTTAAGCATAGAATACTCTTATTTTCTAAAAGAATATTTTACCACCTATTCATTGACAACCATTTTTAAATCTATATTTATACAATATTATAAGCACTATTTGTCAATGTAAACTTATTATTTAGAATTGAGGCATTGAAATTTACTTTGTAAAAATTTTGTGTATTTTTCTGATAATGTTAATTTTTTAATGAATTGTGAAATATGAGGTATTTTAATTCAAAACATCATTTCAATCTAATTTATTTACATGGATAGAATAATTTTTTAATTGGTTTTAAGGTGACATTTGAATTTATTTTTACCATTTAATCCAATGGTTGACATTAGAATTAATTTCACTTTGAAATTGGACATAAATAAGTGTCAATCTTTTGATATATATTGTTCCTTAAAAATAGGCTATTTGTCTGGTCAATGAAAATTATTTTTTAAATTAATTAATTCAACATATATGTTTTGAATTTTGTAAAATAGACATCATTTTTTAATTTAGAATATCAAATATAGCTTGGGGTAAATTTTTGGAATTTTTCTTGAAAACATCAATTTTTAAGAATAGTGAGACCACTAAGTGGTAGTTAAAAAACTGATTTTTCATTTAAATGAAAATTTACCACTTCTATGAAATTAATTTCAAAAATTCGACATACATGGTTGTCTTTATTAAGTAAAATGTGGTTCATTGGGATGGAAATAATTTTGGGTGAATAGTAACTTTTATGTTTTATTAATCGTGATTAAAGGTAATTAGTGCAATTAATGTTAAATATAATGTGATAATAATTTTAATTACCTTTACACTTGTAATACACATATTTTATGAGTCATGGCCGACCATTAAAATCCATGGGTCAATTTTTGGGACCCCATGGAGCCACTTGGGTATGATATTGGCATTAACAAATTTTTTTGAATTAAAAATCAAAATGTCACAAACATGTATTGTTTTATAAAAAAAATTTACATGGTGTTATATAAGTTATATTTTTTACTTTAAATACTATTTTAAAGATAAAAATATTTCTTACATCATGTTATTTTTTTACAATTTTTAGACATTAAATAAAAAAGTTTATTTACAACACAATGATGAGGCAGTGATTACAACATTAATGAATCATTAAAATAAAATATAAAGAAAATGTAAAATATAAGACTTACACATGTAAAATATCTATTGGATGGGTGTATTTTAAACCCTTATCACCTTATCCTATAAATAATTCATTGCGTGACCTTTAAAATCTGAGAAGCATTTTATAATAATGTAACATTTCAAGACATTCCAAAACTAACCCTCCTCCCTCTTTTATAATGCCCCCACCTCTACCCCTTATCCACACCGCTCAAGTCATTGTCTTGACCAAAATATTTACATATTATCTCTCCAAATCCCTCTATTACTCATAAAACCATAACATTGGGCAGAGGTCGTCCCAAGAAAGCCTTTGGCTCAAATCAAAAAGAGTAATCGAATTTATAGGTAATGTCTTCTATTGAGATTCTTTCTATTATATTTCTTCTTCACCCCCAAACATTCATTATCGTTCATTACAGAAAAGAACTAGTATACTCAATATACTATGATTTTGTTATGAGAATGATTTTATTTACACATACACACACCTCCGTGTAATGGTTAAAGAACATACTGTTTTTGTGGGTGGTGAATTACTGTGTCACAAAACATTGATTGTTCAATATTCTTTTAACACCCTTAATGGTGGACAATAAGTGTCACATTATTTATATATGATATATATTATGTTTATGTTTTACTTATTCTTATGTATTTTTCATTTTTGTCATACCTTTATGGTTTTCATTATGGGTAAAGGTGATAATTTCAATTTAGTAAGTGCAGACCACCGTTCCCTCAATGTGATTTGAATTTTTAATGCCATATGTGGGACATATATAGGATGAAGTTAATGATATAATATATGATATTATACTAGAATTAAAATATACCTTTATATAATTATGATTTCATTCCATTAAATATAAAATATAAATGATAGTAGTGTTCAAGGGTACGTACGACTTACCATCTCCATGAACAGTGAACTTCATTTCTTACCTCTAAATTTTATATAATACTATAAACACATTTATATACTGATATATATATATGATATATATTATATCCACTTAGTGAATATAATTCTTGAGATAATGGTCATTTTACCACATGAAAAACTTGTAATTATAAGATGATTATTTTTTACTCAAGTACCAAAGATAGAAAAAATTATCATTATTAACATAAATGATTACATAATGTTCATAACAGAGTAACAAGTTATATAAAATGTATAATTAAATTGAAAAAGGCATTTAAGCATGAAGATATTTACACAAATTTATTATTCAGGAGATTAAATAATGATCGAGTCATGTCGAACACGAAGTAAGGGACTACGTCTCAATCTCTCCTTTCATTGAGGAATATTTTGTTTTATACACTCTTTAATTTTATACAGTGTATAAACCCCTTTTACATTGACTTTTATTTAAAAGGAATCTTTTCTCTATGAAGCATTTTACTACATGACAAAAAATAATTCCTTTTTAACGTACGGGGTGACAATGACCTTTCTGTCACTAGATTATTATTTGATATTTGGATTCCTCAACAAGCCGTAATGTTTATAAAAGAAAATAAATACAAAATAATCTTTACATATTTTTGTATTGAAAATGGTATTGATTAAGTATTATTTTCTGTTAATTTATTTAAATTATATATTTTTATTGAAATGTGGAAATTTTATCATTCCATAATTTTGGATTTATGTGTCATGATTTTATAATAGTAAATGGACATTTGATGGGTGGTAACGTGATAAACCAAATGACGTGTAGTGCCACGAAAACCACGACAGGTGGTCATGTTATAACCTCTAATGCATTGGGTTTGGAAGTTGGCCATATGGCTATTCCATTTTGTGATATTTGTGGAAGTTGACAGTATGGTTATTATATTTATGTATGTTAATGTCCCAAGATACCTTTATATGTTATGTGTACTTTATAAATGGTTTTATGGTAATATTTTTATTACAAAAGGGGTAAGAAGTTATATTTTATTAAATGGAGAGTATTTACTATTCATAAAGGTGAAAAGTATTACTTATGATAATGCAATCATGGTTTACATGTAGTTTTAAAAAACTAACAGTTTTCCTTCCTTGTGTATCCCTTATTGAGCTTTATATGCCCATACCATGTTTTTGAAATTTTTTTCATATGACATAAAGTGGAATTGGTTCAACGATGGGATCAAAGGAATATCATGCCATCTAAAATATGGAACTAGACATTACTCATTTTTTTCAAGAGTTTTTATTTCATGGGAAAATTGGAAACTGAGTAGATGTGTCTACTTTTTAATCTTTTCATATGTAATAGTTATGTCATAACAAACTATTTCTTTAAACATGAAAAGATCCTAAAAGTGAATTATTCATATAATTCAATATTAGTTAATGTTTTAAGCTCAGGTCCATATATACGCCGATGGGTTGGTCTGACCCTTAAGGTCATATTTTATGTTAGAACCTCTTGATGGATGCATCGAGGACTAATGGCGTGAGATTAGGAATGTACTGGACATCCACAGTTCATACTCAGATTGACTATATGAGTCAAAATGGATGTATTATATCAGTAGTATTGGAATGTGGTTTTCCTTAGTCGGAAAAAGAGGAAACCGACACAACACATGATAAACTCATGAATAGGAGGTACAACTGATCATCTTGAGTCAACCAACCTTACCCCCATGGAAGCGAGTGTTTTTGGTTTTCAATTCCCAACTGATGTGGCCGAGTGTGGGGACATCATTTCAAAATATATTTCTAGGATTAACCCCAAAGGGATATGGACTTCTACATTGGGTGGGTACTACCAGAGATTTGAACATGACTATATAGGGTAGCAAAACCCTTGTCAACTTTGAAGAAGAAGGTCGTGCCATTCTTGTGGATGAAGAAGTGTCACAAAATCTTTCAAGAGCTGAGATAGGGACTGACATGTTCCCCAATATTGAGGCCACTAGAAGAGGGCGTTGAGTATATAGTCTACCATAACACATCAAGGACAAGACTAGGATGTTTCCTAATGCAGGAGTGGGCAGTGATCGCCTATGGCTCACAATAGTAGTGAAAGAACTAGTAGAACTATGATACCTATTACCTGTAGTTAAAAGAAATGGTATTTGTGTTGAAGATGTGGAGACACAACTTGATGGGTGAATGGTTTACTGTTTACATTGATCACAAGATTCTGTGGTGTATCTTATCACTGATGTTCCTGAACCTAAGTTATCGACGATGGCTAGAGATCTTCATGGAGTTTGACCATGAGATAGTCTATAATATTGGGAAGGATAAAAAGGTAGCAGACGCACATAGTTGGACGTATGGTCTACAAATGCTTATTTTTGTGTCAGATTAGATAATCGCACTATAGATATCCATCGTGGATAACGATTGGGAATCTACCCCTAGTATGTGACTGTCACTCCCCTAATTCTTCAGCAAATTAGGGGGTCATAGCTCAAGACGTTGACTGTGAGGTATGACATGCTCAAATATTCTCACGATGTTCTCTTTAATGATTTTATAAAGGTGGGGAGAAATTCATACACTTTATAGGATGCACAACGGTACTAGTGACGCTTCAGAGGAGTTGTTTATTGATATTCATACATACCCTTTAACAATACATCCTGTAGTGGTGAATATGACCAGGACCTCCTGCGTCCGTACTGATTGCCCGAGAAGAAGGAAGAAGTTACCTAGTTTGTATCATGATGCATCACTTGTTTTCAAGTGAAAACTGCTTAGACCAGGCAGAAGTATTATGCCAATAGAAGGAGGAAGACCATTTATTCCTACGGGTCTCACCCTTCCGAGGTTTTTAATGATTTGGCCAGGTGGAATGCTGACTCTGACAATCATCAGGCCATTCTAGATTCTCAACATAGTGGCAGAGGGGGTGTAACATCTATCTCATTCCACACATATGCACCCGGTTTATAATGTTATCCATGTGTCCGAGCTAAAGAAATGCGTTCATGATCCATTGCACATTATCAAATAGGAATAGTTGTACATTGGCGATGGGGTGACTATTATAGTGTTCCCGGTGGAGTTTTAGGATCTACAGGAGCGGGTCCTACTTGGGAGGCTGATACCTCTAGTGTGCGTTCACTGGTATCATAGAAACCTCCAGAGATCACATGGGAGTGGGAGAATCATATTCCATCTCAGTAAACCCATTTGTTTCCTTAGTCTTTTTTTTGGATTTCAGGGAAAAAATCCTTATGATGGGGAGAATTTAATGTCTTGGAAGATCTGTCTAGTTTTTTTTAATGATTTAGAATTTTTTTCCTTGTCAGAAAATTTGACGTCATTTGATTTTGAGGCCCAGAGTGCTCAGAATGATCCGTCAGTGTTTTCTTAAACATTAAATAGTGTTCAGATGTAATTTTCATGAAAAAGTGAAATAACTCTTAAACAGCTTCTTGGATCAGAAATCTAAGGGCACCGTTGGGTTTAGGATGTCAGGTTTACCCTATTCATGCCTTATGTTTAATCGGTGAGGGCCTCCTATGAGAATACCTGAAAATTCCATAACCGTAAATAAAATAATTAAATAAAATTATCTTAATTTTTAAATGATTATAACTCACAAACGGTAAATCAGATTAAAAATCTAAGACCATGATAGAACTCGTGAGGGTATACTTACTTTAGGAATATACTAACATTGGCTAGCGTGGGCCACCCATGAAGGATATTTTTTGACTATAAATAATATAAACATGTGACTATTATTTTATTTTAAAATCCATAACATCTATATGGTAACTCTGATTGAAAATATGAGGGTCCCATTGAGTTTGTTTGGGCATGCTGTCCTTAGGTGAATCCTAATCTCTACCCATGTAGGTTGAGGGTGGACATAATTAATATATTGAACTTTTGTTCAGGTATGTTCAGTAAACGCGAAAGCATTATTTTATAACTTTTGAACCATTGATCGGATTAAAAATATGAAGGCACCATTGAATCTGTAGTATTAGGATTCACATAAGGGAGGCCTCACATTGATGATAGTAGGTCCTGAAAAAAGTTTTTTTTTTGACTTTTTAAAAGAAAAAAATGAAATAATTTTATTATTTTATTTCATATCCTCCAACAGACATTAAAAGGGGTGGGTCTAGTGTTCTGTCATGCCAATAAATGGATCGAACAACAAACTCTGATAACGATGTTGTTGGAGAATTAGGAAACTTCGTAATTAGTGAGACCCATTAAATTAAAACGTCGTTACTTACCAACCCCCTCATATATATATGGAGCTTGGGGAAAGTACCGACATAGATTCTCCATGCAATGATGTGCTGAAAGAGAATCGATACACCATAACCATTATAGATGGAGTTGATTCTAGTGGGAGGTGACAGGTGACAGCGAACCACAATCTGGAGGATGTCATGCGAATGACTTCATTGGAAACCTATTACAAGAATGACCAACATCAACCCACCGTCATGATGTTGACGTCCTCTAATGGGTTTCAAGGTAGGGTGTTTATTCATTTATGTTTGAAAAGTTTTCCTCTTCCCTCATCTTGAATTATACAAAGAACGTGGGTCAACAAACTAATAGGTTGACCCATGATTCATTTTTTTGTTTTAGGGTATTGCGGGGTATAATTTTGGGGTTTATGTTGATTTAAATCCCAATAGGTTGTTAATCCCATAGGCCCCTGATGTTTATGATCTCACTTGGAGGGCATGGGCCTAACAAACCCAACCCGAACAGTATGCTACATTACTAATTTTTTACCACCCAGAAACACCAACGGCGTGATAATACCGACCAGAAATGTTGGGGAAAGCACATCGACGCATTCCATAAGAAGTGGATGCAGCACAAAGATGTCGTTGTCATCAGAGAGGCTGACACCGACCGACCTTGGAGGATGTGTTGTGCGCCATTGCACATGGATGATGAACAAAGAAGGCCGCAAAAACATCAAATAGTATGTTAATTGAATGATTAATACAATATTAACTATTTGTGGTTCATCCATTTGTAACATCCCTGGTAAATAATGAATAAGACATATTCATATTTATTAATATTTTTAATTAAATATTATTTTTAATTTGAAGTGGTTTCTATGTACGATAGCATCCCCGATACACAACAATGAGTTCCTTTGAAATCTTATGTTACACGCTAATAATATAATTTCAAATGGTAGTTAACACATAGTCGTTGTACTGGCTGGAATGAATAGAAATAACTAAGATACAAATATATATGTTTGTACATTTATCCAATAAAAGATAAAGGCTTAAAATAAGAAAGGAATTCAATTTTATACATAAATACATTAATATTCACTAAAAGGTTCATTTATCGCCTTTTGATGGTGAACCCTCTATAAATATAGTTTTGGTCACTCTTAAACATTCTTTTCGACCAAATAAAATCCTTCTTTATAATTGGGACATCAAAATTTACTTTGTGTATTTTTTTGTTATTGTTTCGATAAAGTTCATTTTTTATGAAAAAGTGAAATGATGTTGTATTTTAATTCAAAACCACATTTAATATAATTTATTGATATGATTATATTATATTTTTAATTGTTTTTAAAGTGAAACCATAAAATATTATTACCATTTGATTCAATGGAGGACTTTCAAATTAATTTCACTTTGAAATTCGACATAAACAAATATCAATCTTTTGATATATATTGTTTCTTAAAAACACGCTATTTGTTTTGACAGCGGGAGTTAATTATTAAATTAATTTATTCTACTTATATTCATTGAATTAGGTAATATAAACATCATTTTTGAATTCGGAATATCGAATATAGCTTAGAGTGAATTTTCGCAATTTTCGGAAAAACTCCAATTTTTGAGGAATAGTTAAACCACTAAGTGGCAATCAAGCAAACTGATTTTTCAGTTAAATGAAATTTTACCACTAATGTGTATTGAATTTTGAAAATCCGACATACATGGTTGTCATTAGTATGTAAAATTTGGTTCAATGGGATGAAAATAGTTTTTTTTGATGAATAGTAATTTTTTTTCATTAATCGTGGTTAGAGGTAATTAGTGTAATTTAAGGTAAAAAAGATATTATAAAAATATGAAAACACCATGACACTTGTCCTACCCCTATTAGATGGGTCATGGCCGACCAAGACAACCCATGGGTCGATTTAGGGGACCCTATGGAGCCTCTTGGGTGAGATAATGACTTTAATGCCTTTTTTAAAATAAAGGTGAAAATGACACTAACATAAATTATTTTACTATGAATCTTTTTAGAAGGGGTTATACTAATCATATTTTTTCCTATAAATACTATTTGTAAAGATAAAAAGATTTCCTACATCAGGATATTTTTGTTATAATTTTTAGACATTAAATAAATTAATTTAATTATGACATCATGATGAGGCAATAATGACCTCATTAATAAACAGTTTAAATAAAATGAAACGATAATATAAAATCTAAGACCTACACTTATCCAAATACTATTGGATGGGAATATTTTGAAGCCTTATCATCTTATCTTCGACATATATCAATGTGGGACGTTATAAATTCGAAACAATTTTGAAAATAAAATAACAGTTTCATGATTTCCAAAAGTGCCCCTCCTCTCCTCTTATAAAAGGCCCCCACCTCTACCTCATTTCACACACTCCTCAAGCCTTTTTCTCGGCCCGTCCCTGCCCATTTACTCTCTCCAAATTCCTCTTCTAATCTTAGAGGATTCCCTTTGTAAATAATCTTTTCAAAGGAAGCCTTTAGGCTCAAATCAAAAGGAGTTACACTTTTAATGGTAATTCATTCTCTCATGTTCATTTGTTTTATTTTGCTTCTCCAACCCCCTAAACTCTTTTTATTTACTTATTTTGTAAAAAAACCAATATATTAAATATACTAGGATTTGGTTATAATATTTTTTCGAGCTACACTCTCACACAACTACATCAAATGGTTAAAGAACATACGGTTTCCGTGGATGGAAAAATTCTGCCACCCGAAACGATGATTGTTCAATACTCATCTATCACCTTAAAAGGGGGCCATTATGATTTCACCCTTTTTATATATGATATATAATATGTTTATTATTTTCTAAAGCTTCTGTATTTTTCATTTATGGAATACCATTATTGTTTCCATTATGGATAAAACACGATATCTTCATTTTAGGAAGTGCGGACTACCGCCCCCTGAAAGTGATTTGATTCGTTATTACCATAAGTGGGATGTGTAAAGGATAATGTTAATGATATTATATATGTTATTATACTGGAATTATAATATACTCTTATATCATTATGATTCCATTCCATAAATTACGAAATAGAAATGGAAGTAGTGTTCATGCGTACGTACGGCTTACCGTCTCCATGAACGGTGCATTTCATTTCTTACCTCTAAATGTGATGTAACATTATAAATACATGTATATTCGGAATATATATGATATATATGTTATCCAAATAATTAATATCATTTTGGATATAACTAACCTTTGACCAAATTAACAACATGTAAGTGTAAGAAGTCTATTTTTGACTTAAGAACCAAATACTGACAAAATGCACATTATTAACTTAAATGATTACATGATGTTCATAACATAGGATAAAACGAATAATCAACTTGAAAAAATATTCTTAAGCAAGTAGAGATTAACTCAAGTTTATTATTCAGGAGATTAAAGAACAGTCGTGTCAAGTCGGATATGAGGTATGGGACTTCATCTCAATCTCCTTTCATTGAGGCATATATTAATTTATACACAACCTTATTTTATACGGTGTATAAACCCCTTTGAATTTTACGCTTATTCAAAAGGAATCTTTTTTATACGAAGCATTTTACTAAACGACAAAAGGGAATGTTTTTCTTGTCGTATGTTTGCGGCGACAACGACTTCTCCGCCGCCGTGACCATTATTGGAGTTTCGGCTTTCTTTACAAGCCATAACTTATTTTTAAAAGAAAAAATAAATTCCATGTTTTAATTTTCTTTTACATTGGTATTGAAAATGGTTTTCATAATGTTTTTATTATATGAATGTGTTGTATTTATATCTCATAATTGAAAAATGGAAATGTTATGTTTCCTTTATGCATGTTTTATGTGATACGATTATGTTATGTTTCATGGGAATTATTAGGAAGACGGGTGGTTCTGTGATAAACTAATGGCGGGTGAGCCCGTTATAGCTCTCCAATGCATTGGGTAACGCGAAGGAGTGAAACGTTAAGGATTCTCCGAAGAGATTTAGGGAATATACTATGATGGGTATACCAAATGTAACCAAGAGGGTTACCCCCTACGTAAGAATGTTATGAATGGCTCAAGTTACCTTTATGTCTTATGATTTCTATGATTTATTCATGATTTTATGAGGTATGTTAATGTGCCTATGTTTTATGGGTAAAGCATGGTTTCATTCTTATGTATATATGAACTCATGTTTTCCTTTCCATGTTTTTATAACCCATACTGAGTTTTTATGCTCATCCCATGTTTTTTGAAATGTTTTTCACAGGTCAAGGGAAAGGTACATGATAAGATGATAGAGTCAAGGATGTGTCAAGAAAGAATCCATGTTTTATTTTCAATATGTTTCCATTGATGGGAAAAAATAATACTATCTTTTATTGTAACCACTTTGTTTAAATGTGGGATGTAATGAAATCTTTATGATCTAATTCTCTAAAACTCTAAACCTGAAAAGATCTTCAACGTGTAATCTTGTTACAACTAAAGATTATGTAAGGTTAAAGGCTGGGTCCTTATAGTTGGTATCAGAGGTCGGTTTAGAAAACATTAGGAGTTATAATTCTATTATATGATTATCCAAAAGTTTTTTTATGGTCAAATTGAAATGATATAGCATTTAAAGATTACCATGTTGCTTTATCTAATACATGTTTGTTCAGAATGGTTTTCCGCAGAGGAAATAGGGAAGCATTGCTAGGAAGGCATACGGAAGGAAATAACCTTCCAAACCAGCATCCTGAGATGGTCAGAATTGGAACTGAACAGTTTGTAACAGTAATGGTGTAGTTGTCTCAAGCGATAAATGGTGGTGGTATACATGCATGAGATCAGCCAGATCAACCGCAGAGGAACATGTCAGTGGTGGAACATTTCATGAGGCAACATCCCCCATCATTCAGAGGATCACATGACCCTGTGCTAGCTGAAGGTTGGATTAAAGCACTGGAGAAGATTTTCGATGTCATGGGGTGTTCAGACAATCAAAAGGTTAGTCTTGCTATTTACAGTTTGGAGGGTGAAGCAGATCAGTGGTGGTCGATGGTTAAAAATATCATGGACGCTGATGAGATTGATGCTCTCGATTGGGATGAATTCAAAGGTATTTTTCTTGATAAATATTTTCCTAAGGCTGTTCGACTTAGGATGGAAATACAATTCCTGGAATTGAGGCAAGAGGAAGACTCAGTGGCTGCCTATGAAGAAAGGTTCACTCGATTGGCAAGGTATGCTCCAAATTTTATCTGATACCTTGATAATAAACTCAATCATTTTTACTCAGGATTAAAGACAAAATATCGAAGGGCTTTAGCTTCTCGTGAGTTCAAAAGTTATGAAAAGCTTGTTTGATGTGCTGAGAAGGTGGAAATGGAGTTTGATGATGATAAAGTGTTCTATAACAACCAGAAAAATAAGAGACCGAGGTGGCAGGAGAAAGGAAAGAATTCTTCAAAAAAGTCTGATGGTAAGAGAACAAAGTTTCCAGTTTGTGATAATTGTTGTAAAAGGCATGCTGGGGAATGTCTTCGGAATTCTGGAAAGTGCTACCGATGTGGTAAGATGGGAAATAAGGCTCGTGATTGCACTAGAAAATATCAGGGGGATGGTAAGACCAAATTTGATTTACAGTTAGTGAAATGTTTTAAGTGCAATGAGATGGGTCACTATGAAAATGAGTGTCCAACAAAGAGCTTGAGTGATGGGAAGCAGTTAGAATACAAGCATAAAGGGGTGGTGAAATCCTTTGCAACTACTTCTGTAGATGTCGGGCCATCAAATGAAGTTGTATCAGGTACTTTGTTAGTTTTTTCAGATTATGCCAGTGTGTTGTTTGATTCGGGGTCTACACATTCTTTCATCTCTGAAAACTTTTCAAGTAAAATGGGAATACCATCTCAAGAAATGACTCCTGAACATCTGGTAAAAACACCTGGGGGAAATGTTGAGGCAAAAAGGATTTATACGAATCTTCCTATCCTTATCTGTGGAAAGAACCTACTTGCAAACATTATTGTTTTACCTCTAGTAGAGTTTGATGTTATCCTGGGTATGGATTGGCTATCAATTTACCATGCTAATATTGATTGTAGAGCTAAATAAGTTTCCTTTTAGAAAGACTTTCAGTTTGTGAACCTAAATGAACCCTTACTGTTGATAACATATCAAGAGGCTGAGAAACTTGTAAAATATGGAAATGAATGTTACCTTGCACACATTGTTGAAAACAAGGGAACTGTTCAGATTAATGATGTTCCAGTGGTAAATGAGTATCCTGATGTTTTTACTAATGAGTTTCCTGGAATAATACAGGATCGGAAAGTTGAATTTATTGTTGACTTAGTTTCTGATGCTATGCCAATTTCAAAACCCCCTTATCGAATGGCACAAATTGAACTTTTAGAGTTAAAGGAGAAATTTCAAGATTTATTAGAGAAAGGTTTCATCCGACCTAGCACATCACCATTGGGTGCTCCTGTTTTATTTGTCAAAAAGAATGATGGTTCTATGAGAATTTTAATTGATTATAGAGCCTCGAATAACATCACTGTTATGAACAAATATCCTTTGCCTCATATCGATTATTTGTTTGATCAGCTCTAGGGAGCTCAATATATTTCGATGATTGACTTGAGGCCGGGGTACCATCAGTTGAAATTAAAAGAAGGAGACGTTCCAAAGACTGCTTTTCGTACTAGATATGGCCATTATGAATTTGTAGTAATGCCTTTTGGGCTATCCAATGCACCTGCTGTATTCATGGACATAATGAATAGAATTTTCCATGAGATCTTGGATAAGTTTGTGGTGGTTTTCATTGATGATATTTTGGTGTTTTCTAAAAGTAAAGAGGATCATGAAAGTCATTTAAGGGTTGTTTTTCAAACCTTAAAAAAAGAAATTGTATGGGAAATTCAGCAAGTGTGAGTTTTGGTTGCAACAAATTTCATTCCTTGGTCACATTGTTTCTAAAGATGGGATAACCGTTGATCCTGCAAAAAAAAGGTTGTTGAAGAATGGCCAAGACCCACAAACATAACAGAGATTCATAGTTTCCTGGGTTTGGCAGGATATTACCGAAGGTTTGTTAGAAAGTTTTCACGGTTATCTGGTCCAATGACTAAGCTAACTCAAAAGGGTGTTAAGTTTATCTGGAAAAAAGAAGGTGATGATTGTTTTAAGGAACTGAAAAGAAGATTGGTGAATGCTCCAGTTTTGGCACTACCTTCCAGAAATGGTGAGTTTGTCATCTACAGCAATGCTTCATTGAGAGGACTTGGTTGTTTCCTAATGCAGAATGATCAGGTAATTGCTTATGCTTCATGACAATTGAAAACACATGAGGTAAATTACCCTACACATGATTTGGAATTAGCTGTTGTTGTTTTTGCTTTGAAAATTTGGAGGCATCATTTGTATGTATTAATGTGTGAAATATATACCGATCACAAAAGTTTAAAGTATATATTCGCTCAGAAAGAGTTAAACATGAGACAAAGAAGATGGCTAGAATTAATCAAGGATTATGATTGTACAATTCATTACCATCCGGGAAAAGAAAATAAAGTGGTTGATGCTTTGAGTCAAAAAAGTAATGCTTCATTAACAATGTTGCGTTTGGAACGTGATCCTTTGGTTAAGGATTTGATGAACTTTGGCATAGAAGTTGTTGGTGCAGGAAGTTCTTCTGTTTTGTTTCAGGTATCAGTGAGATCCTCTCTATCAGACAGAATCAAGCAAGCACAGAAGCAAGACAGTGAGTTGCATAAAAAGGTAGAGCTGGTTCAGAAAGGTTTGTTTCCGGAATTCAACATTGACAGTGATTGTGTTTTGAGATTTGGGAAGAGATTGTGTGTGCCTTGTGATTCACAGTTGAAGAGGGAGTTGTTATGCGAAGCTCATAGTTCACCGTTTTCAGTTCATCCTGGCAGTACTAAGATGTACAGATATCTGTGGGAGTATTACTGGTGGGATGGAATGAAAAGAGATATAGTTTTGGTCACTCTTATACATTATTTTGGACCAAATAAAATCCTTCTTTATAATTGGGACATCAAAATTTACTTTGTGTATGTTTTTGTTATTTTTCTGATAAAGTTCAATTTTTAAGAATAAGTGAAAAAATGTTGTATTTTAATTCAAAACCTCTTTTAATCTAATTTATTTATATGAAGATATTATCTTTTGAATTGTTTTTAATGTGAAACCATAAAAAGTTTTTACCATTTGATTCAATGGTGGACTTTGGAATTAATTTCACTTTGAAATTCGACATAAACAAATATCAATCTTTTGATATATATTGTTTCTTAAAAACACGCTATTTGTTTTGACAGCGGGAGTTAATTATTAAATTAATTAATTCTACTTATATTCTTCGAATTAGGTAATATAAACATCATTTTTTAATTCAGAATATCGAATATAGCTTAGAGTGAATTTTTGGCAATTTTCTGAAAAACTCCAATTTTTGATGAATAGTAAAACCACTAAGTGGTAATCAAGCAAACTGATTTTTCAGTTAAATGAAAGTTTACCACTAATGTGTATTGAATTTTAATAATCCGACATACATGGTTGTCATTAGTATGTAAAATGTGGTTCAATGGGATGAAAATAATTTTTTGGTGAATAATAACTACTTTTCATTAATCGCGATTAGAGGTAATTAGTGTAATTTAAAGTAAAAATGATATTATAAAAATATGAAAACACCATGACACTTGTCCTACCCCTATTGGATGAGTCATGGCCGACCGAGACAACCCATGGGTCGATTTAGGGGACCCTATGGAGCCTTTTGGTGAGATAATGACTTTAATGCCTTTTTTGAAATAAATGTGAAAACGACACTAACATAAATTGTTTTACTAAGAAAATTTTTAGAAGGGGATATACTAATCATATTTTTGTCCATAAATTCTATATGGAAATATAAAAAGATTTCCTACATCAGGATATTTTTGTTATAATTTTTAGACCTTAAATAAATTAATTTAATTATGACATCATGATGATGCAACGATGAACTCATTAATAAACAGTTTAAATAAAATGAAACGATAATATAAAATCTAAGACTTACACTTGTCCAAAAACTATTGGATGGGACTATTTCGAAGCCTTATCATCTTATCTTAGAAATATATCAATGTGGGACCTTAGAAATGCGAAACACGTTTGAAAATAAAATAATAGTTTCATGATTTCCAAAAGTGCCTCTCCTCTCCTCTTACAAAAGTCCCCCACCTCTACCTCATTTCACACACTCCTCAAGACTTTGGCTCGGCCATCCCATGCCCATTTACTCTCTCCAAATTTCTCTCCTTATCCTAGAGGATTCCCATTGGGATTAAGCCTTTTAATGGAAGCCTTTTGGATCAAATCAAAAGGAGTTACACTTTTAAAGGTAATTCATTCTCTCATGTTCATTTGTTTTATTTTTCTTCTCAAACCCCATAAACTCTTTTTATTTACTTCTTTTGTAACAACAACAGTATCTAAAATATACTAGGATGTTGTTATAAGATTTATTCGAGCTACACTCTCACACAACTACATCAAATGGTTAAGGAACATACGGTTTCCGTGGATGGTGAAATTCTGCCTCCCGAAACGATGATTGTTCAATACTCATCTAACACCTTCAAAGGTTTCCATTATGATGTAAATATTTTTATATATGATATATAATATGTTTATTCTTTTCTTAAGCTTCTGTATTTTTCATTTATGGCATAACATTATTGTTTCCATTATGGGTAAACACAATATTTTCATTTTAGGAAGTGCGGACTATCACCCCCTGAAAGTGATTGATTCGTTAATACCATATGTGGGATGTGTAAAGGATAAAGTTAATGATATTATATATGTTTTTATAATGGAATTATAATATACTCTTATATAATTATGATTCCATTCCAGAAAATACGAAATAGAAATGGAAGTAGCGTTCATGCGTACGTACGGCTTACCGTCTCCATGAATGGTGCATTTCATTTCTTACCTCTAAATGTGATGTAACATTATAAATACATTTATATGCTGAATATATATGATATATATGTTATCCAATTCATTAATATCATTCTGGATATAATGAAACTTTGACCAAATTAATAACATGTAATTGTAAGAAGTCAATTTTTGACTTAAGAACCAAATACTGTCAAAATGAACATTATTAACTTAAATGATTACATGATGTTCATAACATGGTATAAAAGGAATAATGAACTTGAAAAAAGGTTCTTAATCAAGTAGAGATTAACTCAAGTTTATTATTTAGGAGATTAAATAACGGTCAGGTCATGTTGGATACGAGGTATGGGACTTCGTCTCAATCTCCTTTCATTGAGGCATATTTTAATTTATACACAACCTTCTTTTATACGGTGTATAAACCCCTTTGACTTTTACGCTTATTCAAAAGGAATAGTTTTTATACGAAGCATTTTACTAAACGACAAAAGGGAATGTTTTTCTTGTCATACGTATGCGGAGAAAATGACTTCTCCTCCGCCGTGACCATTATTTGAGTTTTGGCTTCCTCTACAAGCCATAGCTTATTTTTAAAAGAAAAATAAATACCATGTTTTACTTTTCTATTACATTGGTATTGAAAATGGTTTTCATAATGTTTTTATTATATCAGTGTGTTGTATTGAAATCTCATGATTGAAATGTGGAAATGTTATGTTTCCTTTATGCATGTTTTATGTGATACGATTATGTTATGGTTCTTGGGCATTATTATGAAGACGGGTGGTTTCGTGATAAACTAAGGGCAGGTGAGCCTGTTATAGCTCTCCAATGCATTGGGTAACGCGAAGGAGTAAAACGTTAAGGTTTCTCCGAAGAGATTTAGGGAATATACTGTGATGGATATTCCAAACGTAACCAAGAGTGTTACACCCTACGTAAGAATGTTATGAATGCCTCAAGTTACATTTATGTCTTATGATTTCTATGATTTATTCATGATTTTATGAGGTATGTTAAAGTGCCTATGTTTTATGGATAAATTATGATTTCATTCTTATGTATATATGAACTCATGTTTTCCTTTCCATGTTTTTTATAACCCATACTGAGTTTTTATGGTCATCCCATGTTTTTTGAAATGTTTTTCACAGGTCACGGGAAAGGTACATGATAAGATGAGAGAGCCAAGGATGTGTCAAGAAAGAATCCATGTTTTATTTTCAATATGTTTTCATTGATGGGAAAAAAGAATACTATCTTTTATTGTAACCACTTTGTTTAAATGTGGGATGTAATGCAAGCTTTATGATCTAATTCTCTAAAACTCTAAACTTGAATAGATCCTCAACGTGTAATCTTGTGATAACTCAAGATTATCTAAGGTTTAAGGCTGGGGCCTTATACCATTACACCAAAAACATTAAATAATATTGTTTTCATATAATTAACTAAATCATTTTTATATTTCGTTACAAATGAAATATAATGTAAATAAGTAGGATATATTTAGAGGCATATGTTGTTTTTATAACCTGTCTCAGATGCATTATTTCCACATACCAAGAATATTCTTTTTCAAAATATGTACATTTAGTGATAAATTCACAACATTTCACCATGTTATAATGTGTAATCCCCCAATATTTAATGTTTCTACTATATTAATATGTTAATATCATATTTATTCATCACTATAGAGATGAACTAATAAATAAACTAATATCATTGAGCCTTTAAATGTTAAATCAATATAAATGTTTTTTATTATTCCATATTATCTTTATTGGTCCATTGTTTAATAAAACACATGATCTAGGATTCTTCCATCTTCATTGGAATTAACATCATAGGGTAACACTGAGTTATAAATTTATTTATTATCTACTATAGGACTTATATAACATTAAATATCAATATGATAGTATTTAAAAATTTTATGGATGATTTATGTCACCCCAATTTGGATATGTATTCATCTCATGATTCATGGGTTTATGCCATTCATCGATGGATTGTATTTGAGTAGTAAGGGTCAAAATGCAGTAATTGAGTTAAATATCACATTTAAGATCTGACACAATTTTTGAGAATGAAATATTTGGATCATCATATATTCTCGTCACATATACCTTCTTTGGATACCCTAGTTAAGACATCATAATGCATGCCACCTAACATGGTTATTGTTAACTCAACATGTGAGGAGAGTCATGAATCCTTATTCATATTGGGGTTAAATAAGTTATGTATATTTCCATATATCAAGTTAAATGTGTGTAATACCCTCTTATTGGTCGGACATCTCCTTCTCAATAATGATTTGGGATATCTAAATAATTGTTCCCTTTTAAGGAGTTTTTCTGAAAAATTGTTTTTCTGGTACGTAATTTGAGTTAAGTAAGCTATACATCTCGAAATATAAAAAATATTGAAAGATCCCACTATTTGTATATTGATTATCAAATACAAATATAGTTTTTTTGTGGATACATCCAAAATAATTTCAATAAGTTTTCATGGTGGAAAATTTATATAAATCATTACATTATAGGAGGATTTTTTAGATTTCGAGCCTACCACTTTTGTTTGGAATACAGTCAATTATTAAGTACATATGTATGAAAATTGTTTTTATAGTTTAAATATTATAACATTCTTCTATATTACATTCATACTCGATGTTTTGAAAATAAATTAATCAATAAAATTTTCTAGTTTGAATCATGAGTAATTAATAAGATACACATCCATGTTAAAATAATAGTGTGAAATTTCAACTATTGAATATATTTCATAGAAAAATATCACTCCCCAATGATATTTTATATTTAAGGGGGTTTAATTTCTTATAATATCAATTTCGTAATAAAATGTCTCTATAAAATTCTACAAAATGAAATACAAGGTGGGTGAGTCTATAGGAATCCATATAAATTTTCACTCTCCATAATGTGATTAAATAATTTAGAATGTATAAACAAAAGAAATTGTTAGGTTAGATTATGTGACATTATATATAATATAATTAATAATAACATCCCTAGGGTTGGATTAGGTAATAATTCTTGTAGTATTATGGAATGTTGTAGACATTCATCTTCTACCATAATGAAATCACTCTACCATTGATCTGATAATATATGATTATGGATGTGGTGGTAAAACATCCATGAAACCCTTTTATGGTGTATCTATTATACATAAATTATGGATTATAATTTAATAGATTATATGTTTATTAAATTATTTTATATCTCATAATATATAGGGAAAATAAATTTTATTGAGAATTACATGTCACCATGAGTTTCTTTTTGGTATTAATTTAATGTTTTTCCAAAATGGAATAAAATATCACACTATTTGTATAAAAATTTACTGTATTATAATTTCTCCAATCTCACATATTTTTATATATCATAAATATTTATGTGGTAGGATTTCATTACATTGTACAGATGAAATGATAATACTTATCTCCTTATATTGTTTTAAAATGAAGATAATATGTGAGGAATTTTTATATATAACACATTTTCTTGAAAGATGTGTGGAAAATATATTGTTATATTATATTATATGTTTAAATATACCAAAAGGTGTTGGTATTAGGGATTATATTGTTTAGGGAAACCACAAATATGATGAATTTATATTATATGTAACCATTTTTCGTTCCTAAATTCACTGTTGGTGACTTAAAAATGTTTCATTCTTAGCATGGGGAAATGGATAATACATCCATATCAAACTGATATTATTTCCCCATATTACATGTAACATGCCTTCAAAGTATAAAAAATAACCCAATATATTTTATGAAAAATTGGTTTTGAATCGACTTTTATATATTTTTAAATGGAATTTAGGGGAGTGAAATTGGGTTTGAATAAATCCAAAACGCTTTCTTCATTCAATATTAAACACAAAACCATAAATTACTAATAAAAAACATATAAGGGGCCTACTATGCAATCATTTTATAAAATATAATTCACTACTATCTAATTATGATAATTAATATTATCTAGAATTACCAAAATTGAATAATGTTTATGTGATCAAATAGATGTGTATTAGATTATATTCATTCAAAACAACCACATTATTGGTGGTGAAAAAATAATGGTCAATGATTAATATATTAGTGTATATAGAGACTATTTCATTAGTCATTATAAATTTAGTCGAATCATTATATTAAACCAACCAAATGAGAAAAGTGAACCAATAAGAAATATCATTTTAATGAAAAAATATCACTACACACCATATGAAAACACATCAATGGGTTTTTATTATAGCTATAAAAGGACCACTGTAATATATAAAATTATAATTACTTGAGGGAACACTCTTTTGTATTCCTTAGGGTGGTACCACCGGTTTAATAGTATTGTATAAATTTGGTTTAACATCTTGGTCACTAATTCATAATGAATGATAAGAGGGTGGTCCCTCTAGTGGATGAAAAAAAAATTTGTATTAGGACATATAGTATTGGTTATTTACGGAGTACATATAGTTCTATCTAATGATATTTTATAACAACATCATCTTTTATGCATGAGTCCATAGTAAATTGAATCATGGATATGAATTCATTATTTATAATTAATTTTTCAATTAAAATAACATTCTAATTAAAAACTATTCACTTATTTATGAGTATGAGGAAGATCTTTATGATACACTCAAAATTTACAGAAAAGATGAAATATTATTTCTTTTTATAGAGGCATAGATATAGCAGATGATTTTATTTTCCTTTAATGACATTCAAAAAATCAAATTTTTTCATATATAATATAATATAATTCATTGATTAAAATAAATAAAAAATAACAATTTATATATAATGTTTACATTGTTTATTGATTATGAATTTTAATATTTTTTTACCGTGTAATAATTACTCGAGAAAAAATGTTTCTAAATTTTATAAACATTCACAATATAAATCCAAATTATTGAAGAAAATTCATTTAAAAATTACATGTAAAAAAATATTACATTCAATTTGAGTTCATTGAGATCATCATAGGATGCACTAACGAAGTAGGTATGTCTATGATAATATTAGTAAACAATATTGATAAATTTAAATGTTGGTTCTTATCTTACAAATATCTCGTCTTAGTGTGTATAATTTTAATGAATGATAGATACGATGATGTTTATAATTTTGGATAGATTATTATACTATAAATTCAGATATATTAAAATAAATAAATAATGTGAAACCATAGAATTGGAATTTGAATTTTTTTCGGAATATGAAATGTTTTCATAGTTATCAAATGATATGTTTTTATAAACCAATCCATTGTAATTGAATTTTTTTAGTATGATATCAAAAAATTGATGTATTATTAATTAGTAGAATATATTCTCTATTATAGACATTAATAGTCCAAACATGGATAATAATTTAGAAGATGTAATTAAATATAAAATCCACCACATTTCTAGTATATAAATTTGTATCTCTACTTTTATGTATATATTTTTTCTATTATTCTATAGAAAAGGGAGTAATGTCATCATAAGGAGTATATAAAGAAGGTTAAGAAAACATTTCATATTAGTTTCCCAATATAAAATTATTTTTTCTCCTTCTCCCTCATATACATGGTTTTCTATTTTCCCCCAATTTTCTTATCTCATATACATGGTTGTTATGAAAAAACATTATTTGATTCTTGGTGGAGAGGTAACATATTTTCTTATTTGTTATAAAATTAAATATTATTATTTTATTATATGATTTCAGTATAGTAAAAATTGAATTGGGTATATAGTCTCTCCATTTTACACATCCCTATATATTTTTTCTTATTTAGTATGTCTACTTCCCAACTGCATTATAATTATATATAAGCTGTAGCATAATTATTGTGACTATTTTCAAAATGATATACAAAATGAAAATGCCTCACTGATAGAAAAATACAATACAAGATAGTGGGTGTTGGGTTGTTTTCATTGATCACAATATTGAGTAATTGAAATGAAAATTTACAATTAAACTTTTATAAATTACATGTAATGTCATGATTATGACACATTTTCTCATATTATATTATTTATATTTCATAATCCTTATTTTCAATATTTATATTTTCATATGTTTGTATTATCTAAACCCATAATATATTATAATTCTATTTTTTATTGTATTATACTATTTATAAATATTGACAACAATTGATTATTGTGTGTTTATATCCTTCTATTCAATTTTATGATATGATTCTACATTTTTACCATTATTATATAATATAAGAAAAATATTTAAAAATGATAAAAATCATCATGCATATGATGGGTTATGATTTTGTAGATGTATTTTTTTAACCATATTCAATATAAATTATCACATCATCTAAATGAAAGAATATAGACATTATTTAAAACAAATGGGATGGGTTTTATAATTATAAATTATTTATACATATTTAGTGTATATAAATAAATATTATAATCCATTTAATATCACTAATTTTTTACATTTATTATTTCTCATATGATATAATTTCACTATATATATATATTTATATCAAGCATTAGATATCATTATTATGTATAGATATGTGATTTCAATAATATATATCAACACGAATGAATCTCTTATTTTTCTTGTAAATAAATAATTTAGAAATTGATAATAATTTGAAGATTCCACCCACTTCCATATAATATATTTCCCTTTACCCATTAAATAATATTTCTATACAATAATATTTAATTCTCTTTTAACATAGAACATAACATATAACTGGATGATAAGGATTAGAACAATACCTTTAGTGATATTAGTTTGGAATAATAATAATGTGAATAATAGGGTGTTGTGTCAATGTTAATAATGAAATCCTTGTATAGAATATATAGATTAATATTTTCACTAAAATATAATTGGTCAATAATAAATAATATCAAATTTGATTTAATATGACTATTATTTGTATCCCTTGACATATTCTTTCTAGATAAATAGTCATAATTTATGAATATTCATTATATATAAATAATTTCTTCCAATGGACTAATAAATAGACATGACATGGTTGTGTATTATGATTCTTGATTACATAAATTAGAATGTGTAATTATTTAATAATGAATTTTTTTCCATAATTAGAGGAATATTTTAATTTTCAATAACCATTATTAATGAAATTTATTATTGACCACTTAAATATGTACCATTAAAATTAGAACATTGTTTTTAATGTATATTGTTAGATATGGTCAGAACATTAATATAAATAAAATCATTATAATGAATTCTATTCCAAACATTAATTCTTGATATTATCCAATGATTATAATATCCAAAAACAACTTCAGTATAATGAAATATATAGATATACATTTAATAATTAAAAAATTAATATATTAAATTCTATCACTCTATAGAATTTTCTTGAAAAATTAGAATATAAATATTTTTATAATAATAATTAATTATTCCCAATAAGGGATAATTATTCATTATTATTGTGATATAATAATTTCAAATACCATAAATGAATTCCATAATAGAGTATCATAATTTGATGATTGTTCTAGAAAGTGATATTTTATTTATTAATAAGGAAATATCATTGTACACAATTTTTTGATGAAGATGTTATATAAAGTGTTGATAGAATTGAAATAATGAATAATATAGAAGAATATAAATTATGGTAATAGTCCATTTAAGAGTAAAAATAAATAATTTTTTTTAACAAAGTTGACTTCAAATCATTCAACACTATAGCTTATAATTAATTATTTCTATTTTTACCAAAACATGTAGACTATGAAGAAGAAAATGGATAATTTGGTATATATTTTGGAGAATATCTAATAGTGTATGGTATCCCAAGTTCACATTAAATTTACCAATTATTATATTTAATTTTTTATCTTTATCTTATTTTTTATTCTCTTTCAATTTAATAAATCATATTTCCCAAATCTCAATTGTTATGGATAACATGACATATATTATTTTCAATGTGTGGAATGATTTTCTTTTATTTTTTAATACATTCATTATTTTATAGTATTCTAATATTTTTATATTTGTACAATATATTAGGGAATATGGATTCTACCTTTCCTATAGTACATTTTGTTTTTTTTCTAAACTTCATAGTTAATAAAATCAAGTATATGATTCGGATAAATAGTTTTCAAAATGTTTATGATTATAAACTTCATATATATTATAGCTATATGATAATATCAAATAATATTTGGGGTTTTACGGATAAAAAGTTTTCAAAATTTTATGTATTATGATGGGAAATTGATTTAATAAAAATGTATAATATAACTATGTACACATATGAATTAAAACATTTAACTAACTAGGGATATATGCATTCTAGTAGTGGTTTTAAAATGTATTTTCATAGTTTTATATTAAATAAAACTAAATCATATTAAATTTTTATGTATTATCATATTAGTATGTGTATAATTGGAGTGAATTATTGTAAATGTTTTCATGTCCCATACTTGACCGATCAACCAATTGGTGTGATTTTGTTTCATGAATATATTAAATAAGAAAATATTACGAAAGGATACATGGTAATATATATTTCAATTTTCACAGAATTGACTTATTTTAATGTTAAATTCCATTTAATTTCTATTCATTCTTTGTTTTGAGCATTTCCCAAAAATTTATGGAGGAATGAGTGAGTTTTTATGAATTAAGCGAAACATTGAGCCCAGTTCTAGATTTAAAAATAAATTTGGATTCCATTATAATTCCTTCATTTTTAAACATTTTGCACCCATTAAAATTCCTAATTGTCATCCACCTACCTATTAACAGCACCATATGAATTTGGACCATTTTGGAATTCATAATCATGGTGGATATGAGTTTCTATTTAAGGGATTGGGCATGCCCGAAATCCCATTTTATACATTAAAAATAAATTCTGATTATTTAATATCTCCTTCACTATTTGAGTTTTTAGGTGATTCCAACTCTCACCCAAGCCCACTTACCTAAGGTGCGCCCCCATTCCATCCACCCCCAATTTGAAGCTTGATAGAATCTTGAAAGTGGTCGAAACTTCTCTAGATTTCAGAAATCGTCCAGATATAGATAGGTAAATTAATCCTTTCATTACACATTCTATTATTACCCTTTTCCCCCATTCCAGTTCCTATAAGATATCCTAATATTTTTTCGAACCTTCCATGATTTGTTGGATGTTTTCTTATTCAGATGTAGGTTGATTTTGGGTCATTTTCTTAACGATTAGTTTTGTTATGTCTTTCTTACGTCAATTCCTTCCTTCTCTTTAGGGTTTCCTCCAACTTTCATGAATTTATAGAATTTCCAGAAGTTAGGGTTCGAACATAGGGTTTGATTGGGTGTATTGTTTGTCAAATATTGTGTTCTAGGGCTAGATTTATCTTCCTTGTGGTGCGGCGGTGGTACGATTGATGTTTTGCTCCAAGTCTTGAGGGATTCGACACTTTCAGTAGGTGGTTCCTTGTGTAAACAGTTATTGATGAGTTAGCATGCTGCATTTCATAATTTTTAAAATTCCTAATATTTTAGGTGTGGTGTTAAAACTGTTTATGATTAATTTGTACAAGTGTTTTATTTTATAGTTGCAATTTAACTTGAAATTGGTTGTTTTCGTGTGTAACTCATGGGGTATTATTTGGTTGTATTTTATGACAAATGGAAATGGTTTACAAAATATCGTTTGGCCTGAAAATTCTAGATTGGTAATGTATTAGTGTCATTTCGGAAAAAAGAAGGTTTTTTAATAGGTTTTCTGTGTAAATAACTTTGTTATACTTCATGAGAGTATTTTATGAAAATGTGTTTTTTCATTTGGATTATTTGTAGTATTATTCAAGGTGATTTTATAAAACTTGAAAGTTGTTCTATAAAGGTCTCTAGGGCTTCCAATTTTGTTTTGGATAAGAATTGGTATGGTTTTCAGTCTTAACATGGGGTTTTGAAATGAGTTTTGTGTGAAAGACATATTTACAACACTTAGGTTCTTTTTATGAAAATTGTAAATGTTTTAGTTGGTTAAACAAAGTGGGAAAAGGGTGAATATGTATTTTTTGGAAATTTTGTTCACGTGTTATGGTGTTTTGAAAGGTGAAGTGATGTTTTTTGATTACAAACATCTTTATAATGTTTTGTAAATTTCTGAAATGTTTTATTAAATTGGGATGTTGGAGGGAAACTTGTTTGTGGGTTGTTTCATGTATGTTTGATAATAAAAATGATTTTGAAGGTAAAAAGTGTATTATGTAACAAGAGACTGGGATGTTATGAGATTTTTAATATATTATAATTTTTTTATAAAATTTTTTAAAGGATTTTTGGATTTTTTTACAAAATGTGAAAAGTGTTGAGGGCTATTTTTGTGTGAGTCTAATTTCAAAATCATTTTGAATTAAAGTTGGAATTTGTGACTTCTGTTGTATACATGTGGGCTGTTTGGTGAATTAATGATATGTAAATGATATTTTCATGGGAAAATTATATTCATTGACTTTTTGACCTTGTTTTACCAAAAAGGAAAAACCCAGGTATCTATGTGGGTGGACGTGTACTATTATCATAGTGAATCCGTGGGGTTTGGCCTCAATTTCACTTAGCAAGATTGAACCTTACAACTCTAAATAAACTATGATGATGATGATTATTGGGGACCACTAGGTTATGGGTATGCTCCCTACTAGTGGCTCGTGCACGAGAACAGATATTGGTGATAGTTACTCTCACTGAGATATGAGGTACCTAGGAACCACAACAAGCTAGTCCCTAGGGGTTATTTCCCATTGCATGTGCTCACTAGAAATTTTGTGCTTACCATCGGCATATGTTATGAGTGGATAGAAACGTAAGTAGCTTTGTTATTTATTTTAATAGTGTTTATTCATTAAATTGTCTACCTAAAAACATTTTTTATTTAATTTTGCATCTTTTAGAAATTGTAACTGGCATTTCATGATTTTAAAAAAATTCATGCTTTTCGTCTTTAATTGTTTATCACATGGAATCTATTAGTGGTGGTATCTTACTGGGCATTGGCTCACACCATAATTACACACTTGGGTGTATGTAGACCTGGTTATTTTATTTGTTGTTGCATTTTGGGTATATTTTTTGTGCTAGTGGTTTATGTATCTAGCATGTCATTGGTGGTGAAGTCTTGTGCGGATGGCTTGAGGGAGGTGCCTCTTATTATGTGTAGGTTCTTGGGCTGTCCTTTTTTGGTTTTGTAACTTTTTAATGCTCTTTAAACATAGTTTGAACTTATGTAATTCAGTTATGAAATTTTTTAAAAGATGGTTTTAGTTGAAAAATTGAGATTTGTTTTATTGAGTTTGATTGTTGTTTAGTATTTATAAATTCAGGTAAATCATTCCCAGTTCCTATTATATGATACCCGAGCACCTGTTCCAGCACGTGGGGATGGGGAATGCCCTTATGAACTAGTCATGGGCTGGGATTGGGGCCGGGTTTGGTGGTGACTAGATTCGGTTCGTCACAAAATTGTATCAAAGGAGGTTCAGGTTAAATCTTTGGGTAATGTTATTTGGGGAAGAGTCGGATAGTATGAAGTTAGGATTGTAGGTACATGGTATTCTAGTTATGGGTATTGTGCCTAATCACCACACCTCATGACATGATTCATGTTTCCACTAGATATCATGATTTATCTAAGTCCTTTTGTTTTCTTGGTTTGATGATGGTTTGGGGAAATGAAAAGAGAGTTAGGTTAATGCTCTCAGTGAGCTTAAAGGGCCTGGAAATCCATGTGGAGCCGATGATCTTCCTAGAACACTCTCTATGACAGTAAAGTGATTGGAATATGGTCGCCAACCATATGTCCAAGTCACCCACTAAAACTAGTTTCCTCTTGCATATTCTTATGTTCTATAGTTCTGAAATCATGGATCATTGGTTTCAAAGAGACTTGTTTTTAAGAAGCGTAATGTCGTTTTTGAAATTATTTTAAAATAATGAGGGAATGGTGTGGTTAATGAAATTGTGGAAATGAATTTTCAGAATTTCTTTTGAAATGGAAAATGGTGTGCTTAAACCTCTTTTGAAAGCAGTAACTATATTGATGTTGGTTTTGGAAAGTGTTTCTAATAGAATTTTCTAAACAATCAAAGGGTGTTTTAATGGGATGATATGTTTTGAAATTGATTTTAATATCCTGAAATTTAATTCTATTCAAAAAGGTTTTGCCTTTTTGAATTTTTTTTATGTGAGTCTGTAATTGGATCTCGTGGTTAGCAGTTTTGAGAAAAAGGATGTGTTGGTTTACATTTTTGGTTCTGAAAAGTGAAAATAATTTTTTAACCTTTTGTATTTCCATGAGCAACAACATGCATGGGGTTATATGGGATGATGGATGGTTAATGGCATGAATGAATGAGTGTTGGGATGGATCTGAGGTGGGTGCCCAGTGTGGCACATAAACATGCATGTGTAAGGCCCATGGGGTACCATTGGTGGATACACTATCCATTGAACCATTTGTTTTCATTAAATGGTTTTAAATAAAAACATGATGTCTTGATGAATTATTTTGGATGGCTTATATTATGTTTTTTTGGAAATGTTGAAATTGTGGGATGTTTTGAGTTCATGAACCCCTCATGTTCGAACTGTGTTTTGGGTTTGTGTTTGGACGACAAGTTCGGTAGAATGATTGGTTAGTAGTATCTTTTGAGATATGTTTTGAGACACCTTTATGGTTGTTACCTTCATGTGTTTGGATATGGTTTATGGTTTTTTTGACCAATGGACCATCTTGGTTGGGTCCTTGGGT
The DNA here is from genome assembly GCA_963277665.1 of Viscum album. Lineage (NCBI taxonomy): Eukaryota > Viridiplantae > Streptophyta > Magnoliopsida > Santalales > Viscaceae > Viscum > Viscum album. The sequence goes on along the minus strand of OY728135.1, from coordinate 175,344,126 downwards.
TCTCTCATTGGATAAGGTATGCCCCCAGTAAGGGTTAATGCATAACTGAAGTGCAACCCAGATTGTTTCTCCATTGGAAAATTCTACAATTTATTAAAATAAAGAATCATTTATCATTCATTTTTGATTGAGACTACACTGATTCCTATGATTGAATTTTAGATTTTCTTGTAGTGGGAGAGTTCTCGTGGAAGGTTGAAAGAGACCTTAGTTTCTTAGGTTTCCTAATTCGTCAATGTTGGAAGTGTTATAGTGTTGTTAGTGGGGATGAGTGTCTCAATGGTGTCTAAGAGGGACTCAGGGTTCTTCACAGTTTATTTGAAGAGCGAGTTCATTTTAAATCATAAGTCTGAGAAATATAGTCACAATAGGATATTTTGGCCACTTTCTCGAATTGTGTGTTGTTTGGGGATGTTGTATAAGGTCTCTCTCCATGAATTGTATATATCAGTCACAATGGTCATGTTCGGTGATTCCTTATGATGCCTGGTGCTCGATTGAACGTAAAGGTGAAAGTTGGGAAATCATTTGAGAGTCTCTATTATGTTGGTAGAATTTATCCATTGTAAAAACATAAAAAATATTCCATTTTATATGAAGGTTAGTATTGGTTTTCTTTAATTCTATTGTTTCTAACCTGAACAAACATGGTGTGATGTGTGTGAATCTTCTTAGCCCTTGTTTCAGTGAAATATCGAGTTAGGGTAAAGTGAGTTTGGGATGTGTTATGTCTTGGAAATCTTATTCGGGATTGTGTTGTAGTTTTTGGTTGCACTAAAAGAATAATTCTCATTCATGGGGTTACCAAAGAATAACTGCGAGGCCGAATATGCTTCACTCATTTGAGCTCCAACCATAGGTCTCGGAGAGAATCCGACTCGTAGTCAGGGGAAATCATAGGGTTGTTTAAACCCCAGTAAAATGTTCTATCCTCAGTATGAATGTTAGGAAGAGTTTAAACCTATGGTTTCATCATCTTTCTTCTGTTGTTCATGTTCGGTTGAAATAGGTCGAGGGCCATGTAACCATGTCATCGCCCAATGTTTTTCCCTCCCCCTATGGATTCCACTGAGTCATTAGCGAAAGGTTTGGAGTTTGTCTAGACTAGTGGAGAACATTGTTTTCACTAGGTTAATAGTGACCATACCCAAGAAAACCATGTGGATAGAATGATCCACACTGTTAGCGCATGGTTTCCCAAATCGTGCGGACTAACCATGTGGCCTTCCGAACTATTCAAATTTTGGGGACTTTCTGTACTGGCCCATGCTCGTCGGTTATGATAGATAGTTCTAATGGTGGGGAGAACAACTATGATTCTTATATATGTTCTTTCGTAAAGGTCTGATTGAAGTATACCCATTGTACTGGGGAGTCCATTCAGACCTCCCCCTAAAAGTATCCTGATTCTATCTTGGAAAAAATATAGCTTTTCTCTTATGGTGGGGAGCCTAATTTTGTTCCCCCGTACCAGTAACTCAGATTTATCCATGATCTTGGATTGGAGGTAGGTAGTGTCATTTGGAGATATAAATCTACCTATATATTTTTTGGGTAAACTTTGATATTGGAGAGTGCCCAATGGTATTGTTATAGCAAGGTAAGTGTAACCTTGTTCGATGTTGTTGTTTTTTTTGTGTGAATTGCTTGAGTATTTTTCAGATAGTTTTTAAGGAGTTTTATTCTGGGATAAAGGATGAATGTGACTGATCATTTCAGGAAATGGTGAATGTTTTGTTTTTGAGAGTAATCCTTCATTAATTTATCACTGGAGGAGTTTTGGCTATTGGGGGTGAAAACTGCCAAGGGAGTACCTCTTGGTTTCTCAGTTGGGATTGGTTGTTACTTTTTCCATGATGTGAGTTTCTGGGGTGGAATGTTTTCATGATGGGGAGAATTGTCATATAAATGACTTATTTTAATGTTAAATTCCACTTATTTTTCATTCATTCATTGTTTTGTGGTTTTTCCAAGCATTTATGGAGGAATGAGTGTGTTTTTATGAATTGGGCCAAACTGTGAGCCAAATTCCAGATTTAAAAATAAATTTTGATTCCTTTATAACTCCTTCATTTTTAAACAAATTTTACCCATTCCAATTTCTAATTGTCATCCCATGACCTATTAACACCACAATATATATTTGGACCATTTAATAATTCATAATCATGGTGGATATGAGTTTTTATTTAAGGGATTGGGCCTTCCCAAAATCCCATTTTCTACATTAAAAATAAATTTTAATTATTTAATATCTCTTTCACTATTTGGGTTTGTTTGTTGATTCAAACTCTCACCTGAGACCACGTACCTAAGAAGAGCCCTCATTCCATCCTCCCCCAATTTGGAACTGGATAGAATCGTGAATGTGGTCGATACATCTCTAGATTTCAAAAATCGTCCATATTTATAGAGGTAAATTGATCCTTTCATAACTCATTCAATTTTTTCTCTATTTCCCCCATTCCAGTTCCTACAAGATCTCTTAATCTTTGTTCAAACCTCCCATGATTTGTTGGATGTTTTAAAAATCTTATTATGGTGGATTTTCCGTCGTTTTCATCAATATTATTTTGGGTAAGTGTTTCTCACTTCAATTCCATCCTTCTCTTTAGGGTTTCCTCCCAATTCCATGAATTTATTGAATGTAAACAAGTTAGCCTTCGAAACCTATGGTTTTATTTGGTGTATATTTTGTCAAATATTGTGTTCTAGGGCTTGATTTATCTTCCCTGTGGTGCGGCAGTGGTGTGGTTGATGTTTCACACCATGTTTTGAGGGATTCAACACTTTCAGTAGGTGGTTCCATCTGTAAACAATTATTGATGAGTTTTCTTGCTATATTTCATAATTTTTAATATTCATAATATGTTAGCGGTGGTGAAAAAAAAGTTTATGATTAATTTGGATAATTTTTTTATTTTATAGTTTCATTTCAACTTGAAATTGGTTGTTTTCGTGTGTAACTCATGGGGTATTATTTGGGTGTATTTTATGACATGTGTAATTGGTTTAATAAATATCGTTTGGTCTGCCAATTCTGGTTGGGTAATGTATTAGTGTCATTTGGGCCTAAAAAGAGTGTTTCTGAATAGGTTTTATGTGTAAAACATTATTATACTTCTTGAGAGTATTTTATGAAAATGTGTGTTTTCATTTAGATCATTTGTATAATTATTCAAGGTGATTTTATAAAAAATGAATGTGGTTTTATAATGGTTTCTAGGGCTTCCCATTATGTTTTGGATAGTAATTGGTATGGTTTTCGGTTTTAACATGGTGTTTTGAAATGAGTTTTTTGTTCAAGGCATATTTACAACACTTGGGTTCTTTTTATGAAAATTGTAAATGATTTAGTTGGTTAAACAAAGTGGGAAAGCGGTGAATATGTTCTATTTGGTATGTGTGTTCACCTATAATGGTATTTTTAAAGGTGAAGTGATGATTTAAGATGTCAAAAAAATTATAAGGTTTTTAAAATTTTTGAAATGTTTTATTAAATTGGGATGTTAGAGAAAAACATGTTTTTGGGCGGTTTCGTGCATGTTTGCAGACAGAAATGATTTTGAAGGTAAAAAGAGTATTATGTAACAAGTGAGTGGTCTGTAATGTGATTTTTAATATATTGGAATGTTTTTATAAAATTTTTTAATGGATTTGTGGATTTTTTAATGAAATGTGAAAAGTGTTGTGGGCTATTTTTGTGTGATTCGGATTTAAAAATCATTTTGAATGAAAGTTGAACTTTGTGACTTCTGTTGTATACATGTGGGATGTTTGGTGAATTTATGATATGGAAATGATATTTTCGTGTGAAAATTATATTGACACTTACAATAGTAACTAAACTGTGATGATGATGTTGATTTGTGACCAGTAGTTTAGGGGTATGTTATCTACTGGTGGCTCATGCATGAGAATAGATATTTTTGATGGTTACTCTCACCGAGATATGAGGTACCTGAGACCCACAACTAGCTAGTTCCTAGAGGTTATTTCACATTGCTTGTGCTCACTAGATATTGTGTGCTTACCTTTGGCATACGGTATAAGTGGCTGGAAAATTCAGTAGCTTTGGTATTCATTTTAAAATTGTTTATTTTTTAAATCGACCCTCCTGAAAACTGTTTTTATTTAATGTTGCATATTTTAGAAATTGTAACTGGCATTTCATGTTTTTAAAAACATGCATTCTTTTTGTATTTAATTGTTTATCACATGGAATCTCTTAGTGGTGGTTTCATACTGGGCATTGGCTCACACCCTTCCTACACCCTTGGGTGTAAGTAGACTTGGTTATTTTTTTGTTGTCGAAGGTTGGATACAGTTTTTAGTGCCAGTGGTTCAGGTTTCTAGCAGGTCCTTGGTGGTGAAGTCTTGAGGGGATGGCTTGAGGGAGATGCCTCATGACATGTGGAGGTTCTTGGGCTGTCCTTATTTGGTTTTGTAACTTTTTAATGGTATTTAAACATAGTTTGATCTTATGTAATTCAGTTTTGAAATTTTTTAAAAGATGGTGTTAGTTGAAAAATCCAGATTTGTTTTATTGAGTTAGATTGTTGTTTAATGTTTATAAATTCGGGTAAATCATTCCCAATTCACATTATATGATACCCAGGCACCTGTGGCTACCCTTGGGGATCGGGAATGCCCTTCGGCCCTTGTCATGGGATGGGATTGGGGCCAGGTTTGGTGGTGACCAGATTCGGTATGTGACAAAATGGTATCAAAGTAGGTTCAGGTTAACTCTTTGTGTTATGTTATTTGGGAAAGATTCAGGATAGTATGAAGTTAGGATTATAGGGACTTGGTATTATAGTTATGAGTAGTGTTCTTGATCACCACACCTTATGAAAAGATTCATGTTTCTAGTGGAATTCAGGATTTATCAAAGTCCTTTGGTTTTCTTGGTTTGATGATGGTTAGGGGAAATGAAAAGATAGTTGGGTTAATGGTCTCAGTGAGCTCTCAGGGCCTGGAAAGCGATGTAGAGATGAGGAACTTCCCCAGAACACTCTCAATGATAGTGAAGTGATTGGAATATGGTCTCCAACCATATTTACAAGTCACCCACTGAAACTATTTTCCTCTCGCATTGTCTTGTGTTCTATAGTTTTAAAATCCTGGAACTTTGGTTTTAAGAAGCGTAATGTTTTTTTTGAAATGATTTTCAAATAATGAGGGAAGGGGTTGGTTAATGAAATGGTGGAACTAATTTTTGAGAATTTTTTTTGAAATGGAAAATGGTGTGCATACACCTCTTTTGAAAGTAGGAACTATATTGATGTTGGGTTTGGAAAGTGTTTCTTATAGAGTTATATAAACAATCAAAGGGTGTTTTAATGGGATGAGATGTTTTGAAATTGATTTGAAGATCCTGAAATTGAGTTCATTTCAAAAAATTTGTGTCTTTCTGAAATTTTTTTATGTGAGTTCGTAATATGATCTCATGGTTAGCAGTTTTGAGAAAAAGGATGTGTTGGTTTATGGTTTTGGTTTTGAAAAGTGGAATGATTTTTTTAACCTCTAGTATCTCCGTGAGCAACAACATGCATGGGGTTAAATTGAATGATAGAATGTTTATTGCACGAATGAATGACCATTGGTATGGATATGAGGAGGGTACCCAGTGCGGCAAAGAAACATGCATGTATAAGGCCCATGGGGTACCATTGGTGGATACACTAACCAATGAACCGTTTGTTTTTAAGAAATGTTTTTAAATAAAAACATGATGCCTTGATGAATTATTTTGGATGGCTTATATTATGTTTTTTTGGAAAATGTTAATGTTGTGGGATGTTTTGAGTTTATGAACCCCTCTTGTTCGAATCGTGTTTTGGGTTTGTGTTTGGACGGCAAGTTCGGTAGAAGTATCGGTTAGTAGTCTCTTTTGATATATGTTTTGGGACACCTTTGTGGTTGTTACCTTCATGTGTTTGGATCTAGTTTATGGATTTTTGTGACCAATGGACCATCTTGGTTGGGTCCTTGGGTTTGTCATTGGATAAGGTATGTCCCCATTAAGGGTTAATGCATAACTAAGGTGCAACCTAGATTGTTTCTCCATTGGAAAATCCTTCAGTTGATCAGAATAAGGAATCTTTTGTCAATCAATTTTGATTGAGTTTACACTCGTTCCTATGATTGATTTTTGATCCTCTTGTAGCGGGATAGTTCTCGTGGAAAGTTGAAAGAGACCTTATTTTCTTAAGTTTCCTAATTCATCAAAGCTAAAGTGGTCTAGTGTTTTTAGTGGGGATGAATGTCTCATTGGTGTCTAAGAGGCCCTCTAGGTTCTTCACAGTTTCTTTGATGCATGAGTTCATGTTAAACAACAATTATGAAAAATATGGTAACAATAGGATATTGGGGCCACATTCTAGAATTGTGTGTTGTTTGGGGATGTTGTATAATGTCCATCTCCGTGAATTGTATTTTTCAGTCATGTTCGGTGATTCCTTATGATTTCCTGTGCTTGATTGACCGTAAAGGTGAATGTTGGGAAATCATTTGAGAGTCTCTATTATGTTGGGAGAATGGATCTCTTGGAAAAACATAAAAATATTCCATATTAGAGGAAGGTAAGTATTGGTTTTATTTACTTCAATTGTTTCTCACCTGATCAAACATTGTGTGATGTGTGTGCATCTTATAAGCCCTTGTTAAAGTGAAATATCGAGTTAGGGTAATGTGATATTGGGATGTGTTATGTGTTGGAAAACTTATCAGGGATTGTGTTGTAGTTTTTGGTTGCAACGAAAGAATAATTCTCATTCATGGGGTTTCCAAAGCCTAACTATGAGGCCACAAAAGCTTCAATCATTTGAGCTCCAGCCATAGGTCTCGGAGAGAAGCTGGCTCGTAGTCAAGGGAAATCACAGGGTTGTTTAAACCCTTGTACAAAGTTATATCCTCAGTATGAATGTTAGGAAGAGTTTAAATATATAGTGTCATAATGTTTCTTATGTTGTTCATTTTCATTGGAAATAGGTGGAGGGCTATGTACCAATGTCATCACCCAATGTTTTTCACTCCCCCTGTGGTTTCCACTAAGTCATTGGAAAAAGGTTTGGAGTTTGGCTGGACTGGTTGAGAACATGGTTTTCACTTGGTTAATAGTGACCATTCCCAAGAAAACCATGTGGATAGAAGGATCACCACTGTTAGCGAATGGTTTCCCAAATCATGCGGATTAACCATGTGACATTCCCAACTCTTCAAATTGTGGGGTCTTTCTGTACTAGCCCATGCTGGTCGGTTATCATGGTTAGTTATAATGGTGGGGAGACCAACTATGAGTCTTATATAAGTTCTTTCGTAATGTTATGATGGAATTATAACAATTGTACTGGGGGGTCCATTCAGGCCTCCCCCTATTACTGTCTTGATTCTATCTCGGGAAAAATATATGTTGTCTCTTATGGTGTGGATCCTATTTTTGTTTACATGTTCCAGTAAATCAGATTTATAAATAATCTTGGCTTGGAGGTAGGTATTGTTGTTTGGTTATATCAATCTAAATATATCTTTCTTGGGTAAACGTTTATATTGGAGAGTTCCCAATGGTATAGATATAGCAAGGTATGTGTAACCTTGTACGATGTTGTTGTTGGTTTGGGTGAATTGCTTGAGTCTTGTTCTAATAGTTCTTATGGAGTTTTATTCTGGGATAAAGGAGGAATGTGATTTATCACTTCAGAAAAGTGGTGCACGTTATTTTTGTGAGAGTAATCCTTCATTAATTTATCACTGGAGGTGTTTTGGCCTTTGGGTGTGAAAACTGGCAACATAGTACCTCTTGGTTTCTCAGTTGGGATTGGTTGTTACTTTGGCCATGATGTGACTTTCTGGGGCGGAATGTTTTCATGATGGGGTGAATTTTCACATACATGACATATTTTAATGTTTAATTCCATTTAATTCCCATTCATTATTTTTTTTGAGGGTTTCCCAAGAAATTATGGAGGAAGGAGTGAGTTTTTAGGAATTGAGCCAAATTGTGAACCTAATTCCAAATTAAAAAATAAATTCTGATTCCTTTATAACTCATTCATTTTTAAACAATTTTCACCCATTATAATTCCTAATTATCATCCATTAACCTATTAACACACAATATGTATTTGGACAATTTAAGAATTCATAATCATGGAGGATATGGGTTTTTATTTAAGGGATTGGGCCTACCCGAAAGCCCATTTCCTACATTAAAAATGAATTATAATTATTTAATATCTCCTTTACTATTTGGGTTATTTTCGGTGATTCCAACTCTAAACCGAGACCACGTACCTATTAATCACTCCCATTCCCTACTCCTCAAATTTTGATATCGATAGAATCACGAATGTGGTCGAAACATCTATGGATTTCAAAAATCATCCAGATTTATAGATGTAAATTGATCCTTTCATAACTCATTATATTTTTACTCTTTTTCCACCATTCTAGTTCCTACTGGATCTCCTAATATTTTTTTGAACCTCCCATGATTTGTTGGATGTTTTCAAATTCAGATGCTGGTGGATTTTGGGTAGTTTTCTTCAATATTATTTTGGGTAAGTGTTTCTCACTTCAATTCCATCCTTCTCTTAATGGTTTCCTCCCACTTTCATGAATTTATAGAATATAAAAAATTAGGGTTCGAGCCTAGGGTTTTATTTGGTGTATTTTTGGTCAAATATTGTGTTCTATGGCAGGATTTATCTTCCTTGTGGTGTGGCAGTGGTTCAGTTGATGTTTCGCACCATGTTTTGACGGATTTGACACATTCGGTAGGTGGTTCCATTTGTAAACAATTATTGATAAGTTATCTTGCTGTATTTATTAATTTTTAATATTCCTAATATGATATATTTGGTGCAAAAACTGTTCTCGATTAATTTCTATAACTGTTTTATTTTATAGTTTCATTTTAACTTGAAATTGGGTGTTCTCGTGTGTAACTCGTGGGGTATTACTTGGGTGTATATTTTGACATATGGAATTGGTTTACTAAATATTTTTTGGCCACACAATTCTGGTTTGGTAATGTATTAGTGTCATTTGGGCCTAAAAATAGGGTTTTTCAATAGGTTTTAGGTGTATAACATTGTTATACTTCATGAGAGTATTTTATGAAAATGTGTGTTTTCATTTGGATCATTTGTAATATTATTCAAGGTGATTTTATAAAACATGAAAGTGGTTTTATAATGGTCTATAAGGCTTCCAAGTTTTTTTGGATAGGAATTGGTATGGTTTTTGGTCTTAACTTGGGGTTTTGAAATGAGTTTTGTGTGCAAGACATATTTACAACACTTGGGTTCTTTTTATGAAAATTGTAAATGTTTTAGTTTGTTAAACAAAGTGGGAAAAGGGTACATATGTTCTGTTAGGTATGTGTGTTCACCTATTATTGTGTTTTTAAAGGTTAAGTGATGTTTTATGATGTCAAACACTTTTACAATGTTTTGAAAATTTCTGAAATCTTTTATTAAATTGTGATGTTGGAGCGAAACTTGTCTGTGGGCTGTTTCATGTATGTTTGATGATAAAAATGATTTTTAAGGTAAAAATGGTATTATGTAATAGGTTAGTGGGATGTTATGAGATTTTTAATATATTGTAATGTATTTATAAAAACATTTATTGGATTTGGGGATGTTTTAATGAAATGTGAAAAGTGTTGTGGGCTATTTTGTGTCAGTCGGATTTCAAAATCATTTTGAATGAAAGTTGAACTTTGTGACTTGTGTTTTATACATGTGGGCTGTTTTGTGAATTTATTATGTGGAAATTATATTTTCATGTGAAAATTATATTCATTGACTTGTTGAACTTATTTGAGCGCAAAGGGAAAACCCGGGTATCTAGGTGGGTGGATGTGTACAAGTATGCTAGTGAATCCGCGGGGTTTGGCCTCACTTTACCTAAGCAAGATTGACACTTACAACTATAACTAAACTATGATGATAATTATTATTGGGGACCACTAGGTTATGGGCATGTTCCCTACTAGTGGCTCGTGCATGAGAACAGATAATTGTGATGGTTACTCTCACCGAGATAAGAGGTACCTTGGACCCAGAACTAGATAGTGCCAAGGGGTTATTTCTCATTTCATGTGCTCAGTAGATATTTTGTGCTTACCATTGGCATACGGTATGTGTGGCTGGAAAATTCAGTAGATTTGTTATTCATTTAAAAAGTGTTTATTTTTTAAATCGGCCCACCTGAAAACTGTTTTTATTTAATGTTGCTTCTTTTAGAAATTGTAACTGGAATTTGATGTTTTTAAAAACATGCACGATTTTCTTCATTAATTGTTTATCACATGGAATCTCTTAGTGGTGGTATCCTACTGGGAATTGGCTCAAACCATACTTACACCCTTGGGTGTATGTAGACTTGGTTATTTTTATTGGTGTCGCAGGTTGGGTACAGTTTTTAGTGCCAGTGGTTCAGGTTTCTAGCAGGTCCTTGGTGGTGAAGTCTTGAGGGGATGTCTTGAGTGAGGTGTCTCCTACCACATGTAGGTTCTTGGGATTTCCTTATTTTGTTTTTTAATTTATAAATGATCTTTAAACATTGTTTGAAATTGTGTAATTCTATTCTAAATTTTTTTAAGATGGTTTTAGTTGAAAATGCAAATTTGTTTTATTGAGTTTGATTGTTGTTTAATGTTTATAAATTCAGGTAAATCGTTCCCAATACTCATAATATGATACCCGGACAATTGTGCCAGTCCGTGGGGAATGGGAATGCCCTTCTGGCCTTGTCACGAGATGGTTCTGGGGCTGGGTTTCGTGGTGACTAGATTCGCTTCGTGACATCAATTTTAAATTATTGTGGGGGATTACATTATTTAAACTCATTTATTTTTACGAAAGCATGAATGTTGTATAATTTTTTAAAACATTTTAAAAACAAAAAAGATGATCTATTTATTTCTTAATTAACTAAATTAGTCAAGATATAGTAATGTTTTTTATTTTTCCTTTACATATTCTCTTGATAAAAAATTATATAATCATTAATGGGATAAATCTTTGAGGATTTTTTATTATATAATATTCAAAATAATAAATAAATGAATGTTGAAATTGGTGTTCATACTATATCTTGAAAAATTTTGAAACCTTTGAAAGAAGATAAATAAAATGAATAATAAAATATTGTAACATTAACATAATGAGATAGAAAATCATATGGTTTCGATATTACATAGTCACTATGATAAAACCTTTAATTTGGAATTTTTAGGGAAGATAATTCAATAAGGTCATGCAGATAATGATATTTTATATATTTAGATATTCTTCAAGAGTATTTTGAATCATTCATTGTACAATAACTATATAGTGTTCTATAATACAGAAATATTATGGAATGACGATTTATGTATATATGAAAATATTTTGTAGAAGAAAGTGATGATTAGTGTCTATATAGGGAGAATATGGAGCATGATGGCTACTAACCAATAGCAATGATAATTGTCTATATATTTGATACTAAAACATTAAATTAAATTAAATATTAGTTGTGATAGAGTGAAAATATGTTCATGAACAAATATGTTTATGAATTTTTTAAAAATAAAATATCTATAATAAAAATTTCTTTTCAATATTCATATTTAACATAAATACTGATCTCCTTGGAAGAAGGTTCTGATAATGAATATTTTTATGTTAAGGATAACTTCCTAGTACACCGTTCAAGTGAAATTGTGTTTAAAGATAACAATCCTAATGGTTGGGTTATTTATATTGATCCAAATTATTTAAATTAATATAAAATAATATATTTAAATAACATAATATCTAGATAAATTCATAAATCATCACTATTATTTCATTATATAGTTGAAGAAGCTATAGATGTGATATATTTTATTGAGATAATTGTGGGGTAGTTAATTTTAACATGGGAATATTTAATTATTTTGGTATAGAACTACTAATTATAAAATAATAATTATTTTACATAATTTAAAATATAAACTATATTATTTTTAATTATATTCACTATATTTTCAAACTTATCATCAATGTGAAACATGTCAATATCATCCTTTTATATGTTACCCTTTTGTTTTACATAACATATCTACATTGATTAAATGGAATGGGACCTATTATAATACATTGGGTTCTTCATTAAAGATATCTACTCATGGGAAACAGAAAATTCATATATAATGGGTCATGTTAATGAATACATATCAACTATCATATTAAATATAATTTATTTTAATTTTCTCACTAAATGAGGTAATAATATACCATCGAATTAGGGGTCCATAAATTAATTTATTTCATCAATTTAATAAAATTTTAATTTCATGTTAAATTAAATAATGTTGTAAAATATTATATTTATATTCTGACTGTTTGTAAATTTTTACCATCTAGATGACTGTCTCGAAGAATATAAAAATATGAAATCAAATTTTCACATTCATCATCTGATGTTTTGATTTCATTTTCATATGATTATTTTCGATATAAATTAATAAATATAATTATTTATATTATTTGTAGATATAATTAATTTTACATGTTATGTAAAATATATTTTCCACAAATTTATATTGATGGAATCTCTCGATATGACAATAGATATATTGAATAAATTTGACTATTAAAACTTTTTTTTTTCTGTTATTACATAATTTGGTGATTTATTTAGATATCAGATTAATGATGTGTATATTTCATCCCTTGAATCAAATATATTAATTTATTAATTTTTTATTAACAATGAATCTATTTTTCATTAGTAATATACATTTTTTTCAATCATTATCGAAATATCATTTGATACTTTTCATTTAGTAATATTAAATCATAATAGATGTATATCGATAACATAACATAATGATCCAATCTACAATCACATAGGTCTAGTTTTGGTTGAATCATTGAAACAAACACAACTAGTTCATAAAGGTTCTATATTGTCTCTAATGTAATTGGTAGTAACAAGAACCATCATTATACACAACATAATAAAAGATGTCTTCATGATTTTGGGAATAGAACCCTAAAAATTTTTAAAATTAGATTATCAGTAATGGTAATCATGGTATATAAGAATTATGTCATGATAAAAAAAGATTTTCATAATCCATTCATCATATCATTAACCCTGTTAAATAAATGGGTTTTATAAATATGTCACCATTTCAACATAGAATAGTACATGGTAAATTATTTGGTTTTCAGAAACATACAACCATTATAATAATTAAAATTAACCTCAATATATAGAATATGGGTGGGTTCATTAGAATATACTCCATGTAAATCATTTGTAATTCATGTTTTAGTGGTGAAATAATCCATTAAAATTTCATTCATGACATTTTTATGAGGAAAAAAGATATCAAATTTTAAAATAAATAATATATCTTTTTTATGTTCAAGAGTGTACAATTACATTATAACACACAAACCACACACATTGCCTAGAACTACATCCCATTTATTCTCCCTATAGTGTATATCCCACCCATGAAACCATACTTTGTTATTATAGTATGGTCTATATTCCATAGTAGGAATGAAGGATCCTATTGCATTACCCATAGGTCCTAACCGACCCAATGGTACATGACCCATATGTGTGACTTTAGTGGCACTCCCTTGTTATTATCCATGGGTGGCCATCAAGTCCATGATGTATTCTCTAGCCATCACAGATCTAGTTTGAGCCCTGATATTCCTGTTTTTCTTGACTACCTTTTTCCACTGTTACTGACTCCACCATCTTCCTCACCAACATCCACCTCTGTATCATGCATCAATGAAATAGAGACCAACAATCCAACCGTTAAACCTGGAATGAAGTCTCAATATCATTTATCCACCAATTATATATTCCATTCCCTCATCTTACTTATCGTTATGGGTGTCATTTCTTGTAAGGTTTCATCTATATCACATGAGTCCACCTCCTCTCGAAGCCTTACTTCTTCATTCACGTAGTCACAAAAGGGATGACCCCCCATTTTCCACACACATGTTCCACACCCAGAAAAGTCATCACACCACCACATACATAGTAAACCACTATAAACCCAAATTGGTGTTGTCAAGGTTTTTACCCTGCTCCCGATGTAGTATTATTTGGCTTCAAACCACTTTTTAAACATCGAAACATTATTAAAATGAATAATAATATAATAAAAACAAATCCAAAATATTATAGAAAACCATTTAAATGAGAATATCCTTAAAAATATATAAAATATGATTCAAAATATTCATTAGATATTATAGTATGAAACATTTCTCAAGTAATATAAGATGTAATAAGACATTCCTTTTATAATTATTATAACGTAAATATGTAACTTAGTGATAATATGAAAAAATGGCCCTATAGAAATTATTTTTAGTATAAAATATTCTAGTTATATGACATTATGTAAAAATTTCTTTTTATAAAATAATTTTCAAAATAATTTTCAATACAATTGGAATTGATGTAAATTAATTTTGATCGAAGAGGGAAGTAATGTAATTTTTCCATATTAATATTTTTTAATCTCAGTAAAAATGGTGTTAGAAATTAAACGGAAAAAAATTATTATAAAACATTTATCATTGGATAATATATTACATTTAATTATTTATATATAAATAATTTAATTATATCATTATAAACTTATTCATAAATAATCCACAATTGATTTAGACACAAAACCATTGATTTCTGATTGATTTTCATCCAATGTTCACTACAATCATTTGTAATTAATTTTAACATATTATTATATTTTATAAGATTTACTTATATACATATTATATTATATATTGTACCTTAAAAATATCTCATACACCTATTGTTAACAATTTCTTATTAAAACATCATATCTGGGTGAAAATAATTACGTTTTTCGTGATATTTTGTGTTCTGTAGATCTGTTCCATGAACATTATACAACATTACATCATATACTAAATTTTATTCATGACAATATATCATACATATTATATATTTTTAAATTTATATATATTTATAAAATATTAATATTTAATATCAATTGAAACCATTCATTGATATGGTATATTGTACGTACAAATGAATGATGGTTTCATTATTCAATAGATAGAATGAATGAAATTTAAATAATATTCCAATTTTTTATTTAATTAGTCATTAATATTGGTCATATATTTTAATTAAATCCATCTTTATTATCATCCATGAAAAATTAAAATCATAATCAATCCTAGCTGAATTATGGGGGTTGTAGTCCCCACATATTCACGAGAGACATTATCTTTTTCCATTCAGTTGGAAGTTAAGATGGTATATGTGATATTATCATTACGTAAGAAATAAATGTCTTAAATATAATATATAAAAATTTAAAGCATCACAACCGCCATAGATGGGATATGATTATGGAAAATGATTTTTATCGCTATGTGGAGATGGTAAGTCATACGAACGAGTGATATTTTAACTTCTATGTTCATAGAATGTGGGTAGATAAATGTTATTTTCATGAAATTAATTATACTTTTTGTATATTTATGATAATTTAATTATTATTCTATATAATATTAATTATTTAGTGTTCGATAAATATTATTTCAAAAGATAATGATCCATTTAGGAGATGAACTCTTTATTGAAACAAGACTTTTAGATCCCTTGTAAAGGACAATATGGATTTCCTTTGGGGAAAATAATTGTATATATTATGTGTATATATACATTATAAATAATATTTATTAGGGGTTGGTCATTTTAAAAGATCCAATTAGGTGTGAATTAGAGAAATGTGATCGCCCCTTATATGTGTACTGCAAAGGAAAGTCATGGGATTTCTTTAATAATAAAAATATAATTGTATCAGGATTACTCCAATTGGTTTCAAACATTCTATAAATTTGAATTTGTAGAAATTATCAACTAGAAAATATCCATTGTGTTATATTTAATGTTGTTTCATAATTATTTAAATAATATTTTATTCTCATAAATTATTATTATGGTAAATTTAGGAACATATCAATTTAATTGAATGATATAACATAAATAAAATGTCGTAATTTTAATATAAAACATTAACAGATAAATAATAGGGAATATTTTCTTAGAAATTTTTTTCTCCCCTTAAATCACAGAAAATATCTTTATTTTTTGATTTATAATAAAAAAATTATTATTTATTTTTCATTATTGAAATAATTAATTGGTGGTTTATATGAATATCTATTAATTATATAATCTATAGAAATAATAAATAAATTTATATCATGAAAATATAATATTAACTCTCAATAGATCCACGTACACTAGTTAATATAATTTTATTCTAAAAATATGGAAAAATTATAATAAAAACAAAGACACTTATATATTGAAACATTAATTAATTTAAGCATTAAATAAATTAACTTCATAAAAAATTGGCAATGAAAAACAAATTAAGACCCTTTGTTGATAAATTTTAAATTATACTTATCCAAATTTCATTATAATGAAAAATATAATCATTATCACATAGATGTATCTTTAATTAAATTGATTTATGCTTTAATGAGATTAAAAATCATGTCAGCATTACTATATATATTATCCAAAAAAAATTATGGAACTATTTTTGATGTTGTGAGCAACATTACAAAAACATTGCATTATTTTTATAAAAATAATATTTCTATAATTGGGTGATTTTAATTAAAATAAAATATATTCAGACCATAATGAAAATGATTATTATATATATAAAGTTATAAGCATAAAACTGGATTTAATCTTATTACCCTCATAGAAAAAAATATCATTTGAATGTAAAAAAATTAAAAATAATATTTAATATACAATGTTCATAAATATATTTCAAAAAATGTAAATAATTAATTTTTTTGATAAAATATTCTTTTTATAACCACAATAATATGATTCTATTCCATTTTAACATTTCCATTGAATTTAATATTTGAGAATCGTGATTCATGTTTTTAGAACAAGGGCATGATATTTTATCTCATTTATATATAATTTTCTTTAAGAAATATTTTATATATATGAAGAAACCTTGTTTATAGATACATGATTTTTTTAATTAGAAAACACATTACACATTCCTTTATTTATCAAATATGACCCATAAATTTAATTATTGGATTAAACCCCTTTATATTTTAATATCCCTTTCCTAAAATAATTCTTTTAAATTTATCAATGATATTATTTGTTTTAGTGTGGTGGAATATCCATTCATTATTTTTCTATGTGAAACAATTCATCATTTTGATGTTTTAGGTGTCAACAATTAGTATGGGTTTTGTGGAGAGAGAAATATAAATATGTAAATATTTTTTTCCTTTATTGATATCAAACATTACACATAGAAAATTAGAAATATAGTAGAAAATTCATAAAGAAATTAATAATATATATAATATTACTTTTTTATTTATACTTACTATAAAAAACAATCATTATTTAGATTTCATTAATTGTTGAATAAGATACAAATTAAAAATGATAAAATCAAAAATTAAATCCAAATCATTAATTACATATGATATCAGATCCATGAAAGATAACAATTAAAATGGTGAATTGTTTTATATAATTTATTATGGTTTTTAGTGAGGTGCATTTCAAAAAAATTCACATCAATATTTTTAAAATTTATTTATGTGAATCAAATAATAATTTTAGGCATTAAATTATGAATAGGTTATAAAAACTGAAACATTTTAACTGAAATCCAACTAAAACATCCTTAAGAGTAGATATTTTTTTATCCCCTAATGACAATGAGTGGACATTTAAATAAGAATATATAAATCACAGATGACTTGGAGAATGATAAAATATCCAATTATGGAATTCCTTCACTAAATAGTGAAATACCCTACCAAGGAATCACATATGACTTGTATAATTGGATGAACATGAGATTAAATATATTCATTTTAATATTGAAAAAATCAGAAAATGTTACCAATATAGGATGAATAATTTGTCCCTAATTAATTTAAATGAGCATTCATCGAATTGATTCCATGATAATGTTTCTCAAAACATGTTTAAATTACATCCAATTATTGTTTATATTTTTTAGATTGATGAAGCTCATATATTCATATATTATAAATTATATTTTCATATCATAAAAAATAAATTTATCATATAAATTATAATAGTCACAATAAGTTTCTTTAGGGATTTATTGAACTTTAATATGAAAATTTCATAATTAATAATAAAATTTTATTCTAAATTTTTTGAAATTCACCATCTAAATTAGTCCAAATTGAAAAATTCATTCTTTTTATAACATATACTATTTGGTCAAAATTATAATTAATTTTTCCATTCTGAATCTGATCATAGAAGCCCAAAATGAATCATTCTTATTGGGAATCTAAGAAAATAGTAAATATTGATAAAAATTATTTTTTGGATCATAAAACAAAATATAATTGTAAAAATGAGGTTAAACTTAATAATTATTGATAAATGATTCCAATGATTGATTATGTGTACAATTTATTCATGGAATTCAACCATTTTCAAGGACATAAATTCATCGGTAACCAAAGATGTGGATTTTGATGAGTATTCCCAAGTACAAAAATATCATTATAAATAAGATTATATTTTCCTATTAAGGAACAATGATTATTATATTATATATGTGGATATAAATATTACTAAAAAATTATGTAGAGATGAATAGTTATTTCGATTCATCATTTTAGTAGTTAAAAATAATATATTACAAAGTATTACAATGATAAAAATTTTCCACCCAAAAAAATTTGAAATATTTACAATTCCACTTATATGATTACATAAAATCCGTATTTTATATTAAATTATACTAAATGTCTTAATTAAGGATTAAAATCTTCTAGATTTGTGTTTTTTTAATTATTTCAAGAAATATAATAATAAATTTATTCTTTTATATATTCTATTCTATTTTGAGAATATTTTCCCTTTTTTAGTTCTACACCCATTTAACTGGTAGGAAGAAACAACCCTTATTATTTATTTCATGGAGTGTATATTATTTTATTTCATTGTTAATTAATGAATATTTTTTATTTTATTACAATATTCCCATATTTGTATAACATATTAACTTATGGTGTTTGTCAATTGATTTGTTAATTTCTTCACCTTAATTGTTAAAAGTGATTCTTTCTTACATCAATATAATTTTGACAATTTATTATTATTATATTTACGAAGACCTTGGGGAGAAATAATAACATATATATGTCTTGAACATTTATAGTCATAAAAAATTTATTGTATTTATAGTTTATTAAAGAAATTTTGAAAATTAGATTTAAATATAATAAACAAGGATAATATAAATGTTAAAAACATGGGACATAAAAATTTCATCAAAAAAATACATTATTTTTATCTTAATTTTGTTTTATTTATATTTTAATATTTTAATATTTCTAAATACTCATTATCATAATATATTATATAGGGATTCATAAAAAAATAATAATTTTAATGAAATACTTTAGATGTATGTTGAATTTTTACCATTGTTCGTGAATCGATCATAATATGGGATCATAATTATTTGTAGTTATCTTAATACATATGATTCATTAATTTAGGGTAATTAATTATGATTTTATAATTCATTATTTCTTCATATGTTATATATAGGATATGTGATATCTGTATAGTTTTTTACATGATATAATAGTGACCTTAATATTTATGTTCATTGAAATGATCCTAGTCCATGGGTTTTACTCGAATATAAAAACATGATTTATTATTCATGAATATATTTAATCTACTAATTCAATACTGCATTGATATGTGAATGATATGTATAGTTGTACGTAGGAAAATAAACCTTTTATATGGTTTCCACTATTACTTGTCATCATTTTCCAACAAATTTAGGGTAATAGATATATATGAACGATAATATTATTTCATTAAAATACTATTATGATACTCTATATGGGCTTTGAATGTATGCATACTCCAATATTATCATCATAATATTCTCATGACCTATCAGGATTGGTGTAGTGATATGATCCCACTCTTCTGTAATGACCAAAGTAGATATATGAAACTACTGTTGAATTTTAATAGAAATATTGATAATTTATATCTATATAAAATTATTAGAGAACTAAACCAAATGGGCCCACATACTTTATTTCCCTACCTCGAAGATCAAGGTTGGTATTTTATGGGTTATGTCCTTATATGATTATTATGATATGTGGGTCACATCGTAATAGTAATTCATTTATACTCGATGATCCATTTAATAAAATTACATTTTTTTGGGGAATGCGATATTAATCATTCTACACATCCATATAATATGGGAGTTATATATTTCAATTATTCTATATATGCACCTTGTGAAATATTATGTTTTTATAAGACCCACCATATTCTCAGCAACCCAATGATTTATGAATGAAGAAAACTACCTCATCAAAACAAACATCGACACCGTATATTGATATAATAATAATTATATCATTGTTTTGAAAAATATAGAATTTATCTGTTGGAGATGGAGTGGTTTGGTATTCCACAACATTATCCTATACTATGTGGCTACACACTATGTCAGGGCGTACATATATGCCACATAAGTTTCCTACAAATAATGTATTAATGATTGAAATGAATCTATATTTTTTCATATTTGGTAAAGCATTTTAATATTAGGTTATAAATTACAGCATCATTTTATTTAGACTAATTAACTTTTTTAAATAGTTCATAAACAAAAAAATAGATACTTTTTTATGTTATTATGTTATAAATTATTGATAATCAATCAATGTTATTTTTGTATTTTTATATTGTTGTGTAATAAATATTTCCCTGCTAGACTCCATCTCCCATGAAATCATTCACAGAATTCCTTTGAAATTAAATCCAAAAGGATATGGTGTTTAGAATACAAAAAATTATACTTTAATGATGGATTAGACCCATAGAATGGGAGGCCATATATTTTCATAAGATGATTAATTATCAGGTCCATTAAATCAATATTGTTTTTTGATATAATTATAAATTAATTTTTATAATGAAACACTCATTACTGTAGATATAATTTTCAAATTAGAGAATGTATTATTATGAAGTGTGGTATATATTGAATGATACAAATATTTCTCTTACTAGTTTTTTATATTACTATTTAAATATCAAAAAAAATTCATTCTATATTTTATTAGTATATTTTAATGGTAGAGATGTTTTTTAATTTGTATTTGGAATATTAAATGAAATTACAATGTTACATTATGAATATAATAAAAACTCATATACAATTTTTTTAAAACTTATTTCATATCAATTAATTCTGAATGAAAATGAACATTTTGATTTCTTTTAATGAAGTGAATCCTTGATTGAACAATGTTCATTGTAATGGTTAATTTACATTTAATATTCTGTGAAGATTAACATTGTAAAAAATATACATAGTGATGTAAATAACAATGTTATGTAGCTAGAAATACATGGTAATTAGATTAATGTGAGTTTTGTGTGGTTTTTAAGAATGAATTGTCAATTTGAGATCAAACTAGTAACTGACAATGTGGAATAATTAATTTTGGACATAAACAATGTTAAATGTATAAATTATAAATGAATACATTAAAATTTTAAAAAAATGAAAAAATGAAAATTTTTATTGACATATTTGTGAAACTAATAGTATTTTCAGTGAATATACATGATCACAATTCCATGAATATGTATTCATTATTGAGATGTTTACAAAAAAATAGTGTATTTTCATGATATAAAACCAATATGAGTGTAAATCTATCAGATTAAGTCATATGGAATAGTGAACAATGTCATTTTAGAAAACTAGAGAGGGATAAGTTTTCAGTAGGAATATTGATGCTTGTGTGTTTAACCGAGATCCAATAATAACAATTAGTCCTCAAGGGAATTTTTTTTATTTGGTTGTCATTTTGGCCATCCATTTTCATTTATTGTGTATGTAATGATTTTTCATAAGATATATAATAATATCCAATTGGGATTTGTTCTATTATGATTCCTTTAGATTCATAGGAATCACCTAATGAGATATATAATACTCTAGGATTCTTCCAATATTTGGGTAATCATATGTTTTTTAATTTTGGTAGCAGATTACAATCATCAATACCATCCATTTTGGTTGAAATATTTCTTAATGGGTACTATTAGTTCTATGTTTCTATCATTAGAATATCTGAGGACATTAATAAAATAATTCACATTATTCTAGGGTTGACATTGAAAGAGTTTTGGCCTAGTGAATGTCCAAAATCATGGTATTTTAAAATAGATTATATTTTACCATTTAAAAATACTTTTTAAGTTGAAAAAATGGTGTTATTAGAACAATATATATAATATATAACATATCATATATATTGGATAACATAATGGGTAAAATTTCATCACTTTTATTGATGCTTATAAAACCCCTAGGATTGGGTCGACTCACAAATAATGATTTATTTAATGATATGTGAGATATTTGGTTCAAAACTAATTAAAACATAGATCCTTGTATGTTATTCAATTCAATTGGATGGTCCTCCTAGGAAAATTCAATTGATAGTTAAATAGGATTTCTAATTGAATTTCTTCTCACTATATTAAAAATATATCCTATCAAATATATACACACACTTGTTACCATGGGATTCATCATGAGGGATTGGGTATTAAATGTCAATTAAAATTTACTTGGCTCAAATAATCATCATGGTGGAGACATAAGTCTCCAAATCATATTTATTGGACAGAGATTCCTCGGAGGAGAAGCCTAGGCTTGGAGAATCTCCCACACTAGATGAAGAAGGTCCCTTTTTTCATGGACATGAATGGAAAGACATAAAATGTTCATGTGGAATTGAATTGATAATATAGATATAGAAATTTTTAGGTTGTGATCCTTTTTATGGACAATTCACCAGGACATTCTCAATGTCAAAGAAGAAATCTACTTGAATTGGTTATTTCTAGTTATTTCACGTATTTTAGTCAATAAATAATTTATATATTTTAAGAAAGTGACCAAAACATATTAATACACATATTTTTAAGAGTGTGTCTTTTTTTGTGGTTCAATGTTTTATTTTTTTTTAAAAACCATCTTCATCTATCATGGAAGAATGTATGTTGAGAACTATCTATAGTTATAATATACATAGTTTGGGATGGGTAATTTGAGTGATTGATCGATATTGGGTATCTAATATAGAATTCACATATCTAGATAAGGTATTGGTATGTGATTATATTAGTTCATCTATTAATATATTTTATTTAGGAAGTACTATTCATTTTATCATTTTTCATATTGGAACAAACTAATGGGTAATCCATCTTATGTTTAGGAATTTCTAGAAATCATTTGTCAAATTATATTAAATTCTTAATTAGACCTATGAACCATAAATATATGATAAATGTTGGTTACTATTATGTTTTTGAACATTTATATAGGGGGTAAGTTTATATTAAATTATCTTCTCATACCATTTGATCTAATATAAATATATTAGAGTATGTGGAGGTGTGCGGGTTTTATCTAGAGAACTAGGCTACGAAACCGGTTGAGTTGCCTCAAAGTGTTATTTTAAAATGTGATTACATATGTATTTTTTATTTGTACTGATATTTTTTTATTTTTTTCATGATATAGGAATATATGTTATCTTATAATGAATATAAAAATATTTATTCAGTAACACATTTAAAAATAGGATTTTCATGTTACGATTGAATATATTGATACCCTTGATTAATGAATTTATTGTTTTTTTTCACTTTTAAAAAGAAAATATTTTTTTGTCTAAATTTGTTATGTATTTTTGTCTCTTATGAAATTATATTAATACTATTACGATTTTCAAATATGCTAATTGTTTCATTAAGAATAACATTCATCATTTTTTAACATAGGGATTGAAATGACATATTACCATACTATTGTGTAACAAATATTAGTAATGAAAAAGACCTAGTTATTTAATGCCTCTTAGAATTATAATATTATGTATTTCAATTTATAATTATTATGTAATTCTATAATCCAAAACTAAAATATATATTTATTCATTAGAATATAGGTCTTGATGAACCTATAAAAAATTATTAAATGTTAGTTGTGATGATATAGTCCATCGGTACTCAAGACGTGTGGTGACCCTTAAAGGATAGTAAAGACATCTATATCATTGATGATGAGCCCATCATGTGTGATTGTTACAAATGAAAATTTATTTAAATTGGTTGTTTCAACATATATTTTTTCTAGTATAGTAAGGAATGGAAATCTCTCTAACTGATCTTAGAGTTTATGGGTATTTTATGAAAATCATTTACTATAAAATTTCTGGGTTTATTATCGATAATTTAATTGTTTGGTATTCTGAAGGGTTATTTCTGTAATGTGGATTATAAATTAATTTTAGTTCCTTGGTATGGTAAACATAGAAAGTAACACATTATTTATTTGTATATTTGAGACATATGATATGGTGTTCATGATTATAGAACATATTTGACTAATTGAGTTATGAAAAAAGTATTATATTTTCAGGATATTTAAATTTATATGTGACCTATTATTTGGAATATGTTGGAGACTAGGAGTCCATAGCATTAATATCATGGTTTTAATATTATTCTTCATTATCTGAGGATATTGTGAACTATTAGATTTATTTCATTATATATTATATTTATAGGGATTAAATTATAATATTAGGTGCATTGTGGTAAAATCTATTTATGGAGTTTAGGGAATTACAATGGATATAATGTTTCATAACATTGTTTTACATAATAATCATTATGGAATTTTTGAATGATTCTTTTTTATAGCGTGTCCAGTTTATTTGGTTAATATCATTCAAATATATTTCCATTTTCAATCACGATAAGATGATATAGAGGTGTTTGAGAATGGGTTTTTTCTTGTGTGATGAATGAAATTAATTGGTGAGAATGGTTTCTTTCCCTATCTAATAGTAATGGATACATATATTTAACAAAATTACAATGGGATATCAATAAAATAAAATAAATACTGAAATTATCATGGTTATTATTTACACACGAGGAGTAGTTCTAGTCCCATGATAATCATGTCATAATGAGTCTAGATTCTAGTTATGGGGGGCATTGAATCATAACCTAATCAAAACTTTATATGGTATATAGGTAAAAACCACTATTAATTGTGGCATGTTTTAAAATTATATCATGAAATTGAAATGTTTAATGATGGTGATGAATTTCAATGTGATTCTTGTATTCTTTGGATCTCATGGTGTGATAATATGTATAAATGTCCCTCCACTACTATGTGAACACTACTAATGAATCTCAATAAAATTTATTTATCTCCTATGTAAAGGATTTTAGAAAAATCAAATTGTTGAAAAGGTCTTATGTTGGTAGGGTTGAGGAGTATTGATCAATATGACAATCAATGTTCAGAAGATGATTGAAACAGTAATTGGGTACTCTTTAAGAGATGATTATTTATTTCAATATAGTGGGAGTTATCAATTAGAAATTTTACTATATTTATAGTCATTATGAAATAAAATCCCCTAGATTCCATTGATGATGTTATCCACAGTCGGGAAAGGTGACAAGATAATATTTCATAATGGTTCTTAGGTTTGAGTGGTTCTAATCACATCTATAAATTGAATTTTGTTGTTGATGGATCAAGATTTATAACTATTATATTCTCCTATCAATAGTGAGATTATAATGAAATCTTCATAAATGGAAATGGTCTATCATAAACTGTGATATAACCCTGAAGTCAAAGAGATCGTGTATTTTTTATCTCAATTATTATATGGAAAATGAAAATTAATTCTATTATTCAAAAAGTTAGTATTTATTTTTCATGATTCTATTGTATATAATGAATAAATGATAATATATTATAGTTTATAGAGTCTATATAATTTAGAATGTATTGAGATAAATTTGAATGATAGTGATTTTTTAGATAGAAGTTGAATTTTTATCATTTTATAGTAGGGCAGGATGACTCATATTTATTGTTTAATTTTTCAATGAGTAAGTTTGAACAAATGATGTGTTTTTTATTTTTATTATATATCTGTTAAATAATTGGCCACCTCTATAGATATAGGTATAATGATCTATTTTCATGTAATTTTATTTTTGGATGAAGTAATGTTTTTCATGATATGTAATACATAAGAGATGTGATTAATTATTTAGATTGTAATTAGATATGTTTCATAAGAAACATAATTATTTGAATCTCCATGAGTATGAAAGTTATGTTTTAATGGTTTTCCATTGTTATTACATTGAAATACATTAAATTTTGAATAAATCATATGCATCAAAGGATCAACTATTTTAGTTTTTGATATTGAGAATAAATAAAATAAGAAATTATTAGATTGTGAAAGCATTAAAATGTTAGAGATGTTGATTGAACATCTAAATAGAATGTTATGGGAAGGGTAGATTAGTTTTTCATAGGTGATAATAATGGAGGAATTTTTCATGGCATAGAGTAATCAATTATGATCTATGTACAATTATTCGGATCCTTCTATGATATATGATTTTGGGGACAATGATATGTCTTGTATAGTTATAGAAATATTAAATGTAATATAATTTATCTTTTTTAGAGATTTATTCATCTCATTGTATGATTATGTATGTGTTGAGTTAAAATAATTGATACTGTAACCTTGTTATTAGGTTTATCAAACTATAATTGAAATTAAACATCTAGACATGAACTAATGACCATAGAGGTTAGGACGCTCAAATAAATGACCACTAAGAGATTCTATATAATAGAAGTCATATAGTGGGAGGAGTGTAATTCACCACGTTTCCAAATAGGTTTTGAATTTTGGTTATAAATATGATTATATTTTTGTTATTGTGAAGGACATTCAACAAGTGTTATAAAGGAAAACATATGCATTAATATTAATCAAAATAATCATCTTGGATATGGAATATAGGTTTGGGCTCTCAAAGAATATAATGAGAGAGTTTGGAGGGATCATGGTTACATTAGTATCCTTGGATATAAAATTCCACCTACCAACTGCTAGAATGTAGGATTATCTCATTTTTAATTCCATCTCCACAAGAATATGAGTGAAATTATTCTAACTACATGTTTTCAAAATAGAGAAACCATTATTTTGATTCTAGTAATAGGATACCTACTCGATATAAAATTAAAATATTACTACCCTATAGTTTTAGTAAATTATAAATTAGAAAATCAAAATTTAACAGGTAAAACCCTCCTCTATTATACAATGTCCATTATATTGATGTTTTAACACCACTGATTGTCATCTCTTCAACCTTGTATTGGATTTCTCTTGATTTTCATTTGTTTATTTGATTATTGTTGTGATGTATCCTCTATTATTTAGTCATATATATTCATAATTTCTCATTTTAAAATTTATGGTAATTACATATATATAAATTCCATTACTCAAATCTGAAATAACCATTTGTAGATGACCGTTATTGTATAATATTAATGGGACTTCTTGAGAGGATATCTCAGTTACACGAATAATTAATTATACAAAGGTAAATATAAAAATTTTATATAGAAGGATCTTCCATATATTTTAAATAATTTTTTAGTTTTTCTTAGGAGATATGTATATTCCTAATCTAAAATCAAAGGGTTTGTAATAGACACAAGTTTCAATGTCAGCCGCAATATAGTTATGATGATTCCACACATTTTGTATTTTTCAATACTTTTTCTATTTAAATTTATAATTATATTCTTAATTTTTAAAATTATTTATGATTTCATTCTAACTAAAAAATATATTTTTATTTTGTATTTGACTAGATTCTTAGGTGATTACATATTCATTCGCGGATATTGACATGGATGGGTGAGCCTTTGCAGTGGATACATACCCATGAAAAAAAATTAAAATATAAAAATAAGTTAGTTTTTCCTGGTTCATGAAAGAATTATTCATGAATTAGGTAAAAATGTATTTGTATCTAAAAATAAATACACAAGTAATATTGTCTACTGAAGACATATTTAACAAATATGATGCCTCTCATTTTTAATGGCGAGACCTGGACTACATTGTAACAAAAAAACATTGAAAACTACTATAGGGGGTGTGATGACAATTTTTGGTATAACCATACTAATCACAGTATTTTTAGTGGATAGAATACTTACATATGTGAAAAAACCCTTGATTTATAATTGTTTGTAATGTTGAAATGATTTTTTAATGTCACTATGGAAATTGAAATGGGTTGTTATCCATTCCTAAATGTTGTTTCTAGTGTGACATACCATTTATTTTATGATTTTGGGTGATGAATCTAGTAATACAATTAATCAATTTCACCGTTGAATTTTTTTCATTGACTAATACCAAGGACATGATCATGAGGATATATAATAGTTTTACTCAATAATAATTACACATTTTGAATATTAATTGGATCCCCATTAAACTAATATCTAGTGATAATTGTTATCCCTATGTAGTTACAGTTTTTAGTGACACCTATTACATAAAGATATATATTATTTTTAATAGGATATGTTGACAATAATGGGATTTTTTGTCCATAAAACACCTATTATTTTTTAATTTATTATTTGATATGTATTTTTATTTCCATGTATTATAGACAATTGATCATTTTTCTTTTCATTGTTTTGATTTCTTGAGATTTTCATGAATCACATATTGAAATAGAAGAGAGAAATGGATGAAAATGATTTATGTGATCAGGTGTCAATGATATTTTGAGAATTTCATTAGTATTTCTAGAATCTATTGTGGGTATTACTGTGTTGGATTACTCATCATGCATATTAGGATATATTATTACATTATTTTATTTAATTAAATAAAATATTCAAATGATTCTATGGATTCCATGGATAAAATTCTACCAATAAAATTTCATAGTTATCACATAATTAACGTGGAATTTATATAAAACTAAAACACAATGGAAATTGTTATTGAAATGATTTTAAGAGATGTATTGTGTGAGAATGTCTTATATCAAAAGTGACTGATATTCCTATAATCAATGACTAATCAACTAAATAAGAAACTACTATAACTCCTATGATATTCTTAATTATCTAATATTGTTTATCCATGGTATATATGTGTTATTTGATGCCCAAGAGATTAACCAATAGATCCGGATAATGTTGTCAAATTGATTGACTGAGTGTCCAATGAGTATTTAATGAATGGATTTATACTATTCCTTAATTCCATTCCCGTATAGGAATAACA
Source organism: Viscum album (assembly GCA_963277665.1). Classification (NCBI taxonomy): domain Eukaryota; kingdom Viridiplantae; phylum Streptophyta; class Magnoliopsida; order Santalales; family Viscaceae; genus Viscum; species Viscum album. The sequence continues at coordinate 175,314,778 of OY728135.1, read as the reverse complement.
TATCATTCAACTATATAATAATGGTGGAATTTTCATGGGATTTAGGAATAGAATTAATGAATAATGGATTCAATTTGATTCATAGGGTCTAATACTTATCATGACGGGGGGATAAAATTAGGATCCTTAATGAGGGGAAAGAGGTTCCTCTGTGGTGATTCTTATTTAGAAGAAAAGTCTATAAAATTCTAAAAATTTAATAGTATATTGAAGTCAAATAAATAATGAAAAAAATATTATGTGGTGTTCTATGGGTAAAATAGATTTAATGTAATTTTAGTTATTATACGTTTGATATCAAAATTATTAAAATTTTCCCAAAAAAAATCCACCATTAAATAGATTCACGTATTTTTGTGGTCTTAATTTATTTTGAATTATATATTATTTATGCATTAAGAGAATTTAAAAAAATCACATAAATGATGATTAATAATAGGGCTTCATTGGAGGATTCGAAATGATTTTATTACTCACACAATTATCAGGATGCTAGTGCCCTTATTTAAAAATGATGCTCTTACTAGGTTTTGCAGGAACATGTTAATTTGATTTTTGAGCTTTCATGTTCACAATTGATAAGATAATAAGTGATTCATAAATAGGGATTGGATTATTATTTTATATTATTGTAGAGACTCATTTATTTGTATATTTATTATCTTATAGATGATAAAACCATTATTGAGGAGGTGAATTGATGTATAGATAAAAATTTCTTTAATTAGTTCATTATTCAATCACATTTAGGAAAACAGTTTTTATCAATTATTTACACTTGATTACAGTTGAATTGAGTAAATTTATAAAATGATTTGATATGTGTCACAGGTATTGCGCTAGTCCAAGGAGCATACATGATAATGTACATGTAAAAAAATCACTAGAATATCAGTGCATAAAATAAAACACAATGTGGACACATTGATCTTTTTTTTAAATACCATGGATAATTAGAGAAGTAACTGGTCTCTATAATATTGGATCTTAAGGCATCTCTATTCAGATATTTATTCATTTACTGATGATAAATTGAGCATACAACCACAATAATGATTCTCTTTAGCCTAGTGTTGAGGACTTCCATTGAGGATGAGACTCCTATAAATCATTCATCATAAATAAATAATTTATAATAAACATGGAATAAATTATATGGACATATAATGAAGAAAAAGTTCCATACAAATCCATTATGTTTAATTCATGTCCAATCACATTTTTTTACAGAAAATACATTTATTATCATTTGAAATCACTTCTAACTTCTATGAATGATTCCACTGTGAAAAGTGTTTTTCTTCATTTGTACCTAATGTAAAAGTGGGTATAAAACCATTTTATATATGGGGTTAACTCAATGAAATCATTTCCCCAGCTTTCATTAAATTATTATTTATTAATGGTTTGTTGTGGCATGGACAATTGTATTATGGTGTTGAGAAAAAAATTCTATAATTATATCATGTTATCAGTACCAATGATGAATTTTATCACCCAAATTAAATAATCCACACATTTCGTGAAATAATGTATGTCATAGAGCCATCATTTTGACAATATCATATTTTACTTGATAAATAAATTAACATATTCCACACAATCACCCTGTTTGGACTCATGATATCTAAATATCATACTGAACTAGTTGTGGTGTCGAATAATATCCAATTTATTACCTTTTATAAAAAATGTCTAATTATTAATCTACCTTATTTTATCACTCCATTTTTCAATATTTGTTATTGATGAGATTATACTCTTTCTTACAGAGACTATTACATATTATTCCCTGCTATTGTGTAGAACCCTACGAGTTGGTGAAATCAATATTCTATTCCTCTAGCAATATTTGACACTGCATGATGCAAATAGTTGATGTGATGTTGTGATTTTCCCCCTTAAAAAGGCATTAGAAGAGCCCATGTTCTCCATTTATGGAACCTACATATTTCTTAATGAATTTGAATCATATTAATCATACATTGTTCAATGTTGTTTTGGATGAGTCATATATCGAAGCATTATTGTCCCAAATTTATAATTCCTTTGGATTTCCTATATAATACGAGTTAAATGAAGCCACATACTATCTAGAAGAGATTGATAGGGTCTTCTTATGATGTCCTCCATGGTTTCACCATTTACCAAGGAGCATTGTAAATGTCCTCCTACCAGTATCTTCTTGACCGCTATGACTTTGGTAAATTAGCATTCATTCACCCTCAACATCCGACATTTTTACGTTAACAGATCAAATTTTTTTAAATTTACAATCTATTATCGAGGCTATAAAAATGTTTGTAGTACTGGTATGGTATATTTTTAAAAGACCTTGACGGAATTATCTTTACCTCAATACAAATAAGATTCAGTGTAATCGCATAATGATGTGTTTCAATTGTCCTATAAAATATCCTTCATATTTTTTTCAAAAAAAATAATACAAATCATATATATAGTAAATGTGATTTTTAAAATCAATTTATAATTTTGGTTTCATTCATAAATCCTTTATTCTTTTCCACCACAATTTCAATCAAGAACATATTTGAAGAGTAATTAATCATTAGTTCTAAGCACATAAGAGAAAGGATTGGATGAGATATAATAATTGAATCCACATTTTTAGATGATCATCATTGATTCATTTTAAATTTCCTCATACCTCAAAATCATCTGATGGATAGCTCAAACTCTATTTTTGTGGTACATGGCTTCCCTACCCCCACAAAATAAGAAAACATTGATCATTTACCCCCCCTTGGAAATTGGAACCAAATAGTGCACTACTCTAAATGGTTCAATGTATTGGTACAAAAACAAAAACTACTATTATATTTATATTCATGATCATCATCTAAACAAGGATAATAATCAGATGGGAATCCCACTAGACTCATCTCAATGTTTATTTATTTGAACTTCCCAAATTCTATATTATAATGAAAATAAAAGTTTATTATTTTCAATGTTATAATTGTATCACATTATTATATATATTTAATGGATTTTCATGAAAATATATCAAATAATACTTCTTATTTGGTTGATATCTAATAATGAAGAATCTGAATAATCTTATTAACTGTTTTATTATAGTACATGTATCCTTTATAATCCTTTTCTAATATATATCTTATCTACCACAGTTTTATATGTTCATTGGCTCCTCCATATGATATATTTTATTAAAATTTTGTCATATATTGTTTGAGGTATAAATATACAATCAAATCCAGTGATTAACCTTATTAGATGGGAAAATATACCATTTAGATACATTGCTATTTCAATCCTTATTAGTTTTTAAAAAATAATTAATTGTTATAATCCATGTATACAAATTTTATATCATCTAAAAATATGGGAACCATCAACCTCAATACATTCATTTTATTTATAAAATTGTTATAATCAAAACATTCTATATAAAAAATACACATATTTTAACATTGGTGATGTCATGAATACAATAATCCTGATTATTTGTTGACAAAATAAATCTCATAGTTTAAATGACAAAACTTTTCATAATATATTTCAATTTAAACCCTATCTGGTTTTAGAATATATTCTTAATATTCAAGGTCAAAATTCTTAATCTTACAATGGATATCCATATTTTAAATTTTGAACCATTTTTAATTTTACATCGATAGAAAAAATTTAATTGTGTCAAAAAAATAATATATTGAATAAATAATATAGAAATTGATTCTTTTAATATAGGAATACCATTCTCAAACAAGTTTTTATTTTTATAAAATAGCCCTTCCTAATAAATTTTAATTATTCCAAAAATACAATATAGTTCTAATGAGTAACATAACATTTGGCCTTTGAAGAACATATCATGTACTTTTTTCTCAATTTTTTTGTGATAATAATTAATATTTAAGAAATATTGACATCATCTTATGAATCATTAATATAAATTTCTTAGTCATACATAACATGGATATATCCAATTGAACCATTATAGTATAGATTAGGAAAGGGATATTAAGGGAATTAACAAAATTTCCTTAATTGATATTAGACCTAAATTTATTAAATGATAAAACTTCTAGAAAATACAGGTAGTGTTCATAATCACTGTCTTTATCTAGTACTCTTTATTATTCTTAGATCTCCAAAAATGATAGACTACATTATTGTAGGTAATAAAATAATATTTTCCAAAATATCAGAATTATTTTAGAATGTGATTCATTGTAAAGATCATTTAATATAGTGTTATCTCTTCATTATCACATATAATTATCCAATTGGATATGTACACCACTATAAGAAAATATTCATTAAATATCATTATGAATGATATATTATAATAAATATTGTTCATACCATATTGTTCACATTATAATTTATCCATTACCCAACCAAAAATATGTTTTTTTGTTTTGATATCCAATATTTGATGTTAGAAACTATCTTTGTTCATATAAATTTAGAGTTTATAGATTTTGAATTCAGTCGAATAGTTTGTTTTAAAATTCTGATTTTTTTAAAAACTTTGCATTTTATGATCTCCAAAGATATATAGTGATACATATGTCTACATCTTTATAATTTCTAATAGGTAAAATCAATTCCATTTTATTTATTTTAGTTATAATAAAAACATATTACCTATTTCCTTTTATTTTATTGGGTGAAATTATCTCAAAATCATTCACATGTAAAAGATAAAACAAGCATCAATCCATCATCCATTTCATCATAGAATAAATTAAATTATTTTATCCCTTTTAACATGAATCACATATTATAATGTGATCATATATTTCATCGAGATTGTCAAGGGATCTATTTATACATATATACCATTTTAAATTTTGTTGTCTTAAATGGACATATTTTATATAATGTATACTATTCTCATGTTCTATGGATAGAAAATAAATCACCTACCACAATAATATATATTACAATTTTTTTATTTCCCCATGTGAAAAATTGAACATTTATTAACTTTTATAGAAAATTAATTTTGACCAGGCTCCACATCATGTTAATGGTCACACAATCAGGTGACACTAAGAAAGACTAATCTTATCCCATTAAGCAATGGATCTTGTGGTAACTGTAGCTAATTTAATCCTATAATGGGCTTCATTTTTTAAAAAAACAACCATAATATACTCACCATTTCGAAAAAATATAATTCAATGATTTTTAGGATGAGTTTCAATATAAGGTCATTATTTCTAGTTATAGGTGATGTGCATCATCAATCCGCTATCAATAAACATGGCATGTCTATTTCCCTTTACAAAATTATTACATTTTTATACTACAAAAAATTCAATTTCAACATTGATATATGTGAGGAGAGTAACACATTTTATGATGTGAGGAGAATTTCTTCTTAAAATATAAATTTTAAATTAAACAATTCCTTTAAACATTTTTTTCGTTATTCAGAATTATTTTTTCTTATACATCGATTCATTATTCAAAAAATATGTTTAGCTCTTTAAGAAGATAAAATTTTCATTTCAATGTATCCATCGAAAAAATATATGTATCCTCTAAAAGAATAAGAATATTCATTAATTATACATCAGTATTGTAAATACTTTTTCTCTTGAATTAAACGATGAAAAATATACCACCTATTATTAGCCTCTCCAAATTTTTCATAGAAGAAATTTTTGAACTCTTATGACATTAGAGTGTTTCATGGACAGGTCATTTTATGAATTACCAATGTTGTTTGGATATACCATCTCCTGGAGATACTCTGTATATGGCTTAACAATTGATGTTTGTATTAATCTCTAAACATTAGTGTTCTATATCAGTTATTCCTACGAATATTTTTTATCATAATTAATGATAATGATTGGTTATATTCTTTCCTAATTCAAGATTTCAGTTATTGTTCATGATCATCACACATTTAATTCTAGTTCATAACATCCTAGATTTTTTGTTCAATTCATGTGAAAATATAATTAATATTTCCTCCCATGATATCAATGGTTTTTGTTTTTTCTTCAACCAAAAGTTTCATATAAAATTACATTCCATTGTTTTTTATATTATTTATTTTTAGTTTTCAAATTTTAGTCATCAGTTGGGACTTTTTTTGAAGTGTTATTTTTCTTCTCATAAAATTTTGTTCCACTAAATTATATTTCCTGGAAATTACTCCCCATAAATAATATCAATAATGGGATTCCTAATTTTCTTATTATATAGAATCCCAAATAGAAAATTCCATAATTTTCAACATAAATATAATAATTTATTGAATTATTTTAAATATAAAATAGTATTACATCATCTCTTTAGTTTTTTAAATATAATTCATTAGCTATATATAAAGTATATTCCTACTAAAACGAATAATTCATCACAAAATAGAATTACATTTATAATTCCCCATACATTATTATATTACTCTCATGAGTGGTTCATCATAATCATCTTTATTGGTTTTTTTTATTATTTTGATATAGGATGATCAACATTTCAACCATTTAATCAAGCAAGTGGATGATTAACAATAAAACATACAATTACACATTTAATATTATTGAGAAAAATTACATTTCCTTGTATAAATTGTTATATTCTAATCCTCCCATGATTGATATTTTTTCAAGGAATTAAAATTTGACTTTTGGGGACATTAAATATTACTTAAAACATTTTATTATTTTCTCATTTCATCGGGCACCAAGGTGATATAGAAGAAATCACAGTTGATATATTTCTTATTATAATATCATAGAATTGATTCCTATACAATGAGAATTATCAGAAACCATATTTATAATCAAATATATATCACAATTTATAACATAAACTGACATTGAATACAAGCTGTAATATCATAATTCCAAGTGTCCTTCTGAAATTTGGTACATATCAAAACAACAAGTATTTAAATATATAAATATTATTTAAAAACTAAATAATAACTTCATATCATCCATCATGATCCTATAACTACAATTGATAACCTATCAAAAAAATATGAAATAGGGGGATCAATAATGACCAGTATGTGAATGAATGATAAATATAATAAGGTAATTTTATACATGTAATCCATGAGTTTTATCAACATAACCTATCCGGGGTTAGAAAAATATTCTAAAAAATTGATGTGGGATATGAAATGGTAACAAAATAGTGACATTAGGAAGTAGAAACAATATCAATCATGAAGGAATATGCATAGGATATTACTACCCACCATGAAAACAATTCATAGTGATCTTAGATAACCTACTTAACATTGTACATGGATTATTAATAAAATATAAGATACCAAATTTGTGAGTGTTCTATGTGGGTGATCCCATGAAATTATTATCATCCAAATGCATATGTTTTTAATATTGTTTAAAAAATATCTCTTGAAATAAATTTTAATCCCTTTATCATGGAATATAGGTTACATACATGGATAAACCTAAAAATATAACTATAAATTAATATATGGTCATAATCATGAGTTGAATGACTGATGTTTATTAAAAAAAATTCATAGAAACCAATGAAATAATTTCTATAGCATAACTATTGTGAAAAATGGTTTATCCATATACAATCTGGGGTCCTATATGTTTAGAATCATCAAAAAGACAAATTATGATTTAATTATGGGAATTACGAGTATTTTTGTGATGCCATGAGGATGATGAAAACTCTTATATTTGTTTGGATGATGAGTACAATTGTAATAGAATTAATAGACCGGTTTATAGTTTTCCTTATCATCTACATCATTTTATAATCTCAGAATGGGAATAAACACACAAATCACTATCATTATGTTTTGGGAGTTATTCATTGACATATGATGATTAAGAAGATTTCGATTTGATAGTAATTTGATTGTGGATTTTTATTCATAGTTTTTTTGGGTCATAGTTTTGTGTTTTTATAGGTCCTTCTATAATCGAGGTATATTTTCTTGGGGACTGCAAATGACTATTGTATAGGAGTTGAATTTAAATAGTCTTAAAGGCCATTATATGAGTTATATAAATAAATTATAAAAGATTAATTTTGATTTGTTATAATTTATGTGAATGGGTTGGGAATTTATCTATATTTACAAGTGTCACATTCCATTACCTTATGTTAGGTAGATGTTGAGTGGCATTGTAACGACCCAAAATTTCATTAATGGAAAATCCCTCTTGATCCAGTTAAATGTTTCTTTATGTTTTTATAAGATGTCAACTTCTTTAGTTTTACGTTAAGATTTGTGACCGTTACTTTTATAGCCGTTGAACATTGATCATCTGGGTAGTTTAAATATAAGGCTTTAACGAAACCATTTTTACTCAGACAAAGGAAGCGATGGCCTCATCCAGTAGAATTGCCCCTTACGAAGCCCATTTGTCGGAGCTCGGAAAGGAGGTGGCGTCTTTGGGCTTTGCCCTTGACCAAGCCCAAGCTGAGCTTCATCAAGTCAAGCTCGAACGTGATCGTCTACGGGAAAAATGGAAGTTGATAGAGATCACCACTCGAGCGATGTTATCCGAGCAACCCCAAGAGTCTGTCACCATCGCACACCTTACCCTTAGGTCTTATGCGGCTATTTTAAGGGGTTATGTAACAAATAAGTAGCACCATGTTCATGTACATTATTTTTGTATATAATAATGAATATAATTTCTAGTCATTTTTGATGCATTGTAATTAGTTTTTAAAGTACAAATGATGTTTTTAGTTATTATTTAATTAAGAATTATATTTTATTAAATTAAAGGATTTTTGAATTAAATAATATTTTAATAAAATATTATTATTAATATTAAATTAATTTTTATTAAATATAAATGATCTTATAATTTTATGAATGCAATTAAAATTTTTATTAAGGTTTGAAAGCCATTTCTGTCAAAACCCGTGAATTTTTATAAATGTCGGTTTTTATTTTAAAAGTGCAAATTCACATATTTAGAAAATTATTTAGATAAAATAAATATTATTTTTGGAATCAGGACGTCGAAATTATCCAACGGTGAATTTTTCATAATTTTCTGAGACAGTCCAATTTTTGGGTAAAAATTAAATACCTTTTAAATATATAATGTGCTTTATGACATCATAATGACCCAATGGTGATGTAATAAAATACCATAATCCTTAGGTTCGGCCAATATATGTTTTATCATTAAAATAATGAGGTTTTGGGTTTGTTTGAATCACTTTTCAAAGCATTAATGGAGCCCTCAAGACTTATTCAACACTTTGCCTTTTTAAATTAATTTCCATGGGAGTGTGACTCACCTCCACATAAGCAACCCTAATTTTTTAATAAGTTCGGACCTTGGCCTTATAAAATATTGTTTTCCTCTCTCCTTTTCCAGAAACCATGGGCAAATACCATGGGATGGTTTGTGGTTTGGATTATTTTAATATAAGGGGTCCCAAACCTAAATAATAAAGTATTCTCTCACCTTTCCTATATAAACCCACCCAAGCTCCCACATCCTCCTCACTCAAAGCCCTTGAAGTTCGTCCAACCTCTGCCCTACTCTCTCTAGAATCCTCTCAAGGTGCCCCAAGCTCCCAAGAAGCCTCTCACAAGCCTCTCTCTAGCCTTTGGAAGCACACTTCCAAGTAAGGGTTTTTTTCTTCCTTTCTCTTTTTTTGTCAATTTTCTTTAAGTTGTATTGCCCTTTTAATTTAATTTATGAATGTTGGGGTATGGTTTCGCACCTCCCCCATACTGCCCTCTTATTGTTTGAATGATGGGAGAACCCTTTCTCTCTCATTAAATGCCTCCCATGTACACCCGTTACTATGCCGAAATTCCGAAAGGAACTTCTCTCTCTTCTTTTATATTCAAGCAATACTTTTGTATCATGAATCTAAATTCCATTTCTGTTGTTGGGACATTTATATATATGATCTCCTTACTGTCCATTTCATGTAAATATTATGAGGAACCCCTTTCTCTCTCATCAACCTTTTTTATGAATTCTTATGTCACGCCGTTACGCTGCCGAAATCGCACCAATTTTCTAAGCCAATGTCTTTGTGTAGTGAATACCATGCCCATTTCTCCATCAAGGGTATTCACCTTTATGCACATATACGTATTGATTGTAAAGTTTCATGTATGAATTCCACATTCCTTTATCGTGGAAGAAATGATTATGTTTTATGAATCCATGTTTTATGATCCATGTGGCACACTTATGCATGAAATGAAATGTTTAAGAAGGGTGCGCCCTGATAGCGCTCCAATGCATTGGGTAAAGTATAGTATCATGATACGTCATGTGCAATGAGTGTTGACTCATGCTAATTCAAGTGCAACGAGGGTTTACTCGTGCTTCAAGTGCAATGAGGGTTTACTCATGCTCCATGTGCAATGAGCCTTGGCTCATGCTAATTCAATGTTAAGTGTTGTTGCCACATTTCCATGTTATGATTATCATGCTTTATCACGCCTTTATGTTCATGTTTCTCTTATGCTCTATTGATATGCCTATTGCCTAACATGTATTGTACTCCTCATGTTATTCATTATGTACTCCCTTACTGGGCTTTATAGCTCACCCTTTTCTTATGCATGTCCTCAGGTTATCCCATGCAAAGCTAAGTATGAAGGAATGTAGTGGTCATGTAAAGGAAGTTTTCAATAAGGATGTTGTATTTCAAGTTTAAAGTTTTTATGTAATGATCCTAAGCCCCAAAGACACTAAACCTCTCGATCTTCTTTGTTGTATCAAGTGAAGTTTTATGTAATAAAGCATGTTTAAGTTGTAATAAAAAGCAGGGTTGTCATAGTTGGTATCAGAGGATAGGTTTAGTTATTTTTGGGATTAGGAAACCCTAGTAAAGCCTTAGATACAAGACTAAGCATAATAAAAACATCCCTAAGTTTTGGTAAATACTAAGTAAGTGTTTTATCAAACAAATACATCCCTGTCTGGATACGAGCAGGTAGAGGCGGCTCTGGCACAGATGTATCCTAGGGGTAAAACCCGAAAACACCGCTTTGATCTAGACTCGAACGGGAACTGGTGCACGACAACGGGCCTTGCTGCACTCTTGGTTACGACACTCCCGGGGGATATGTTTTGATAAATTCAGAATCTTAGTATGAACCCTTATTAAGGGAAAAATGCCCCTAAGAATATATGTTAGAAGGAAGATCCTGAAAAGCCTGGATTGAATCCTATAGACTCATGAGTTAAAGAGATCAAAGTTTATTTATAAGTCATCAACTTTTGTCTTTGGATTACCCTCTATGTGTTACCCCTAACTTTCCTTTTATTCCAGCCAATGGCCGGTAATAGGAGGACTCGGGCTAACAACCGTTGTGAAGATCAGTGTGATGATTGTACTAATGAGATGCCCAATCCGATGGGAGCGGGAATCGCGAACTTTGTCACGCTTCTCTCTCAGCTAACTCAAGTTTTGAATAGAAACACTGGTCAAGAGGAACGTTCAACCCCCCCTAAGAAAGAACAAGTCGCTATTGAAAGCTTCATGAGACAAAGGCCTCCTACTTTTAGTGGATCATCTGATCCCACGATCGCTGAACAATGGATCAACTCCATTGAGAAGATATTCTCCATCCTCCAATGCTCTGAAAAAGAGAAGGTTCTCCTGGCGGCTTATCGTATGGAGGGTGAAGCTGATCAATGGTGGACATTGATCAAAAATACGAAGCCTGAGGAGGAGATCGAGGCTTTGGAATGGAAGGTTTTCCGGAAGATGTTTTTCGATAAATATTTTCCACGCACCCTCCGTCTTAAGATGGAAAGGGACTTCCTTTCCCTCAAGCAGAAAGATGAGGAATCTGTGGGAGCGTATGAGGCAAACTTCACAAGGCTTGCACGATACGCTTCTGGCTTTGTCGTTACCCCCGAATGCAAGGTTGACCGCTTCTTTGGTGGGCTGAAGCCTAGCTTGCGGAAAGCATTAGCGATCCGTGACTTTGACAGCTATGAGGAAATTGTCCGATGTGCCCTCAAGGTTGAAATGGAGATCGGAGAATCACAGGGGTATCATGGGGACAAGAAGCGGAAGGTGGACTTCAATGCTGGTGGTCTGATAGATAAATCCAACGGCGCTAAGAAATTCCAGCACCCCACTTGCCAAAAGTGTGGAAAGAAGCACCCTGGAAATTGCCTTAGGGGGACAAGAAAATGCTTCAAGTGTGGAAGAGAAGGGCACCTAGCTGTTAACTGTCAGCAAGAAGGACCTGCGGCTGCGACGGAGGGGAGGAACGCTCCGTTCGAACCTCAACGCGTTGTTCAATGCTTCAAATGCAAAGAACCGGGTCATTTTGCGAATCAGTGCCCTAATCCAAGGGTTATCGGAGGCAATCAACAACCTCCAAGACAGCAAGGAAGAGCTTTTGCCATCACTTCTGCCGAAGTGAACCCCGACAACGAAGTGGTGACAGGTACGCTAGTTATTCATTCAAGAATAGCGAACGTACTTTTTGATTCAGGTTCTACGCATTCTTTTATATCTCAAAAGTTTAGTAGAATAATCCCTGCACCACCACAAATCATGGAAGTAAAGATGTCGGTGAGTACGGCAAATGGGGCAATCATTGCATCCCATGAGTATAAGTCCTCCCCTGTTATAATCTGTGGATTGAATTTCCTGGCGAACCTTGTCATACTCCCTTTGGTGGAATTTGATGCAATTCTTGGCATGGATTGGCTTTCCTTATATAGAGCCAACATAAATTGTCGGGAGAGGGAAATCACACTCCATATGGAGAATCGACCCCCGATTCTTTACAAATGTCAGGAGGAAGATGAATCTCCTTTAGCTCCATCATCTCAAGCATGGATATTACTGCCTTATGAGCACGCATATCTGGCTCAGATGATTAAGTCCAAGGAAGAAACCACCCTTGAAGAAATTCCTATTGTGAGGGAATTCGCTGAAGTATTTCCCGAGGAACTTCCTGGTCTTCCTCCAAGAAGAGATGTTGAGTTCTCAATTGAACTTATACCTGGGGCGCTACCAATATCCAAGACTCCATATAGAATGGCTGTTGTTGAGCTTGAAGAGCTGAAGAAACAACTACAGGAGAATCTGGATAAAGGGTTTATACGCCCAAGTGCATCACCATGGGGTGCACCAGTCCTCTTCGTCAAGAAGAAGGATGGGTCAATGCGGCTTTGCATCGATTATCGTGAACTTAACAAAATCACGATAAAGAACAAGTATCCTCTCCCAAGAATCGATGACTTGTTTGATCAGCTGCGTGGAGCTCAATACTTCTCCAAGGTCGACTTGCGGTCGGGATATTATCAAGTAAGGGTGAAGAAGGAAGATATCCCCAAGACTGCTTTTCGTACAAGGTACGGGCACTATGAATTCATTGTAATGCCTTTCGGACTCACCAATGCTCCAGCAATATTCATGGACTTGATGAATAGAGTCTTTAGAGATTACCTAGATAAATTTGTGGTAGTCTTTATAGATGATATTCTAATATACTCCAAAACCAAGGAGGACCATGAGGAGCATTTAAGAACTGTACTGGAGACTTTGCGCAAGGAGAAGCTCTATGCCAAGTACAGCAAGTGTGAGTTCTGGTTGAAGGAGGTCTCATTCTTGGGCCATATCATCACAAGCAATGGGATATCTGTGGACCCCTCCAAAACAGATGCAATTGAGGGATGGCCGAGGCCAACATCGGTAACTGATATCCGTAGCTTCTTGGGGTTAGCTGGATATTATCGACGATTTGTGAGAAACTTATCACGATTGTCCAACCCTCTTACCAAGCTAACTCGAAAGGGAGTAAAGTTTGCTTGGAGTGATGAATGCGAAGAAAGCTTCAAGGAGTTGAAAAGGAGGCTTATCACTGCACCTGTGCTCACTTTACCCACAAGTGGGGAGCTTTTTGTGGTATTCAGTGATGCTTCGAAGAAGGGCTTAGGATGTGTGCTGATGCAGAATGATAAAGTGATATCCTATGCCTCAAGACAGTTGAAAATCCATGAGCAAAACTATCCAACGCATGATCTGGAGTTGGCGGCGGTGATCTTTGCCTTGAAAATCTGGCAGCATTATCTCTATGGAGAGAAATGTGAGATATATACGGACCACAAGAGTCTTAAATATATATTCACACAGAAAGAGCTTAATATGCGCCAGAGAAGATGGATAGAGCTCATAAAGGATTATGACTGTTCAATACATTACCACCCTGGGAAGGCGAACAAGGTGGCGGATGCCCTAAGTAGAAAGGATCCAGCAATTCTATCAATGATGAGAATTGAGAAGGATCCAATCTTCTTAGACTTGATGAAGATGGACGTGGGAATCATAAAGAAGGGAACATCATCAATCCTTTCACAAATGATTGCTCAACCATCTCTTTTGGAAAGGTTAAAGGATGCTCAAAAGGATGATGCGAGAATCCAAGAAAAAGTGGAAGCTATCAAAAAGGGAAAATCCTCAGAGTTTAATGTTAATGAAGAAGGAATTGTGCGGTTTGGGAAAAGACTATGTGTCCCATCAAGTTCGGAGCTGAAGAAGGAACTTTTGGATGATGCACATAGTTCAAATTTCTCTATTCACCCAGGGAGCACAAAGATGTATCGAGATCTCCGAGAAAACTTTTGGTGGGATAATATGAAGAAGGAGATCGCTGAATATACATCAAAGTGCCTGGTGTGTCAGAAAGTGAAGGCAGAGAGGCAGAAGTCTAAGGGGATGATGCAACCATTGCCCATACCAGAATGGAAATGGGAGAACATCACCATGGACTTCGTCACTGGACTTCCAAGGACATCCAAAAGCAACAATGCAATCTGGGTTATTGTGGATCGTCTTACAAAGACTGCACACTTCATTGCTATTCGAGAGGACTTCTCTTTGGATCAACTGGCACGGATATATATCAGGGAAGTGGTACGGTTGCATGGAGTACCACTATCTATTGTGTCTGACCGAGATCCAAGATTTACCTCTAAGTTTTGGAAGAGTCTTCAACATGCTCTGAATACTGAACTGAACTTCAGTACGGCCTATCATCCTCAAACTGATGGCCAATCCGAGCGGACTATCCAAACACTTGAGGATATGTTGAGAGCGTGCTCAATGGACTTTAAAGGAGGATGGGATCAACATCTTCCTCTAGTTGAGTTCTCTTATAATAATAGTTTCCACTCGAGCATCCAAATGGCACCATATGAAGCCCTGTATGGGAAAAGGTGTAGAACACCGGCATGTTGGGATGAGGTCGGTGAACGTAAGCTGCTTGGACCAGAAATGGTCGAAGAAATGGTGGAGAAGGTGAAAACCATTCAGCAGCATATCAAGGCAGCCCAAAGTCGACAGAAGAGTTATGCAGATAATCGTCGACGAGACCTTGAATTTAAAGTCGGAGACATGGTGTTTTTACGCATATCTCCGTGGAAGAAGGTCATGAGGTTTGGAAAGAAAGGGAAGTTAAGTCCAAGGTACATCGGCCCCTTCGAGATTCTTGATCGTGTTGGGGCTGTGGCCTATCGACTAGCACTTCCACCTACTATGGCCAAGGTGCATGATGTCTTCCATGTATCCCTCTTAAGGAAGTACATACCAGACCCTTCACATGTACTCTCTTCTGAGGTGGTACAATTAGAAGACGATCTTTCTTATGAGGAGCAACCAGTGAAGATCTTAGATCGTAGAGAAAAAGTTCTACGAAATAAGACAATGCCCCTCGTCAAGGTGTTGTGGAGAAACCACAAGTTTGAAGAAGCAACATGGGAGTCGGAAGATATGATGAAGCTAAGTTACCCACATTTGTTTTAGTGTGGGAAAAGGAAAATTTCGAGGGCGAAATTTCTTAAGGGGGGAATGTTGTAACGACCCAAAATTTCATTAATGGAAAATCCCTCTTGATCCAGTTAAATGTTTCTTTATGTTTTTATAAGATGTCAACTTCTTTAGTTTTACGTTAAGATTTGTGACCGTTACTTTTATAGCCGTTGAACATTGATCATCTGGGTAGTTTAAATATAAGGCTTTAACGAAACCATTTTTACTCAGACAAAGGAAGCGATGGCCTCATCCAGTAGAATTGCCCCTTACGAAGCCCATTTGTCGGAGCTCGGAAAGGAGGTGGCGTCTTTGGGCTTTGCCCTTGACCAAGCCCAAGCTGAGCTTCATCAAGTCAAGCTCGAACGTGATCGTCTACGGGAAAAATGGAAGTTGATAGAGATCACCACTCGAGCGATGTTATCCGAGCAACCCCAAGAGTCTGTCACCATTGCACACCTTACCCTTAGGTCTTATGCGGCTATTTTAAGGGGTTATGTAACAAATAAGTAGCACCATGTTCATGTACATTATTTTTTTATATAATAATGAATATAATTTCTAGTCATTTTTGATGCATTGTAATTAGTTTTTAAAGTACAAATGATGTTTTTAGTTATTATTTAATTAAGAATTATATTTTATTAAATTAAAGGATTTTTGAATTAAATAATATTTTAATAAAATATTATTATTAATATTAAATTAATTTTTATTAAATATAAATGATCTTATAATTTTATGAATGCAATTAAAATTTTTATTAAGGTTTGAAAGCCATTTCTGTCAAAACCCGTGAATTTTTATAAATGTCGGTTTTTATTTTAAAAGTGCAAATTCACATATTTAGAAAATTATTTAGATAAAATAAATATTATTTTTGGAATCAGGACGTCGAAATTATCCAACGGTGAATTTTTCATAATTTTCTGAGACAGTCCAATTTTTGGGTAAAAATTAAATACCTTTTAAATATATAATGTGATTTATGACATCATAATGACCCAATGGTGATGTAATAAAATACCATAATCCTTAGGTTCGGCCAATATATGTTTTATCATTAAAATAATGAGGTTTTGGGTTTGTTTGAATCACTTTTCAAAGCATTAATGGAGCCCTCAAGACTTATTCAACACTTTGCCTTTTTAAATTAATTTCCATGGGAGTGTGACTCACCTCCACATAAGCAACCCTAATTTTTTAATAAGTTCGGACCTTGGCCTTATAAAATATTGTTTTCCTCTCTCCTTTTCCAGAAACCATGGGCAAATACCATGGGATGGTTTGTGGTTTGGATTATTTTAATATAAGGGGTCCCAAACCTAAATAATAAAGAATTCTCTCACCTTTCCTATATAAACCCACCCAAGCTCCCACTTCCTCCTCACTCAAAGCCCTTGAAGTTCGTCCAACCTCTGCCCTACTCTCTCTAGAATCCTCTCAAGGTGCCCCAAGCTCCCAAGAAGCCTCTCACAAGCCTCTCTCTAGCCTTTGGAAGCACACTTCCAAGTAAGGGTTTTTTTCTTCCTTTCTCTTTTTTTTGTCAATTTTCTTTAAGTTGTATTGCCATTTTAATTTAATTTATGAATGTTGGGGTATGGTTTCGCACCTCCCCCATACTGCCCTCTTATTGTTTGAATGATGGGAGAACCCTTTCTCTCTCATTAAATGCCTCCCATGTACACCCGTTACTATGCCGAAATTCCGAAAGGAACTTCTCTCTCTTCTTTTATATTCAAGCAATACTTTTGTATCATGAATCTAAATTCCATTTCTGTTGTTGGGACATGTATATATATGATCTCCTTACTGTCCATTTCATGTAAATATGATGAGGAACCCCTTTCTCTCTCATCAACCTTTTTTATGAATTCTTATGTCACGCCGTTACGCTGCCGAAATCGCACCAATTTTCTAAGCCAATGTCTTTGTGTAGTGAATACCATGCCCATTTCTCCATCAAGGGTATTCACCTTTATGCACATATACGTATTGATTGTAAAGTTTCATGTATGAATTCCACATTCCTTTATCGTGGAAGAAATGATTATGTTTTATGAATCCATGTTTTATGATCCATGTGGCACACTTATGCATGAAATGAAATGTTTAAGAAGGGTGCGCCCTGATAGCGCTCCAATGCATTGGGTAAAGTATAGTATCATGATACGTCATGTGCAATGAGTGTTGACTCATGCTAATTCAAGTGCAACGAGGGTTTACTCGTGCTTCAAGTGCAATGAGGGTTTACTCATGCTCCATGTGCAATGAGCCTTGGCTAATGCTAATTCAATGTTAAGTGTTGTTGCCACATTTCCATGTTATGATTATCATGCTTTATCACGCCTTTATGTTCATGTTTCTCTTATGCTCTATTGATATGCCTATTGCCTAACATGTATAGTACTCCTCATGTTATTCATTATGTACTCCCTTACTGGGCTTTATAGCTCACCCTTTTCTTATGCATGTCCTCAGGTTATCCCATGCAATGCTAAGTACGAAGGAATGTAGTGGTCATGTAAAGGAAGTTTTCAATAAGGATGTTGTATTTCAAGTTTAAAGTTTTTATGTAATGATCATAAGCCCCAAAGACACTAAACCTCTCGATCTTCTTTGTTGTATCAAGTGAAGTTTTATTTAATAAAGCATGTTTAAGTTGTAATAAAAAGCAGGGTTGTCATAGGCATAATAATTATTCATATTCTATAATAATTCTTCTGAATTGAGGATTTATTTTACATTTTTAGGGGGGTAATAAATTTTAATGATAATAAATATTTTCGTTTTTTGTGGATTATTATATATATATCCACATTTTAAAAACTATTCCCCCAAGAACTAATGTTGATATCCTTCATGTTTTACATGATGATGTTGCAATAATAAATCATTGGAAGTTCATTGATGTATTAACCAACCACAAAATAATTTGTTATGAATCCATAGGGGATGATATAAAATTATGATAGTAATTTTTAATGGAATTATTATATGATTATGACATAAAAATTTACAATTGCCTAGGTAATTATAATGTTAAAGTCAATGTGATGAGTAGGATATAATAGAGTGATGCAATGTGTGAGTACAAAATTCCAATACACTGACTCAAAAAATCTATATGATTCAAATTCATATGATTTTGGATGGTGTAAAAAGATTATTATTTTTTTATGTCAATTTATTAATGTATATTTAATGATTTGGTGATTCCATGGAATGAGATTTTGATGTGGAAATATTATTAAATGGATTTCGTTTTGTTAAATCCCTAGATGTATGATTTTAGGATGATTTGTAATGGGAGTTGATTCAATGGATGAATTAAATTAATTTAGATATTTAGGATTTGGTTATACATAAGATACATATCTCAACTACGGGGGTTCATAAATTCATGTTCATGATGTTCCATCCTCTATGTGCGATGTTCTAGTGTCATTGATTTAATAATTTGGTTGCAATGATTGTGTATTAATGTTTAGTTCGTAAGAATGTAACACGAAGAACACCAGGTCACCATGGATTATCACTAGTCATTATGAGTTTCTTAGTCGATGTTGAGGATTATTTAATGGTATTATTCCTTATATTTCTAGGCTCATAAGGTTCCAATGATTATATATGGGTTATAGGGGACCATTTCCAAAATCATTATAGTTCATAGTGATCAAAAAGTCAAGCATAATAGTACTTAGCTTGAGGTATTATATAGAGGTGTGGTAAGGATTCATCGGTTACAACAAAAATATATGATTATGTTACTAAATTTACATTGAGTGTGTAGACAGGCCATATGAATATTTTACCTATAAATTTATATATAACATATTTTGATCTGTAAATAGATGATCATAAATTATTGTCCATCCACATTCATAAAAAGATATTATGATATTTTTTCTTATAATTTTCATTACCATTGATGGGGAACCTTAATTTGGACATCTATTCAATGAATAATAGCATTTAATTATCTATTTTAATCTAATTATCTATATATTTATTTAGTAAATTGTTATATAATAGGTTGTTCTTAAATGTTAGTGTAGATTAAGAAATCAATGCCTTAAAACTATTGAAAAATGACATAAACGGTTTTATTAATTGAAGATAGGATGAAAGAATCATAGGTTCATCATATTTATCTTACAAAAAAATAGAGGATACCACAAGATTTTTACGTTGGATATCACATTTTATTGAAGGTTGAATTTTTTAGGGGTAGTGAAGGATTATTTGTGGGATATTAATTCACACTTGATAATGCAGTATTTATTATATTTATATAATGTTGGTGATGAGGTGTCTATTTAATAAGTGTTCTCCATATACAGGTGGGCTTAAATTATTGGTTCATTATTTCTAGAATATTTATTAATGGTGATTAATTTTATAAATGAGTATTTTTTTATCAATGTATTAATATTTTATTTTTTATTAAAATTATATATTTTATTGTACTATTGATTAAATTATTATTGGATAAATATTATAATATATTAGTTTAAAAAATGGCTTTAATAGGCATTAATAGGTGATATAATCAGTTTTTATAAGGAATGAGAATGAATTTTTTCATGATAAAGTGTTATTATTAATAGTATCTACATTTTGATTAGATTATAGTTTGTAATATGATCATTGTAATGATTTTTAATAATTATTTATTTATGTTTTTATAATATTTTTATTTTTAGTCTTTAAATAGAATATATGTGATATATATTAAAATAGTGTTTTTTAGATAATAGTCTATTTAAAATCGGTATATAATTTTATATCATGTAATATTTCTACATTGGATTTTTAGAAGAAAATAATATATCTTACATTTTGGGAGAAATAATTTTGACAATTCCAGGTATGTAAAATAATTAATTTTATTTATATTAGCTTAAAATATTTATTTGGGAATGTAAGTGTTTTTTTATACACAATGTTAATATGTGAAATGTTTATTATATAATAAATATCACTCCATTGGAGCAGCATAAGGATAATAAGTTTCTCAATAATGGATATTTTTTCTTCCAAATAAAATAATCTATATAATCTACTTTTTTATGGTCTACATTAAAGAATTAATAAACATGATAATTTAATTTCAGTAGGTCTCCTATAAAATTAATTTTATCTTAAACTAAATCAATATGTTTTACAAATATCATTCCATGGGAATATATTACTGAATAATAGTGAATATTATGGATTTCAAGATTTGATTGGTATGATTAGAAGTTTTTACGAATATTTACAAATAATTAATAATGATAGTTTAATATATATGGTAAAAAATATTTGTTTTCAGTTTTATGAATTTCAAAAGACAGAATGAAATTTATATTTCTCAAAACCCCAATAATTTATTTATTTTTTTAATTCAATTTTCAGATCTCATTACCCTAAAGGGAAAACATATTTGTGCTGAATGATATTTACAATGGAATATAAAAAAAGATTGGGAAAATAAGGGCAGTTTTTGATGATAACAATTGAAGGATGTTAAGATATTATATAATGAATATGGAATTGGTGTTATTTTATTGATAAATGATATAATCCTTATGAACTAAAAAATAATGATAGTAGGGAAAAAATTTCAATGTTGAGTGAGTCAATTTTATTGATGAATATGTATGTGGATGGTAATAGGGTGATTGAGGATGACCCATACATGGTTGACCAAGGTTTTTTATCATTATTTAATTCAAATACATTTAATTACCTTATTTCATGTAGATTGTAGATTTTTCATTCAATTTAGCTTTTTTAGGATCTAAATATTTAATATAATGAGGATATTCAATCCTATACATTGAAGGCTTTGTAGATGACTTGGGATATTCACAACATACTTGATTTAATATCACCATAATGAATCATAAAGAAAAAAATTGCATATCCCTTATATATGATGTTTTTATTCATAAGCTTTTATTTAATGAATATGTAATGTTCAATGCACATCCACATTGATTGTTAATAGGCTAATAAGAATAAAAAAAATTATATGCATTGAAGGTCTAATTCCGTATTTAGTCAACTATGGGTATCTTAGTACATATCGAATGTGGATATTCGTAAATAATTATATCAAGTATTAGTGGGGTTAAAAGATATCCTCAATGATATTTTTGAACAGTGTAAGTGTTATAAGAGTTCATTTTCATTCTATTTGTTCTAAATATATCTACATAAATATTAATGGTATAAATAAAATATAATTTCATTATTTACAAGAACTATTTATTGTAGTCATTAAAGACTATAGTTATATCCTCTCCTATAGAATGGAGGAAGAAATTGAACATTTATAATCTAAAATAAATATCTTATTAATGGAATATATATGTTTTAATTTTATAAAATTAATGATTTGTATTAAGGATGTCAAATTATTCGGGAGTATTATGACTATAGAAATAATATATATGGAGGGATCAATATTAATTTAAATTGAGGAATGGACAAGACTATTATATTTGATGGAGAACTATAACATCCGTTTATAAGCTGGGTAATATCTTTGGATTCAATGAAACATATCATGAAAATAAATTCTAGTAGGATATCGACCTTTTAGTGAGTATTCTCGATTTCATTTGTATTAATTTTAATTCCCTATTTTGAGTATATTATTATTGGATTTATCATTGGTTCATTTTTGTTTAAATTGTAATTTTTGGAGGGTATTGATGATGTTTAGTTTTGGAACATATTTTTCCAAAAACTATACACCATGCCCCATGAAACCATGAATCCCTAGGTAGCGATGGATTACATGGATTGTGTATGGTTTTGAAAACCACACTTATTCTTAGTAGTAATTGTGAACCCCCCCACCCCTCTATGAAGAGGTTCATTATTGGGGATCATTGTTTGAGAAACTATAGACTCGTTCTAGAATGTTGTGTCTTTTGGATTAACTAATACTAAAATACAGTTTTAAAGATATTAAATTCATCCCTCCCCCAAACATCACCCAAACATGATCCAATTTGAACCATGAAATTTCATCTCATTGTTGGAGGTAAATATATGGACATCAAGGCCTTCCAACATATTTTCTTGATGAATCAGATTCCATATTGATGATCTATATGAATCATGATAAAATTTTATCATCCTGATTTTTTTAATTCTATCATATATTTTTGTCATATTTTAATGGTGGTTTTTTAACAATTGATGATGGGCCATGTTCAATGGTTTGGTAGATCTAAAATTTTTTATCATGGATATTGGTTTAGAATCTGTATCTCAATATAATTAAACAATTCAATGTTATGCTTCAATTTGGTTATTTCCATTAGATATAATTCATCATCAATTTTGTGGAAGGTGGTATAAATCCATTTTCAATATTTTTTGGAATTCTAATTACATATATGTACTGCAGAATTTCTAATTGGAATATTAGACAATTGAATGATTGTTTGAATAGATTAAATGATTAATTAATTTATTGAATAATGGAATTGATTTTTTTTATGATGAATTCAGTTCAATTAAATAAAATTATAAACTATTAAAATATGATTAATAAATTAGTTATTTATTTAATGGAATAATTTTATTGTGTAAATGGTGGGTAAATGGTACTATGAAATTAGTCAATTAATATTAGAAAAAAATTAAATGAAAATTTTATTTTTTTGTGGTTAATGTGGCCATTATTCAATTAATGAGTTACATGGGTAAATAACCATTAATAGATTAATGGAGTATTTTTGATATTATATCATGTGATTAAATAGAATAAACATGTTGTTGTGATAATTATTCAATGGTTTACCATGCAATGAAATGTACAAAAAGGGGGTTCATATATGATTAACAATGATTCAAGTGTTATTTGTAACGTTTGTGTCAATTATGGAACATACACCTGATTGATTAAGATATGATTATGGGATATAAATAAAATCTAAAAAATAACAGAAGGAATAAAAATTCAATGAGAAATGGACTTATGATCCAAATACACATATGTATCATGATGAGTTTGAAAATGAATGAGGACCCAAATTCCCATATGGGATAGAGAGTTTTGAAATGAAATTGGGAAAATTAGGCATCGAGGGTTCAGATTTCATCATAACCCAAAGGATTACATGTTTAATTAAATAATAATAAAATGTGATAAATGATAAATTATGCATTGAAAATTTTACTTTATAAAAAATAATACTACTTATTTAATTGTATATAGTTTTAGATTTAGTTGTTTGTAATTTGCTATTTTTTACTCACACCATACTCATGCTGTATAAATGGTACTCAAATAGATTTAACAGTTTCATGATAAGATAAGTAAAATTGTTGTATCTTCGATGGATGAGTTGGTATGGATCATTAGTGAGGTAACAAGTCTTGCATTTGGGACTCGTAAGAGAGTTTTTAGTTTTATTATCATTTTTTCATTATAAAATATTATATTTATTGTGGAATTATAAATCTAATATTTTTGGTTTGGATACAGTTTTAGTTTATTTAGAATTTGATTTTGGCCTTCTTTTATGAGATACATTAATATTTTCAGTTGATTATTAACTATTTATCTATATTTTTTTCTAAATTGATAGAGAGGATATATTATCCCCTTGACTGATATTGGAACCTAATTACTAGTAAAAAATCTCTAGTATTTGGGGAGGTGTTCCTGAGGTAAAATAATCGACCGTCTTGGGGTGCCGATGTGTGGCACCCCAGTTATTATGTTACTATATGGTATAGTATGTTGTTTCTTTTCTTTTTATTTTTATTTTGTTTTTTATTACTATTTGGTGTAGGTATACATCATAATAGGATGAGTTTGAACATATTTAAGAGCTCAGGCATGAGATTATCTATCCAATGTATAAATTTAAAATCTATTTTTACTGGGTGGAAATGAATTTATTAATGTGATTGTTATAGTAGGTTTCTATTTTACACTGATTGATTAAAATATTCTATGATGTGATCATTCCCTTAGAGATTTTATTATATTTTAGTCAGGATCTGGTTTTCCATCACTGCTGAGTAAGAATCTATCAATAAAACTAATTAGTATTTATTTTTTCATTCATCATGTCTGGCATGGATAGAAAATTTGGATTTGGTTATGTTGTTGGAATTTAATTATACATCCTTGGTTGTGAAAATTAATTAAAAATGTTCCCTAATATGAAATTAGTAGTTTTAAAATAATTCATGTTGTCAATATAGGTGTGTCTAATGAGGCGTCAATAATGAAATTTTATTACCCTTATAACCCATGACATAGATGTAGAATCATTAAGTGTAGTATTAGTGCCTAGATTTTACATTTCAGCATGGAAAAAGAGGGATGATCTTTTTTCGGTATGTGAATATTTCATGATAAAAATTTTATTGTTATTTTATGTGTAATGAAATTTTTTTAGTAATTATAGTGATATTAATCCATGAAAAATGTTTTTGATAGAATGATAAGAGGATATGTCTAGAAATTATCCTATAGCTGGGGAAAATATATCCATGATAGAGATCGATGAGGATGTCCAAGTGCGGTTCCTAAGGAGCATGTTTCGGTTTACTAAATTAAAGGAAATAGTCCCAATGTGGGTTTTGAAGAGATTTATGATTTGACATGGGAATTTTAGATGTGGAACACTGTGACAAATAATTGATAGGGTGAACCTGATGAAGATGAGTTGTGGAATAATTCCATCCAAAAAATTACTTAAAATTTTAGAAACATCAGCTCAGAAGATGGTCATGTTGGTTTTATACATGATAAAAGGGTCAGTGAAACCGTGGTAAGATTTTCAGTCTGTGACTGGATAGCCTGATGGTATGGAATCAAAATACTTTTTTGAGAATTTATTTTAACACTTTTATCATGATACATTATGAAAGGAGTAGTTAGTTCAGTGCATGCAGTTGACTTAGGGGTCTATGTTTGTGATGGACATTGCTGGTCACATTACTATCTTACAATTCTTTACTCAATCACTTGTAGGTGATGAGGAAAAATGGAAATGGGTTTCTTCAAAATTCTTAATGTGATATTATTTCTTAATTCAATATATTTTAGAATAAAAATTTGATGGGGGGATTTAGATCATGGAATCATGTATGAGGGTAACCTAATGGATGATTCTAGGTGAGGAAGGTTAATTTCTACAAGATCAATAAGATGTTTATCTGTTGGGTGTAGGATGTGTCATTTTAGAAATATAGACTATAGGATTGGATAAGATATTGAAATGGAAATCAAGAACACTTTATTATTCCATTGTTATTTTGCAACAGTGTGGTATGCTATTCCATTTCCATAGGAACATTCCTCGAACTCAATTATTGTGAATAACATGTGGAAAGATAGGAAATCTACATTAGTTATAAGGAACCCATGAATGAAGATAATGGATATAGTATCCATGAATAATTATAGTATGTGTATGGAATCTTTGACATTATATGTTTCTAGAGTTTGAGATCGATTGAAAATGGTAGTAGAGGAATCGACATGGTGTTTCTAGGAAGGAGAACATTTATTGTCAATCTGGTATTGATCATGGCTTTTAGATGACATGATAGGGAACTGGGGTAGGAGAATTGTATGATGTTCATCATACATGTGGATATTGAGACTAGACCACAAATAGTTAGAGGTACTATTCATTCATCTTTTATTGTTTCAAGATAATTCTTTGATATTTGTTCCTATCATTCATTTATATCTACACAACATGTGAATGTTTTTATTCTAGTGGTGGAGTTTTTGTGATGGGATGTTTTGATAGTTACACATTTGGGAGTATGATTGAGAAATGTCTATTTATGAAAAAAAATTTATCTCAAGTTACCTTTTTTATTGTTAAATTTTAGATATTACAGGATTAAACCAATTTATTGGTATGGAATTTTTGTTAGAATAGAAATCACACATAGTTTTTCACAATAATCAATTGATATTTATATTTAATGTTGGTGGATAATATATTCATTGTGGATAGTGGGATATCTAAGAAAGCAGTGTATGGAAAATTCATCATAAACTAGGGGAGGTCACCACTGAATATTTTATTATTTTTTATAGATGTTAGGATAGTAGTTCATGATTCTATTTCAACTATATTTGTCATGTTTGATGATCTGTTTCTTGATGACTTCTTAGTGGTTCTAGCTAATAATTATTATAATTTACAATTCAAATCATTTATTGGGATGAGACATTTTTTATTACACCAAAAAAGGTGGAACCAATAGATAATTAAGATCTTATGAAATAACTAGAATTGTTGATGGATAAGTATTTTTTCTATCTGTGAATGTATACATGGGATTCACATGAATTTTTTTTCCAATTTTGTTAATGGAAAACATAGATTATGTATTGACTATTAGATGTTGAACCACATGATAGTAAATTATCAGTACCATCATCTTTTTATTGAATATCTATTTGGAAAGTTGAGATATTCTACCATCTCCATGATTGAAATGTGATAATGGTATCATCAAATCAGAGTATGAATATATATATCTTGATGAGGAATTATTTTAGAATCATGTATGGCCGATATGAATTTTTCATAATTTCATTCGAGTTGATGTACACACCAACAATGTTTACAGACATGATAAACTAAAACTTCCACCCCTATATGTATCATTTCATTAATTTGTATGTTGAAGACATCAATGAGTACTCTGTGATTCCTTATGATCATTCCCATAATAATCTCATTTTACTATTTACACACAGATAGAATATTCTATACAGAAATAAATATATTAGTAGATTTTGGATAGATTAGTTATACATATTAGTTAACGTAATCTAGGACGAAGCTCTGTCGGTAGAGCCATAAATTGTTCATGAAGTGTTTTCTATGGATTATTCCAATAATGATTTTTTATCCATAGAATTATATGGTTATTATGATATAATCAATTGTTTTTCCTAGACCATTCAAATTAGTAATCATCAAAATTGGTAATATAGATGATGTGGATAAACATTTAATTCGTTATTGGATATTGTAATTATGTCCAAAAGTTATATAATAACTTGAAAATTGTAAAAATCATGATTCTACACAAATCCAAGTGAGTGTTATAACATTTATTGACGATTTGGTTATAGTAAATGAAATATTGTTGATGTTGCATGGTCAATGATTTTTGTATGGTTAGTGGGAGTAGATTCCAAAATAATGGAGCTACCTTATGAACAACCTCAGCATGGTAGAATTTTTTTATGCCTTGATGTTTTGGTAGTGTTATCTATTGGGAGAGAAGTAAATTTTTTATATTGATCACAATATATTATAGTATAACTTTTCACATTGATATTAGAATCCATTTAAGTGAAGGTGGGATGAGTATATGCAGTATTTTGATTTTTAGATGGAATATATAACCAGGATGGGAAAGATTGTTGCTGATTCCTTAAGAATGAAAAAATAGATTTTTTAGGTTAATGAGTCAAGGTATGACTATAATGTGATGCAATTAATGTAGGAGTTGAATGTTTTGATTCAGGAGTGTTGGTATCATAAGATCATCACATTTGTTTTAAGGGAGTCATGGCTTTTCATTCATATATGTGGTAGGATGTATGAGGATTTTAATTATAAGGCCATGAGGGAATTATTTAATATTGTGGAGTAACCTTCATATTTGACCATATATGAGGATGATATCATATAATCATGGAGTTTTGTATTTTTTGGTACATGAATACCAGAGGATCATTTAAATGAATGTAAATCCTCAAAAGGTTTGGCGTATGCATGTGAGACCAAAACGTACTGTGACCAATGATGGTTTCATCGGTGTCTAGGAATGAATAAATAGATAGTGAGGTATGTGGCATGATTGTACACCAATCATAATGTTATATTTCAAAGTCATCATTTTTTGGTTTAATATTTGCGTTTACCATAAAATAATGGATGTTGGATGACATTACCTTGGAATTTTTGTGGGTATCTTGAGAAAGGCGTTGAAGAATTATGTACATTGGGGATGTAGTGTGTCTATATGATTTTCAATAGAGTATTGTTTCAGATCATTACTCAGTATTTACACAACACTTCAATACAAGATTGTTGAAGGGGCTTGGTACAAATGTATTTCCAAGTACGGATTCAACCCATTGAAATATGGGAGGTCAGTGTATACTATATTGTTGATTGAGGTTAATCTATATTCATTTTCCCTTACATTTTTGGATCTTGGGACAAAAAAAAATACTTGGTGGAGTTTTCCTCTATCAAATTTTTCTAGGAAAATAAATAGATGGAACCTTATGTGTAATTTTATGCTTGGCCATTTAGAGAACCACTTTGCTAGATGGAGGATGTGGAGTTAGTGTTGGTTGGACAAAATTTCATAACGAGTACATTTTTCTATGTGGATATTATTCAGAAATATGTTGATATGGATAATACTAAATAGATGTAAAATTTTAATAGATAATGAAACCCCCTATTGTTTATAGAGGGTGATCATGTGGTCCTTAAGTTGTTTCCTAGGATTGATCACCATGATAATTTGATATTGTTTTAGATGGTTTCATTTTTTGTTGGAATTTTTAATGTAGTGGCGAGAATTACAGCATTAGAATAATGGTTAGATCAATGAATAATGTAAAATTATAAGAATGTCATATTTCAAGAATCACAAATTTGAGGTATCACCACTACCCTTCTCATGTGTTTGAATTTGAATATGTTCTTCTTGAGACTGATGCATCATTTAAGGGAAATCTGATATGTGGGATGGATAATAATGGGAATGTGTTGTGGATTAAGACCTTGTAAATAGTTCAAATATTGTGGAAATGATGATTTTGTTAGGAGGATAAAATAGAAAAGAAGTGGACATGAAAGGTAATTGGACGGATCATTTTGAATCAGAGTCATTGTGACTCTTGGGAGCACACCCTGCAGATGACCAATTATAAGATGTTAGGATTTAAAAATCTTATTCATTTTAGGATATGTGTCAACTTTTTTTATGCATTATATTTTTTATCATTTTCACTATATCATATTTTTGTCTTATCATCGGAGTGTTTTGTTTTAAATTGGATGTTGATAGAGGGGTTTGGGATAGTGCGCATTTCAAGCATGGTTATTTTAAATTGTGGAACCTAACATAGAAAACAATGGAACACCTGATAGAGACAGATTTTATGTTTGTCTCATAGCTTGGTAAATAGTTCACCCTAATAGGAGTGACCATTCACCAGCCACCACAAGAGGCCAATGGTTAGGGTGTGTGGATTATCAAACAAAGACTCTACCAAGGAAAACATGTGAACATATTTATTTAATATAAAAATTGTTTTTAAAAATATCAAATAGCTTAGACATAGTCCAATCCATAAACAATTTGACTTTAGATTTTTCTACTCTATTTTTGATGTTCCCTGATAGATTAATATGACTTTCAACTTCTGTTATTGATTATTCACATTCTATATTGATGATCCAAACCTATAGTAGAGATATTTTCTCATTCAAATTTTTTTTCTATTTTAATCCTATGATTATATTATACTTTTATTGTTGTTTCTCACCATCAATGATGTATAATTCTCAATGTTTTGTTACATAGAATAAATTCTATCTTTGGAAATAAAATTTCATAATGATCTTGTTTTTTTGTTTTACTAAAAATTATAGTTTAATTTGGGGATTTAAAATTTTGATAATTCATAAACAATATTTTGGTTGGTGGTCAAAATTCAATTCCCATATTTCGGAATTTTAATTGTTAGTATGTATTGTACAATTATGATTTTCATGTTTTACAATTGAATCAATGGTTGAATAAATATAAATGATTAATTATTTTTTTGGAATGATGTAATTGATTTTATTTAATTTCCATGTGATGATGAATTACATTCAATTTGTGGACGTTGGAAACAGATGAAATTGGATTAATTAATTAATCAATTAATTAATGGAATATTATAATTTTGGAATTGATGGGATGTTTGGATTGTGAATTTTTAAATTATTATGATTATAAATTAATTGATAATGGTAATTATGAGATATTTTACATAACATTGAATGGATTTTTGTGTAATTTCAATAAATGTTGATAAATTTATTATTAATGATTGTTCTTATTATTCAATTTTATTATATTTAAGAACCATGTTTTTGTGATAATTTTTAAATAGTATAACATGATTTTAAATGTATATAAAATAGGGGTTGAAGTTTATTAACATTTATTGATGTGATTTATTTTATTTTTCATAAATAATTGATATACATGTGATTTATTGAGATATAATTGCATGACCAGGACTACTACTCAAAATAACCATATGCAACTAATATTTTATTGGACAGATGTTAAGGACCCAAATAACACTATGTGTTAATAAGTGTGGGAAATGAACTAAGGATCGATATAATAATATTATATAACTATTGTGGGAAATAGTGATAGTTTCTAAATACCAAAGTGGAATTGTTCTCTTGGATAGGGAATGAGGCTTCTAATACAAATGAGGTGTTCGACACGACATTCTACACCAATGAGTAGGAATTGGACTCTGCTTCCAGTTATCTTTGATATGATTTGAAATGATATTTTAAATTATAAATTATATCACATGCGGATTTCTAATTACTATCAAGATAATAAAATTTAAAAAATTATAAAAAATTATGATAACTAACTAAAAACATAGTGTATATAAATCATTAGTGTTGAATGCATATATACAAATATAATGTTCTAAATTAATTATGTAATATAAGAATAAAATTGTTTAATTGTTTATGAATGAAATAATTGATAGATATAGAGATTTGTTTTTGAATTATGATGGTAGGAATTCCCAATTTTGTTATTTTCCAGTTCATGTGCCAAGGATTGAATTTAAAATGAATTTATTATGTATTATTGTTGGAGTTGGGTTAGCATAGAACATTATTCAGGTTACCCTACCCTGGTAACAAGATTGGACCTTTGTAATGGTTATCCTCACGGTGAATAATTAATAATAGGTGACCCTAAACCCTATATTAAAAGAACAGACCGAGATTTTATAATGTTTTAATGGAAATTCAGTGGATTAATTGATGAAAACAAAGAACATTCCTCAGAATAAGGTAATGGTCATGAAATATGAAAATTGACTGATTTGTAATTGAATAAAAAAGTTTCATTAATCCAAAATATGAATATAAAATAGATAATAATTTATAGATACACGTCCCCTTATATTCACATCCCCTAAGACTAAAGAAACTAATTTTTCATGCTACATATGATGAGATCTAGTAGTATGGGTAACCGAAGTATACATGTGGCAACAAAAGGTGGAAAATATGGGTAACTAATCATCACTCCATGTTCTTTAGCCTTTGTTGGTATTTCAATTTCATCATTTAATCCCATACTGTGTTGGAAGGTTGGCCTATAGTACATATATATTGTTTTATTCTTCACACAATTGGTCATGACTATATTGAATATTTTTTTAATGCATTTTCATTTACGTGATTTGTTACTGGGTTACACGTAATGTAATATTTATCCAGGCTTTCCACTATGTGTAATGAGTCTTGCATGAATCTAATCCATATATTTGAAACATTGACTCAATTTGGTCATGTGTAATTAAGAATCATGACATATAACTGCCTTTCAATACGTGTATCCCCATCACGAAATGTCCAAATATATCTGCCTCACATGATGAAGGCATTATGAGTAACAACATTATGTGACATGTAATTTAATTACAAGACATGTAATCAATATTTTCCATTTCTATATCCTCTTATTTTTCATAAATCTGGTGTCATTCTACTGCACTTGAAATTGGCGTGAATTGTATTATTTCTCATAATTTAACAACTTTTGTTCCTTTTTCAAATAATCATCATTTCCTTCCATAATGTATAAAACAAGTCAAAACATTAAAAATTGGATATATAATTCACTTAAATAGAAAAAAACAATACATAAAACACTATAAAATATATGAATGAAATACACTTATATTTATAAGTGGAATTTCTATTTGACTTAGATTATGGTGCATGAAGAAAAAGGTGTTAAAGGTAGATGTGTTATTTTGAAACAGATAGTTAATGTTGTTAATTAATTAATATTGAAATTTTATTAATCATTAATCATGTATTTTAATTTATTATTCATAAAATTACATAATCTATCATTGAATGTAAATATATTTAAAATCCATTTGTACTGGCATACTAAGTTGGAATTAATTCACAATTGAGTTCCATAGCTAGAAATCAAATAGATTTCATTATTTTAGGATTAGACAATTTAAAAGGCCATATGATGGATGTCATAGGTGGGATATAGCAAAGATGGGAGAACCTTACATGGTTTCAGGGCATGGATGGTAGTTTTCATTATCTTTATTTTTGAATATTATCTTGTAAATTGACACTTATTATGTAATGACTTATGTACTATATTTTCAGATCTTTTATTAATTTCGTGGTTCAGAATGACATATTGATCAATTTTAGTCATGGAATTCTGTTTGGATTTCATTCGACTACTGTTTTCTATTTTTAATTTTTTGATTGTTTAATTCATAGGGTATTGTCTCCCTATGATCGATAATATACCCTCACATTAGTTGATATCATCCAGAATATGATGAGGTGAGCATTGGTTCATGTAGCTAGCTGACTAGGTGCACTAGTGTGTGGCACATAGGTTTGGATTTTTAATTCCTCCAAACATTCTATTTTAGATGAACATGATTGTTTTCATGAAAAATGATGGAATAGGGATCATTCATGTCATAAATAAGAGGTTAATTAATGAAATTTTCTATAATTTTCTACATGTTCAGATATATTTTTGATGAAAATATATTAATTCAAATAGGAAAACGAATTATTAATCACGGATGATTATAATGTTAGAGACTATTCCACTTTTCTATTAATCATCGATTAATTGAACTACCCACCCCATGAAATGTATTAAATTCAATTATCTTTGAATTGAAGATACATTGACATAATTTATACATGAAGAATATTTACATATGTACATATCAAAAAATACTCAGAGATATAAATTCAAAAAAAATTATATCAATATATTACAAAAATAATGGATAAATATGAACATGGATTATCATTATTCATTCCATTTCCATCCTATGAAGGTTATGTAAGTGGCTGATTCTATGAGTAAATACGATGCTATAATTTGATCCAATATAGGGATTGAATTGGGTGTAATCTCCGTAGACATGAAACGTATTAGAATGAGAAAAAAACTTTAATTAACCTACTATATATAAATAAAAATTTAACCATCCATTCTATAGAGTATTAAGGTGAACAAAAATATTATAATATAACATAGAAATTGTAATGACCATTTCAGAGTTCAACTTTGATGATGTTTTTATTATAATATTTGAAATATTAATATGAATCCCATCAAAACCAAAAATAATGTGGGTAGTTATATATGATTAGAATAGATCACTATTATCAATGAATCTAAAAATCAATAAGATGTATCGATTCTGGACGAAAAATGTTTGTTATGATAACATAAAGATAGAAATTGGTGAATTAGTATATCTATATTTTATATGTACAAAATTTATATGATGAACCATTGATGTACATGGGTATTATAATACTAATTACAATAGTAGTATGGACATGTGAAAATATAACTATATACTTGATTTTTGTATAATCCATGACATAAATATGCAATAACATCATCTGGGTAAAAGGCGATCATGATAATAAGGCAGTGCATCTCATTAATTTCTAGCATGGAATATAAATTTTCCTACTACTGAATATATTCATAAGATATGTGGTATGTTTATATAGATTATCAAAATATATTTCATAGGATAATATTATTAGGTTTACCTTCATGTACTATAGAATCTTTTCAAAAGTGATGGATAATATGATATGTTTCTGTTGTTCATATCAATCTCATGCCAATATTTGATGTGTCGTTTAGGTTATGGCCAGAGACACCTTGTTCCATAATATATCCCCATGGTAAAATATCATATGGTTTTGGAATAATGGAATGATGGATCCATGATACATTAACGACGTTCGAGTTGATGAACACAATAGCACTGTTTATAGACAGGATAATCAAAAACGTCCTCTCATACCAATATCATTTAATGGTTGTGTATATTGAAGATGTCAAAAAGTACTCTATGATTCCAAATGTGAATTCCCATAATCATGACATTTTACTTATTAATTCTGAGTTATAATATTCTACATGGAAATCTATATATCAGTGAATTTTGGATTGATTAGGTATACATATTGGGTAGCATAATCATAGATGAAAATTTTTTGGTAGAGCCATAAATTATTCATGAAGTGTCTTCAATGGATGATTCCAATAAAGATTATGTTATCCACAAATTCTAGGGTTTTTAGGATACTACCAAATTTTCAACAATTACCTTTAACATTTTTAATCATCACATTTGGACTTGAATAAGAAGTTGATAATAATTGAATTATATAATTCAAATTTTGATTTCTTCTAGATGAAAAATAAGAACATGAATATGGTACAAATAATGATCCTACCCAAATCCAAGTGAAATGTATACAAATTTATTATGATTTTGTTTTAGGACTTGATATTATATTTATTTTTGGATGTTGATTTTTTGTCTATGGATCATGGGAGTTGAGGCCACATGAGTAGTGATGCCCAATGAACATCCTCAAGTAGGTTGAATTTAGTTTTGCCTGAATGTTTTGGGAGGTTTTATCTATTTGGTTAGATGTTTTTTATGTATAATGATCACAATATCATAGATTATAACATTTAAAAATTATATAATAATCCATTACAGTTTATGTGGAATGGGCATATGAAATATTTCAATTTTTAGATAGAATATATGATCAGGAAGTGAAAGAGTGTTTCTGATTCATTGAGATGGAATAAATTGATTCTGGATGTTAATGATTCGAGGTCTAACTGTGAAATGATGAAAATTAATGTATCAGTTGAAAATTGAGATTCGGGAGTTTTTGGGTCACATTAGCATCATATCATTTTTAAGGGAGTATGTACTTTTTATGAAAATTACTTTTAGGATGTATGATGATTTTTATTTTAAGTCCTTGAGGGAATGTTTTTATGGAGTGGAGTTATCATTAAAATGAACCATTTATGAGGATGAGATCATATAATCATGGAATTTTGTTTTTGTTCCTATGAAAATAAATAACTTCTATCTAATAAATTTAAATCCCCAAAATTATTTATCCATGAAGGTGTGAAAAAAATGTATAATGACATATGATGACTGTATTTGTGGCTAGGCATGAAAAAATAGATATTGAGGTTCGTGATAATATGTCACACATATCAACAAGTTATATTTTAAAACCATCATCTAGGTGGTTTAATACTAATTTATACCATTCAATAATGGATGTGGGAATATGTTACCTGGGAATTTTTGGTGGGTCTCTTGAGAAAGCCATGGAATAATGATTCTATGTTGGTGGCTATGGACTGACTCCAAAAAAAGCACAATTACTACCGATATTGGACTATATATCATCAGATATGTTAGAAGGTATATACATTCGGGATATAGTATGTATATATGAGGTTCCATATAGTATTGTTTCAAACCATTACTCTTGTTTTACATCATGATTCAAGACCGGATTGTCGAAGGGGCATAGTACACATGTTTTACTACATACGGATTTCCACCAACAGACATATGAGAAGAAATAGTGTACTATATAGATGATTGAGTATATTATTAATTCATTTCACGTAGACATTGTTGGATCATGGGATATGTGAATATACTTGGTGGAGTTTTCCAATAACAATAGTTTGTAGAAAAATAAATTGATCCAACCTTATGTGGAATTCTATTGTAGTTTATGGAGATAATCTCTATGATGGATTGAGGATGGGGAGATAGAATTGGTTGGAATAAGTCTCATTAATGGAACATATGCATAGATGGAGATGATTCATAAATATATGCATATGGATAAGACTAAATAAATGTAAAAATCTAATATATTTTGAAAAACCCTAGAGTTAATAGAGGTTGATCATGTGGTCCTTCTGGCTATTTCTAGGATGTGTCACCAATATAATTTGATATAGGTAATGTTGGATACTATTTTTGTTGATATATATAAGGTTTTGAAAACATTTATATTGTTTCACAACAACTATATAGCTAGAAAAGATAAAAATAAATGAATGAAATATTTCATGGGTCACAAATTTGCGGTATCACCCCATCACTTTTCATGCGATTGATTTAGATTAAGTTGTTCTTGAGACAGATGCATCATTTCTGGAGAATATGATATGTGGTTTTGAGAATAATTGGAATGTGGTGTGACTAAAGACATTGTAGAATGTTCATCTAGTGTTGAAATGTTGATGTGTTTAGGACAAAAAAATTGAAGAGAAGTGGATAAGCTAGCTAACTGTCCCTATCATTTTTTATTCAGAATCATAGAGATTATTGGGAGAACACCATGAGGATGAAAAAATTTTATATATAGGGATTTTAAAAATATCCATAATTTTTGGATTTTTATCACCAATTTTTATAGGTAATATTTTTTGATTGTTTTTACTATATCATTTTTTTGGATTTATCATGGGTGTGTTTTAGTGAAAATTAATTATAGTCAGAGGGGTTAGGGGTAGTACACAGTTCTTTCATGGTTTCCGAATTTGTGGGATCTACCCTACAAAACCATGAAGAACCTGATAGAGAGAGATTTTATGGTTGTATCATAGTTTTTGAAATCCTTCACCCTCGTAAGTGTAACCATTCCCCCACCTCCACATGAGTAGCATGGTTAGGATGCTTGGATTATCAAACCAAGAACATACCAAGGAAACCATTTGCCAGTATTTTATTAATATAAATTTTTTTTAAAACACATATCCCATAGAAAGAACCCTATCCAAAGAGAATTTGATTCTATAATTTTTCCTTCAGTTATGGATGTTACCAGATGGATTTAAAATAATTTCAACATCTTTTATTAATGATTAAAATTATGAATTGAAGATACAAACCTCTAATAGTGATAATTTATCATCCCATTTAGTTTTTTATTTCGATCCTATGATTATGTTATACTTTTAATGTTGTTTCTCAACATTTTTGTTGCATAATGATTTATTTTTTGTTGCATAAAGTATAATATATTTTTTGTTCTATGATTTTATAATGATATTGTTATGGTTGTTTGACTGAACATTCCACTTCAATTTAGGGATTTCCTTTTTTGATAATTCAAAAACAATTTAATGGTATGTGGTCTATAAAGAACTCCCATATTACAAAATGTTAATTGTGAGAATTTATTGTAGAATTATGATTTTTATGTTTTAAAATTCAATCAAGAGTTGAATAAATTTAATTTATTAAATAATATATGCTATGATGGAATTGATTTGAAATAATTTCCATGTGTTGATGGATTATCTTCTACATGGGAAATTGAAAATGGAAAAAAATACAATATATAATTTGGTAATTATATAATGAAATATTATAATTGTGGAATTGATGGGATGTTGGGATTTAGAATTTTTAAATTAATATTATTAAAAATTAATTGAAAATGGGAATTATGAGATGTTTTACTTAACCATCAATGAATTATTGGGTTATTTGGTTAAATGCAAATTAGTATATTAATCATTATTTTTCATGTTATTCAATTTTATTATATTTAAGATCCATTTTATTGTCAAATATATACCATATTCCTGATAGATTAAGATATGATTATGGGATATAAAAAAATTCTAAAAAATAACAGAAGTGATTAAAATTGTATGAGAAATGGACTGATGATCCAAATACACATATGTATCATGATGAGTTTGAAAATGAATGAGGAACCAATTTCTCATATGGGATAGATAGTTTTGAAATGACATTGGGAAAATTAAGCATTGATGGTTCATATTTCTTCACATCCCAAAGGATTATATGTTTAATTGAAGAATACTAAAATGTGATAAATTATAAATTATGCATTGTAAATTTTACTTTCTAAAACATAATACTATTTATTTAACTAGTTATAGTTTTCGATGTAGTTGGTTGTATATTACTATGTTTTACTCACACCGTACTCATGCTGCATTAATGGTACTCAAATAGATTTAACAGTTTCATTATAGGATAAGTAAAATGGTTGTATCATAGATGGATGAGTTGGTATGGATCATTAGTGAGAGAACCAGACTTTCATTTGGAACTCATAAGAGAGTTTTTACTTTTATTATAATTTTTCATTCTAAAATATTATATTTCTTATGGAATGATATATCTAATATTTTTTGGTTTGGATACTGTTTTAGTTTATTTAGATTGGGATTTTGGCCTTCTTTTAAGGGATACATTGATATATTCAGTTGATTGTTAACTATTTATCTATATTTTTAAAAAATTGATAGAGAGGATATATTATCCCCATGACAGATTTTGGAACCTCACTACTAGTCAAAATCTCTAGTATTTGGGGAGGAGTTCCTGAGGTCCTATAATCGACCGTCTCGGTGTGCCGATGTGTGGCACCCTAGTTATTATGTTACTATGTGGTATAATATGTGGTTTCTTTTTATTATATTTTACTTTTGTTTTGTATTACTATTGGGTATAGTTATACATCATAATAAGATGAGATTGAACATATTTAAGAGCTCATGCATGAGATTATCTATCCAATGTATAAAGGTAAAATCTATTTTTACATGGATAAAATTAATTGATTAATGCGTTTGTTATAGTAGGATTTTATTTTACACTGAGTGATTAAAATATTCTATGATGTGATCATTCTGTTGGAAATTTAATTATATTTTACTCAAGGTATGGTTTTCCGTCAGTACTGAGTAAGAATCTATCAATATAACTATTTAATATTTATTTTTTCATTCATCATGTCTGACATGGATAGAAAATTTGGATTTGGTTATGTTATTGATATTTAAGTATACATCTGTGGTTGTGAAAATGAATTAAAAATGTTCCCTAATATGAAATAGGTAGTTGTAAAATAATTCATGTTGTCAATATAGGTGTGTCTAATGAGATGTCAATAATGAAATTTTTTTACCCTTATAACCCATGAAGTAGATATAGAATCATTAAGGGTTGTAATTTTAGAGACCCTAAAGCCTGAAGTACATGGATATTACATTACATTTGCGGAATACTTAATACATAACAAAAGCAGACACACAAGGATTTTAATAGTTTAGTGTCTTTGGAAACTCGGAATATAAACTTCTAATCACGATCAAATATCTTCAACAACTCCCATAACGATCTTCCCCTTTTTGTTTCCTTAACTAAAACCTTTATTTACTTCATGGGTAAAATAAAACATAAAAAGGGTGACCTCAAATGCTCAGTAAGGTCAAACATAGATAACATAAAACAATCCATAAACATTTGGAAGTAAAAACCTGAACATGAAATTTAAACATCAAAATCTTGAGAAAAGACAGAAATTGTGGAAGTACGTAAGGCATATATCATAATGGAACATAAACCAGGATAAAACATAATGGGAATAAAACATGTAATTGTGGCATCCATTCAGCACATGTCATGATTTCCATAGTAGCCAATGCATTGCTTCCAAGACCATCTTAGTAGACAAAGTCCCTTTCGGAATCGAGTTCACTCCTCGTTTCAGTCCTATAACACTGAACCGATTTAACTTACCGTTCTAGCCATGTCTGTCTCATGAGATATAAAATCTTTACCCAATGCATTGGAGGGAGATATAGGTCCCACCCATCTCATAATGAAATCATTCTTACTTGTGCCACAAAATAAACATACATCATTCATAAAAACCCAATAAATAAAATGGGTTTCATAAACATCATCCCATCATCTCATAATCCATATAAAAGAAATGGATATCATTTCATAATAATAAAAGTAAAACCATTTAAATCATATAGACGTTATACTTGAAACATACACATATGAAATAATGTTATCTTAGATGAAAAATGGTTTTGATAAAACACTTGAAATAAATTATTGAGGAAAATATCCTTTCTTTTCAAAATCATTTTCTTTTCACAAAATATCATGCAATTTTTAAAGAGAAATATTTTGTTGAAAATAGTCATGAAATATTTTGGAGTAAGATTTATTAAGATAAGGCTTTATAAAACCATAAAAATCCTTTCATGCCGTATACGTTAAGAAACATTCTTATTGTACTTTTGTAGGAAAAGTCAAAAAAAGTACCTCGTAACGTAAACAAAAGAAAGATTCCTTACATACCATGTAGTAAAATTCAAAATTGGGTAAACAGGAATTAAAACATACATGAAAACATTTTTATAAAACATGAACATGGATAATAGAAATAACCCCAGTAAATACTTACGAATAAGCAATCTCATATAAAAATGAGATTTGAAAAATTATCCCTTACCTTATGTCTGATATGCTTTGTATTTATTCGAACATCCTGTATAATGATTTAAATAATGTCATTAACTTATTATAGATTCATATTCATTGTTATTATATCATATATGGTTCACTTCTGACTTTATATTACCCGTTGTTTTGTAAATTACATGTTAAAGAAGCATTTTGGGTAAAATCGTTTCATTTATCGTAGGTGTTTGGACTTCTTGTTCTTGAAATTATTATTACTTATATCATTATTTACTTACTTCAAGAATATAAAACATGATTTATATATCATATATATTCAGTATATATATGTATATAATATATAGATAAATGAAATGAAACACACCGTTCATAGAGACGGTAGTCCGTACGTACGCATGAACGCTGTTTTCCTTTCCTTATTGTCTTGAATGGAAGTAAGTATATGAAATACATATATATATACATAAATCCAGAATATTTACCATGTCATATATTTCATTATTATTCATCATATATAGTTTATAAACATTCTGGAATGGTTAACATGGATAATGAATCTCATCGCGTCGTGGAAACGGTAGTCCGTACGTACGCACATGCGATGATATCGTTCCCATGGTCGTGGAATTCTATTGAAGTGTATGTATACTATCTTAGTATCATTATCACTTTATAATAATCATATATAGTTACTCATTACACCATTATACCCATCCAATTAAGGTGGTGGCGGAAAATAGATTACACCACGGTGTGGAGACGGTATTCCATACGTACGCACGCGCGGTGATTTCCTTTTTCCGTAAGATGGATAGAAGGTTAATTAGAGTTGTATCATATTTATAATAACATATCAGTATATAATAAATACTGATGTTATTATTTAATCATGAAAAAACTAAAGAATAATAAGTTGAAGAAGAATGAAATTGAAAAAATAGGTAATGGATATTACCTCTTTTTGACGCGCCTTCTCTTAACCTCCACTAAAATAACTAAGGATGGTCTTTGAAGAAGACCAGAAACTCTAGGATGATACTAGGGAAGTGGAGAAGAGATTTTTGCAGGGTTTGGACGAGCTTGAATGCTCAAATTGGTGTGAGGAGGAGAGGGAGGAGGTGCCCTTTTATAAGGGAGGAGAGGGGCTCCTTTGGAAAAACTAAAACAATTATTTTATTATAAATCCAAATTCGGTTTTAAATGGCACGAAATTGAAATATTTCGAAGCTAAGGTGGGTATGGGTCGAAATAAGCTCATAAAATAGAATTTAGACAAGTTTAGGTTCCTATTTTAACCTTATCATTTAGATTTAACATTAAGTTAAATAATTTTACTTTTACCTTGTCTTCTTGTGTTCTTATACTATAAGGTTAATAAACTAACTATAAGCAGCCAAACGAACCCCAAATTGTTTATTCATAATATATATAACCGTATCTAAGTCATTTGTCCGAACATTAGATTTTTAGGAATAAAATAATAAT
Organism: Viscum album; assembly: GCA_963277665.1. Classification (NCBI taxonomy): domain Eukaryota; kingdom Viridiplantae; phylum Streptophyta; class Magnoliopsida; order Santalales; family Viscaceae; genus Viscum; species Viscum album. Next base: position 175,272,048 of record OY728135.1, on the reverse strand, counting down.
TAATGATATAATATTTGTTTTAAAAACTATTTTATGTCAATTTTGACACTATTTAGTAATTGATTTTTGTGAAAATCATAACAAAATGATTAGTTCTAAAAAAGTAAATTTTATTAATAATAACATGTCATGTTAACCTATAAAATTAGTGTAATTCATAAAAAGTCTCAAATTATATTTATTTGGGTATTTATAATAGCAATTATTTTAATTTTTCACTATTATGGTAATTACTCCATCATCGTTGTGTCATAAATAAATTAAATTATATAAAGTCTAAAAATTAAAAATAAAATATCATTATGTGGGAAATCGTTTTATCTTTCTAATGAATATTTATAGTCTAAATTGTATTATTTATAACCCTATATTAAAAATGTCTTAGTAAATAAACTTTGATTTTAACTCTTTTAACTCTTCTTTAAATTAAATAATAATAAATGTCCTAATCTAATCCAAGTGGGACTAAATGATAATATTTTACACTTAATATTGTTTTTTGTCGAGATACACTGGTCCAATAGAATTAGTACATGTGTTAGGGTAATATTAATATCATTTTTATCCTTAATTACCTTATTTACTTTTAACCGTGGTAAATAAAAGTAAAAAGTTACAATTCACCAAAAATTAGTTTCATCTCATTGAACTACATTTTACTTACTGAAATCAACCGTGTTTATTGGATTTTTTAGATTCCATTCACAGAAGAAGTAAAATTAAGTTTTATGAAAAATTCAGTTTTTTAACTACCACTTAGTAGTTTTACTATTCATCAAAAATTGAAGTTTTTCATAACAATGCCAAAATTTCTCCGTAAGCTATATTTGATATTCCGAATTCAAAAATGAATCCTATTTTACCATATTCATAACAAAGAAGTTGCATTAATTAATTTTATAATTAAATCCCGTTGTTAAAACAAATAGCGCGTTTTTAAGAAACAATATCTATCAAAAGATTGACACTCGTTTATGTCCAATCTCAAAGTGATATTAATTACATTGACCACCATTGGATTAAATGGTAAAAATATATTCTATTTACACTTTAAAAACATTAAATATTATAATTTAACCATATAATTTAATGTGAAGAAAAAAGTTGTTTTTAATTAAAATATAGCGTGTTTTTACTATTCATTAAAATATGAAAGTTATCAGAATAATATGAAAAAATTATCCAAAGTAAATTTTTATATTCTAATTCTAAAGAACAATTAAATTTTGTCATATTGAACATATAAACTTGTCAAAAACTAAATTTAAAGTGGGTGCACCATCAAAAGGTGGCAAAACTGCATTTTTTTAAAAATACTTCTTTTACCCGAAAAAATTTATTTTGTTCGCATAGCATGTTCGGTAAGATGAATAATAATGTCATAAAATTTAAATTTTAGTTCACACTATCTATAACGGTTATTTAATAACAATATTATAATAATATATTGTTGTTTAGTGAAACTCGGTATTGCGTACAACACACGCTATCGAGGAAGGTCGCGATTGTGTGTAATGCAAGCCAATTCAGGGTTGCGTCTAGTGCACGACTCCTTTGTTGTTGCGTATAACAGAATCCAGGCATATTTTATTTATACATTGAATATATATATATATATATATATATTCACTCAATGTTGCGTAGAATAACTTCTATCAAACGAACTTGAAATTGTGTGTAACAAGAGCCAAGAAGAGTGTTGCGTATACTGCAAGATAATACGGTGTTGCGTATAGCGCAACATAATCTTGGTGTATCGTAAAATAGAAGATATAAAAGAATTTAAAAAGAATATATCTTATAAAATCTTGGGTTATTATATTCTACCCCCCTTAAAATTAATTTCACCCTCGAAATTCGTTGGGGTTATAAATGGTTTTCTACTCAAAAGTTTCTTTAATTGAAACCCACATCGTAAAAAGGAATACAAAAATTATCTTTAAAAACTAAAGTATGAAACGTAATGGTTAACCAAGTTAACTAATCACTGGGTATCCACATAGGAGAACATAGTTGAAAATATGGACATGGAAGAGAAATCTAACCGTCATGTTCTGATGGAGAGTGGTAGAGAACATGGCTATAAAAAATCCAACAATCACAAAGCCATAGATTTGTGACGATCTAAGGTACCATTTGATTCATTGGATATAAGATCACTAGGACATCATTTTTGGGTTTCAAGATCATTTCCCTAATGTTGATGAATTAAATTAAATACTTACATGATTTTGGTACAATCTTACTATTCTTCGTGAATTGAACAATTTCAAATTCATCTCTTAAAGAAATGAAGTTGAATTTGTTATTCATGAAGTGTTAGCAGAACATGTGATAGAATGATGGGTCATTACTTGTGTATCAATCAAAAGGATAGAAAAAATTATCAAATATACAAAAGTCCATCTATGGTGAGGTTAATCGTATACGATTCCAAAAATGAACTTATACTTTATCTATCATATCGCTTAATAAAATAAAACCAGTTTCTACTAACCAGGTACTTCCTGTAGGCCAGTGGTAGGATATAAAGTCATGTTGCACTTCGGTTGTGGGTTCGATTCCCACGGCCTTGTCCGACGCGATGGGTCGTCGCACGTCCTATGGGTTGTCCCTTTTTCTAAAACTACGCTACTATAACATTTCAGAAATAGTATCGAAAATAGTTCTAGCCTTGAACAATACTATCTGATTTCCAACATAATCCATTTCAACCCTTAGGCTTATCCAAAATACATATTTCCAATCGCATAGTATAAAGAAAATGATTAATTGAAATGTCACATAACAAGCACGTGAATACCATCATTTATCTCCCATATATCACAAGATATATCTTGTTTTTTTCACATTCCAAACATGTAAATACATTAAAAATGAATACCCATTGATCCTTAGTGAAAACATGAATGATGTCAAAAGTTATCTCTTTCCACATCTCAAAATTTCTATATACTCAAACCATGATATAACTTAGTCCATATATCAATCATGAGCTCATGAATACTATAAAAAATATCACTATCTCCTTGTCCTTTCATTATTCATATATCATCTATCTTCCAATAATATTTGAATAACCTTTCATGGTTACTAGTACCATTAATCACACACTTTCAAAACTCAAGGAAAGGCGACAGTGTAATAATCCTTAGATTTCATGGTATTCCATAGTACCATGAGATTACTTATACAACATTACACATGATAAACATGTAATCATTCCACTACATTCTTAAACCATTGACCGAGATTCAACAATTATTTCATCTCACATATCATTTGTAGTCTCTTCATCATCATCAACATAAATACTACCCATACGACCATACTGATTCTCTTCATGAGACTTTCCCTTAGGGCATTGGTTTCCATAATGCCTGTACATTCCACATTTAAAACATTTAACCATTGTTGATGTCATAGAAATACCATTATCCTCATCCCTGGTGTTAACTGAACCTTTTCCTTTGCACTTACTGGCTTTGTGTCCTTTTTTTCCACACCCAAAGCATCTTCCAGTTCCTTTGAAACATTCTCCTTGATGCCTCTTCCCACATGATTTACATAGGGGAAATTGAACATTCTTTCCTCTATGATCATCATGAAAACCCATCTTTCTCTTATTAGCTGAGTCATGAAACTTAACAAATTTTACTTTATTGATCATATTATGAGATTTCTGATTCAGCATAATAATGATGTTTAGACTTCCAAATCCCATTTCATTTGGTTGCTCTTGACGAATATCATTCCATTGTCCATCATATCCTCCATTATCATGAATCATCTTGTTTCCAGCTGTTTTTTAAAACCCAAAAAGAATAGTGTGAGAGGAAAAAATCATAATAAAAGGGGATTAACTTCAATATCTAGCATCTTTGGTTAAATTCTAAGATCGTTAGAAAAATTCTAGGACTATAACCTATACGTATACTTAACCTTAGATACATCCCTCGACATAACTTAGAAATATCTCTAGGGATCTCACTAACGTTTTCGAATCCTAGATTCCAAATGTTGATTCAACCTTTCCTCTGATACCAACTGCAGAGACCCTAAAGCCTGACGTACATGGATATTACATTACATTTGTGGAATACTTAATACCTAACAAAAACAGACACACAAGGATCATAATAGTTTAGTGTCTTTGGAAACTCGGAATATAAACTTCTAATCACGTTCAAATATCTTCAACAACTCCCATAACGATCTTCCCCTTTTTGTTTCCTTACCTAAAACCTTTATTTACTTCCTAGGTAAAATAAAACATAAAAAGAGTGACTCAAATGCTCACTAAGGTCAAACGTAGATAACATAAAACAATCCATAGTCATTTGGAAGTAAAAACTTGAACATGAAATTTAAACATCAAAATCTTGAGCAAAGACATAAATTGTGGAAGTACGTAAGGAAAATATCATAATGGAACATAAACCATGATAAAACTTAATGGGAATAAATCGTGTAATTGTGGCAGCCATTCAGCGCATGTCATGATTTCCATAGTAGCCAAGGCATTGCTGCCAAGACCATCTTAGTGGACCAAGTCCCTTTCTGAATCGAGTTCACTCCTCGTTTTAGTCCTATAACACTGAACTAGTTTAACTTACCATTCCATCCATGTCTATCTCATGAGATATAAAATCATTACCCAATGCATTGGAGGGAGATATAATTCCCACCCATCTCATAATGAAATCATTCTTACTTGTGCCACAAAATAAACATACATCATTCATAAAAACCCAATAAATAAAATGGGTTTCATAAACATCATCCCAACATCTCATTCTACATATAAAAGAAATGGATATCATTTCATAATAAGAAAAGTGAAACCATGTAAATCATAGAGACATTATACGTGATACATACACATATGAAATGTCACGAACCAGCCCGGGTCGACCCTGAACCAGTCACCCGAGCCGGTCCGCGGCAAGTCCCGAGGGGCGTTCCCGATCCCCCCGGGATGGCAACAAGTGCCGGGCATTAAAATTTCAATCGTTGGGAATGATTTTAGCCCAAACTAAAAACAGGATCAAAAGAACGAATATAAACTAAGCGAACAGACAAACACTAAAGACACAAACAAAACTATACCACGACATACCTCCTTGTGACCTCGCGGGTCACCACCCAACTACAACCAACGTCGCTCCCACACTGAGCGACTCAAGCAGGAGAACCTGATCAAAAGGAACCTGCAACTGAAAAGGTAAAAGATAGGCGTGAGCACAAAAGTACTCAGTAGGTGAGCCCCACACCAAATCCCAATGCAGTGCCAGTAAATAAAGAATCTACATAATCCAGGTTTGAACTTAAATGTATAAAAGTAAGTTTTCATAATGCTTTACTTGAAAATCAAACACGAGGCATTTCCCTTATTCCTTTTTGAAAGTTAATTCCCTTTCATTAGTTTTGAACTCATTCTGAAAAGAAAAGTGTTACATTTTCAAATCTCACCCAAAGAGAATTAAGAATTTTCATTTGAAAACCCATTTTTTCCAATGTCTAACAATATAGGCTGTGAAAGATAACTGAAAGTAAACAAGCAGGGAAAACAAGTGCAAGTAAAGGTAAACAGGCAAGGAAAACCAAGTGCAAGTAAAAAAATAAGCCAGAAGTTATCAGCAATAACCATGGGCACACACACACACCCACACACTCACACACACACACGCATACTCACACACGCACACACTCACACCCAAGTGGTCCCCCGTATGCCGACGGAAGGCACCACGCCAGAGATGGTAGAGCACTATGGGTAAATCCCCTAAGGTTCATCTAGCTCGCGTGGGACCCTAGAACCTCGTGTCTCAGTGAAACGTGGCTTAGAAGGCCACGACACTCAGAAAACGTGGCTTAGAAGGCCACGACCCTCAGAACACGTGGCTTAGAAGGCCAAGACCCTCAGATATCATATGTTTAGTTAGTGTTGCAATCATCAATCCAGCTAAGTGAAACAGGGACGACACCCATCCGGCTCACTAGCGCACTAGTTCTAGTCCGTCCACCTAGATACCCAGGGTTTCCCGTGTGCTCAAACAAGCTTCACATTCACATAGTATATTACTTCCTCATATCACAGGCCAAGCCAGATATAGCACACAAAAGTCACCATTTCCACACCCAAACAATATCTCAAAACTCACGCACACCATAAATACCTTTCTAGAAATATAAATGTCATTACCCAATCTTTTCGCCAAAACCCCTTTTTTTTGAAACACTCAAACAAGAACATAACCAACTTTCACAACCCAGAAAACATCATTTTTAATAACACAACAAGGGAAAACATATTTCGTCAACCAAGAACCACACGTGAGGTTTCCAAAAACAATTTCAAAGGGTCACACGACGTTTTCACTAATCAAGGTCACAAGAAAACATCATTTTCCATAAACAGTACATTTACTAATTTACACATGCCAAAAACATTTCAAAACCCAATTCAACATGTCTTTCGTTACTCAGGAAGAACCATTTAGCGACATTACTATGAAATCCCACAATTGAAACCAAGAAAACACTTTTAATGAAATGCTAGAATTAAACAGTTTGCCTTATCAGCAAATCACCACAATATAAAAACTACTTAATATTATTTTTCTTAAATTTACTGAAATTCAATAAATGGACAAGGAATAAATAAATTCTTAATTTAGAGGCAAGTGCATAGGGAGACCTACCTCAAGATCCAAGCGCGGCGGTAAAACGACCTTGGAACCAAGGCGCGATGACACGACGTGTGTCCGAAGCCACGTGATAAAGTCCAACACTCTCGAAACTGAGGCGCGGAGACGGTAGAACCTTGGAAACAAGGCGCAGCGATGGCGCTTTCTCGGAAATTCCATGTGCGGGTCCTAAAACAGTAGACCGTTAAACGGTCTCAACGATATTAATAATATAATGATAATAACTTAATAATAATAATAATAATATGAGCATAATAATGATATAATAATGATAATAATAAAAATAGTAATAATAACATAATATAATAATAAAAATAACAACATAATATAATAATAATTAAAACAAAAATAAATATATTCATAATATTAATAATAATAATAATAATAATAATAATATAGTATTAATAATAATAACATAATAATAATTTTTATAATGATATAATAATATTAATGATAATATTAACCTATTATCAATAAAATAATTATAAGATTACTAACATGATAAAAATATTATTATCAAAACAATGAATAAAAACAATGAATAAAAACAATGAAACAAAATACAAAATAAAAACAATGAAAACAATGAATAAAAACAATGAATAAAATAAAACAAATCCTAAAAATCAACAATGCTTTATAGAAATATTAAAGCTTTATTATAATAATAAAACCTTATAATAATATTAATATTAATAATTAGAAAATTTAAAATAATAATTATCTTTAATCCAAAGTTTAAAATATTAAAACCATTTGAAGATAAATGTGCGCGTGCGTTCGCGCGCGAGCGCACACACCCATATATACCTATATACCTATATATGAACATATACACATAGATACAATATATATACATACATATACATATATAAAGATAACGTATTAAAGTATATACATATGTATATACATACACATATATAGACATATATATGTATATACTTATACACGGAAAATAACTTCAATATTAATAACACAACTCAAATAGTAATAATAATAAAAGTCAACGTAAAAACTTTAATATTTAAAACGCCGGGTGGACACATCGGCACCCGGGCCGAACGCACGACCATCGCTAGCGATGCGATGACCGTGCACCGGCGCGAAACCACCAATCACAATTAATCTTCAAAAAAATTTAAACCGGGACCAAGAAAGAAGAAAAATTACAGACGTCCGCGGTCGGGGTGTGACAATTCTCCCCACCACAGACACTTTCTACCCCCAGAAAGTCACCAGGCCGCAAGTCAACAAAAAACCAAGTCTATGCCCAAACATAACTAAAGGAACCATAGAGAATTGAGAATCTCGGGGATGACCTTACTCCACACAGGTCACACCCGACCGATTCAGGAGGAAACTGAGGTCCGAGATTGAGGGGAGAACACGAAGGGGTTCTCCCCACCACAAGAACTTAACTAGTGCAGAAAAGAAGACCATTTAAATAGACAACCCTAGAAAAAAAGGGGGGGTCAACGCGGGAACTCCCAACCGATTCAAACCAACTCTCATAGCACGATTAAAACAACACATCCGTCGAGACTTTGAACCCACGACTAGAGTCAACAACCTTCAACACCAGGGAAAACCCATAGAAAACATTTAACCAACATCAAATTGGAGACATGATCCACCGAAGTCCACGAAACATAACCACATTTTAAACATAACTAAAACGAGGTCAACCCACATGAGAGTCAAACACACTTTTAAGAAGGACACACGATTTAGAATATCACCTCCACACGACAAGTCTGCTTAGATTATCATAGAACCAGTCCATCATCACTTTATAGAAAAACTACGCATTTACAATGCTGTTGAAACTTCAGTAGCAGGAAAACAAGTATGGAAGAGGTTTCTAATTGCTTCACCGTCAACACGGAAGACAGAACTTGGACCAAGGCTTCACAACCCTGGGAACTCCTGACTGTGCGCGAACTTCACCCCGAGACTTGTGGCTGGGGATCTGCTGGCTGTAGCATCTTCTGCCTCACAGTCAGGTACTGACATTCTCCCATCACAGTTTCCTCTTCAAGTGACGCTTCTTGCAAAACTTCTCCAGATGACCCAGACAACCGCAACGATGACACGTCTTTGGAGGGTTGCGACAAGACGACTTTAAATGCCCGAAACGACCACACTGAAAGCATGCCATCGAACGATCCGATGAACTGGAAGCTGGGACCAAAGGGAATAACTAATTAGGAACAGGTATCTCTGGCGCATTTTCCTCACCAGAGGGGGAACTCTTACGAACGACAGGAGACGCTGAAGGATTAACCACCTGCACACCGGAAACCAACTCAGCCAAGAATGCTTCCTCTACGAGCTTCTCGAAACAAGGGTCTTTAGAAGGGAGGACTCGCTCCTTGATCTCTGGACACAGACCCCCAGTGAAAAGAGAGGCATTCATGAGTTCATGTGATGCTACATCTGGAGAAAAGGAAATCAGTTCCTTGAAATGGTCAACATATGCCTTCACCGTCCGTTGGCCTTGTTGGATATGCACTAGCTCTCTTTTCTCCAGCTTCACTTCCTCAGGTACAAACCATTGGATGAAAACCGTTTTAAAGACATCCCACGTCATTTGACCTTGCATTGACGGTGGGGTAACCATCTTCCACTGGTCCAGAACTGGACCCTCAAACAACTCCATAATTGCACGGACCTTAACACTATCGGGAGTTCCCAATATTCTAAAGACATGTTCTACTTCCTCGAGCCATTTCACTGCCTCTAACGGACCCTGATCACCACGGAGAATAGGCAAAGTCTGAGGAGGACTAAAAACTGGGCATGACTTATCTGAATCCTTAGAGACCTTTTTGGGCGGCATTTCCTGAGCGATATATAAAACTCAAAGCCAAAACCAACATCAAATCGAAGCAACATCAATAAAAGCGTCTTCATCAAAAACAGTCAGCACAAGGACCAAACAGATACAACACAACCCAAAACAAAATCTCCTCTTTAAAATTCCCTTTTTCATTTTTGATTTCAAAACCACCCTTTTTCAAGATCACTTTCCAAAAACCAATCCACTTTCAAACCAAAACATTCCAAAACCCTTTCCCATTTAAAACCAATTTAGAAAACAAATTCAAGCGTTAAATTTCAAACACACCCAGGTACTCCCATGACCCGTTGCACATATCTTTATCCACATTCCATTCATACGTGCATCAACACACACTTTCCATGCATTCTCAAACATGTGCAAACATTCATAAAGAGGATCTGGGTTTTCATCCTGAACCATTCTTAACCAATTTCAAGAAAACAACAGATTTCCAAATCAAGAGATTTCAGTTTCAAAACCAATTTTATAAATTTAAAGTCCTTTAAAAGAAACCAGTCAAATTTTCAAAAACCTTTTTCATTTCCAACTATGCACTCACACAGACCAAAACGAAAACAACATCCAAATTTGCATCAATCGCTGAAATGAGGGACCAGTAGTCACGCTCAACCTAGCGACATGGTAGTGGGCCATGTCCCAAGTCAGCGTCTACCACTAGGAGAAATTCAAACCACGTACTCGAACTCCACATGGGTCACTACTCCATGTGAAATTACGACGTAACTTCGGCTTGCCTCCATTGTCATCTCCCAATCCAAGACAAACCAGAAAAGACAAGGACACAATTCCCGAACTACCCCTGGTAACTCGAAGATCAGAGCGAGCAAGAGTTCGCGACGCTCTTCCCGTACATACCCCTCGAGTTCCGACAGTCCTAATCTCCTTCTACCGGACAACCCAAATAACAAGAACCACCATTGATATCGTTTTGTCACGAACCAGCCCGGGTCAACCCTGAACCGGTCACCCGAGCCGGTCCGCGGCAAGTCCCGAGGGGCGTTCCTGATCCCCCCGGGATGGCAACAAGTGTTGGGCGTTAAAATTTCAATCGTTGGGAACGATTTTAGCCCAAACTAAAAACAGGATCAAAAGAACGAATATAAACTAAGCAAACAGACAAACACTAAAGACACAAACAAAACTATACCACGACATACCTCCATGTGACCTCGCGGGTCACCACCCAACTACAACCAACGTCGCTCCCACACTGAGCGACTCAAGCAGGAGAACCTGAATAAAAGGAACCTGCAACTGAAAAGGTAAAAGATAGGCGTGAGCACAAAAGTACTCAGTAGGTGAGCCCCACACCAAATCCCAATGCACTGCCAGTAAATAAAGATTCTACATAATTCGGGTTTGAACTTAAATGTATAAAAGTAAGTTTTCATAATGATTTACTTGAAAATCAAACACGAGGCATTTCCCTTATTCCTTTTTGAAAGTTAATTCCCTTTCATTAGTTTTGAACTCATTCTGAAAAGCAAAGTGTTACATTTTAAAATCTCACCCAAAGAGAATTAAGCATTTTCATTTGAAAACCCATTTTTCCCAAAGTCTAACAGTATAGGCTGTGAAAGATAACTGAAAGCAAACAAACAGGGAAAACAAGTGCAAGTAAAGGTAAACAGGCAAGGAAAACCAGGTGCAAGTAAAAAAATAAGCCAGAAGTTATCAGCAATAACCATGGGCACACACACACACCCACACACTCACACACACACACACGCATACTCACACACGCACACACTCACACCCAAGTGGTCCCCCGTATGCCGACGGAAGGCACCACGCCAGAGATGGTAGAGCACAATGGGTAAATCCCCTAAGGTTCATCTAGCTCGCGTGGGACCCTAGAACCTCATGTCTCGGTGAAACGTGGCTTAGAAGGCCACGACCCTCAGAAAATGTGGCTTAGAAGGCCACGACCCTCAGAACACGTGGCTTAGAAGGACACGACCCTCAGATATCATATGTGTAGTTAGTGTTGAAATCGTCAATCCAGCTAAGTGAAACAGGGACGACACCCATCCGGCTCACTAGCGCACTAGTTCTAGTCCGCCCACCTAGATACCCAGGGTTTCCCGTGTGCTCAAACAAGCTTCACATTCACATAGTATATTACTTCCTCATATCGCAGGCCAAGCCAGATATCGCACACAAAAGTCACCATTTCCACACCCAAACAATATCTCAAAACTCACGCACACCAAAAATACCTTTCTAGAAATATAAATGTCATTACCCAATCTTTTCGCAAAAACCCCTTTTTTTGGAAACACTCAAACAAGAACATAACCAACTTTCACAACCTAGAAAACATAATTTTTAATAACACAACAAGGGAAAACATCTTTCGTCAACCAATAACCACACGTGAGGTATCCAAAAACAATTTCAAAGGGTCACACGACGTTTTCACTAATCAAGGTCACAAGAAAACATCATTTTCCATAAACAGTACATTTACTAATTTACACATGCCAAAAACATTTCAAAACCCAATTCAATATGTCTTTCGTTACTCAGGAAGAACCATTTAGTGACATTACTATGAAATCCCACAATTGAAACCAAGAAAACACTTTTAATGAAATGCTAGAATTAAACAGTTTTCCTTATCAGCAAATCACCACAATATAAAAACTACTTAATATTATTTTTCTTAAATTTACTGAAATTCAATAAAAGGACAAGGAATAAATAAATTCTTAATTTAGAGGCAAGTGCATAGGGAGACCTACCTCAAGATCCAAGCGCGGCGGTAAAACGACCTTGGAACCAAGGCGCGATGACATGACGTGTGTCCGAAGCCACGTGATAAAGTCCAACTCTCTCGAAACTGAGGCGCAGAGACGGCAGAACCTCGGAAACAAGGCGCAGCGATGGCGCTTTCTCGGAAATGCCATGCGCGGGTCCTAAAACAGTAGACCGTTAAACGGTCTCAACGATATTAATAATATAATGATAATAACTTAATAATAATAATAATAATATGAGCATAATAATGATATAATAATGATAATAATAAAAATAGTAATAATAACATAATATAATAATAAAAATAACAACATAATATAATAATAATTAAAACAATAATAAATATATTCATAATATTAATAATAATAATAATAATAAAAATAATAATAATATAGTATTAATAATAATAACATAATAATAATTTTAATAATGATATAATAATATTAATGATAATATTAACCTATTATCAATAAAATAATTATAAGATTACTAACATGATAAAAATATTATTATCAAAACAATGAATAAAAACAATGAATAAAAACAATGAAACAAAATACAAAATAAAAACAATGAAAACAGTGAATAAAAACAATGAATAAAATAAAACAAATCCTAAAAATCAACAATGATTTATAGAAATAATAAAATGTTATTATAATAATAAAACCTTATAATAATATTAATATTAATAATTATATAATTTAAAATAATAATTATGTTTAATCCAAAGTTTAAAATATTAAAACCATTTGAAGATACATGTGCGCGCGCGTTCGCGCGCGAGCGCACACACCCATATATACCTATATACCTCTATATGAACATATACACATAGATACAATATATATACATACATATACATATATAAAGATAACGTATTAAAGTATATACATATGTATATACATACACATATATATACATATATATGTATATACTTATACACGGAAAATAACTTCAATATTAATAACACAACTCAAATAGTAATAATAATAAAAGTCAACGTAAAAACTTTAATATTTAAAACGCCGGGTGGACACATCGCCACCCGGGCCGAACGCACGACCATCGCTAGCGATGCGATGACCGCGCACCGGCGCGAAACCACCAATCACAATTAATCTTCAAAAAAATTTAAACCGGGACCAAGAAAGGAGAAAAATTACAGACGTCCGCGGTCGGGGTGTGACATTAAATAATGTCATCTTAGATGAAAAATGGTTTTGATAAAACACACGAAATAAATTCTTGAGGGAAATATCCTTTCTTTTCAAAATCATTTACTTTTCACAAAATATCATGCAATTTTAAAAGAGAAATATTTTGTTGAAAATAGTCATGAAATCTTTTGGAGTAAGCTTTATGAAAATAACACTTTATAAAACCATAAAAATCCTTTCATGCCGTATACGTTAAAAAAAACATTCTTATCGTACTTTTGTCGGAAAAGTCAAAAAAAGTATCTCGTAACGTAAAAAAAAGAAAGATTCTTTACATACCATGTAGTAAAATTAAAAAGTGGATAAAAAGGAATTAAAACATACATGAAAACACTTTTATAAAACATGAACATGGACGATAGAAATAACCCCATTAAATACTTACGAATAAGAAATCTCAGATAAAAATGAGATTTGCAAAATTATCCCTTACCTTATGTCCGATATGCTTTGTATGTATCTGAACCTCCTGTATAATGATTTAAATAATGTTATTAACATATTACAGAATCATATTCATTGTTATGATATCATATATGGTTCACTTATGACTTTATATTACCCGTTCTTTTGTAAATTCCATGTTAAAGAAGCGTTTTGGGTAAAATCGTTTCATTTATCATAGGTGTTTGGACTTGTTGTTCTTGAAATTATTATTAATTATATCATGATTTACTTACTTCCAGAATATAAAACATGATTTATATATCATATATATTCAGTATATATATATATATAATAGATAGATAAATGAAATTAAACACACCTTTCATGGAAACGGTAGTCCGTACGTACGCATGAACGTTGTTTTCCTTTCCTTATTGTCTTGAATGGAAGTAAGTAGATGAAATACATATATATATACATAAATCCAGTAGATTTACCATGTCATATATTTCATTATTATTAATTATATATACTTTATAATCATTCTGTAATGGTTAACATGGATAATGAATCTCATCGCGTCGTGGAGACGGTAGTCCGTACGTACGCACGAGCGATGATATCGTTCCCATGGTCGTGGAATTGTGTTGAAATGTATGTATACTATCTCAGTATCATTATCACTTTATAATAATCATATATAGTTACTCATTACACCATTACACCCATCCAATTAAGGTGGTGGCAGAAAATAGATTACAACACGGCGTGGAGACGGTATTTCGTACGTACGCACGCGCGGTGATTTCCTTTTTCTGTAGGATGGATAGAATGTTAATTAGAGTTGTTTCATATTTATAATAACATATCAGTATATAATAAATACTGATGTTATTAATTTATCATGAAACAACTAAATAATATGAAGTTGATAAAGAAATAAATTGAAAAGGATAGGTAATGGATATTACCTCTTTTTGACGCGCCTTCTCTTAACCTCCACTAAAAGAACTAAGGATGGTCTTTGAAGAAGACCAGAACCTCTAGGATGATACTAGGGAAGTGTAGAAGAGATTTTGGCAGGGGTTGGCCGAGCTTTAATGCTCAAATTTGTGTGAGGAGGAGAGGGAGGAGGTTCCCTTTTATAAAGGAGGAGAGGGGCTCCTTTGGAAAAACTAAAAGAATTATTTTATTATAAAGCCAAATTCGGTTTTAAATGGCACCAAATTGAAATATTTCGAAGCTAAGGTGGGTATGGGTCGAAATAAGCTCATAAAATAGAATTTAGACAAGTTTAGGTTCCTATTTTAACCTTATCATTTAGATTTAACATTAAGTTAAATAATTTTACTTTTACCTTGTCTTCTTGTGTTCTTATACAATAAGGTTAATAAACATACTATAAGCAGCCAAACGAACATCAAATTGTTTATTCATAATATATATAACCTTATATATGACATTTGGACGAACCTTAGATTTTTAGGAATAAAATAACAATTATTAATATAATATTTGTTTTAAAAACTATTTTATGTCAATTTTGACACTATTTAGTAATTGATTTTTGTGAAACTCATAACAAAACGATTAGTTCTAAAAAGGTTAATTAACTTAATAATAACATGTCATTTTATCCTATAAAATTAGTGTAATTCATAAAAAGTCTCAAATTATATTTATTTGGGTATTTATAATATCAATTTGTTTAATTTTTCACTATTATGGTAATTACTGCATCATCATTGTGTCATAAATAAATTAAATTATTTAAAGTCTAAAAATTACAAATAAAATACCATTATGTAGGAAATCATTTTATATTTCTAATGAATATTTATAGTCGAAATTATATTATGTACAACCCTATATTAAAAATGTTTTAGTAAATAAACTTTGATTTTAACTCTTTTAACTCTTCTTTAAATTAAATAATAATAAATGTCCTAATCTAATCCAAGTGGGCCTAAATGATAATATTTTACACTTAAAGTTGTTTTTGGTCGAGATACACTTGTCCAATGGAATTAGGACATGTGTTAGGGTAATATTAATATCATTGTTATCCTTAATTACCCTATTTACTTTTAACCGTGGTAAATAAAAGTAAAAAGTTACTATTCACCAAAAATTATTTTCATCTCATTGAACTACATTTTACATACTGACATCAACCGTGTCTCTCAGATTTTTGAAATTCCATTCACAGAAGCGGTAAAATTTAGTTTTATGAAAAATTTAGTTTTTTAACTACCACTTAGTAGTTTCACTATTCATCAAAAATTGAAGTTTTTCAAAATAATGCCAAAATTTCACCCTAAGCTATATTTGATATTCCGAATTCAAAAATGAAGTCTATTTTACCAAATTCATAACATAGAAGTTACATTGATTAATTTTATAATTAAATCCCGTTGTTAAAACAAATAGTGTGTTTTTAAGAAACAATATATATCACAAGATTGACACTCGTTTATGTCCAATCTCAAAGTGATATTAATTAAATTGACCAAAATTGGATTAAATGGCAAAATTATATTCTATTTACACTTTAAAAAAATTAAATATTATAATTTAACCATATAATGTATTGCGATGAAAAAAGTTGTTTTTAATTAAAATATAGCGTGTTTTTACTATTCATTAAAATATGAAAGTTATCAGAATAATATGAAAAATTTATCCAAAGTAAATTTTTATATCCTGATTCTAAAGAACAATTAAATTTTGTCATATTGAACATATAAACTTTTCAAAAACTAAATTTAATGTGGGTGCACCATCAAAATGGGGCAAAACTGCATTTTTTGAAAAATACTTATTTTACCCGAAAAAAATTTATTTTGTTCTCCTAACATGTTCGGTAAGATTAATAATAGTGTCATAAACTTTAAAATTTAGTTAACACTACTCCTAACGGCTAGTTCATAACAATATTATAATAATATATTGTTTTTTAATAAAACCCGGTATTGCGTATAACACACGCTATCGAGGAAGGTCACGATTGTGTGTAATGCAAGCCAATTCAGGGTTGCGTGTAGTGCACGACTACTTTGTTGTTTCATATAACAGAATCCAACCATATTTTATTTATACATTGAATATATATATATATATACACTCAATTTTGAGTAGAATAACTTCTATCAAACGAACATGAAATTGTGTGTAACACGAGCCAAGATTAGTGTTGCGTATACTGCAAGCTAATACGGTGTTGCGTATAGCGCAACATAATCTTGGTGTATCATACAACAGAAGATATAAAAGAATTTGAAAATAATATATATTATAAAATCTCGGGTTATTACAGTAATAGTGCCTAGATTTGACAATTCGGTATGGAAAAAGAAGGATGATTTTTTTGTTGGTATGTTTATACTTCTTGGTAAAAAAAATTTGTTATTTTATGTGTTGTGAGAATTTTTTTAGTAATTATAGTGATATTACTCCCTGAAAAATTATGTTGAATGAATGATAGGAGTATATGGCTAGAAATGATCCTCAAGCTGTAGAATATAAATCCATGATAGTGATTGATGAGGATGTCCAAGAGAGTTTCATAAGGAGCATGTTTCGGTTCTCTAAATTAATGGAAATAGTCCCAATTTGGGTTTTGATGAGGTTTTATGATTTGACAAGGGAATTTTATATGTAGCACACTGTGTCGAATAATTGATAGGGTGAACCCGAGGATGATGAGTTGTGGATTAATTCCATCAAAAAAATTACATGAAATTTTAGAAACATTAGCTCAGAAGATGGTCATGTTGGTTTTATACATGATAAAAGGGTCAGTGAAACCCTTGTAGGATTTTCAGTCTATGACTGGATAGCCTGATGGTATGGAATCAGAATACATTTTTGAGAATTTACTGTAACACTTTTATCAAGATACATTACGAAAGGAGTTGTTAGTTTAGTGCATGAAGTTGACTCAGGGGGATATGTCTATGAAGGACATTGCTGGTCACATTACTATCTTACAATTCTTTAATCCAACACTTGTAGGTGATGATGAATGAAGGAAAGTGGCTTCTTCAATATGCTTAAATGTGATATTATTTCCTAATTCAGGATATTTTAGCATAAAAATTTTATGGGGGTGTTAGATCAGGGACTCATATATGAGTGTAACCCAATGGATGATTCTATTTGAGTAAGGGTAATTTCTACAAGATCAATAGGATGTTAGTCTTTTGAGTGTAGTATGTGTTATTTTATAAATATAGACTATAGGATTGGATAAGATATTGAAATGGGAATCAGGAACACTAGATCATTCCATTGTTGTTTTGCAACAGTGTGGTATGCTACTCCAGTTCCATATGCACCTTCCCCAAACTCAATTATTATGAATAACATGTGGAAAGACGGGAAATATACATTTATTATAAGGAACCAATGAATGATGATAAGGGATAGAGTATCCATGAATAATTATAGTATGTGAATGGAATCTTTGACATCGTATGTGTCTAGAGTTTGAGATCGATTGACAGTGGTAGTAGAGGAATCGACATGGTGTTTCTGGGAAACAGAACATTTATTGTTATTATGGTATTGATCACGGTTCTTAGATAACATGAAAGGGAACCGGTGTAGAAGAATTGTATGTTTTTCATCATACATGTGGATATTGAGACTGGACCACCAATAATTAGAGATACTATTCATTCATCTTTTATTGTTTCTAGATAATTCTTTGACATTTGTTCCTATCATTCATTTATATCTACAAAACATGTGAATGTTTTTATCCTAGTGGTGGAGATTTTGTGAGGGGATGTTTTGATAGTTACACATTTGGGAGTTTGATTGGGAAATGTCTGTTTATGAAAATTTTGTTATCCCGAGGTTGGAGAGATTCATTAAATTTTTGATTGTTACATTATTTATATTACAGGCATCAACCAATTTATTGGTATGGAATTTTTATTAGAATATGAATCCCACTTAGTTTTTCACTATAAGAGATTGATATTTATGACTAATGTGGGTGGAAAATATATTCATTGTGGATTCTGGGATACCTAAGAAAGCTGTGTAGGGACAATTCATCATAAACTAGGGATGTTCACCACTGAATATTCTCGTCTTTTTTATAGATGTTAGGATATTAGTTCATGATTCCATTTCTACCATATTTGTCTTGTTTTATGATTTTTTTATTGAAGACTACTCAGTGATTCCGGCTAATAATTATTATAATTTACAATTCAAATCATTTATTGGGATGAGACATTTTTTATTACACCATAAAATCTAGAACCATTAGATAATTAAAATCATATGAAATAACTAGAAGTGTTTATGTATATGATTTTTTTCTATCTATGAATGTATCCATGGGATTCACATGAATATTTTTCAAATTTTGTTAATGGAACCCTATGATAATGTATTGACTATTAGATGTTGAACCAAATGATAGTAAATTATCAGTACAATCATCTTTGTATCGAATATAAATTTGGAAAGTTTTGGAGATATTCTACCATATCCATGTTTGAAATGTGATAATGGTATCATGAAATCATAGTATGAACATATATCATGATAAGGAATTTTTTTAGATCATGTATCTCCGATATGGATTTTCCATAGTTTCTTTCAAGTTGATGAACACACCAACATTGTTTATGGACATGATAAACTGAAACATCCACCCCTACATGGATCATTTCATTAATTAGTATGTGGATGTCATCAATGAGTACTCTATGATTCCTTATGATCATTCCCATAATAATCCCATCTTATTATTTACATAGAGAGAGAATATTCTATATAGAAATAAATATATAAGTAAATTTTGGATAGATTAGTTATACGTATGAGTTAATGTAATCTGGGATGAAGCTCTGTCGGTAGAGCCATAAATTGTTCGTGAAGTGTTTTCTTAGGATGATTCCAATAATGATTTTTTATCCATAGAATTATAGGTTTATTATGATATTATCAAATGTTCTTCCAAGACCATTAAAATTCGTATTCACCATAATTGGTATTGTAGATGAAGTGGATAAACATTTAATTCATTATAGGATATTGTAATTATGTCCAAATGTTATATAATAACTTGAAAATGGTAAAAATCATTATTCTACCCAAATCCAAGTGAGGGGTATAACATTTTTTGACGCTTTGGTTGTTGAAAATGAAATATTGTTGATGTTGCATGGTCAGTTATTTTTGTATGGTTCATGGGAGTTTATTCCAAAATAATGGGGCTACCCTATGAACAACCTCATCTTGGTAGAATTTTTTAATTCCTTGATGTTATGGTAGTGTAATCTATTGGGAGAGAAGTTAATTTTTTATATCGATCAGAATATTTTATAGTGTAACCTTTCACATTGATAGTAGAATCCAATTAAGTGAAGGTTGGATGAGTATATGCAGTATTTCAATTTTTAGATGGAATATATAACCCGGATGGGAAAGAGTGTTTTTGATTCCTTAAAAATTAAAAATTATATTTTGTTGGTTAATGAGTCAAGGTATGACTTGAATGTGATGCAATTAATGTAAGAGTTGAATTTTTTGATTGAGGAGTGTTGTTATCATAAGATCATCACATTTTTTTAAGGGGGTCATCACTTTTTATTCATATTAGTGGTAGGATGTATGGGGATTTTTATTATAAGGCCATGTGAGAATTATTTAATATTGAGTAGTATATTTCATATTTGACCATATATGAGGATGATATCATATAATCATGCATTTTAGTGTTTTTTGGTACAAGAATACCAGAGGATAAATTAAATCAATGTAATTCCTCAAATGTTTTGGAGCATGCATGTGAGACAAAAATGTACTGTGACCAATCATGGTTTCATTGGTGGCTAGGCCTGAGTAAATAGATAGTGAGATATGTGACATGATGGTACAACTATGATAATTTTATGTTTCAAAATCATCATTTTTTCGGATTAATATTCGCTTTTACTAATAAATAATGAATGTTGGATGACATTACCTTGGATTTTTGTGGGAATTTTGAGAAAGACTTTGAATAATGATGTACATTGGGGATGTAGTGTGTTTATATGAGGTTCCATAGAGTATTGTTTCAGATAATTACTCAGGTTTTAAACAACACATCAATATGAGATTGTTGAACGGGCTTAGTACAAATGTATTACCAAGTATGGATTCAACCCATTGAAATATGGGTGGTCAGTGTATACTATAAAAATGATTGAGGATAATCTATAATCATTTTTCCCATTCATTTAATGGATATTGGGATAAAAAAATATACTTTGTGGAGTTTTTCTCTATCAAATTTTACCCCGAAAATAAATATATTGAACCTTATGTGTAATTTTATGCTTAGCCATGTAGAGAACCATTTTTCTAGATGAAGGATGGGGAGTTAATGTTGGTTGGACAAAATTTAATGAAGGGTATATTGTTCTATGTGGAGATTATTAAGAAATATATTGATATGGATAAGACAAATTGGATGTAAAATTTTAATATATAATGAAACCCCCTACTATTAATAGAGGGTGATCATGTGGTCCATAAGTTGTTTTCTAGGATTGATCACCATGAGAATTTGATATTGTGAAAGTTGTTTCTATTGTTTGTTGGATTGTTTAATGTAGTGGTGAGAATTACACAATTGGTATAATGGTTTGATCTATGAAAAATGTGAAAATTAAAGAATGTAATGTTTCATGATTATCAAATTTGAGGTATCACCCCTACCCTTCTCATGTTCTTGAATTTGAATATGTTCTTCTTGAGACTGATGCATCATTTAAGGGAAATTTGATATGTGGTATGGATAATAATGGGAATGTGTTATGGCTGGAGGCCTCGAAAATAGTTTATGTATTGTGGATATGATATTTTGGTTAAGAGGATAAAATGTAAAAGAAGTAGACATGAAAGGTAAGTGGCCCGATCATTTTTAATCAGAGTCATTGTGAATCTTGGGAGCACACCCTGAAGATGGAAAATTATTATGTGTAAGGAATTAAAAATCTCGGTCATTTCAGGATATGTATCATCTTTTTTAGGCATTATAATTTTTTATAATTTTTACTATATCATATTTGTGTCTTATCGTCAGAGTGTTTTGTTTTAAATTGGATGTTGATAGAGGGGTTTGGAATATTTTGTCAGTCATGCATAGTTTTTTTAAATTGTGTGCCCTAACATAGAAAACAATGGAACCCCTGATAGAGATAGATTTTATGTTTGTCTCGTAGCTTGGGAAATAGTTCACCCTAATAGGAGTAACCATTCACCAGCCACCACAAGAGGCAAATGGTTAGGGTTCGTGGATTATCACACCAAGACTCTACCAAGTAAACAATATGAACATATTTATTTAATATAAAAATAGTTTTTAAAAATATCAAATAGCTTAGACATAGTCCAAACCATAACCAATTTGACTTTATATTTTTCTCCTATATATATGATGTTCCCTGATGGATTAATAGGACTTTCAACTTCTGTTATTGATGATTCGAATTCTATATTGATGATCCAAACCTATAGTAGAGATTTTTTCTCATTCAAATTTGTTTTCTATTTTGATCCTATGATTATATTATACTTTTAATGTTGTTTCTCACCATTATTGATGTATAATGATCGATGTATTGTTACATAGAATAAATTTTATATTTGTAAATAATATTTCCTAATGATCTTGTTTTTGTTGTTCGACAGAAAATTCAACATCAATTTGGGGATTTACTATTTTGATAATTAATAAACAATTTTTTGTTGGTGGTCAAAATTCAATTACCATATTTCGGAATTTTAATTGTTAGTATGTATTGTAAAATTATGATTTGCATGTTTTTCAATTGAATCAAGGGTTGTATAAATATAAATGATTAATTATTTTTTTGGAATGATGTAACTGATTTGATTTAATTTCCATGTGATGATGAATTACATTCAATTTGGGGATGCTGGAAACAAATGAAATTGGATTAATTAATTAATCAATTATTTAATGGAATATTATAATTTTGGAATTGATGGGATGTTGGGATTGTGATATTTTAAATTAATATGATTATAAATTAATTGATAATTGTAATTATGAGATAGTTGACATAACATTGAATGGATTATTGTGTAATTTAAATAATTGTTGATAAACATATTAATAATGATTTGTTCTTAATATTAAATTTGATTATATTTATGAACCATGATTTTGTGATAATTTTTAAAAATTATAACATGTTTTTAAATGTATATAAAACTGGTTTTGAGGTTTATTAACATTTACTGATGTGATTTATTTTATTTTTCATAAATAATTGATATACATGTGATTTATTGAGATATAATTGCAGGACCGGGACTACCACTCAAAATAACCATATGCAACTAATATTTTATTGGACAGATGTTAAAGACCCAAATAACACTATGTGTTAATAAGTGTGGGGAATGAACAAAGGATCCGAATAAAAAATTTATACAACTATTGTGGGACATGGTGATTGTCTCCAAATACCCAAGTGGAATTCTTCTCTTTGAAAGGGAATGAGGCTTCTAATACAAATGAGGTGTTCGAGACGACATTCTACACCAATGAGTTCGAATTGGACTATGCTTCCAGTTATCTTTGATATAATTTTAAATGATATTTTAAATGATAAATAATATCACATGCAGATCGTTAATTCCTAATAAGATAATAAAATTTAAAAAATTATAAAAAATTATGAAAACTAACTAAAAACATAGTGTATATATAGTATTAGTGTTGAATGCATAGAGACATATATAATGTTCTAAATTAATTATGTAATCTAATACTAAAATTGTTTAATTTTTTAAGAATGATATAAATAACAGATGTAGAGATTGGTTTTTGAATTTGGATGATAGGCATTCCCAATTTTGCTATTTTCCAGTTCATGTGCCAGGGATTGAATTTAAAATGAATTTATTATGTATTTTTGTTGGATTTGGGTTAGCATAGATCATTATTATGGTTACCCTACATTTGTAACAAGATTGGACCTTTGGAATGGTCATCCCCTTGGTAGAAAATTAATAATAGGTGACCCTAAACCCAATTTCAAAACAACAGACCTAGATTTTATAATGGTTTAATAGAAATTGATTGGATTAATTGATGAAAACAAATAATATTCCTCAGAATAAAGTAATGGTCATGAAATACGAAAAGTGAGATATTTTTAATTGAATAAAGAAGTTTCATCAATCAAAAATATGAATATAATATAGATAATAATATCTAGATACACATCCTCTTATATTCACATCACCTAAGACTAATGAAGCTAATTGTTCATGCTACATATGATGAGATCTAGTAGTATGGTACCTGAAGTATACAGGTGGAAACAAAAGGTGGAAAAAATGGGCAACGAATCATCACTCCATGATCTTTAGACTCTGTGGGTATTTCAATTTCATCATTTAATCCCATACAGTGTTGGAAGGGTTGCCAATGATACATATTTATTTTTTAGTTCTTCACACAATTTGGCTATGACTACATATAAATTTTTTCAATGCATTTATATTTACATGATGTGTTACCAGGTTACACGTAATGTAATCTTTATCCTTGTTTTCCACTGTGTTTCATGAGTCTTACATGAATCTAATCCATATATTTGAAATATTGACTAAATTTGGTGATGTGTAATTATGAATCAGGACATATAACTACCTTTTAAAACGTTTATCCTCTTCATGACATGTCCTAACATATCTGCCTCACATGATGAAGGCATTATGAGTAACAACATTATGTGACATGTAATTTAATTGCAATACTTGTAATAAATCTATTCCATTTCCATATCCTCTTATTTCTCATAAATCTGGTGTCATTCCACTGCACTTCACATTGGCGTGAATATTATTTTTTCTCATAATTTAAGCACTTTTGTCCCTTTTTCAAATAATCATCATTGCCTTCCATAATGTAGAAAACAAGTCAAAACATTTCAAATTTGGATATATAATTCACTTAAATACAAAAAAAATACATAAAACACTCTAAAATATATGGATGAAATACACTTATATTTATAAGTAGAATTTCCATTTGTCTTAGATTATGGTGCATGAAGAAAAAGTTGTTGAGGGAAGATGTGTAATTTTGAAATAAATAGCTAATGTGGTTAATTAATTAATATTGAAATTTTATTAATCCTCAATCATGTACATTAATTTATTATTCATAAAATTACAAAAGCTATCATTGAATATAAATAGATTTAAAATCTATTTTTACAGTCCTACTAAGTTGGAATTAATCCACAATTGAGTTCCATATCTGGAAACCAACTAGATTTCATTATTTTAGGATTAGTCAATTTAAATGGCTATATGATGGAAGTCAGAGTTGGGATAGAGCAAGGATGGAGGAACCATACATGGTTTAAGGGAATTCATGGTAGTTTTCATTATATTTATTTTTTATTTTTATTCTTTAAATTGACACTTATTATGTAATTACTTATCTTCTATATTTTTGGATCTTTTTTAATGTCTTGGTTCAGAATGTCATATTGATCAATATTAATAATGGAATTTAGTTTGGATTTCATTCGACTATTGTTTTCTATTTTTTATATTTTGATTGTTTAATTCATAGGGTATTGTCTCCCAATGATCGATAATATACCCTCACATTAGTTGATATCCTCTAGAATATGATGATGTGTGCAAAGATTCATGTAGCTAGCTGACTAGGTGCACTAGTGTGTGGCACGTAGGTTTGGATGTTTAATTCCCCCAAACATTCTATCTTAGATGAAAATGATTTTTTTCAATAAAAATTATGGAATAGAGATTATTAATGTAATAAATAAGAGGTTAATTGATGAAATTTTCTATACTTACCTACATGTTGAGATAGATTTTTCATGAAAATATATTAATTCAAATAGGAAAAGGTATTATTAATCCTGGATGATTATAATGTTAGAGACTATTCCTCTTGTCTATTAATCATCGACTAATAGAACAACACATCCCGTGAACTATATTAAATTCAAATATCATTTAATTGACGATACTTCGACATAATTTATACATGACGAATATTTACATATGTACATATCACAAAATACTCAGAGATATAAATTCAGAAACAATTATATCAATATATTACAAAAATAATGGATAAATATGAACATGGATTATGATTATTCATTCCATATCCATCCTATAAAGGTTATTTAAGTGGCTGATTCAATGAGTAAATATGATGCTATAATTTGATCTAATATAGGTATTTAATGGGGTGTAATGTCCATAGACATGAAACATAATAAAATGAGAAAAAAACATTAATAATCCAACCGTATATAAATAAAAATTTAACCATCCATTCTATAGAGGACTAAGGGGAATAAAAATATGATAATGTATCATAGAAATTGTAATGACCATTTCAGAGTTCATCATTGATGATGTTTTTATTTCACTATTTGATATATTAATATGAATCCCATCAAATCCAAATATAATGTTGGTAGTTTTATATAATTGGAATAGATCATTAATATCAATGAATCTAAAAATCAATATGATGTATCAAGTCTGGAGGAAAATTTTTTGTTATGATAACATAAAGAGGGAAATTGGGGAATTAGTATATCTACATTTTATATGTACAAAATTCTTATGATGAACCATTGAAGTATATGGGTATTATAATATAAATTACAATAGTTGTATGGACATGTAAAAATATAACTATATACTTTATTTTTGGATAACCCATGAAATAAAAATGCAATAACATCATCGGGGTAAGAGGTGATCACGTTAATAAGGTGGTGGATCTCATTAATTTCTAGAATGGAATTTCAATATTCCTACTACTGAATATTTTCATAAGATATGTGGTATGTTTATATAGATTATATAGAATCCCGTCTTTTTATAACATAACTTTCATTCCATTACACGGAACTGAGGATCTTTAAGGATTAGTGTCTTGGAATCAAGGAACATAAAACATGAAACAAAAAAAAACATTCTTCTTAAACACTTGAAAGGCTTCTCCTCATGTTCTCCCTAGGCTCATTACTGCATCTCATAACCTGGGGACATACATCAAAAGGAAGGGTGAGCAGAAGGCCCAGTAAGGGAAACAAGTGAAACATTTTACATATGAACTTGAGATACATCAATAAAGTCATGAAAAGAAATTTAAGGCATGAAAATGAAATCATGAGACATATCATAATAAAAATAAAACTTTTTCATAACTTGAAGATGTGGCTACATCATTTAACATAGACAATCATGAACATATCACCAAGGTCTATCCCCAAGGTGTCATTTAAAAATTACCAAGGTTATTCACCAAGGTATCGTGAAAATTGTAATCTCTGGTGGTTACATCATTACCCAATGCATTGGAGCGCTATCAGGGCGCACCCTTAAATTTGCCTTTATTATCATGTGATCCACATATATCATCATCAAACAATTCATAAAAAACCCATATAGCATAAAATAAATGGGTTTCATTTCATAATCATAACATTTTAAAAACTGCTTTAAAGACATGATCTTTACGTCACTTTAATCCCACGAAAGGGGAGAGCGGGTTTCATGTATGTAAATTCCAGAACTTAAAATATAACATTTTGGTATATATGTGAATACCCATGTAGAAATAAGAGCTCTTAGTTTTCACTTTATAACATAAAATAATTTTGAGAAAAGAGAGGCATTTTGAGATGAAAATTCTGCAGCATAACGGCTATGTTTCGGGGTTTTAGAAAACATTGAAAAGAGAGGGCAAATGGGTCAAACATTCATAAATGACCCATAAAACAGTAGAGGGACAGAATATAAGGTATTTAAGAACATGTTAATGAAATTTAAAAATATACCATATGAAATGAAGAACATGAAAGGAAGACAAAAAATAAGATTTCTCTTATGAAAATTCGGCAGCCTAACGACGCCACTTAAACTTCAACAAAAATGAATTGAAGAGATCAAAAAGGGTCTCTAATCATATGAAAATAAATGATAAGTATGATAGATATATAGATCATACCCCAAAATAAATTAACTTGAAATACTTGACAAGAAAATAGAACTTGAAAATGAGAAGGGTGAAAGAACCGCTTAAAAATTAGGCAGCCTAACGGCGTCACTTAAACTTCAACAAAAATGAATTGATGAGATCAAATAGGATCTCTCATAATAAGAACATAAAATTTCAGTATGATAGATATAGATATCATACCCCAAAATAATAAAAAGGAACTTTCAAGACTAGACATGCAATTTGAACTTTGAAAAATGAGAAGGGTGAATGAACCACTTAAAAATTCGACAGCCTAACGGCGCCAATTAAAACTTCAAAATACTGAATTGAAGAGATCAAATGGGTTCTCTCATCATATGATCATAAAAGATCATTATGATAAATATAGAGATCATACCCCAACATAATGAAAAGAAATTTGAAAGACTTGACATGAAAGTAGAACTTTAAAATAATGAGAAAGGTGAACGAATCCCTTGAAAATTTGGCAGCCTAACGGTGCCACTTAAACATTCTTAAAACGAAATGATGAGAGTAAGAGGGGGTCTCTCATCATATGAACATAAAAAGGATATTATAATGAATATAAAATAACCTCCTCTAATATAAGAACATGGGGCATAAAATAATTACATAAAAGAGATCACTTGAAAAGAAAGAGAGGGGTTGGATCCCTTACCTTAAAACGTAACTCTTAAAACTCAAAGGTTTGGACCTTGAGAGCTTGGGGGCACCTTGGGAGGTAAGGAGACCTGAACTTCGTTGGGGAGAGTGGGGAGTCGAATTTATGAGAGGATGGCTTGGTATTTATAGGGAAAGTGAGGGTACAAGGCATTAATAGCCAAGGGACACCTCATTAGTGGTTTTCGCAAAACCATGGGCTTGCCCATGGTATTTGCCCATGGTATTGGCCACTTGGGACACATCATACCTTATCTTAATATTCATAACTCGACCATATTGATTACATACTTAATACATCATTTAATTATGTCATTAAACACTCGTAACTTAAAAACTGTATTTTCACTATTCATCGAAAATTCAACTTTCTCAGAATAATCCCAAAATTTCACCTTAACCAAATATCAATTATCTGATTTCAAAAATGAAATCCATTTTATAAAAATAATTTTCTAAATATTTTAATAAAATTTTTAATTAAAAACACAATTCATTGAAAATTTATTTTTTTCATAAAAATCCCCAAAAATCACATTAACATAATATCGATGCTCTGAGTTCAAAAATGAAGACCATTTTATAAAAATAATTTTCTAAATATTTTTAATTAAAATTTTTAATTAAAAAACACTATTTATCTGAGAAAACTAATACTTCAATAATAATTTATGAAACCGTTATTTAACCATTTTATTGAATCACATTACTTAATCAGTGTGCCTAGCTTATTTTAATACTTTCTTTAAGTGAGATTAGTAATCCATTTGGACACATTATTAATCCTAATCATAAAATCACTATTCATAATTTACTATTCATCAAAAATCAAGTTGATCTTATTAGACTCTAAATTTCGTACTGAACATAATTGTAGAAGACCATTTTTTGAAAATCATTACACATTTTTAATTATTTAGGGTTTACATAAACATTTATAAAATATCCTTTTTCTAAAATTCATCAAAAATATGCATAGTATTTTTATTCGGTCATTTTAAAATTCATAAAAGAAATCGAAATTTTTATTTAAAACAAAGGATTACACAAGACAGTTACGATCTCCTTACATATCCCCTTATCACATCAGCATAGGACCTAAGTGTAAGGTGTGCTAAGGTGAGAGAATCCGAGGGAGGCTCGGCCAACATCGCACGAGTAGTAATTTCTATTAGTTTTAACTTCTCGTGAAGGCGATCCCATTCTAGCTTAATATGATGAAGTTCAGCTTGGGTTTGGTCCAGAGCAAAGCCCAGTGGTGCTACCTCCTTCCCAAGTTCTGTTAGATGGGCTTCGATCGGTCCAAGACTACTGGGTGAGGCCATCGAATCTTCAGTCTATATTAATTAACCAAGATTGCCTGTATTTAGAGACAATAGTCAAAACGTTTAGTTTCTAGCGGTCATATTGACCAATGGTCAAATAAAAGTCAAAACCCAACATTCTCATTTTAATTATACTCATGTTTTCAAATGAAACATTTTTTTTGAGTATAAAAATAAAATAAAATAACACCCAAAATTAAGAAACAATATTTATTTAAAATTTCGGGTCGTTACAATCTTCCCCCTTAAGAAATTTCATCCTCGCAATTTTTAAAATTGGGTTTTGAAATTTCATTGAAAGTCCCACATCGGAAAAGGAGTCAGTAAAACTATTACTTTAAAAGAAAGGAAGGGAAGTACAAAGGTCACCCGAGTTAACCCACACTAGGATTTCATGTAGGAAAACATGGACTTGGAGGAGAAAAAAAGGGTCAAGTTCTGAGGGAGAGTGATAGAGAACATGATTAGGAGAAAGTTAACCATAAAAAAATCCCAAACATATAATGTGTGTAAACGGCATTTGATTACCTAGTAGGAAACGTAAACCTACAACATTTTTGTTTTACGTTTCTTTTCATAATTTTGAGTAGTTCATTTACTACAAAGAACAAAAACATATGAAAATATGAAAATATACCTAACTTCATGTAGAGTTTCATCCTTTAATAAGTCCCAACCAACACTAATCTTTTCTCCAAATGATGAGAATTCAAAAACACTTGGTCTCATAAAAGCGCAAGATTCATCTTCTAGAGAATCACATACTCAACAAAAGATTAACTATCTATTTCTTCTATCATTAAACATTATCCCAAAAACAGAAAGGTTAAGGTAAAAAAACTCTTCAAAAAGAATGAATCCCATAGGAATGGAAAATACTTTTAAATCTTCAACGTTCCATGGTACTACCCAAGGTTCATCATAGACCATTCCATAAATAACGGTCCTTAAAATTCCTCAAAATAAACCAAATTAAGATTGAAACCCAAATACAAGAAGAATTTGATAACATAGTCTTCCAAAACAACTTCATTGTTCATCTCCAGACAACATCAACCACTCCTAACATCTTATAACAAAAGTAGCTAACC
Organism: Viscum album; assembly: GCA_963277665.1. NCBI lineage: Eukaryota > Viridiplantae > Streptophyta > Magnoliopsida > Santalales > Viscaceae > Viscum > Viscum album. The sequence goes on along the minus strand of OY728135.1, from coordinate 175,240,961 downwards.
TAAACATATTTTACCCAAGATAGGTTAATCATTCCCATAAGTAACCTAAATTATTATAAGTCCACCTTAAATTCATCATTTCTTCAAAATATAAGTCAACCTTACTCCTCAATGAAAATACTATAGTAATCTATTTACCTCGATCATATATGGTCCCCAAAATAGTGAACGTCTTCCAAAATAATAATCATCTTTTAATCCCATAATCATCTCTGTCATATTAATACGGAAATTGTCGCATTTCCTATCACATTGGTTGTTGGGACACGTTATTCCATTTCCCACCATTAACTAAGAAGAGAAATTATAATTAGAGGCTTAAATACTTAACCAATAATCATGAAAAGGAACTTAAAGCATATAGGGATAACATGTAGAAGAAAAGTATACCCTAACTTGTGATCCCATAGGTTCCCATCTAGGTTATCCATGATCATATATTCTTATGTGAATCTTTATTTTATTTTATCTTTGTTCCTTTAACAGTGGTTCATACCATGCTTATGAATTTACCAAAGCATATCCCCCGGGAGTGTCGTAACCAAGAGTACAGCAAGGCCCATTGTCGTGTACCAGTTCCCATTCGAGTCTAGATCAAAGCACTGTTTTCGGGTTTTATCCCTATGTACATCTATGTCAGAGCCACATCTACCTGCTCATATCCAGACAGGGATGTATTTTCTTGGAAACCCCTTACTCAATACTCACCAAAATACCAGGAAGATTTCCTATATTAAAACTTTTCTATAGGGTTCTTCCTAGTGTTTTGATATCCTAATTTCCACAAATAACTAAACGATCCTTTGATACCAACTATAGCATCCCGTATTTTTATAACATAACTTTCATTCCATTACACAGAACTGAGGATCATTAAGGTTTAGTGTCTTGGAAACAAGGAACATAAAACATGAAAGAAAAAAAACATTCTTCTTAAACACTTGAAAGGATTTTCCTCATGTTCACCCTAGGCTCATTACTGCATCTCATAACCTGGGGACATACATCAAATGGAAGGGTGAGCAGAAGGCCCAGCAAGGGAAACAAGTGAAACATTTTACATATGAACTTGAGATACATCAATAAAGTCATGAAAAGAACTTTAAGGCATGAAAATGAAATCATGAGGCATATCAAAATAAAAATAAAACTTTTTCATAACATGAAGATGTGGCTAAATCATTTAACATAGAAAATCATGAACATATCACCAAGGTCCATCCCTAAGGTGTCATTTGAAAATTACCAAGGTTATTCACCAAGGTATCGTGAAAATTGTAATCTCTGGTGGTTACATCATTACCCAATGCATTGGAGCGCTATCAGGGAGCACCCTTAAATTTAACTTTATTATCATGTGAGCCACATATATCATCATCAAACAATTCAAAAACAACCCATATAGCATAAAATAAATGGGTTTGATTTCATAATCATAACGTTTTAAAAACTGCTTTAAAGACATGATCTTTACGTCACTTTAAACCCACGAAAGGGGAGAGCGGGTTTCATGTATGTAAATCCTAAAATTTAAAATAGAACATTTTGGTATATATTTGAATACCCCTGTAGAAATAATAGCTTCTAGTTTTCACTTTATAACATAAAATAATTTTGAGAAAAGAGAGAGGCATTTTGATATTAAAATTCTGTAGCATAACGGCTATGTTTCGGGGTTTTAGAAAACATTGAAAAGAGAAAGGACATGGGTCAAACATTCATAAATGACCCATAAAACAGTAGGGGGACAGAATATAAGGGATTTAAGAACATGGTAATGAAATTTGAAAATATACCATATGAAATAAAGAACATTAAAGGAAGACAAAAAAATATGATTTCTCTTATGAAAATTCGACAGCCTAACGGTGCCACTTAAACTTCAAAAAAATGAATTGAAGAGATCAAAAAGGGTCTCTCATCATATGAACATAAATGATAATTATGATAGATATAGAGATCGTACCCCAAAATAAATTAACTTGAAAGACTTGACAAGAAAATAGTTCTTGAAAATGAGAAGGGTGAAAGAACCACTTAAAAATTAGGCAGCCTAACGGCGTCACTTAAACTTCAACAAAAATGAATTGATGAGATAAAATAGGGTCTCTCATCATAAGAACATAAAAGTTCAGTATGATATATATAGAGATCATACCCCATCATAATAAAGAGGAACTTTCAAAACTTTACATGGAATTTGAACTTTGAAAAATGAGAAGGGTGAAAGAACCACTTAAAATTTCGGCAGCCTAACGGCGCCACTTAAAACATCAAAATACTGAATTGAGGAGATCAAATGGGGTCTCTCATCATATGATCATAAAATATCAGTATGATAAATATAGATATCATACACCAACATAATAAAAAGAAACTTGAAATAATTTACATGAAAGTAGAACTTTAAAAAAATGAGAAAGGTGAACGAATCCCTTGAAAATTCGGCAGCCTAACGGCGCCACTTAAACATTCTTAAAACGAAATGATGAGAGTAAGAGGGGGTCTCTCATCATATGAACATAAAAAGGAAATTATAATGAATATAAAAGAACCTCCTCCAACATAAGAACATGGGGCATAAAATAATGACATAAAAGAGATCACTTGAAAAGAAAGAGAGGGGTCAGATCCCTTACCTTAAAACGTAACTCTTAAAACTCAAAGGTTTGGACCTTGAGGGCTTGGGGGAACCTTGGGAGGACTCCTTGGGAGGTAAGGAGACCCGAACATCATTGGGGGAGAGTGGGGAGTTGAATGGATGAGAGGATGGCTTGGTATTTATAGGGAAAGTGAGGGGACAAGGCATTAATGGCCAAGGGACACCACATTAGTGGTTTTGGCAAAACCATGGGTTTGCCCATGGTATTTGCCCATGGTATTGGCCACTTGGGACACCTCATACCTTATCTTACTATTCATAAGTCTACCATATTGATTAAATACTTAATACATCATTTAATGATGTCATTAAACACTCGTAACTTAAAAACTGTATTTTCACTATTCATAAAAAATTCAACTTTCTCAGAATAATCCCAAAATTTCACCTTAACCAAATATCAATGCTCTGATTTCAAAAATGAAATCCATTTTATAAAAATAATTTTCTAAATATTTTGATTAAATTTTTAATTAAAATCACTATTCTTCGAAAATTTATTTTTTTCAGAAAAATCCCCAAAAATCACCTTAACATAATATCGATGCTCTGAGTTCAAAAATGAAGTCCATTTTATAAAAATAATTTTTAAATATTTTTAATTAAAATTTTAATTAAAAAATACTATTCATCCGAAAAAACTAATACTTGAATAATAATTTATGAAACCGTTATTTAACCATTTTATTGAATCACATTACTTAATCAAAGTGCCTAGCTTATTTTAATACTTTCTTTAAGTGAGATTACTAATCCATTTGGACACATTATTAATCCTAATCATAAAATCACTATTCATAATTTACTATTCATCAAAAATCATGTTGATCTTATTAGACTCTAAATATCGTACTGAACATAATTGTAAAAGACCATTTTTTGAAAATCATTACACATTTTTAATTATTTAGGGTTTACATAAACATATTTAAAATATCCTTTTTCTAAAATTTATCAAAAATATACATACTATATTTATTCGGTCATTTTAAAATTCATAAAAGAAATCGAAATTTTTATTTAAAACAAAGGATTACACGAGACAGTTACGGTCTCCATACATAGCACCTTATCACACCAGCATAGGACCTAAGTGTAAGGTGTGCTAAGGTGAAAGAATCTGAGGGAGGCTCGGCCAACATCGCACGAGTAGTAATTTCTATCAGTTTGAACTTCCCACGAAGGTGGTCCCGTTCTATCTTTATACGATGAAGTTCAGCTTGGGTTTGGTCCAGAGCAAAGCCCAGTGGTGCTACCTCCTTCCCAAGTTCTGTTAGATGGGCTTTTATCGGTCCAAGACTACTGGGTGAGGCCATCGAATCTTCTTTCTATATTAATTAACCAAGATTGCTTGTATTTAGAGACAATAGTAAAAACGTTTAGTTTCTAGCGGTCATATTGACCAATGGTCAAATAACAGTCAAAACCCAACAGTCTCATTTTAATTATACTCATGTTATCAAATGAAACATTTTTGTTGAGTATAAAAATAAAATAAAATAACACATAAAATTAGGAAAAAATATTTATTTAAAATTCTGGGTCATTACAGAGTATCAAAATATATTTCATAGGATAATGTTATTAGGTTTACCTTCATGTTCTATATAATCTTTTAAAAAGTGATGGATAATAAGATATGTTTCAGTTCCTCATATCAATCTCAGGACAATATTTGATGTGTCGTGTAGGTTATGGCCAAAGAAACCCTGTTCCGTAATATATCACCATGGTAAAGTTTCATATGTTTTTGGAAGTATGGAATGATTGATCCATGATACATTAACGACGTTCGAGTTGATGAACACAATAGCACTATTTATGGCAAAGATAATCAAAAATGTCCTCCCATGCCTATATCATTTAATGGTTGTGTATATTGAAGACGTCAATGAGTACTCTATGATTCCAGATGTGAATTCCCATAATCATGACATCTTAATTTTTAAACTGAAATATAATATTCTATATGGAAATCTATATATCAGTGAATTTTTGATTGATTAGGTATACATATTGGGTAGCGTAATCTCATATGAATAATTTTTGGTAGAGCCATAAATTATTCATGAAGTGTTTTCAATAGATGATTCCAATAAATAATTTGGTATCCACAAAAATCTAGGGCTTGTAGAATATTACCAAATTTTCAACAATTACCTTTTAACATTTTAATCATCAGAATTGGTCTTGAAAAAGAATTTGATAATCATTGAATTATCTATTTCATATTATGATTTATTCTTGATGAAAATTAAGAACATGAATATGGTACAAATCGTAATCCTACCCAAATACAAGTGAGAGGTAAACAAATTTTTTATGATTTGGTTTTAGGACTTGAACAAATATTTATATTGGGAGGTTGATTTGTTGTCTATGAGTCATGGGAGTTGAGTCCACATGAATAGAGACACCATATGAACATCTTCATGTATGTTGTATTTTGTTTTTCCTGAATGTTTTTGGAGGTTTTATCTATTTGGTTAGAAGATTTTTATGTATAATGGTCACAATATCATAGTGTATAACATTTCAAAATTATATTAGAATCCATGACAGTTTATGTGGAATGAGTATATGCAATATTTTTATTTTTTGATGGAATATATGATCAGGAAGTGAAAGAGTGTTGTTGATTCGTTGAGAAGGAAAACATGATTTTGGTTGTTAATGATTTGAGGTGTAACTGTGAAATGATGAAATTAATGTATCATTTGAAAATTGAGATTCATGATTGTTGGTATCACATTAACATCATATCAGTGTTAAGGGAGTATGTACTTTTGATGAAAATTAGTTGTAGGATGTATGATGATTGTTATTTTAAGTCCTTAAGGGAATGTTTTGATGGTGTGGAGTAAGATTTTGAATGAACCATATATGAGGATGAGATCTTATAATCATGGAATTTTTTATTTGTGCATATGAATATAAATAAGGATCTATTGAATAAATTTAAATCCTACAAAAATTTATGCATGAAGGTGTGAAAAAAATGATACTGACCTATGCTGACTGTATTTGTGGCTAGACATGAAAAAATAGATAGTGAGGTTTGTGATAATATGTCACACATATCAATAAATTATATTTTAGAATCATCATACAAGGGGGTTTAATACTAGTTTTTACCATTCAATAATGGATGTGGGAATATGTTACCTGGGAATTTTTTGAGGTTCTCTTGAGAAAGCCTTGGAATAATGATTCAATGATGGTGGCTATGGACTGGCTCAAAAAAAGCACAATTCATACCTATATTGGATTATATATCATCAGATAAGTTAAAAGGTATATACATTTCGGACATATAACGTATATATGAGGTTCCATAGAGTATTGATTCAAACCATTACTCATGTTTTATATCATGATTCTAGATCGGATTGTCGAAGGGGCATAGTACACATGTTTTACTACATACGGATTTCCACCAATAGACATATGAGAAGAAATAGTGTACTGTATACATGATTGAGGTTATTATTTATTCATTTCATGTAGACATTGTTGGATCATGAGAGATTTGAATATACTTGGTGGAGTTTTCCAATAACAACAGTCACTAAAAAAATAAATAGATCGAACCTTATGTGGAATTTTATAGTAGTTTATGGTGATAACCTCTATGCTGGATTGAGGATGGGGAGATAGAATTGGTTGGAATAAGTATTATTAATGGAACATATGGGTACATGGAGATGATTCATAAATATATGCATATGGATAAGACTAAATAAATGTAAGATTCTAATATATATTGAAAAACCCTACAGTTAATAGAGGTTGATCATGTGGTCCTTCTAGTGATTTCTAGGATGTGTCACCATGAGAATTTGATATAGGGAATGATGGATACCCTGTTTGTTGAGATTTATAAGGTTTTGGGGAGATTTATATTGTTTCTCAACAATTATATAGCTGGAAAAGATAAAAATAACTGAATGAAATATATCATTGGTCACAAATTGGGGGTATCACCCCATCACTTTTCATGCAATTGATTTGGATTATGTTGTTCTTGAGACAGAAGCATAATTTCTAGAGAATATGATATGAGGTTTGGAGAATAATTGGAATGTGTCGTAACTAAAGACATTGTAGATAGTTCATCAAGTGTAGAAATATAGATGTGTTTAGAAAAAAAAATGGAAGAGAAGTGGATAAGCTAGCTCAATGGCCTTATCATTTTTGATTCAGAATCATAGAGATTATTGGGAGAACACCATGTGGATGAACAATTATTAGATATAGGGATTTTAAAAATATCCACAATTTTTTGATATGTATCAACAATTTTTATGGGTACTATTTTTTAATTGTTTTTACTATATAATGTTTTGGATTTATTGTGGGTGTGTTTTGGTGAAAATTAGTTGTTGTCAGAGGGGTTAGGGGTAGTACACAGTTCATTCTTGGTTTTCCGATGTTCTGGGATCTACCCTAGATAACCATGATGAAACTGATAGAGAGAGATTTTTTGGTTGTATCATAGTTTGTGAAATTGTGCACCCTCACAAGTGTAACCATTCACCCACCTCCACATGAGTAGTTTTGTTAGTATGATTGGATTATCAAACCAAGAACCTACTAAGGAAATAATTTGCACATGTATTATTAATATAAAAATTGTTTTTAAAAAAACATATCCCATAGAGATAACCCTGTCCAAATAGAATTTGATTTTATAATTTTTCTTTCAATTTTGGATGTTCCCAGATGGATTGAAAGTAATTTCAACATTTTTTATTACTGATTCAAATTCTGAATTGAAGATACAAACCTCTAACAGTGATATTTTATCATCCCATTTAGTTTTTTATTTTAATCCTATGAATATATTATACTTTTAGGGTTGTTTCTAACCATTTTTGTTGTATAATGATTGATTTTTTGTTGCATAAAATATAATATATTTTTTGTTCTATGATTTCATAATGATATTATTATGGTTGTTTGATTGAACATTCCACTTCAATTTAGTGATGTCCATTTTTGAGAATTCAAAAATAATTTGATGTTAGGTGGTCTATAATCAACTCCCATATTCCAGAATTCTAGTTGTGAGAATCTATTGAAGAATTATGATTTTTATGTTTTAAAATTGAATCAAGAGTTGAATAAATTTAATTTATTAAATAATATATGCTATGATGGAATTTATTTGATATAATTTCCATGTGTTGATGGATTATCATCTTTATTGGAAATTGGAAATGGACGAAAGTACATTAAATAATTTGGTAATTATCTAATGAAATATTATAATTGTGGAATTTATGGGATGTTGGGATTGGGAATTTTTAAATTAATATTATTAAAAATTAATTTAAAATGGGAATTATGAGATGTTTTACATTACCATCAATGGATTATTGGGTTATTTGGTTAAAAGCAGATTAGTAGATTAATCATTATTTTTTATGTTATTCCATTTGTTTATATTTAAGATCCCTTTTTTTGAAATTTTATTAAAGATATACCATGTTTTGAAATGTATATAAAGGGGGTTGATGTTTATTATCTTTTATTGATGTGATACTTTTTTGTTTTTTTTTTGAAATATGTGGTATATATGTGGTTTATTGAGATATAACTGTGGGACTTGGACTACAGCTCAATATAACCATATGCGACTAATATTGTATGAGATATTTTTTGAGGCCCCAAAAAACTGTGTTAATAAGTGTGGGGCATGTACTAAGGATCAAAATACAAATATGATATAGATAGATTGGTATATTAAGTGAGTCTCCAAATACCCATGTGTAATTGTCCTCTTCGATAGTTAATGGGGATTCTAATAAAAATGAGGGGTTATACATGACATTTTACACCTATGGGTTGTAATTGGTTTATGCTTCCATTTACCTATGATATGGATTGAAATTATATGGTAATTAACAAATGATATAACATGGGAATCGTTAAATACAACTAGAGAAAATTTTAATATTTATTAAAATTTATGGAAATATAATAAAAATATTATATCTAGGGAGTATAAAGGTTAAATGCACATGGTTGGATAATATGTTCTAAATTAATTAAGTAATATAAATATAATTTTTATTTATTTATTTAGAATTATAGAAAAACAATAGTATATATTGCTTAGTTAATTATGAAAAAAGGAATGCACATTACTGTGATTTTTAGGTTCATGTACCAGGGATTGAATTGATAATGAATTTTTTATGTTTTGGTGATGGAGTTGGGTCGCAGAGAAAATTGTTCTGGTTACCCTACCCTAGTTACATGATTGGACATTTGGAATAGTCATCCACTTGGTGAAAAATAAACTAGGTGAACAAAACCCTATTTAAACATAACCATCCTATATATTATAATGGTTATATGGAAACTAATGGGATTAATTTCTAGAACAAAATAATAATCCATATAATGTAATAATGGTCATGAAATATGAAAAGAGAGAGATTATTAAATAATGTCGTATCTCGACATCTCTTATTGACACAACCTTCATAATTTGATGGTATGAAAGTGATTATTGGTCGCATAAATACTCAATGATTTTCTCATGTAATTTTTTTTACAATATAACCCTTTTGAATGGATTTTATATATATTTATGTTAATATGTTTCTCATTCAATGTAAATATTTATATGTTTTTTATATACGTAATATTTTTTTCTTGTAAATTTTTTTTACATCCTCATGTGACTGTTCCTAATTGTAGACCTTCATAGTTGACCCAATTTGGTTCCTTATAATTTTATAACATATAAATCCTAAATATACAGTGTCTTAAAACATAATTTAGTTTTTATTTATCCCATGTAAAATAGGATTTCTGACTATTGGGATTTCTGCAGTAATTATGTTATGGTGAAAGGTGAGATCAATTCCATTTCAAAAATCAATATTAAATTAGTGATCTGAAAAGTATTACTATTTTTGAGATTGTGTGTTTGATTCCATTTGAAATAATTGAATTTGGTGTTTACATAAATGAGATATTTTTTATTGTGACACCATTAATTGAATGAATTCAGATTTTTAAAATTGTAGAATTTTTATAGCAATGATGTGAATTCCTAAAGATGTTCATATTATATTGGTTAATTAATTAATGATGATTTGTCATTATTATGTAAGTAATAAAAAATTCCTCCCTAATAATATCTTCCAAATACAATAGAAGAAGACGTGATATGTGTTTATTTTCAGAATCCTATACTACATCCAACTTTGGATGATGTTTGAATCCATATAATCCTATATCAATGTAATGTTGGTATTGGGAACATTGGACATGGAGTGGCTCATGACTTATAATTCATGATGAAACATATAACTTTATTCTTATGGTAACAAGGTACATGAGGAATATAAAGAGTGACTTGAGATGATTAATGTGATATTAATCATCAGGATGAAAAAATTGATCACTTTATTATACTTCACAATATACATGATTGAAGGATATGGATAGAGATGGTGGGTATCTATATATCATGATCTATTATATAATGATCATTCTATCTATTATATTATAACAAAACTCAATCATTTATCTCATTGTGAGACTTTATGTATCCTAAAACATTGGATTTCATAACAATAGAGAAAGGGGAGTATATCAATCTTTGTTATTCCACCGATTTGATTGAGATATTTCTTTTTTGAAAAATATCCTGTCACATATTAGTAACTAAAGGATAAAATATTTTACCGGGGACTACGTAATGTGAATACATAAATGATGATAATTATATTATTTTTTTAACCTTATATATGTGGTTGATTTAGTAGCAATGGATGTTGAAAACATAATTGGAATGACTAGTCTAGGAAATGCATTGTTAAATTTTTTTTCTTTTAGGGTGTATATTATTTACATAAAAATAAGTGAAATGGTGATCTGTTTTCTACAATAATGTCTTCATGGAATTTAGTATAACAGTTTATTGTTATTCTCCTACAAATTTTAATGGTTTAATCATGCAAATCCTAAATATATGAAGGCTCTAAATACATTTCATCATTTTATAATTTTATTCATATGAATCATTTTGGTGAAATTATTCACCATGAAAATAATGTGGCATCCACTCACACCCTTAGATCATTATATTAAAGTAATGATTCCATGGGTTTTGGGATATATCCTTATCCAAATATGGATGTTATTGTCACTAATATTGGATGGTCTTATATATTGGATTATTCACATGATGAATCTGATTGAGTTCATCTACTATTATATGTATGCTAATTTCAACATCTAATATTGAACTAGAATTAATTAATACTATTGATAAAAATTGATTTATTTCTTTATTGGTAGGCAACATATTGGTTTTGTGTTCATAGATTGTATCATTTTCATTCGATCATTTAGTTGTTTTGGGAAAGTTAGCCATTCTGGAATTTACGTTCCACTAATTCCCTGTAGTGATACCAATCTATGTAGTGGAATGTTATTTCACAGATTTTTATATGGATATCCTTTCAAGAATTTTTTGAATGTATATAATGATTAGTTTTATGTCCCTGATCGATAATTAGTATCATTGAGTTCATCATTTATCTTCTAATGGGGTCACTCATTGAATTTAGGTAGACTCAGACATTTAATGAGGAATGGAGCATCATGATGTTCCATGTTTATGGGAAATATCATTCCAAACGTTAAAATTTAATTTAAAGGATATTGAAACTAGTTTCAAAAATCATCTCCATTCAATGGTGTGCACATACATTGATCCCTTTCAAGATGAATTTTCTCATTTTACACTACAACAATTGGATGAGTAAACTACTGATTTTTTTCTCAGGACTAATGGACATTTATATTCCATATTTTATCATGGATACTTCTTATTATATGGACAGTATAGTCCATATTTATGAACATGGGGATAAATAATTAATAATTATCAGAGTTACACTATAGGATTTTCATGTTCTCTTAGTTATAAATTAATATGGATGAATGCGACATTTTATATATTACCAAATGTTAAATATGATTACCATTAAGAAATAATATCACCTACCAATGATTGTTAATCATTTTGATAAAAATATAGGACATATAGATTTTTAATAATTTATCATCAGTCATGTTATAGTTAAACTATATAATGAGATAAGGATGTAACCAAAACATCACCTAAGGTTAGATATTAAAATTTAGGGGGTTATGTTTTCAAATTCAGTCTCACTAATCTCCTGTTGTATTTATGTATTTCACAATATAGAAAATTCATCAATTCTTTGAATCTTTAGTTATTCAGTTAAAGGATGATATTAAGGTGTATTGAAAATAAAAAGTGAGAACATTAATCAATTGGATTTCAACATTATACATGATATGGAAATAGATTGAATGAAAATTTTCCAAAATAATTGTTTCAGATCATACAATTTATGATTTTGGGGAATGTGACATCATAATATGGAATATTAGAGTATCCTGAAAGGATATTACATGATATATCATGGATTTATCGATGAAATGTTATTTATATCTACAGTAAACATAACGTTATTTGATATTATATGTGGTTTTTTGGACATATCAAAGACTCCATCTATAATTAAAACATCTGCCAATAATGGATTAATGATTTAGTTTAACGAATAGTGTTTGAGATCATTTGAGTAGGTGAAAGCTGTTATTATTCTTTCATAACCATTTTACGGTTTGTTGATATGTGAATTTCTTATGGTATGGGATTGGGATGATTTTTTATTTTAGTTAAATGGGTGGTTACCAATAGATCACAATTGTTATGCTATAATTATGAGAACATCACCACCCTTGCTATTGAGTCGGTAGTGATAATGCATGATCCAAAAACGTGGCATACCTATCTATTTATGGAGAATGTTATAATATTTTAATAAATTTATATCCTAAAATATATTTTCAATCATATAGATATGAACATCAATATATTTTTGGGGATGAGTATCATCAAACCCATTATTTTTTTAATTTCATGTACTCATAGGAATTAATATGTCATCATTGATGCATTTGGATGACAATTATATACCCAAGCTATGAATGACTAAGTAATGGAGTGGTCTCTGATGTTTTTGTTCACCATTATTAGTCAAGGAGTGTAATAGTTTATGGAATGGTGTTCTTGGAATTAATGTATGATCAAAATTATTATTATTACAGAGGTTATATTGAGAATAATTTATACATTGAGTTCCAATGTTTTTGTAATGGCATTTATATTGGGGATACCATAGGTTAGTGGTCTCTATCTACTAGTTGATAATTTTTTATACTGAAGCTTTTATGTTATATTTTCCCAATGTATGCTGTTTATGGATACAAGAAACTATTATTTTGGTCCATACTCTATATTTCTATAATGTTTTATAAAAATTTTAGAGGTTGATACAATGGTCTATGGATGAGAATGTAAATTTAATATTTTGATTCACATTGTCTCACCTATCAAAATAAATAAAAACATACTTACATGTTAAATATTCATTTCAAATTATAGTATAGATAATTGATGGTATCTCTATAGACATAAAACGTAGTTTTCATTATAATAATAATGTGTGGAATTTTATTTGTGTTATCGTTGATGGAATTTTTCAATATCCTCAATTCATACAAATAAAATTTATAATGAAATTTAATCATCTTTGGAATTTTATGTCCGATAAAACATTAGTCATCATTAGGTTCCATATGTGATTTTTCATGATAGGGAATGAAGGTTACCACTTGGGAACATGAGAATCATGTAAAATATGATTGATTTTGAATTTATATTAAAAATGGATTAGAATCCATAGATTGATGGATATACATGGAGTTCTACTAAGGTTCATGATGCTATTGTATGGGCATGCATGCTCAATTTTGTTGCATCAAGGGATATTAATTATCTCATCTCTAAATTTTCATATATAATCAATTATATATTTTTGATATAGTGTTAAATAATTAAATAATTTTATAGGTTTCCATGTTGATAATAATTTTCTTGTATAGAGTTTGGGGACAATTTATGTCATGGAAAAGTGTATTCTATAATACTATTTAATAGGTGTTTCTAATTTATAATTTATTATCACAATGATAAGAAATCAAAAATTATATATGGACAATCATCATCATCTTGTTCATATTGAGGTTCTTCTTCTGGGATTTATCTGAGTTTTATCTCACTTTTGACAACATTAGTTGGCTATGAAGTGATGTTGGTCTCATAGATTGATGGCCAATATGAGATCATGGTGTGACATGGAATATAAGAATATTTTATTGTATTACTATTAAATTTTACCTCAATGCATAATGAGTTTCAGGGATCCCATCTGATTAGGTACTAAAAATATTTTTCCCATGTGATTCGATGCTGGTATGTTGATCATGATATCAATACACCAGTGTTGACCAAAGTTTTGTATAAATTGTGCTATATAATAAGGTACTATATAGTATAATGATTTATATGGTATATGTTGTTTGGATGTTTAGATTGGATCTACATGGTAATTGGTTGAGAGAATCATTGATGGTGTATTAGTGACCTTATCACATTTGTGAGACTGAAATCCTGATCCCATTTTGTGTATCGATGGAATTTATAGTGGGGATATTGTATGATTCTATTACATTTTATCAAGTATATCAAGTTCCATTTTTACTATTATTATGATGTGTAATAACTTTAGATCATTTTACTATTTTTAAAAACATTTCATAATCCCCTAGAGAATTACATGACTGGCACAATGTTATGGAAAACAATTCGTTATTTCCCAACTATCTAAGAAGCTAGGAATAATATTCTAAAAGGGGGTATAATGTTTTTTTAGATTATGTATCCTAAAATCCTATCTGTGAGCCCCTAGGATGAGTGGTTTTCATGGATTTTTCATGCTTAAATCTAACATGCACAATTAATGTGCATGCCAAATAGATGATATTTTTATGGAACATAATATTGGTACATGATTATTTCTATTAATGTGGTCTCACTAGAAATCCTTGAATGCATACTACTAATGAATATGATTTTTAATTATAGAATCCAAATACCATGGTTTAACCACTCTTTACCACTAAATCTCATATTGTATCGACTTTGTTATTCCACAATACTCTACATGAATTATATATTTGAATCTAGGGAAAATCATCTCTCTTCGTAGTTCGTATTAAGGTATTTTTCATTCATGATTCATTTACCCTCTTATTTATCAATCATCACTATATACCTAATTATATTGTCTTTTTATAACCTGATTAGGTAGTGGATGGAATTTATTTGGTATTTTACAGAGGATTCAGGTTGTTTTGAGGAACAAATCTAAAAATTTTATATGTCTATTAGTGAAAATGAATTATTCTAACAATGTATTTGATGAATGGGTATCCATACAATCTCTTATATATATTAATTTCATATTGTTTTTATAAATTCCAATCCTTTAAAAAATTATTTGTATTTTTCTCATTTCAATGTATTTTTTAGTTGAATAATTTTGAATGTTTTTGATTTAATAATGCATTGTCCACATCATGTGATCGATTATATTCTTGATTGAATGTTATTATTATGAAATTTAATTCAATGAATGTCAGATGATTGTAATTGAATTTGATTTTATTTATTAAATTTAAAAATTGTCTTGATATGGATTCTAACAAACAACTAAATTTGGATAATTGCGTGTATTCAGAATTTCCATGTCACTCATTGTGTGTTTAATGAAATTAGAGGTTTTGTGATATTGACATCCCATTATGGGACTCAATATCTTCTATACTCAAGATATTATTAGTTAATGATTATTTATACATCTATTATGTATTCCAATAATCTATATCAATAATAGATTTTTTTTTATTTTATGATTAAATGATGATATGATTGATTTTATGATGAAATTTTTCTCATATATGTTAACGAGTTGTTGTATCGCAAGGTGATAATTGATTGATTGTATCATGGATAGGTGATTATAAGACTACCATATAGTGTATGATTATGATCTCAATATTCTCCATATACATATTTCAATTTCATTGATTTGAGAATAGGATAGACTTTTATGAAATAAAATTGATGAATTAAAAATAGTTTAGAAAAATGAAAATAAATTGTAAATAAAATTTTATTAAGAATCGAATAATTATTGATATTATACATTATATAGAATACATTGTATAATCTCATTAGGATTTGTTTTTAGATTCAACTTTCCCATTTATTATGTTCTAGATGAAACCTTGTAGGACCAAGGTATGGGGAATAAAATATTGTTTCATGTCTTCTAATATTTTATTCACAAGCATTATAACAAGATGGTTTGGAGGAGATGATGGGTCACATGATTATTAATTTGTTTTTCTATTATATATTTTTTAATAAAGGAAATGTTCCTTGAGTAATAAGTGTTGGTATTTTTTTAATTTACTTCCATATTGTACAATTGTTGTATATTTTTGTATGAATGGTTTCCATTAACATTGGTGTACCTCACAATCTCTCGGAACCACTTGGTTGAAATCTATAGTTGACCTACGATGGTTCATTACTGGACATATATATCATTCATAGATATGAAATCATCATAGAAAAATATTAATTTTGAATCATCATAACCCCCTCCTGAATCATTCAGATCAAATTTATTTTAAAAAATGTATACATAAAAAACAGATTATATATTTACATAGTTTCCCACTCTATTTATCATAACAAGATCCCTCCATATTCATATAATTTCTAAAACCATTATTCATATCATTTGTATGTGAAATAAAAAATGGTTTCCACATATTCTTAGTAAAAAAAATAATGGGTAATTTCAATGATTACATGAACAAAACATAATTATTAGGTTATGTTAATTTGCGATTAACATTAAAAAAACATACCCTTCATTTTAATGATCATAATTTTGAATGCTTTCCTAATGCAATAAATTTCATAAGACACTATTCATAATTACAAGCAATAACATGATCCGTGATAGTCACATTTTCATATGAATTATATATAAATATTGTACACATTATTTTATAACAATGCTAATAGATACAAAAATAAACATCTTATTTAGAATTGGTACATCAAAATTTAGTTGGATGAATTTTTGATATCATTCTAATAACTATTGTGGTTTGATGAATAGTAATAATACGCTATTTTTTGATGGAAAACAACATTTTCCATCGAGATAATTTATTAGGTTAAATCAAATTATATAATATTTTTAATTACAAATAGAATATATATTTTTTTATTTATTATAATTTATGTCATTGGTAATAATTTTATATTGAATATTGATGTTAAAAAATATCAGTCTTTTGCAATGTTTTATCTTATAAAAAAATGATTTCACGTTTTGAGAGTGTCTATTAATTTTAATTAATTTATGAAAATTATATGTTTTGGATTTAGAAATATGGGTTTTATATTTGTAATCATAGGGTCCTAATTATGTAATTAGGTACCTATTGTTTTTTGGACATTATGAATAGTTACTTCAATAATTATTTTTATTTACCATTGTTATTGTATAAATTAGTTAAATAATGGTATAAACAAAATTATAAAAACATATAACTACCATATGACATGTTTTATACCTATTGTATCATTAATCAGAAACCAAAACAATTCTCAGGACTAACATTTGGTATTTGGGAGCCATTTGGGAAAGATAATGAGATTTTATAACATTTATTTTAAAGAAAAGAGAAATTTAACTTAAACATGTATATAATTACTAAATAAAATTAATTTTCATTATATAAGTTATCTATTAAACAATTAATTATTATTAAAAATAAAAAACAATTTCCAAATAATGGTATCTAATTTATAATTTTTTTTCCTTAATTAAATAAATTTATTTATGACAAAATGAAGATGTAGTTTTTAACTTATTAATGAAATAATCAAATAAATTATATTAAAAATATAAAAATAAATGTAATTTAATAATTTTGATTCCATACATGAATTATTTTGATGAAATTTACATATTAATCGTGATTTAATTCCTTGGGTTCAAAATAATCAGTTTTTTGGACATTAAAAAAATATTTACTAAATAGTGTCAATATTGACATACATCATTTATTGAAAATTATATTTTATTAAATGGTATAACAGTCCGTAAAAATAAATATTATTCCAAATTACTTATATAAGGTAAAAAAATCAATAATGTTACAAGTATGGTTCGATTTCTATTTTATAGTAACTATAGTACTCATATATTATGAATATACAAGAAGAAATGGTAAGACATAATGTTTATAACTAAGGGTAAATGTTAATAGTTAAGGTAAATTCTGTGACCAAAACTTGTCTGAAACCTATTTTATGAAATTATTTCTACCCATAATTATCTTATCCTATTAATATATCACATTAAATCTATTATAAATTGAATATCAATTTATAATAAAATAATATTTCATGAATTCATATTGTGCCCCAAATCCATCCCATAAAAAGGGTCCACCAATACCCACATACCCACACACCACAACTCACATTGTATCTTCCTAATTATTATAACATATTATCCTAGAATCCCTACCTTCCTCCTAGATTCCTTACCTTGTTTAGAAGGAAACTCAATGAATCATTTTGGCTCAAATCAAAATTAGATTACCAATTAAGTGGTAACATCTTCTCTAAAGCTCCATTACCTTATTTTCCTTTTCCAACACCTAAACTATCATTACTCCATTAATTTATTACAAAAAATGTATTCTCTATATAATAGTATATTATTATGTTCTGATTTTGATATAAAATTACACACAAGTCCATCTAATCGATTTAGAACATATTGTTTCTGTGTACGACGAACAACTGCCTCATGAAATGATGTTTCTTCAATATTATCTACCACCACTCACAGTGGTCGTTATGATGGAACTATATTTATATTAAATATATTTTATATCTATAATTATTTAGTTTCAATTTATAACTTACCATTATTATTTTTATTTTTTATAAATACAATAATTTAATATGATGAAGGGTGGACTACCACCCCCTAAAGGTAATATGACTCATTCATTCAAAACATGAAATATAGAAATAGTGAATATAATGAACCTATGTAACATAATAATAATAGATTATATAATGTAAGTATAATATTAATATTTATCAATTAGTTTTCATTATTTTAATATGATTAAAAAATTATAGAAGTGTTATACATACGTACAACCTACCGTCTTCATGAACCATGTATTTATTTTTTTATCTCCCAGTATTATGTAATATTATAAATACATATGTATATGATAATTATATTTTACTTAAATCATAAATATCAATATGGATATGATATTATTATTACTATATGGAAAACATATAATCATAACATGTTCATTTTTGACTCATCTACCGAATATCGACTAAATGTCAGATATGAACATAAATATTTTAGTAATTGATATCTCCTGGTAATAAGTTATATAAAATGAATAAAAAAGGTTAAAAATTTTATCAATCAAGTAGAAATTATCTTATTTATATTATTGAGGAATATAAAGATTGAACAAGTCATGTATGTCACAATGTAAAGGAAATCATAACTCATTCTCTATTCCTTATGTTAAATATTCATGCCATTCTATTTATTTTTAAATGAATATGTGAGAATTTCATATGATTGTTTCACAATGAAAATACACTTATATTTGGAGTATTTGTTTCTTATATAATATTCTTATTGAATTATCTTTAATCTAATGATATGATCATTATAATGGACTTAGTCTTGATTTCTTTTATTTAGTGCATTTCTTAATGGACCATTAATTTATAATAAGTTGTATATATGACCCTTCGACCCATTATATAATTAATTATTATATTCTCATGATATTTATGGTTTTGCATAATGTAATTCCTAAATTATATGTATTAATGTCTTTCTTATGTGGTAATTGAATTATCCACAACTACTTTCCATTCAAGTTCCCTTTTATGTTGTGTGTCTTTAAAATTTCAATACCAGGTTCTTATTTAAACATAATTTTGTACATACACTTTGTTATTTTGATTTTGTTAATTTTTTAACCATATACCAGTTCGTTTTAATGAAGTCTAAAACAATGTTTCATAACCATTATGCTTTATAATTTTCATCTAAAAATTCTATCTCTTTTTCTAATGAGATTATCTTATTTTATTTATGTCAATACCAAAAACTTTTTCATATCCAAGTTTATTTAAAAATACATAAAAATGAAATATATTATTTAGTAAATGTGATACAGAAAACCAATATTCTATTTTTTAGGGTTATAAATGATGCAATGATCACGTTTTTATGAAAAATTTAAAATGTCACGGTTTTTATATAAATACCATTTCTATTAATCTCATTTTGTTATTCATGAAATGTTTGATTATGATAAACTTGGATGACATGAAAATGAATAAATTTTCATTGTGTGACCTGATCGTGAGCCAATGCATTGGGTAAATAAATTGATCTGGAGAGATGAAATGTTTTACAACACCTTGGTGAATAATCATGGTTATTTTTATGAAACCATGGGGATAGACCGTGGTGATATGAACCCATGGGGATGGTATTTGGTGATATGATATTTAATGTATAAATTAAATAGATTATACACATTTTCATGTTATGATTCATGTTTCTTATTTTTATGATATTCTTCTTTATCATTCCTTTATGAATGTCCTCATGTTCTTATTTATATATCTCAAGATCACATGTAACTTGTTAACATTGTTTTCTCATATTCATAATTTCAGGCTCTCCAATTTTTTTTAAAAAAATTCCAATGTATTATTATTCTTACAGACATATAAGATGATGTGATGAATGTATTTGATAATTTGTCTGGAAATGAACAAATGTTTCATTTTTATATTTTTTTGTTTTGTGAAAAAAATAGATTGCGTATAGACTTATCAACTTTGTAATACTGAATATTTATGTAACATTTTGTCCCAATTCTATAAAAATTTTAACACCAAAGGTCATAAGGGAATGAATATTTGTAAATTCTAGTCAAAATTATCTATAATAGGTAATTTTAATGGTTAGATCTATATTGTTGGTATCAAATAAGGGTTTAGAAAAATTTGGTCATTAGGATTCCATATTATGGGTTTATATTTTTTTGGACAATCCTAATTCTATTATCATATAATAAATTTTGAGGTTTATGTCAAAACATTTCATGGTTATTAATATTATTGTTGGAGACATGTAATTGTTTCATGTTGTTCTGAGTTATTACTTTTTGAATGTTAAATTAAAGGTGGGAGATAATATTTGTTTGAAACATATTATTGTTCTTTCATAGGATATTATCATATATTAGTTATGTGAGAAGAATTACATAGTTTTAGAAAAAGAAAACCACATGGGATGGGTGACAACCTATCTCATCTGGAAATATCGTGGGAATCAAACCCATATCTGAAGTGTGACATGCGCACAACACATACCAGTAGCCTATGTGAAGTCCCTAGTATGTATTATTTCATTATTTATTGTTAAATGTTTTTATGAAATAATAATAATTTGATTTCAAAGACATATAATTAATAGAATAGATAACCATGGGATTGGAAAATGATTTGGGGATTATGTGATAAATGTTATTTTGCAAGATATTTACTCTTTTTTGGATATAATATGATTAAGTTAAATAGAATAATATAGAATTTTATAGGCATATAAAATTTAAAATTATTTAATTATGGATTTATAGAATTATTAAATTATTATAAAATCTTGGAGAACATGTTATTAGGTAATTTACTTTTTGGTATGACACATTAATATTCGTTGATGTTATTTTAGATAAATGTTAAAATATATCTTGGATACTTATGTGATCAAATCAACATGAAATATTTGTTTCAATCATAGTTTGGATTATTTTGTTTCATTATAAGGATAATAGTTTTTTCAATGGTATTTGGTAACTGTGGCTATTGTTTTTGAATATTTGATATTAAGAGTAGTTTTTTTTTCTTATAATGGATTATTATTTTTGGGGGTATTATCTAATCTTGTAAAAAACATTAGATTTTGGTTAATGGTCCTTAAATGTATGGATAGATAATTAATATTTTTTGTATTAGGTTATTATCTATATATTGATTCAAGTCAATTAGGTGGGAATAAGTCATCTTGAATACTACTTGATTATAGAAATGAAGAGGTTGTGGTAGAAAATTTTAAATGGATGAAACACTATTTGACTTGTAAGTATGTTTCCTTATGTTCTTAGTCACGCTCATAAATTGATTCCCAAAATTAAGAAATTGAACATAAAACTAAAACATTGATTTTATACTTTTCTTAATAGAAAATCACTGACCATTTAACCCATCACAATTTTAAATTTTCAGATTGTTATCTTTCTCATGATCATGTTTTCAATCACTCCCCATCAAAAAATGTGGGTTAGTTTTTATTCCATATCCATATTTTCCTAAATTTAATCCTATTTTGAGTTATCTTGGGTGACCATTTTACTTATCTTTCATTATATTTTTGTGTTTACTTTTTTGTCTCCTTATCCAATGTTGGATTTTTAGCGATGTTATCGATCCAAATATTAAAATTCGTAGGGATCAATTTCTAAATGGGGGAATGATGTAACATCCCATTTATTTGTTGAATAATAAAAATTATCATATCTATTAATATTTATGAATATTATATAAGTTTATATGTGAAATGGGATGCATGGTCTGATTGTTTACTCAACACACAGCAATGGGTTTCTATGAAAACTTATGTTTCAGAAAACATTGATTTATAGAGAAAAATAATAAAATAATATTATTATTATTTTAAATGGTCGTTAACAGCTAGTTATTTTATCATTGTGAATGAATAGAACTATTTATAATATTATTACTTATGTTTGTTAAATGTTTTTACATTTATCCAATTATTATTATAATCATAAAATTTTAATTAATCTAATTTTAAGCATAGAATACTCTAGTATTATTAAAATGTCAGATTAGCAACAAATTATTGAGTAAAATTTTTAAATATATTTATGGAACCAATTATATGTTATATTTGAATGAATAAATATATGTTTTTGATGTGGTGCACGAAAAATTAACTTTGGATGATTTGTTGATATTTTTCTGATACCTATCATGGTTTCAAGATTAATAGAAATATGATAATTTTTAATTGAAAACTTCATTTTCCATCGAGATAATTTGTACGTATATATCATAAAATATAATTATTAAATTTTATAAATAGATTATATTTTTATTATTTATTATAATTTTAAAATTTTGTATTAATTCTTTATTGAATAAAGATGTAAAAAAAATTCAATCATTTGCAATGTTTTATCTTTGGAAAATATGCTTCTTCATTTTAACAATGGGAATTAATTTTAAATTAATTTCTACCAATTATGTGAGTTTATGTTGGAAAAATAGTTTACATATTTTGAATAAAAGGGTCCAAATTTTTTAAATAGTTTCATTTTTTGGACATATTAATAGAAAATTTTGTAATTACTTTTATTTACAATGGTTAAAGGGTAAATTTGGTAAATAAGGGTAAACATAATATTATAATAATATAAAAATACACTAAATGATATCTTAATCCTTTTGGATGAGTAATGGGGGTCCAAAAAATCCTTAGGTTGAACCATTGGAATTTGGGATCCACTTGGGTAAAATAATGAAATTTTATAACATTTAATATAAAAATAAGGTAATTATAACTTATACATGAATATTATTAATAATATTTTTTATTTGAGTTATTAAGAGATCTCTTGGATTATAAATAGTAATTATAAAGATAAATTGTTTTCCAAAATCATATTATTTTATTTATTATGAGTAGAGTTTATTAAGAAAAACTTATTTATGACACGATGATGATGGAGTGTTTACCTTATTAATGAGATATTTAGATAAATGATATTATAAATATTAAAATAAATGTAATTTGAATGTTTTTATTCCTTATTCATATTTTTTGGATGAAAATTAAAATTCGGGGATTATACAATGACTTTGGTTCAAATGAATAAATTTTTTATGACTTTAAAAAGGATCAATTCTTAAATTGTATCAAAATTGTAATAAATGAGTTTAAAATAAATTTTTTTTAAAATTATATAATAGTCCACAATATTATGAGTCATCAAAATAACTAATATAATTTTATAAATATCTTTTATAGTCCACTTTTGGTTTTCTTGGAATTTTATTGCAACTATAGAAACCATATATTACAAAAATACAAGTAGGCGAGGTAAGATTTAATGTTTTGAAATAAGGGTTAAAGCAAATAGATAAGTTTAATTTTTTGACCTTGAAATATCTAAAACCTATTGGATTATAGTATTTATACCCATACATATCATATTATCAAAATATTTCTCTTTGGAAATATTAAAATTCTAAAATTAATATATAATTTTATAGTATTTCAAAACATTCCTAATGTGCCCTTGTTTCATCTTATCAAACGACACCATCTCCACCCACATACTCACACCAATAAATCACCATTGATCCTCCAAATTATACTAATAAAATCTCCCAATATCCTTACCTTACTCCTAGATGACTTTTCTTTGAAATAAAGAAATTGAATGAATCCTTTTGGCTCAAATCATATGTAGATTTCTAATTAATAGTTAATGGCTTCACTAGATCCAATTTCCCTAATTTTTCATATAATACCCCATAAACACTATTTATTCCATTAGATAATAAAAAACCATTATTAACAATATTATATTATTTTTTTTGAATATATATCTACCTACAATTACACACACCTCTATCTAATGAATTTAGAACATACTGTTTAGGTGTATGGTGATCTAGTGCCTCACGAAATGATGATTGTTCAGCATTCTCTTATAACCTATCATGGAGGCCATTATGAAGGAACTGTATTTATTTATAATTTATATGACATTTATATTATATCTATATTTATGTAAAATTCATTTATATCATACATTTATTATTTTCATGTTCAATAAATAGAATAATTTAAGTTGAAGAAGTGTGGACAATGACCCCATCAATGTGATATGAATCATTCATGATATAAATGAAATGTATAATGGATTGATTTTGTAATCATATGTAACATTTATAAAATTAATACTATTATTTAATTATAATATACATATTTAACAGTCTGTTTTATACCTTCTAATATGACAAATGAATGAATGTAGAGTTCAAGTGTACGTACGACATATCATGTCCATAAATGCTTCATTTCATTTATCGACTCCAAATATTATGGATTATTATAAATAAATATACTATATATAGGATATATATATATATATGTTATTTAAATCATGATTATCATCATGAAGATGTTGGAAAAATGACCATATGGAAAATTTGTAATCATAACTATTTCATTTTTGACTCATGTTACGAATATTAACTAAAAGTATGATATGAACATAAATCATTGAGAAATTGTTACCAATGGGAATAAGTGATATAAAATGAATTAAATAATGAATACTTTTCCCATAAATTTATAAATATTCTTATATGTATTATTATGGAAGATATATAATTAATGAGACATGTTAGACTTATATTTAGGGAAATCTTAACTCAATATCCATTTATTGAGGTAAATATCCATGTGGTGAGATTGTTCTTCAATGAATATTTATTAATTTAAATTGAAAATTTCTCAATGAAAATACACTAATATTGGGTATATTTGTTTCTTTGAAAACAATAACTTCATTGTTTAATCCTTAAAATAATAATAAGATCATTGTATGGGACTTCATCTTAATCTCCTTTTATTGTTGCGTTTCATGATGCACTATAATTTATCAATAATAAGTATTTACATAAATTTGACATATTATATAAATAATTGGTATATTATCATCATATTTAATGTTTTATGTATTTTAATTCTTCAATGATATGTATTCATGTGTTTTTATGCGGTAAGAATATTTTCTACTTCTCTTTTCCTTTCAAGTTATCATTTATGTGTTATGTCTTTCTAATTTCTATAAGATGTTCATATTTCCACAATATTTTTTCCCTATACAATATTATGACTATTATATGAATGGTTTACCTCTATCCTCTGTATTGTTTAATGTTTTCTACAAACATGGTGTATAGTCATTATGCTTCAATTTTTTTTAAAAGAAATATCTACCTTTTTCTCATGAATTTCTCTTGTATTATTTCTATGAATACACAAACCAATTTCATTTCTCGGGGTATTTATCATGAAATAAAAATGATATATTTTATTTTTGAATAGATATATATAAAACCCTAATTTCCTTTTAGAGGGTTATAATTGATATAATGATCATGTTTTTTGAATTTTTTATAATGTCACGATTTTGATATGAAATCCTTTTCTTTTATTCTCATTAGGATCATTATGAAGTGATTGACTATTATCTACATGTACAACATGAATATAAATAATTATCAAGTATTATACATATTAGATTTTCAATGTAGTGGGTAATTAAATTAATCTCTAGAGATGGAATGTTTTATGATTCCTTGGCGAATATGATTGGAAATTTTAAGGACACATTTGGGATGTAACTTTGTGATTAGAATCATTTTGGATGGACCATTGTTATATATTTTTGAATGTATAAATTAAATGATTTATCCACATTTTCATGTTAAGATCCAATATTCTTATTGTTATGATATTCTGCTTTCTCGTGCCATTATGAAAGTCTAAATTTTCTTATATATATCTCTTAATATCAAATTTTTTTTGTTTCCCGCATTTTCCCATAATAATATTTTTTTATAAACCCATTTTTTAATTGTTTTTTAATGGGTATTATAATTTTGATAGAAATAATTATTCTATTGTGATTGTATTTGAATATTCTTCTTGAAAAGAAACCATGTTTCATATTAATAGATTTTTTTTGATAAAAAAGTGGATGGAATGTGGACATATATACTTTGTAATATTGAATGTTTATGTATTATTCCTTCCTAATTATATAACTCTATATACAAAAAAGATATTTATTAATTAATGATAATAAATTCTAGTCAATAGTCACAATAATAATTAATGACTAAGACTGGGTCCTTATATTTGGTATCAACGGAGGGTTATACATCATTGGAGATTATGGTGTCTTATTATGTGTTTCGAAGTTTACTTTTGATACTAAATTTATTTTTTTAGAAATCATGTTAAGTATATTGTTATAAAATTTCAAGGTGAGTAAAAATATTTTGGGATAAATTACTTTTTTTGAGGTCATTCTACATTATTACTTTTTGATTGTCAGATGAGAGGTATGAGATATTAATTTTGGTTAAAAAGTCATATGGTTATTTTGAGGATTTTATCATATTTTGGGAAGGATATAAGAACTATGCAGTTTTAGAAAATTTACAAGTTAAAGGATGTGTGATAACACATAATATCCAGCAAGGCTATGGGAATCAAACCCCCAACCGAAGGGCGACCAGGGCATATTGCCTTCCACTGGCCAATGTGGAGTCCCTGGTATGTATGCATCCATTATTTTTAATTAACGAGTTTATGAAATAAGAATAAGTTTATTTTGTAGACATATAATTCATCAAATAAATAACCATACTATAGGAAATTGATTTTTTGATTATGTGAAAAATGTTATTTTGGATGATTTTCCCTATTTTGGGGACTTTATATGATTAAGGTAAATAGATTGATAAGGAGTTTTATATCTAGTTTAATTGTGGAATTATTTATATGCTGACATATGGGAATTTGTAATTGATTATCCAAGCTTGTAAAATATGTAATTAGGTTAATTACTTACGAGTATGATATATTAAGAGAGGTTGATGTTATTTTGGAGATAAAAGTTGACATTTATCTTGGAATATTATATGATCGTGTACTATAATATTATGTTCATCAATCATAGTGTGGATTACGTGGATAAATTTGAGGATAATTGATTGATGAATTTTCTTTGTTGGACATTGGGTATTATTGTTGAATTTTGGAGATTGAATGTAGTCTTTTTCTCATAAAAGATTCTTCTTTTTGAGAGATTATCTGAACTTGTACTAATTATTTTTGTATTTATTAATGTATCATGATAAAATGAATATGTAGTTAATATTTATTGAATTATGCGATTCCAAATAAGATTATTATAGTGCAGTAAGTGTGACCAGGTCAACATTATTACTCGTTGGTTGGATAAAAGACGAGTTTGTGGTAATAATTTATCAAAGGATGAAACTCAAATTAAATAGTATGTATGATTTCTATATGTTCTTAGTCATGCTCAAAAATAAAATACTCATAAATTTTAAAAGGAAAATAGAAAAACATTGTTTCTGACTTTTTTTACTAGGATATCAATGGAAATTTAACGAATCAAATGTTTAAATTTTTTGATTTGAACTTTATCCGGATATTGTTGTCTATAACATTCTATCAGAACTTCATGGTTATTTATTCATTTTAATCAATGTTTTCATACATGTAATAATAGTATTTAATATATCTGGTGACCTTTTTTACTTCTCCTTATTTCTTTTAATATTTTAGTTTTATTGACTCTTTTTTCAATGGGGGATTCTCAATGATGTTACGGATCCAAATTTTAAAAATCTATGGATGTAATTTCCAAAAGGAGAGAAAGATCTAACATACTGAGTAATTATATTATTATAATTTCGTTTCATATAAATTATAGATTCTAAATAAGATATTTATTTTACACTAATGGGGACCCCTGGTCCGATATCATAATCTACATGCAACAACACATTTCTCTGAAATCTTACATTGCACAAAACATTGAATTATACCATAAAATAATACAATAATATGATTATAATTTTTAACGTTAGTTAATTCCTAGTCTTCGAATCAGAGAGAATGAGTAGAAATATCTACAACATAATTACAAATGTTTGAAAAATGATTCTACATTTATCCAATAAATTATAGAGGCTCAAATGGGAATAAATAAAATTTTAATAATTCAACAATCTAATTTTTTAAAAGATTATTTTACCACATTTTTATTGGGAACCATTTTTAAATATATTTTTGATATCATTATATGTATTATTTGAAAAAAATATTCATCATAATCCAGAACAAAATTTACTTTGGATGAATTATTGATATTTTTCTGAAAAACAATCATTTTTTATAAAGAGTAAAAATTTTCTAAATTTTAATTGAAAAATAAATTTTCCTTCAAGAAAATTTATATGGTTAAATAATATTTTTTAATGTTTTTAAATAATAAATAGAACACAATTTTTTCATATATTATAATTGAGGTAGTTTTTTTTAATTTTATACTGAATTTCATTGTAAAATCATTTCAAGCTTTAATTGTGATATAGCATTTAAAATCCATTTTTAACATTTTTACAATGGGAATTAATATTTAATTAATTAATTCCAATTATTTGTTTTCAATTTGGAATAAAATGTTCCATATTTGGAACAATGACATCAAAATTATGTAAATAGGTCCCTTTTATTTGTGGACAATATGAAGATTAACTCCAGTAATTATTTGTAATTACAATGATAAAAGTGTAAATTAGGTAAATAAGGGAAAAATAATATTATAATAATATAAAACTACCCTAAAACGTGTATTATTCCTATTTTGTGAGTATTTGGTGAACAAAAAATCATTATTCTAAGAATTTGATATATGGGAGGCACATTGGTACGATAATAAAATTTTATAACATTTATTTTAATGTTAAGGGAAATATAAGTAGAACATGTATCATATTACTAAAAAATAATTACATTAATTTATATAATGATAAATTAGACAATAAATATTCATTATAAATATTAAATTATTCCCCACATAATGGTAGTTTATTTATTATTTTTATACATTATATAAATAAATTTATTTGTGAAACAATGATTATGTAGTGTTTACCTTATTAATTGAAAATTCAAATAAATGATATTATATATTTTAAAGTAAATTTAATTTGAACCTTTAGATTCCATATATGAATTTTTTGGAATACATTGACATGTGGGGGATGATTTAAGGCCTTCTTATTGAGGGAATCACGTTTTTATGGCTTAAAAAATCAACTGCTAAATAGTGTCAAAATTGACATATATGAGTTATTAAAGAAAATACTATATTATTCAATGATATAATAGTCCAAAAAATTTAATATTAGTCCTAGTGTATTAAATAATTATATGAATCTCATTAATGATCCAATTTTAGTTCTCTTGGAATAATATAGTAACTATAGTGACCACATATTATTAAAATACAAGAAGACATGGTAAGAGTTAAGGTTTTTAACTAAGGGTTAAATCTAAATGATATGTTTCATATTGTGAACTAAAAATGTCTAAAACCTAATTGGTGAGAGGATTTCAAGACATATTCATCATATTATAAAAATATATCACCCTTGGAACTATTAGGATTCTAAAATAAATATATAATAAAATAATATTTCTAGATTATCTTAAAGTGCACATCCTCTATCTTATAAATGGGAACCACCACTACCCAATTAAACACACCTATAAAGTACAATTTCTCATCCAAATTATTCACTAAAATTCACCCAACAACCATTCCTTCCACATATAAGAGAATCCTTGGGCATATAGTAGCTCCATGATTTCATCATGATCAAATCGTAAATAGTTTCTCTATTAAAAAGTAGTGTCTTCTCTAAAACTCCTTTCCCTTATATTCCTTATCCCCCCTAAATTCTCTTTAATATTTTGTTTTTTAAAAACACCAGTATTAATAAAATTCTAGGATTTTTTATGATATGATTTAATCCTAAACAAACATTCTCCTCCATCTAATTAATTTAGAACATACTATTTATGGGAACGACGAACCACAACCACATGAAACGACCATTGTTCAATTTTATCCTACCAACTCTCATGGTGGACATTATGTTGGAACTATATTTTTTTATGATATATGTGATATATATATTATATTTATTCTTCTATAAAATTAATTTATATCATATCATTATCCTTTTCAGGGTGTACAAATATGAGAATTTCATTTGAGGATATTTGGACTACAGTACCATCAAAGAGATATGACTCATTTATGATAAAATGGAATGTATTAATTATATATTTAATGGAACACTGTAACAAATATAACATATATATTATAAAAAAATTAAAATATACATATTTATCAATAATATTTCATCCTTTTTATATGATAAAGAAATGAAAGTAGCGTTCATGCGTACGTACGGCCTACCATCTCCATGATCGGTGCATTTCATATATTACCTCCAAATATTTTGGATTGACACACACACACACACAAATATATATATATATGATATTAATATGTTAGTTGAATGATAAATATCATTATTTAGATGATGGTATTATTATAATGTGGACAACTTGTAATCATAAAAACTTCATTTTTGACTCATGTACCAATGACCGACAAAATGTACGATGTGTACGTAAAACATTATGTAATTGTTAAAACATGGAAATAAATGATATAAAAAGAATAAAAAATTGAAAAATGTTCCCCAAAAATTATATATTAAATTAATATTATTATTCATGAGGATGATGAATGAACGAGACAAGTCATACTCAAGGTAAGGTAAATCTTCTCTCAATCTCCATTCATTGAGTAAAATATCCATGTCATTTGTTTTATTTTTAAAATTATAATTGGAATTTACTATGATTTTTTTACACTGAAAATCCACTAATATTGTTTTTATTATTATTTTCAAACATAATATTTTTCATTTATTTATACATAATCTAATGATATTATCCATGTATTGTGTTTCTCTCGGTCTCCTCTCATTGGGGCATACCTTAAAGATCCAATATATAACAATAAGGGGTAACTAAAAC
The DNA here is from genome assembly GCA_963277665.1 of Viscum album. Classification (NCBI taxonomy): domain Eukaryota; kingdom Viridiplantae; phylum Streptophyta; class Magnoliopsida; order Santalales; family Viscaceae; genus Viscum; species Viscum album. The sequence continues at coordinate 175,209,359 of OY728135.1, read as the reverse complement.
CAATTGTATAATTATATAATGAATTAATATATTCTTATGATATTAATCGTTTTGTATAATGTTTTTTCTTGATGATTTTCATTAAATTGTTTCTTATGTGTTTAAGGAATTCTCCACTTCCCTTTTTCATTCATGTTCTATTCGACATGGCATGCCATTAAAATTTCAATTACAAGTAATTATCTAACATTATTTATTTTCCTACTATATTATGATTATTTTATTAAATTTTTTCCTATTTCCCATCTCTTTTTTATGTTTTCTAAAACCATGATTCACAGTCATTATGATTCCGAATCGTCGTCAAAAAATATCATTATTTTTCCCAATAAATACTATTATTTTATTTATTTGTACACCAAACCCTAATTAATTTCTAGCATAATTAATCAAGACATAAATATTATTTAATTTATTCTGAAATTGACATACAAAAAGTCCACATTATCTTTCTGTGGGATATAAATGACATAATGATCATGCTTTTTATAACTTTTTAATAAATCACTATTGGATATGAAACCCATTTCATTTATTCTATTTTGGATATTTATGAAATGTTTTATTATGATATATGTGTATCACATGAAATCAATGATATATTAAGGGTGCACCCTAATATCACTATAATGCAATGGGTAAAAAAATCTATTTTTAGAGATGACATGTTTTATGATTCCTTAATGAATAACCATGGTATTTTTTTTGACACCCAAGTGACAGAGTTTGGTGATATGACACCTTAGGGATGGACCTTGTTGCTATGAAATATAAAAAAAATTAACATTCATGCATACATTTGGCCTACCATCTCTATGAATGCTGCATTTTATTTCCTAACTCTAAATTTTATGCATTATTCTGAATAGAGATATATATAGGATATATATTATTTAAATCCTGATTATCATTATGGAGATGATGGAATTATGACCATATGGAAAATTTGTAATCATAGCAAGGTCATTTTGACTGAACTAACGAATATAGACAAAATGTATGATATGAACATAAATCATTTAGTAATACTTATAAATGAATAGAAGTGATATAAAAGGAATTAAAATAATGAAAATGTTTCTCAGAAATGTATAAATTATATTATTTTTATTATATCATATGATAAAGAATGAACAATACATGTCAGAATCAAGTTAAGGGAAATCATAACTCAATATTGATTCATTAAGTTATATATCTATGACCTTAAATTTTTTTAAATGAATATATATTAATGTCAAATAATTATTTTTCACTGATTATCTACATGTAATGGGTGATTTTTTATTTTACAAATAATAATATAATTGATTTATCCACAATTTAATGATACGATCGTTTTATGGACTTCGTCTTGATCTGTATTCATTATGGAAAATTATGATTCACCATTATTTTCCTATAAGGTGTATGTAATAAAATTTTACTCATTATTTCATTAGTTGTTATATTATCATCATATTTAATGTTTTATTAAATTTAATTCTTTTATGATATGTATTCATGTTTTTTATGTGGTAAGAGAAATTATCAAATTCTCTTTTATATTCTTATTATCGTTTATGTGGTGTGTCTTTCAGATTTCTATACCATATTCTTATTTCCCATTTATTCTATCCTAATACTATATTCTGAGTCATCTATGAGTGAGTGGTATTTATCCTCTATTTTAGAATTTTTTCTACAAACATGTTGCATAGTCGTTATGCTTAATTTTATTTTTCTCAGATTCTTTATCAATATTTCAAGAAAATATTTTATTTTATTTCTGTTAATACCCAAAAAAATTAAATACTTCTGTTATTTATCATAACATAAAAATGATATATTTTATTTTTTAATTGACATATATAAAACCCTCTTTTACTTTTTGTGGGTTATTAATGATTTAATGATCATGTTTTTATTCAATTTTTATATCACCACGATGTTGATATGAGACTCTATTCTTTCATTCTCATTGGCTTATTTATGATATGTTTGACACTGATCTATGTGTATAAAATGAAAATAATGTCATATTATGGATTCTACCTAATAGGTCTCTAATGTATTTGGTAATGAAATTTTATCTTTGTAGATGAAATGTATAGGATACCTAGGAGAATATGGTCTTAATTTTAATGACACCTTTGGGATATACCTTTGTTATGTGACACATTGGGAATGAACCATTGTGATATGATTATGAATGTACAAATTAAATATTTCATCCACATGTTGATGTTAAATTCCATGATTCTTATTGTTATGATATTCCACTTTCTCACAACATTATGAATGTCATAATGTTCTTATATTTATATTTATATATATATATATATATATATATATATCTCAAAATCAATTGTTAATTGATTCCCTTGTTTTCTCATACTGAGCATTTTTTTATCATTACATGATTTAAATTTTTCTCATTGGTCTTAATTTTATTATGGAAAAAATTCTATGACTAATGTTTTTGAAGATTTGTCTCTAAAAAAACCGATGTTTCATGATAATATATTTTTGGTTTATGATATATAATAGAGGGCATGTGGATATATAAACATTGTAATATAGAAGATATATGTATGTTGTCTTCAAAATTCTATAAAAATCTTTAATTAAAAGATATTTTGGAATGAATGAAAATAAATTCTAGTCAAAAGTCACAAGAATAAGTAATGTTTAAGATTGGGTCCTTATAGTTGATATCAAAGTAGGGTTTAGACATCTTTAGAGTTTACGATGTCTTATTATGTGTTTATATTTTATTTTTTATCTATATTTTATTTTATTAGAAACCACATTAAGTCTAATGTTTTAAAATATCATGTTGATTAACAATATTTTGTGATAAATGTTATCTTTTGAGGTAGTTTTTAGTTTTTTATTTTTTATTTTCAAATGATATGTATGAGATAAATTTTTCTTTTGAAAGGTCATATGGTTATTTATGTGGATGTTATAATATTTTGGGAAGGTTTTATGAATTATATAGTTTTAGAAAAAGTACAACATGTAGGATGAGTGACAACATTTTGCATCCAGTAAGGTCATGGAAATCAACCCCCCCAACTAAAGGGAGACAAGGTCACATTGCATACCACTAACCAATTTAAATTCTTTAGTTTGTTTGAATTCATTCTTTTTAGTTAAAGTGTTTATGAAATAATAATCAGTTTTTTTGGATACATATTTTTTATTAAATAGATAACCATGGTATTGGAATTGATTTATTGATCACATGGTAAATATTATTTTAGAATATGTTCACTATTTTGGGGACTTCATAGGATTAAGGTAAATAAGATACTATGGAGTTATATTTCCAGAATAAAGGTTGAATTAATTATTTGTGTACTTATAAGAATTTGGAAATAATTATCCAATCTTGGAGAACATGTAATTAGGTTAATCACTTTTCCGTATGATATATTTAATGTGGTTGATGTTATTTAGAGATAAAAGATAACAGTTATCATGGAATATTATTTGATCATGTCCAACAAAATTATGTGCTTCAATATTAGTATTTATTATTTTGAGAAATTTCATGGATAATTATTTGAAGAGTTGTCTTTGTCTGACTTTGTGTATTACTGATGAATTTTTTAGATTGAATGTAGTTTTTTCTTATGTATGATAATTCATTTTGGGGATTATTTGATCATGTACTAAACATTATATTCTTGATTAATGTTTCAAGACCTGTTTAATAGATACCTAATCATTATTGAATCATGTGATTCCATAGAATTGTATTATATTGAATCAAATATGACCATGTCATCTTGAATAATAAATGTTTGTATAAAGGTTGAGTTTTTTGTGAAAATTTATAAAATGATGAACTCCACTTTCCAAGTAAGTATGTTTCCTTATGTTCATAGTCATGATCATAAATACATTACTAATAATTATGAAAAAGAACATAAAACAAAAAAGTATCGATTTTATTTTCCTACTAGGATAACAAATGCCGTTTAACCAATCAGATGTTTAAGTTTTTGTAATGGTTACTTTTTTTGATATTATTTTCCCACACTTTCTACCAAAACATTTACATAGTTTATCTTTAGTATCGATGTTTTTCTAAGTGTAATAATAGTATGTGTTATCTATAATGAAATTTTATCATAAATTCAATTCATTTAATTTTGTAGTTTTATTCACTCTTTTTTCAACATGGGATTCTAAATGATATTCCCAAGACAAATTTTAAAATTGCAATGATGAAATTTCCAAAAGGGGGAATGTTGTAAAATCATGGGTATTAATACTATAATATTTTTTTTCATATAAATTATTTTTTATGAATATGATATTAATTTTATGATAATGGGGAAACTTAGTCTGATGTCATAATCGACACACAACAATGGGTTTTTCCAAAATCTTACGTTGCACACAACATTGAATTATACCAAAAAATAATACAATAATATTATTATTGTTTTAAATGTTAGTTAAAACCTATTATTTGTATTGAAGGGAATGAACAGAAAATACTAAAACTTGATTACACATGTTTGATAAATTTTTTTGCATTTATCATATAAAATTTAGAAGATTAAAATGGGTAATAATCAAATTTTCATCATTAAATAATCTATTTTTATAAAGGTTTTTACCACATTTTGATGGGGAAAAAATTATAATTTTAGATTTTTAACCTTTATATGTTCTATTTGAAAAACAATTATTCATTAGAAGATGTCAATAAAATTTACATTGGATGAATTTTGGATATTTTTTAAATTAAATAGTAAAAACATTTCAATATTTTGAAATGATTTAACATTTGAAATCGTTTTTCCCATTTTAACAATGGGAATTATTATTAAATTAGTTTATTCCAATTATTTGTTTTTAATTTGAAAAATGGAATCCATATTTGTAATCATAAGGTTCAAATTATTTAAATAGGTCCCTTTAATTTTTGTACAATATGATGATTAACTCCAGTAATCATTTTTATATACAATGATTAAAGGCTAAATTAGGAATATAAGGGTAAAATTAATATTATAATAATATAAAACTACCGTAAAACATGTTTTATTCCTATTTTATGAGTAATGGGTGACAAAAATAACATTATTCTGATATTTGGAGATTTGGGAGCCAATTGGGTCTGATAATGACATTGTATAATAATTAATTTAATAATAATCGAAATATAAAAAAATATATTATTAATGAAAAATAATAATTTTCAGTTATATAAATGATCACTTAGAAAATATATAGTCATTATAAATCTGAATCCACATCCCACATCATGATAATTTATTTATAATTTTTTGACATAAAATTAATTTATATATTTATGACACATTGATATTTTCATTTTTACCTTAATAATGGAAAATCAAAATAAGTGATATTATAAATATTAAAATAACTATAATTTAAACATTTATATTCCATACAATAATTTTTTTGAATAAATTGACATGTGAGGAATGATTTATGTTCTTTTTTATTGAATTAATCAAGTTGTTATGACTTAAAAAATCAATTACTAAATAGTGTCAAAATTTACATAAATGAGTTAGTAAAGAAAATACTATTTTCATAAATAGTATAACAGTCAAAAAAAGTATAATATTAGTTAGAATGCCTTATATAATGTTATAAATTTCCTTAATGGTCAAATATTGGCTCTCTTGGAATATTATTGAAATTATAATTACCACATATTATTAAATAAAATAATATATGCTAAGAGTTAATGTTTTTAACTAAGTGTTAAATCCAAAAGATAGGTTTAATTTTTTGAAAAAAACATTTCTAAAATCGAATGAATTTGAGGATTTCAAGAAATTATAAACATATAATCAAAATAGAACACACATGGAACTGTTAGAATTAAAAAATAAATATATAATAAAACAATATTTCAGACGTTCATATAGTGCCCATCCTCCATTATATAAAATGGAACCACCACTACCTAATCACACAAAAATATGATTTCTTTTTGATCAAGTCATTTGTAGTTCCCCAATTAAGAGATAACATCTTCTCTAAAACTTCTTTCCATTATTTTCCTAATTTAACCCCTCTCCCTAAATTCTATTTATTCCATTATTTTATAAAAACACCAGTATTAATAATATAATAGTATTTTTTATTCTATGATATGAAACTAAACACATACACTTCTCCATATAATTGATTTATAACATACTATTTCTGTGCATGACCAACCAATGCCTCATGAAATGATATTTTTTAAATTTTATTCTACCACCACTCATGGTAGACATTACGTTGGAACTGTATTTATGTATGATATATATTATCATAATATTATCTTTATTATTATATAATTTTCAATTATATAATACCATTATTCCAGTCATGTTGTTAAAATACAATAATTTCATTTGAGGATGATTGGACTATCACCCCCTCAAAATTTTATGACTTATTTATGATATACATGGAATGTATAAAGGATAAATTTAATGAAACACTGTAACATATATATTATAAATATTATACATAAATTATAATATTTATATTTATCAATTAGTTTTAATTATTATAATATGATAAATATATGAATGTACCGTTCAACCATACGTACGACCTACCATCTACATGAATGGTACATTTCATATATTATATACAAATTTTATGGATTCTTATATATATATGATATTTATATTCTATTTGAATCATGAATATAAATCTCAATATGATTTTATTATGTCAATATGGACCATTTGTAATCATAACATGTTCAATTTTGACTCACGTACCGAATACAAACTAATAATCTGATATGAAATTAAATTAATATATAATTATTATGACATGGAAATAAGTGATATAAAAATAATAAATAACAATAAAAAGGTTCTATAACATGTAGAAGTTAAACTAATTTCAATATTCAGGTTGATAAAGAAAGAACGAGACAAGTCAGGCTCAAGGGAAGGGAAATCATAAGTCATTCTCCTTCGTTGAGTTAAATATCGGTGTCATTTGTTTTATTTTTCAAATTATAATTTTAATTTACTCTAATTTTATAAATATAATAACCACTTATATTTTCTATATTATTAATCTCACACATAATAATTATCATTTAATTATACTTAATCTAATGATATTATCTTTGTGAGGGACTTCGTATCAATCTCTTTTCTTTGGGGCATATAGTGAAGCACAATTATTTAAAAATTAGGCTTATATACAACCCATTGAATCATTATATCATGAATAAATATTATCTTATTATTTTTAACGTTTTTTATAATGTAATTTTTAATGATATGTATTAAAGTGTTTCTTATGTGGTAAGGGAATTCTACACTTCTCATTTCAATTCATGTTTTCTACTATGTGGTATGTCATTAAAATTTCTATTCAATGTTATTATTTCAACATTATTCATTCCCTCTACTATATTATTATTATTTATTTAATTTATTACCTCATTCCCCTATTTTTTTAAAGATTTCAAAAACCATGATTCAAAGTCATTAGGCTGCAGAATGTTCATCTCAAAATGGCTCTCTTTTTACCAATATATTCTCTTATTTTTTTTAATTTAATACCAAAAAATAATTATTTTCCATGGTAAATAATAAATATAGTAAAATTATATATTTAATTCTGAAATTTATACACATAAAACCCTCACTAACTTTCCATCAGATATAAATGTCAAAATTATCATGTATTTTATCACTTCTTAATACATCACAATTTGATATGAACCCTACTTATTTTATTCAATTTCGATTATTTATGTAATTTTTTATTACGATCTATGTGTATGACTTGAAAATAGTGAAATATTAAGGGTGCACTGTAATATTACTCCAATGAAATGGGTAATGAAATAAATGTCCATGGATGAAATGTTTTATGATACCTTAATGAATAAGCATGTAAATTTTAAGAACACCATATGTATAGACCTTAGGGAAATGAAACCATGGGGATGGACCATTTTAATATGATTATGAATTTATAAATAAAATTATTTAGAATCATTTTCATGTTATGATCCATGTTTCTTATTTTTATAATATTTCTATTTCTTATGCCTTTAGGAAAGCTTCCATGTTTATATTCATATCACTCGATAAGACATGTAAATATTTCCCTTGTTTTTCCATAATGATCTCTTTATGCTCATCCATAGTTTCCATGTGTTTTTTATAGGTCTTACGATTGGTAATGAAAACAATTATTCCATGATAAATGTATTTGATGATTTTTTATGAAAAGATACCTTTTTTCATTTAAATAGTTATTATTTTACGATAAATAATGGATTCCATGTATACATATATACTATATAATATTTCTTGGTTATGTAAGATTTTATTACAAATTATATAAAACATTGTACCTAACAGATCATTCAGAATGAAGTAAAATATATTATAGTCCAAATTCACTAGAATTAAAAATGATTATAGTTGGATCCTTATAATTTCACTGTACGTAGCACTACAATTCTATATTTTAAATCATGTGAGGTTGTTGAAATGAAATTTCATCGAATTTTTCAATTAAATGATCAAATATTTTATGTTTACTGAATACCTCCATGATAATTGTGTTGCGTATGTATGTTTTGGAATTGCATTTAATGAATTCAATCTTTTTTCCCATTTCCAGTATGGTAAGTATATTTGATGCATTAAACAATTATATTTCTATCATCAATCCCTATAATGTTGGAATATAATACGTTACCATAAAAATAATGCACTCTGTCTATTATTTTCATCCCACTATATTTTTTCACCAAATCATTATTATTAATAATAGTTCCTAAATTAAGATATATGAATGAGATATGTGAATCACCCATAAGTTCCCACTATATTCCATAGTATTGATGGGTTGTAAAACTAGTTTCCAAACAATGTAAATAATTTCTTAAGAATGTAAATATTTTAAATGTTCTCTATGCATTTATTTATCACATCATAATTATTTTTCCTTCATTTATCCCCTATATAATGAATATATGTGATAAGTTATTTGGAAGATAGAATTTAGTTCCACTTATACTTCTTATGAACATCGTTTACATGTCATAGATAATTTTATTCTTTCTAATCATATTCATGGATGGGCTCCTAATATCATTTCTGCTCATAAAATTATCATCATTATTTTCATTCAATTTATTTTAAATTATTAGTCATTTTCAAATCATGATCATCGATAACATCCATTACTAGGGAATGGTGACATCAGGTAATAATAATTATATGAGCTTAGTTTTATAGACATCATCATGGTAACCCTTTATCACATGCATTCCAATAGAGGGACCACATAAACATTATATATTATTTTGATCAAATGATCAAATACTGGATCATATTTAATATTATCTAATCATAAGTGAAGGGTGATGGTTTGTGTTTCATGGTAAATAGTAGACTATGGGATATGTGTTGAACGTCATAAAACCTACACCGCATTACCGATATGTGAGATACCATAAGGCCAAAGGATAGTCAAACTAAAAATATAATTTTCACTTGTTCATATGGTCATTATAGTTATGTGTCTATAAGGGAGGTTTTCATTTTGGAAATGTCACATCACATGGGAAACGTATACTATAATCTTTTCATATGATAACCATGTGACCAACTCCAAATATGACATCTCATGGTAGATGGATCTTATTAATTAATTGAAGTTGAACTCTATTATGATTGGATGAACCGTTTATTTTCTTTGTGGTTTATCTCCAATTCCCATTATATTATATTATCTTACTCCGATCTTCCTCATTTGTCCATTTTTCATAGTGGTAGAGTGGTATATATAGGCAAGGATTACCCAAATCTCATGAAAAATTTCATAGTGAAGATTATGCATGAACCAAATGTGATGGCGAATGTTTTTCAATATAGAAATCATGCAGATACAAGTGTCTTTTCATGATCCTGATTCACTCAGTTTTCATCCCCAATGTCAATTTATCTAATAAAACTAAATTAATTCAAATGAAAACTCTTTGAGGTGGGGGAAGGGATCTAAGTCAAAATTTCTAATTATGAATCCCTTCATTTTCATCACATTAAATGAATGTTCTAAAGATGTTCATGTGAAAAATTCGATCTATTAAATGATCTCTCATATTATTCCCCAAGTGTGATAAGTTGTAATCAAATGAAAACATTCATAAAAGATAGATTAATATATTTATAATGTATTGTATATTGTGAAGACATATATATTTTGATGGTCATGCCTCACAATGTTTAACTTTTTTATGGAGGAAGAGTATGAGATCTTGCCTCATGTGGGGTTGACTGTTTTCAAAATATGTTTAGCAGGATCAAGTGACTTCTTCTCCATGAAATAATAGAATTAATAAGATCACTAATATTATCCTGAGGCATTATCAGGACATCTGTATTTCATTAATATAATAAAATATAGTTCCTAAACAAAATCTTCAATATTCCTCCTTCAGATTATAAACACTTTCATAAATATTGTTGGTTCAATCATGAAACATGTTCATCACACATAACAAACACCTTACATCCACCTGGGATGCGTCCCTGTGGTCTTTAGAAAAATTTATTATGATTCATAAATATCTATAACCATAGGTCCTATACATGTATAAGGATTCTTTCTACCAGAGTTGTACTCCCCCTACTGGTCTGCTTGTTGGACCAAGATGGGTACCATTTTCTGTGGTTGGCCTTGGCCCTAGATGTTCCAATAGTTGTTCCTAGAATGGTGAGTTAGTGTTTTTGCTATATTTATTTACAAAATAAAATGTAAAATTATTATAATTATATTCTAATATATTTAAATTAAGTGTTAGATGTATATCCCATTCAAAAAAATTCATTTGATCATGTTTGTAATTTTTATGATCTCTATGAAAATTATTTTCATGTTTTATAGAGTCATAAAAATCATTATATCATAGAAAAAAATTTATAGGATGCACAATTATGGGTTCTAATAAAAGGCTTCACTATAAATGATATTTTTTTCAGAATTAAAATAAGTTGATTCTTCGTTAAAGAAAGAACACTTTTCATCATATCTTAAAATATGACAAGCTACGAAAACGAGTGAATTGAAGGTATCTTTCATGAGTATTTTAATAAGGAATTTTATTTTCAATCCATATGATTATTATTTCCTGGAGTTCTTGGATAAATGTGAGATTTTATGTATCTTTGGTTAGGGATATAGATAACCTTATATTTGAATGTGTATTAAATCTATAATGGGAGAAGGATTTATTGGAATGGAACTTGAGTATGGATCCAAAGTAAGGTATTTAGATTTCACTAAATATCACATCAATATGTGAATCATTATGCACATAGTTATTAAATATTTGAGTATGGGGGTCAAGAACTTTCACAAAAAACATAGGTTAATAGATAAATAACACAATAATTAATGTTCTTTAGTAGATATTAGTCCTTTGTAAGAGGGGGATATCATAATTTTTTTATGATGTCATTGGCAAGGTACCATGTTAAGATTGAGAAATTTTGTGGATCCTTCATAATACCAATCATTTAGGTGACATTACAAATATATAAAATCACATAGATTTGAGTGCATACCATTCAATAGGTTTCTCATTGAGAAATATTCATGAATGACGTCTAACGTGAAATTCTACATTGATGCACCTTCTCTAGTAGTCTGTAGATCATCTGATTGACATGGATTATTTGGAGATGGTATCCTTCAAAAATTCTCTAACTTATTCCTATGCCATGGTATATATTAGTATTGGTTGATTTTATCTATTTCCACATGTTGATCCACACAACCCTGATAACTTTTTATTTGTTTTGCACTAGATTTATCCCACGCATCATATAGAGGATGATATTGCAGGAATGGACATGTATTTTATCGAGACCCCTTCTTAAAAGATTTATACCAGAGAAGCATTTCTTCATCTTCAGTTTTATAGGTTCTCAATATTTCAAATATCACATAGGGTAAATATCCATTGGGTCAAAATTGGAATTTTTCCCACGATTCCCTTATAATTTTTTTTTCGTCGAATGTTTTGTACCTTTTTGTAATGGTATCAAGATATACCATTACTATTATATAGTTGAGAGTATTCTATATAGGTCCATTTTTGTTCTATAATTTAGGGAATTCTTGTTTTTAACTTTGATGTGATGTAGTTTAGAGTCTTCTAGCTAGGACGATTAAAGTGCAATTCATTAGGGTCTTCTAGTTTGGATCATATATATTGTTTATTAAGATGTCTAATAGTTATAAACATGAACTACATTAGATTATGGACTTCATAATCATTGATTTCATATATTTTATATCATGACATATTATCGTAGACATAAAATTTCTTTAGTCTAGGGTTTCTTAGCTCAGAACTGATGTTCAATGGGGCAGGTAGAGGAAGGATGAATCAGAACATTTGTGGGTGATAAGTTTCACCAAGGTATAAACAAAGATCAAAATTATTAGAGTTTCATTCTTTTATAGAGTATCATCCATTTATTAGTGGATTGAATTATTTATGAATCAGTATCCTATAAAATTAATGTTGATATCCACACTTTTATATGGTTTATTGATGATTTATAGAAGTAAAATAGGGTATTGGAGAAATACTAGTGATTCAATTTCTGTCTAGATATTTAGAATCAGGGTGACATAAATCATAACCCAAAATATTGAGTCTTTGAATATTTTATGGAGATGACCTACTGGGTATGTCTAGTAACATTCAATGATATTATGTTCCACCTTAGTGTTGTTAGGGATCACATGGATTAGAAAGAACTTCATATTGGGAAAATATGTCATAGATTGGTGTATACGAATCCATTATTTATCAATATAATGGTTAAAAATTTAATCTATTTAATTTTTCAAGGGATGATAAAAAAATTTCAGTCCTCAATAATTTTACTAAAGAAGATTTATATCAAAAGAATGAAGTCTATTGAGGGATCTAAGTCTCTATGGAAATTAATATCATAAATTTAATGATAATTCCCCACTCAATGTGGTTTCAAATCATGATTTGTTATCGATAAAATATATCTGGAATGTAGTGTTGCATACAAACATTGATTAAGTTTAAAATGACAATGTGACATAATGATAGTGATATTGAACATACTTGAAATGAATTGTTATATTAATTTTATGTCATGGTGAATTAATATCTATGTTGACTAGATATGGTAACTGGTATATACAAGTCCTTTGAGCCTCTTCTATTCCATAAGTTTAATATGATAACTCATGGTGTTAGGGGGGAAATCCAACGGATTGATAGCCCCTTAGGTAGAGAGAGTGACATTAATATGTTTTAAATATGGAGGTTTTTTTAACTTCATATTTAATGGTATGAATGTCTTTTATAACATTTTTAATATTCAAGATGGTTTGAGAAAGCTTAGTGTTTTTTGAATACCTAGATATAAAATTCTGACTCTGAGGAGATGTAGAAAACCATTAATCTAACCATTGCTTGTAATTAAGGGTCATTCAAGAGTAAAATAGATTTTAATATAACCAAAATATACTCCCATTAAGATTTATTCATTTTTAATTTTCATTATAAATTATTCCTAAAATTTTAAGATCAATATTTTATAGAGAAAAGCCTGAAATTTCCCCAAGGTACTCTTTGTGTGGTTTCAAAAAGACATGTTATTGGGTCTCATCTACTTTCATTTTGTGTTCTTACGATTCTCACAATTATTTGCTTCAATGTAGGATCACAATGCATTGACCAAAGTACATGATATCAATTTCCATCTCTCTCGTCGACCTAATATGTGAAATGTAATACAAGATCCTAATTTGGATACCCATCATAATGAGAAATCCAAAATCATTCTTAGAGGGAGATGGAAATATTTTAAATCACTCTTCAAAGTTTTCTCTTCGAGATTAATGATATTGGAAAATCATGTAATCGGTGACCCAGAACACCCTTAAGTACATTGTTCTACTATTGTGATGTCAGGATCAAAGGTATTTGAAATCCCATAATGTATAACAATGATTACACTTGTTATTTGGTCTCAAGACCTTCTTCCTCAATAGCATTACTGAGTTAAGAGAAATAATTTCCATTGAACGTTCCATGAATTGTGTGTGGTAACCTATGACACCCATGACATAAAGTGTTTTATATGGATTGAGGTTCTTGAAATGATTTAGGAAGCTCCCAAAATAGTAGATGTCAATGTTATATAACTTTTTGACATTTGATAATGAATGGTAATTGTTGATGGATGATACATTTTAATTTAATATAGTGGAAATGTTTTCTATGCATTTTAATTTCATGTTGTAAGGAATATTTAGATTATTTATAACATAAAGTCTAAAGGAGGTATTTTGATTGAACATTAAATTTCATGTGACTGAGTCATTTTCATTTAATTTTATCATTATATTGTACGAATGTGATCCCACGTAGTTTAATTTCATGTGGGGAGGACATTAGATATTATGGGAATGAATTGAAATTTTTCAGTGGTGGAAAACGATAGAATTATGAGTTCCTCTATGTATCTCATAAGAATTAGAATAAAACAATAGATTTTTATGAAGGGTTGTGTGTTTCGACATCATGTTGTGAAGAATTGGTTACTAGAGGAAAAATAGTGGTATTGCATCTGGGGCTATCAATAGAATTATGATTGTAACTACATATCCCATGGTAATGGGAATCATTCCAAACATAGTTCATAATGAAGTCTCTTACATATGTATGACTAATATGAAAATAATGGCATGTTATTATGTTGATTTATTTTGTATAGTTCGTATGATAAAATTATAGACATCACTATGTAGCAAGCCAGGAAAAGAAAATTGTCATATGTAATTTTTGAATGAGAAAGTCACTATATAACTCTATAGACCATACTGATAGGTGAGAATTTTTATGATATTTTTCATTTAGGAAAAATATAATAGATCCTTATGTCACTAAATATCCCAGTATTTTATGAATCAATCAAAAAATAGTTATTTAGGGACAATGATGTTTTATGTCATTAAGTATGAATAATTATTTTTTTGTTGACCATCATGCAACAATGAATCATATTGTGTCTTTATGTTCTTACATTCCTGCCCATGATGGTCCTGTCATGTGAAATCATTCCTTTTTTGATTATGGATTACCTTACTACAATTTCTATGATCATGGTCCTTTTCTCTGTGTGAGAATCAAGTAATATAAAGGTATTCTCTCATAATATAGAGGATGTTGGGCTTAAATTGTGGTATTTTGTATCATTTCGTTTCATGAAAAATATATAGAATCATGGAGTCCCTTAAAATACTATGGAAAAATGATATTTAATCCATATGTCATTCTAGATGGGTCATGCAGTTTAACTCCATGTGCAATGGATGTTGGTTGTGGATATGGACGTCTTACGATAAGTACATGGTTCACCAAACCTGAATGAAAACAAATACTACTGCTAGACCCATGAATGATGTTTCAGGTTTCACTATGTTTAAGAAAATGTATGGAATCAAACCATAGGTATTCTTTTGGAAACATTCTAGTTTTAAATCATGTCGATAAAACAAACATTGTAAAATTTATCGTTATATAGTTAGGAGGAAAGACACGATGATGTTTAAAGTCCTACTGTTAAGACTTGATCCTCCTAGATTAATGTATTCTAGATAGGATTGTAACATCACATGTAATTAAAGAATAATATATTTTCATATATATATATATCAATTTATGAATTAGATAGTGTTTTATAGGATTAAAATGAGAATAAATCCAATCACAAGCATATAATACTCTAATATCTTTAAAAGAATGATTTACCACCTTTTGATGGGAAATCATTTTTATATCTAACATTTGACAAATTTAGAAGCTCTTTTTTCAGAATAAACTTATTCTTTATAATTTGTACATTGAAATTTACTTTGGATAAATTTCTTGTATTTTTTTATAATGTTCATTTTTAATGAATCGTGAAAACTATTGTATTTTAATTCAAAACGTTATTTTAATGTAATTTATTTGAATTGATAGAATAGAATTTTATTTGGTTATAATGATCAATTAGAATATATTTTTACGATTTAATCCAATGGTGGACATTGGAATTAATTTCACTTTGAAATTGGAAAAAAACAAGTGTCAACTTTTGATATTTATTGTTTCTTAAAAACAAGCTATTTGTTTTGATAAAGGGAATTATTAATTAAATTAACTAATTAAAATTATATGTTTTGAATTTTCTATGATATACACCATTATTGAATTTGTAATATCAAATATAGATTAGGGTGAATTTTTGGTATTTTTCTGAAAAACATAAATTTTTTGTGAATAGTGAAACCACTAAGTGGTTCTTAAAAAAAATGATTTTTCAATTAAATGAAATTTAAACGCTTTTATGTATTGAATTTAAAAACTCCAACATACATGGTTGACATTATTAAGTAAAATTTGGTTCAATGTGATGAAAATAATTTATGGTAAATAGTAACTTATATGTTTTATTAATCGCAATTAAAGGTAATTAGTGTAATTTAAGGTAAATATAATGTTATAATAATATGAAATTACCTTTACACATGTGCTATACTTATTGGATGTGTCATGGATGACTATTAAAATCCATGGGAAATTTTTTGGGAACCCATGGAGCCTCATGGGTAATATAATTACACTAATACCTTTTCTTAAAGTAAAACAAATGTCACAAACATGAATTCTTTTACAAAAACATTTTTTACATGAGGTTATATAAGTTATATTTTTTACTATAAATATTCATTAGAAAGATAAATAGATTTCCTATATCATGGTATTTTTTTATAATTTTTAGACTTTAAATAAATAAATTTATTTATGACACCATGATGATGCAGTGATTACCTCATTAATGAGTGATTGAAATAAAATTGAATGATAAGGTCATCTATAAGACATAAACTTGTCTAAAAACTATTGTATGTGTGTATTTTGAACCCTTATCACAATATCCTCTAAATATATCATTTTGGGTCCTTTAAAATCCGAAAAGAATTTTACAATAAAGTAACATTTCAAGACATTCCCAAAGTAACCATCCCCCCTCTTATAAAAGACCCCCAACTCTACACCCCTACCCACACCTCTCTAGAACGTTTCTCGACCAAAGTCTTCACATATTTGCTCTACAAATCCCTCTATTACTTCTAGATTCCTCAACTTGGGCAGATGTCTTTCCAAGTAAGCCATTCGCTCAAATCAAATAGAGTTACCCTTTTTAGAGGTGATGTCTTCTCTCGGGTTTCTTTCTATTATTTTCCTTCATCAATCCCCCTATAATTATTATTAATTGATAACATAACAATAATATTATCCTAAATATACTATTATATTGTTAGTAGAAGTATTTTATTTAAACTTACACACACCTATGTCTAATGCATTAAGAACATGTTGTTTCTGTTGGTGGCGAATTACTGCCTCGCGAAATGATGATTGTTCATTCTTCTTTTAACACCATTCATGGTGACCATTAATATGTCAAAATATTTATATATGATATATATTATGTTTATTTTTTCCATATTCTTCGGTATTATTCATTTGTGGTATAACTTTATGGTTTCCATTATAGGTAAACATGATAATTTCATTTTAGGAAGTGCAGACTACAGCGCCCTCAAATTGATCTAAATCGTTAATGCCATATGTGGGACTTATAAAGGATGGATATAATGATATTATATTTTGTATTATACTTTAATTATAATATACCTTTATATAATTATGATTTCATTCCATTAAATATGATATAGAAATGAAAGTAGCGTTCATGCATACGTACGACTTACCGTCTCAATGAACGTTGCATTTAATTTCTTACCTATAAATGTTATGTAATATTATAGATTCATGTATGTACTGGATATATATGATATATATGATATCTCCATCATGAATATAAATTTGAAGATAATGGATATTTTACCTCATGATCAACTTGTAAATATAAGATGTTTGTTTTTGACTGAAGTACCAAAGATCGACAAAACGGTCGTTATTAACATAAATGATTACATAATGTTCATAACATGGTAATAAGTGATATAAAAGGAATAATGAACTTGAAAAAGGCTCTTAAGAAAATAAAAATCAATGATGTAGTCATGTCGGACATGAGGTAAGGGACTTCGTCTCAATCTCCTTTCAAAGAGGCATAATTTGTATTATACACAACTTTATTTTATTCGGTGTATAAACCCATTTGAATTTTACTTTTATTCAAAATTAATATTTTCTCTAAAAATCACTTTAATAAATGAAAAAAATTATATTTCTTATTTAATATTAGTTGTGACAGTGAACTTTTCGCCGCAGCGAGTATTATTTTATCTTTGGCTTCCTCAACAAGCTGTAATGTTTTTGAAAGAAAATAAATTCCAAATAATATTTATGTATTTTGGTATTGAAAATGGGTTTTATTAATGATTATTTTATGTAAATACATATAAATGATATATTTTGATTGAAATTTGGAAATTTTTTCATTCCTTTTTTTGGTTTTATCTATAATGATTTTATAATGATACTTGAACATTTGATGGTTGGTTATATGATAAACCAAATAATGGGTGGTGCCATGAAAACTAGGACGTGTGGTTACATTATAACCACCAATGCATTGGGTATGGATGTCATCCATATTGTTATTCTATTTAGTGATATGTGTGGAAGTTGACCGTATAGTTATTACATTTAAGTAAGTTTTTGTCCAATGTTACATTTATATTTATATGTTCTTTATATGGTTTTATGTTAATATTTTGATAAAAAAAGGGTAAGCAATTAACTTTTATTTGGTTAAGAGTATTTATTAATTCATAATGGTGAAAATATTACTTATGATAATGTATTCATGGATTATTGTTGTTTTCAAAAACTAACAATTTTTTCCTTGTGTATCCCTTACTGAGCATTATATGCTCATCCCTTTTTTTGAAATGTTTTTCACATGACATAAAGTGAAATAGTGTTAAGGAAGTGATCAAAGGATAATAATGTTGTCTAAAACAGAGAACTGGACATTGCTCTTTTTTTCAATAGTTTTTATTTTATGGAAAAAATTGAAACTGAATAGAAGTGTATACTTTTTAATATTTTGAGAAATAATAGTAATGTACTAATTATATAAGGCTCTAAACCAGAAAATATCCACAATGTTAATTATTCATTTAATTCAATATTATGTAATGTTTTAAGGCTGGGTCCTTATAAGGATGATTTCCATGATGTTTAAATACTAGTGGTAATGATAATGATCATGTATGGTAATGTCATGTGGTAAGGTTGATGGATTACCTAATGTGAATATGGATAGAGGTTGTGGATCTAAGAGATTTTACATCATGAGACAAGGAAATGATATTCTATGCGGTTTATCATCTTGATATTAGGACATTATAGTACCATCAAAAGTCATGTATTTTGGACCAATGCACTTTGTGTGTAAAAGGGATCACTATAATAACTCTCCTTTGATATTCAGGTAGGATAGTTGTAGCTTTAGGGATTGTTCTAATCAAAAAATGATGACATCATACTCAACCTCATTATTTTTTCATAATTCAAATAGTGAAAATGATTATGGCATAAATTCTTTGTCATAAGACACAAATACAATCTCCAGACCAACCCAATCATCTTCGTATTTCCATCCATGTGAGTACAAGCCCCTATGAAACACCATTAATGTACATCCCAACTGTCAATGGAGTATTATGGTCATAGAATATGTCTTCTTCAATAAGTTGGGTGTCTTCCAATTTATATACAGAGGTAACATTTGTTACAATGAACTCATCTAGGTAATTCTCATTTACTAACATATGGGATATGAACTGAATTTGATAATTCTGCATAAGAACCACCCATCGGGTTAGGTGCCAAGTAAAAATAGGACCGCCAATGATTTAATTTAACATATCAATATGAGAGAAAACATGGACATGGTGGAGCTTCATGTAATGCCTTAGTTTTTTAACATAAATAATTTTTGATTGGATTTTCATCTCAACATCATAATATCTATTATCAATACCCATAATAATTTGGATGAGTTAGTAGTGACTATTCACAGATCATGCATCATTTTTCTTTGTAATGGGGGTACCTAGTGACCGATCCATCAATTACACATATAGGCTGACTAGAATCCCTTCCACCAAAGGTATAAATTTTTGTGGGTAAATAAGGTACTTCTTGAGATTCATTATGGATGTTAGGTAGTAATCATATCATCCATTGAAAATTTCCTATATTATTGCCATGTTGAAGGTTATAGCATTTCTTTCCACATTGGATATTTATCACTGAATGTAGGTGAGATTCCCTTTTATTCCCCATAGTTATTGTAGATTAATGATGGTGATATTAATATAATTGAACTAGTATTTTATTGGCCAACCTCAATGTCCCTATGGCATTCCAGAAGAATATGGTATTTTTCTGATGTTACATTGAATGTGAATTTTAGTGGAATCTTCTAATGTCTATTATGGTGCTACTTATTGAAGATTGTTTTGAGATCCATGATGTAATCAAATCAATATGGATATTTATGATGTTTTGTGTCAATATAATACTCAAATATTTTTTCATGAATTACTTATATATGTGATCCATACCATGATGATATATAACACTAGTGTTCATTAATCTAAAGGTAACAACATTAAAGTATAATATTAATTGTTGTTATCTAAAGGATGTTTCTTCTACATCTACAAGGTTCATAATGATGTAATTACACCCCTAATACACAGGAATAAATGAATGGTCCTAAAAACTAGAAGTTCCATAATGGAAGAGTTAAGTGGTCGAAAATGGTAAATATTCATTTCGGATATTATGATTTTAGTCTATATGTCACTACAAACCATAATAATCCGTTAATTATTCATTATGGGACATTCATGGTGAGCAATAATTAGTATTACACATATCAAATGAAGTTTTATTTGATCAACATTTCATCTTATTCCTCTATATTGGTGGCTTGAGAGGGGTGAATCCTCCTTGCTGCATGTTTTAATTCTTAATTCTCTTTGGGATGTTTGAGTTGTGCATATCCACATCCTGATTCAGTACATGAAATATTTTATTTTTCAAAGAGAAAAAAATATCATAATTAAATTTGAAATCAAATGTATATATATTTCTATTTATGTTAATGTTAGCACTAATCAGCTAGGTCACAGATCATCTTATGATCTGTTATTTGTTTTCTGGATATCTTTGTTAGTGGGGGAGACCATCCTCAATTTATTAAAGGTATTCTTATGATTATCCTCATCTTCCTCAAATTATGATTTTAGGGAGACAATGTTTGATGAATCTATAAATCTGGGGGGCCCTTCTAATGCTATCAGGATGAGGGGGGCTATTAGATGGTACATCATCAACCTATGTGTTCTGACTCATTTCATAAAGAAAAATGAATTTAATTCTTTTTGGGATGTCATTAATGAAAATAGGCACCCCAACCTCTAGAAGTTATTCTGTTAATATAACCAGGTGTTAATAGATCACATAGAAACTATTGATCTTACTCCAAGGATTTAGAGGTGTGGTCGACAAACTGTAAATGGGTAAAACCTATATATAAACGCATTACATTGGTTACATTCATCCATTATTTTATATATCCATTTCAGAATATGTTGCTACACATTTTTCATTGGCGTAATGGTAACCTTATAATATGATTAATTCTTCATTGATTGGGTATTTTATACACTAATGGAATGTTTAAGATACCATCAAACAGTTTTGGATATAGGGGCTTCAAATCATGAAATTCTATGTGATGTATTTCCCAATAACTATAAACAAAACGTCATATATATGTTCTCAAAAATAAACATTGTTTTTTATCATCCTAAGAGTTATTTTAACATTATTACTATACACTTTAATGGTTTTTCTTATGACAGATAGGTCCACTTCCCCAAATCACATCAATTTGAGGGTTTAAACAAGAATGAAATTGATCCAATAAATATTATTAATAAGATCCAGTTTGAAATTTTAATAATTTAAATCTTCAAGAGAAAAATGGGGATAGGATTTTTACTTGAATGTCATATTTCATATCCTTTATTGTTATTGATAATGTGACATGGTAGTTTTTAAGAATACCCTACTATCGATAATCCTTTTCAACATCAACTTATATCTTGAATTCCTTCATTCTATAATGGGATTCTACATGTTCCACATTCATATTTTCTTATGGATGGAGCATATTTAGAAGTGAGATCTTAACAGTTTCTACAACTATCTATTTTCGAATCACATACATTTGATCTTAAGGATGATGCTTGCAGATATGTTGTTTTTGTATGGAAGTGGTTCATGGGCTGATCCATTTGAGCTGGGAATTCTTGGTGATTGTATAGAAGTTGATAGGATTATCGATAATCAACGGTGATGCTCTTGTAAGCCATCACAATATTTTAGGATGATCAGATTGATACCCTTATATCTGGTCATGTAATTAACATATATGTGTACGACTGGTGGAGGTATCAGGGGTACCTCGTTATCTATTTGGGGTTTCTATAGTTCATTCCAAAGAGACACAACTATATATATTTCATACACATTAATATGAATTGAATATTGAATTTGACCCTGTCTACAGAGTCTTGTATCTCCTCTTTTTTGGGAAATGTGGATCCCCATTCCCCAGTTATATGTTATAAAATCACATTTTGTGATATATTCATCATCAGATAATTTTTCATCATGGTGTAACACATTAGAAGAACAAGTGTGGGAACTTCATCTAATAATGATTCTATTTGGTGGGGTGGTTCTTGTACATCTAATGTCATAGTGTAGAAATCGACATGAGTTATAGTTTGCATCGGGGAAGAATATTTATGTTCCTCTTAAATTTCATATAGAGTCTTGTTATCAAAACCACACATTGGAGAAATATCTAAGGTCTCCTTCATATGTGGAGGAGAAATTTTAGGACTTCATAATTGTTCTTTCATAGTTGCATGTGCTCTATCAACTATTTTTTGAGTCATCAAGTTTTCAATATTTTTCTAATGCCCAACCAGAACATTATTAAATCCATACTATTCATATGACCAATTAATTGTTATGTAGGACACATGTTCTAGGGTGTTTCCTAATTAACAATTTTTTAATTTATTATTCCTTTTTGGGCATCATTTATGATGATTAAAACATGGTTATTATGACCCAAGATTCTATTTCAGGGGACGTTTTCCTGAAAATAATTGCAGTTTACCTTATTTGGCATCTAATGATATAGAATAATATACATGTTATTATCCCTTGATTCAATTAAATAAACATGGACATGTTCATTTTGAATAGGTTATTTATTTTTTTATCCATTCAAAAAATCATGAGATCAATGAATTCATTTTCCATATTGATAAGGGTGATTCTGTTGTGGTTTTTGATCAATAAGAGGATTTAGATAGTTCGGATCCTACCTAGTTTCCTTGTTTGTACTACCCTGGGATTGGTTGTGAAATATTTTCTTTCTTATTTTCTTGGAATTTTACCCTATGATGTGGGTAATGATTCATTATTATTATATGATTCCATGAAATGATTCATGAAGATGTTGTTCCATTGGAGTCAAATCACATAATCCCCCAAGATATTTCATATTGATTTTGGGCATATATAACTCATCTCTATGATTTTGATCACATAGTTTTAGAAGTTTATTTTACAAGAGAGGGATGTTGATATAGTAGCTTAAACCCACCAAATATTCTATAAATAATACACCATCTCATTCTAACAATTTATTTGGATCATTGTCACTATGATAATAATTTTCCATAGTGTATAGATGAATTGATAATGGAAATAATGATTAAGGACATCCCATAATAATACAAATTATGCTTGAATATTCATATAAAATATAAAACAAGTCCCTATTAGAGATTTTACAAAACACATAAGCTTTGTTGCAGCCTTTTGATCTTAATGGACAATCATCAACCTGCATCGAAAAATAATGTCTGTGATATGTTATTTTTAGAGACCTACTACATATATTGAAGTCTAGGATTTATTTTTAAAGATTAGTGGAGTCAATTTTTCATCATCCCAGTCCGGATATGTTTTTCTATTTTCTTGCAGAGGTGTGTGTTACCCTTTAATAGCTTCAATTAAAGAATATAGGTATGAGGTAATGTTTTTAATCATTTGGGTAAAATCATTCTACATTTCATCCTATATATATGGTGTTTGGGGGTGTCAATGAGGTTTCCCCATATTCATATCATGGTGATTTTTTCCCTTCAAAGGCAGAATGATAACGGCAGTGAGTAAGAGGTTGTCTTTAAAAAGGAGGTAATTCAATATCATATTCGAATTCCTCATTTATATAGACTTGATTTATATATATTGATATAAAATAATTTTCATATAACTCTATTGATAGATGTTTTTCAATGTGATAGATATTATTTTTCCCTTCCATATGATGATCCCCGTATGAATATTTCTCCTTTGAAGCTACAAATTGAGTTTTAGGAGAGTTTTCATTACACATACATATTATGATAATTGTTCACCCATTGAAAGAATATGAATTATTCTGGATGGTTATCACTATGTATCTTTACCGTTACAATTATCCATGGAATCATTCTGTCGAGAAGGTGGCCACTCGTTATTCTGGGGTGGAATTTTTTAGAGCCATCATTGGATCTGGGTGTGTGGAGATTCATTTGGTACGTCCATATCAACCTAAACCTGGGTTAGATTTTTCATGTTATGACCCCCAGTATTTCTAACTAGATCCATTTTAAAATCAGTAAAAGTTTGTTGTACAATTACATTCAAACTGACAGGAAGATTTTAGACTACCATCATTACGTTCATTATTTGATCCTTCAGGCATATTAGGAAATTTTGGCTTGGTGACCTGGTAGGGTCTGATTACATTTTCCATATGTTAATCTTGACTTGGACTATGAGTAATGAGCATAATCAACTTTACATCCATGATTTAGGAAAAATCCTTGAATAGAAAATGATTTTCTTGTATATGGACGAATATAAGGGATGTAGACCATTGATTTTTATGTTCGAAGATATAGAAGAGAAGTTATCAATTTCATGATGATGATGATGAAAATTCTTCCATATCAATGGGATTTTGTTTTTTTATGGTCAAAAATTGGCATTGATTGGTCAGGTGGTTCAGGATCAAATGAATCCAGTCTATGATTTTACTATTCCTGGGAAATACATAAATATATAAATTATCCCATCCTAGTGGTATGTCATTTATTTTTAATTGATGATGATTCATCCAGAACCCTCACATGAGGTGATGAACATGGAATGTTTTGTTGATATATAAATTCTCGAATCCTTGTGGTATGGGGTTTTATTTTAATAATTGAAGCTATATATTATATCCTCTCGGGAATTCATTCTTAGGGGGTGTTGGTGGTGGAAGATATCCCCCTAACCCTGGGGGAGAGTCTTCCAATGGAAGGCTACTATAGACACTGATACTATAACTAGTATGATGTGGTATATATTTTATTGTGTTGGAACAAGTTGTGATGGTAGATATGAATGATAACCATTCATTATGGGAGGTTCTTTTGGTTGGTAAAAAAAATTTCTATTCGATATGATTTGATATTTCTTTTTGGGTACTATTTTGATGTTTTATTGTATATAATCTAAATCCATTCATGAGTTTTGGGCTTCATTAAAGAGGGTGAATTCTATATGAGTTTACAAATATCCTAAACAATAAATGGTCCCTTGATTTCTCCAGATGGTATAACCTTAACGGAAGCCATATATGGGGGTTATTTTGAAACCTAGGTGAGGAAATATGTAATGCTCTATAATTTCCCCTTTGAAAATAATGATTCATGACATGGGATCAATGATCATCTACCTAATTTTCATGATTTAATGATTGCAAGCATGTTGCATATTTAGATTTTTTCTGTTTTTGATCTAAATACATAGAGATTGTTGAGTGATATAGATGAAGACATACTATATTGATGGTTTGATGTTGAAAATAGTATTATGTATAATGGAGATTTAAATCCATAAGTAAACATAGAGTATCCCAGATATTGTTTCTTAGGTAATCCATGTAATATTTCTTCATGGTAGTCTTGGATATCATAGTCTGAAGTGGAGAGGTGGAAAGAACATGATATGCTGGTTGTTTCCTGCTTAATCTCTCAATATGTAAATGTGAGGCTCCACCTCTTCGAATATACCCACCTCCGTATTTTTAGAAAAAAAAATATGGTTCTAATGATTTCATGATGATAGGAATATTATTCAATTGGATATGAATTATGAACCTTCTATAGTCGACCTCGATGATTCATGGACCAATCTTTACTATTGTGTTGGATTTTTGAACACACATCAACATGGATGTGTCTTGTCATGGAGAGAATTTTTTTATGGAAAATATAACTATGGGGAGTTCGAAAATTATGAGTGATATAATTTGAGACTCATTGATCTATCTCCTGAAAACCATAATTAGGACTATCATAACAATGAGTTCCTTCTACATCAATAGATAATTTGAGGAGCCCTTGTGATGTCTAGAATGTTTCTTGAAGAAACTCATGGACAATGGAATTGATACAATTAGGAAATTCATCCATGTTCTCTGTCATGATAGTAATATTCTGGCCAAGAAATTGAAATTCAATAAATATATGAGGATTTGGTGTGATGGTTCTTGAATCCTACTTATAAACATATTTGGATGTAGTAATATGTTCCAATTTCAGATAAGATGATTGATTATTCCAATAAAACATATCATTATAGAAAAAATGAGCATGTACTAATGCATGTTCCCCTATCACCTATTGATCCTCAGACAGTTTTGGAGTATTAACAGCATAATAATATAGTGTGATGTTGCTTTTTTATTTTATGGAATGAATATTACTATGCAACAAGGCATGTTCCTCTCTCACATGGGGAGCCCAAGTCAGAATAGGAATTTCTTCATTATCAAAATATTCAATAACTTAAGGTAATATACTGACATTCCACTAGAAATAGAGATGTGATATGAGCCACCTCTGTAATTTCCTTATAATTATTTTGGTGAATATGTTCATTGGTGGATGTAGGAGTATGTAACAAGATTATTTTATCTGAAGGAAAATGCCAGTAGATTCACTAATAAGAATGAGGGAGTATCTCAAGAGTTATGTTTTCTTTTTTGGAAATCCTCTTTGAGAATGTGAATATATGCATGATCCTATAACATGTGATCATATCAATTTACTTCTTCAATATTTATATGATCTCATACAAAGACTTGTTCCCCTCTCACATGGAGATCCCCAACCATAATAGGGATATTCAAATAATCCTATTGATTTTGAATACTCTACTAGGATTTTTGACAGGCATGTTCCCCTATCCTAAGGAATGTGTCCCTCTCAACTACAGATCCCTGATTGAAATGAGAATATGAACATGATTTGACACCTCTTCCTTCATATAAATATAATGATAATCCTTTAGATAAGAGAGCGAATTTGAACTCACTCAGGTAGTGCCACATTTTCACAATGATCATATAGTTTATATCGCATGTTTGTAGGTATAAGAGTATGTTCTTATCCTATTACATTCAATAATTCAACAATATTCAAATGGAGTTCTTCATAGATGGATAAAATATATTGGAATTTTTCCAAAGTGTGTGTAGGGATACTGTAATGTACATTTTCTTTCTCCATTATAAACTAGAAAATGATTTATATTGAAGAAGGGATATGTCCACAATATTCTCCAGATTTTGAAATCCTAATACAATGAAATGATTCAATCATGCGGGATTGGAAAAGTGGATCCCCCATGTCTATTTTGGTAAAAATAATTTTGACTTGTTATGGGTAAGTATGTATTTGAGAATGATCATTTCTTCATATTATAATATTTATGGAGTCTTATTCAGAAGGAGTTAATATATGTTCTATATACTAGGTATCGAATACAGTCCTCATCTATTTAGAATTAATTATTTATTTTACATGGCCTCAGAGGTGGAGGTTCTCGACAAATGGTTTATACTAGTGGGATAGTACTAGGTATAAATTTTAATAGTATTCATCCTCAATGAAAAATGAATTGAATGGGAATCATATATTTGTTCCTAATCTATCATTATCAGATAATGAATGTGGTTATTTTAATTCCCCGTGTATATTCTTTTGAAGTGGTATGTTGTAATGACAATGTATACATTCATAGAATCACCTTTTCATGGGTGATCTAGACTCACTAGTTGTCATCCCTAGAGAACATTAATGGATCCTTACCTATTCAGGATTAAACCATATCGGTGGTACTCTTAGATATTCATGTTTTCAATGATTGATTGGATTTTCTAATTATAGGAAATAATTTTATGATCTACAGGGGGTGGAATATGAATGTGATTTTATGGAAATTTCCTTGATAATGTAGTCTTTATCTAGATTTTGGATTCTATATTTATTATAATGGTTCTTTTATTCAGGATTCAAAAACTCTTCTCATTGTACTTATAAATTTCGGTATGTACTTTTTTGATTACCTTGTTTACATCGTCCATCTTCATGATCATGTGAGTCTTACTTCTTTTTTTCATAGGGTGTGAAAATAAATTTATCCTCACTAATAATTATAAAATCATTTTGAGATATTGATAATGGGATTGGATATTTGGATTGAGTATAAAATAAGAAAATGTCTCATCATATAATGAACAATTGTTTATTATTTCTTATATTCATGTTGGGTTCACCATTTTTTATTTTTTGGGAAAAGTGGTGATGTTGATGATGTTTTCTTTGTTGTTTTGATAGTTTAATGGATTTAATTTTTTCATTTATTCTGTATAAACTATGAATGATTCCCCCATTTGTTTTTGGATACATATATTCTTCTTAAAGGAAGGTGGTCACTTGATTTTTTATGCATAATGGTGCACACATAGACACATTGGTCGAGTGGGTGGGAGGTTGGGGTCATCAAACCTGTATAGGGGGGGATTGTTTCAAACATTAGAAAACTCTTATAGATTTAATATATATTTTTGATTTCCATATTAGATCCTAATATGATTATGGTTACCGAGATACATGACTACAAAGTGAATTTATAATAACACTTTCATTCATATCCAAAGTCCTCTATCACTCAAATTTATTTTCAATTAATTGGGTTATTTCAATGTTCGAGCACTCTGGAGTTTATTGTTGTATATGGAGGTATTTTATATCTTGTACATGTGATTGAACATATATGAGGTCTCCTATATATCTTATCAAATATGAATGAAACCCCACATGGTTTTATTGGAATATCTTAATGTCATGTGACAAGTATTACAACTTAATGATAGGTAATCCGACATGCATCTCAATGATGGCCCCGTTATATCAGAATTCTAAACATGGTTTTAATGCAATTTGTATTCATCCTAAAGACCACATGTTCCATGATCTATTTGATAATCAATATATAGAGGTAGATTATACATATTTCCTACGAGAACCACTATATGGTGCTTACACATTAAAGATTACCTTTGAGACACATGATTACCAATATTATGGTAGATATGGTATAAAACTAGGGGCATAGTAAGGAATCCTAAATATCATGGTTTATAATAAGAAATAGATTCATCATATTCTAGTTCATCCACTATCTAGAGGATGGGTTTTAGGTTCTTCAACCAATTATTAGGGATTATATTTAAAATGATTCACGGGTATGAGTCAACTTCTCATTGATCGATGGACATGGAAGAATGGCATACCAATGGAAACATAAAATCCCATATGTTAGGATAATTTGAAGAATAAATTATTTAAATAGCACTGGTCAACCATTGGGGATCACACATTGGTAAGGTATCCTAAAGATATTGGTTAAAATGGAAATTAGGGGTCTCTTAGATCATTTATCCATTACCAAACTTTTGTTCTAATTAAAATGATCACATTATATTGAATTATCATTATAACAATGGTTCTATGAGTACTAGTTAATTATACATTAATGGATTCCCTATTTACCAGAGAAAAAATAATGATGATCCTCCTTTGATACGAGATATATTATATTATTTTGGTAATTTGGTCATAAACACTAAGGATTACCATTAAAAATCTCATTTTTATCATGTAATAGATTATAAATATGTGGTAATTATAAAAGGGATATCATATAGCCAAACATTGGTAGGGTCACATGAGTGCATAATTATAGATCACCAGGAAAACATACCTTATAAAATAAGAATGTAAATTAAGGTTCTTAGCCATGGTCTATAGGTTGTGCATCCAATTAGGTCTGTATGAAACTGTGTGAATTTCATAAGGTATTTTCCTTAAACATTTTGGATGCTAGATGGAAATGTCTGAAATTTCTAACCGATGTATTTGTAGTGTCCATCTGTTATACTAGGAATACCAAAGGGTGTCTTCTTGACATGAAAAAATTGTTTCTCATGATCTAAACAAATGTACCAAGGATCCATCGCATGATCAATCAAATAATATTGGATGACTTTGTTTGAGTGAATCAACCATTTACAAGGGGTTTCACATAACCAAGGAGGTCATTTATGTGTAAATTATCATGGTCAATGTAAAAATGACCATGCACAATCACATGATAAACATGATTCATATGTGGACTATAGTATTACAATGCGGAAATTTCAATGGAAAATATCATGATCATATGGAATTGTCAATAACTCCTATACATGATTAAAGCCACTTTCCTATGATATCATTTTGTGGACATGATGGAAAACTGCAAGGTTTTTTTCATGGATGGTATGACTTATCCTAGGATTGTTTTGTGAAAACACTAACATGTCAAGGGGAGATCACCTGATAATATTTTCTTGTTTGTGGACTTCCACGTGAATATAATTATATGCAAATTTGTTTTCATGGGATAAACTGAGATTTTCTAAAGCTATTCTTATGAGAAACATAACCTTTACATAGTCACCTAAATTCATCATGATACCACCGAGGAGTACTATTATCATATGTCCCTAAAATATTCTCATAGTGGGATATCACAAACATTTCCATGATTTTACACACTTCCATGTGATGAATTTCTGAACCAATGGGTTCATGCATTAAATCATTTTGGACATTGAACATCATAGGTGTTGGTATGTGTGTTTGTGTCATTGTTTTATTTATTTCATAAATGTGTAATTTAATAGAATGTTACATCTTGAATACGCCACTTCCAAGCTTGATTGTATACATCATTATATATAAAGGCATCATGCACTGAAACATGAGGAATGAATTGGGTGAAATCTATCATGGATGTTAAAGAGATGGGTGGAATCATATATAATAATAGTTTTTTGAGTGAATATTGTTCAACAAAATTTTCTCATTATTCTCCTTCAATCATGAGATTCAATTCCCTTCCAAATGGGGTCTCCAGACCATCCATCATACCATGTCAATGATATAAGAGGATATTACATGCCAAGGAAAAAATTCCCAATGATGCATGTGGGAAGCATCATGGAAGGGGGATTGTTTTATTCAATAGATTAGGGATTAATACATTCATTGAGTTTATCGTGCAGAAAACATCATGGGCTCTATGTATTCTTGACGGTCTACATCACATACATTCATAGAGGTATATAACATGGTCTTCATAATTTTCATGTGATTAAATTTGTATTTACTAGATCATGAATGTTATTTTCGGATCCTGAATATATGGTGAGGGATCATGTTTCTCTATTAAGAGGAACACATAACATATTTGGGTCAATTCTATAATCATACACAAAAATGATATGAAAAGATACACTAAAATACCAAATAAACCCAACATCATGAGGATCATATCATTTTATTTATATTCACTTCACATTTATGTGTTCTTATGAGAGGGTATCATCCTAGAATCATTACCTCCTAATGTAAACATATTTGAAAAACTGATTTAAGGAATATCACATTACTGTATAATTTGGTGATATCATGCGAAATATGGATCTCTTTAATTACTTGAATTTTATATTTGTGACTAGGGGCTATCCCCTTAGTTTCTTCAGTTATTGCCTTTAAATATCCTTTTTTTTAGTATATTCCATTGCTCTCCATCGTTGTTCAATTTTTCATGACTACAGTAATGTGTATGTATATGTCAGGTCAGATTTTAGAATATTCTATATTTCACTAGGAGGATTCCATGTGAACAAACAGAGGGAGTGGAGAATTAACCTAAACAACGGCACATAATAATGAGTGGATTTATGTGATGATCAGTAAATTTATTTTGTTCCCCAAAATGGAACAATTCCAAAAATATGAATCAATTTGGATGAAAATTCATTTATAAGGTGTGTGGGAATGCTATCGTAAAATTATAATGATGGCTCCATCAATTTTCATCAGTTCGATCAAATGTTATTTTTCACATAATCATAGAACGACATAATAATGAATTATAATATTAACCCCATGAATGTAAATTTGCTTAAGAGTTTCCCTTACCTTGAGTCTGACTTGTCTCGTTCATTATTTATATTGATGAATAATAATCATAGGTTAATTTATACATTCAGCATAACCATTTCCAAATTTATTATTCATTTATATTTCTTATCCTAAAATTATAAAAATTACAATAATTTTTATGTTCATAACAGTCATTTTGATGATATTTGGTACATGAGTTGAAAATGAATATTTTTTGAAGTAAATGGTCCATGTAGTCATAATTATATCATCATGATATAATTATTCTTGATTTAAGTTTAATATATATTCATTATATATACACATATAATTGTCTATATAATTTGGATATAATAAATGAATGGATCCGTTCATGGATATAGTAGTCCATACGTACGCATGAATACTACATTAAATTTATTCATATTTAATTGAATGTAAACTAAATGATACATAGGTATAGTATAATTATTATATTTGAAAACATTTTATATATGTTACATTTTTTACTTAACTTCATCCTTTATATGTTCCATATATGTCATGAACGAGTCGTATCACTTCTTAAGGGTAGGTAGTCTGAACTTGCTCAAATGAAATGATCATATTTACATATTATGGGAAGCATAAAAATATGATTTAAATTATAAATAATTTAAAATTTAGATAATTTATATATCATATATATCATATATAAATATAGTATCATCATAATGTCCACCATGAGAGGTGGAAAAGGAAAATTGATCAATAATTGTTTCACGTGCCAGTAGTTCTCCTTACAAAGAAATAGTATGTTCATATCCATTAGATCAAGGATTGTGTAAGTGTAGTTATAATCCTTATCATAACAACATCCTATTATATTGAGGATAATATTTTGTTATTTAATCAAGGAATAACAATAGAATAGCGTGTGATGAAGTGAAATAATGTAATCGAAATTTAGAGAAGATGATACCTCTAAAACGTGTAACTCCAATTGATTTGATAAAAAGGATTTCATGAATATTTTTAATCCCATGGTAATGATTATAGGATTAAGTGTGTGATATTGGGAGATTTTTGGAAAGTATTTTGAAGAGATAAGGGGCTTGATAAGTGTTAGTAAGTGGGTAGAGGAGGTGGCCTTTTACGAGAAGGAGGACGGGCACATTAGGAAGCTCCTCAAATATTATTTTATTATATATTTGTTTTCAATTACAAATATTCCAAAAATTGTTTATTTAAAATATAAAATGATATTGGTAAGATATAAACTAATATAATAAGTTTTTTACATGTATAGGTCATAAAATTAACGTTATATATTACGATAACCCCTTAGTTAAAAACACCAACTCTTACCATGTCTTCATGCATATTCATATTATATGGAAACTATATAAAATTTCCAAAGAACCATAAGTGGATATGTAATTAAACATTTAACATTATATAAGTCATTTGGATGAATCGTATATTTTTATGACTATTTTATCATTTAAGAAAAATAAAATTTGTTTAAAAAAATCATTTATGAAAATATTTACAGAATAATGTAATTGATTTTTTTTAATATCATGGGAACTCTATTTCTTCAAAAAGAAAGCATTATCTAGATGATTATATTTCAATATCATCCAAAAAATTCATGGATGGAATCAAAATATTAAATTAAATTTATTTTAATATTTATTTTATTATTTATTTGTATTATTCGTTTATGAAGCAATTACTACATCATCATTCTGTCATAATTAAATTTATTTAGTTAAAGTCAAAAAGTTATAAATAAAATACAATGATGTATGAAATATTACTAGAATCATAATTAATATTTATAGTAATAATGATCATTTATATTATCAAATATTAAAAATTGTTTAATAAAAGTTACATGTTTATGTTGTATTCCACGTTACATTAAATTAATTATTATAAAATGTTACTTTTACGCCCATGTGATGCCATGGGATCCAAAAATATAACCAACGATGAAAATGTTGTTTAATATCTCATAAAATAGGATTAAGCCATATATAATGGTATTTTAATATTATATTCCTACCCTTATTAACCATATTTACCCATTAACCATGGTAAATAAAATAATTACTGAAGTTTCATAATGTCCAAAAATAAAAATAACATATTGACAAAATTTGGACCTTATTATGTCAAATATAAAATCCAATTTTTTCAAATTCAAAACAAATAATTTTCATTAATTATTTTAAAATTATTTGTCATTTTCCAAACCAAAAAAATTGGGTTTTAAGAAGTATTAACTATCAAAAGATTGACTTGTGTTTATGACCAACATTACTGTTAAAGTACTTACAATGGATAATTTTTTAATACTTGATACAATGTTAATCCAATTAATCATCAAGAATAAGAAAAATTACAGTCAAACAATATAAATATATTAGATGTAAGGGTAGTTTTGACTTAAAATACAATATTTTGTAATATTCATTTAAAAAAGATCTTTATTTGAAAATCACAAAAAAAAATTATCATAATTAACTTTTTATGTCCCTATAATCTATAAAAAATATATTTTGTCAAATATAATATATATATATGATAAAACTAGATTAAATATTGTTTCTCCATCAAAAGTCAGTAAAACATCATTTTCAAAATATTAGATTATTTGATGAATAAAATAGGATTCATTCATATTTTATGCCTCTAAAAATTATTGAATAAATGTAAAGATATTTTAAAAACATGACTAATAATATTGTAGATAGTTATGTTCATTCCTGCCAAAACAATGGCTATGTGTTAACTACCATTTAAAATTATAATAACATTATATTATTATTTGCTGTAAATCAACATTGTTAACAAATTAAGATTTCAATGAATCCTATTGTTGCATGTTGAGTATGATATCAAAAAAATAATACCATTTAATGTAAAAATAATATCTTATTAATAAATAGTAATTTAAATGAAAATGTATTATTATATAAATAACAATGATCCTACACAAAATTTGGATTTAGTCAATGTAAATGTTCTATAAAGTATTTTCTTAATAGGGATACATGTAATACATAATGTACACTATATTTGATAGTTTTCTGTGATATACAGTATGAATAAATTCTTATGTGATCATCTATTTCAATGTTAATAATCTATTTAGGACTAATATTTCCTACTTTCCAACACAACATTCTTTTATTCCATGTCATTTTTTAATGGGACACTATATCTCTACCTTCAAATTCCATGATTCAATGTATGTTGTTAGAATAGATATGTGATCAAATTTGGGGAGAATTCAAATGTAGTTGTAATTATTTATCACACTCTATAATATATTTTACAAGATTAGTTTTCATGAAATTATGAACCCATACATCATTCCAAATTGGCGTTATTTTATAATGCATAAAACACAGAGCCACATAATTGTCCAGCAGAATAAAAAAATGTAATATGTGTTTATTTAATAATTAGACATGGTAAATTTTTTGATACCAAAATACATGGAAATATATATTATATTTTTTCTATATATCCTCAATAGTATTAATGGAACTCTTATACTAGCCATCTTTCGTTTGAAAGATATTCAGGAATATTGAAAAGAATATATTAATGTTTAAAATAAATAATTATGTTACAAATTATAATAAATTGTTATTGGATGTTATAAATAAGAATAAATATAAAAACATATATATATAAAATTAAAAATTAATTTATATAAGGTTTAAAGCATATTTAAATCATATCATGCTATGGGAAATTATGAATAATTCATTCAATATAAAAATTTAAATTTATAGAGACAGTTAAAATTATCAACATATGAATAATTATGTTCATATTTGAAATATAAAGGCTCTTATAAATTCATGAATAATATTTGTGTCAACTAAGTTAGAATCTTATTTAATGGCCTCTTAATATTTTCATTTGATTCATTACCAATCCCATATGTTATTTTTTTAACTAACTCGGGATGTGAATATATATTTGTTCACCATTTATTCCAAAATCCATGTCTTTAACTAATGTATTTATTGATGAAGACATAAATAGTCTTAGAAAATAATGTGTTGACACTCATGTGGGGGATCTCCTATATAATTATATTGAATTAGAATATCACTATAGTCCATTTCGTTAGACTGGATGTAAACCACCATTATTTATGGCATCCAAATGTTAGATATATGAATGAAACATTCAATGAGTGCCTTGAATTTTAAAATTATGTTGCAAAGATACAATATAACATTGGAAGGATTGCGGATAATCTTCACATAATTAATATAATAAAATTCCACCACACAAATACTAGTGTTTTGTATCATTTCTAGAGAGATGCCATTGTATAGAGAAAATATGGAATCTTAAATTAATTAACAATTATTGAGATATTTTCATAAATCCATTAATATTTTTTCGATGATTATGTTAATATGATGACATATCTTTTAATTATTTATTTTCAAATAAAATATATTTATATAATTTTCATTCACATATTTTTTAAATTGATATATTCCTAATTAAAATATTATACACATGGTTGGGGTTTAATGAACTAAACAATGTTTTCATAGTAGAATAGAAACTAATATTTTATTACAACTATTATGTACAATTTTTTTATATAATCATTATATTCTATAGGTTTTTTAATATTTATATCATATTAATTTTTTATTAAAAAATTTATTATTAAAATAGGGTTATATCCCATCATTAAGATATTTCATTGTTTGTGATTAATTAATTTAAATTTTATGGTATGTTTCAAAAATATGGACATCCCTATTATAATTTTCACCAATTGTATTATCTATATATTAAAAAATTAACAAAGTCGTGTTCTCGTGTTTTTAATTTCATTGTAATGATTTTAAAAGAAAAATTTTTAAATTGTTTTCATCTAGATTATATTTACATTCCATTTTAGTAATATGAATAAAATGTCATTAAACTTTTTATTCATTAATCATTACCCACAGATTATATGTAATATACATTATTATTACTACTTTATATGTTTCAATAGTTCTTCAATGATATAATATTTCACATTCTTCTATTAATAATCAATTTTTTAGGTAAACCAAATAATTTAAAAATTAATATTTTTTTCAAATTAATTTGTATGACATTATTAAATACATATTTGGCTATTCAAATATTACTAAATGATTTGGTTATGTATAACCCCCCAAAAAGGTATAAAATAATACAATTTATGATATATTTATAAATATGAAATACCATGATTTTAGAAATATGCTATATACAATAAAAGTATAATTATTTAAATATCATCATTATCAATGTGAAATTAAATAGGAATGTATTCATAAAAATTAATTTATTATTAAGAATATTAATACTTGTTTTAAATAATGGAGTTTTCTTATTTATGGATAATAAATAAATAACCATTTTTTTGTAATGTCATTTCATACACCAAAAATATGATTCCTCCCAAATTTATTTTCAATTAAATTTTCCATAATATTTTTAATTATTTATAAAAATTAAAATGGTTATTTTGGGAAATGAATATAATTCTTTACATATGAATGAAAAAATTTATTATGGTATATCTTAAATAATATCGTTAAAAATAGTTATTGTTTAGTGAATAGTGGGAAATAATTTTTTCATCAAAAATATAACACCTTTTGATTATATAAAATTGTTAAAAAGTAAATTTATTTTTTATATTTGTTAAAATGTATCAAAATTGACAATTAATTAAAAATAATGTAATAATTACATAATAATCATTATTAAACATCATTATCAATCATGATAAATTATCATCGAAATAAATTTCCAAAAAATATATTTAACACATTGTATTATATTCATAATAAATTACATTATTCTCTATTAATTAATAGGTTTTAATTTAATTACATATTATGTATTAAAAATTTATTCAATTTTTATAATTCATAACCATGAAGAGGAATAACTGTGATTTCATTTCATAAGAAAAACATTTTGAATAAATTGGGATTGTGAGGACTCATACATGAAAATTTAATGTTCAATTTATCAACATATATAATTTTTTTTATATTAATATTCAATATTTGTTTATTTTTTTCAATTTTTTCAATTTATTTTGTTCAAATAATTATTTTTTATAAGTAATATTAAAAGTAAAAAAATATTAATTTTAGTTTTTAGGTTGAAGGGAGTTTATATTGAGGGATAATGTAAGAGATAATGTCATTAGAGAGAAAAATAATTAAAATTATAATTAATATATTAAATTTAGAACTTATTTATGTTACCTAGATATTATTTTATAGTTTTTTCAATTTTATTAGGTATGTAACCTAATATTATTTATTTCATTAATGGAATTCCATCTTTGTACCTCAAATCAAATATTAAGTTGTACATATTCTATGAAATTATCCCTAATATTTTGATATTTTAGATCATTCAAATCCAAAGAGTATCTAATATAAAAAATATTACAGGAGAGGCTGAATTGAATTTCCAAAAAAATTATCCACTTAAAAGACAATATAAATTTATGTAAATTGATCAGACAAAAAAATATTCTGATGATCCAAATATCAGAATTGGAATCATTGATATTTATTATTATATATGTCTCTTCTTTAACCATCATCACATATGAGTAAACTATAATTATAATAAATATTTTTTTTAAAATATATAGTAACATCCATAGTGGAATAATTACCTATAAAAAAATGAAATAAAATATAATGTAATGTATGAAAAACATAAAAGTTATATTAAATCTTATATCTCTTTTGACAATAATTGAAAATGTATTCTGTACCTTTCACTAGAGGTATCAATAGTTTTATACTTATTGTTATTACCACCATTAAGTAATAGTAAATCAATTGATATAATGATCTGAATCTGATTAATGTTTATATCATTCGATGACCTGTATTTTATTATCAACATATATATTTTTATCGGGAATTCCTTCAATCAAATGGATTAGATTCACCATTACCCTATCCCTAGATTCACATGATTTTAAAATGATCAGATTTATAATAAACAAAATTCTAATATAAACAATCATGAAATGGTTTACATATAATGGAGATTCACTCAAGTATTACAATGAATATAAATATAAAATTCTTAAAGAGAAAAATTTTGAGGAAATGATTTGGGAAAATAAATCTTTTGTAATATCATAAAATGATTGGTTGTTTTTAAGAGAATCTCCAATGATGTAATTTTAATATTTTTTAGAATTCACTCAGATAGAGTTCACATGAACGCTCAATGTGATATAGAAATATAGAATTTAATAAGTAAACTTTTACAATAATATAAAAATATATTGTTTTAGATATTATAGAAAAATAATATATATATTTTGATTTAAAAATTCTGATAGTGTGAGGGATTTAATTATAAATTTTTAATATAACAATCTTTATATTTATCAGTTTGATGTATTGGAACCATTCTCTGTTTAATGGTCTAGAGTTTCTCTAGTCAATAAACAAGTGATAATTCAATCCAATAATCCAAATAATGATTAGACTAATGAATCAGACTCATCCCCAATTTAATGGATCTTATTAAATAAGTATATGTTCATTTCTATAATACAATAGAATATTATCTATGTTTGGAAAAAGTAATGAATTTTTTAAAACGTACTAAAAAACTGATAAATTGAAAGTGAACATATTTTTAATATTTCTTTATCTAAACATCTAATGGAATGAAAACACATGAACATGAACATTTATCAAAACAATCAACACTTTTTTCAAGGAAAAAATACCAAAATAAATATAAAATAATTACTTGTGAAACATAAAACCCTTTTATATTCTTATGGACCATGATTATAAATTTTATAAACCACTAACTATATAAAAACATCATGATATGATTAAATGTATTAAAAATTATCCACCCATTATGAATAATTATCATTGATATGAACAATTCTTCCCATAATTACATTTTAACCAATTTTATTAATAATATGTATTAATTTATAAAACCACCCCCTTTGTGATTTCAAAAATTGAAGGGAAACTATACAAAATTAAATTTTAGTAAGTGAAAACTCAGAAAATATATTTATAAAACATACCAGTCATCCACGAATCAAATACAAGAATAAACATCCGTCAGAATTTTGAAAATACTGTACAACAATTTATTGGATAAAATGACATTCAAAAATTAATACCATTGAAATGATTGAAATTATATATTTTGAATTTAAATTTAAATGTATTCATTATTTCTTCATTAGAATCATAATAAAACACTTCATCTTTGTGAATTGTTCTCAATCATTCACAAAATTTATGATTCATTCTTCGATAAATTCATAATTGAGGACCTCATTCTTAATCATTTTAACAATGTATGACAAATCATTATTCTGATCTCCAATAATAATAAATTAATTTTAAATTTTCCTCAACGTGCTATATTCCAAATTAAAATACTTAAGTGTTTTATTAAAAACATTCAATTACATAGAATGATCATCATAAGTATATATGAATTATTTTATGAACATCACCTGATCTCAAACATTAGAATGCCGCTCATTGATGTATTATTTCATTTATAAAAAAGGAAGAATTTTTTTTATAATAAAATAGGATTGTATTAAATCAATAAAAAAATTAATTTATAAAACCACATAATCAATATGAAATTGGTAATAAAAGTTAATATTCAGCATGAAATAGTTGTAGAACTTAGAATGAACAAATTTCATGATTTATATAATAACTATGATGGTTACTATTAATTGAGTGGTTGCTAATATTTATTTAACAACATTTTTAAAAAATAATTATTTATTAAAAAATATAAATCTAAGAAATTTTCTTTTTATTATAGTGTTTGAATCCTAATAATAGATTGAATGATTATATAATTATATAGTTTATTAATTGTCACAAAAAATATG
This sequence comes from Viscum album, assembly GCA_963277665.1. Taxonomy (NCBI): domain Eukaryota; kingdom Viridiplantae; phylum Streptophyta; class Magnoliopsida; order Santalales; family Viscaceae; genus Viscum; species Viscum album. Next base: position 175,167,841 of record OY728135.1, on the reverse strand, counting down.
ATAAAACAAATATTAAGAAGAATTTTTGAATCAAACATTCATTCCTAATATGCACAATATAATAATAGATTCTTACAACATATAATAAAAAAACACATAATGAAATAATGAAAAAAAATTATATTAATAAAAAATCAAATCTTACCATAATAGAAATGCTATTCACAAACACTGAATAATGTTATTCATATTTGAATAAATAATTTAGGTACTATCATTCCATTCAATGATGACCCTTGTTACAATGATTGATATACAATTGGTCTTCTTATCATCGATATCCATAGATGTTATGATCACTATATATCTTCCAATCCTCATATGCACTAAAGAGATATGGTTTTATTAACACCATATTTAGGGAAACATTAATCCTTGATCTCAATGAACCTATCACTTATTAAGATGTTTTAAATGATAAAGATTCGTCTAAATTTATCAGGGGTCGAAATTAATAAATGTGTTATATATATAAATATCATATTTTGGATTTCAATAACCATTAAGTTCAAGTAAAACGTGTTGGGAATAAATGGTTATTCATTACTAACATGGGATCAATTTTCATGGTAGCAGTAATAAGGTGCAACTAAAAGAGAAGTGTTTTTGGAAATATTTATCTATCAACTATTAAATAATTATCTAACATGGAAAAATGTAGAAATTAATTATAATATTACTTTCACTTCCATCATTATTGGATTATGGAATATCTCAAGTAAATGTAACAAATGTTTTCTATATGGGATCTCAGTTTAGTATATCAATTTTAAACAACCTGGATGATTTATTCTATAAGTGACATAAAATAATGTATGCAATCTCCGTAGATCCATGTATGGATAGAAGAAGGAATCACTATCATAGAATGTTAATGTATATGAGGGCATATTGGATTTTTTTAGATAATATAAAGGGAGAGGGATGATTCCCCGACATGTTCATCGTTATTTCTATAGTCATTACAATAATATAGTTCAATGAAAAATTGTCATTGGGAAACAAAATTCATGTTTTATTGTCTACAATGACATGGTAAAATTACTAGGTCAATATTGAATAAATACATGAAAATACTCATGTTATATTTATAATCATCTACTGTTGAAGATATCAATTTATACACTAGCTATTTCAATGTTCTTATATTCAAAATATGCTCAAAAGTTATAATATATAACTTCCAAATGTTGAATTAATTATCATATAATGTGGAATTATTCCCTCTAGGAAGATAATCCCAAACACATGGGAGTAAAAGTAATGAATAAATAGAATCCATTATGCTTCATTTGTGTGTTTAACTAGTATGTTTTGAAAAGTACAAGGATTGATTTTCCATTTTCAATAATCATTTTGGAATGATACCATGATAATCTTAGATATGTGCTTTAGGTAACATTAAAAACAATATTAATTTTTTAAAATATTTTTAAGACATAAAATAGTTATGTATTGAGGAGATGTGATACTAGTGGTGATGGGATGTACTACGTTTATATTGTTACATATAATGATAGTGTAACATCATTTCCCAGATATTATTTTTTCATAAATGGTGGTTATTTTAGCTATAGAAGTTAATATAAGGATATAATTGTTGATTCAACAATAGAATGTGATATTATAATGTCTTCTCATGATTATATAGAATAATTTTTGATAAAAAAATTGTTTTTGAGCTTCGAATTGTTATAATTGTGTCAACTGTGATTCAATATAGTATTAAAAAAATGCTTATATTGTTCATTTCATAAAGCATTGGCCACACCAATAGACAAAACGTACACATCCAAAATTTATAATTTTTATTTATTATTGTAATATAACAGTTAGTAGACCATCCATAGTGGAAAATATATAAACCAATAAAAATTATCCTTACAGATATATAATTTAATGATACTCATGTGACAAATATTGGGTAGATAGTTTTTTGTAGTTGGATATAGTGTATGTTGGATTTTAGTGCGTGGGTTCCATAGACGTAACTACTTTGTATGTAGAGGTTAATAAAAAAAGTAAATATTTAAAAAAATCATATTATTATTACAGTAATATTTTTAATCCATTTGTATCTCATTATTAGATTGGAATTTCATAAAGAAAATGTTTATTAAGAAATTTTTATAATAGTTCTTATTTCTTCATAGAACCATGAGATACTACGATACTAATATTTGAAATTATATTTATTTTTATAGAATAATAATATTTGGTAGAAAAAGATGATTTAAAGCCCAAATTTACATACGTTCCAAAAATATTGATTCTTCTCATAATGTTGTCTGCACATGGGGATCTCGAGTGGATGAGAGGGTGAGGACTGAACCTCCAATGTGAACACCACATTTTATGACATTTATTGAGCATTAAAATAATAAAATTAGGTATCAATCCCATAAAACAAAATTATTTTTAATGTTTATCTTATAATTGAGTATTTTGACATATTTAAAAAACAATAAAATTGAATTAGTTAGTCGTTCCCTGTGTAATAATTTTTTTGATTGTGTACTGTTTTTTGTTTGATCAAGATATAATTTTTTTATGTGATGATGAAGATATATACTACATCATTATGATTAATATGATATAGTAACAATAAAAAATACATTTCTATTTTTTGTTTTACTAAATTAGTTATTGGTCTATGATTTGGACCCATTTTAATAATTATTGGTCCCAAAACCGATTCATGTTATATGAATCCTTATATGTTACTTATAAGGATTAATAAGAGCTTAGGGTTAAATTTTCCACATATATACAGACCATCAAGCATCCATGTGTGAACAATAATTTGATAAAAAATAATATATTATATTTTTCATGTCCCATAATAATGGTTATTGAATATATTTCAATTTTTATTTTATATTTTATTGATCATATAATTGAATATAAAAATCAATTAATTTATAACAGAACATTGATTGTTCTTATCTTGCTAAACTATTTGTGGACTATACTAGATAATAAAAAAATAATTATTTCATCATGTCAGTTGTTCATATGATATGAAGGGGTGATGATTTTTTTAAAATTTTTTACAAAAATTGATGTCCTCAGTGTGTGTAATGGTCCTATATTCATGGTTTTTTGTTCCCGCAAAAAAGATAAATTTTCAAATATGTTGCATCTTAATGAAATAAATATTTATCCTCAGGATTTTTTAATATTTCCTTAGGATGAATTAATTTTTTATAGGTAACTATCATATATTTTTTATTATTTATATAGTGAAATTATTTTATGAACTAGGTCATGTTGATCTTTTCTTCCAAATCATGTCTATATTATTAACGTGATCAATGTTATTTAGAAAATAACATTGATTTCACATGATAGAACTAGGTAACTAAAGTCAATCAATACATGAGTGATATGAACATTAATTTTATCTAAATTAATCATATCATGATACAAATTATACATGATATAATGAAAGTGATATAATTTTGATGTAAATTTCAATAAAATAATGTACTGATTACAATTTCATTTCTAATTCGTGGATAAATATTATTCCATATAATCTTTTGATAGATCATAGATTATGGATTTTTTAATATAGGTTATTTTTACGATGTTTAATCCAAATGATATTAAATCACATATTATTAATTCTTCTTCAATCACAAGGGATCCTCTATAATTTATTGAATATTTTAGTGTTTCTAAAAATAGTAATTACTATTGTTCTTACTTAATGGGTAAATATTACTAAAATTAATGGAATATTAATGAATCTAGGAACCAATGCCTGAAAAAATGATTATGGGTTTTATGAAATATTTAATTTATATTTTCTTTTATTCAAGGGTGAATGAATTCCAAAAATATTGGTAAATTGGTGTTTAAAATTTAAAAAATCATATTAAAAATATTTTTAGTGTTGCTTTTTATTTTCACCGCTCAATGACATATAGTTTGTTAGTGATTAAAATTTTTATGATATTGTTTTTTATCACCCCATCCTTTTACACATTAGTCAGTATTATTTATCATATATGTATTTTTTTTACTTCTCATTAATAATTTCATTATATTGGGAATCAATTTTCTATCCTTTCATCTACCATTTTTATTTTTATATTCCCATTTTCAAAGGATGTTTTTTAAATCAATTTTGGTGTTGTTCTCTTGTAAAGATATTATTAAATTTTTAACAATGTATCTCTATGTAATAAATGAATGGAATGTAATTTATTTAATTTTTGAGGATGTTCCACCATAAAAATGGGGTTTAAAATAATATGATGGTAATAACATCATTAATGTAGAACACTATACATTATGTGAAGTGTGATAATCAATGAAATAATAAAATTTTAATGTTATTTTTATAAAATAGATTATGAAATTTAAAGGGATGATTATTAATATCCATATTTGAAAATATAATTGATTTTATTAATTATGGTAATTTATTATATCATGTATACCAAATACGTACTCACTTATCAGTACTCTCGTTTTAGTCATAATATTTATTATTTCGAAAAAAATAGTCTCTATTTTATTTTTATATGAAATATATTAAAATATTGTACCATTAATAAAATTATTTTCGGAAAAAATTATACAATTACAAAATTCGTAATATCATTATTATTTAAAGGTGACATTTTTTTAATTTTTTAGATGATTGTTTTCATTGAATAATTTTACGTTATTGTCTTTGTAACAGTACCATTTATTTTTTTTAAATGTGTTAATTGAAATTATTTTTTTTTAAATTTTATTTAATTTTACATTTATATACATTAATTAAATATAATATAATTTATAAAATTTTAATCATCATGAAAATATATAGTTTTATATGTTCATATGTTGGATTGAAAAACATTTTCCTTAAAACTCTTTTTATAATGTAAATGTGTTTTTATAACAAAAAATTAGGGAAATTTATATTTAATTCTATATATTCTATCTTAAATCTATTATTATATAGATATTAGATGGCCTGGATTGGAATTTATTATTTTTCTCCTCTTATAAATTACATTTTAATAAAAATGGGTTTTCGTTAAGGATTGTGCACACATTGAAAATTATTTATTTATATTATAGAAAAATAATATCAAAAAATGAATTCAACACTTTTAATAATTATATTCAAAATAATTTAGTAGTATCAAAATAGTTTTTCCCTAATGGATAATATAAATATAAAAACTCTACTTCCACAGTTTAATACAAAATTTTATCTAGAGGGTGGAAAAAAGTAAAATAAAATTTTTTCAATTATACAAAAAAATAAATATTTTTTATGGATGATTATGTTAAAAAATAATATTATATTCACAATTATTTATTCAGAACATTATTTTTTTAAATATCATTGATTTATATTATTCAAATGATTTATGTAATTCAACGTGGGTCCTACCCATCAAAAATACAGGATAACGACATATCCAAACATAAAGATGAAAATTGATTATTATATCTTATCCATGAATTGTAATTCCACTAAATATATTATCCTAGATATGTTGTGTAGCATTATTAAACTAGCATAAGATTAAACTGTTCGATCTTGAAGGAACGAACTATTTTATGGTATTGGTAAAATAGATTCATATTTGAAATTCGGAATACAATTTTATCATAAAATCCAAAAGTATTCCCTTTATGAAAAAAATTTATAGCATTACAAATACCCTTCATATCTAATATAATAAACTACATGGAATCATGTTGAAAATTTTAATATATGAAAGGGTTCATCTCAAATTCATAATAATGTTAATGTAAATCAGAATCTAACTGCAATTGAAAAAAATTAAAGATCATAATAATAAAAGATTATTTAATGTTGAATCAATATTCACAAGGTCGTAAAAAATGACCATGGATATTAAAACTAACCTCATACTCAAATGGATTAACAATAATGATGCAATGACAAATTTAGGATGATTCTTCTATATTTTTGTATATTGAATATAATTATAATCATAATCTATCCTCAACTTTGTTTATGATTTTGGGAAGAAACCCATCTGATTAGGGTGAATATCTATACTCTTGGAAATTTAAATCTATGTGGAACCAAACACTAAGGAGTTTTCACCAATTGATTTCACCTCAACATACTACTGATACAATGAAGATATTTCCTATATATGTTCCTCACCCTTTGATTCATTTCTTATTCAATACATGCATGGATAAACAATATTACAAAATAAATATGACTTAAAAAATCAATAACTATTTATATGTTATATCTATAAAACCATATTAAAACTAACCATAAACCATTTACAAAATTATTTCTGAATGTATCATAAGATATAAACATCATTGTGGTAACAGACTCAATATGATATGTTGACATTGATGAAAATACATTAAATGAGATGATTGAGAATTTTTTTGTCGAAGACCTCTAATTAATGAAATAAGAATATAATATTCTTTTAAAAACACCATTTTCATTCAATTAAACACCTTCATTACCAAAATACCCAAAAAGATCATTATATTTTATGAATTAATTAATCATTCTATAATGAATTGGAAGAAAAAACTAATGCAATTCCAATAAGAGAAGAAACAACGTTTTAACCCTATTTGTTATTAATAGAACATTCCATTTGTTGTTTTTCAAATGAAAACACATAAAACATTTAAAATATCTTGTTTTTGTAATAATTTAATGAAATTAAAAATAGATATAAATTTCCCATTTTTATAATTTTATATAAATAAATATATAAATTGGTATCCAGAATATTGACTTGGAGAAAAACATTTAAGAATTAAATCATTAAATACTCGAGGTGTCGCATACCCCGTTGATCATTTACATCATTAAATCCATTAAAGATTAAAATTTAACAAACCATTATATTATTTGGTAATAAATAAATTAATGACATTATATGATATATATAATGAGATTTATACACCTTATAAAATATGAATTGTGTATAACATACAACTATACCTGAATGAATTGAGATTGAGATGTAGTCCCTTCCATTATGATTATATTAGTTTATTTTATTTAAAAAATTTTATAATATATATATTATTATTGTAAATTTATCATAGAACTATATTCATTTCAATAATACCATATATGAATTAAATATGACATTATATTACCATCTTATTAATAATACCGTGTTATGGTACATTTACTATAATCAATATAGTTTTTATTGAATTTTTATTTCAAATATTAAATATACTTTCACTAAATAGATCCTCAATACATTCCATTTAACTTGTGAATGAATAAAATCTTTTCAGGAGACAACATTCCACACATCCAAAAATAAAGTCATTTTTTTAAAAAAAAAATGTAATGAATGAGGGTATGTGTTATATCATAACTCAACAAGAATAAATAAATTATAAATATCATATATTTCATATGAAAATATAAATTTATTTATTTTTACCATTCGTTAAATGTTATAATTAATGAAGTAATGAAATTTTTTTATGAGGAGGTATCCCGCCTTAAATTCAAATGATGATTGTGCATCCCATTCACTGGAAGTGTGTGTGGGTGTAAGACATAAAATTAAAAAATCTATACATTTTTTATATTGAGGTTATTATGTAAACCTGATGTAAAAATATTTTTTTAGGCATATGGAATAAATATATAAAAAATGTTTGCTGATGAACATTAAGTCTTCTTTGGAAATCTCCTTTTATTTTTCAGAAAAATACTTTATTGGTTGGATTTATGCCCAATGGAAGTATTCTATGATAAATTTAGGAATTGTTTGAGAAGAAACAGTCATGGTTTGGTTGTTCTATAAGTCTCAATGTGGTGTGGGTAATTATGGAAGGAGGTTTCATTTTATAAATCAAGTGAGGGGAACTTTCATAAATCATCAAAATATTAATATATAATAATGATATTATAGATCCAAATCAACTAAATATATTATAAATTAATAGTAAAATACATTATTGACCATATATTATCTCCTCTTGGATTATATAAAGTTTTTTAGATTCAATAAAAATTTTATAAAATAATTTTCAATAAAATATCAATATTGTCAAATATTATACTATTTATTTACATGGACTCCAAATACATCAATAAAAATAAAAATTTCAAGTAAAAATATTTCACACATAGTTAATATACCCTTAATATATATAAAGTTAATTATAAAAATTAACTCACACCAAATATATCAAATGTCATAAATTTAAAAACAATTATTTGTTCTCAATTAAATAATTTTTTTTCATTATTGAAGATTAATTTATAGAATTTATAGAATTTTTTAAAATTTAAAAAAACATTATATCATGAAAATATAAATATTGAGATAAATATTCAAAATTATGTTCACTCAGATATTTATTTTTTCTATATATGAATAGAGAAACATATTAAATACAATGATGGTGACATTGTGTGGCTATATATTATTTAAATAATATTACATTTATTTAAATGGATAAGTGTCCATTATGAATAATTTAATAGAAGTGTCCCATATAAATGTGACAAATATACTATTAAAAAATAAAACCATTGTTCATAAAATTGGGTTATACTTTTCATAATCATAAAAAAATTATTGTATACATTTTAAAAAAATGATTGATTATTTAACATTTATATTACATTAATAAAATTTATTATTAGTATTTAATTTTAATTATAATGAAAAATATAATATCTCGAATATTTCTATGTTTTATTTTTGAATATTATATGGAAATATTTCGAGACAACGCCTTAAGACAGTATATCATTCTGAGGCCCAGTGAGCCCGGATTGGTTGTTTGAACTTTTTTTAAGTTATGTGAGTCCACACATTTTCGTAGTTACAGTAGTTCCCGAATGAATTCCTGGATTAAAAATATGAGGGAACCATTGCATCCAAGAAAATTGATTTTCCTATGAACAGCTTTAAAATTGACCGGCATGGGTCGAGGGAAAAATATAATTCTTGGATGATTTTAGTAAAATAAAATAAAATAAATTTGTGATGTTATTTTATTTTATTTGGAAACATCTACTGTAGTGCAGCAATGGGGTAGTCTGTTTTCGGAATTATTGTCATGTCAAAATGACTCAGAAACAGAAACATGATTCATTAATGACACAGAATGATGGAATGGTAAAACACATTCCATTATTTTAATGGATTAATCCAACTTTACTTGTTGGCCGAAGGTGGAGAGAAACTCTAGGGAATTCATAGGGCTTTGGAGAAAACTATTTGCGATGAACGATGGAAAATCAAAGATTTGAATCGGTGTGCCATTGAAGATGAAGGATCTAGGTGACCAAGGTCGTGTAACCCCTTTCATCTGCAATAGATCCCTTTTTGAGGTAGGGGTTGTTATTTTTATTCTCTTTTCCTTGTTTTTAAATTTAAATGACTATCACAAATCAACCATGAACATGTTGATCTGTGGATTCGAATGCTCTTGTGGGAGGATTTTATTGGTATGATTTTGGGGAATTGATCCATGTTGAATTTCGGTTAATTTATGCTCTTTTTAATCCTACTATCGTGTGAGGATCAACGTCCTGACAAACGAAGGTGGAGTTTAGTTCCTCATTTTTGTTTATTATAATTCTCCACATTTTTATCATGTGTTTTTCATGTTCTTCTTGAGGTGATGAACAACGGATCATTGTGCACCCATTTTGTGGTGGATCGATCCCATATTAAAGATCTGACGTCACAATGACCTGGAAGAGGTGTGACGATCCACTCTGATTCTTCTTATGCTACTGTCGTTGTTAATATTTATTTAATAACGTTTTTAAAAAAATATTGCTTTATTAACAAATATAAATCTATTAAATTTTTTGTTTATTATAGTGTTTGAATCGGAATAATAGATTGTATGGTTATATAATTTTATATTTTATTCATTTTTCAAAAAAAATATGATAAAACAAATATGAAGAACATGTTTTGAATCAAACATTCATTCCTAATATGAACGATATAATAATATATTTTTACAAAATATAATAAAAAAACTCATAATGAAAAAATGACATACAATTTATATTAATAGAATATCAAATCGCACCATAATAGAAATTCTATTCAGAAACAATGAAAAATGTTATTCATATTTGTATAAATAATTTAGATACTATCATTCCATTCAATGATGACCCTTGTTACAATGATGGATATAAAATTGGTCTTCTTATCTTCGATATCCATAGATGTGATGATCACTATCTATGTTCCAATACTCAGATGCCCAAAAGAGATATGGTTTTATTAACAACATATTTGGGGAAACATTAATCCTTGATATCAATGAACCTATCACTTTTTAGGATGTTTTAAATGATAATGATTTTTATAAATTGATCAGGGGTAGAAATTCTTAAATGGGTTATATATATAAATATCATATATAGGTTTTCAATAACCATTAGGTTCAAGTAATTCGTTTTGGGCATAAATGGTTATTCATTTATAACATGGGATCAATTTTAATGGTAGCAATAATAAGGTGCAACTAACTGAGAAGTGTTTTGGGAAATATTTATCTATAAACTATTAAATAACTATATAACATGTAATAATGTTGAAATTAATTATAATATTACATTCCCTACCATCCTTATTGGATTATGGAATATCTCAGGTAAATGTAAAAAATGTTTTCTATATGGGATCTTAGTTTAGTATTTCAATTTGAAACAACCTAGATTGTTTATTCTATAAGAGACATAAAAAAATGTATGCAATCTGTATAGATCCATGTGTGGATAGAAGAAGGAATTGGTATCATATAATGTTAATGTATATGAGGGAATATTGGATTTTTTATAGATAATATAAAGGGTTAGAAATGATTCCATTAGAAGTTCAGTGTTATTTCTATAGTCATTCAAATAATATAGTTCAATGAAAAAATGTCATTGGGAAATAGAATTCATGTTTTATTATCTACAATGACATGGTTATATTACATGGTCAAAATTGAATAAATACTTGAATATACTCATATTATATTTATAATCATCTATGTTGAAGATATAAATGTATAAACTAGTTATTTCAAAGATCTTATATTCAAAATAAGATGAAAAGTTATAATAAGTAACTACCAAATGTTGAATTAATTATCGTATAATGAGGAAATATTCCCTCTAGTAAGATTCTCCCAAACACATGGGAGTACAATTAATGAATAAATAGGATCCATTATGCTTCATTTTTGGGATTAACTAGTATGTTATGCATAGTACAAGGATTCATTTTCCATTTTCAATAATCATTTTGTAATGATACCATGATTATCTTGGATATGTGCATTAGGTAACATTAAAAACAATATAAATTTATAAAATATTTTTAAAGGATAAAATAGTTATGTATTGAGGAGATGTGATACTAGTGGTGATGGGATGTACTATGTTTATATTTATACAAATAATTATATTGTAACATCATTTCCCAGATATTAGTTTTTCATTAATTGTGTTTCTTTTACATGGAGAAGTTAATATAAGGATATCATTTTTGATTCAAAAATATAATGGGATATGATAATTTCTTCTCATGATTCTATAGAATAATTTTTGATACAAAATATTTTTCTTGGGCTTGGAATTATCATAATTGTGTCAACTGTGATTCAATATAGTATTAAAAATGGTTATATTGTTTATTTCATGAAGCATTGGCCACACCAACAGAAAAAACATACACATCCAAAATTTCTTTTTTTATTGAGTGTTGTAATGTAACAGTTAGTAGAGCATCCATAGAGGAAAATATATAAAAAATCAAAATTATATATACAGATATAAAATATAATGATACTCATGTGAAAAATATTGCGTTGATAGTTTTTCGTAGTTGGATATAGTGTATGTTGGATTTTAGTTCATGGGTTCCATAGACATAACTACTTTGTATGCAGAGATTAATAAGATATGTATATATTTGAAAAACTCAGATTATTATTATAGTAATATTTTTAATCCATTTGTATCTCATAATTAGATGGTATTTTCATAAAGAAAATGTCTCTTAAGAAATTTTTATAATAGTTCCTATTTATTCTGAGAACCATGAGATACTACAATTCTAATATTTGAAATTATATTTATTTTTATAGAATAATAATATTTGGTAGAAAAAGATTATATAAAACCCGAATTTCCATATGCTCCAAAAATATTGATTCGTCTCCTATTGTTGTCCGCACATTGGGATCTCAAGTGGAAGAGAGGATGAGGACTGAACCTCCAATATGAACACCTAATTTTATGACATTTATTGTGTATTAAAATTAATAAAATTTTGTATCAGTCTCATAAAACAATATTATTTATAATGTGTATCTTATAAATGAGTATTTAGACATATTTAAAAAATAATAAAATTGAATTAGTTAGTCATACCATGTGTCATAAGTTTATTTAGTTGTGTATTGTTTTTTGTTTGATCAAGATAGAATTTTTTTTAATGTGATGAGGAAGAGATATACTAAATCTCCTTGATTTCTAGGATATACTAACAATAATAAATACATTTCTATTTCTTGGTTTACTAAATTAGTTATTGGTCTATGATTTGGACCCATTTTAATATTTATTGGGTCCCAAAATTGATTCATGTTATATGTATCCTTATGTGTTACTTATAAGGACGAATAAGAGCTTAGGATTAAATTATCGACACATATACGGACCTTCACGAATCCATGTGTGAAAAATAATATGATAAAAAATAATATATTAAATTTTTCATGTCCTATAATAAAGGTTATTGAATATATTTCAATTTTTATATTATATTTTATTTATCATATAAATGAATATGATAATCAATTAATTTATGAAAGAACATTGAATTTTCTTGGGTTTCTAAATTATTTCTGGACAATACTAGATAATAAAAAAATAATTATTTTATCATGTCAGTTGTTCATTTTATATGAAGGGGTGATAATGTTTTTAAAATTTATTACAAAAATTTATGTCCATAGTGTGTGTAATGGTCCTATATTCATGGTTTTTTGTTCAAAGCAACAAAAATAAATTTTCAAATGTATTGCATCTTAATGAAATATATATTTATCCTCGTGATTTTTAAAATATTTCATTAGGATGAATTCATTTTTTATAGGTTTCTATCATATATTATTGATTATTTATATTGTGAATTTATTTTATGAACTAGGTCATGTTGATCTTTTCTTCCAAATCATGTCAATATTATTATTGTGATCAATGTGATTTAGAAAATAACATTGATTTCAAATTATAGAACTAGGTAATTGAATTCCATCAATACCTGAGTGATGTGAACATTAATGTTATCTAAATAAATCATATCATGATAAAAATTATCCATGATATAATGAATGTGATATAAATTTTTTGTAATCTTCAATCAAATGATGTACTGATTAAAATTTCATTTCTAATTCGTGGATATATATTATTCAATATAATATTTTTACAGATCATGGATTGTGGATTTTTTAATATAGGTTATTTTAATGATGTTTAAACCCAATGATATTAAATCACATATTTTTTATTCTTCTATAATCACATGGGATCCTCTATAATTTGTTGAAAATTTTAGTGTTTCCGAAAATAGTAATTACTATTGTTCTTACTTAATAGGAAAATGTTATTAAAATTAAAGGAATATTAATGAATCCTGGAACCATTGCCTGGAATAATGATTATGGGTTTTATGAAATGATAAATTTATATTTTATTTTATTTAACGGTAATTGAATTCCAAAAATATTGGGAAAATGGGGTTTAAAATTAAAAAAAATAATATTAAAATTATTTTTTAGTGTTGTTTTTTATTCTCACCCCTCAATGACAAATGGTTTAGTAGTGATTAAAATTTTCATGATATTTTTATTTATCACCCCAAACATTTACACATTATTCAATATTATTTATCATATATGTCTTTATTTTCACTTCCCATTAATTTTTTCATTATATTGGGAATAAATTTTCTATCCTTTCATATAACATTTATATTTTTATATTCCCATTTTCAAAGGATGTTTTTTAAATCAATTTTGGTGATTTTATCTTATAAAGATATCTTTAAATTTTTAAAAATGTATCTCTAAGGAATCAATAGATGGAATGTAATTTATTTAATTTTTGAGAATGTTCCACCTTAAAAATTGGTTTTAAAATAATACGATTGGTAATAGAATCATTAATGTAGAACACTATGAATTATATGACCTATGATATTCAATGAAATAAAAAAAATTAATGTTATTTTTATAACATAGATTATGAAATTTAAAGGGATGAATATAAATATCCATATTTGAAAAAAAAATTGATTTTTTTAATTATGGTAATTTATTATTTCATGTTTACCAAATAAGTACTCACTTTTCAGTATTCTCGTTTTAGTCATAAGATTTATTATTTTGAAAAAATAATCTCTATTTTTTATATGAAATATATTAAAATATTGTACCTTTAATAAAATTATTTTCAGAATGAAAGAATATAATTACCAAATTCATAATATCATTATTATTTTAAGGTGACATTTTTTGAATTTTTTAGATTACTGTTTTCATTGAATAATGTTAAATTATTTTCTTCGTAGTAGTACCTTTAATTTTTTAAAAATGTGTTAATTAAAATTATTATTATTTTTTGAAATTTTACTTAATCTTACATTTATATACATTAATAATATATAATATAATTTATAAAATTTTAATCATCATTAAAATATATATTTGTATATGTTCATATGTTGGATTGAAAATCTTTTTCCTTAAAACTCTTTTTATAATGTAATTTTTTTTTATAATAAAAAATTAGGAAACTTTATATTTTTTAATTTATAATTTATATTTAATTCTATAGATTCCATCTCAAATGTATTATTATATAAATATTAGATGGCCTGGATTGGAATTTAATATTTTTTTCTACTTATAAATTACATTTTCATAAAAATGGGTTTTTATTGAGGATTGTGCACACAATGAAAATTATATATTTATATTATAGAAATATAATCTCAAAAAATGAATTCAACACTTTTAATAATTATATTAAATATAATTTAGTAGTTTAAATTTTTTTTTTCCAAATGGACAATATAAATAGAAAAACTCTATTACCACCGTTTAAGAGAAACATTTTTCATGAGGGTGGAAAAAAGTAAAATAAAATGTTTACAATTATACATAAAAATAAATATTTTTTATGGATGATTATGTTAAAAATTATATAATATTCAGAATTATTTATTCGGAAACTTAAATTTTTTTCAAGATTATGGATTTATATTATTCAAATGATTTTAGTAATTCAACGTGGGCCCTACCCATCACTAATACAAGAGAATGATTTATCCAAACATACACATGAAAATTAATTATTATATCTAATCCAGGAATTGTAATTTCACTGAATCCATCATCCTAGATATGTTGTGTAGCATTATTAATCTATCATATGATAAAACTGATCGATCTTGAAGGAATGAACTATTTTTTCGTATTGGTAAAATAGATTCATATTTGAAATTCAGAATACAATTTTTTCATTAAATCAAAAAGTATTCCATTTATGAAAACCATTTATACCATTACATATACCCTTAATATCTAATATAATAATCTAAATAGAATCATGTTGAAAATTTTAATATAAGAAAGGTGTTATATCAAATTTATAATAAGGGTATTGTAAATCAGAATCTACCTTCAATTGATAAAAAATAATAATGATCAGAATAATAAAAGATTATTTAATGCTGAATCAATATTCACAAGCTTGTAAAAAATGACCATGGATATTAAAACTAAACTCATTACTCAAATGGATTAACAATAATGATGCAATTACTAATTTTGGATGATTCTACTATATCTGTGTATATTCTATATATTTACAATCATAATCTATCCTTAACTTAGTATATGATTTTTGGTAGAAATCCATCTGATTTGGGTGAATATTTATACTCTTAGAAATTTAAATCTATGTTGAACCAAACACTAAGGGGTTCTCACCAATAGATTTCACCTCAATAGACTACTGATGCAACGACGATATTTTCTATATATGTTCCTCACCCTTTGATTCATTTCTTATTCAATACATACATGGATAATTAATATAACAAAATCAATATGACTTAAAAATCAATATCTATTCATATGTTATATCTATAAAACCATAGTAAAACAATCCATAAACCATTTACAAATTTATTTATGAATATATCATCAGATATAAACGTCATTGTGGTACCAGACTCAATATGATATGTTGACATAGATGAAAATACATTAAATGAGATGACTGAGAAATAATTTATTGAAGAACTCTAATTAAACAAATAAGAATATAATATTCTTTTAAAAACACAGTTTTCATTCAATTAAACACTTTCATTTCAAAAATACCAAAAATGCGAAATATTTTTTATGAATTAATTAATAATTAGTTATTTAATTGGATGAAAAAACTAAAGTAATTCCAATGGGAGAAGAAACATCATTGTCATCCTATTTGTTATGAATAGAACATTCCTTTTATTCTTTTTCAAAAGGCTACACATAAAAAATTTAAAAGATATAATTTTTGGTAATCATTTAATGATATTAAAAATATATATTAATTTTCATTTGTTATAATTTTATATAAATAAACATATAAATTGGTATCAAGAATATTGACATGGAGAAAAACATTTGAGAATTAAATCATTAAATACTCAAGGTGTCACATACCTCATTGATCATTTACATCAATAACTCCATTAATGATTAAAATTTTACAAACCATTATATTATTTGGTAATAAATAAATTAATGACATTATATGATATGTAGAATGAGATTTATAAACACCTTATAAAATATTAATTGTGTATAACATACAACTATTCCTGAATGATTTGAGATTTAGATGTATTCCCTTCAATTATGATTATATTAGTTTATTTTATTTAAAACATTTTATAATAAATATATTATTATTATAAATTTATCATATAACCTTATCCATTTCAATAATACATTATATGACTTAAATATTACATTATATTACAATTTTATTAAAAATACCATGTTATGGTACATTTACTATAATTAAAATAATATTAATCGAATTTGTTTTTCAAATATTACATATACATTCACTAAATCGATCCTCAATACATTCCATGTAACTTGTGAATGAATAAAATCTTTTGAGGAGACAGCATTCTACACATCCTCAAATGACGTTATTTTTTAAAAAAAATTAATGATTGAAGGTATGTGTTATATAATAACTCAACAAGAATAAATAAATAATAAATATCATATATTTCATATAAAAATATAAATTTATTTATTTTTACCATTAATTACATGTGTTAATTAATGAAGTAATGAAATTGGTTCGTGAGGAGGTATTCTGCCATAAATGACAATGATGATTGCACATCCCATTTGAGAGAAGTGTGTGTGGGTGTAGGACATAACATTAAAAAAAATCTATACATATATTATATTGATGTTATTATGTAAACCTGATGTAAAAGATTTTGATGGGCTTAAGTAATAAATATCTAAAAAATGATTGTTGATGAAAGTTACGTCTTCTTTGGGAATCTCCTTTTATTTTTCAGAAAAATTCTTCATTGGTTGGATTTATTCCCAATCCGTGTATTATATGATAAATTTAAGAATTTTTGGAGAAGAAACAGTCATGGTTTGGTTGAGCTATAAGTCTCAATGTGGTGTGGGTAATTGTGGAAGGAGGTTTCATTTTATAAGTCAAGTGAGGGGCACTTTGTTAAATCATCAAAATTTTAACATATAATAATGATATTATAGATCCAAAACAACTAAATATATTATATATTAATAGTAAAATACATTATTCACCATATATTATCTCCTATGTGATTATATAACGTTTTTAGATTCGATAATTATTTTATAAAATAATTTTCAATAAAATATCTATATTGTCATATTTTATACTATTTATTTAATTGGACTCCAAATACATCAATAAAAATAAAAATTTCAAATAAAAATGTGTCACACATATTTAATATATCCTTAATATATATAAAGTTAATTATTCAAATAAACTCACACCAAATATATCAAATGTAATAAATTGAAAAATAATTATTTGTTCTCAATTAAATAATTTTTATTTGTTATTAAAGATTAATTTATAGAATTTATATTATTTTATAAAATTGAAAAAAAAAATTATATCAGATAATATATTTATTGAGATAAATATTCAAAATTATGTTCACTCACGTCTTTATTTTTTCTATATGTGAATAGAGAAAAATATTAAATACAAGGATGGTGACATTTTGTGGCTATGTATTATTTAAATAATATTACATTTTTTTAAATGGATAAGTGTCCATTAGGAAAATTTTAATTCAAGTGTCCCATTAAAATGTGACAAATGTACAATAAAAAAATAAAACCCTTGTTCATAAAATTGGGTTATTCTTTTCATAATCATATAAAAATTATCGTATACATTTTAAAAAAACGATTGATTATTTTACATGTATATTACATTAATATAATTTATTATTAGTATTTAATTTTAATTATAAGGAAAAATATAATGTCTCGAATATTTCAATGTATTATTTTTGAATATTATATGGAATTATTTTGAGACAACGCCTAATGACAGTACATCATTCTGAGGCCCAGTGAGCCCGGATTGGTGGTTTGACCCTTTTTATATTATGTGACTCGACACATTTACGTAGTTGCGGTAGTTCCCGAACGGATTCCTGGATTAAAAATATGAGGGAACCATTGCATCTAGGACAATGTTTTTTCTTAATAATGGGTCTAAAATTTACCGGCATGGGTTGAGGGAAAAATATAATTCTCGGATATTTTTAGTAAAACAAAATAGAATAAATTCGTGATTTTATTTTATTTTATTTGGAAACATCCACTACAGTGCATCGATGTGGTAGTTGTTTCATGAATTACTGTCATGTCATAATGACTCATAAATGGAAAGATGATTCATTAATGCAGCAGTGTGATGGTATACTGAAACACATTCCATTATTTTAATGTATTAATCCAACGTTGCTTGTTCGGAGAAGGGGGAGAGAAACTCATGGGAATTCATAGCTCTTTGGAGAAAACTCTTGGCGATGAACGATGGAAAACCAAAGATTTGAATTGATTTGGAATTGAAGATGAAGAATCTTGGTGTGGAAGGCCGTGTGACCCCCTTCGTTAGAAATAGATCTCTTCTTGAGGTAGGGGTTGTTATTTTGATTCTCCTTTCCCAGTTTTTGAATTTAAATGACTATACCATATCAACCATGAACATGTTGATCTGTGGATTCGAATGCTATTTTGGGAGGGTTTTATTGGTATGATTTCAAGGAATTGATCCATGTTTAATTGGGGTTGATTTATGCTTTTTTTTATCCTACTAACGGGTGAGGATCAATGTCCTGACGAACGACAGTGGGGGTTAGTTCCTCATTTTGGTTTATTAGATTTCTCCCCATTTTTCTCTTGTGTTTTTCATGTACTTCGTGAGGTGATGAACAATGGATCATTGTGCACCCATTTTGTGAAGCATTGATCTGAAATTAAGGATCTGACATCCCAATGACCTAGCAGAGGTGTGACGATGGTAGCAGAAGAAGAATCAGACCGTCAGAACGAAGATCAGAGCCTCTAAGAAGGCACGCCACGAGAAAGCATCGATTTTGGAAAATTCTAGAATACACAACGTGTGCTTCTGAAGAACATGTCACGTAGTACCGGCTGTGGTGGTTAGGGTTTCAGGGTTTAGATAGGAATCACACGGTGTTTTACCCTGGTCAGACGTCGTGTTGGACCTTCCTCGAGACTTAGTGCATATTTTGTAAAGTAACGTGACATGGAATGGACTACATGGCTTTGGAACACAGCGTGTAGACCCTACGTAGCATTATAGAGGCGACGAAGTGGGACTCGGTGGGTATCTATGGGATTCACGACACGAGATGGATTACATGACCGTGTTCTACACCACACGGTCAGGCGAGGCTAGTAACGCTGGTCACCACATGTACCAATTACACGGGTTGGCGTACATTGGTTAAGATTGTGTACATGTACATGACAAAATTACACGGACTAGACCCTAGCTACTCGGACACGGCGTGTATTTCATACCACATGCAGTGTAACGACTTTTTTCTACACGACCAGCCTTATGACATGGGTCATTTTACATGGGCAGTACCCTGGGTCTGAAGACATGGAGTGTTACTTTTTCAATGAGTAGTGTACTTTTTGGAAAGTGTCTTGGTCACCTTGTCCACCGTATCTCAGGCATGTTTCGTTTATTTTAGTGTCCCTTCTTCCCATTCCCCTAAATGTTAGACATCATTTCCTTCTAAAGGTTTATGAACCCTTTAGTAGGACTTTCTATGATAGAGTCAGGCATCCATCTGAGAGGTCTCGAGCGAGATCATCTATCCATTCTTGAACCTTTGTAGAGTCATACATCAATGTGACCAACTCCACTAGGTGTTGATCCTCTACCTTGAAGGTCAATTCTGATGAGTCTTGATATCCCACATGGCCCTATCAGTGATCATCATTATGTATCATAATCTTTACCCACTCAAAAGTGTGTCTCCTATAATGAGTGTATATATCTATCATGATATTTATCCAAAAGGATTGAGTTATCCCATAATGAGTGTGTCTATCTCTCGTTTCTTTTACCGATGAACGGTGCTTCTCGGACAGACATCATCAGAGCTATCAGACTCATGGAGTGATTTCTCCCGTAATAACTGCTTCATGTAATATTCAAACTGAATCCCTAGAAGGAGTATGCAGTTGTGTGAATTGTCTCTAGACCGCGTGTCTAGGATTTGAGTATATCTGGTTTGTGTTTTTATACTATATTTTATATAGACATATACTGTGCAGAGATGATTGTACCTTCAATTTTTTATTAATATGTGGTTTTCAGGGTCCTCTACTAAATATTGTTATACTCGCCAATGAACGAGATTTGCCCGTACTTGTCATGTCTTGTGAAGACGAGCATCCTTTGGTAAGAGTCCATGGTGGACTAGGACAGGACTGGGCTTACTGTGTTCTCTACAGGCTAAGGCATTCCTACTACTACAAGTATAATTCTCAGTACCTCTTATGTTTCTAGGTTCGACATTGTAGTTATACGAATGTTATTATTGGTGGACTTTTATTCTGGCACAGTTTACTTTTAGTACTTTACATTCTATCATACTATGTTGGTTGGGTTTAGTCGTATAAATTCATTTTGTTCCATAGTGGGTTTTTTTACATTCCATCATTTCATGGCTTGGAGATGTGTTTGTCTGTACATGTACTTAAAAAATTCCTCCCATTATAGTAATATGCATACACGGTGCTATTCACGAGCACCTGGCCTATTGGAGGTTGGCTTGGGGATTCATATAGTGCGCAGCACTAGGACGGGTCATGGCAGAGAGGTATTAGAGGTGCTCGGTTGTACCATAGGACCAAGAGTCCATGATATTGGTTTGGGGAAATAGTGTTAATTGTTTCAGTATTGGCTTTTTGTCAAGAGACTACATTGGTTTTGCGATGACACACATATCATTACACCAGGACTCTGATAAACATGTTTTTCAACTCAGTACATGAAAACACTAGTTGTAGGGAAGTAAAAAATGGTACATACACCATATAGTAATGTGTTTTGTTTTTATTGTACATTGTGTCATCTATCATGATACACTCATTGACTATGGTACATGTTGTTTCTATAATGGATGCCTCTACAATGCATACAAACATGGATTCAATAGTTTGATAATTATGATGACCCCCTTAGTGACAAGGATTTGATATAGGGACCAGTTCCCCGGGCGTTTCCACCAAGCGGTGCTCCAGCTATACCACCAAAAGTGGAGAAGCTCGTGGTACCTACACTGCCGACCGACGAGGGGCATAGGATGAGCGTGTTCCATGAGTTCTAGAAACAGATACCCATCATGTTTCAAGGTGTGCCCAAAACTCCGGAGGCTGAGGACTAGCATAATGTAGTGAACATAGTTTTCCATCTAGCGGGGACACTAGTGGACCAAATGGTGATCCTAGGAGCGATCCTTCTTCCGAGTTTTGAGGGACGATGGTGGATTCTGACCACAAAGACTCACGGAAAGGAGACTATTTCATGGATGGAGTTCGAGCGACTCTTTATGGAGAAGTTCTCTCTGGTCACGTTGTGAGTAGTATGCATCCAGTCGATTCTTCATCTTCAGCATGGTAGAATAACTGTAGCTGACTATCCATTGAGGTTCACCAACCTCTCCAGGTACTCGATGGATATGGCTAGGGATCAGTACATCAAAGATCAGACAATCGATTGAGGTCTCCAATAGGACATCCAAGTTAGTGATGTGCCTCAATGCATTCTGACTCATGCTGGAGTGCTCATGCGGGCCTTGGTGATCGAGGTATTCTTAGAGGATCAGAGACAATTGACGGTGGTTAGCAGTAGGCTGATAGGTGTAGAGACCTCTGCAGTAGGGAGACGATGTCCGGCACATGGATTTGGATGTTTGAAACATCATAGGAGGACCCAGGATAGTGGAACGATAGTACAAGGCTATCAGGATGGATCCAGTCAGTGCAAGGATAAGAGATGTTACATGTGTGGCCTGGGGTGTCACACAGATGGTGTATATGACTGTGTACTCCACCACATGTCATGGCGAGGCTAGTAACGTGGGTCACCCCATGTACCTATTACACGGGTTGGCGTACATGGGTTGAGGTTGTGTACGGGAACATGGAAAGCATACACAGAGCCGACCCTAGTTACTCAAACATGACGTGTAATCCGTACCAAATTCCATGTACTAAATTTTTTAACACGACTAGCCATATGACACAAGACTTTGTACACATGTACTACCTAGGTTCTGAAGACACAACAAGTGACTTTTTCTACACACCATGTACTTTTTGGAAAATGCCTTGGTCTCTTTGTCTGTCGTATATTGGGCATGTTTTTTTTGGGTTAGTTCCCCTTCATCTCATTCCCCTGAAATTCAGGCATCGTTTCTATCTACAGGAGTATGATCTGATAATTAGTACATTCTGTGATATAATTAGGAATCCATCGGAGAGGCCCTGAGTGATATCCTCTATCCATTCATGATACAAGGTAGAGTCAGTCTTCGATGTGACAAACTCCACCAGTCGGCAATACTCTACCTAGAAGGTTAATCTGGATGAGTCGCGGTTTCTGACATGGTCCTTGTAGTGATCCACATCTTTTTATTGTGATCTTTCCCCACTCAGGAGTGTGTCTCCAGTAATAACTGTTTCTATATATCCTTATCTTTCTCTCTCTGGAGTGTGTTCTCCCATAATGAGTGTGTCTATATATCGGGGATTTTTCCGGGGAATAGTGCATCTCATATGGACTTTATCAGAGCTATCAAAATCATAGAGTCAGTTATCCCGGAATTAGTGCTTGGTGAAATCTTCGAACTGATTCCCTATGTCACGACCCATCCTCGGGGCTCGTGTCGTGACTACCCCAAGCCCGCCTTCCATAGGCCAGGGGCTGGCGACTAGAACCAAGGCGTAAATCCCAGAAAAAAGGGAAGGCATTCCCATTGTAAAGTAAACAAGCACCTCAGAGTAAGCAAGTAGAAAAAGTAAATACTAAGTAAAAACTAGTACAACAGTAAGTGTGGAAAAGTAAATGGGCCAGTATAAAAACCCAAACTGAAAGTAAAGTACAACTCGAAAGGGGAAAACATCAACTGAAAAGTAAAAGAGGCTACACCGAGCTGTCCACTAGAAATCCCACCTGAAGGGTGGGTACAGATAGCTCCACTGCTCCTCGGTTCCAGTCGACCGCTCTGTGTACGTCTTGCCCAGTGGTCCACCTCCAGGTACCGTCCTGCTCCGCGAGCCTCCACCACGATCAACGATGTCCGTCATCTGCAACCAACAAAACGTAGTGCAGGCATAGCCCGTGTAGGGGTGAGTATAAGCTACTTAGTAGGGACCCCGAGACCCCCGAAGGTCTCCCAAAATTTACAAAGGATAAACCACAACGGAAAGATACAATCACGAAGTAACAACCGACACTGCTTAGGTATATTCCCATACAAATAACTAAGTCATCAATTCCAGAACGCTCCAACCTCCGAGCCCAAGTATAACCCAGTCCACACAAGAATGTATACGTATTCCACATAGGAAAGCAAAATGTAATCCACACAGGATAGCACAACACAATCCACATAGGAATGCAAATAGGTTTCAGCTCACACAGATATACTTCTTCGAAGACGATAGAGATGATCACTGATCCATCTAAGTCGTCGGACCCACAAAGGATCGATAGGTACTAACCCCCACAATGACCCACACAAGATTGGTAGGAAACTAACCCCTGCAAAGACCCACAC
This sequence comes from Viscum album, assembly GCA_963277665.1. Taxonomy (NCBI): domain Eukaryota; kingdom Viridiplantae; phylum Streptophyta; class Magnoliopsida; order Santalales; family Viscaceae; genus Viscum; species Viscum album. Next base: position 175,143,383 of record OY728135.1, on the reverse strand, counting down.
AGTATCGGACCCACACAGGATCTGTAGGCGTTGGCTCACACAGAACCACTCAGCACTGACCCACACAGGATCGGACCCACACAGGATCGGTAGCACTGATCCACATAGGATCGCTGAGTGTTGTAGTCATCACCGTCGAATCCAGTGAGGATCTCTGTACAGTCATCGTCGTCATAGTAGCAGTCGTAGCCAACACTAAGGTTCCCGCACACAGCAAGCTCGTTCGGGAGGGTCCGCTTTACGAGCTGAGATGCTGATACATCAACTGAAACATATTCTAGAGTTGATGTATCCAAAAGTCTTGTATCTCCAACAGGAACTCAACGTCGCAGATGGCGCGTCAATCAGACGCCCGGTCTGAGAGTTATTGGCTTTTTCATCCTAGAGGCCTAGTTGGGTTTTAAGGTAAAACCAACCCGACCGTACTCCACCTACGTCCAAACCTCGGGCAAAGTAATCCAAAAGATCCTTGTCACTTAGAGGAATCCATCAAAGTTGAGGTCACGTCAATCGGACGTCCGAAGCTCAAGAGATTAGCGTTTCCACTCCGAGGGCTCGGTTGGTTTCGTGTACGAACCAACCCCGCCAAACACAAATTATTCTAAAACCTTGAGTGTGATATACCTAAACGACAGCCTCGATTCAAGGATCACATCACAACTGATGGTGCGTTTATTGGAGGTCTGTAGCCCATGTTATGGGAAAAAGACCGTAGACGGTCTGAAAACTGGGGTTTCGGGCCCGGACCGACACGTCCCGAGACCACCCGGTCGGCCGAAACCGGGCCGACCTGCCCCGGTCCGGGTCGGCCCGGCCCATCGCGGCCCGGCCTGGCCTGGGATCGGCCCGACTGGGCACAGCGCGCCCGGCGCGCTGACAGCTCGACCGAAGGCCGAGCTGTTGGCAGGGGGTGGGGGGGGCGCCTGCCCCCCTTGTGTAACTGTGTCCCCCCATTTATGGGGGCCATTTGAAGTCCGGTAGGGGGAATTAATTCCCCCAGCTTCTCCCTTTCTGGCCGGCCCGACCTGGCCGGCCGGTTCCTGCTCAACGGGACCGGCGTTGGCCGGTCCCCTTCCAGCTCCAACGCTGGTGGCCTGGTCCGGCCACCGGTCACCTTGCTCCACCGCGTCCCGGAACTGGTCGTGGTCCTTGTCGTCCGGCACGATGCGACAGCACCGCGCCCCTCCTCCGCAGCCACGCTCCAGCCACGGCATCTTCGGTTTTCTTCGGCGCGGCGCGACGGCGTCGCGTCCTTGAACTTCTTTCCACGGCGCGGCGCAACGGCGCCGTGCCTTTTCCTTTCTCTTGACTCCACGTGGTGCGACGACACCACGCCTTCCCGTACCAATCCACAAAGGAATCCGTCATGAAATAAGGAGGAGCTTCGGCCGTGTTTGTGCATTCCGACCCCCTCGCGTTATTCGAAAACAATTGGTTTTAAACCACGAAGATCGTCAAGTTGGTGTTCAACAGCAATTAAATAAATAAAACCCCTACCTCAGTTTCATGAACGGTGCACATCAATGAGCCGTGGAAGAGAGGATCAAGGAAGTCGAACGTCTATTTCGTTGTCGTCAAGGTGATTCCGAAGAGGAAACGTCATTGGAGATGTTCTTCGTGTTCTTCGGTGGAGATGTTCTTCTTTGAAGAATGGTGTTTTTCGTCAGAGTCCAAGGTGTTCTTCACATTCTTTGTCAAAGTTGAAAAAGAATAAGACTTCCTCAAACCCTTAACCCTTTCTCTCCCAAGTCTCCACACCAGAAAAACTAACCCAAAAATAAAATAAGTCTCCCACTTATTTTATTAACACAACATAGGTTTTGGAAATCAAGAGTTTGAAAAATCAAAACCCACATTTAACTCACATTAGGTATTAACATGTGTTGTTATAAATTAAAGAGGTGATAAGTTGGAAAAACATAAATGGGGGGTTAAGGAGTTAAAAAAAGGGTGAAGGTGAAAGGTTGGGGCTCTTGTGGGCCCCACATTTCAATTATCCACACATGGGAAGTTGGGTGGATGTGGGTCCCACACCAACTTCCCATGGGAGAAATTAACCACCTTGAAATAAAATAAAATTGATCCAACAATTTTATTTACTTCATAATTAAACCCCATAAATTAACTTCTTCTCCCGCAAAAACACAACTACGGTAATGGTTCCCTTAAGCGATTAAAGGCGTTGCGAGTTCATTGGTGCCATCAGATTTCAATCCTGAGCACCAGTTAAAAAGATAGGAATTTCCGCTCGTTCGCTCACTGAACGTACATGAGCTAAACTTCAGATAGAAATTTCGGGCACTCCGAGTCTCGGAATCAAGTTCCATCTAAAACTGTATTCTTGTAAAATTCTAAAGAAAATTAAGAAAAAATTTCCCTAGAATTTTACGGGGCTTTACATTACTCCCACCTCAGGGATTTACGTCTCTGTAAAGATACATTGAAAACTATGTAAACAAATGTGGGTACTCAGCATGCATCTGAGCCTCCCGCTCCCAAGTGCCCTCCTGGAGGATCCCATGTTGAAATCTAATGCGCACTAGAGGAATCGATCATCCACATAGAACCCGCTCTTGTCGATCCTCGATCTCCACCGGGACCTCCACAAAAGTCGCCCCATCATCAACATCTAGCTCCCCATGGTCAATGATGTGCGTCGAGTCGTGCACGTATCTCCTCAGCTGAGATACGTGGAAGACGTCGTGCACCCGGTGCAACTGAGGTGGTAGTGCCTGGCGATAAGCCACCTCGCCAATCCTGCTGAGTACCTGGAACGATCCGATGAAGCATGGAGACAACTTGCTGCCTCGACCAAATCTCTGTAATCCACGTCGAGGTGAGTCACGCAAAAAGACGTTGTCGCCATCCTCGAACTCTAGTGGCCTCCGCCTCCTGTCAGCATAAGACTTCTGCCGACTCTAAGTTGTCCTCATCCTTTCCTGGATGACCTGGACCTTTTCTGTCGTGGCCTGGACCATCTCCGGTCCCACAAGTGCTGACTCCCCAGGGTCTGTCCTGCTCAATTGAGATCTACATGGTCAGCCGTACAATTCCTCGTATGGTGCCATTCCGATGGTGGAGTGGAAGCTGTTGTTGTACGCGAACTCCACCAAGGGTAGGTGGTCCTCCCAGCTGTGACCAAAGTCGAGGACACATGCGCAGAGCATGTACTCGAAAGTCTGAATGGTCCTCTCTCTCTGACCATCCTTCTGAGGGTGAAAGGCTATGCTCAGACGTAGCTACGTCCTGAAGGCCTCCTGCAATCTCTTTCATAGTCAGGAATTAAAACGAGAATCTAGATCGGAGATGATAGATGAGGGAAAACCGTGAAGTCGAACAATCTCCTGAACGTAAAGACGTCCCAAGCTCTCCATTGATCCATGCTCTCTAATGGGTAAGAAGTGAGCCGACTTGGTGAGTCAGTCGACAATCACCCAGATGGAGTCGTGACCTCTGGAAGTGCGTGGAAGTCCAGTCATGAAGTCCATAGATATTTCGTCCCACTTCCACTCCGGAACCTCCAAGGGCTATACCAAGCCTGCTGGTACCTGATGCTCTGCCTTCACCTGCTGGCAGGTGAGGCATCGTGAAACGAACTCTGCCACAGCCTTCTTCATGCCTGGCCACCAGTGTTGTCGTCTGAGATCCTGGTATATCTTCTCCACTCCGAGATGTACCGCCAAGGGAGAAGTGTGAAACTCTCTCAGCACCTCCTCCTGTAAAGCAACTGGTACCATGGTACATCCTCTAAAAAAGATGTCGTGCTCTACTCCAAAGGAGAAACCATAAGGTGCCTGTCCTGAGGATATTTGTGCACGTCGCGTCTCACAGTCAGCATCCCCACGTTGTGCCTATCTGACCTACTGTAGTAGTGGAGGAGTGACTGTGAGATTCTGAAGGAAGGCTGCTCCATCTCTATCCACAAAGGATATCTGAAAAGTGGCTAGCTTCTCTGTTTCCTCCTCAAGTTGTTGAATTCCCGTCCTCCTGCAGAGGGAATCGGCTACCACGTTCCCCTTTCTAGGATTATAGACTATCTCAATGTCATAGTCCTGGAGGATCTCGAGCCATCGCCGCTGTCTCAGATTAAGTTCTTTCTGTGAGAAGATGTACCTAAGACTCTAGTGGTCAGAAAATACTGTAAAGCACTCACCCATCAGATAGTGTCGCCACGTCTTCTGGGTGAAGACCACTGCTGCTAACTCCAGGTCATGGGTAGCATAGTTCTTCTCATGCGTCCTCAACGGACATGATCCATAGGCGATCACCGCCCGATCCTGCATCAGGACACATCCGAGTCTGGTCCCTGATGCATCACAGTAGACTACGTACCCTACTCCCTCCTCAGGAAACCTCAAGATAGGTGCGCTGATCAACCGTTCTCTCAGCTCTTAGAAGCTCTACTGACATCTGTCTGACCACACGAAGGGTTTCCCCTTCTTTTTCAATGCTGAGAGTGGTGCCACAACTCTGGAGAAGTCTGTCACAAATCTCTGATAGTATCTAGCTAGACCCAATAAACTCCGCACCTCCGTCACACTCTTGGCTGGCTCCCAAGCTACCACTGCCTCGATCTTTGCAGGATCCACTGCAACTCCGGCTCAAAGATGATCTGTCCCAAGAAGTGGACCTCACGTATCCAGAACTGGCACTTCGAGAGCTTAACATAAATCTGGTGCTCTCGGAGTGTGTCTAGTACAACCCGCAAGTGGTAGGTGTGCCCCTCCTCAATCATCGAGTAAATCAAAATGTCGTCTACGAAGACCATGACAAATCGATCGAGGTATGGCTGAATGATCCTGTTCATGAGGGCCATGAACACTGCTGGAGCATTGGTTACGCCGAAGGGCGTAACCAATAACTCATAATACCCATACCGACACCTGAAGGTCGTCTTCTATACGTCCTCATCTCGAACTCTGAGCTGGTAATAGCCTGACCTAAGGTCTATCTTCGAGAACCACCGTGCTCCATTGAGCTGATCAAAGAGGTCATCAATTCTCGGTAGCGGATACTTGTTCCTCATGGACACCTGTTTCAGGCGACGATAGTCGACACACAGTCGCAAGCTCCTATATGCCTTCTTGGCGAACAATATCGGGGATGCCCATGGTGAAACACTGGGTCGGATAAACCTCTTGCCTTGCAAGTCCTCCAAATGTACCCGTATCTCTCGAAGCTCAGTGGGGGCCATCCGAGAGGCTGGATTCGATATCACGGTTGTCTCGGGGTAAAGTTCAATATAAAATCTACCTCTCTGTGAAGAGGTAACCCTGGAACGTTGTCGGGAAAAACGTCCTCAAACTGATCCACCACTGCAGGAAAACCAGGACTCTGCACGTCAACTTCTCCTAGGATGAGGCTAGCCAACTGATGAGTGATGGGCTGTCCTCTACTCTGCGAGAGTCCATCATGTGCTGCAAAGGCTTACTTCTTGCCGGTGAAGGTGAACCTGCTCTCGTCGGTGCGTACACATCGCACCTTGGGCCTAATACAGTCAATCTGTGCATGGAATGTAGACAACCAATCCATGCCCAAGATGACTTCCTAAGGCCTAGACGCTACTACACAAAGATCCCAGCCGAATCTCTCACCTCCTAGAGTAAGATCACAATGCTGGCACCAGTGCGTAATCGTCGAGTCTGCTCCCGTAGGAGTCTCTAGCCGTAAGGATCGAGCCAACGGCTCTGTCGGAATCTCTGAGCTCCGAACAAGGGCAGCGGCTATGAACGAGTGACTCCCTCTTGTGTCTATAAGAACTGTAGCAAGTTGGAATAGACAAAGATAGTACCTCGAATCATCTCGGGCACGCCGTGGTCGTAGGCCTCTGCTGCCTGGAGCTGTGCCTGTATCTGCCTTCCAGCTCCCTGTGATCGGGGTGGACCTCCTGGTGGTGGTGGTGGTAAAGCCTCAAAGCGTCGCCCACCACCTACTGCTCGGCCAGCTCCCCTGCCTCGTCTACCTCCTCCCTGCGGACCACAATGGTCGACCCTATGCCTCTGCCTCGGTGGTCCCTCATTCGTCTGCTGCTCCTTGGCACGGCGGGTCAGGCAGTCACGAGCCATGTGGCCCTGCCCGCCGCACAAGTAGTACTGTCTGCCTCTCAAAAGACTGACTCTACGCTGTGTTCCCTGTACTACTGAGCCAGTGTCCTGAGGTCGTCTACCTGAGGGTCTAGTCTACTTGGACCCAAGAGTCATCCATCGACTGCCTGTTGCAGAAGACTCTGCTACGTGTCGCCCTGCGTTGGGTCTCAGTGCTGATGTAGACTCGGCAAGAAAGCTCTTGATCAAAAGGGCCATCTCCAGTACTCCTGTCTGAGTCGGAATGCTAAGGTAGATCAGCGATGCTCTGATCTCATGTCTCAATCCCTTCTCAAAGGTCCGGGCCTGGAAGAATGGGTCTCGTACCATGTCGGTCGAGTAGCACGAGAGATCGATAAATCTCTCCGAGTACTGGGAGACCATCTTGCTGCCCTGTCGCAGCTGAAGAAGCTCCTGAATGCGCACCTCATGGAGGGTGGCTAGGACAAACTCCGAGCGGAAGAGGCTCTCAATGTCCGTCCAGAGAAGAGATTCCTCATTGTGCACCTAGAGCATCAGGCTCCTCCATCGGCCCGTTGTCGCGTGTAGTAGACTCGCTGCGAGGATCACCATGAGGTCTAATGGTGTCCTCACTAACTGAAAAACTCTCACCACTGCCTCCAGCTAGTCCTCGACTGGCTGGGGGTCTGTCTCCCCGCAGATCTTGGGTGTTCGCTGGTGCTGAAACTCATGCAGTGCACTGAGGCGACGTGCATCGTCAGCGGCTGGAGCTGGAAGCATCGGTGGCTCGGCGGTTAGAGCTTCTGTCGGTGCCACTGGTGACAAAGGGCCCTGCACCGAGGCCTCATTTCTTGGTGGTCTGTCATCACGCTTAACTCTCGGAGCACTAGCTGGATGCCGTCGTGGGGCCATCTTGAAAAAGAATAGGTGTGCCACATTCAAACAGTATACCTGGTGAGCTGACACAAATTAATCACAAAGAAAACATGAAACACACATGCAATCAATGTTTTCGTGTATTAAGTCAGAAATCAGATGTCAGGGTCCTAGTGTATAGATACGTCGGCCGCCTCACCAACACTGGACTCCCTGGATTGATAACCACACTCAATATGCTTAACATTATTGCTTCACGTAGAAGAAATATCAGATTCTTTGGTAGAACCGATCTCCTCTGATACCAATTTGTCACGACCAGTCCTCGAGGCCCGTGCCGTGACTAGCCCAAGCCCACCTTCCATAGGCCAGGGGATGGAGACTAGCACAAAGGCGTAAATCCAGGTAAAAACGGAAGGCATTAACTTTTTAATGTAAACAATCACCTCATAGTAAGCAAGCGGAAAAAGTAAACACTAAATAAAAACTGGTACAACAGTAAGTGAAAAAAAAGTAAATGGGCCAGTATACAAACCCAAACTGAAAGTAAAGTACAACTCGAAAGGGGAAAATAGCAACTAAAAAAGTAAAAGCCGCTACGCCGAGCTATCCACTAGAAATCCCACTTGAAGTGTGGGTATAGATAGCTCCACTGCTCCTCGGTTCCAATCGACCGCTCTGAGTACGTCTTGCCCAGTGGTCCACCTCCAGGTACCGTCCTGCTCCACGGGCCTCCACCACGATCAATGATGTCCGTCATCTGCAACCAACACAAGGTAGTGCGGGCATAGCCCGTGCAGGGGTGAGTATAAGCTACTCAGTAGGGAACTCGAGACCCCCGAAGGTCTCCCAAAATCCAAAAAGGATAAACCACAAAGGAATGATACAATCACGAAGTAACAATCGACACTGCTTAGGTATATGCCCATACATATACCTAAGTCATCAATTCCAGAACGCTCCAACCTCCGAGCCCAAGTACAACCCAGTCCACACAGGAAAGTATACGTATTCCACACAGGAAAGAAAAATGTAATACACACAGGATAGCACAACACAATCCACCCAGCAAAGCAAACAGGTTTCAGCTCACACAGGTATACTTTTTCAAAGACAATAGAGATGACCACTGATCCATCTAAGTCATTGGACCCATAAAGCATCGATAGGTACTAACCCTAGAAATGACCCACACAAAATCGGTACGAAACTAACCCCCGCAAAGACCCACACTGGATCGGACCCACACAGGATCTGTAGGCGCAGGCTCACACAGAACCGTTGAGCGCTGACCCACACAGGATCAGACCCACACAGGATCGGTAGCACTGATCCAGATAGGATTGCTGAGTGTTGTAGTCTTCGCCGTCGAATCCACTGAGGATCTCTGTACAGTCGTCGTCGTCACCGTAGCAGTCGCAGCCAGCACTAAGGTTCCCGCACACAACAAGCTCGTTCGGGAGGGTCCGCTCTATGAGCCGAGAGGCTGATACATCAACCGACACATAGTCCAGAGTTGATGTATCCAAAATATCTGTATCGGCAACAGGAACTCAACGTCGCAAACAGCGCATCAATCGGACGCCCGGTCTGAGAGTTATTGGTGTTTTCGTCCCAGGGGCCCGGTTGGTTTTTAAGGTAAAACCAACCCGACTATACTCCACCTGTGTCCAAACCTTGGGCCGAGTAATTCAAAAGATCCGTCTCACATAGAGGAATCCATCAAAGTCAACGGCATGTCAATCGGACGTCTGAAGCTCATGATATGAGTGTTTCCGCTCCGAGGGCCCGGTTGCATTCGTGTACGAACCAACCCTTCCAAACTCAAAGTATTACGAAACCTTGAGTTCGATATACTGAAACGACCATCTCGTTTCAAGGATCGCATCGCAACTGACGGTGCATCGATTGAAGGTTTGTAGCCCATGTTATGGGCAAAAGATCGTAGACGGTCTGAAAATGGGGGTTTCGGGCCCGGACCGACCCGGCCAGAGACCCCCCGGTCGGCCTGACTCAGGTCGACCCGCCCCAGTCCGGGTCGGCCAAGCCCGGCGTGGCCCGGCCCGGCACGGCCCAACCCGGTGGGGCACAGCGCGCCCGGCGCGCTGCCAGCTCGGCCGAAGGCCGAGCCGTTGGCAAAGGCGGGGGGGCGCCTCCCCCCCCCCCCTTGTGTAACCGCAGCCCCCCATTTATGGGGGCCGTTTGAAGTCTAGAAAGGGGAATTAATTCCCCTAGCTCCTCCCTATCCGGCCGGCCTGACCTGACCGGCCGGTTCCTACTCAACGGGACAAGCGATGGTCGGTCCCCTTCCAGCTCTGACGCCAGCGGCCCGGTCCGGCCGCCGGTCACCTTGCTCCGCTGCGGCCCGAAACCGGCTGCGGTCCTTGTCATCCGGCACGGTGCGATAGCACCGCGCCCCTCCACTGCGGCCTCGCTCCGGCTACGGCGTCTTCGGTTTTCTTCGACGCGATGCGACGGCGTTGCGTCCTTGAACTTCTTTCCACGGCACGGCGTGACGGCGCCGTGCCTTTTCCTTTCTCTTGATTCTGCTTGGTGCGACGGCACCACGCCTTCCCGTACCAATCCACAAAGGAATCAATCATGAAATAAGGAGGAGGGTCAGCTGTGTTTGTGCGGTCTGACCCCCTCACGTTATTCGATAACAATTGGTTTTAAAAACCACGAAGATCATCAAGTTGGTTTTCACGAGAAAATAAATAAATAAAACCCCTACCTCGGTTTCAAGAATGGTGCACGTCAACGAGCCGTGGAAGAAGAGTGTCATGGAAGTCGAACGTCTATTCCCTTGTCGTCGAGGTGCATCCGAAGAGGAAACGTCGTTGGAGAAGTTCTTCGCGTTCTTCGGCGGAGATGTTCTTCGTTGAAGAACGGTGTTCTTTATCGGAGTCCGAGGTGTTCTTCACTTTCTTCGTCAAATTTGAAGAATATGAAGACTTCCTCAAACACTTAGCACTTTCTCTCCCAAGTCTCCACACAAGAAAAACAAACCCAAAATAAAATAAGTCTCCCACTTATTTTATTAACCCAACATAGGTTTTTGAAATCAAGAGTTTGAAAAATCAAAAACCACATTTAACTCACATAAGTTATTAACATGAGTTGTTATAAATTAAAGAGGTGATAAGTTGGAAAAACATAAATGGGGGGTTAAAGAGATAAAAAAAGTGGGAAGGTGAAAGGATGGGGCTCGTTTGGGCCCCACCATTCAATTATCCACACATGGGATGTTCGGTGGATGTGGGCCCCACCACCAACTTCCCATGGGAGAAATTAACAACCATGAAATAAAATAAAATTGATCCAACAATTTTATTTACTTCTTAATTAAACCCCATTAATTAACTTCTTCTCCCGCACAAACGAAACTACGGTAAAGGTTCCCTTAAGCGATTACCGGCGTTGCGAGTTCATCGGTGCCATCGGATTTCAATCTCGAGCACCGGTTCAAAAGATAGGAATTTCCGCTCGTTCGTTCACTGAACATACCCGAGATAAACTTTTAATAGAAATTCCAGGCACTCCGGGTCTCGGAATCAAGTGACGTCTAAAACTACGTTCTTTTAAAATTACAAAGAAAATTAAGAAAAAAATTTCCCTTGAATTTTACCGGTCTTTACACCCTAGAGGGTGTATGATGTTGTGTGACTTGTCTCTATACAGTGGGTCTTGGTTTTGAGTTTATTTGGTTTTTGTTTCTCTGCTATATGTTTTGTAGACATGTACACTGTAGATATATAGTACCTATACTACCTATATTTATTTTTGTTTTTATGGGTCCTCTACTGAGTATTGTTATACTCACCCCTGCAGGGGCATCGCCCGCACGTGTCGTGTCTTGTGTAGAAGAGTAGCCTTTAGACATAGTCCAGGGTGGACCAGGACAGGACCAGGATTTATGAGTTCCATATAGGCCTAGGCATTACTAGGGCTATGAGTAGTAGTCCCAGTACCTCTTCTGTTTACATGATTGAATTTTTAGTTTTCAGACTATTCTTTTTGGTGCGCTTGTATTCTGGCTCAGTTTACTTTCAGTACCTTACTTTCCATTATAATCTATTGGTTGGGTTTAATTTTATGGATCCATATTGTTTATTATTGTCTATTATTTAAATTTCACCATTTGTGGGATTGGATACGTATGTGCGTGTACAGTTTAATAAGAAATTCCTCCCATGTTAGTAATATGCCTACTCAGTGTTAGTCACAAGCCCCTGGCCTATTGGAGGTGGGTTTGTGGAGTCGCGACACGGGACCCACTGGGACTGGTCATGAGAAAAAAACAATTATTTATATAATTATATATTTTTTAATTTGTTAATACTATTACTTAAAATTAATTAATTTTATAATCACATTTATAAAATATTTTCATAGTTTAGGTATTATTATTCATAATAACCAACTAATAGGATATTATTAAAATAACAATATTTAATATTATATTTTAGCTCATTTAATATAAATTTTGTGAGAAACGTATAATATCATTGAAAATGATATTATTTATGATGATACATAAAGTAAAATCAAGGGGTGTTTAATTCTTCCTTATATCAACAAAATGTGTTATAATTTTAAATATCACATTGAAAATAAAAGGTTGTTATGTGAAATTACATTGTAGAAACATGAAATTATAAATAGGGTTAATAAAATATCATCTTAATAAGAGTGAAAGGGATATGAAATGGAATTTATGATACTTTCAGGTAGGATATGATTAGTGGGAAATCTAAAACAAGACATGGACAAGAAATCAAACATTCATTTTCTGATAGATAGTTATAGTGCATGGTTATCAGTCATTCTAACATCTCTTAACCATAAATATGTGATGATACTCTGTGGAAGTTAATTTATCAATATGAAATTTAAAATAATGATGTTTTTGTTTAAAAATATTTTTCCTAGAGATGATAGTTTTTTACTCTCCAAATAAACACATGAGAGAGTAACCATACTTGATTAATTTCAATATAATGAGCCTAATTAAATCCTTGGGTTGTTATTTTTTTCTATTTTATCATCCATTAATAAACATGGTGATTTATATGAAAATATAATATTTTATTCTATATGTACTTTTAGTGAATGATCCTTATCTCTTTTCTTCAGCCTTAAAACATTATCAAAATGAAAATTTTTATCATAGTTTTTCCAATATGATGAATCATAACTTATCCAAAAGATATAATATCCATATATCAACATAATCCATTCCATAAGTAGATTCCTAAAGTCCCATTCAAAATAAATCAATCCAAATTCCTAATAAAAAATTCATCTAAATTTCCATAATCAATATTCACATTAGATTCTCCAAAAAAACAATGTAACTCTTCTTGTATCTTACAAATATTTTATCTCCATAATAAACATAATTTATTCTTTTCTACATAAAAATACTTATGGAATATGTATAGTATTACAATCCATATATATCTCTTCATTCGAATAACTATAGAACCATTGATGAAATAATTCTAAAGTCGAGATACATAAGAACATTAATCATTATACTTCATTCATCATTAATTAATTAATTTTCATCATATTAGTCCTTGATAAAATAGTCCATTAATTTTAAACAATTATTACCCTCAACTGCACTACTATAACCATTACTGGAATAATCATTTTGACTCTACCCATTCAAAAATATAAAAAAATATATTTGGTAGATCACTAATCATAGTGATATACTAAAATTGAATAAATTATAGGATGTTTATGTCAAGATAATTTATCTATATATGAATATATTTGTTTATAATACATTATGAATTGTAAATACCATACATTTAGGATGTCTTCCTATTTATATAATTATCCCCAATGTTAGTAACATCATTATGTTTTCTATTCCATGATATCTTAAATCATGCTCCCAGGGAGTTTACTAAACATTATCTCGTTCTAACTATAATTTCTTTGACCCTATTATAAGAAATATGGTTCCTTAATTTATTAAATTTAAATTAGAAACAACATATTTTCTCTCAAAAAAGAAAAATAGTATATTAGAAATGGTAATATATCACCATATTTTAAATTTATATAACATTTTTTACATGAAATTAAAAATAAATTTTCATTGAAAAAACCATTATGCCTCATAGAGTAACCATTAATATCATCTATAATAAAATTCATGGAATCCTATGGAAGAATACAACATAACTAATTGGTGATATCAGATTCTCAGTAAGGGTTATTTTTTGTAGAAGTTAACAAGAATTAATAATGAATAATAATTATCTAATGAATAATATTTGGTCAAATAATTCCATATCAATAATCACATGGTATTAAATCATAACCATAGATATTATAACTAAACTATAATGAAATTGAATAATAATAATTATGTAACTCATAAAATTGTATTTATGAAATATCATGATCCATCCTTTTGAAAGTTACTCAAAATATCAATCATCGTGACAGATTAAGAATACAGTTTGAAACTAATATGATTTGTGTCAAGATCTATCATAATAAAAATATAAATTTTTTGTTGATTAAATTTTTTTTCTCCTCGTAATTTCATCACATGAATTATGAGGTGCGTTAAAAAGGTTTTCTATTTTTGGTCCCCACCTATTCCTTCATTTGAATTGCATTCCACACATGAAAAAGTTATACAACTGAATAAATATGACATAAAAAGGCATGAACTGGTCATATGGTATATCAATATGTTCTATGTAAAACTGATGAATTTTTTTTCTAATTAATGGTAGATTGTATAATAAGATATAATCCTCAATGATGTATTATAATCAACAATGTGTGTTGATAAATAATAGAATACATTACATCATAATACTAACAAATTATTGATGAAAAATCTTATGAACCCCCAATGGAAAAAAACATTCATATTAATACACCTCGTTCATTGAAGAATGTATTATCAATTTCAGTATAACTATAAAGATAAATACGGATTTTCATTAATGAATCTTGTGATCATGAAAATGAATACAAAAATAATATAACTTCAATTACTATAGAAAATTATTTGTCTCCTAATATGTTAAGAATATAATAATCCTTTTTTCATTTTCCCAGAAGTTATATATAAGTCATATATATAGACTCGTTTTTTATAAAATTTACTTACATTGAATAGAAAAATACATTTATACTAATTTTATTAATATAAATATATAAAATAATATAATGAATATTTACATGGAGATTATGATTTGATAATTAAATAATTTATGATTCATAGCATCCCTTACAACATTGAATTTTTTAATCATAACCCCCATGATTGAATAAAATGTTAACAAAATAACTTCATAATAAACAATTAATGAAATGGTAAGACAAATTGGGTTTTATATAAAATTTATAAAAAAATGTTGTTGTATAATATAAGACTCTACCTCAATGAATGGATATTGATATGAAGTCCATGAACTTAATGTTTCATTAGTAGATAATTCTTTAGAATCTTTTTTAATAAATATAGACTAATTTAAAATCAATCTTATCACAATATTAATTTCTATATTACATTATATTATTATCTTATGCATTTATATTACCTATTTTTTATCATTTACTTTTAAAAATACATTTCGGTTAATACATGATTTGGTTTTCACATGGGATTTGATTTGTTATATTTTTGACCCTCATACTTATATAATTAACTAATAATTAGAAAAACATTACCATCATGTATATGAAATATTAAATCAGTATATTTGAATTTATAATAAACAATAAAACAAATAAAAAGGAAATTAAATACATCGTTAATGGATATCATAGGTCATACATTCTCATGATCAATGTTTCCATTTTATTATTTTGTTGAAATAAATAATGTGATTAATATAATTAAATTATTATTATTATTTCATTTTTATCATATATGTTCATTAAACTCATCCTTAATAAATTATATGTAAACTTCGATAGAATCACATTGTTTTGAGTTGAAATTAGTCCACATGTCCACAAATGATGTTATCATATTTACAAAAAATTGATAGACTAATGGTATATGTTATATAAAAACGTCATAAGATTAAATATATTATATATAACATATATAATAAAAATATTATTAAACATAAATTCCATAATTATTACCATCCATGGATATTGGAAATTGTAGAATAAACAAAATCGGTTCTTGAGGCGGTAGTCTGTCATACTTACGAACAATGATTGTGAATCCAATTTAATGGAAGTGTGTGTGAGTGGAGGGAATACCCAAAATATAAAATTATCACATTATATTTATTATTAAAATCCATTGATTTCACCGAAAGTTGAAAATTTTCATGCCTTTTTTTGGTGTTATTTTTCATAAGATTATGGTTTCATTTAGTATCTATTATAAATGGTAATGAAAAATAAATATAATTATATTTATATAAAATACATTTATTCAATATTGGTGTTGGAGTCGATATATGAAAGATCCAATGTTCCTAGTATACCCTCCTTGATGTGACAATTCCATATTTCCATTTCTCTATTAATTTAGGGCATTTCCAAATAATGTTTGTCTAAATATGATACTCAATACTGAATTCCCCTAATGTTTATAATTTTCATGAATCCTTTAGTGTTTTCAACTGCACAATTTTAAGGTTCCATTTTTTCTGAATTATCAATATTCTTGGAAAAAATAAAATATAAAGGAATTTATGTTTAACATAGAAATAATGAAAACCAAATACAGAAATAAATGAAATAAATCCGAAATAAGAATCCCAATTTTATTACAGAACACTCGAACTAGGTAGTTTTATTCTATAATTATAGTGATAATAGACTAATATTGAAATAAAGAATTAATCCATAATGAAAATAAATAAGTAACTTGGGGAGAACATTGATTCTTATTGCTCTAAACTTTGGTCATCAGATTCGAGTTTGATCTGAATGTACCAATAAAAATAGTTTATCAGTCCTTTTAGTGTCTCCAAATGGGATCATTGAATTTATGAATTCTATAATGGAGTGGTCCAATAATTTTCCAAGGTGGTTCACATATCAATGATTTGGTCAAAAAAATGAAGATGTTTTAAATCTATTGAATACATTCCCATCGGGGAAATTACACCATATGTAAATGAATTTCACCACATTTAATTTTCATGAATGATTTTATTTTCACCAAATTGTGTCTAACTATTCACCAAATGCTATTGTATATGTATTTTAATAATTACATGATGTGTAATTAATTTTTTATTAAAAACTCATTTTAAATCAATTATTCAGATTAATTTTTGGGACTTGATCCCCGGTAATCCTTAAAATCATGTCTCATGACACTATACATATCTCATGGTGTGATGTCTTCATTATCTCCCATTGTTTATATTTTCATTCCTTTTGAAAACGCACATTTTATCCTTCAATAAAATATAAAACAAATAAAATTGATCAAAAATTTAAAAGAATAATCATTTAAATACTGAAATCAAGGTATTTAGATAGAAAAAATATATGTATCAAATACACATATAAAAAATATATGAAATTATATTTTTATTAATGGTTTACAAATATAATAATAATAAATACTAATTTTTTATAGATCTTCCAAATAAATGCAGTCATTAATGTAGTCATATACTTCTCAATATTGGTTCTATGAGACATGATTGATTTTACATGCCCACATATGTTAATGGGTAATAAATACAACTCCAAAAAAAATTACATAATAAATTTTATTTTATTAATTATATTTTATGTGTTAAAAAATTATTTCCTCAAAAGGGTTTTCATTGGACTTTTTTCATTGTTGAATGGTTTTATAATCTAATTTTACTTTGTATGAGACTAACTAAATATGTACAAATTATTTATTTCATGTGGACTATATAATTAAAAATTAAAATTTTATGTAATAAATATTTTAATTTTATATATTTTTTAAAATTAATTGTAAATTATTTATTGCAATATAATTTTTGTACTAATGTTCCTAATATGGTAAGGGATTCTTGTTCGAATTTCTTTATTAAAAGGTTTTTATGCATAAATTTTAAATATTAGAAATATTTTATTGATATGTAATGAGAGTGAGGATATGTAGTTATATGTTTTCCACATGTTTGTCAATATCCAAAATATTTTATTCGAGTAACGTAAAATTGAAAATGTTTTCCGCATCCATGATAGGATATATACCATCATCTGAAATTTTGGTGATCACTTTTTATTTGTAAAAATGTTATTTAAGAAAAATTCTGAAGAGGTTTAATGTTCAAGAATATGGAACATTGATTAATGGAATATTTTCCAATTTTGTTACTGTATAATAATTATTTTGATGTTGTTATTTATTTCCCAAATCCCAAAAAAGCACTAATCACCATATAAAAATAATAATCAACCATTAACATATGATTATGTGATGATATATATTAAAATCAATGGTTATACATCAATTTTACCACAAATATATATTTATATACAAGGCTCTCTATCTTTATTTTATATTATGTATCAATACATATTTTATGATATGTTACATGCAACTAAATAATTAACCATTATTTAGTGATGCTATTATTTTGTTGTTGTTGGGATCAGTCACATACTAGGGTTTCCTGTATATGATTATTAATTTTTTTATAATCCATGTTGTTTGGTTCTTTGTAATAGTCCATGTATTATATTTTTTAGTTATTTGAAAATGGATATACCATAACATTTAGAGTCATGTTACTATTACATCCAAATGTAGGTTCATGGTAAATACTTTTTTCGGATTATGTATGACTAGACCATTATATTTAAATCTGAGTTAAATGTATACATACAAGGATCAAATAATATAACAAGGTGTTTTTCATAATAATAATGTCTCTCATATGGATTATTGTATGATGATTGGGAGCTGATGTGGACTACATCGGAATATAGCCATAATAGTATGTCCATTATCTTACATGGAATAATTGAATATAAAGATGACAATAAATAGAAATTATTTTGTATGGAACTCAAGAAGTTCCATGCGAATCCAATCAAAATAGGAATCAAACCCAACAAAGTACATATATTATTAAAGGGGCATACCTCTCTAGGGATAAATTGATGGATACATTTTGACTATCCTAGTTACATGGTAAACATTTATTTTAATTGAAATTTGATTTACAATTGTTTTTTGAAATAGAAGATAGAGTAAAATACTTGAAATCACATTATCACCCTTTTATAAGAATTTAATGCGTGATGTAATCAATAATCAGAATCCATTGTTGGTCTTCCTTGAAATTTTTACAAGGAATTTGGAAGTGTTGATGTGGGGTAGGAGATGTATGGATTCATTAATGGAAGGACAGTTGATAAATCACTGAGGGAGGACAGTTTACGAATTTTTTCAAATCATATTTGAAACCATTGTGTGGATATAGAAAAATAGTTCTTAAATATAGGAATACTCCCTTTTTAATAATCCATCCTACTACAAAAACATATATTTGTGATTCAATTAAAAATAATTATAAATAATTATCCCTATTTACTGCCCAATTTTCTTCATTTTCATCGATTGATGTTTGTGGTGAATCCTACATCATAAACTATAAATACACCCACGTCCACTGGTAGAGTAAGGGAACTTGTTTATTTAAGAATGTGGTGCCTCTGTCAAAGACTAAATAAAAAAATATATTATTAAATCTAGAAATTACATTAGTCTAAAAGAGGGTATTATTTTACAATATCTATCATAAAGTGGAAATGAATCCACATAGAGGCCATCCAACAATGTGGTGACATGGTTGACTCCAATATTTCCGAGACCAACAACCACCGTGTTCGCTTCCTGAATGGGATGAATAGTAATTTAGTTGAAGCCCATTAAATAATGAAGATAATCTATCCAGCATGTTGCAATAGGCCACGTAAGGCCATCACTCCATTCCAAATGGATTGAACGATGGTAGTCGAGTCACTTTCAATCCAGATGTAGTTCCAAAAATGTTTCTTGAAAAAGAATGTATCATAAATTACACACATAATTTCATGCTCTAGAGTCAATGTGTTTCCAAATGTTCCACAGAAACATCCAAGCACTTATCTGGTGAGATTTTTAAATTTAGTTCCACAACTGAAAAGACTATGATTTCCTTTTGAAACCCCATCTATATTCACATTAACCCATTCTAGGATATGAGCTTTCCAGAAAACGTCAATTGTGTGTATAGGTTGAGGATAAATACAATTAACCCCAAGGTGATGTAGAATTCCAAAGTCATTTACTATGTTGTTGAAAAATTACTTTTTTTATGGATGCAGATCCCTGAATGGGTATGAGGATCCATGTCCTACCTGCATGCAAACTATGTGAGTATTTGTTAAGAATAATAACATCCTTATCATACTAGAGTACAAGAAGAAGTTCCTCAATAATCGATAATAAAAGGATCTTGATATACTGAGTGTCTTGATGATCCACAAAACATTGAAGATGATAGTTTATTGAGTCATTAAGTAACCATATACACTAAAAAGGATCATGCACCTAATTCCATAGACTAGTAGCAATAATAGAATAATGAAAAAGATAGTTAATGTCTTCGTGATATCAATTTCCAAGATGAAATTTAGAGAAATGTTGGATCACAATAGAATGAAGAGAAGTGTCAGTTGGAATCCTCTTGTGGGAAATACTCCAAATTAGATCAAATCTCAAATGTTTTACCCATAATTTATTACAAACATTTATCCAAATAAAACTTTTAAATTAATTAATAAACCATGGTTACAGTAAGTTTTGAAGTGGAGAATTACATTATGAGTAGGTTCCCAAAATAAAAAATAGTTAGATATAGATGAAGGTTATCCTTCAATGACATGATTGACGTTGATGGGAAAATTAAGGTTGTGAGTTCTAAAACCCATATTAATAGTATTATTATTTTTAGTAGGATGTTTATTATGAGAGATTATTAATATGATAGGAGCACCCGACCTTTTTTCATGCAAAAAATTCATGGAAGAGTTTCTTATCACCATCCATCTGGAGTTAGAAATGATGTTGGAAAAATAATTCTTTGTGGAAGACCGAATATAAGAGCTCATGTAATTCAAATTATCCTTCTTCTATTTGTCATGAAATTTAATTTTAAGAAAATAAATGGAGTTCCAGTTTTTATGAAATTGGTTCCAAGTTAGTGTGGCTTGTAAAGAATCATTATATATTTTTATATTTTTTATACCAAGAACACCCTTCTCCAGAGGATTGCAACAAGTAGTCCAATGAATAGTCACCATTTACCTTTCAAGCATTCTTACACTCCAAATTTTTTTTATGGATACGTTAATATGTTTAAGAAGTATAGTTTGACAATTATAAATCATTGAAGAGTTTACCATTTTATAAACAATCATTGATTTATTAAGACACATCCTTCCATCCATATAGAAGGATTTTCCATTTCAAGTTGAAATTTGGTGGACAATTTGATCAATAGTTATAGAGAAGTAAGAAGATGTTAGTCTGCCCAATAAAATTTGAACAACAAGAAATGTTATGGGAAGTGATCCTCCTTAATACCTAAATCAGTGATAATATTGGATTTCTAATTTATAGGAATGCCATTCCCAAAAAAAATTAAATGATTTGTTCTGATTAACTGTTTTACCCGAAATGGCTTTATAATGTGAGAGGGCGTATTTGAGATTTTAAGTATTTTGTTTAACCCTTTCTGTAAAAGTATAATATCATCTGATAAAAAAGGAGTGTGGGAACATTAAAATTCCTAGACAATATAATTGGTTTAAGCTTTTTTTTAGTCAGGTGAGTGATTAATCATCTTAGGTAGTCCTCCAAAATCAAAAAAAATAATAATGGCAGATAGATGGTCACTTTTTTTTACACCATTTGTTCATTTAAAAGGAAATCGATATAGAGGGTCACCTTCAATCCATGGTATCAAAGGACATCGAGATATCATGTTTAATGGAAAAGTTATAGCCCTTTTAGATATATTTATTAAATTAATACCATCAATGGAATGAAAAATACAATCTTGAATATATTGGACTTTGATTAGAAAAAAAATTCAACAAAACAATTATATTTATAATAGAGTAAAGACTATTGGGAAGTAGTTTGGTTATAATTTTATAAAGTATAATGATTAAGGAAGGGATCCTATTTATAAGTGATAATATGAAAGTAAAGTTCTCAAGGGACCCACCTACATCAGATTTTATGTGGGGGATTGACTAAAAATTGGATTGAATTTTAAAAAGGAAGAATTTTTATCAAATGTGATACATATATCATCAAATTCATGAGTCCTTAGAGATGTTATTTCAATGGAATTCATTATGTAATTGTATTGATCGTTTTCAATTATATATAAAAGTTACTTACATAATATGATTGACACATACACCACACATAAGAGGGCAGTCTGAGTGGATTGGGAAATATGCTATGTAATCCATATTTTGTATACGAAGCTCCCTGTGCGAAATGTGTATTTTCAAAAATATTCTTTGGAAAATGATGTTCCATTACATAATTTTCTCTTTCTGAATAGTCAGTCTTCCAATCATATGTGACTTAGAAGGTAGACATTCATTTGATGTGACATCCCATATAATAACATTGAATTAATGAATTGAAATTTTGAGAGGGGTTTTCACTTCGTCTGTGGTATATAGTTAGCATATTATATGTGTATTTCAATAGTAATTTTTTATATCAGTACTTCTATTTTCATTGACTAGTTCATCAATTTCATTCAATGTCTTATTTCTATAATAATATTAATTATTTTTTATGTAAAATAAAAAATCTACTTTTCCAATAGGAATAGTCCTAAACCATATCTCACACTATGTGGAAAAAGATATTTGGTTCTTCCAAATGAAAAATATATTCAATTTTCAAGTACATGGAGTTTCGACATCACAAAAAAATTATTTCATTTGCAAGACGAATCATGATACTACATTACTCCATAAATGATGTTAGTTTATTAGTGTAATCAAGTGTCTTCGACAAAATAGACTCAATTTTCTATATTGAAAATATAAATTTTCATGTTGTTTTAGTGACATTGTTATAAGAACACATTTTATCACTAATGTATAAAACCTTTAAATATAATTCTAAATATTTACATAAGACCTAATATGGATGCCCAATTAACTATAAAAGACTCTAGGGGTGACCAGGGATAGATCAAGACCTAGAACCCATGTTTTTGTAAAAATTGGACATGTCGCATGATTAATCCATGTTTGGTGCATGGTTTGTCCTACTATAAATATTTTAGTTTCTATATAGAACAACTTCACTTTCAATTCATAGAACTATGTATCCTAAACATGCAATGTTCCCCTCTAACTAAAAAATGATGCACATTTTGTGCATGTCTTGTCAAACCATGCAGACAAACCTTACACAAGCCATTTTTCTCGGTAAAATGTAAAATTGTCCCTTAATAATATATTTACCCTCCTTAATTCTGTACTATTATGAGTTTATGATATATTTTCGTCCCCATCTATCATTTTTTAGATTTTGGAAAGACAATGCTAGTTATATGAAGATCACTTTTTTCTATGATCTAATAGAACATTTTTTCACCGTGTTGGATGTGTAACAATAAGTACTAGGGTCCTCTTGAGATGTTCACCTTCTCTATTTCTCACAGAAAATTTATTATGATATTATAATTTTATCCTTTCCATAGATCTGATCCAATCCAATTCAAATATATTTCTCATATCATTGGAGGAGGATTGTATAACCCTAAGGTTGGTGTTCTATAATGCATCAGTAAATTTTTTTAATTTTTTAATTGACTTTTGGAGCACACTGTTTTCCCTTGGTGTTTTTTTAATTCAAATTTCATGATTATACAATTTAGAACTCAGTTGTTATAATATTTTCGGAAATATGATTATATGATTGTGGTTACACCCCCAACATTCCACACCCAATGTTGTTTGTTTTGAAACAAATGATATTTTAGTGTTTAGACACATTTGAGTCACTATTTGGGTGTGTCGTTGATTGAATAACTTATGGATAAGTGTTTTTATATTAAAATGAATGTTTATGAGTCGATTTTCATCATATAAATTTCCATGTATTTTTACCACTTGTCCATCCTAAGTAATGTGCTTCAATTTGAAAATTAAATTTGAAATGTGATTTTGAAGGTATACTAGTATATTTGTTGGACTTAATTATTGTAATTGACTAAATGGTACAACCTCGTATCACCCCTTTCCATGTTTATGGATTATAGTATTCGGCCTTTTTATCACAAAAACTTTCATTACATTATACAAATACGAAGATCTTTAATGTTTAGTGTCTTGGAAACCAGGAACATATTACATGATAAAAAACATTCTTCTTAAACAGTTGAAAGGCTTCTCTTAATTTTCATCCTAGGTTCATTACTGAATCTCATAACCTGGGGACATACATAAATAGAAAGGGTGAGCATAAGGCCCATTAAGGGAAACAAAGGGAAACATTTAACATTTGAACTTGGGATACATCAACAATGTCATGGAAAAAACTTTAAGGCATGAGAAAGAAATCATGAGGCATATCATAATAAAAATAACATTTTTCATAAATTGAAGATGTGGCTACAACAATTAATATTGATAATAAATCTTTTTCACCATGGTCCATCCTCAAGGTGTCATTAAAATTTTGCAAGGTTATTCACCAAGGTATTAGTCTAAAAGGTCATCTATAGAGATTAAGTCTTTACCCAATGCATTGGAGCACTATCAGGTTGCACCATTAAATTTTCCTTTATCATCATGTGTGCCACATATATCATCATCAATAATTTCATAAACAACCCATATAGAAAAAAATAAATGGGTTTCATTTTATAATCATATGGTTTTAAAAACTTCTTTAATGACATGATCTTTGTGTCACTTTAAACCCCACAAAAAAATAAGGTGGGTATCATGTATGTAAATCCAAGACATTAAAATAGAAATACATGGTATATATGTGAATACCCTGATAGAAGAGACATATTTGAGTATTCACTTAATAAAAAAAATTGGATGAAGAGAGATACATTTTGAGATGGAAATTCTGCAGCATAAAGGCTATGTTACGAGGTTTTAGAAAACATTGAAAAAAAGGGCACATGGTTCACCCACTCATAAATGATCCATAAAAAAGTAGGGGAACAAAATATAAAGGATTTACAAACTTGTTAAGGAAATTTTAAATACATACCATATGAAATGAAGAACATGAAAGGAAGTTAAAAATAAGATTTCTCTTATGAAAATTCGGCAGCATAATGGCATCACTTAAACTTCAACAAAAATGAATTGACGATATCAAATAGGGTCTCTCATCAAATGAAAATAAAATATCAGTATGATAGATTTAGATATCATACCCCAACATAATAAAAAAACATGAAAGACTTGACAAGAAAATAGATCTTGAAAATGAGAAGGGTGAAAGAATCCCTTAAAAATTCGGCAGCCTAACAGCGCCACTTAATCATCAAAAAAAAATGAATTGACGAGATCAAATAGTATCTCTCCTCAAATTAACATAAAATATCTGCATGATATATTTAGATATCATACCCCAACATAATAAAAAGGAACATTAAATACTTGACATGAAAATAGATCTTGTAAAGGAGAAGGGTGAAAGAATCCCTTAAAAATTCGGCAGCCTAACGACACCACTTAAAATTCAACAAAAATGAATTGACGAGATCAAATACGGTATCTCATAAAATGAAAATAAAATTTAAGTATGATAGATATATAGATCATACCCCAACATAATAAAAAGGTACTTGAAATAATTGACATGAAAGTAGAACATTGAAAAATGAGAATGGTGAACGAATCCCTTAAAAAATATGGCAGCCTAACGACGCTAGTTAAACTTCAACAAAAATGAATTTATGAGATCAAATAGGGTATCTCATTATATGAAGATTATTGATCAGTATGATAGATATAGAGATCATACCCCAAAAAGGAACTAGAAATACATGACTAGAAAATAGAACATGAAAATGAGAAGGGTGAAAGAATCCCTAAAAAAGCGGCATCCTAACGGCTCCACTTAAACTTCAACAAAAATGAATTGACGAGATCAAATAGGGTCTATATTCATATGAAACTTAATATTCAGTATGATAGACAGAGTGATCATACCCCATCATAATAAAAAGGAACTTGATAGACTGGAAATTAAAGTAGAACTTTGAAAAATGAGAAAGGTGAACGAATCACTTAAAAATTCGGCAGCCTAACTGAGCCACTTAAACATTCTTAAAAAGAATTGATGAGATAAAGAGGGGGTGTCTAATCATATGAAAATTAAAAGGGCAGTAATATTAATATAAAATAACAACCTCCAACATAAGAACATGGAGCATAAAAGAAATGACATGAAAGAGATTACTTGAAAAGAAATAGAGAGGTCAGATCCCTTACCTTAAAACCTATCTCTTATAACTCAAAGGTTGGGACCTTGACGGCATGGGGGAACCTTGAGAGGACTACTTGGGAGGTAATGAGACCAGAGATTCGTTGGGGTATAGTTTGGAGTCTAATAGACGAGATGATGGGTTGGTATTTATAGGGAAAGTGAGGGGACAAGGCATTAATGGCCAAGGGACACCTCATTGGTGGTTTTGGCAAAACCATGGGTTTTCCAATGGTATTTTCCCATGGTATTGGCCACATGGGTCCCCCCATACAATAATTCTTTACATCTGGTCGGTCAACCCTTAATATATATCATGAAATCATCATGACACAATTATGATGTCATTAAACATACCGAAACCCTAAAACTGTATTTTCACTATTCATCGAAAAATTCATCTTTCTCCGAAAAATCCCAAAATTTCACTTTAACCAAATATTGATGTTCTGATTTCAAAAATGAACTCCATTTTATAAATATAATTTTCTAAATATTTTTAATTTAATTTTTTAATAAATACAGTATTCACCGAAAATTCATTTTTCTTAGGAAAATCCCCAAAAATTACCTTAACATAATATCGATGCTCTGAGTTCAAAAATGAAATCCATTTTATAAATATAATTTTCATAATAATATTAATTTAATTTTTAATTAAAAAACTCTATTCACCTAATAAAACTAATACATGAATAATAATTTATGAAACTGTTATCTGACAATTTTATTGAATCACATTACTTATTAAAGTTGCCTAGATTATATTAATACTTTCATTAATTGAGATTACTAATCCATTTGGTCACATTACTAATCCTAAGCATAAAATCACTATTCATAATTTACTATTCATCAAAAATCAAGTTGATCTTATTAGTCTCTAAATTTCGTAATGAACATAATTGTAGAAGACCATTTTTTGAAAATCATTACACATTTTTAATTATTTAAGGTTTACATAATCATTTTTAAAATATCATTTTTCTAAAATTCATCAAAAATATGCATAATATATTTATCCGGTCATTTGAAAATTCATAAACTTCATCATAAGAAGAAATCCCAATTTGTATTTAAAACAAAGGATTACACAAGGCAGTTACAGTCTCCTTACATAGCCCCTTATCACACCAGCATTGGACCTAAGTGTAAGGTGTGCTAAGGTTAGAGATTCTGAGGGAGGCTCGGCCAACATCACATGAGTAGTAATTTCTATCAGTTTTAACTTCTCGCGATGGCGATTCTGTTCTAGCTTCACACGATGAATTTCGGCTTGGGTTTGGTCCAGAAAAAAGCCCAGTGGTGCTACCTCCTTCCCAAGTTCTTCTAGATTGGATTAGATTGGCCCGAGACTACTGGATGAGGCCATCAAATCTTTTTTCTATATTAATTAACCAAGGTCACTTGTATTTAGAGACAAAAGTCACAACATTCAGTTTTGAACGGTCATACTGACTAACGGTCATATAATAGTCGAAACCCAATAGTCTCATTTTAATTATACAGATGTTATCAAATGAAACAGTTTTGTTGAGTATGAAAAAATAAAATAACACAAAAAAATTTGGAAATAAGATTTATTCAATATTTCAGGTCGTTACAATCTTCCCCCCTTAAGAAATTGCATCCTCACAATTTTTCAAATTGGGATTTGAAATTTCATTGAAAGTCCCACATCGAAAAAAGAGTCAGTAACACTATTACCTTAAAAGAAAGAAAACGAAGTACAAAGGCCACCCGAGTTAACCCATACTAGGATTCCATGTAGGAAAACATGGATACAGAAGAAAAAAAATTGTTCATGTTATGAGGGAGAGTGATAGAATACATGATTAGGAGAAAGATAACCACAAGAAATAACATATTTATAATGTGTTTAAATGGTCTTTGATTACCAAGTAAGAAGCTTAAACCAACAATGTTTTTGTTTTACAATCCTTTTAATAATTTTGAGGAATTCATTTACTACATAGAACGAAAACATAAGGAAATATACCTACCTTCCAGTAGAGTTTCATCCATTAATAAGTTTCTACCAAAACTAATCTTTTCTCTAACGGATGAGTATTCAAAACTACTTGGTCTCAAAAAATTGCAAGAATCATCTTCTAAAGAATCACATAATCCACTATAGATTAATTATATATTTCTTCTATTATCCATAAAATAGAAAGGGTAAGATAAAACAACTCTTCAAAGAGAAATAATCCCATGGGAAGGGAAATATCATTAAATCTTCAAAATTCCACAGTACTACCCAAAGTTCATCATAGAAAATTCCATAAATAACTATCCATAAAATTCCTCAAAATAAACTAAACTAATATTGAAACACAAATAGAAGAAGGATTTGATAACATAGACTTCAAAAATAAACATCATCGTTCATCTCCAAGCAACATCAACCACTCCTAACATCTTATAACAAATGTATCTAACCTAAAAATATTTTACCCAAGATAGGTTAATCATTTATATAAGTAATCTAAATTTCTATAAGTCCACCATAAATTCATCTATTCTTAAAAATATAAGTCATCCTTTACTCCTCAACGAAAATACCATAGTAATCTATTTACCTTGATCATATAGGGTCCCCAAAATTGAGAACGTCTTTGAAAATAATAATAATCTTTTAATCCCCTAATCATCCTTGTCATATTAATACAACAATCATCACGTTTCCAATCACATTGGTTTTTGGGACATGTTCTTCAATTTCCCTCCATTAACTAAGAAAAGAATGTACAATTAGTGGCTTAAATACTTATCCAATAATCATGAAAAGGAACTTAAAGTATAGAAGGATAACTTATAGGAGAAAAGTATACCCTAACTTGTGATCCCCTATGTTTCAAACTAGGTTATCCATGACCATATATTCTTATGTGAATCTTTATTTTATTTTACCTTTGATCCTTTAATAATGGTTCATACTAAGCTTATGAATTTACCCAAGCATATCCCCCGAGAGTGTCGTAACCAAGAGTGTAGAAAGGCCCGTGGTCATGTACCAGTTCCCGTTTGAGTCTAGATCAAAGCAGTTTTTTTGGGTTTTACCCCTATGTACATCTGTTCCATAGCCACCTCTACCTGCTCATATCTAGACAAGGATGTATTTGCTTGGAAACCCCTTACTCAATACTCACCAAAATACCAGGAAGATTTCCTATATTTAAACATTTCTATAGGGTTCTTCCTAGAGTTTTCATATCCTAATTTCCACAAATAACTAAACCATCCTTTGATACAAACTATATCACTCCGCCTTTTTATCACATAAACATTCATTACATTATACAAAAATGAGTATCTTTAAGGTTTAGTGTCTTGGAAACCAAGAACATATTAAATGAAAAAAAACATTCTTCTTAAACACATACAAGGCTTCTATTCATGTTCATCCTAGGTTCATTACTGCATCTCATAACCTGGGGACATACATCAAAAGAACGGATGAGCAGAAGGCCTAGTAAGGGAAACAAGGGGAAACATTTATCATGTGAACTTGGGATACATCCACAATGTCATGAAAAAGATCTTTAAGGCATGAGAAATAAATCATGAGGCATATAATAATAAAATAAAGTTTTTAATAACATGATTTTGTGGATACAACATTTAATATTGACAATCATTCTATTTCACCAAGGTTAATCCCCATGGTGTCATTAAAAATTACCAAGGTTTTTCACTAAGGTATCAGTCTAAAAGGTAATCTTGTGAGATTAAGTCTTTACCCAATGCATTGGAGCGCTATCAGGGCGCACCCTTAAATTTTTCATTATCATCATGTGATCCACATATATCATCATAAATCCTTTCATAAACAACCCATATAGCATAAAATAAATGGGTTTCATTTCATAATAACAACGGTTTAAAAACTGCTTTAAAATAATGATCTTTATGTCACTTTAAACCCCACAGAAAAGGATGGTGGGTCTCATGTATGTAAATACCATAATTTAAAATAGATCAACTTGGTATATATGTTCATACCCCTATATAAGAGATTGATTTGATAATTCACTTCATAAAATAAATGAAATTTAGAAAAAGAGAGAAAAATTTTGAGACAGAAATTTTGCAGCATAATGGCTATGTTACGAGGTTTTAGAAAACATTGAAAACAGAGGGCACATGGGTCACCAAGTAATAAATGATCCATAAAAAAGTATGGGAAAATAATATAAAGGATTTAAGAACATGGTGATTATATTTTAAAGACATAACATATGAAATGAAGAACATGAAATGACGACAAAAATAAGATTTCTCTTATAAATATTCGGCTTCCTAATGGTGTCACTTAAACATCAAAAAAATTTAATTGACGAGATCAAATAGGGTATCTCATAAAATGAACATAAAATATCAGTATGATAGACATAGAGATAATTCCAAAACATAATAAAAAGGAACATGAAATACTTGACATGAAAATAGATCTTGAAAATGAGAAGGGTGAAAGAATCCCTTAAAAATTCGGCATCCTGACGGGGCCACGTAAACTTCAACAAAAATGAATTGTCGAGATCAAATAGGGTCTCACATCATATGAACATAAAATATCAGAATTATATATTTATACATAATAACCCGAAATAATAAAAAGGAACATCAAATACTTGACATGAAAATAGATATTGAAAATGAGAAAGGTGAAAGAATCCCATTAAAATTTGGCAGCCTAACGGCACCACTTAAACATAAAAAAAATGAAATGACGAGATAAAATAGGGTCTATCATCATATGAACAAAAACATTCAGTATCATAGATATAGATATCATACCCCAACATAATTAAAAGGAACTTGAAATACATGACATGAAAATAGAACTTTGAAAAATGAGAAAGGTGAACGAATCTCTTAAACATTTGGCAGCCTAATGGTGCCACTTAAACTTCAACAAAAATGAATTGACAAGAACAAATAGGGTCTCTCATCATATGAACATAAAGGATCAGTATGATAGATATAGATATCATACCAAGAAAAGGAACTTGAAAGACTTGACCAGAAAATAGAACATGAAAATGACAAGGGTGAAAGAATCCCTTAAAAATTCGGTAGCCTAACGGCGCCACTTAAACATCAACAAAAATAAATTGATGAGGTCAAATAGGGTATCTAATCATATGAACAAAAAAGTTCAGTATGATAGATATAGAGATCATATCCCAACATAATAAAAAGGAACTTGAAAGTCATGACATGAAAGTAGAACTTTGAAAAATGAGAAAGGTGAACGAATCCCTTAAAAATTCGGCAGCCTAACGGCGCCACTTAAGCGTTATTAAAACGAATTGATGAGAGAAAGAGGGTTTACCTCATCATATGAACATGATAAGGGAATTAAGATGAATATAAAAGAACATCCTGGAAAATAAGAACATGGAGCATAAACGAAATGACATGAATGAGATTACTTGAAATGAAAGAGAGAGGGCGGATCCCTTACCTTAAAACATATCTCTTATAATTCAATGGTTGGGACCTTGAGGGATTGGGGGAAATTTGAGAGGACTCCTTGAGAGGTAATGAGACCAGAGCATAGTTGGGGGAGACTTGGGAGTCGAATGGATGAGAGGATGGCTTGGTATTTATAGGGAAAGTGAGGGGACAATTCATTAATGGCCAAGGGACACCTCATTGGTGGTTTTTGAAAAACCATGGGTTTGCCCAAGGTATTTTCCCATGGTATTGTACACATGGGTCCCATACAATAATTCGTCACTTTTGGTCGTTCAACCCTTAATATATCTCATGACAACATCATGACCTAGTTATGATGTCATTAAACACACCGAAACTCTAAAACTGTATTTTAATTATTCATCGAAAAATTCAACTTTCTCAGAAAAATACCATAATTTAACCTTAACCAAATATCGATGCTCTAATTTCAGAAATGATCTCCATTTTATAAAAATATTTTTATAAATATTTTTAATTTAATTTTTAAATAAATACACTATTCAACAAAAATTCATTTTTCTCTGAAAAATCCCCAAAATTTACCTTAACATAATATCGATGCTAAGAGTTAAAAAATGAAATCCATTTTATAAAAATAATTTTCAATATATTTTTAATTTATTTTTTAATTAAAAATCACTATTCACCTGAAAAAACTAATACTTGAATAATAATTAATGAAACCATTATTTAACCATTTTATTGAATCGCATTACTCGATCAAGGTGCCTAGATTATATTAATACTTTATTTATGTGAGATTACTAATCTATTTGGTCACATTACTAATCCTAAGCATAAAATCAACATTCACAATTTACTATTCATAAAAAATCAAGTTGATCTTATTAGACGCTAAATTTCATACTGAACATAAAAAATCAAGTTGATCTTATTAGATTGATTCCATGGATCTATTATTGAAAAGTAGGTTCCATGGTTAAATCCCATTGGGCCTAGTCTCAGCTTATCACCATTTTATATGGTATGAACTCCTTGTACTAGGTAGGCTTCTCATTGTGGAATTCCATGGAGTATACTCATTGGATTACACTCATACTATATGACATATTACATTTATTACTATGTTGACGACCCTCATGGTCTACGTCAGCATGGTTATTAAATTGGGAAATAATTATTAAATATAATTTTACATTTCCTTATTAAATCCTATAACCATTACTATTATTTTACATTTCTATTATTATAAACATATAACAATCAAATGATGAATTGGTAAAATGTTCAGAAACCATTTGAGGGTTGATGAATGTACATTTTTATTTAGTTACATTATACCTCATTACATTATAAATCCTTTCTAGAAAACTTTTATATTATATTACATGGGAAAGATGATATATTAAACAATGGAGGTGGCCCACTATGATTTATCTCAAACCCTATTTGGGCATTGTTTGGTACCCGGAATTGATTACATTAAATCCGGTGTTGATAATGGGAAGAACCCTACTTTGAAATTTTGATTGCATTTTTTTAGGATAGAGATTGATTTAAGATGATTGAGTTAGAAATTCGGAATCTTAGAAATGTCTTCTTATTTCATTTATACTTTTCTGTGACATGTTAGTCTTTCATTATTGTATCCATGATTAATTATTTTCTGGTGACATGACATATTATCTGTTTTTGTATGTTATTCAAAATATTTTAGTTATTATTATACATTATTTTTATCATTATCATATGCTTCCACTTTTTACATATAATGCATATGCTATTTAAAAAAATTTTACATTCACCTACTATTCTACATATTGGAAATGAGGGTATAGTCTCCCCATAAACAAACACTAGTCCATCACTCTGAGTGGGAATCCACTAGCATTTGGGGAGATGCACTTGAGGAAATTTGTTCTATTAGTCTTTGGGAACCTATTATGTGAAATCTAGGTTCGTTACATCCCAAAGTTTTATCAGGGGTGTTAATTTCTCAACATTATTTACTATTTAGCTAAAATATATTAGAGATTAGGAATTATTAGGAAATTAACATAATCCATTCTTTGGCTTTATGAACCTGTCACGAACCAGGCCAGTGCGTCATCCGACCCGGCGCCCGACCCGATCCGCGACATGGCCCGAAGGGCGTTCCTGATCCCCACGGGCTGGAAACTAGTGTCGGGCATCAAAATAAACCAGTTGGGAATGATTTTATCCCAACACAAGGATGAATAAACATAAACTAAACAAGCAGTGAAATAAAAGGAAAAAAGAACTAAACAACGTGGCAGCGGAAAAAGGGATAAACAAAACGTGACATACCTAGGGTGACCCCGTGGATCACCACGGTACGTCAACTACACTCCCTCCCAAGAGCGATCCAAGACTGAAACCTGCAACTGAAACGTAAAGTAGGCATGAGCACTGAGATGCTCAGTAGGAAAGCCAAAATGTAACCACGTCCTATGCCCGTGCCTTAATTAAGAAATCCAATCACGCCAGTTTGATAAATAAGGTATAATAAAATAATGTTTTCCTTATTTCCAAATCCAAGTAACGAGTTTCCATTATCAAGTAAAGAATTTCACCCCACTAAATTTTGAAAATAGGTTCCAAGCATTCATTAAAGTTTCAAATGAAAAGAAACCAATTTGTATTAAAATGTGGTTTTCACATAAAGTGAAATCAAGTATGAAGCAACTGAAAAGAAAGTTACACCGCTAGTAGCATGTCACAAATGATCACCATGGGAAATCCCTATAGGTAGCTAGAATAAGTGGGAAACTAGAGACCTCTTACCTCGGTGAAACGTGGATTAGAAGACCACGACCCTCAGAAAACGCAGCTTAGAAGGCCACGACCCTTAGAAATTCATATGTTTAGTTAGTGTTGTTGCGTCAATCCTGCTAGACAAACCAGGACGAACCCATGTCGTGTCATCTAGCGTACTAGTCCTGGTCACCCACCTAGATACCCGGGTTTACCATTGTGCTCTATTACAAAAAAGTGGTGAGCTTTTTTCAAAAGAAAAGAAATTAACGTCACACTTTCTTTATCCTAAAAACTCGCTAAACCTCTCACCACCGTTCTCCCTCCTTAGGCACATTCCCCTCTTTCAAATTACATAAAGCATAAGCCCCAACATTAGGCACATATTCGTACACTCAACATACAAGTCAGTTTGTAAAACCAAGGGGTTTTCCTTAGGAGGGGTTTTATTTTTCCAATTTTACAAACCATTTAAAAAGGTCCAAACAGGCTTTATGGTTTCACAAACAATTTTTTTCATTTTTGAACATATAATCATCTAAACTCTTTGCAAAACCTTTTAAAAATCCCAATTTGACAATCTACATGTTACATATAAAAAAACAAGCTTGAACTCTTTCTTAAAATGATGCAATTAATTTATGAAAGTCAAACTGGCATTTTTAATACATTACATTTCTCCAAAACAAATGCATAACCATTATTAGTGAATGCACCCAGATTTCATAACATACAAATATAACATATATATACATATAACATATTTTCAAAGAAAGCAAGCAATTATGAAATTCAAACTAAAGGCATAGGCATAGGAAACCTACCTAAAAACATGTGGCTTTTGACAAGGGTTACCCGAGACCGCTTCACCGCCATAAATATACATTTTCATGCATATGCATATGCACCGGTCCTTACTGCCGATGACTCGAACCCCCGAGGAAGGGAACACTCACTATACATACAATTTAATAAAGGAATTAAACAATTAAACAATTTATAAAGCATTTGAAATATCACAATAAAGGTTTATACCAACAACGCACTCAAACATCCTTCTTAATACCAAGCGCACCATGACGCAACACAAAAAACATGATAAAACAGACTTTGCAGTACTTGCGCGACATAATAAACCCACAGCAAAGTTTATAAAACACTACGAAAAGCTCAACATGGGTTTTTCACAAAATCAGAACATTCATATTAAATGAACACACTACGAAACACATATAAATCATATTAAACCTTAAGTGAAACTATATTCGCACCAAGAAAAATAATCAATGAGTATACTAAATTAATTAAACAAGAAAATTAATTTGACAAACAACACATATATGCGGAAACTCATACCTTCTGTATCCAAACTTCGCAAACGTGGCACGCAAACTCCGCCGCATGAAAACCGCACCACAAACAAAATAATTAATCCCTAAAACAAGTAATCGGAGCAATTACATAATAATCGGACCAAACACGAATCCAAAATATCAAAATCAAACCAATTAAAACACCAAACATAATCCAATAAACTCTCAAACAAATAAAATCAACTAAATGAAGAACAAAAAACCTGCGACGAGGGAGCGGGATGCTGGTTCGAGCTAAATGGGAATGTCGGGGTTGCGGCGCGAGGTACCAGGTAGAGAGGGGGCGTCCGTCCTGGTGCGCGTCGCCGGAGGGGATTGAGAGTGGCGGTCCAGTGAGGGAGGTGCCATGACGGGTGAGTGTCGGGGTAGGCTACGCCGGGGGAAGTCACGCCGGAGGGGGAGATGCGCTGGTCCGCCGCGACACCGGAGGGAGGTGAGGGGAGGGGCGAGCGGTGAGGTCGGCTAGGTTTTAGGAGGGGAGGGTGTTGCGCAGGGCCGGGGTGACGTGCCCTGCTTTTCCTGGTGGTCCGGTCGAGAGGGAGGTGGAAGCTCGGGTGGTAGCCGGTCCGGTAAGGAGGGATGAAGGGGAGGTCCACGCTACTGGAAGCCACGCCGGTGCACCGCGGAAGGCAGCGACACTTAGGGTTGCAAGGGGGAGGGTCCGTGAAACAGAATGGGGGGGAGGAGATCCATGCGAGGAAGAGGGGAGAGCAAGAGAGAGGGAGGAAAAAAAGAAAGGAGAGGAAAAAAATAAAGGGAAAATAAATGGAGGAAAAAAATAATAATAATAATTAATAAATAAATAAATAAAATAAAATAATAAATAAAATAAAATAAAATAATAAATAAATAATGAAACAAATAATGAAATGAAACTAAAAGAAACGACATAAACTAACCTATACATAAATTATAAAAAAAATAACAGTAATCTAAATAGTAAGTCGATTATTTAATAATTGTAACATTAATTTGACATTAACGACCAAATCAAGAAAACAATAACTGTGAAAGAAAAATAATAATAATAATAATAATAATAAGAATAATACCCAATAATAATAATAATAATAAAACAAAACCTATGTTAATTAATAATTTTTCATATTTTATTTTTCCCTTAATGTATTATTTAACTCACCAATTAAATGATTACTTGCACACCGAGTAGGTCGCACGAACATCTGACGAAGCCATGCAGCTTCGCCCGTTCCTTACCAACGTGTCGGAAACCACCATGCTAAAACACTCATTTATCCTCGAAACGCAACAGCCCAAGTTGGTTCCGGCAACGTGTACAGTCGTGTGCAAGGTAGCGCACCAAAAAATAACACATTCAATAATAACACATCGTCCAATTTTGATTGGGCTCTACACACGGTGGTGCGTACAGGCGCACCCCAGTATAAGATCACGAAACCCTTTTAAATTAGATTCAATTCAAACTGTAAATCAAAGAAAGACCTAAAATAAATGAAAATATACTAAGCGTCAGGTCTGGGTGTGACAATTCTCCCCACCATGACACTTTCTGCCCCGAGAAAGTTTCAAAATACTAGGTCAACTAAGGGTTCCTAGCGAGAACACGAAGACCCCTAAAAAAAACCTCAATCACCCGATGACCGGGCATACAAAATCACATGACCTGAAACTCCGACTTCTCAAAACCAGAATCACCATGAAAAATGACCAACAAGGAATTCACCTCGAAGTAGAACTACAATATGGAACACCCTAACCCCTGACGTAGGGATCATTTGGACCACTCGAGATCTCCAAGAACGCTCGTTAAGCGACCCACTACTTAAGCTATCAAACTAACATGGTCGAGTTTAGGTGGAGCAGAATCAAGGGGTTGCTCCGCTAGGTGCACATTGAAAACAGAGCCTTCCACAAGCTTTTCCTATTGTGGTCTTCCCACCATATTAGGGTTCTCGTGAAACATTGGTTCTCCAAACTAAAACGGCTCCCAAACCCAGACAACTCTAACACTGGCTTGGCCCTCAGAGTTCCCTATGATGAACTAACACAAGACGGGACATCGGTGAGACCCGCACAGGGTCTCCCCACCATTTTAAAATATCCTAACACCATGAAACCCACGCAGGCATTTCCAGTTTACTTTGAGTAACACCGACTGAATCCTTCATTGCGAACTCACCAACACGGGCTGACCCGCACTGATTATTACTACAGTGGACAACACTCTGCCACATGAGATAGCCTTGACAACAGAAAACCCTAACCAAGAGACGAACCAGACAGGCGCACGACAAATCCATATGACATGAGCATCTCCGACCACAAGAAGGTTCATGGAGCACACCCACTAGCTTTACAAGGAGACGGATTCTCCGGATCTCTTTAAGACTCAAGAGGAACTCCCATAAAATAAGACCACGACAAGTAGACAAGGGCTCCATTCCCATGACAAAAAGAATGACGCCTTTGGAGAGAGTACCACAATAGGGAAATTTAAGTTGTCCCCATCCCGACATTGCGGACTAAAGTCGGACCAAGCCCGTCCCACGTCTGACTAGTTCTGACTGCACGCAAGCTTCACCCCGAGACCTATGGCTGGGGCACTAATGTCTAAAGCATCTCCAGCCTCGCAGTCACAAGCTGACCACTTCTAACAGGAACTTCCTCCCCTGGAAAAGCAGCCTTCATACTTCTCCTCGTGTCTCGCGCGGCCATTCTATTAACATACCAACATAGAATTGCAGCGAATGACCTAGAGTGTCTAACTGACCACACTAGAGATAGGGGACTGAGTGGTCTGTCAAACGCGTGACACAAAATGAAGAGAGGGGCACTCCACGAACAAGTCCCTTTGGTTCAAACTCTTCATCAAATGAGAGACCTACTCTTACCACAATATAAGCAGGACCAACAACTTGTATTTTTTTTTACCGACGATTCCACACTACTTCTGGGGCACATGGAACTAGCTCATCAGAAACATCAACACACATCCTTCGTCGCATATTGAGTAGTCAAGAACCTACGAGATCAACCAATTTTCTTCACCTTCACTTCTTTAGGTACAATCATGGAATGAGGCTTGTCTTGAGGATTTCTCACCACGTCCCCATTTGCAACGAAAACAGAACGATCACCATTCACTAGTTTAGTCCCGCTCCCCCAGACGTACTCGAGACAATCTTACATCCGCACAACATTTGAAGTTCCTTCAAAACCAGAGACACTTCAAACTTTCCCAAATCACTCAATGGCATCCAACTGACATCGACGTCTACGAACAGTCGACACCACCAAGCCGAACCCAACTCTGCCACTCCACTAAGAGTCTGGGTCAGGCCAAGAACTGAGAGAGACTTGTTGGAACCCATGGAACGTTTCTAGGGGCATATCCCAAACAAGAAACACAACCCATCCTTCCACAAATCCAAACACATCAAAAAAAACATCAACCTTACAAAAACAAATCCAATAATCCCAATTTCAAACATCCATTCCTTTTCAAAGAAAACACTCACTTGAAAGACCTATCCCTGCACAATAAGCCCAAAAACTATTTTAAAAATCTATCTTACCTTTAAAAGCAATGTCATTTTTTTCCATTTCCAAAACCATTTGAGCACGAAAACCCATTTATGAAAAAGGACCACTTTCTAGGAAACAAGAAGCAACCTTAGAGATCAATCAACTACCAATGATATTCTATTGTGCCTCGCAAGTATGCATTTTCATGCCACTCTAGAACATGTCCACACGATCCATCAACTATCCATTAATCAAGTCCATATGCACATGCGAGCACCCATAGGAATACCACTGGAAAGAAACAAGGCTACTCCGCTTTCAAAACAAAACATTCTCAATATCAGAAAATACTTTTTTTCTTTTCAAACCCATTTCAAAAATTCAAGGAAAATTTCAAGAATGTTTCCATTTCCAAAACAGCCCATTTCAATTTCAGATGACCCAAAACATCCCTTTAGAAATTCAACGTTGACAAATCAATTCCAAATTCCAAAAACAAGTTCCATGAGAAACGCACCCCAAATATCATGTCAACCGCAAATAAGAGCAGCAGCAAAGTCCGCTTCACTTTTTAAAGGAAAACAATCTCACGGCAACTCCCAAAACTGAAGCAAGACATCGCAAGCATTAAAGCACCTGGGTGGAGGACTAGTGGTCATGTCTAACCCAGCTACATGGTTTAGCAGACCATTCCATAGGCAAGCACCAACCACTAAGAGTGTCGAACCGTACTCTCGGGCATCACATGGGTCGCTACCCCATGTGAGACCGCGCACAGTACCGGTTTACTCCTATTGTCATCCCCCATCCACAAAGACTAAAGCTTAAACTTGGATCCCGGACTACCCCTGGTTACTCGAGGATCGGAACGAGAAAGAGTTCACGACGCTCTTCCCACACCTACCACTCGAGTACTGAAAATCCTATCTCCAATATACCTGACATCCCAAATAACAAGAACAAAAACCTCCCTCTGATACCATTTTGTCATGAACTAGGCTGGTGCGTCATCCGAACCGGCGCCCAACCCGGTCCGCGACATGGCCCGAAGGGTGTTCCCGATCCCCACGGGCTGGAAACTAGTGTTGGGCATCAAAATAAACCAGTTGGGAACGATTTTAGCCCAATACAAGGATGAATAAACATAAACTAAACAAGCAGTGAAATAAAAGAAAAAAGAACTAAACAACGTGGCAGCGGAAAAAGGGATAAACAAAACGTGACATACCTCAGGTGACCCCGTGGATCACCATGGTACATCAACTACACTCACTCCCAAGAGCGATCCAAGACTGAAACCTGCAACTGAAACGTAAAGTTGGCATGAGCACCGAGATGCTCAGTAGGAAAGAAAAAATATAACCACGTCCTATTCCCCTGCCTTAAGTAAGAAATCCAATCGCGCCAGTTTGAAAAATAAGGTATAATAAAATAATGTTTTCCTTCTTTCCAAATCCAAGTAACGAGTTTCCATTATCAAGTAAAGCATTTTACTCCCATTACATTTTCAAAATAGGTTCCAAGCATGCATTATCGTTTCAAATGAAAAGAAACCAATTTGGATTAAAATGTGGTTTTCACAAAAAGAGACATCAAGTATGAAGTAACTGAAAAAAAAGTTACACCGATAGTAGCATGTCACAAATGAGCACCATGGGAAATCCCAATAGGTAGCTAGAATAAGTGGGAACCTAGAGACCTCATACCTCGGTGAAACGTGGCTTAGAAGACCACGACCCTCCGAAAACGCAGCTTAGAAGGCCACGATCCTCAGAAATTCATATGTTTACTTAGTGTTGCTGCGTCAATCCTGCTAGACAAACCAGGACGAACCCCTATCGTGTCATCTAGCGTACTAGTCCTGGTCACCCACCTAGATACCCGGGTTTACCATTGTGCTCTATTACAAAAAGGTGGTGAGCTTTTGTCAAAAGAAAAGAAATGAACGTCACACTTTCCTTATCCTAAAAACTCGCTAAACCTCTCACCACCGTTCTCCCTCCTTGAGCACATTCCCCTATTTCTCATTACATAAAGCATAAGCCCCAACATTAGGCACATATTTGTATACTCAACATACAAGTCAGTTTCTAAAACCAAGGGGTTTGCCTTAGGAGGGGTTTTTTTCCAATTTTACAAACCATTTAAAAAGGGCCAAACATGCTTTATGGTTTCACAAAAAATTGTTTTCATTTTTGGACATATAATCATCTAAACTCTTTGCAAAACCTTTTAAAAATCACAATTTAACAATCTACATGTTACATATAAAAAACAAGCTTGAACTCTTTCTTAAAATGATGCAATTAATTTATGAAAGTCAAAATGGCATTTGTAATACATTACATTTCTCCAAAACAAATGCATAACCATTATTAGCGAATGCACCCATATTTCATAACATACAAATATAAAATATATATACATATAACATATTTTCAAAGAAAGAAAGCAATTATGAAATTCAAACTAAAGGCATAGGCATAGGAAACCTACCTAAAAACATGTGGCTTTTGACAAGGGTTACCCGAGACCGCTTCACCGCCATACATATACATTTTCATGCATATGCATATGCACCGGTCCTTAATGCCGACGACTCGAACCCTCGAGGAAGGGACCACTCACTATACATACAATTTAATAAAGGAATTAAACAATTAAACAATTTATAGAGCATTTGAAATATCACAATAAAGGATTATACCAGCAACGCACTCAAATATCCTTCTTAATACCAAGCGCACCATGAAGAAACACCAAAAACATGATAAAACAGACTTTGCAGCACTTTCGCGACATAATAAACCCACAGAAAAGTATATAAAACACTACGAAAAGCTCCGCATGGGTTTTTCACAAAATCAGAACATTCATAATAAATGAACACACTACGAAACACATCTAAATCATATTAAACCTTAAGTGAAACTATATTCGCACCAAGAAAAATAATCAATGAGTATACTAAATTAATTAAACAGGAAAATTAATTTGACAAACAACACATATATGCAGAAACTCATACCATCTATATCCAAACTTCGCAAACGTGGCACGCAAACTCCGCCGCACAACAACCACACCACAAACAACATAATTAATCCCTAAAACAAGCAATCTGGGAAATTACATCATAATCAGACCAAACACGAATCCAAAATATCAAAATCAAACCAATTAAAACACCAAACATAATCCAATAAACTCTCAAACAAATAAAATCAACTAAATTAAGAACAAAAAACATGCGATGAGGGAGCGGGATGCTGGTTCGAGCTAAAGGGGAATGTCGGGGTTGCGGCGCGAGGTAGCGGGTAGAGAGGGGGCGTCGGTCCGGGTGCGCGTCGCCAGAGGGGATTGAGAGTGGCGGTCCAGTGAGGGAGGAGCCGTGACGGGTGAGTGTCGGGGTAGGCTGCGCCGGGGGAAGTCACACCGGAGGGGGAGATGCGCTGGTCTGTCGCGACGCCGGAGGGATGTGAGGGGTGGGGCGAGCGGCGAGGTCGGCTAGGGTTTAGGAGGGGAGGGTGTTGCGCAGGGCCGGGGTGACGCGCCCTGCTTTTCCTGGTGGTCCGGCCGAGAGGGGGGTGGAAGCTCGGGTGGTAGTCGGTCCGGCAAGGAGGGCTGAAGGGGAGGTCCGCGCTGCTGGAAGCCACGCCGGTGCACCGCGGAAGGCAGCGGCGCTTAGGGTTGCAAGGGGGAGGGTCCGCAAAACAGAATGGGGGGAGGAGATCCGCGCGAGGGAGATGGTAGAGCAAGAGAGAGGGAGAAAAAAAATAAAGGAGAGGAAAAAAACTAAAGGGAAAAATAAATGGAGGAAAATAATAATAATAATATATAAATAAATAAATAAATAAAATAATAAATAAATAAAATAAAATAATAAATAAATAATGAAACAAATAATGAAATGAAACTAAAAGAAACGACTTAAACTAACCTATACATAAATTACAAAAAAAATAACAGTAATCTAAATAGTAATTCGATTATTTTATAATTGTAACATTAATTTGACATTAACGACCAAATCAAAAAAACAATAACTATGAAAGAAAAAATAATAATAAGAAGAAGAAGAATAATACCCAATAATAATAATAATAAAACAAAACTTAAGTTAATCAATCATTTTTCATATTTTATTTTTCCCTTAATGTATTATTTAACTCACCAATTAAATGATTACTCGCACACCGAGTAGGTCGCACGAACATCTGACGAAGCCATGCAGCTTCGCCCGTTCCATACCAACGCGCCGGAAACCACCATGCTAAAACACTCATTTATCCTCGAAACGCAACAACCCAAGTCAGTTCCGGCAACGTGTACAGTCGTGTGCAAGGTCGCGCACCAAAAAATAACACATTTAATAATAACACATCATCCAATTTTGATTGGGCTCTACACACGGTGGTGCGTACAGGCGCACCCCAGTATAAGATCATGAAACCCTTTTAAATTAGAATCAATTCAAACTGCAAATCAAAGAAAGACCTAAAATAAATGAAAATATACTAAGCGTCAGGTCAGGGTGTGA
Organism: Viscum album; assembly: GCA_963277665.1. Lineage (NCBI taxonomy): Eukaryota > Viridiplantae > Streptophyta > Magnoliopsida > Santalales > Viscaceae > Viscum > Viscum album. Next base: position 175,100,336 of record OY728135.1, on the reverse strand, counting down.
CAGAACCCATGTTTCGAATAATGACTATGTTTCCAAAATTATAATTAATTTTCTTATTTTTCATGTTGTACAAGGTATTATTTCAGCATTGTGTGATGCTCATGATGTTTTGTGTTGTTGATTTTAACTCATTTGTGTATTTTCATTCATTCTTGTCCCAACTATATAATGGAATGTAAATTGTTACATGTATCTTTATTTGCACCTAGAATTTGCAAGTCATGCATATTTCCATGCCATATAGGTGCATTTCACATATTTACATTGGTTGATATGTCTTTTATTATTGAGTGATGATTTGATAGATATATTAGTATTATAATTTTTATGGTTGTGGTTGAATGATTTTTTATCTCAAATCATGAGGTGTATGGTTCCTTAGTGTTTGGGATGAGTAATTTACCCATTCGTACCAATATATTATAATTTAATGGTTGTCGTTTTATGTGATAGGTGTATGCCCACAAATGTTTTGAATGTGGATATCCATAAAAATGTTAAAAATTACTTTTAAAATGGAATGGATGGACATCCTTATCCCTCCATTTCATATTTATGAAATGTAATGGATTGGACATAAAAATAAAATGTATTGTGAAATGAAACTTATTCTTGAAAAAATATTGATACCTTGTCGCCTACATTGGATGTTTGGGTAGTAATTCTTGTGTAGTGAGTTTTCCAAGTCATAGTTTCATCTAATGATGCTATCTATCATCTAAATCTTGTTCTGAGGTGTGTACAAGAAAATTGTAGACCATGTATTCCATGATTTCCTTGTATTTTATGCCAGGAAGATGGCGTCGACCATGCTCTAGAAACGGTGGGCACTAAGACACCACTCATACATCCAGGATTTTCTATATAAGGAACAACCTTCAGTATCTCTGTATCTATCCTGGAAATAATAGGACAAGTTATACAGTATTACATTGGTTTAATGACCCTATATACACATTACATGGTATGAACAAAGGGAATATGCGAGAGTAGGGACTTCCCCATGTGGTAGGTAGTTACCCTTTCTTATGGATTCTATTTTTTCATGTGATGAAGACATTTTAATTCATACACGGGATGGACTCATTGGTTCACTATAAGTATTTTTTAGACTTCTATTATCTCATTGTATATTTTACATCACCTGAGGGTAACAATTATCTATATAAGAGTGAGTGGGATGTCCAGACTGGTAGTGATAGACTATAGCATCATGGGCCTACTACCGTGACCAACTAGATCAAGAATATCTTCATTGAGGATCATGGTTTTCAACAAGATTATTTCACTTGTGCAGTGGATCATTTTAGGGGTGTATTTCCCAATGTTTATTCTTTCTTAACTTTTGATAAAGTGGTAGAATTTATAATTGGTCTTCTTCTAGGAGAAAATCATGTGGGAATTCCTCTACAGAGGATGAAATATAAATATATTCATGATCTCAAGAGGCAGTTATATTATTTGGATTCCCATGGATTTAAACATCCCAGTACATTCTCTTTGGGTTTACCCATTGTTTTCATGAATAATGTGCATGGAACCTTATTTCTATTAATTTATTATAGAAGGTTGATCCATCATACGATCAAGATCTAATATCCACTTAATCAAATAAATGATCTCTCTGACCATCATCAAGGAGAAAAGTCTATTCCAAGATTTACATGGGATCAAGTTATTAATAGGTTTGAGTAAAACCATCAGACATACCTCTTAAATCATTCATGTAGTAGGTGTGGTCAAAATGAGTACCTTGTATGTTGTCTGGTCTTATGAACACGTCTATTGTTTTCATGGTTATTTTGAGTAGGGTGTTCTACACCTATTTACATATGTTTTTCATATTCTTTACTGATTAAATGATGCAGTATTATCACAATCATTGAGACCATTAAAATCATCTTGAAATCATTATTAGTGCATTGAGAGTGAATTATCATTATTCCAAGAATACTATGAGACATTTGTGGATCAACAAGGTTTACTTATTGGGACATATTTTACTAGAATTAGTAGTATCTGTTGACCCAGAAATGTTTAGAGTTTTAGATTCATTTGAAAATCCCACAAATGTGTTTGATATATAGAGTTTATTGGTGCTTTATAAATATTAGATTCATTTTAAACAAGCGATCTCACATAATTTTTCATCTCTTATAGGTATTATAAAGAAGGGTGTCGTGTTTCATTGGACATAATATCTTGAGAAATCCTTTCAAGATTTGAAATAGATATATATAAAGGGATAAATTGTATCTTCTAGATCCTTGAATGATTAATATATCTTCTATTCTGCATCTATAATTGTTCTTGGAGTTTTTATGCTGTAAGATGAAAAATTAGTTTCAAAAAGATCTAAGAAGATAAGGCCTCATGAGTGAAACTACCTGACACACAGCCTTTATCTAACAACTGTTTTACATGTCATACATTGATGGATATATTATCTATTGGGTGAGAAATTTTTTGTCTAAAAATACCACAATAAACTAAAATATATCTTTTCTCAGTGTTACATGATCCTCAAAACTGTGGAGATGGGTCTGATATCTACAATCATTTAATTTTTAGCATTCCAATACACCTGGGATGGGTAATGTAGTTACAGGCGATCTCTATCAAAAAACACAAGCACATGTCGTATGAGAATACAGTGATGAATAGGTGTTAATAGTCCACTTTTATAAGATTCATCTAGAGTCTCCTGAATTTGAAATGTATTCTTACGTCTCATCCTTGATAGTTACATGTTCCATCCGTGATTAGGTGAAGAGTATATAGTTTTCAGATACTGAAGGCGTGGAACTCCATGAGAGTATATCAGGAGATAAACTACCTCCATATCGGTCTGTTAACCATTATGATTTCCTAGGTCATTCTGGAAATATATGGGTTCCCTATGATAATAATGTGGATTTGATGAGAGATTCCCAAGATTCTTAGTGGGTAGTTCATCCAGTTATATTGATGATGTATTCAAACATGTGACACCAGTATCAGTGGACTAGGATGAAACATCATATTGTAGGATTTATCACTAGGTGTTACACCTATCATCAATTGATGGAAGGGTACCAGATACATGATGGCTTGTAATACTCTTATTTTAATGGAATTTAAATGTTAAGATTCCTCCACGGATTTCGTAGTCGTCTTTCATAGGTGGATGAGGTGTATCAATGTTATATAAGTAGTCATTGATTTTCCAAAAAAATAATCACTCTTCAATACTATTTTGGAGACATTCAAATTTTTTGATATTTGAAGATTGTATGTTGATTTGATTATATGGCTATATAGGGTGCCAAGTATTATGGTTTCAGATAGGGTAGCTGTTTTCATGTGACAATTTTGCTGAGGATTGTTGAAAGATGTGGTAAATCAGGTCCTTCTATGCACAACAGTTCACCCATAGGCCAATGGACAATCAAAACATATGATATAGGCACTATAGAGAAATATTATAGAATTTTTTCATGATATTAGTGGTTAATGGGAAAATCATATCCCTCCCATAGAGTTCTCTTAATATAACACATTTGAGTCCATAATTTTTTTGGATCCTTTTGAGGCAATGCATTATAGGACATTACGTTAGCCCTGGTGATGGAAATAGGTAGGTGAGGAATCCCTACTAGGTCCTCATGTCATTCAATAGATTTTTGAGCCACATGATCTTACCATGAAGCGTATTACTACTACTTAGTCTAGACAAAAACATATGATGATTGTTGTTGATGATATCTAGAGTCTGAGCCCCGTGATATTTTTTTCGTTCTGGTATTTCCTATGATAGAAAATAGATTGTTCCGGAAGAAGGTAATGTAATTGCCCCATTATGTATGGCAATTGGAGATTATAGAGTTATTTGGGTTGGAATCCTATCACTTTATACTACCTCACAGGCACTATTCGAGGCATGATGACTTTTATGATTCACAACTCCACCATTATCATGTTCACCTGTCTTATACCATTGATCTTGTGTAAGATGAGATAGATGTTAATGATAACATGATGAGAATCCTTATGCATCATTTACTATAGAATGAAGGATATCCGAGGATGGTATGTCCCTCTAGTACATGTGCTATGGAAGCACAACCGAGTATAAGATTATACATGGTAGTGGGTATATGATGTACATGATTAGTGGATAGAGTTGTTCTCGAAAAATATTTCTACTCACTTGTAATGTGATCTTAGGGATGAGTTATTTTAATAGGGAAAGACTGTAAGAACACAATTTTCACTTAGTTATGGATACATTAGATCTTGGTCAAAATATTTACTTTTTACCTAACATGGATTCTCATTGAGTACACAATTTTTTTAGGGGTTTTTAGGGCATTTTCAAAGCTTGAAACCCATCTTTATGAGGAAACTGTCCTTGTTTTATGTCTAGCACTATATTGGAACATGGTTTGGACTACCTTGTAGATATAAATTTCTGATAAAACACATCACTCGATTTTCACTAGGCGGCATGGCCAAAACCTGCAATGTTCCCCTACTACCCTGAAAATCATGCACATTGATTGCATGTTTTTTTCAATACTTTTAGAAAAACTATAAACATGCGAATTTCAGGGTAAAATTATAATTTTCCACTAATTATCTAATTACCATTTCACCATCTTCCCTAATCGAATATTACGTCATATTTACCTCTATGGTTCTCATTTTGGATATTTTTGAAAGGACAGTATTGGTATTTGTATTACGACCCGACCTTAAAACATTACATAATCTTGAGTTAATTGAATAATTCAAATTGAGGATCATTTCATGTTTAAAGCATTAAAGAATTAGGACATAACTATTACATATCCAAATATTAAAAAGTAGACACTTCTACTCAGTTTCCATTTTTTCCTTAAAATAAAAACTCATGAAAATAGAGTAATGTCCAATTCAATGTTTTAGACATCATGATTTTCTTTTGATCTCATCCTTGACCCTATTCCACTCTATGTCGTGTGAAAAACATATCAAAACCTTGTATGAGCATAAAAAGCATTGTATGGGATACAGAAGGATGGAAAACTTTTAGTTTTTCAAAACAACTAGTAAACCAGGAATAATTTATCAAAATATTAACTTTCACCTTTATGAAGTAGTAAATACTATTCAGTGAATAAAATATAATTTTTTACCATTTTTTAACCAAAATATTACCATAAAACCCATTTAATTAACACATAACATATAAAGGTAACTTGGGTCCAAAACATACTTAAATTTAATAACCATACGATCGACTTCCACACATATCACTAAATGGAATATCCATATGGACCACTTCTATACCCAATGCATTGGAGGTTATAATGTGACAACCTATCCTGGTTTTCACGGCACCACCCGTCATTTGGTTTATCATGTAACCACCTGTCAAAAGTCCAAGTACAATTATAAAATAATAAAACATAAAACGAAAAATAAAAAAATGATGAAATTTCCATATTTCAATCACAATATATCATTTAAATATATTAAAATAAAATAATCCTTAATAAATACCAATTTCAATACCAAAAATGTAATGAGTATTTGGTATTTATTTTAAAAAACATTACGGCTTGTTGTGGATGCCAAAGATCAAATAATACTCACAACGGTTGAAACGTCATTGTCACCACGTACATTAAAAAGAAACATGCTTTTTGTCATTTAGTAAAATGATTTGTAGAGAAAATATTCCTTCTGAATAAAATAAAACTTCAAAGTGGTTTATACATGTTATGCAATAAGGTTCTGTATAAAACAAAATATGCCTCAATGAAAGGAGATTGAGACGAAGTCCCCTACAAAGTCAGTATCCATAGATTAAGGGTAAATAAATTGTATATTTATGTTTGAAAATTATAAATACAAAAAATATAATAGGATATTACGTGTAAAAAAATCAGAGGTCATCCACACATATTCATAGTACAACATAATCAAGAATTATAGGTTTAAACCAAAGAATTAAAATTGGGTTAAGAAGTTCCCTTACAGAAATTCAACAGCCTAACGGCATCACAATAAAATTTAAAAAATGAGTCAATGAGAAGTAGAATGGGTATATCATCACATTGTCATAGTATTTACAACAATAATTTCAAATAATAAATTATCCCTTCTTAAGAATATGTAAATTAAAAGACCTATCAAAAATATGTCTTTTAAAAATAGGAGGGTGAAAGGTTCCCTTACTGATGTGGGTAACATTCAAAATGTACACCCCATGAAAAAAGGTTCATACAATGAAGATGTAAATACCCATAAATTAAATTAAATTACACAGTAAATACAATCATATAATGTACATACACCACACAAAATGAAAAATTGAAAAATGTAGTCGGAATCTTAAGGGAAAAAATGTGAGATAGAAAATACCCTTACACCATTGTGATCAATCGAGTCGTATGACCAAAAGATAATATACACCAAAATAATCACATAATGCCATGAATATAAATAGACTCATTATAATATATATTAAATGGAAGTATACAATACACCACATATAATAAATAAGTGACGAACAATGGAAATATCACGAAATTAAACGTGAGATAAGAAATCCCTTATTAAAATTCGGTAGCATTACGGTGCCACTTATAGCTTACAAAAATGGATTGATATAGTCAAATAGTGTATCTCATGATATTAACAAAATAATTATAGTAATAGAAATATAAAATCAATCCCCCTACATAAGAAATATGAGCTTAAAAGAAGTGACATAAAAGAGAGTACTTAAAAAGAAAGAGAGAGGTAGGATCCTATAACTCAAGTCTGACTTCATCTCGTTCGTTATTTATATTCCTGAATAATAAACATAGGTCAATTTATAATTACTTAAGGAGTCCATTTAATTTTTACTATTCAATTCATATCACATTTTGTCATGTTATAATAATTATTTAATTATGTAAGTTCATATCATATGTTTGTCGATGTTCGGTACATGAGTCAAAAATGAACGTGTTTGAAAATAATATCTCATGTAGTTATAAGTAAAAAATTTACCAGAATTGTATGAATGATTTTAATATCATATATATCTAGTATATATTCATTTTACACTATTCCATAACAATTGGAGATAAAAAATGAAATGCATCATTCATGGATATGGTAGGTCGTACGTACACATGAACGCTACTCTCAGGGGATACAATAGGGGGATATATGTTGGAACCCATGGAAAATACTGGGAAGTCGATTGATGGGTTCGAGAGGAAGAGGGTTAGTTATTTCCAGGGAGGGAGTACGACTCAGAATCCGATTTTAGGATCATTGTATCTTCCTCCAAGGACTCAGAGTAAGACCTAATTTTTTCCATATGTCTCCACAGTCCACATAAAGCATTATTGAATGGATAATCCTCTAAAATGTCATAATATTATGAAGATGGGTTATCATTCGTGTTATTTTTGGAATTCTCTGTTTTTGTTTGTCTATGACACTCCTTAGGGGTCATAGGGGCCTTTTTCTTCAATATGACAGGGGTATAAGAATTCCCCTTGATATTAGAGTAATTTTTTATGGTGATTTGGTAAATAACATCACACCTCAAACGAGAAATAAAGAGAATTATGTGTAAAGAAAGCAGTTGTTCGAATAGAACATGTTGTTGCGGATGATCAGTCGGGACCATCCATCGTGCAATTTACAACTGTTTCATATTCCACATTTATGCATGTATAATTTGATATAGTAGATTCACATTCCTTTATTGCCTCTCGTATTGTTGTTTTTTTGGTTTTACATTTATAAAGGATTCCATATAATCAGAAACTACTAACTGTTATGGATTAAAGAGAGTATCGATCTTTCCTATGTAGAGCATGATGCTTAGTGGTGGACGAAATTTATTTTATGTGGGATTTCTTATTGTTTGATATTGAGGTTTATGATATAATCATAAAAATGGATTGGATTGAGAAAAGAGTTTTTTTCCTGCAGTTGAGGATCATTTTAGGGACGTATTTCTCAAATAATGCTCAATGTTACCACATATGATAAAAGTATTGTTTTTAATTGATCTTTTTCTAGGGTACAATCCAATCTCACTTCTATCATACCGAATGGAACTGAAAAAATAATTTGAGTTAAAGGTGCAGTAGGATGATTTAGAGAAAAATTTGTTCATTATGCCTTGCACATCTCTATGGGATGCAACCGTTTTGTTTGATAAAAAGGTGGATGTAACTTTTTGACTATATGTGGATTATCATAAACATAATCATGTTACGATAAAGAATGAATATACACTTATAGAAAATGATTATTTTTTAAAATTTAAGGGATTCTCAGGGGTTCCCTATGATTTTCTTGACGATAGGTTATCATCATTTGCAGGTGAGGAAGGAGGATATTCAAGAAACAGATTTTAGAAGTAGACATGGCCATTATGTGTATATGGTTATTCCCTTCAGTATAACAAATGCACCAAAAGAGTTCTTGTAATTGATGAATTAGATATTTTATAGATATCTCTATTCTTTGGTAGTGGTATTTATTGATGATATGCGGGTGTATTTAAGGAAAATTTGTAGAGCATGAGAAGCACATGACGTTAGGGATGGGGATCATGAGGGATCATCAGTTCTATGCCAAATTTTCATTGTGTGACTTTTTGATACATGAAGTTTATTTCCATGTCCATATTATTTCAGAGAGAGGTGTTTTAGTTGATTTGTAAAATAATGAGTTTGTTATCACCTAAAAACTACCATAGAATTTTTTTGAGATACGAAGTTTCCATGGTCTAGATGGTTATTATCAATATTTTGTTTGTGATTCTTCACAATTGGAATCACTGATGGAATCTTTGATAAGGAATAATATCCCATTTCAATGTTATGGACAATTTTATAAATACCTTAAAGTGTTATAGGGTCGCCTTATGTCAGCACCAATCATGGTTTTTTTCTAAATGAGGGAAAAGGTAAGTGGTATTTTTTGAGGCATCAAAATCATGGTTGTGTTGTTTTCTCATGAATTGTGGTCATGTGGTTTCATATAGATTACGTTTGTAGAGGATTAATCAGAAAAACTACCCAACACATGATTTGGAGTTGGAGGAAGTGGTGCATGTGTTAAAAATATTGTTTCATTATCACGTTGGTGGGTAATTTAGAGTGTTTAGTATCCATAAGAGCATAATGCCTAATTTCATAGAGAGATATTTGTTCATGAGGAAAAATATATGGATTTAATATCTAAATATGTTTTATTTTTACATAATGTACACACCATGTAAGAATAATTCAGTGGCAGAGGCATAGAGTGTAAAATCATATGCTATGGTGGTGAATCATGCATCCAAACAGTAGAAGTTGATATTTTTCATAGCCAAAATTTGGTTGGAATGTGAAGAACTATGTGATAGTGTGGTATTCATTAATTGTTTTGGTTATGGGATTGGTTTGTTTGGTTAAAGAGGCATAGGCATTTAATTATGAATGTGTGGTGATGAGGTCGAAACTCAATGGTGGGGATACCATTGGGGGATGGATACTGAATAAGAATTCTATATTTGGTATTAGGAATTGGATGGTGTTACCAATGTTTTATATTAAGGAAATTATCTGGGATTATCATCAAACTATGTGGGATATTCATCTTGGAATTTAGAAAATTCATTAGGAATTTAATGAACATTTTTGGTGGGATAGTATGAAAAGGAATGTGGCAGATTCTGTTTTGAGATTTTTGAATTGTCAGCAGGTCATGGCAGAGTGTTACGGGCCGATAGTCATGTTGAAATCATTCCATATCCCAGTGTGGAAATGGTATTAGATTGTGATGGATTAATTGATAGATCATCCGAGAATGGTTAGGAAACCGTAATCTATTTTGGTGATTGTGGATTGACTCAAAAAGTCAACCCATTTCATCTCAATTTATGAATCTCATATGGTAGAATGTCTATCAAAAATCTATATCAGAGAAGTGTTAAACAGGAATGTTGTTCTATTTAAGATTTCATTAGATAGGGATCTGAGGTTCACATTTCATTTTTTGAAATCCTTTCAACATGATCTTGGGACATAGTTAACGATGAAAACAGTGTATCATCATCAGATGAACAACCAATCGGAAAGGATGATACAAACATTAGAGGATATTCTATGGTATTTTTTGATGGATTTAGGTGGAACATCCAAGGGTACCATACTGTTGGTGGAGTTCTCTTCTAATTATTGCTTCATGCTTCAACACATATGGCATCATTTGAGGGATTGTAAGTGCATCTATGTCATTCCCCAATATGTTGGGTGGAAATGAATGAGACATTGATGATTGGAATGAGTCTTGTACAAGAGTCTACATAAAAGATCATGTGGATCCGAAAGAGGATGGAAATGTCTAAAATTCATTAGAAACCGTATGCAGACCATCCCCATCAATAATTTTGGTCTAAGGTGGGTGATCATGTGATTTTGGGAATATCTCCTAGGTTTGGTCATCAATATTTTGGGATGAAGGGTGTGTTATCTCTGAGGAAAATTGGTATTTTTGAGATACATGAGATAATAAGTGAGGTGGCATATCAGTTGGCTTTACGACCATGGTTCAGTGCATTGCAAAATGTTTGTAAAGTGTTTCATTTGATAATGTATCACCCGAATCGTGATAGTGTGATTTATAGAGATCATTTTGAGCTACAACCAGATTCTACCCTAGGGCATGTTCCATTGAAGATTTTGGATATGCAAGAGAATTATTTTTTATAAAACGAATCATTTATGTTCAGTTTTTGATCCAGTATGGTCAGATTCTTGCAGGTGATGTGGGAGTGTGAGAAATAGACAGTCGAGTAATGGTCTGAGCTCTATCAACAGTTTATTCGTTCTCTACATTCTGATGAAGGAATTTCATATTGTGGGTAGAATATAGAACCCCTGATTTGAGGTATGTGGCATTTGTATTACTTTTTATTTGTTTAAACTAATTTTGATAATTAGGGATGAGGATCGGAGAATTTGGAATGGGTATTAATATTTTTGGATGCCTTTTTAGGTTGCACAGTTTGAGTATAGTTAGGGGAAACCAAGAAATATGAACCGTGAAGGCAAAGTGGTACACACAGTTTTTGAACGATTTTCCTAACAGTTCATGGTTACCCTTTGATTCAGTCACATACCCAAGGTTAGTGAATGGGTTTTCTAAAGTTTGGTCTCTTTAAAAATGTATTTTTTAAACATGGTTAGTCAAAAATTACCTGAAAATGCCCATTTCTTCTCCCATACAAACCCTATGTTTGATTTATCCTTCTCAAGGGTTATGGGTGCACTCCCAATCTTTTTTGATGTGATTTAAAAGGTTTTCAAGGTAGATTGACGGTTTTCCCCCAGATAACTATCTAATCATTGTTTATCATTGGTTTTCTCTAGATATATGCATCACACTCTCTTGATATTCTAGATATACATAAATTTAATGTAGATATAGGGTTTTTGTTGACTTAGATGTTGATATAATGTCTTGTTTATTTTTTGGAAGTGAATAATGAGTGGTTTGGTGGAGCATTTGCTGGTTATGTGTTGTAGTTGTTCATGGGTAGATTTATCCAGATCCTTAATGTTAGGTGGATTCTCTTTTGACTCCACTTGGTTAAAAATAGGAGTTTCGATTATAATTAAATTTTTTCCATCAAATTAAATGTCTTTGTGATGTGAAAATCTTTTTGGAAACCCATTTGGTGATGATTTTGTGGACTTTAGAGAAAATGGGTTATTGTGGCAGAAATGGGCTTTATCGTGTGATTTTAAATTTGTTAGTGGTTTGATTATAAAATTTGTTTTGTGAAATAATATTTTCATTAAAGATGTTTTTTATTGAAATTAGATTGTTCATATGAAATGGTTAAATTTTTATTTCAATAAATGTGTGATTTATTGACGTGAATTTGTGTTTTAGAATTGTGATGTGTGTAAGGTTGTCTATTGGTAGATAAATCGTTGGTATGATGTGGTGACCATGATGTGATATACAGTATGTTTGATATGAATTATGGATTGTCTTAATTGGATGTGTTATGTTGGTGGAGAGTACCACTATGAAAATTGGATGGATAGTGTATGGAAGTGCCACCATCAAAAGATAAATGGGAATGAAGTACCCCTATATTAGGGAACGGATTTCTAGTTTGGATAGATGTGACACCGGGTTTTTTATCACTTGGGTGTGTGAGTTACCATTTTATTATTTTTCGGTTTATATTATGAAAAATTGGAAAGGGTGTTCTATAGTGGAATTTTAAATGGTTTGTTTAATGGTTGATTGGCTTTCCAAGCTGTTGTAGGAATTTGGGTGAAAATTGCATGGTAAAGAAGTGTTTGTATTGTTTCATATTATTTCAATTTTAAATGTTTTTTTATAAAATATTTTATATAAATTGTCTAAGGGTATAATCCTTGTGGTGTGTGTAAGGAATTCATTTGGGGATGTCGTACTGAGTATTCTTTCTCATCCCTGCTTTAGAAAATGGATGCTTTTGAAAAGTGTTTATTCTAGGAAATGTATAAGTGTAAAGTATCTCATTCTTCTATCATATTGACCTGATTATTTTGTGTTGATGTGGTTTTCTGTAGCATGGATCATGGGTTAGAGATATTTATGGTTTTCCCATGGCTTTTTTGTCTTATTGTATAGTATTCTGATTGGTAATATGATATAGGGTTTTGTTGTATTGGAGTTTTGGGGATTATTATGTATAATTTGTTTTTCTACTAGTAATGTATGAGATTAGCTGTTTTTTGGACATGAATCATATAGATGATTTTGGATAATGTCTTGTGTGTTTTGTTATTAAATTCCTAGTGAAAATAGTTTCACAATAATTATTTAATCCCATTGAATTTATTTCTAGCCTTTCGATCCTTGGAATTTTCTTCTAAGGAAAAGTAGCTTTCATCCACCCTATCAAGCAAATGGGATGGGCGGTATTTTACATAATACAACATAATTATAAATGAAAAAGGGGAAATTATATTTATTTTTTTCAATCTATTGAATGGATAGTCTTGAACCTATTGAATTTTAATATGAATTCACAGTAATATAAGATTGTTCTATCTTGTTCTCTCCTTGAATTCTAATTAATGAATACCATGACTACTTGAGAAACCAATTCTAAATCTAATAAAACATTCTAATTATTAGACAAACCTAGAACCTAATCCATGACTAATACTTTTATGTCAGTTATGACAATGTCGTATCATTCATGTAGTACTATAGGATTCCATGGATACACTACTTAGATCTAGCATTGATAAGTAGGTTACATTGTTAAAGCCCTATTGTACTAGTCTCTTTATAGCACTGTTTTACCAGTTATGAATATCATATATTTGGATGGAATATTACTTTGGAATGAATTTTATTAATAACTATGGAATACACTCTTGATCCAGGAAAAAATACAATTATTACGGAGTTGGAGAACCTCATGGTCTACGTTACCTTTGTTATAACCTTAGGACATCATAATTAAATATAATTATTGGTTTACATATTATATCCAAGAACAATTAATAGAATTTACCTTGTGACATATTATAAACTGGTAAAAATAAAATGATGAATTAGTAAAATGTTCAGAAAACAACTGAGGGATGAAGGAAGAACATGGTTATTTAGTTATATTTTACTCATTTACTTTACATATTCATTCATTCAAATAGATATTTTCTAATACATTTCCATATGATCTATACACTATTGTTGGTGGCATATTGAGATTTATCTCACACCCTCTCTAGTTTTTTTTCATAAAATGAGTAGATTACATGAATGAATGTGTTGATAATGTGAAGCGCATGGATTCAAACACTTTATTTCATACTGATTATGTTGGATCATGATAGAATAGGACCAATTTGTATCTCATTATTCTTGGGAATGTTTATTGATTTACATTATACATTTATGGAATATGTTATTCATTTTTTATTTTATCTATGATATCCAGTTTTCTTGTGACTTGACATAACATCAATTAAGGAATGATATTTCAATGTTTTATGTTATTATTATACTTTTTATCTATTATTATCAACTTTATCGATTGTTTACTTCTAATACTTCCTTTATTTACCCTAATATCACATTCTCCCATTCTAATATAGTTCAATAATGAAGCCATAGTCTCCCCACAGACATACCCTAGGACGTCATTGCTAGTCAGCAACCTCTGGCATTTAGGCGAATGAACCAGAGGCCATGTGTCCCACTAGGCTGAAACTGTTATTTTGAATTAGGGTCTAGGATGTAACAATTTTGGAATTTTCTCCCATTTTCTCTTTCCCATTTTGATATGTATAATACAGAATAATAATATAAATTTACTGTAGTTTTTTATTAGTTTTCCCTATAAAATTCACTCCATCAGATTGAGTTAAATTCGTTTTTATGTGTGTTAAATTCATGGAAAATAATTCAACCTTACTAAAGTAGTTTGTAGTATAAACATGTCCCTTAATAATTTTTACACCTATATAGTGATTTCAATAGAGTAAATATACCATATAGTGAGAAAAATAATATTGTGTTAGTCTCTAATAATGTTACAAATGACACTTCATTAAAAAATATCTCCATTTTCATCTTCCTCATACTGAACAAAATGACTTCATGAACTAGTATATTCATGAACTAAATATTATTCATCATGGTGAAAATATTTCAATATTTTAATTTTATAGATCACATTGTATTTCTCATGTTATATGTATTACACACCCTACAATGTGGTCCACATAACATCGTATATTTTATGAGGACATTATGAAATTTCTATATAATTTTATTGTACTAAAAAATTTATCATATTCTTAACCTCGGGTTTTTGATCATATTTATAGACCCAATAGAATACCGATCATATTATATCATTTTCTGATGAAAATAGTAATATTTAGAATAATAATATTGATAGTGGAACACATTTTATGTTTTCCAACACTATCATTTCTAGTATACGCTAATAGTTTCTAGGTCCATGATTTTCTTAATCAATAAATTGATATCCCTTTAAATGTATTGACTACTTTCAATTTTCAATATACATATACCCAATGATTTATATTAGAAAAAAAATTATATATATATATATATAACTTTTCACCTCAATAAAATATTTTTAATAGAGGATATATAATATGAAATGTTTTTTAAATTTTTTTGATTTATAACACACTCATGTATCATTAAAAACATATTTTTGGATAAATAAATTTGACAGTAAATACCACCAATCCAATTTGAGAAGGGTAATTACTGATGTGAAATTAGGGTGAATTTTTAAATTTTTCATACCACGACATTATTTCATTTTATTCACATATTACTATTAATACATAAAATCAATCATCCATTTGAATAAAAAATGAAATTTCATGTTTTGGAGTTTAATGATTCTTTTTTATAATATAAATAGTTTGTTTTTAGGGTGTGTGATGAAATCAAGAAAACATTTGATTAATTGTTTTTAAATCATTTTGGAACTTCTCTGCTTTTCCATCATGGGAAGGATTGTTCAAAAATAATGTGGGAATTAGGGGAAACATTGTTAGGTTTTTGTGGTTCCGACGGTCTGGACCAAGAATTGGGAATTGTTATATTAAACCATGTGAAATGACAATGAGGGAAACTGAATTTTTGATAGATATATATTTATCATTTAGCGCATTGTTTCCAAAAATTTCATCCATTCCTTGGGAGGTTTTTGTTTTCTTTATAGTAAAGGCTAAACAATTCATGATTTTTTTGTAAACTATGTGTAATAATCGTGTTTCATTCCAAAATTCCTAGAATATTTCCTCTTCCAATATTTTCATTCAATAAAATATAAAACCAAATTGTTTTTTATTCTAATTTTCATTCAGGAAATTCATTTTTATTCATGTGAGGACCCCCATATTTACCCCCGTTCTTTTGGGTGTCATATCTGGTTATGTTTGGTCAAATGTAAGAACCCGTTTCATATTTTTTTGATGTACGAGTATCTTCATTTCTCATTTCCTTAAGTTTTTTTGAGAATATATGGAAAATGAGGAAAATCCAAAATTTGGTGGGTACATGCCATGTACGTTTCCACACACCGTGTATTTTGGCAGTGTGGGAAGAGTACACAGGGTGTGTAACTATGCTTGTAATGAAACATGTAAAAACTAACTACACCCCATGTAGTGGGTATGTACACACCGTGTAGTGAGTCAGCATGAAAATAATAAGGTAGTGATGGCAGCCGCGATTGTAAACTCCAGGTATTCAGTTATTACTTGTTGTGTACTCATGTCGACTGATGAACAGTGCTGCGGTGGAAAAGTGAACTCAGGAGGAACAGTTAAATGACAATTGTAAAGACCGTGTAGTCAATAGTACATGTCGTGTAGCCTTGTATTTCGCATAAAATGCATAGTAGTCTCCATTATTCACAGGTTTTTCTTAGAACTGGATGAGGGATTGGGAGAGATGGCCAAAACATTGGAGATCAACTGATCGAGTACGGAGAATCTTATTCCGCCTTCGTTGATCTCGTTGGAACCATATGTGAATGCTCTAATTTTCACTTAAGATGTTATTTCCAATTATATATCTAAAGGAAGTTATTTACATTTTAACATAAAATTCTTTTACCTCAGATCTACGTTGTTCCTGGTCATTTCGAGAAGCGTCATTCTCTTAAACTAATCAGGGGTGATTAATGTAGGTGGCATAGTTTTTAAATTCCAACTGTCATGCGTTCTTGTGTACTGTTGAGCTACAAATCCATGTTGGGGTGTCATGTGGCTGATTCCATAGCTATTTTAAATACCTATAATTGTATTGTTAAATAATGTTATTGTAAAACTGCTGTTTGGGATCACCACTTGTATCCAGGACCACCCTAGGGGTGTGTTCCTCTATTTAGCCATTTTTTCAGGATACCTGAAGGGTATGCCATGATTATATTGTGTATTGAATTTCCATTAGATGAATTTTATATAAATTACTTGTTAATATGTTTGGATTTTTCTGGAAACTTGTTTAGTCAGAGGGAAGTGTTGGGAATACCCTGTGGGCAATGATCTGTTCTGCCTGAGGGAAACATATTTTGTGCATGTGGCCTGTAGATTCTATGCCAGTGGGTGACACATCGTCTGCATGAGAGAAATATCTGTTTTGCCTGAGGGAAATTAACTATGGGTTTCGAATCTGATTACATAAGGGTAAGTGATTGCGTGTCTGAGGGCACAGACTATTTACATAGAAATTAACTGTGGTGATTTCTTTATATTGAATGATTAAATAAAAATTAAGAATAGCAATATTACTGGTAAAGTTAGTTGCTTTTGAGTACTGCATGGTTTATTGAATTTTCTACTACACACTGCTGTTGCACATTCACACTGTCAGTTGGGCATGCGCCTATGGTTGGTGCCTACTAGGATTTATTTCCCACACCTTTTTTTGTCATGTCTTTGGCCCAAACAGACTATGTTGTTACAGGTGTGGATAAGGGAAAAGGTCCCTATATAGGTACTTGATTATTACTGAGGAGTAGGGGATAATGGGATCGAGCTTAGGCTTGTGATGCTGCTGACTGTTTTGTTCTGTTCTATTCTTCTATACCTGTACATTTTATTGTATTGTTTGTACTACTGTGTAACATGTTCTGGTTATTTTCTAAGAAATACATACATATTTCATCATTATTTATTTTACTCTTGGTTATCTTTTATTGCAGTTTTTCATTTCAAATGTGTATGGTTCATTATATCTGCTATTCTTGTATTCTATTTACATTTTCCGTTGTTCTAAACTTTTACAAATGAGGGCATAGTTTCCCCACTATCAGACCTAGGTCATCCCTGCTAGTCGGCAACCTCTGGCATTTGGGGAAATGTGTTTGAGGACATGTAACCATCCAGGTTCGGGGCACCCGTTGAGTGTAACCTGGGTCCGGGACATTACCAAGTTGTGTTAAAGGAGTTTATTTTATTTTATTTTACATACTATTTGGAGCCATAGTCTGTTATATGATGAAAACTGTAGTTGGTAATAAGCTGTTCCCGGGAGTAGCTAACCCATGTAAAGGGAAAATCCAGTCTACCTCGTATTTTTGAAATTCTTCTGATTTTTCAAATTTTGCAGTTGATTTGATTTTCACCATTGAGTGACACACTTATGATTGTGCTATTTATATTTTATGCATGATTTCTATTTAGTTGAAACCCGATGAGTTGAGGTAATTCCATCTCATGCATCATTTAGGCACATGATAGAAATCACATTCCATGCATAGTTCAATTCCATGTAGGTGCCTTAGAAATTGCATGTTTTTGTGATTGTTGTTGTACTCGAAAAGCATGCTATTGTGAAAGCTTTTTTAATAAATATCTGCTATGTGATTGAATATTTTTGTATGATTTTGTTGATAGAATGAATGCCAAAATTTGGTGTTTGGGGAGTATGGTCCCTCATTGACAGGAATTTGGTGAATCATTGACTGTTTATCTTTTTATAACAAAAATAAGATGCCAAACATTGATTTGCGGGGAGTATGGGCCCTCATGGAACAGAATTTGTAACTTTGGTGTTGTTTTTTCAATATTTACTAGGTTTTGGAGTTGTTTCAAAATCTTACTATATGGAAAACCCATGAAACATGCCATGTAGTTCCTCGGACACACACCATGTGTTCTTCTTTTTGGGAGGAAATGAATACTTTTTATGTACACACCGTGTACCCTAAGTACACGTCGTGTAGTCTCTTCCCATGTCATAGACCGTGTGGGAGGAGACACAGGGATGGGAAATGCTTGGAAATAACATGCTATGTAATAGATGTACATGACGTGTAATGTTGACCCAGAGTCTACCCGTGTAACTAAAAACATAGACGTAGGATTCCTAAATACATACACGACGTGTCCACTGTGGAACATGTCGAGTAAGTCTGGGCTGGGGACCCAGCCGTGTAACTAACAATCACGTTTTGGTGTCACCACTTCTTGAACACACCGTGTACCATAGGGACACACTGTTTAGTTCTTGCCGGTGGGAGACAGTGAGGAATTGGTTGTGTGGTTGGGAATAGAATGTTGTAAATGCCATGTGCGGTTGTAACACTCCATGTAGGATTTTTCAAGTAGTCAGTCGTGTCATGAACGGCACGGGAAGATGGAATTTAAAACATACACACCCTGTAGATGTTATACATGTCGTGTGGTCTTGTTCATAAGAGAGTCGTGTGGATAAGTCGTTTACAAGGACCCGAGTAGGGGAAGAAAAGTCAGGTACATGCCGTGTAGTTAATTTACACACCGTGCAGTGTAGATTTGAAATATTGAATGCCTTCTTCCTCCTATTTCTTTTTTGGTCCCCTTGTTTTTCGGTCTTTGATAATCTTCGTCTAAGGGGTGATTTTGACCTTGTAGGGTCATACCACCAAGACGACCACGTGTTCTTCTCCTAGAGAGGGGATATGATTATACTCTAGAGATGGTAGGCCATGTGATACTATGGGATCCTCTCAAAGAGCTAGATGTGGCACCAACCGTTATACCAGATAGAGATGTGGATGCGCAGTTCCGTGAAAGATTCATGCGGTTCATGAAGACCTTTCAGGGAGCACCGCCGGCAGCCACATCTATGAAAGATCTGACCCGTATCTTCTAGCAGTATCATCCGCCTACGTTTTCAAGGGATTGTAGACCAGAGGTTGTTGAGTCATGGATGGGGTCAATGCAACTATTTTTGAGCATCTAGAGATGCCTATAGGGAGGAGGGTCATTCTCATGACTTATATTTTGCGTGATTCCACCAAGAGGTGGTGGATGTCAACACTCAGAAAGAGCATCACAAAGACATGGAGTAGGAACATTTTTAGATATCCTTCCATGAATTCCTCTTCTCAAATATGCTGAGGGCATATAGAGATTGATTGTTCATGAATCTACAGCAGGGCTCTATGTCGGTGATGGATTATTCTGCTTATTTCACCGAGCTTCAGAGTTTTGCACCAGTTCTGGTAGGTGAAGAGACTTTGAGGGCCAGATGCCTTGAGGATGGTCTTAGATATGACATCCGAGCACCGGTGAATGTTTTCAGGTTTCCTACTCTACATTCCATTTTGAACCAGGCCCTGATTATATAGAGGAACCATTAAAAAGCTAGGGGTACAGGTCTGGGCAGATAGGAACCAATTTCTATTACCATTTCCACTAGGTATAGGAAGAGATAGATGGAATTATCTCATGGTGGAATTACCAGCCAGAGGAATACTTCAGGTGGACAAGTCATATGCTACTAGTGTGGTAAAGAGGGGCACAAGAGACATTAGTTTCCACGTGACCCAGTGGAATGCTTAGCATATAGCAAGATGGGTTATCTACAGTGCTTTGGCAGGGTGTTTCCACCAGTGGCTAGTGATAGGGTTTATTTGACGACTTTGCATGCGGGAGCAGTTCTAGAAGCTTCTTACCATTCGGGGAACACGAATACGTCAGGGCATGCAGGCCGAGATGGTGGTCTTGTCCATGGTATCCATACACCGGGATCATAGAGGAAGCATTGTGGGAGAGCTCAGGGTAGCCTGGTTGTGTTGCACGGCCGCGACACTGGTCAGACTTATGGAGTGCAATAAACCCATCATGAGAAGTATCCCAGACCTTCTACTGTCATAGGTACTATTCTAGTAGCTTATGTCTTATCTTTAGTAATTTTCGATACGGGTTCTACACATATCTTGGTATCTGTGCCTGTTGTGGAGAGCCTTGGGATATGTGGTTCTTCTTCTTCTTCTTCTGTTGTTATGATGCTAGACACTCCATTGGGGAATAGAATGGCTGGGGAGCGTCATTTTATGGAGTGCCCCTAGAGTTTGCTTAGTGTCAAGTTTTGTGGGACCTCTATGTCGTAGAGATAACAACCTATTATGTCTTTTTCAGGATAGAGTGGTTGGATCCCTTTCGAGCCGTTGTATATTTCTATCGTCGCATGGTGCGTTTCACCTTACCAAATGGAGGAGAGTTTCTATACAAGGGCTACTGGGATGTTTAGGTGAGTCGAGATGGACCACAGCATCATGGGAAAGGTGGAGTCACAACCCAGATTGCGAGTTTATATCTGGATGATCAGGGAACATGTGAGAAGGATATCCACCAGTGGTTGATCGTTTTAGGGATGTCTTCTAGAACGACGTTTCAGGTCTACCTCTAGAGCGAGAGGTGGATTTCTCTATTGACCTTGTTCCAGGAGCAGTTCCAGTCTTTATTCCACCTAATAAGATTGATACACCATAGTTTCAAGAGCTCAAGAGACAGCTAGAGGAGTTACTGTCAAAGGGTTTCATCTGACCCAATACTTCTCCTTGGGGTACACCTGTCCTGTATGCTAAGAAGGTAGATTGTACCCTCAGACTATGTGTGGACTATCAGAAGCTAAACCATTAGAGTGTCAAGAACCGATATCCCTTACTGAGGAGTTATGATCTTTTTGATCAACTTTGAGGGGAACAAGTGTTCTTGAAGATCTACTTGATGTCAGGATATCATCAGTTATGTGATTGACCATCGGACATGCCGCTAACAGCATTTCATAGCAGATATGGTCTATATGAGTACGTGGTTATGCTGCTCATACTCACAAATGCTTCAACAGATTTCATTGCTCTCATGAATCGTGTGTTCCATCCATATCTAGATTCTTTTGTGGTAGTATCCATGGACAACATCTTGGTGTACTAACACACTCTACATGACCATTCCACCCATCATGAGCTCGTGTTGAGAACACTGAGAGAGAATCGACTGTATGATATTCACTCAAATTGACACTATTGGATGGACCAGATACACTTCTTATGTCATATCATCTTAGAATATTGAGTTGTAGTAGACCCAGAGAAGGTGAGAGTAGTAGTTTCTAGGGATCATCCTAACAACATGTTTTAGATACTGCGTTTTTTGGGGATGGCTTGTTACTACAGGTGTTTTATACAGGACTTCTCCCACATAGCAGCACCGTTGTTGATTTTGACTAAGAAGGGTTCGAATTTCTTTTGTCAGAAGCTTTCGAGGAAGCCATTCAGGACATAAATGGATGGATGACATTAGCACCAGTACTGATACTCCCATAGTAAGGGAAGATCTATACAATCTAATATGATGCATCATGTATTGGGATGAGTGTTTTGTTGATGTAGGTTGATCATGTTTTCGCATATGGGTCTCGGCAGTTGAGGCCACATGAGAGGAATTTCCCGATGCATGACCTCGAGTTGGTTGTAGTTGTTTATGTTTTGCACTATTGGAGACATTGTATCTTAGGAGATCATTTTGTGGTACTCAACAACCACAATTGTCTCATTTACGTCATTACTTATCGTGACATGAATCTGAGACTGAAGAGGTTGGTCGAATACCTTCAGTCTTGATTTTTAGCAGGCCTATACACCTAGTAATTGAAATACAGTTGCTGATGCACTAAGTAGGAAGACTCAGATACAAGCAGTTCATGAGGCCAGTGGTGAATGGAAGCTTATAGCTCTGTTCTCTAAGATGCATTTTGAGATGCACAATAGTCAGGGGAAAACGGATCTTTCATCATTAGTTGTGAAATATACCCTCCTAGATATAGTGAAGATGAGACAACTATCTGATTCAGAAGGACAAATTCTATAGGAATCAGTGCCATGTGGGGACCCTCCTCCGGGACAGATGATAGGCGATGACGAGGTACTGTGTTTCAATTGATGAGTGTGGGTTCCATGGGATATACGTGAGGATTTGATGCAGGTTTTGTGGTAGTATTCCTTGGGTAGTGAGTTTTACAGGACTTAGTTTCTTCTAGTGATGTTATCTATCTTCTTAATCCTATTCTGAGGTGTGTACATTGCAATTATAGAAAATATATTCCATTATTTCCTTGTATTTTATGCCAGGAAAGTGGCATCGACCATGCTCTTGACACAGTGGGCCCTGATCTGTTGAGTCAATAAGGTTTTCCTTATGAATTTTCCATTCCTTCTTGTTTTGAAAATCATAGAAACCTCATACATAGAAAAATTTATATTTTACATCTCTATGGAAACTTCCTTCCTTATGGAAATTTTCCCCAACCAAGATTTCCTTACAAATATCAATATTTATCATAAGAGTAATAATTGGATTCATATAAAATCCTCAGAATCCTATAATTCTTAGATATGAAACATTCTGTTCCACTCAGAATTCTGGATATACACTGTAATGATGTGCCACTCTGAATTCTGGATATGAACTCTAATAAAGTTCCCCTTTGAATTCTAGAAATGAACTCTAATAATGTTCCTCTCCGAATTCAGAATACGAACTCTAATAAAGTTCCACATCAAATTCTGGATACGAACTGTAATAATGTTCCACTACGGATTCTAGATACGAACTCTAATAAAGTTCCACTCCAAATTCAGGATATGATCTATAATAATGTTCCATTCTGAATTCTATATACGAACACTAACAAAGTTTAACTACAAATTCTGGACTCTGAAATTCTTTGAGTTCAGCTCCTAACTTTTATGAATTCGACTCCGAACATTTACATGTTCGACTCCAAACTTCTACAAGTTCGACTCCGAACTCTATATGTTCACATTCTGAACTCTGATGAAACCAGACTCCAAATTTCCTTAGAAATTATGACTCTATACTTCTTCAGAATTCATGTTCCAAATTCCTATAAAATAGAATCCGAATATCTTTTTATTATAGACTCCGAATTTCATTTTGGTTAGACTCTGAATTATTGTTTTCTTACATTCCAAAAATCAATTTTTCTTATACGTATACTTGTTTCATTATAAAACAATCTTATGCCTTCAGTTGCATATGTTTTTTTATAAAATGATGTATTCCATTATGTTTCTAACTAACCATTGGTTGAGTGACACGTGTGAAGGTCCCTCTGAATATTAAGGTACATATGACCATTGGACGAGGGAGCCAACCATTCCAACTGAGCTTATAAATAAGAGCTCATTTGAAAGAGCACAACAACAAAGACTGAATTTTATCACTCTAGAGAACTCATGCTGTTAAGGTGATTTCTAGAGAGAGAATATTTTCATGCCTTGTGCATACTGAAATGATCATTCACATTGCTTTGTGAGACTCCGAATGTCAGTGATTACATTCGAGGGCTTCTAGGGATAGGAAGACAGAGGTTCCGAATACCTTAAAGTTTGAGGGCTTCCTTGCTGAGGATGAAATAGGATCCAACTACCTTAAAGATGAGGGCTAGTGGGGATAGCAAGACAGTGACTCTGATCATCATATTGAGGGCTTACCCGGGTGTGGGTAAGATATACTTGATTGAAATTATAAATCAAGGGACCTTTATCCAAGGTTGTTGGATAACATTCTCTTTGGGATAAAAAATTTATATCTTCTTACTTGTTTTTGTTAAAAGTATTTATGCTGCATTTTGTATTGTAAGGAAAGTATAACCTACTTATATATCCTAACACTTATACTTTGATTAATTTAGATTCTATATGCTTTAAGGTAGAATCTCATATTGTAAACTTTGGTTAAGTTTCTTTTTCTAGATCTATATTCCCAGAACCAGTTTTTCGAAATCACTTTCTATATTTAAGCAAGTGTATAGAACTAGAAGTGTGTAAGTTCATATTTTGTTCTAATATTTCATTGGTGATTGAGGTGTTGTGAATTTTCTTAGTTTAACATTGTTAAACTATGATTGTTCCTTTTTTTAGGAAATTTTTAAAGTGTACAATTCACCCCCCCCCCTCTTGTATATTGAGCATCTACATAATTATTTCAATCCTACATGTGCCACCACTCGTACCTCCATGATGTCTACATAAGGAACAACCTTCTATATCTCAATATCTATCATAGATATAATAGGACTAGTTATATTTTATTACATTGGTTTAATGGCCCTAGATACATAGCTTGGGGTATGGACAGAGGGAATATACCAGTGCAGGGACTTCCCAATGAGGTAGGTAGTTACCCTTTCTTATGGATACACTTTTTTCTCGTGATGAAGAGCATTGATGTCATACTCGGGATGTACTCATTGTTTCAATATAATGATTTTGTAGACTTCTATTATCGCATTGTATATTTTACATCACCTGAGGGTAACAATTATCTACATAAGAGTGACTGGGATGTCCAGACTAGTAGTGATAGACCAGAGCATCGTGGGTCTCCTAAAGTGACCAACTAGATAACAAATATCTTCAATGAGGATCATGGTTTTCAATAAGAATATTAACCTCGTGCATTGGATCATTTTAGGGATGTATTTCCCAATGTTTCTTCTCGCTTAAATTCTGATAGAGTGGTAGAATTTACAGTTGATCTTCTTCCATGAGAAAATCCTATGTGAATTCCTCAATAGAGGATGAAACATAATAAGATTCATGATCTCAAGAGGGAGTAATATTATTTAGAGTCCCATGGATTTAAGCATCCTAGTACATATTCATTGGGTTTTC
Source organism: Viscum album (assembly GCA_963277665.1). Lineage (NCBI taxonomy): Eukaryota > Viridiplantae > Streptophyta > Magnoliopsida > Santalales > Viscaceae > Viscum > Viscum album. The sequence goes on along the minus strand of OY728135.1, from coordinate 175,074,829 downwards.
CCATAGTTTTCACAAATAAGGCGTATGAAACCTTATTTTTAAGCATGTATTATTGAAGGTTGAACTAGCTTATGATCAGGATCTGATATCCACTTCCTCAAATTGATGATCCCTTTGACCAGCATTATGGAGAAATGTATTCTCCATGATTGGCTTGGGATCGAGTAATTAATTGGTTTGAGTAAAACAACCAGACATACCTCTAACAACATTAATTTAGTAGGTATGGTCAATATGAGTACATTGTATGTTGTATGGTCTAATGACCATGTCTATTGTTTTCAGGGCTATTAAGAGTAGGTTGTTCTACACTTATTAATATACTTCTGTCATATTCTTTGAAGATTAAATGTTAGTGTATTCTCACAATCATAGAGATGATTACAATCATCTAGAAATCATTCTTAGTCCATTGAGAGTGAATTAGCATTATTCCATGAATACAATTTGACACTTGTATATCAACATGGTTTACTTCTTGGGACATATATTCATAGAATCAGGTGTATCTATTGACCCTGAAAAGTATAGTGTTTTAGATTCATATGAAAATCCCAAGAAATTGTTTGATATACAGAGTTTCTTGAAGCATGATAGATATTAAATTAATTTTAAACAAGGAATCTCACATAAGTCTTCATCTCTAATAGGTATTATAAATAAGGGTGTCATGTATATTTGGACATAATCTTAGGAGAAAGCCTTTTAAGAGTTGAAATATACACTTATATTGGGGAAAATATTCGTCTTCTAGATACTACAATATTTATAATATCTCTTATGATGCATCTGGTATTGTCCAAGGAGTTTTTATGATGCAGGATGAAAATTTAGTTGCATATAGATCTCAGAAGATGAGGCCCCGTGAGAGACACAACCTAATAGACAACCATTATCTAGGAACAGTTGTACATGCCATACATTGATGGATATATTATCTATTCGGTGAGCAATTTTTTTTGTAAAAAGAAATCATGAAACTAAAATATATCTTATCTCAGTGTTACATGATACTTAAAATAGTGGAGATGGGTCTGATATCTACAATCCTATTATTTTGAGCATTCCAATACACCTGGGATGGGTAATGTAGTTTCATACGATCTATATAGAAAGTCACAAGCACATGCCGTATGAGAATATAGTGATGAATAGAAGTTAATAGACCTCTTTTATAAGATTCATCTAGAGTCTCTTGAATTTCAAATGTATTATTACCTCTCATCCTTGATAATTACATCTTCCATCCGAGATTAGGTGTAGAGTATACAGTTTTCAGATACTAAAGGCATGGAACTCCATGGGAGCATATCATGAGATAAACCGCCTCCAAATTGGTCTGTTAACAATTATTATTTCCTAAGTCATTGTTGAAATATATGGGTTCCATGGGATATGAATGAGGATTTGATGAGAGTGTCCCACGCTTCCTAGTGGGTAGATCATCTAGTTCATATTGATGAGGTATTCAAACTTGTGACACCAGTATCTGTGGACTAGGATGAAACATCATATTGAAGGCTTTATTACTAGGTTTTAGACCTATCATCAAGTGATCCCGTGGTACCAGAGACCCGCAGGCTTGTTATAGCAACTTCTAGTCATGGAATTGAGATGTTAAGATGCTTCCATGGATTTTGTTGTCATCTTTAATAGTTGGATGAGGTGTAGCAATGTTATCTAAGTATTCATTGATTGGCCAAATAAATAATCACACTTGATTACTATTTTGGAGGCATTATAAATTGATGATATGTGAAAACTCTATGTTCATTAGATCATATGGCTCAACAGGGACCAAGTATTATGGTTTATGATTGGGTTGCTGATATCAAGTGATAGTTCTGGTGAGGATTGCAGAATGCTATTGTAAATAAAGTACTTCTAGGCACAAATGTTCACCCACTGGCCAATGGACAATTAGAACATATGATATAGGCACTATAGGCCAATATTCTAGCATGATTTCTTGATATTAGTGTTTAATGGGAAATGAATATCCCTCCAACAGAATTCTCTTATTATAACACATTTGATGCCAGAATTCAGTTCGATGATTTTGAGGCCATGAATTATAGGAAATGTCGTTTGCCTTAGTGATGGAAAGTGGTAGGTGGGGCATCCTTACTAGGTCCTCATGTCATTCAAAAGATTTTGGAGCCCCATGAGCTTATCATGTAGCGTATTAATACTACTCATTTTATAAAAAAACATATGATGATCGTCGTCAGTGATTTCTAGAGTTTTGAGGCTTGAGATCTTGTTTTCCTTTTGGCATTTCCTAGGATTGGTAATATATTGTTCCAGAATAAGGTAATGTAATTTCTCCATTAAGTATGTACATTGGAGATTATATATTAATTAGGGTTTTTAGCCTATCAGTTTCTACCACATCATATGTATTATTCCATGCACAATGACATTCATAGTTCACAACACCACCATTATCATGTTCAACTGTCTCACACTATTGATCTTGTGTAAGTAGATATAGATGTTGATGATAACTTGATGAGTATCCATTATGCATCATTGACCATAGAAAGAAGGATATGTAAGGATGTTATGTCCCTCATGTACTTGTGCTATGGAAGCACAACTATGTATAAGATGATACATGGTAGAGGGAAGATGAGGTAAGTCATCAATGGCTAGAGTTGTTCCTAGAAAATGTTTCTACACACTAGTAATGCGATCTAAGGGATGAGTAATTTTAATAGGGGAAGACTGCAAGAACACAATTTTTCACGTAGTTATGGATCCATTATATCATGGTCAAAATATTTACTTATTTACTAATATGGATTCCCATTTATTGCGCAATTGTTTTGTGGGTTTTTAGGGAATGTTCTTAGCATGCAACCCATATTTTGGGTAAAATTGTCCATGTTTTTCAGATAGCACTTAATTGGAAAATAGTTTGGACAACCTTATAGATAGAAATTTCCGACAAAACAACGTCACTCGGTTTTCACTTGCCTTTGTGGCCAAAACATGCAATGTTCCCCTTCTACCATGAAAATCGTGCACAGTGTTTTCATTTTTTTTTCAATGCTTTGAGAAAAACTGTAAACATGCCAATTTTGGGGAAAATTTCATATTTTCCATTAACTATCTAATTACCATCTCTCCATCATCCCTAATCCAATATTATGTAGTATTTACCTCCATGGTTCTCATTTTGGATATTTTTTAATGCAGAGTAATTGTATTTGTTTAAGGATCCGACCTTAAAACATTACATATTCTTGAATTAAATGAATATTTCACATTGAGGATCTTTTTAGTTTTAAATCATTAAATAATTAGGACAAAACTATTACATCTCAAAAGATTAAAAAGTAGAAACTTCTACTCATATTTCATTTTTTTCAAAAAATAGAAACACTTGAAAAAAGAGTAATGTCCAGTTCCATGTTATAGACAACATGATTTTACTTTGATCCCATCATTGAACCTATTCCACTTTATATCATTTGAAAAACATTTCAAAAACCTGGGATGAGCATAAAAATCTTATTAAGCGATATGTAAAGAAGGAAAAATGTTAGTTTTTCAAAAAAATAAGTAAAACGTTAATACTTTATCATAATAATACTTTTCACAATTATGTTTTAGTAAATACTCTTCACTAAATAAAAGTTAATTGCTTACCCTTTTGTAACCAAAATATTATCATAAAACCCATATAAAAAACATATAACATATAAAGGTACCTTGGGACAAAATCATACTAAAATGGAATAACCATACGGTCGACATCCACACATATCAATAAATGGAATCGCCATATGGCCGACTTCAATAACCAATGCATTGGAGATTATAATGTAACCACCAATCCTGGATTTCACGGCACCACCAGTCATTTAGTTTATCATTTAACCACTTTTCAAATATACAAGTACCATTATAAAATTGTAACACATAAAACCAAAATAAAGGATTGAAAACATTTCCACATTTGAATCACAACATATAATTTAAATATATTAAAATAAAATAATGCTTAATCAAAACCATTTTCAATACCAAAATACGTAAAGAGTATTTGGTATTTTTTTGTTTTAAAAACATTACGGCTTCTTGAGGGAGCCAAAGATCAAATAATACTCACGGTGGTCGAAATGTGTTTGTCAACACGTACGTTAAAAAGAAACAAATTTTTTTCTTTTAGTAAAATGCTTCTTAGAGAAATGAATCCTTATGGAAAAAAGGAAATGTCAAAGGGGTTTATACATCGATTAAAATAATGTTGTGTATAAAATAAAATGTGCCTCAATGAAAGGAGATTGAGACGAAGTCCCTTAAAAATTTAGTAACCTTAGATTAAGGATAAATCAATTACATAATTATGTGTGAAAAATATAAATACACCAAATATAAGAGTATATTAAGTGTAAATCAATAAGAGGTCATCCACAGATATTCATAGTATGACATAATCAAAAGTAGTTATATAACCCAATGAATAGAAATTGGGTTAAGAAGTTCCCTTACAGAAATTCGACAACATAACGGAGTCACATTAAAATTCCAAAAATTAGTCGATGAGAGATAAAAAGGTTATATCATCACTTTGACATAGCATTTACAGCAATAATGATATATAAGAACATATACAAACATAATAATCTATAAATTAAATGACCTAAAAAAAGTCTTTTTAAAAGAAGATGTTGAAAGGTTCCCTTGCCGAATTGGGTAACTTTCGAAACGTACACCCCATGAAAGAATGTTCATACAATTAATATGTAAATAACCCTAAAGTAAATTATATTTCACAAATAATACAATAATTGGCAGTACATACACCAGAAAAAAGGAAAAATTTACAAATGTAGCATGAATCTTACAGGAACAAAAATTGAGATAAAAACCCTTACCTCGTTCTGATGAATCGAGTCATATGACTAGAAGATTATAAACACCTAATGAAGCACATAATACCATTAATATAAATAAAATCATGATAATATATATGAAATGTCTGTACAGAATTTACCACATGCAATAAATAAGTGGGTAAAAAAGGAAATCTCACGGAAGTAAAATTTAGATAAGAAATCCATTACGAAAATTTGGCAGCCTAACGATGCCACTTATAAATTCAAAAAATGGATTGATGAGGTCAAATATGGTCTCTCATCATATGAACATAATAATTATAGTAAAAGAATTATAAAAGAACATACCCCAACATAAGAAAGAGGAGCTTCAAATAAGTGATATAAAAGATTCCACTTAAAAAGAAAGTGAGACGTAGGATCCCATACCTCAAGTCTGACTTGTTCTCGTTCATTCTTTATATCCCAGAATAATAAACCTATGTCAATTTATAATTTATTAAGGAAAAAGATTAAATTTTATTATTCAATTCATATCACATTTTATCATGTTATAAAAATTAGTTAATTATATGAGTTCATATTATACGTTTGTCGATGTTCGGTACATGAGTCATAGATGAAGTTATTTGTAAAGAATTTCCCAGGTAGTTATAAGTACATAATTTCAAGAACCAGCCCGGGTACCATGGTAACTCGATAACCAAGACAGCCCAGACATAGCCCGAAGGGCGTTACTGATTCCCACAGTTTGTTAACTAGCACATGGCATTGTACAACATACAAGTGGGATTGAATTTGTCACTAGGATGCAGAAGAAAGAGAAAAAAAATAGTATGCATAACAAAGAAACTCAACTGGGACCATTGTACTAGAATCAAAAGAGGCACTGAAAGCCCATAGTACTTCAAACCTATTACATAAAATAGGAAAACAACCCCAAAGTCCCTATGGACACAACTCACCATGCTGAAAACTCAACAGTTGCATCCACCTCCATGTGATCCTTTCCCCTTGCACGAACCTTGAAGAAGGACGTCAACAAACACCAGAAGGAAAAAGTAGTGTGTGATCCTAAGCCCATTTGGATACCACTGGGGATTCCATAACAGATTCCAAATAAATATTTTCCAAAGAAATACTTTTAATTTTATAGTAAATAGGTTTTCCAATAGGAAAGGATATTTTAACAAATCATGCTATACATTTTCAAGTAAAGGAATGTTCTCCATGAAAGGTACTACAATGATGAAATACATTTAAGACAATGGATTAAATAAAAATAGTAACATAAAACAGTTTATGTAAAAATCAGCAGGCATGTAAAACAGTTCAAAAGCATTGGAAAACATTTATACATCACATATAAATATTTAGGCGAGCAACATGGTCATCTTCTAAAAGGTACGATAGTAGTAATCAGTTATATCATTCCACACTCTCTCTGTGAACTCATAAAAACATGAATACACACGTCTCTATGACACTGGAAGAAGGAGACTCGTCACCAACCCATCAGGGATGTGACCCACAGCAAATATGTTTTAGAATGTTGTCATATCGTAGAGTGTATCCAAATAACTCACTAACTTACTGAGGCTTGAATGCACTCTTACATGATGGGAGAACTATTTTAAGAATGCTTAAAATACGATCAATCCCATTATTCCATTTCAATGTGTCAATTATGTTACAATTAAAACCACAAAAGGTTTTATTCAAAAACATGCCTTTTTCGCAAGATAAAACCAGTGGATTTCTATCAAAATATTTTAAGCCATTTTCACAAGTTGAAAATCCATTCAAAACCAATTCCATAATTTCAAAATTTATTTCCACAGTTGAAATAAACAATTCAATTGAAAACATTTCCATCAAATACATAACATAAATTCCACAATTTAAATTATCCAATTTTCATAAAAACACACACACACGTGCGCGCACGCGCACAAACCTAAATTAATTTGAATTGGAGTTTTTCCAAATTATCATGCCAAACCAATTCAAATATCACAATTCAAATTAATTAAATTAAAATAAACAAGTGAAATAAATAAAGCAATGTAGATAATAAATTTGGCTATTTGGGAAGGAACCATCTACCTCGAAGGTTTTGACCAAAACCACAACGGTTGAAGAAAACTCAATAATCCCGGATGATTCTCCAAAAACACGTCCTAGATCCCTTCTAGTAGCAAGATCAAGACCAAAACTCATCATTATATCATTTACACAATTTTATTTTCCCATAATGAGAGTAGATATAAGAAATCAGGGGAAGAGGAGAAGTAGATCTAAGTAGATGTATGAAACAGATAAAGGTAGAAGAAGAACGATCACATACCTTGAGAATCATGCTTTCATTCACCAAGAGGAGCCATTATATCACCTCTAGAACAAAGGGAGAACTTTCTTTGACCCCAGGAGAAGACAAATTCCATGTTAGGGCCACTAAGGAGGAAAAAGTAATCATTTAGAGGAAAAACATCTGAGATCCACAATTTAAGGATATAATTATAAGTTACCACATGGTTTGTCCACACGGTTTCTCAAACCGTGAGCACACTGTGCAGATCTCACTATCCAGGGTTGCTGGCCCGCATTGTTTTGAAGAACAGATTGCCAAACTGTGCGCACACCGTGCATACCCCACTATCTACTGCTGCTAGGTTGGCACTGTTTGATCGCACAGTTTATCAAACCGTGTGAAAACCTTGCAGAATTCATTGCCTTTTTAGTTATACATAAAATTTCACCTAAATGAACCCCCAAGTCACTACTCCAAAACAGAGGGACATGGAGACATCAGATGTTCCTGAAAATGTAACTAGATGTTACCAAATCCCCACCATAAGACCTTTCTGTCCCCAGAATGCTTATGAAGAAAACATGATGTCAAAAAGATAAGGACACTACTCTCTCATTAGTGCCTCCCTTTCCCATGTCTCATGAGAATCTGAACCATGGTGCCAAAGAATACGAACCAGAGGTATCATTCTCCCACGAAGTACGTTGGTCTCAGAATCATCATTCCTGACTGGTTGTTCAGTCACAGATAAATCTAGTTTAATTTCAAGATCACTCTAACTCACAACATGAGATGGATCAGAGCGGTACTTCCACAGCTGCGATACATGGAAAACGTTATGTATCTACATCAACTGTGGTGGTAGATCTAGACGGTAAGAAACTTTTCCCACAAGACAAACAACCTCAAAAGGTCCAACAAAATGACGAGCATGCTTCCCATTCCTCCCAAGCCGTCGATGACCGTAATTGGGTGAAACATTCAAGAATACCAGGTCACCAACTTAGAACTATAAAGTTCTATGGCGACGGTCAACATAAGACTTGCACCGACATTGCACTGTCAACATTCTCTGACAAATCAAATGGATAATTGTTTTTGTCTCTTGGTCCAAAATCGGTCCTACCAAAGAACTTTAACAAATCTCCGACCAACACAAGGGATATTTACAAGGATGACCATACAATGCCTCAAAAGGAGAAATTTTAATAGCATATTGATAAATGTTGTTATATGAAAACTCATTTATCCCCAAATGATCATCCCAATATAAACCATCATCGAGAACACAAGCACGGAGCATGTCCTCAAGTATCTGAATAACTCTCTCTGTCTGGCCATCTGATTGTGGATGGTAGGCCATGCTCAAAAGGACCTAACATCCCAGTGCCTCTTGAAGGCCTCTCCAAAAGCGAGAAGTAAACCGAGGATGTCACGAACCGTCCTTGGGGCCCATGCTATGACTACCCCAAGCCCGCCTTCCATAGGCTAGGGGCTGGCGACTAGCACCAAATGTGTAAATCCCGATAACTAGGAAGACGTTGCCTTTATAAAAGTAAACAGAACACCACAGAGTACAAGTGGAAGTAAAACAATAAGTACAAAAGGAAGTGCTGAAAAGTAAAAAAAGGTCTAGAATAGAAACCCAATTGAAAAGTACAGCTACATCTGAAAGGATGTACAACAGAAAATATAAACACCTAGAAGAATAGAAGCAGCTCATGGGTCATCCACCTCAGATCCTACCTGAAGGGTAGGTATAGATAGCGCAGCTCCTGGATCATCCACAACGGATCCTACCTAAAGGGTAGGTAAAGATAGCCTTCACAATTCTCTCGACCATCAACCTCCTCTAAGTATCGTCTCGTCGTGAAATCCACCACCGGGTATTGTCCAGTCCTCAAGCACTCATCCTCTGTCAGTGCTACCCGTCATCGGCAACCAACACAACGAGGTGCTGGCATAGACCATGTATGGGTGAGTATACGATACTCAGTAGTGACCCCGAGACCCTCAGGGTCTCACTAAATACAATAATGCTAACCACAAACAAGGATCTCAACAGATAACCCTTACTTAGTTATAAGCCCATACTTATAATTAAGTTATCAAGTAACACATCTCAATCACGAGGAAACACAATGGTTATCAAATCATCGGATAACCACTACCTAGGTATATGCCCATACATATACCTAAGTTATCAAGTGACCCATCTCAATAATGAGGTAAACACAAAGGTCATGAACTCAGCTCAAATCAGGATTTTAATTTATCAAAATTGTAACTGTTGAAGAGCTCCGTCTCTAATGAGTACAAGATCCTGTCACGACTCCGAGGTACTCCTCACTAACCTAAGACTGCTGAGGTAATCCTCCTATCGAGTACCGCAGGCCAGCCACCCAAACACAGTAATGCTTCTCGTCCGGGTCTGCGACCCAAACACAGTAGTGCACCCCCCCCCCCCCTAATAGCCAGCAGAAGTACTCCTTATGTTGAGTACCACGGGTCTTCTGCCTGCTACCAGGTGCTTTGTCTACTGTGGATCTACACCCAAACATTGTAGTACTTCGTCCACTGGGCTAGTCGACTCACTCCAAGTCGAGTCAGTCAAGCAGTCGTTAGGTCTCAGCCAGCTACACGGTCTCCGTACTCCGTACGCTCATCTCCGGGAGGGTCCTCCCCATGAGCTACAGCTTGATACTCCATGTTTCACAAAGTTCCACAAAGAATTATTTAAAAGTACCGCTTCATCATAGGGGTCTCAATGCAACAGACGCAGCGTAAATCGGACGTCTGGTCTGTGAGTTATTTGGATTTTCGTCCAAGGGGCTGGGTTGGTTTCATGTAAGAACCAACTCGTCTGTATCTCAACTGTACCCCAAAATCACGTAGGGTATACTCATAGAGACTTATTCTCAATGTGATCACCAACTCCACTGACAGTTCGTAAAACGGACGCTCGGTCTGAATGTTATCGGCATTTCTGTTCTAGGGGCCCGGTTGGCTTTCCGGTACAATCCAACACGACCTTACTCCAACTATTCCCTAACCTCATGTTATTTATTCCAAAACCTCTGTCTCATCAAAAGGAATCCAAAAATGTCGATGGCACGTAACTCAGATGTCTGGAGCTCAACATATAAGTGTTTCTGTTCTGAGGGCCCGGTTGGTATCGGCTTCGAACCAACACGGATGTACACAATTTTTACATAAACCTTGAGTGTAATATATCAAAACAACCATCACGATCCCAGGATCGTATCAAAACTGAGGGTGTGTCGATTGGAGGTCTGAAGCCCATGTTATGGGCATTCTAATGAATCTGTCTTATGATTGGGGGTTCGGGCCCGGTTCGACCCAGCCCGATACCCCCCAGGTCGGCCCGGACCAGGTCGACCCGACCCGGGTCTGGGTCCAGCCCATTAGGGCATGGCCCAGCCTGGTGGGTGCGGTGAGGCCTGGTCAGCGCATCTCGGCCCGGCCTGGGCGGCCGGTTAGCTTGGGGCCCACGCACGGCCCACGTGGCAAGATCAGCCAGCGCTGAGTTGAGCAGAAGGGGGGGGGGGGCAGCTGCCCCCATTTATTGAAACAATGACCCCCACTTGGGGGCCGCTCTTTACCAGTGTACGCGGCGCTGGGCGCCGCGTCTTCCCCGAGACCCGTGTGGCCGCGGGACCGGTTGCCTGCCATCGCGGCTGGTCCCTCCTGGCGGCGCGCCGGGACGCCACCGCTTCTGGGTGGTCGGCCAGTGTCGGCCGCCGCCTCCGGCCGCTAGCACTACCGTTTCAGTGTGTCATGCATGCAGGGTCCTCCACGAACCACCGGACGCGCTTTAGTGGTCAGTTTTTCCTGTCGTCCTCACCAGCGGTCCTCTCGGGACCTTCTCTTCACTGCGAATTCTTCAAAACACCTATGTGGCATGTTCCGTCATCGACCATCGATCCACACGTCAAATAAACAAACTGTGTCCCCTTCATGGTTTTCTGGCATGGCGCGATGGCGCCGCGGCTTTGTTCGGCCTCCACGGCGGGGAGCGACGGCGCAGCGCTTCTTCGCCCGTTCTTCTTTGTTTCCGTGCGGGGCGATGGCACCATGTCACCTCCGTTCGAGCCTCAACTAGTATGACTGCAAGGGCGGAGGAGGGTAAGCCATTTTTGTGTGGTCTGACCTCCTCCCATTATAATTATAGCAAGCGGCCAACAATTATCAATGAAGATCATTAAATAAAACATAAATAAAGAATAAAACCCTACTTCGAAATTGACGTCGCACGACGTCGAGTCGCAGAAGATGAACGTCGCGGTAGTCGGGTGTCACGGAAGAACGGTATCGATTCCGTCGATGTAGGAAGAAGAAGAAGAACGTTGTTGTTGGCGTCGGTCTCCACGATAGGCGTCTCATTCCTTTTCTTGGAAGAGAAAGTGGATGGAGAATTCCGGGACTTCCAAGTTGATGTCCTTCTTTGAAGACGTAACATTCTTCAATAAAGGAGATGATGTAGGAAGGCACGTTGTCGTTGCAGATGATCACAGTTGTTGGAGACATCTACCTTGATGCAGATGAAGAAGAGAGTTGATGGCCATTCTTCACGGAATGAGTATGTTCTTCGTTAAGATGGATGATCGTTCTTCCCATAGGAAGAATGATTTCCAAAAATATTTTCCAAAAAACAAATATCTCAATAAGCCTCATTATTTTAAAAGATCTCCAAGCCATTTTAAGAGTCAAGAGGTGTGGCAAGGATAATCAATAAGGTCATTAATTTTCATAGTCAGACTCATTAATCTTGAGAGGTGGAGAGGATCCACCACAATAAATGTGTGGAGTTGCCATCCATTTAAACAAGGGGATGAGTTATGGGGAGGTCAAGGGGGTTATGGGGGAGGTGAGGAGTTAGGGTCTTGTGTTGGCCCTACCACACTAAACTCTCCCATAGGAGGTTATGTGGGTGTGGTCCCTACATCTAAATCCTCCATTCTTGAAATAAAAACCACCTTCGATGAAAATAATTTGTGCACGACGTATTTTATTTAGTTCAACTAAACCAAAAAAATTAAACCTCAACCCACTCAAAATACAACTACATCAAAGGTCCCCTTAAGCAATTACCGGTGTTGTGGTTTCATTGGTGCTCTAGGATTTCAATTCCGAGCACTGGTTAAAAAGATTGAAAAACCCGCTCATTCGTTCACTGAACATACCCGACCCAAACATCGGAAATTGATTCTGGGCACACTGGGCCTCGGAATCTGGTTCTGTCGAAAACCACGCACTCACAAAATTCCAAAGAAATTATGCAAAAAATATCATTGAAATTTTTGGGTCTTTACATTACTCCCACCTTAGGGCTTTACGTCCCTGTAATGCTTTAACACAAACTAGGGATACAAAAGTGGTATTGAGCACGCATCTGAGCCTTCCGCTCCCATTTTCTCTCCTAGATGTTCCCGTGCTGCCAATGAAAGCACACAAGAGGAATTGATCGTCCTCGTAGGATCCTCTCCTGTCGATCCTCAACCTCTACTGGAACCCCACAAAATTCACCCCATCACCAAAGTCCAGTTCCCCATGGTCGATTACATGTGTTGGGTCTAGCACGTATCTCCTCAGTTGAGATACGGGGAAGTCGTCGTGCTCCTGGTTCAACTGAGGTGGATGGGTCAAGTGGTATACAACCTCGCCTACCCTGCTGAGGACCTTGAAAGGTCCATTGAAACTTGGAGAAAACTTTTCACCATGGCCCAATATCTGTAATCAAAGTTTAGGTGAGACCCGTAGGAAAACGTGGTCACCATCCTCGAACATGAGTGGTCTCCACCTCCTGTCAGCATAAGACTTTTGTCGGCTCTGAGCTATCCTCATCCACTCTTGTATGAATTGGACCTTCTCTGGTCCTACAAGAGCTGCTAATATTTCTTCTTTGCTGATATGTGAAATCCAGTCTCATCCCTAGGATGAAACACATTCGTTGCCTAATACAGTCAATATCGACATTGATAATACTAATCCATACCAAGGATGACGTCGTAAGGCATTGATGCTACTACCAAGAGATCCAAACGTCACTCTCACCTCTAAGGGATGATTCACACTGTCATTATCAGTGTGTGGTCACTAGGTCTCATCTAGTAGGTATCACAAAACTGAGGGTCAAGTCAACAGTTTTTTAACTATGACCTCTCAGTATCAACCAATCCAATGGATAGGATAGTAAACATCACATAGATAAGTGTCTTTTATTACTGAAACTCAAAGTAAAAAGACACAAATACAAAAATAGCATGGAACTAGAAGTACAAGGGACAAAAAGAAATCCACTAGTTCTGCTCCTGTCCACCTGCTCCTGGAGCTCTATTGCCTTGTCCACTGCTCAGCTATTTCTCAAGCACCTGCCGCTGCTTCTATCTCGGTGCCTCCTCCAATGCATGCGGATCAACTGTGCGAAGAGTCAGACAGTCACGTGCCATGTGACCCTTCCTGCAGCATTCATAACACTTCCTGATCCTCATATTGCTGGCTCTATTTTATTTTCCTCGCACAACCAAAACTAAAACTCGAGGTCGCCCACCTATTGTCTTGGTCCTCTTGGACCTTTGCATCATCTGTCTACTGCCTACAGATGACTCAGCTACTCGTGATAAATCTTGTGGCAAAGGCAGCAGCTCCTGAGCATGCTCGGAGTGTAGAGTCATTGTTATGAACTCCACCCTGAAGTAGGTATCGAAGTCTCCCCATGTGAAGGTCATCTCATCCCAATACTGGAGCATCCGGATCCACCATCTGCCTGCTGCTGCCTGAAGGAGGCTGTCAGTTTTGTTCAATTTGATGTCCGCTGGTGTACCTACTATCCTGAAAACTCCCACCACAACCTGCAGCCAATCCTCAGCCGCCTGTGGGTCCGTCTCTCCCCGGAACCTGGGTGGCCTATGGCAATGGAACATGTGCAATGTGCTCAAGCGTCTTGCATCGCCTACTCCTGTGGCTGGTGGCATTGGTGTCCCAATGTATGGTAGTACCGCTGGTACCTCCGCTGGAAGAGGGACCTGTACTGAGGCCTTGTCACTCGGTGGGCTGTCAGAACATACATCTCTATGGGCACTAGTTGTTCGTTCGTGGAAAGGCATCCTGAAAGAAACATACATGGCACAGTCAAATGATTTATACCTGGTGTGTTGACCTGGTTTGAGTTGTTTTAAGGGAAAACCATTGAAAATAGACATGCAATAAGTGTTTTTGTGCACAAAGTCAGAAATCAGAAGTCATGGTCCTGGTGTACGGATACGTCATCCGCCCACACAAACATTGGACTCCCTAAACTGAAAACTACACTCGGTACTCTTAACACTATTTCCTCACAAAAAAGAAAAATCAGAGCTACAAGATCTGTGGTAGAACCGAGTCCTCTGATACCAATTTGTCACGACCCGTCCTCAGGGCCCGTGTCGTGACTACCCCAAGCCCTCCATCCATAGGCCATGAGCTGGCGACTATCACTAATAGTGTACATCCTGATAACTGGGAAGGCATTGAATTTATAAAATTAAACAAAACACCACAGAGTACAAGTAGAATTAAAACACTAAGTACAAAAGGAAGTGCTGAAAAGTAAAAAAATTCTAGAATACAAACCCAACTGAAAAGTACAGCTACAATAGAATGGAAGTACAACAGAAAAGGCAAACAGCTCGATGAATAGAAGCAGCTCCTGGGTCATACACCTCGGATCCTACCTAAAGGGTAGGTATATATAGAACAGCTCCTGGATCATCCACCAAGGATCCTACCTGAAGGGTAGGTATAGATAGAATCCATAATACTCTCGCCCGTCAACCTCCTCCATGTATCATCTCGTCAGGAAGTCCACCACCAGGAACCATCTAGTCCTCGAACACTCGAAGTCCATCAATGCTTCCCGTCGTTTGCATCCAACACAATGAGGTGCGGGCATTGGCCATGCAAGGGTTCATATACGATACTCAGTAGGGTCCTCGAGACCCTCAGGGTCTCAATAAATCTTACAAGGATAACCACAAAGAAGGATCTCAACAGATAATCCTAACTTAGGTATAAGCCCATACTTATACCTAAGTTATCATGTAACCCATCACAATCATCAGGAAACAAAAAGTTTATGAAATCAACAGATAACCACTACCTAGGTATATGCCCATATATATACCTAAGTTATCAAGTGACCCATCTCAATCATGAGGTAAACAAAAAGGTCATAGACTGAGCTCAGACCAAGATTTTCATTTATCGAAACCATAACTGCAAAAGAGATCTGTCTCTTACGAGTACATTAATTCTATAACGGCTCTGAGGTACTGCTCACTAACCTATGAATGTGGAGGTACTCCTCCTATCGAATACCGTGGGTCAGCCAACCAATCTCAGCAATGCTTCCCACAGGGGTGTTCCACACAATCACAGTAGTGCTTCCCGCCGTGCTCTACCCAACCTAATATCCTGCAGAGGTACTCATTCTGTTGAGAACCGCGGGTCTGCTGCCTGATATCAGGTGCTACGTCCGCCGTGGGTCTACAACCAAACACAGTAGTGCTCTTTCCAATGGTATAGTCGACTCACTCCAAGTCCAGTTGGTCAAGGAGTCGTCAGGTCTCAGTCAGCTACACGGTCTTTGTACTCCTTACGCTAGTCTCCAGGAGGGTCCGCTCCACGAGCTAAAGGTCAATACTCCAAGTACAAAAAAGTTGCACAAATAAGTATCTCAATGGACCGCCTCGTCATAGCGGTCTCAATGAAACAGATGACGCGTCAATCGGATACCCGATCTGTGAGTTATTAGCATTTTCATCCCAGGGGGCCGGTTGGTTTCGTGTATGAATCAACCCAACTATATCTCAATTGTACCCCAAACTGAAATATGGTATAATCATAGGGACCGATTCTCAACATGATCACCAACGCCGCTGATGGTTCGTCAAATGGACGCCTCGTCTGAAAGTTATCAGCTTTTATGTTTCAGGGGCCCGGTTAGATTTCGGGTACAATCCAATCCGGACATACTCCAACTGTGCCCAAACATTAGGTGAAGTATACCAAATGTTCTGTCTCATCAAGAGGAATCCAAAAAAGTTGACGAAATGTCAATCGGACATCCGGAGCTCAAGTTATAAGTGTTTCCGCTTTGAGGGCCCGGTTTATTTCAGGTTCAAACCAACCCGTCCATACCCAAATTTCTCCAAAACCTTGAGTGTAATATATTTAAATGACCGTCTATATCCAAGGATCACAGCGCAACTGACAGTGCATCGATCAGAGGTCTATAGCCCATGTTATGGGAGTTTGAACGGATCTGTCTGAAGATAGGGGTTCAAGCCCGGTCCGACCCAGCCCGATACCCCCCCCCCCCCCGGGTCGGCTCGAACTGGGTCGACCAAACCCGGGTATTGGTCCGGCCCATTAGGGCGTGGCTCAGCCTGGTCAGTGCAGCCCGGTCCGGCCAGGGCGGCCGGTTGGCCTAGCGCGCGGCCCACATGTCTAGCTCGACCAGTGCCGAGCTGAGCGGAAAGGGGAAGGGGGGGCTGCCCCCCTATATTGAAACCACGACCCCCACATGGGGTCCACTCCTTGCCATCGGACGTTGCGCTGGGCATCGTGTCTCTCCCGGGTCCCACGTGGCCGCGGGACCGGTCACCTGGTGTCACGGCTTCAGCCGTGGTAGTCAATCCTCACGGCGCGTCGGGACGCCACTGTCGCCTTCGGCCACTATGCCTGCGTGGCGCGCTGGTGCCACCGAGCTGGCGTGGTGCATTGAAATGGTCTTCCACGGACCACCAGACGTGCTCTGGTGGTCCATTGTTTCTACAGTCTTCTCCAATGGTCCTTCAGGGTCCTGCTCTTCACTGTGAAGTCTTCAAAATGCCTCTACGGCCTGTTATGTCATCACCTGTCGATCCACACGTCAAATAAACAAACCGTGGCCTCTTCGTGGATTTCTGGTGCGGCGCGACGGTGTCGTGGCTTTGTTCAGCCTCCACAGCGCGGCGCAATGGCGTCATGCTGCTTCGCCCGTTCTTATTTGTTTCTGCGCGGTGTGATGGCACTGTGTCACCTTCATTCGAACCACAATGAGTAAGACAGCAAGGGGGGAGAAGGTTCGGCCGTGTTTGTGCGGTCCGACCTCCTCCCGTTTTAATGATAGCAAGAGGCCAACAATTATTAATGATGTTCGTTAAATAAAACATGAACGAAGATTAAACCACTACTTCAAAATTGACGTCCCACGTCGTCGAGTCGTGGAAGTCAAACGTCGTGGTAGTCGGGTGTCGTGGAAGAACGGTATCGATTCAGTCAACATCGAAATTAGAAGAAGAAGGTTTTTTTTGGCGTCGGTCTCCACGGTCGGTGTCTCCTTCCTTGTCATGGAAGAGAAAGTGGATAGAGAATTCCGAGACCGCCAAGTCGATGTCTTTCTTCGGAGACGTAGCATTCAACAATGAAGGAGATGAAGTAGAAAGGCACATTGTCGTTGGCGATAATCAACATAGTCAGTAACTTTTCCATTGACGTGGAGGAAGACGATAGTTGATGGTCGTTCTTCATGGAATGAGGATGTTCATCGTTAATATGGATGATCGTTCTTCGCGGAGGGCGAATGCTCTCCCAAAATATTTGCACAAAAACAAATATCTCAATACACCTCATTATTTTAAAAGATCTCCAATCCGTTCAAAGAGTCAATAGGTGTCACAAGGATAATCAATAAGGTCATTAATTATCCTAGTCATCCTCATTAATCTTAAGAGGTGGAGAGGTTCCACCACAATAAATGTGTGGAGTTTCCATGCATTTAAACAAGGGGGTGAGTTATGGGGAGGTCAAGGGGGCTATGGGGGAGGTGAGGAGTTAGGGTATCATGTGGGCCATACCACACTGAACTCTCCAAAGGGAGGTTAGGTGGGTGTGGGCCCCACATCTAACTCCTCCTTTGTTGAAAAAAAAACCACCTTCCAGGAATAAAATTTGTGCATGAAAAATTTTATTTAGTTTAACTAAACCCCAAAAATTAAACCTCAGCCCGCTGAAAACACAACTACAACAGAGGTCCCCTTAAGCAATTACCAGCGCTGCGGTTTCATCGGTGCTCTCATATTTCAATTCCGAGCACCGGTTAAAAAGATAGAAAATCCCACTCCTTCGTTCGCTGAATGTACCCGACCCAAACTTCATAAATTTATTCCGGGCACACTGGGCCTCGGAATCAGGTGCTGTTAGAAACCGCGTACTCGAAAAATTCCAAAGAAATTAAGAAAAAAATTTCCATGAAATTTCCGGGTCCTTACAGAGGATACCATTCAGAGACTATTACATATTGAACTCCGTTCAAACGAACAATTTCATTCACATAGATATTTCCCAACTCCACAACTTTGGTTGTATCTCGAATAGGTATAATGTAAGCCGTCTTGTTCAATCTGTCCATCACAACCCATACCACATTATTATTCCTCTGGGGTTGAGGTAACTCAGCCACAATGTCCATTGAGATTTCATCCCACTTCCATGTACGGACTGGATGTGGTTGAAGCAAACCTCGAGGTTTCTTGTGCTCAGTTTCACCTACTAGCATGTATAGCAACAAGATACAAAATCAGCAATGTGTCGTCTCATACCTATCCACCAAAACTATCACTGGATATCATAGAACATCATTGTGGGCTAAGGGTGCAGAAACCACTAAGAGTTATGGAAATCCTTCATCACATCCTTCCTTGCCGATAACATCACAATGTAACAGTTTTGATAACACAAGATACCATCTATGGAGAACAACCACAAGATGTTGGTCTAACCACCATAAATAGAGTCCCTACTTCCATAGAATAAATCATCCAGTTGTTGTTCATGAAGAATTAACTCGAGGAGAGCAGAATTCAACTGAGCACTGTATATGGAAACTTCATTCCCCTTCCACTTAACTCCAATATGCAACTGACCAAAAAAGAGACATCAAACTCCACTCTTCTGAAGATTCATTCATAGCCTGAGATGAAGGTTTCCTACTTAAAGTATCCTCAACTGAATTCACTTTCCCTGGGGTGTAGGTGATTTCAATGTCGAATGATTTCAGGTAATCCACCAAATGCCTTTGGTAGAGATTCAAATCTTTTTTGAGAGAAGATATAACTCAAGCGATTTTGGTATTAATACATAGTAAACCATTCTTCATAAAGGTAATTTCGCCAAAACCTGAGTGTGTGCCTTATAACTGCAATTTCAATGTCATTGGTAGGCTTGTTCTTCTCATGAGGATGAATCTGACCTGATCCATAAGAAACAACATGATTACCATGCATAAGGACACATCCCAAACCTGAACCTGATGCATCACAAAAGACCAGATAACATGCCGCATCCTCAGGAAGATTTAACACTAGCACAGTAGTCAAAATATGTATTAGCTCAACAAAAGAACTCTAAAATTTTTCATTCCAGGTAAACATCACTCCCTTTCGAGTTAGAGCAGTCATTGGAGAAGATAACATTGGAAAATCTTTGACAAAAAAATGATAATATCCTGTTATGCCCTAGATTCTCTGAACCTCGAAAACATTTTGTGGTTGTTCCCAAGTCATAACAGCCTTCAAATTCTCATGATCAACTGATAATCCTTTCTATGACACCACATGTACCATGAATTTCACTTCTCGGATCCAGAAATCGTACTTTGAAAGCTTTCCATAAAGACGTTGATTTCTTAAAATACCCAGAACTACTCTCAAATGGAGTAGCTGCTCCTACTCGGACTTGGAGTATACAAGGATGTCATCCACAGAGACCACCACAAAAGTTTCTATATAATCATGGAAAAATTATTAATTAATGCCATGAAAACTAAACGAGTATTTTTTATGCTGAAAGGCATGACAAGGTTCTCATAATGGACATACCTACTTCGAAACGCGGTTTTCAAATGTCAGATTCCTTTATCCTCAACTGATGGTAACCCGACCGAAGAACAATTTATGAAACCCAATTTTCCTATATCAATTATTCAAAAAAATCATCAATTAATTGTAATGGATACTTTTTCATTATCTTAAATTGATTGAGCTTTCAATAATCAACACATAAGCGTAGAGAACCATAAGCCTTTTGGGCGAAGAGAACAGGTGCTGCCCAAGGTGACACACTCGGGCATATAAAACCTTTCTAAAGAAGATCATACAACTAAGACATCAATTAATTTAATTCGGATGGAGCCATTCAGTCAGAAGGGATAAAAACTGGTTGATTACCAGGGATTAAATAAATTGAAAATTTCATCTCCCTTACAGGTGGAATACCAGAGATGTTAGAAGAAAACATGTCTTGAAACTCAGCGATAACCGGAGAAAGATCATCACTCGTTGGATCTTTCTCTAGATCAAAAGAACGCACTGATATAATTTTCCCTAGATCTAGATAAGAAGGTCCGGCTCTGCCTGACCTGGGGTCCCATTCTCCTTGAAAAACAAGAGGCACACCACTCGGTGTAGTAAGGTAGACCCGACAGAGGTGACAATCAATCCATGATTTATTGGCGATGATCCAATCCATCAAAAATATGACGTCAAAAGATTTTTTGTCGAGAACCAAATAGTCCCAAACATGATCAAAATCTGATAGAAAGAAGACGCAAGTAGAACTACAGAGACCCTTCTCTCTCACCATACCAAGAGGTGTAGTATTATCCATCACACAAGACAAAAGTTTCTTGGGTTGATTAAGTAGATTAACAATATGAGTTGAAATAAAATAGTGAGATGCACCAGTATGGAAAATTGATGTCACTAAGGATGAAGATATAGTGATGGTACCTCTCACAATCATTGTACCTTCTTCATCTACCTCTGGCAACTCTTCCACTGCGTGAAGAGGCTTCGTTCCTGATGCATGTGGCAAGAAACTTTTAGCATGTGAAGGATTTTATTTCCATGCAGTTTCTAGAGGTTTTGATGAACATGGTCCACTACGTGGAGTAGAGAAGTTATGGCAGAATCTCTGTATTTTCCCCAAACATCAACAAGATCTATATTTCTTGGGTACTTCATTGCGAATCCTCTTAGAATGCCCCAGTTTTCTACACTGATAGCAAGTCAAAGAAGCTCCTCCTGGTGATACCAGAGGAGTAGAATGACTCTGATGTCAAGAACTACCATATAATATGCTACAATTACATTTCCCTTTAATGGGATCAACACTATCACAAGAAGGAAAAGAAACTCCCTTCAACCCTAACATTCCTACCAGCTCCATCTCAACCATCATCGCCCTATCCAACACATCTACATAAGTGGGCAACTTCAATAAGAAATCATGAGAACAAAAATCTGATCGAAGCACCCTCTCAAATAATCAAGCCTTCATCCTCTCATTAGATAGAATTTCAAGAGAAAACTTTACCAATTCATCAAAGCGATTTGGGTACTTAGTCATAGTTTTGTTGGCCTAATCAATCTTGAAAAACTCCACAGCATTGGCCAACACCATTTATTCTAGATATAACTAATCAGTGAACAGAACCCTAATGTCTTTCCACTCCAAACCCTCAATTTTTCCTACCGTCACCATCGTGTCCGGCCATCTTTTGCTTGGTCCCTCTAGCACGAAAGTGGCACACTTCACCTTGATCACATCAGGTGTCACCATGAACCCAAACAGACATTCAATAATACTCAACCATTCCATAAAATGTTGAGGGTCAGTGGGGCCTTTGAAAATAGGTGGCTTCTGGCATATGAACTCTTGAGAACGACTCTGGAGAATATCACATTGAGGATCTAAAGATGGAGTCTGAATACGTACTGGAGGTAGTTCCTGTCCTTGAGCATGGACAATGTGAACGATGACCTCAACTAGACTCAGATCCACAATAGGTCTTGCTTGTTGAGAGGAAGAATCATCCTCTTCTTGGATTTGATTCCCTTGTCTTTTCAGAGGCATGATGCTACAAAACACCAAAAAAGATAGATATTAAGACACCAACTGAGTAATAAGGAAAACTACTCATAAAATAAGGATTAAACAAGATTTGGATTCCACTCTATCCAAATCAAAACATGGAAAATACTAGAACTATTACACAAGTCGTATTTCCCTAACTACCCTTGGTGACTTAAGGTTCATTGTAGTGAGATCTGGCTAGGAACTCAATTACAACTACCTCCTAAATCCCAAAATGGAAACTTAAATGCATACTTTCATCAAGTAATGTTGTTCAAAAAACCTCCCTATGATACCAATTTGTCACGAACCAGCCTGGGTACCCTGGTAACCCGATAACTGAGCCTGCCCTGACATAGCCTGAAGGGCATTCCTGATCACCACGTGTCTGTGAGTAGCACCTGACATCGTACAACATACACGTGGGAACGAATTTTCCACAAGGACGCGGAAGCAAGAGTAAAACAAACTGTATGCATAATAAAGAAACTCCACTGGGAGCATTGTACCAGAAAACAAAGAGGCACAAAAAGCACAATGTACAATAATCCAAGTACATAAAATAGGAAAATAACCTCAAAGTCTCCAAAGACACAACTCACCACGTTGAAAACTCAACAGCTAGATCCACCTCCAAGTGATCCTTCCCCTTGCACAAACCTGGAATAAGGAGGTCTAAAAACACCCTAATGAAAAAAGTATGGTGTGAGCCTAAGCCCAGTAGGATACCAAAAGGGAATCTATAATAGATTCCAAATAATGATTTTCAAAATAAAACTATCAATTTTAAAGTAAAAATGATTGGAAATAGGAAAGCATATTTTAACAAATCATGACTTACATTTTAAAGTAAAGGAAAGTTCACCATGTAATGTTTTACAATGATGAAATACTTTTAAGACAATGGCTTAAATAAAAACGGTTACATAAAATAGTTTATGTAAAAATATGCAGGCATGTAAAATAGTTCAAAATCATTGGCAAACATTTATACATCACATATAAATATTTAGGAAAGCAACATTATCATTTTCTAAAATTTAAGATTGTATTAATTAGTTATGGGATTCCGAACTCTCCATGTGAACTTAGAAAAATTTGTATACACACATCCCTATGGAACTAGCCAAAGGAGACTCATCACCAACCCATCAGGGATGTGACCCGTCGCAAGTATGTTTTGGAAAATTGTATTATCGTAGATTGTTCCAAAATAACTCACTAACTACCTAAGGCTTTAATGCACTATTACATGATGGGAGAACTATTTTAAGAATTCTTAAAATACGATCATTCCCATTATTCATTTTCAAAGTGCCAATTCCATTCCAATTAAAACCACAACAGGTTTTATTCAAAAACATGACTTTTTCTCCCGATAAAACCAATTGGTTTCTATCAAAACATTTTAAGCCATTTTCACCAGTTGAAAATCCTTTTGAAACCAATTCAATCATTTCACAATTTGTTTCCACAATTAAAATCAACAAAAAAATTGAAACCATTTCAATTAAATACATAACATAAATTCCAAAATTTAAATTATCCATTTTTCATAAGCACACCCCCCCCCCCAACTCAATTGAATTGAGGGTTTTCTAAATTCTCAAGCAAAACCAATTAAAATATATCAATTAAAAGGAATTGAATTAAAATCCGCAAGTGAAATAAATCAATCAATTAAGATAATCAATTCGGAAAGTCGGTCCGGAACCACCTACATCGAAAGTTTTGACCAAAACGACAGGTTGATGAACACTCAAGAATCCCGATTAATTCTCCAAAAAACTTGTCCTAGATCCCTCACCTTAGCAAGGCCAAGACCAAAACTCATCATTTTGGCATTTACACACTTAGATATACCCATAACGGTTGTTGATACAAGAAATCAATAGAAGAGGAGAAGTATATCTATGTATATCTAAGAATACGATCAAGGAAGAAGAAGAATGACCACATAACTTGAGAATCCCGCTTCGATTCACCAAGAGGAGCCTTTGGATTGCCTCTGGAACAATGGGAGAACCTTATATGACCCTAAGAGAATAATATCCCGAGTTAGGGCTACTTTGGAGGAAGAAAAAAGAATTTAGAGGCCAAATGGCTGATATCCACAATTTAATGATTTAATTTTAAGTGATCGTATGGTTTTTCCACACTTTTTGGCAAACTGTGTGCACACCGTGTGGATCTCACTGTCCAGGGATGCTGGTCCGCATGGTTTAGTCGCACGGTTTGCCAAACCGTGCGCACACCGTGCATACCCCACTGTCCAGTGCTTCTAGGTTGGAACAATTATATTGCATGTTTTATCAAAACTTTCACAAACTGTGCACAATCCATTGCCTTTTTGTTTTACTTAAAATTTCACCCAAACTCATCCCCAAGTCAATACTCCAAAACAGAGGCACTTAGAGACATCAAAAGTACCCGAAAACGTACCGTGATGTTACACATAATATCCAAAATGGTTTTAATGATTTAAATATCATATATATCTAGTATATATTAATTCTATACTATTCAATAACATTTGGAGATAAAAAAGGTAAATTCACTATTCATGGAGACTGTAGGTCGTACGTACACATGAACACTATTTTCATTTCATTGTCATATTAAAGGAATTAAAACTAAATGAGAAATATATATATATATATATTAATTCTATTATAACATAAATATGTTATATAGGTCACATAAGTTCATTTATTCCATTCATTATACCTTCCATTTATGGCATGAACGATTCACATCACTTGAGGGGGTGGTAGTCCACACTTCCTCAGATGAAATTATCGCAGTTCCACAACAAGAAAAGAAAAAAGGTATGTTTTAAATATAAAATACAGAAGAATAGAGAGGAAATAAATATAATAAATATAATATATAAATATAGTTCCAAAATAATGGCCACCATGAGTGGTGTTAAAAGAAGATTGATTAATCATCCTTTCATGAGGTAGTAATTCACCACCCCGAGAAACAGTTTGTTCTCTAACAATTAGAAAGAGGTGTGTGTGTATGTGTAAATCAAATCCACTTCATAACAAAAACCTATTATAATGAGGATACTGGTGTTTTTATGGAATTAATGTATAAGAACATTATGGGATGTGAAAAAGGAAAAATAAAATAACAAAACTCTAGAGAAGACGTTACATCTAAATTGAGTAAGTCTTTTATATTTGAGAAAAAGGCTTACTTGGGAAGACTTCTTCCCAAATTGAGTCTTCTAGGGGTAATAGAGGTATGTGGAGAGATAATATGAGCAGATGTTGGATAAACCATGGGCTTGAGAGGTGGGGGTTGGGGGGTAGAGGTGGGGGCATTTTATAAGAGGGAGGACATGCACTCTTGGAATGCATTGAAATGTTACTTTATAATAAAATGATTTTTGGATTTTAAAGATAAAAAAATGATATAGTTTGAGGATAAGGTGACAAGGGTTCGAAATACACCCATCTAAGAGGTTTTCAACATGTTTACATCTCATATTATACCTTAACTTTTCATTTTATTTAATTCATTCATTAATGAGGTATTCACTGCATCATCATGGTGTGATAAATAAATTTATTTATTTATTGTATAAAAATTATAAAAAACCAAAATGATATAGGGAATCTTTTTATATTTCTAATTAATATTTATAGTTAAAATTATAACGTATATAACAACATTTAAAAAATTGTTTTAGTAAAACAATACATGTTTGTTACATTTTTATTTTTACTTTAACAAAAGGTATTAATTTCTTTATCATACAGAAGTGGATCCATGGGATACCAAAAACCGACCGATGGATTTTAATGGTTGGCCATGACTCATACAATAATTGTAGGACAAGTGTAATTTTAATTTCATATTATTATAACATTATATTTACCATAAATTACACTAATTATCCTTATCACGATTAATAAAACATAAAAGTTACTACTCATCAAAAAATTATTTTCATCATATTGAAACACATTTTAATTACTAATTACAAACATGTATGTTGGATTTTTTAAATTCAATTCATTGAAGTGGTAAAATTTCATTTAAAAAATCAGTTTTTTAACTACCACTTAGAGGTTTCAATATTCATCAAAAATTGATGTTTTTCAGAAAAATACCAAAAATTCAACAAACATATATTTGAAATTTCAAATAAAAAAATATTTCTATTTTAAAAAATTCAAAACATATAAGTTACATAATTAATTTAATAAATAATTCTTTTTGTCAAAAAAAATAGCATGTTTTTAAGCAACCATATATATCAAAATATTTACACTTGTTTATGTCCAATTTCAAAGTGAAATTAATTACAATGCCCAAAATTGGATTAAATGGTAAAAATATATTCTATTTGAACTTTAAAACCAATTAAAAAGATAATCTATCCATCTAAATAAATTATATTAAAAGGATGTTTTGAATTAAAATAAAACATTTTTCACAATTCATTAAAAAATGAACTTTATCATAAAAATAACAAAAAGTTACACAAAGTAAATTATGATGTCTTTTTTGTAAAGAGGGATTTTATTGTGTGAAATATAATATATAAAATTTTAATTAATTAGATTTAAAAATGGTACTCCATCAATAGGTTGTTAATAGACTTTTTAAAGAATATTAAAATATTTAAGCTGAAAATGAGATTTCATCGCATTATAAGCCTCTATCATTTATTAGGTAATTGTTAAAATATTTAACAAACATATATAATAATTTTTTAGTTAGTTCTATTCATTCTTTCCATTACAATGACTAGAAGTTAACTACCGTATTATTATATTATTAGTGTGCAACGTATGATTTCAAAGAAACTCGTTGTTGCGTATTGGGTATGCCCTTGAACATAGCATTCCTTTTAAAGAAATATTAAAATTTAATTCAAAAATATTAATAAATATGAAAATGTTATATTCTTTATTTACTAGGGATGTTACATACTTATCCCCTTTTGGTAATTGTTTCCTCTCAATTTTAAAATTTAGCCCGAAAACTTCATTGAATGCCCCACATCTAAAATAGAGTAAACAGAAACAATAAAATAAAAAGAAATAAAGTGGAGTACAAAGGCCACCCGAGACAACAAATAATAGGATTCTATGAAAACATGGATATGGAGGAAAAAAACCATCATGTTCTCATGGAGAGTGATAGAAAACATGTCTTGGATAGAGTTAACCACCAGAAAATCAGAATCTTTTGATGGGTTAAACAGTATTTGATTCCCCAGTAGGAAAAGATAACAGACAATGTTTATGTTTTATGTTATGTTTCATTGAGGAATTTATTTATGAGCATAAACAAACATAATAAAACTTACTTACTTGTCATTTATAATTTCAACTTTTACTATATTTCTATCACAAAATCATATTTTCTCCAAATGATGAGTATTCAGGATGACTTCTTTACATTAAGAGCACTAAATTCACCTTTGAGAGAATCACCTAATCCAAAAAAATAGAACTATATATTTCCCATGTCATTTGAACTTATCCAAAACCAAACTCGGTTAGTATTAGATCGTATATCTCCAAAAAGAATATTCCTTTATAAAAAGAAAAACTACTCATAAACTCCAAAATTTTACAAATTATACATAAAGTTCAACAAAGACCATTCAATAAATATTTTTCTTTAAAATTATTCAAATTAATCCAAACTGTGATTGAAACTAATTATTTAAATGAATTTTATCACATGATCTTTCATGGTAAATTTTAACATTTATCTCCATATAACATCGACAACTATTAATGTATAATACTGGAAAATTAATTAACCTAATCACATATTCTCTATTTTAGGTTAATCATTTCCATAAATAACCCATATCACCTTATGTCCACAATAAAAAAATATATTCCTCCAAAAAAAATTCCATCCATTACTCCACAAATGATATACCATAGTATTATATTTCCCTTAAACATATAAAGTTACCAAAAAGCGAGAACATCTTCCAAAATAACATTTATCAATTAATAACCAAATCATATTCCTATATTAAGGATATCCAGTGGGAAAAACATCAGTTCCCAAAATAAACTTTTTCTTAATCCATAAAACCATTTAACTAAAAAGAATAAGTCATAATAACCAGGGACATCACATAGACTTGTGGTAGGCAATGCAACATTGTTGCCCATCGGTTATGGGTACGATTCATGTGGCCTTACCGGATGCGACGGGTTGTCACCCATCTTACGGGATGTCCTTTTTATTAATCTCAAAAATAACACTAACATATTTTAACCCAAATGGATTTTTTATACCTGTCATTTTCTTCCCAATTCTTTAAGATCTCAACATAATAATACTTGATGTCTTATATATATTTTCTCCTTTTTTTTCACCACTATATGATAATATAAAACAATCCCCATAATGAAGAACATCATACCTTGATCATGGAGTCCATTTGGTATCATCATTATCTAGTTCATGTAGGTAAAAGGTCTGTGCATCGCAAACAATGATTTAGAGATCCTTCAAAATCATTTGCCTTCTTCATCCAAATACCCTTTGTAAATCATGTTTCATATGGGTGTTTAGAGGAAAACAGTTTTGGAAAATTATCATGTCTGACATTTAATTTAAAAAAATCTAATGAAACATGGATTTTATAAAACAGTCAGACCACATTTGAGTTAAAACATTCAATCAATGGTCCTTTTAAAATACAATAGGTATGGGATGCAAGAAAATATTGTAAAATCAAATATAAATAGGTTGCACAAGGTCCACCTTCTTCATCACTTTTTATCAAAATCATAATATGGTTCAAATTCATTTGATAAGGTAAAAAATTTGAAGATTCCTTGATAATATTTCCCTTTCATGAAAACATGAAAATATTGAGAAAATATGATTTGATTAAATAAAACCCATGATCCATGATGATATTAAGGTTTAGTGGATGTGTTTGATATCTCAAACAACATCTTGAAAAGTGAGTTGTATGCTATAAAAAGTTTGACAATCATCTAATCATGACATTGCAATAATTATTGCAATCATTTCATCAGGAAGATATAGGAATTTTGTTTGAGATCCTCGTCCTTCCATTTATAACAAACATTACTTGATCTTAAAAAGTTATAAAAAAATTATTTAACTAAAATAATAAACATTGGGACTAATCATGTGTTTAACAAAAACCCATAACCCCTACAGTTGTCTAAACCAACATTTGATAGCAACTATAAGGACCCAGGCTTAAAACATTACATTATTTTGAGTTAAATGAATAATTCAAATTGATGATCTTTTCAGGTTTAGTGATTTAGATAATTACTACATAACTATTACATCTCTAAAGATTAAAAAGTAGACACTTCATCTCAGTTTCCATTTTTTCCATAAAATAAAAACTCTTGAAAAAAGTGTAATGTCCAGTTCCATGTTTTAGACACCATGATTTTCCTTCGATCGCATCCATGACCCTATTAAACTTTTATTCCTGTGAAAAAACATTTAAAAAACTTGTGATGAGCATAATAAACTAAGTAAGGAATTCACATGGAAAAAAACTGTTAGTTTTTCAAAACAACAAGTAAAATATGAACACATTTTCATAAGTAATTCTTTCCACCTTTATAAAGTAGTAATTACTCTTCACTGAATATAAGATAATTTATTATCCTTTTGTAACCAAAATTCTACCATAAAATCCATATAAAGAACACATAACATATAAAGGTAACTTTTGAAAAACATATTCTTAAATGGAATAACCATACGGAAGATTTCCACACATATCAGTAAAAGAAATAATCATACAGCCAACACCCATACCCAATACATTGTATATTATAATGCAACCACCCGTTCTTGTTTTCACGGCACCACCCATTATTTGGTTTATCATGTAACCACCCATCAAATTCCCAACTACCATTATAAAATCATAACACATAAAAACAAAATAAAGGAATGATAACATTTCCTCATTTCAATCACAATATATCCTTTAAATAAATTGACATAAAAGAATCTTTAATGAAAACCATTTTCAATACTAAAATACGTAAAGTGTATTTGGTATTTATTTTCTTTTATAAACATTATGCTTGTTTTGGAAGCCAATGTTCAAATAATACACGTGGTGGCGTAATGGTCGTTATCACAGCGTACGTTAAAAATAAACAAACTTTTTGTCGTTTAGTAAAATGATTCGTAGAGAAAGGATTCCTTTTGAAAAATAGTAAACTTCAAAGGGGATTATACACCATATTAAATAAAGTTGTGTATAAAACAAAATATTCCTCAATGAAAGGATATTGGGATGAATTCCCTTACAAATTTTATATCATTAAATTAAGGATAAATCAATTACATAATTATTTGTGAGAATTATAAATACACCCAATATAAGAGGATATTAATTTTAAAACAATAATAGTTCATACAAACATATTCATAGTACGACATAATAAAGAAGTAGAGGTTTAACTAAAAGAAGTGAAATTTGGTTAAGATGTTCCCTTTTAGAAATTCGACAGCCTAACAGTGTCATTATGAAATTCTGAAAATGAGTCGATGAGAGATAAAAATGGAATCTCAAAACTTGGAAATAGAATTTTTAGCAATAATGAGATATAAGAACATATCTCATCAAAATAAGTTGTAAATTAAAATACCTAACAAAAAGAAGACTTTTAAAAAGATGAGTGTGAAAGGTTCCTTTACTAATTTGGGTAACATTCGAAACGTACACCCCATGAAAAAAGGGTCATACAATGAAGAAGTAAATACCCATAAACTAAATTATATTACACAAAGAATACAGTCATGGGCAGTAAATACACCACCAAGAAGGAAAAAGTGGCACATGTAGCATGAATCTTACGGGAACAAAAAGTGAGATAAAAAACCCTTACCCACTTCTGATCAATCAAGTCGTATGACAAAACGATAATATCCACCAAATGATTCACATAATATAATGAATATAAATAGAATCATGATAAAAATATATGAAATGGAAGTACACAATACACAACATGTAATAAAAAAGAGGCGAATAATGGAAATCTCACGGAATTAAAAGTGAGATAAGAAATCTCTTATGAAAATTCCACAGCCTAACGATGCCACATAAAACATAAAAAAAATGGATTATTGAAGTCAAATAGAGTATGTATTCATATGAACAAAAAAATTAATATCATATTAATATAAAAGAACATCCCACAACATAAGAAAGAGGATGATACAAGATGTGACATAAAAGAGAGTACTTAAAAAGAAAGAGAGGGGTAGAGTCCCTTACCTCAAGTCTGACTTGTTCTCGTTCATTGTTTATATTCATGAATAATAAACTTCCATCAAATTATAATTTCATAAATACATACTTTAATATTTATTATTCAATTCATATCACATTTTATCATGTAATAATAATTATTTTATTATGTTTGTTCATATCATATGTTTGTCGATGTTCGGTACATGAGTCAAAAATAAACTTGTTTGAAAAGAATATCTGATTTAGTTATAAGTACATAATCTCCAGAAAGGTATTAATGATTTAAATATCACATATATCTAGTATATATACATTATATATTATTCCATATCATTTTGATATAAAAATTTAAATGCACTGTTCATGGAGATGGTAGGTCGTACGTACGCATGAACGCTACATTCATTTCTTTGTCATATTAAATGAATTAAAACTAAATGAGACATATATATACTATACATATATATAATATATATATGTTATATAGGTATAATAAGTTCATTTATTCCATTCTTTATATGTTCCATGTATTGCATGAGCGAGTCAAATCACATGAGGGGCGGTAGTCCAAACATTCTCAGATGAAATTATCGCAGTTACACACCATGAAAAGCATAAAGGTATGTTTTAAATATGAAATACAGAAGCATAAAGAGTACATTAATATATTATATAACATATATAAATATATTTCCATCTTAATGGCCACCACGAGAGGTGTTAAAATAAGATTGAACAATCATCGTTTCGTGAGGCAGTAATTTTCCATCCAAAGAAAGAGTATGTTCTTTATCCATTAGACGGAGGTGTGTGTTTAATTGTAAATAAATTAAATTTCATAACAACACCCTAGTATATAAGGGATATAGTTTTTGTTATGGAATTAGTGAATAAGAATGTTAGGGGATGTGATGAAGGAAAAACAGTAGAAATAAAGTAGATAGAAGCCATTATCTCTAAATCGGGTAACTCTATTTGATTTGAGACAATGGCTTATTTGGGAGGAATTCTGCCCAAAGTCAGGCTTCATGGAGTAAGAGAGGGATGTGGAGATATAATATGATCAGAGGATGGATGATCCAAGGGCTAGATAGGTGTGGGTAAGGGGGGAGAGGTGGAGGCCTTTTATAAGAGGGAGGAGGGGCACTTGTGAATAAGGTGATAAGGGTTCAAAATACACACATACAATAGGTTTTCGAAAATCGTAAGTCTTAGATTTTACCTTATCTTTTAATTTTATTTAAATCATTCATTAATGAGGTAATCACTACATCATCATGGTGTCATAAATAAATTTATTTATTTAATGTCTTAAAATTAAAAAAGTACCATGATGTACAAAATCATTTAAGATTTCTAATGTATATTTATAGTAAAAAATACAACTAATATAACCTAATGTAAAAATTGATTTAGTAAAACAATACATGTTTGTGATATTTTTATTTTTACATTAAAACAAGGTATTAATGTCATTGTCTTACCCAAGTAGCTCCATGGGGTCCCAAAAATTTACCCATGGATTGTAATGGTCTGAAATGACTCATCCAATAAGTGTAGGACAAGTTTAAAGGTAATTTTATATTATTATAACATTATATTTACCTTAAATTACAGTAATTTGCATTAATCACGATTAATAAATCATCAAATTTCTCTTCACCAAAAATTATTTTCATCCCATTGAACCACATTTTACTTCATAATGAAAACCATGTATGTAAGATTTTTGAATTTCAAATCATAGAAGTGGTAAAATGTCATTTAATCAAAAAATTAGTTTTTAAACTACCATTTAGTGGTTTCACCATTCAACAAAAATTGATTTTTTTCATAAAAATACCAAATATTCAACCGAAGTCATATTTGATATTCTGATTTCAAAAATGATGAATTTTTTTCAAAATTCAAAACATATATGTTTCATTAATTAATTTAATAATTAATTCCCATTGTCAAAACAAATAGCATGTTATTATGAAACTATATATATCAACAGATTGACACATGTTTACGTCCAATTTCAAAGTGAAATTAATTCCAATTTCCACCATAGGATAAAATGGTAAAAATATATTCTAATTTCACTTTAAAACCAATTAAAAAGATAATGGAACAATATAAATAAACTACATTAAAAGGAGGTTCTGAATAAAAATACATCATTTTTCACTATTCATTAAAAAATGATCATTATCTGAAATATAAAAAAATTACTCAAAGTAAATTTTGATATATTGATTCTAAAGACGGATTTTATTTTGTGAAAACATAACATATAAAATAGTAACAAAGTATTTTTAAAAATGGTTCTCCAATCAAAAGGCGGTTAATCAAATTTTTATAGAATATTAAATTATTTATTCTTAAAATTGGATTCTTTCATATTTTATGCAACTATCATTTATTGGGTAATTGTTAAATTATTTAACAAAAATATATAATAATTTTTTAGTTAGTTCTGTTCATTCTAGCCAATACAATAGTTAGGCATTAACTACAATATTATTATATTATTATTTTGAAACGTAATATTTACAAGAAACTCATTGTTGAGTATTGGGTACGCCATAAAACATAGCATCCACATTAAATTAAAATTAATATTTAATTCACTAATATTAATAACATGACAATTTTATATTCATTATTTATCTTGGATGTTACAATTTAAATATCTCTTTCATCGAGTATTGGATCTAGTTTTCATTCATCATTTTCGATGCATAATTGTATATAGTCGAGTCCTCTTGTGTCATTCTACTTCTCTCTTCCTCTCGAACGAGTTATCTGTGTATGAGAAGTTTCTACAATTCATAGATCCTCTATGATCCTATCTGAATTATGTTCTAATATAGGAGGAGGTGGACCATACACCCCAATGGTGGGTGTTTTATAAATCCTCCCAAATGATCATTGAATTCGGAATTGTAGTGTTGGGCCCACTAATTTCATCAAGAGTCATTTATTGAATTAGAATTCCATAATTATACATATTATAACTGTGTGGTTATTATCTTTCTGAATATGTGATTATTAGTTAGTGGTTACACCCATAACTCCTAACACGCCATGTAGGGTGTTAGGCCAAAATTGTCTTTTTAGTGTTTTGACACATTTAAGCCACTGTTCAGGTTTTCTATGGATTTATCTTGACATCCTTATGATTTTATATATTATAATGAATTTTTATGATATCAATTAAATATTTTAATATATCATGTATGCTTACCACTTGGCCTGCCTAAGCTATGTACTTCAATTGGACTATAAAATGTGAAATATGATTTGGAATGTATACTAGTATATGACCTGGAATTATTAAATGTAATTAAATAAACCATACATATCAGTAGCACCCCATTAATTGTTAATAAAATAAAGTGTAGTGAACCATAATTATTAAATATGTAGAACCCTATGTTTGAGGTTTGTATCCATTTTTATTCATTTTTTTGTGATTTATGTTCTTGGGATGAGTTGGGAATAGGTTGGTAGAGTTTGGAATGATTTTGAATATTTTTTGAGGCCTTTCTAAAGATTCTTAGTTTGTGAACTGTTGGGTTATATCGTGCGAGATGAATGATGTGGGATGTGGTGTACAAATGGATTGAACACATTTTTTCTAACCATGTGATGTGGCCTACATGAGGTTCCCCCTTGAGGCAGAAAGTGGCACACAATTAGCACAATATTTCTCAAACCAAGAGAGTCAACCCTATAGCCATTTGAAAATGAATTTTTTGAAAATGGGGTTAGTTATAATATACACTAATCCAATCATTTCATCTCCCATACAAACCCTACTAGACATTTCACCTTATTAAGGGTTACAGGTGCCATCCCTCTAAATTTGGATGTGATTTGAACGGCTTTCAATGTTGTGTGGTGGTATTTTCTCCCATGTAAATCTCTCCTCAGGGTATCTCTTTGGCTTTCTCTAGATATATTAATCCATATCGCTCGTTTTTCTAGATCTACAGCCATTGTATATTGATATATATTTTTTGTTCCGTTGGATGTTGATATTAATGTTTCTTTCTATTATTGAAGAGAATATATAGTTGTTTTGGTGTAGGTTTTTCCATATTAGTGGATCAGTTGTTTGTGTATGATTTCACTGGATCCAAAAAGTTACATGGATTCTCATTTAACCCCACACTGTTAGAACAAGTGGTTTTGGTTAAAATTAATTTTTTTCAGGAAATTATTTTGTTAATGATGTTAGAATATTATTGGAAAACCATTTGGTGATGGTTTGGGGATTTCAGGGAAAATGGGTTATTGTTCACAAAAGGGGCATTATTTTTTTATTTTAAAATGTTGATTTTAAAATACTTATTTTTTTTATTGTGAAAAATGTTTTGTAAAATATGAATTTAAATTATGATGTTTTCTATTAAAATGTGGTTGGCCATGGAATATGGATAAATGTTGATTTCAATAAATGGGTGATTTATTGAAGTGAATTTGTGCATTGGAATTGTGAAGCACTTAATGTGGTTTGGTGGTAGATAGTTTTTTTATGATATGGTGACCTTGATGTGATGTACTAGTTGTTAGTTAAAAATTATGACTTAGGCAAATTGGATTTTTGACGTGGGTGGGGATTACCACTATAAAAATTAAGGATTATGGATTGAAGGTCCACCATAAAAGGATAAGTTGGTTAAGAGTACCCCTAAATATAGGAAAGGATAACAGGTTTGGTAGGAAGTTCCACCATGTTTGTTTACGGATTACGTTTGTGAGTCACCGTTGTAAGATTGATTTTGTTTTACTATGAAAAGTGGGAATGGGTGTGATAAGATGGAAAGGAAAATGGTTTGTGTTATGGTTGTTTGTCTTTCCATGATTTTCAAGAATTTGGGTGAAAATGGATTTATTGAGTATTTTTTCCTTATTTCATGTTATTTCACTATTTAATATTTTATATAAACTATTTTATATAGCTGTGATAATGGTTTTATCCTAGTGGCATTTGAATGGTAATCATTTGGGGAAATAGTTCTGAGTATTACTACCCACTCCTACTTCAGAACATGTGAAAATTTTCTAATGTAGTATTCCAAGACACGATTAAGGGTAAATCATATCATTTTGCAAGCAGATCGACGAAGTTGATTTGGTGTTGTTGTGGGTCTTGGAGGATGGATATTGGTGTGGAGTTATGGATGGTGTCATAATTTTTTGGGATCTTATTATGTAGTATTCTAGTTGGTACTCTAATTTTGTGTTTGGTTGTATTTTTGTTTTTCGAATCGTTATGGATATATTGGTAGTCTTCTTGTAATGTATGGGTTATCTTGTTTTGTTGACATGAATTCTATAGATGTTTTTGGATAATGGCTAGTTTTGTTGGCTATTCAATTCAAAGGGAAAATCATTCAAGGTTTATTCTTTAATACCGTGACATTTATTTGCAGCTTATGGAACCCTGTGAACATCTCCTAAGGCCAAGTACAATTCCTCCACCCTCTCAAGCCAATATTATAGAGTGGGATCTTACAAGTGGTATAAGTCTGTTTGGTCCTGGGATTTAAAGAGAGAGCAGGTGTTCAGGTGCATTGTCATTGATCATTGATCATGGTTTTGACATTCGTTCTTTTCTTATTCCTTTTTTGGGATGGTACTAAGGAATAGGACTTTATTAACATGAAATGTATATAATAAAAGGACTTATATTACTATTTCATACTAAACATCATGTTACCAGGGAGTTGGGTACATATGTGATTGGAGGCACTAATAGGAATTGGATGTCTCCTTTTTGTGGATGCACCCAATGATATGAGCTAGACATGCATGGTAGAAATGACTTCCCTCAATGTTTCATATTTTACTAGGGTATAATTATTTATGTTGTTATATAGATTTTTGTATTTTGATAAATATTTAATGGGGTTCAAAACAGAAGGATTTAAAGCAGAAAAACTTCTGATAATTTAAAAATGTGTCGATTTTCAAAATATGGTGGATTTTTTTATAATTATGAAACATGGGAAATGTGAACATGTAGAAATACTGATTTTGAAAGATTTTATGTAATGAATTAGAAAATTATAAACACATTATTATTAAGGCAGTTGGATATATTGTTTTTTTGTGATTATTGAAATTTCACCGAGTTGGCATTGTAGATACCTACCAGGGAAATCATCTAAAAATGTGGTTTCATTTAAGCCTGAGGTGAACGAGAAACTACTTTATATTGTAGTTCATGTTTTTGAAGGATTAGTTAGTGGAAATAAATTAGATGAACCAAATAATGTGGATCATCTGGTTCAATTTCAATGACTGAAACCACATATGTTTAGTGGTGATATGGAGCCCGAAAGGGATGAAGGATGGCTGAATATAATGAATAGGATATTTGAACCTATGGGAACACTGGAAGATTTGAAATTTTATTTATCCACATACATGATGAAAAATATTTCCCTTTAGTGTTGGGAGTTGTTGGTCCATGTAGGGAAGGAAGAAGGTGTGACATGGGAGGTGTTTAAGGAAATTTTATAACAAACAATTCTACCCTCATGTGTTCATAATTCAATATTAAATAGATTTATTCAGTTTGAAGCAAGGTAAAATGGAATTAACGGAATATGAAACTATGTTTATGAAATAGTGCAGTTTAAACCAAAGGTGGTGGGTAGTACATCATTGAGAACTCGAATTTTTGATGCTGCATTGAGGCAAGAAATTTGTTCCATGATTAAAGTGTTGTGTAAAAATGATTACACAAAAATGATGAATTGAGCTATGATTTCTAAGAGAGAAATCTAGTGGGATACAATAGGGGGACATATGTTGTTACCAATGAGAAATAATAGGAACTCGATTGATGGGTTTTTTCAGAATAGGGACAGTTATTTCGAGGGAGGGAGTACGACTCTGAATCCGATAGTATGATCATTGTATCATTCTCCAAAGTCCTAGAGTAATACCAGAATTTTTTCATTATGTATCCACAGTCCAAATGAATCAGGATTGTATGGTGAAACCTCAAGAATTTTCTAATATTATGAATATGGGTAATCATAAGTGTTATTTTTGGAATTCACTATTATCAGGTGTCTATGACACTTTTTTGGGGACATAGGGGCCTTTTCCACATCAACTGGGAAATAAAGAGAATAATTTTTAAAGAAAAAAGTAGTTCAAATTGAACTTGTTTTGGTGGTTGATCAGTCAGGACAATCA
This sequence comes from Viscum album, assembly GCA_963277665.1. NCBI lineage: Eukaryota > Viridiplantae > Streptophyta > Magnoliopsida > Santalales > Viscaceae > Viscum > Viscum album. Next base: position 175,036,254 of record OY728135.1, on the reverse strand, counting down.
ATGGTACGCAGTACAATTGTTTTAAATTCCACATTGATTCATGAATTATTTGATATAGTAAATTCATATTCTTTTATTTCCTCTCACATTGTTGATTTTTTGGGTTTAAATGTGGAAATTATTCCTTATAATCTGAAACATCAAACTGTTATGGGTAAAAGAGAGTATTGAGCCTTCCTATGTAGAGCTTGTTACTTATTGGTGGACGAAATTTAATTGATTTAGGATTTCATAGTTTTTGATATTGATTCTTATGATATAATCAATTGAATGGACTGTTTTTTGATGTTTACGGACCACATCAATTACTATGTGCACATGGTTAGTTTTATATTGTAGGATGGTGTTATGTATTAGTTTATACAAGAGAAGAAAGAAAAGCATGGTGAAACTGATTTGTTGGTGCCATATATCTTCATTATCTTGTATTTGTTAGTAGTGTTTCTATACGAATCTGTTAAAGCAGTTGAGAAAATAGTTTATTTCCTGTGGTTGAGGATCATTTTAAGGATGTATTTCCCTAATAATTCTCAATGTTACCACCTATGATAGAAGTATTGTATATGATTGATCTCGTTATAGGGTACAATCCTATCTCACTTCCGTCATACCGAATGGAACTAACAAAATTTTTCAATTTTAAGGTGAAGTTGGATGATTTAGAGAAAAAAAAATTCATTAAGCATAGAATGTCTCTGTGTGATGCAATAGTTTTTTTTGTTAAAAAGGAGTATGGAACTTTGTGGCTATATGTGGATTATCATAAACATAATCAAGTTACGATTAAGAACTAATATCCAATTCTAGACAATGACTATTTTGTTTAGAAGTTGAGGGGATCTAAGTGGGTCCCTAATATTTTCTTTAGGTTAGGTTACATCAATTGTGGGTGAGGAAGGAGGATATTCCAGAAACAGCTTTCAGAAGTAGATATGGCCATTATGAGTATGTGGTTATGGCATTCAGTCTAACGAATGCACCAAAACTTTTCACAGAATTGTTGAATCAGATAATTCAGAGATATCTCGAATCTTTACTAGTGGTATTTGTTGATGATATGCCGGTGTATTTAAGAAAAATGGTAGATCATGATAATCACTTGACGATGGTGTTGGGTATATTGAGGGATCATCTGTTCTGTGCCAAATTTTCAATGTGTGAATTTGTGATATAAGAAGTTTATTTACTTGGCCATATTATTTCTGACAGAAGAGATTTAGTTGATTTGTAAAATATATAGTTTTTATCACCGAGAAACTACCATGGAATGTTTTTGAGATATGAAGCTTCTATGGTCTAGATTGTTATTATCATCATTTTGTTTGTCATTCCTCAAGATTGGCATCACTGATAGAAGCATTGATATAGAATAATATCACATTTTAATGGGATGATGAATTTTATAAATACTTTGAAATGTTATAGGGTCACCTTACATCAGCACCAATCATGGTTTTTTCCTGAACCAGGGAAAAGGCACGTAGTGTGTTTTGATGCATCAGGATCATGGTTGGGTAGCTTTCTCATGAATGGGGGTCATGTGGTTTCATATGTCTTACTTATGTAGATGTTTAATCAGAAAAACTACCCAACACATTATTTAGAGTTGGAGGCAGTGGTTCAAGAGTTTAAAGTGTTGTTTCATTATCTCTTTGGTGGGAAATATATAGTGTTTGTAACCAAAGAACTTAATACATATTTTCTCAGAGAGATATTTGTTCATAATAAAAAGTATATGGATTTAATATCTACGTATGTTTTATTTTTACTTAATGTACTCACCAGGTAATAGAAATTCAGTGGCAGATGCATTGAGTAGAAAATCATATGCTCGGGTGGTGATACATGTATCTGATCAATGGAAGTTGATGCTGTTCATAGCCAAAATTCTGTTAGAATGTGAGGATCCTTGTGATAGTGTGGTATTCTTTCATGTTTTTTTTGGTTATGGTATTGGTTGGTTTGGTTAAAGAGGCATAGGTATCTAATTATGAATGTGTGGTGATGAGGTCCAAACTAAATGGTTGGGAGACCATTCGGGGCTAGAAACAGAATGATAATTCTATCTTGTGTTTTTGGAACTGGATGGTGGTTACAATGATTTATCATGATGATGTTTTCTATGATTATCATCAATCCATGTGGGATATTAATCCTAGAATTTATAAAATTCATTAGGAATTTAAAGAATTGTTTTGGTGGGCTAGTATGAAAAGGAATGTGACAGATTTTGTTTTGAGATTTTTGAATTGTCAGCAGGTGAAGGCAGAGCATCAGTGGCCAGTAGGCATGTTGAAATCATTAACTATCCCAGTGTGGAAATGGTAGTAAATTTTGATATATTTTTTTGATAGATCTTCTGATAATGGTCAGGAAACCATATTCTATATTGGTGATTGTGGATCGACTCAAAAAGTATGCCCATTTCATCCCGATTCATTAATCTCATATGGTAGAGGATCTATCCAAAATCAATATCCTCGATGTGGTAAATAGGATTCTTTTTCTAGTTTAGAATTCAATAGATAGGGATCTGAGGCTCATGTCTCGTTTTTTTAAATCCTTGCTGCATGACATTGGGACATAGTTGACAATGAGAACGGTGAATCATCTTAAGGTGAACGACTAATCTAAAAGGATGATATAAACATTAGAGGATATTTTAAGGGATTTTTTTGATGGATTTAGTTGGAACATATCAGGGGACCATACTGTTGTTGGAGTTATCTTATAATAATAGTTATCGGACTTCAATAAATATGACATCATTATACTGATTGTATTTGCATCCATTTTAATCTCCACTATGTTGCGTAGAAATGGGTGAGAAATTGATGATTGGAATGAGTATTGTCCAATAGTCAACATAAAAGATCATGTGGATCAGAAAGAGGATGGAAACAACTAAAATTCATCAGAAAATGTATGCAAACCATCCCTGTCGATAGTTGTTGTCTGTGGTATGTGATCAAGTGACTTTGAGAATCAATCCAAGGTTGGGACATCAAAATTTTTTGATGAAGGGTGTGTTATCTCTAAGGAAAATTTGGAATTTTGAGATAGATGATATCATAAGTGAGGTGGCTTATTGGTTGTATTTATGACCCCGATTCAGTGCATTTCATTTTACTCATTTGGAGCTAGTACCAAATTATTCACTCAGGAATGTTCCATTGAGGATTTTGGATATGAAAGAGAATTATTGTTTGTAAAAAGAAACAGTTATGTTCAGGTTTTGATCCACTTTGGTTAGATTCTAGCAGGGGATGTGGGAGCGTGAGAATTAGATTATTGAGTAATTGACTGAGCTATTTCATCAGTTTGTTTGTTCACTACATTCATATGAAGGAATGTCAAATGGTGGGTAGAATATAGAACCCCCTATTTGAGGTATGTAGAATATTTATAATTTTTTTGTGTATAAACTAATTTGGATGGGGATGAGGTTGGGAGATTTTGGAATGGGTTTTAATATCATTGGATGACCTTCTTGGTTGCACGATTTGAGCATAGACAGGGGAAACTGAGAAATATGAACCATGAATGCTATGTTGTACACACAATTTATGTACGATTTGTCTAACAGTTAATGGTGACCTGTTGAGGTTGAAACATACCCATGGTTAGTTAATGGTTTTTCTAAATGTGTGGGCCTTTAAAAAATGTAAATGGGGGTAGTCCTAAATTACCTGAACATTCCCATTTAAGCTCCAATACAAACTCTATGTGGGATTATCCTTCTCACTTGATAGGGCTGCACTCCCACTCGATTTTTATGTGATTTAATGGGGTTTCAAGGTAGTTTGAAGGTTGTTTCCCACATATAAGTCTATCCTTATTATTTACTTTTGGTTTTCTCTAGATATATGCATCCCTCTCTCTTGATATTCTAGATCTACATCATTTTAATGTAGATATAGGGTTGTTGTTGACTTAGATGTTGATATAAAGTATTTTTGATGTATGGGAAGAGAATAATTAGTGGTTTTGGTGGAGCGTATGCTAGATATGTGTTGTAGTTCTTCATGGGTCGATTTTGCCAGAACCCTAATGTTAGGTGGCTTCTCTTTTGAATCCACATGGTAAAAATTAGATGTTTTGGTTACACTTAATTTTTTTCCATTAAATTTAATGAGTTTGTGAAGTGAAAATCTTTTTGGAATCCCATTTTGCGATGAATTGTAGATTTTAGATAAAATCGGTTATTGCGGAAGAAATGGGATTTATCGTGTGATTTTAAAATTGTAAGTGGTTTGATTTTGAAATTTTTTTTGGGAAATAATATTTTCATTAATGATGTTTTAATTGAGATTTGGTTGGGCTTAAGAAATGGTTAAATTTTGATATCAATAAATGTGTGATTTATTGATGTGAATTTATGTTTTAGAATTGTGATGTGCGTAATGTTGTCTATTGGTAGATAAATTGTTGGTATGATGTGGTGACATTGATGTGATATATAGATTGTTAGGTAAGAATTATGGCTTGTGTGATTTGGATGTGTTATGTGGTTAGAGATTACCACTATGAATAGTGTATGGATAGTGTATGGAAGGGAAACTGTCAAAAGATAAGTGGGAAAGAAGTACCACTATATTGGGGAATGGATATGGTGGTTTGGATAGAAGTGAAACCATGTTTGATTATCACTTGGGTATGTGAGTCACCATTTTCCTATTGTTTGGTACATATTATGAAAAATTGGAAAGGGTGTTGTAAGGTGGAATTTTAAATGGTTTGTTTCATGGTTGATTAGATTTCCATGATGTTGTGGGAATTTGGGTTAAAATTTCATGCTAAATATGTGTTTGTCTCGTTTCATGTTATATCACTATTGAATTTTTTATATATAATATTTTATATAAATTTTCTAATGTTTGTATCCTAGTGGCATGTGTAAGGAAGTCATTTAAGGATGTTGTACTGAGTATTAATACTCATCCCTACTTTGGAAAATGGGTGCTTTTGAAAATTGTTTATTCAAGGAAATGTGTAAGTGTAAATCATATCATTTTTCTAACATATTGACATAATTCTTTGTTGTTTATGTAGTATTTTTGTACCATGGATCATGGCATAGAGATATTTATGGTTTCCTAATAATGTTTTGTCTTATTGTGTAGTATTCCAATTGGTAATATCATATTGGGTTTGGTTGTATTGGAGTTTTGGGAATTAATATGGATAATTTGTTTTTCTACTAGAAATGTATAAAATTATCTATTTTTATAACATGAATCATATATAATATTTTAGATTATTTCTTGTGTGGTTGGTTAATAAATTCCTAGGGAAATAGTTTCACAATTATTCTTTTAGCCCATGGAATTTATTGCTAGCTTTTCGAACCCTGGAATGTTCTTCTAAGGAAAAGTAACATTCCTCAACCATATCAAGAAAATGGGATGGGGCGGGATGTTACATAATACAACTTAAATGTAAATGAAAAAGGATAAATTTTATTTTGAATTTTCAATATAGTGAATGGAATGTCTTGAACCAGTTTAATTTCAATATGAATTCACTGTAATATAGTAATGTTCTATCTCGAGCTCTCCTCGGATTCTGATTAGAGAATACCATGACTACTTGAGAACCCCATTCTAATTCTAATACAACTTTCTTACTATTAGTCCCACCTAGAACCTGATCCATGACTAATATTTTGATTCCAAATATGACATTGTAGTATCCTTAAGGTAGTACTATAGGATGCCTTGGATACACTACTTGGATCGAGCATTGGCAAGTAAGTTCCATTGTTAAATCCCTATTGGACTAGTCTCTTCATATCACCATTTACCACGTATGAAATTCATAGATTCAGATGGATTATCATTTTGGAATACCTTAGTCAATGAAATATGGATTACACTCTTTCCCCAGGCCAGAATACAATTATTAATGAGTTGGAGAACCTCATGGTCTACGTTAAATTGTTTATAACCTTGGGACCTCATAATTTAATATCATTATTGGTTTACATATTATATCCAAGAAACATTACTAGTATTTACCAAGTGACATATTATAAACAGGTTATAATAAAATGATGAAATGGTAATATGTTCAGAAAACAAATGAGGGATGAAGCTAAACATGGGTATTTAGTTACATTTTACTTATTTACATTAAATATTCATTCATTTAAAAATTTATATTCTAATACATGTCCTTATTTTCAAGAAACCATTGTTGGTGGCCCATTATGATTAATCTCACACCATCTCTAGGTGTTGTTTCGTACAAGGAGTAGATTACATGAAAACATTTGTTCATAATGTGAATCACATGGATTCAAACACATGATTTCTTACTGTATATATTGTATCTTGATAGAATAGGTCTAATATGGATCTCATGATGCTTGGGAGTGTATAGTAATTTACATTATACTTTTTTGGAACATGTTATTCATTTTTTCTTGTATCCATGTTTTCCAGTTTTCTAGTGACATGAAATATCATCAATTGATGAATGATATTTCAATGTTTTATGTTATTGTTATAGTTTTTATCAATTATTATCAACTTAATACATTTATTACTTCTAATACATCCTATATTTTCCGAAAAAAATCACCTTCACCCAATTTGGAAAAGTCTGATAATGAAGACATAGTCTCCCCACAGAAACACCTTAGGCTCTCATTGCTAGTTGGAATCCTCTGGCATTTGGGGAAATGCACCTGAGGCCATGTGTCCCACTGGGCTCGGGGAAACTGTTATGTGGTATCAGGGTCTGAGATGTCATAATTTTTTAATTTTCCCCAATGTTCTCTTTCCCATTATGATATGTATAATATAAAATAATAATAATAATTTACTACAGTTTTTATTAGATTTTCCTATAAAAATCCCTCCATCAAAATGTGATTTATTTGTTTTTAAGAGGGTTCCATTTAGGAAAAATAATTCAACCTTACTAAAATATTTTCTTGTATAAACATGTTCCTTATTAATTTTTACACCTATATTGTAATTTGAATATAGTAAATATACTATATAGTGATAAAAATAATGTTGTGTTAGCCTCTAATAATATGAAAAATAACACTTCTTCAAAAAAGATCTACATTTTGATATTCCTCATACTGAACAAAATGACATCATGAACTAGTATATTCATAAACTAAATATTATTCAACATTGTTAAAATATTTCAATATATTAATTTTATAGATCACATTGTATTTCTCATGTTATATGTATTACACACCCTACAATGTGGTCCACATAACATCTTATACTATATGAGGACATTGTGAAATTTATTTAAAATTTTATTGTTCAAAAATTTTTATCATATTCTAAAACTCAATTTTTTGATCATATTTATATACATAATATGATACCAATCATATAATATCTTATACTAATGATAATAGTAATATTTAGAATAATAATATTGATGATGGAATACATTTTATGTTTTCTCACACCATCTGTTCTTGTATATGCTAATAGTTTACCGGTCCAAGGTTTTCTTAATCTATAAATTGGAATCCCTTTATATGTATAGACTACAGTTAATTTTCACTATCCATATACCCAATGATTAATATTAGACACACAATTTTAAAAACATATATAAATTTTCACCTTAATAAAATATTTTTTTAATAAAGTATATATAATATGAAATGTTTTTAAAATGTTTTTGTTTTATAATACACTCATGTATAATTAAATACAGATTTTTGGATAAATAATATGATAGTTAATACCACCAATACATTTTGAGAAGGGTAATGACTTATGTGAAATTGGGGTGGTTTTTTAAATTTTTCATACCATGAAATTTTTTAATTTTATTTACATATTACAATTAATAAATGAAATCAATCATCCATTCGAATTAAAAATGAAAAATCATGTTTTGGAGTTTAATGCTTCTTTTTTATAATCAACATAGTTTTTTTTAGGGTATGTGATGAAATCAAGAAAACTTTTGAGAAATTGGTTTTACATCATTTTGGTTCTTCTCTTCTTTTCCATCATGGGAAGTATTATATAAAAATAATGTAGGAATTAGGGGAAAAATTGTAAGGTTTTTGTGATTCTGAAGGTCTGGAAAAAGAATTGGGAATTGTTATAGTAAACCATGTGTAATGACAATGAGAGAAATTAAATTATTGACAGATATATATTTCTCATTTAGCACACTGTTTCTAAAAAATTCATCCATGCCATGGGAGTATGTTTTTTTCTTTATATTAAAGTCTAAAACATTGTTGAATATATTTTTTAAAGGATGTGGAATAATTGTGTTTCATTCCAAAATTCCTAGAATATTTTCTCTTCCAAAATTTTACTTCATTAAAATACAAATCCAAATAGTTTTTTATTCTAATTTTCATTCATAAACTACATTTTGATTCATGTGAGGACCCCCATGTTTACCCCTGTTATTTTGGGTGTATTATCTGGTAATGGTTGCTGAAATAACTTCTTAGTAATATTTATTATTATCTTCTTATAATTCTTATCATAATTGTACAATAATTTAGGGATTTATTGTTATTTTTCTAACAGTAGTGTGAAACTTGTCGTATGTGAGGTGTTTTTTATGAAATTTTTTGTAATAATTTCTAGGGTGTTTTCTCCAAGATTTTGATGGTTTTTTTTTCAATTTACACACCATTGAGGTAGGGTTATACATCAATTTCATTTCAGAAAAATTTATAGTACAATTATCTTTTTATAAACACATAACATTTTTTTCACCAAGATCATTAGTGTTGAGATTACTTTTATAAGGATATATATGTTTGGGTAGTGATTATAATAGTGGGGTTATAATGATTTATATGGTTATGAATGTACAGGTAACATATATATGTTCATTAGGTGTTTGTTAAAATCCCAAAAGTGGGATTTCAATGTTATTTCTTCTAGTATGTTTTTTTTTCATATTTCGAAATCATATATAATTTTTATTTGAGTGGAATTCTCTTTTGGGTGGTTTTTAGTCTCTTTATAGATTTAGATATTTTTTATGAGAATACATGTATGTTTTACAATAATTCTTCTTGTATTTATAGTTTTGGACCATTGAAATTATTATTGTGACAATGTATATTCTAGTTTGAAAGGTTCCAATTCCTTTATTCATGGGGTGAATGTATAGAAGATAATTTATATAAATGTATGTTACATAGAAACCACTATTTAGTTAAATTAATCATATTCCATCGTTTCACAGTTCCCAAAATTATTTCATATATATTGTTAAAATGTGTTTTATAAAACATTACATTACAAAAATTTTAGAGATTTTATAATTATTTACAACTACATAGAATTGTTTTTCTAAATATTGATCTCATGGAATGTATTTCACATTTGAAATTGTACATGATTATAAAATTATATTGTATTTTATAAAAAAAAATATTATAGTAAAAATTACTGATTATAAATATTTATTCATCGTTCGAACAATTAAAATTTTTCATAAAATAGGATACATTCATGGAGGTGAAATTAATTCAATTGTTTCTATGAAATGATGATCTTGGAAGGTGTTCTTGTTATGTGGGACGACTTTAGTAGGTTCATGATTGATATGTTCTATTTGTACATTCATCATGACAAACCATTTACTATTATGATGTGATCCTAGATTTCATCTAAATGTTTTATGTATGGTAGTTTTTTTTTCTAAAATTGATGGACATAATTCACCATGGTATATAGTGATTATTAATCATTTTGAAACTGCTAATTCTTGTAGAAGGCATATATTTGGTTAAAAATATTTATTTCATTGATAAGAATATAGAACATTCAAAATATATTATGTCTTTGGTCACCTCTTAGAATAAATTATATTTTACAATAATTAAACTATATAAATTTATTAAAACATGATGGAGCATTGTTTCTAATATATGTTTTAATTATGACTTAGATAACATGTGGGATTAAATAAGAAACACACCCAATGATATCACAATAAAATAATAAATAGTTTTAGTAATGAATCATAAAAAATTCATGACGAAAAAAATCATAAATTTCATAGTATATGTCCATCATGATGGTGTCTTGAGATAATAGTTCACCTAGATAAATACACATGTCAAAGATATTATGAAAAAGTGTTAGAAACAAAATTAATGTGGGAAGAGCCACTTGAAAATCTACACACTTATATTTCACAAATACTTTAACAATGCTCAAACCCTAAAAATTCATTATATCCAAGAAGCACAAATGTTTTAAATAATCCTGATTACACTAAATACAATAAGAAACATACTGAAGATATTTTAAATGTTTCATGGTTTGACTGGAGGGTTTCTCAAACCTTTCATCATCCATGAACATTCACAGAATAATTCGATAAACATTAACAAAATTCTAGAAAGAAATAGAAATTTTATCTAATCACGTGATATTCTAACAAACGGGTGAAGGAATTTAATTATTGGTAAGATGGTGATGAATCCTCCTGACCATAGGTATTAATATGATCATAAATATTCAAATCCAAAATATAGAACATGACGGTACACGAACTAACTCACTCATATTATGATGTGAAAGTCCTATGGTGATGAAGATAGAACCACCAGGATCCTAATAGTGAAAACACTACAAAATTATCAACACCTAAATATCATCACATATACTCAAACCAGGTATTCTCTAGAGTTCTAACATAGGTCCCCCCCAACATTTAATTATTCAAAAAAATGGTGTAATAAAAAAATTGCATTTCATTTTGACTTAATGCGGACACATAATCTATTAACCATAGAGAACTAGCAATGTTCAATGTTTCCAATAAAATCAAATTATTATAAAATTTTCTCTACCACGGGTAAGCCCAAAATGGTATCATGGTATTTTCAATAAATATCATAACCATTCATGGACATCATCAAATAAAATGATACCATTATTAGGTGTGTTATTTATCAAAAAAATTTCATCATAATAACCTAATTAAATTATCATGTTCATTCCAAGTGCAACTAGAAATAGATATAAAATCTTGTTCAGTGCACAACATGTAACTAATCTCTTATAGGTGAGTTAATCCATCACATGAAAAATTTAACTCCATCCAACAATTCAAAATAGGAGGAAATCAATGATTAATAATTAAATACTAAAACCTAATTATTATTTGTCAAAATAATATGATCCATAACCAATATTATAATGAGCTTCGTGGAATGAAATTCATTCAAAAATAAATAAATGAATGTAGTTTTCAACTTGTATAACACACAATAATAGAGATACAATAAAACTAATACCATTCTCATATCATTAATCCATAATTTTCCCAGACGATGTCCCAAAAGATATAACTCAAAATGATCACAAAAATATTCTTCCAAAATAGTCATAACACATTAATAACAAACTGAAATAAATTACACTCTAATTATAGAAAAAAACATTGATCAAGATCAACCACATCATAAAACATATCTCTAGTAGTTTACAACACCTCTAACATTTGAATAGCTTCACTTAATGACATATGGTTTGAGTCATTTTATCTTGAATCATCTACATCCTTGTATTTAGGAGATGGTATCATTGACCAATATTTTCCTTTCCAACCCAAAAACATACAAAACATGATATGGTGACCCAAACAACCACAACATTGACAAAATATTATAAATTTTGGAAAAAATCCTTTAGAATGAATTATTTATCCATCTGAAATAAAAAACCACCCCACTTATTTCCATGAGATGATTATCCTTTCTCAAACATAAATTAGTCATTCATTCGTTAATTTTATTTCTTTATATTACCTTTTGGTTAAATTTCCTTATCTTACATCTCTTGATAATAAATCAACATGTCCATTTGTATGGAAGTTTAATATATCATCTAGAACAGAAAAAAGAACACTAAAACATTTTCCTTCTACAGTTCCTATGGATACAACCACTGAATTAGACCTTATTTGAATAAATCCCCATAAATTATTTAGTATACAGAAATAATGATTCACAACATTCCGAAAATTGTGACCAAATTCCTCAAATAAGGAGTTGAGAGACATGAAAATTAATGCATCAGTTGACTTGATATAATTGAAGATCTCATTTTATTCATCAAGAAACATTATTTATTCATGAAAATATCATTCTACATTATAATATGGGGGAAAATTATCATAAATAATGTTTGTTCTTTAATCAATAAAAAGTATCTAGCTCCACCACTTGGTATGATGTTTGGATAAATTCACAAACAAGATATGAAACTTCTTGAAATTAGAAAGGACTACTCTAAAAAATAGTGTATTGAATTTATATTACACCATATAGGCAAAATATATTGGTGTAAATTACTATATATCAAAAAATACATGCATATCAACTAATTGATCACTAAACAGTCAAACAGTGCACAAAATTATATAAATAAATTCACAACCCTGATTTATTATTGAATCTTTGATTACAAAACACTCATGATTATAACATTTATGAAACATGACACATTCCATTAAAAATTATAATTCAACCATAGATTTGAAAAAGTTATTACTATACCAAGGAAACACATCTATGGTTGGGGAAACAATAATCCTATTTTATTGTTATCAATAACATTGTTATTTTAAATCCATTAAAATCGAAAAATACTTCTTAAAAAATTATTTCTCACATCACACAATCTTCATTAATAATATATTTTTAATACCATATATGTCAAAAAAAACCAATTATAGTAATTGTAAAAAATTATTGAGGGAATCAACGAAACTTCTATTATTCTATAAATTCGATATTCAGAAAGGATTTAAAATAGTCAACAAGAGATTAAATTTGAAACTACCATCCAAGATGATGAAACATTCCATATCCAAAACTCTAAAAAATAACATCATTCATGTGTATCAGGTAGATAATAGTAGATATGGAGTCATGTTTCGGTTAGTGACGAACTATTCAGGGATTTGTAGCATGGGTTGGTAAACTACACACCATTATTACAATATTTCATTTATTGAATTCCAGATCAATCAAACCAATAACTCACCCTTTACCAGAAAAATTAGGGGTAGTACAACAATTTTCTTCTTCCTAGTCCAACGTAAATCTCAAAAGAGGATCCATAAATAAAAAATAATATCATCAGGAATCTAAATCTATATTTATATCTAGAAGAAATTTACTCAAAAAAGGATAAAGTCCAAACATCCATGATAACTAAAGTATAATCATGAGGATGTGGAGATAAATCACCCACATACAAACTACCTATTCACCCATAGGACATTCATAATTAATCTTACACCACGACTCAAACAAAATTAGATTATGGATATTAATGTAAGGTACATCCATTTTAGAATAGGCCAAATATAAAAACATTTTTAATGAAAGAACCTATAATACCAACTAAATCGAAACATGATCACATTTAACACTAACCCAATGTGAAATAATGATCTCCATGGGCCGATGAGAAGCACATTCAAAGGAATAAATATATGTTTTGATCCATTTCATAAAAAATATTAACATAATAGAGTACAATGCAAAAATATCATCATATGCATGGATCAATATGATTGTAACTTGTAAATGTAGAAGAGTGTAATGTAGAAATAAAAAAACTAACAAAAATCAATCTTCTGGTTGTCGTAGACCTCCATCGATGTCCCAAATCACTGTCCATTATTTAACATAACATGATCTTAAAATGGAAAACAAGATAAGCAACACCCTATGTAATATAAACAAGTGATCCAACCCCCGAATGGTATATATAGGTAGTGAGTGAAAGATCCCAACAGGGTTTTCCCATTGATATCATGATGTTACATTAAAAGGAATTTAAAATATGTTAAAAGATGATTCTATAAGGAAAAAATGAGGAGTTGATAAAAAATAGAGTTTTAAAAATTTATAAATCATTTTTCAAACCAAACAATTACAAATTTCCATTTAGCAATTTAAAATAAAAACATTTTAATGAAAATACATGAAAAATATTTTACAATCTAGTATAATAAAAATAGTAAAGATAAGAATATGGAAAAATTACAATATATGATATAGTATTAATGTATTAGTGTCAACGTGGATAATGACCACATATTGGTGAATCTGGCAATGAAACTCTTGTCCCAATTTGTGATAATGAACAATGTCATGTATTGATTTTCACGAATATAGATGTCATGGGTACAATTTAGGTATGACAGTGTGTCCACCACAGAATATATAATAAAATTATATCATGATTAATTTTTTTACTTACATCTAGTATCATTTTTCTCAATAAAACAAATTCCACTCACAACCATTTTTAGGTACACATGTCTATAGATTGAACATTTCACATTCTCTATGGATCAACTAGAAGATATTTTATTCTTCTATTGAATCATATATCTATGAAATCCCATATAACACATTTGGTTCCCAATACTATTCAATATTTATGATTGATAATATAAAATTACAAGGATCCATGTGGATCATTACCACTATCAATAATGAACTCATACCCTAAAATCACATTTCTCAATTACCCGAACCCTCCCCCAAAGTATATAATGCCTTTTTGACCCTAAAAAAATTAATGCATGAGAGAATAAAATGTTACTTTACTGAATTATTATAAGATTGGATAATCATAATGTTCGAAATTGTTTATCAAACATCATCAATGAAAATAAAACTAGATTAAACTTTTCATCATTAAAAAGTTTAATCATAACCACTTCCTTTAAAAAATAATCATTATATGAGTGAATGTTCCTTTAAAACTATCATTTATTTCAAATCGATATTAATGACATCAAATAATGTATTATATTTTCAAAATTATTGATTAAATTTTCATATAAGGGTTTACACAATCATTACACCCCATATAAACATTTTCTTAAAATATTCCAAGAGAAATAATTTTCAAAATAATGGTGATTTCATTAAAATGGGCCTCTTGTTTATAGGCGTTGGCCCACACAGGACCGCTGTGCGCTGATGTCGTCGCCGTCGAATCCACTGAGGATCTCTGCACAGTCATCATCGAATCCACTGAGAATCACTGCACAGTCGTCGCCGAATCCACTGAGGATCACTTCACTGTCATCGTCGAATCCACTGAGGATCTCTGCACAGTCGTCGTCGCAGTCAGAGCCAGCACTAGGGTTCCCGCACACAGCAAGCTCGTTTGGAGGGTCCGCTCCACGAGCTGATAGGCTGATACATCAATTGACAGAAATCTAGAGTTGATGTATCCAAAAGTTCTGTATAGTCAACAGGAACTCAACGTCACAGACGGCGCGTCAATCGGATGCCCGGTCTGAGAGATATTGGTTTTGTCGTTCCAGGGGCCCGGTTGGTTTTTAAGGAAAAACCAACCCGACCATACTCCACCTGCGTCCAAACATCGGGCGGAGAGAGCCAAAAGATCTTTCTCACTTAGAGGAATCCACCAAAGTCGACGGCACGTCAATCGGACATCTGGAGCTCAAGATATGAGTGTTTCCGCTCCGAGGGCCCGGTTGGTTTCGTGGACGAACCTACCCGGCCGAACCCAAAGTATTCCAAAACCTTGTGTGTAATATACCAAACGACCGTCTCGATCCAAGGATCACGTTGCCGCTGACGACAAGTCGATCGGAGGCCCGTAGCTCGAGATACGGGCAAAAGACCGAAAACGGTCCAAAAATGGGGGGTCCGGGCCCGGACCGACCCCCCCTAGGTCGGCCCGAACCGGGTCGACCGGACCCGGGTCCGACCCGGCTGGACCCGGCCCGGCCCGACTGGCCGGTTCAGCTCGGCTCAGCAGAGCAACGCGAGGGGGCATGCTGCCCCCGTGTGAGAACACCGCGACCCCCACGGGGGGCCGCCCTTGGTCAGCGGACGCGGCTTTGCCGCGTCCTTTGTGCGCCGGACCCGCGCGACCATGGGTCCGCTGGCTCTGCCACCACCGTGGCTTCAACCGCGGCAGCTCTGTCCGGCGGCGTGCCGGGACGCCGCTCCCTCCGGCCGCCGGTTCCGCGGCGCCGGCAATCCGCGCCGCCGGTGGGTTCCGCGGGCCACCGGAGTTGCTCCGGTGGTCCGATTTCACTTCCATCTGCGCCGTAGCTCCTCCCGGGTCCCGTCCTTCACTGCGGAAACAACGGATCACTTCTGTGGCATGTTTTATCGTCGCCCTCCAATCCGCGCATAATCGAAAAACTACGGAGGGTTGTCGGGCCGTGTTTGTTTGGCTCGCACCCTCCGATTTAGATGATAGCAGTCGGGAAATTAATCATCACACGATAAACATAACAAGTTACAATTTTAATAAATTAAAATTGTACTTTTGATCTGGGTTCATTATTGTAGATGAACAACCATGGGAATAAATATTTCTTTCAAATAAAACCCCTACCTCGTCAAGTCGTCGCACGAGAGTTCTTCGCAGAATCAACTGTCATGGAACAAGAGGAGCGTTGCGTCGCGGAAGGGCATTGCGTCATTGCGGAAGGGCATCACGTCGATGATCTCTGAGGATCAAGAACATACAGATTTAATATTAATAATTAAATCCATATTGAAGTTATAATCCATAAAGGAATTTAAAGGACCACAATCCCCTATCTTGTCATTGTCGATCGAAGGTTGTCGTGGGGTTGGATCGTCGCAGAAGAAGCGTCGCGGAGGGAGAATCGTCGGCGTCGTGGTACACGGCATCACGTCGTCGATCTCTGCGGGTCTGGCGTTCTTCGTCGGAGGCTGGCGTTCTTCGCGTTATTCGCATAGGAGGATGAAGGATTTAAGTTCTGTCAAATCCTCTCAACGAAAAACACTCAAAAAGAAAAATTGGGGGACTTATTTTATTACATTCCAACTAAGTTAAAACAAACTAAATAACAAACCATTAATTCATAGAATTAATTTCAATGAATAAACCGTCCAATTAATAAGAGCGTTTAATTGTTTAAGAAAACGCCCCAGTTGACTTTATTTAAAAAGGGTATTTTGCGGGTGCGTTACTTAGGGGAAAAGAAACGGTGGGGCTCGTGCGGGCCCCATCCCACAAATATCCTACCAAGTGGGTACGATATTTTGGATTGCACCCTATCTGTTTCAACTGAGCTTAAGCAGCTTAAAGTGGTCTTTAAGCAGCTTTAAGTGAAATAAAAATAAAATTGTCATACAACATTATTTTATTTCATAACTTAAAACCCAAAAATTAAAAACCACAACCGAGCAAACTCAACTCTGGAAGAGGCGTTTCTAAGAAATTACCGGTACTACGATTCCTTCGGTGCCCTCGGAATTCGATTTCGAGCACCGGTTCAAAAGTTTGAAAAACCCGCTCGTCCGTTCATTGAACGTACCCGAGCCAAACTTCAGAAAAATATTCCAGGCACACCGGGCCTCGGAATCAGGTGCCGTCAGAAACTATGTTCTTGTAAAATTCCAAAGGAAATTAAGAAAAAAAATTCTATGAAATTTACGGGTCTTTACATCTATCATTACTAATAATTCAATAGCGTTTCTGGAGTATTAAAATATAAATCATTCAATCTTTGGAAAGACATGAAAACACAATATTTCAACTATAATATGAAAATAATATGATTCTATACCATTTATATATATTCCATTATTTATTTTTAATACACTGTGGTTTATAGTCACATACAACACTAAATTTCATTATCATAATATCATTACAACAACATAATATAACCTAAATTGTCTTCATGACGTACATAATATGAATAGAAAAAAATCAATCAAAATAATTGTTCCATTATGAAACATTATCATTTACAATATGACACTTTTGGGACATACAATGACTCTCTTGTAAAGTCCTTGGTTATCCAGAGTCATTTTTTAACTAGTTTATTTAATACTAATAATTACGATCCCCATAAATGTTTCACAATGTTATGTTTGGAATATAAGATTTAAAAATTAAAAACTACAATGAGAACCTATCAATTTGTATAGTCTTATGTATATTCATCGTTCTTCATAGTGATGACTAATTCAATGCTCAACCTATTTGTTTCATATTGATTACCCCTTAGTTCATGTGTTTAATAGCCTCATTAACTTACCATTATCTAGAAATGGATGTATTTCATGGAAAAAAGTATAAGCTGTATTTTATGAAAAAAATAATCTGGTTAACCAAAACATAGTATAAACAAATAAAAGTGTCCAAATTTATATCATAAATGTTCTCTAATCCTAATACCTAAGTAAATATGGCATTATTACTATCCAAAATGGTTATCTATTCCATTGAAAAAATTAATAAACGAAAACTTATCAATAAATAATTATACTAAATAAACATCCAAATTTCCAATGCCATCTTAAAATTTAATATGATAAAAATATAAAAAACCCCAAACTTTCACTCTTTTATATTGTGCTTATTGACTTTTACATTTAATTCTATAATTTAATTATTTTTAAAATATTCAATATAACTATCAAAAATTTCAAAAAAAATAATACTATAAATTTATTACCTTTTAAAAAATAATTTTCAGTTTATAACATATGAAAATAAGAAAAAAATTTAATATGAAAAGTCCCAATCATTGTATCATATAGATAATTTTATCATTATATATGAAACTGCATAATACAATTCATGTTTTAAATGTTACCAAACAATTTAGTTCCATGTGTTATACTACTATATATTTCATGGGTACTAATTTTCATCATATTATAGGGATGTAGTAAAAATAATAAGTGGTGATCCCAAAATATAAATATGTGAAAAGTATAATATATGAAATCAATGAATAAACATGTAATGAATAATATGGATGGAATTTTTAAAAAATTAAATCCATAATAAAAGTTAAATTGAGAGCATACTACATGCTTGATAAAATTAAATTATTGATATCAAAAATATTTATCTCGTTTTGGGAGAATGAAAAATTTTACATAAAAAACCTATAATGATAGACTTTTATAAAGACACATGACATATCATCAAAATTATATTAATTAAATTTGGTATAATTTCGTAGGATTACACTGTATACCAAAACTAATTTTTTATTTGGAGACCTATAAATTCATAAAGGGACTGTATAATAATATTCCCTATAATTTATTTATATTTCCTTATTTATTTATAATATAATGTGGTTTATAATAACCAAAAATAATAAATTTAATTTTCATGTTCCTATTACAACCACAAAATAAAACCAAAATTGTCTTCATAACATAAATTATATAAATAACAAAACATAAAACTAAATAATTATTCCATTATGAAACATTTTCATTTAGAATATGAAAATTGCGAGACATCCTATGACTCTCTTGTTATGTCCTTGGTTATCTATGGCCACTTTTAACTATTTTATTTAAAAAAATTATTACGATCATCCTAAATGTTTCATAATGTTATGTAAGGAATGTGGGATTTAAAAATGAATAACCTCGATGATCATCTCTCAATTTGTATAGTCTTATGTATACACATCATGAATCAGAGTGATGATTGGTTCAATGTTAAACCTATTCGTTTCATATTGATTACCCCTTAGTTCATTTTGTTAATAGCCTCATTAACATATCATTATCTAGAAATTGATGTATTTCATAGAAAAATAAGTATCTACATTCTATGAAAATATAATGAGGTTAAACAATACATAGTATAAACAAATAAAAGAATCCCCATGGTTATCACTGATGTTATCTCTTCCTAGTCCCTAAGTAAATAGTGCATCATTACATTAACATTAAATCATATACTATAAAAATGGTTATCTATTACTTTCAAAAAAATAATAAATGAAAACATACCAATATATAATTATATACAATAAACATCCAAATTTCAAAAGTCATCTTAAAATTTTCTTTGATAAAAAAAAGGGAAACCCCAAACATGCACTCTTTTATATTAAGCTTATGGACATTAACTTTTCATTCTATAATTTGTTCAATTGTAATATATTGAATATAATAATACAAAATTTTAAAATACTATATTATTATACATTTATTACCTTTAAAATTATCATATTAGGTATCTAAAATAAAAAAATAATGAAAAAATTAAATAGGAAAAATCCCAATCATTATATCATATAGATAATTTTATCATTATATATGAAACAACATAATAAAATTGATGTTTTAAATGATACCCAACAATTTAGTCCCATGTGTTATAAATATATATATTTCATGGGTACTAATTTTCTCCATATCATAGGGTTATCATAAAAATAATAAATAGTGAGCCCAAAATCTAAATATTTGAAACATATAATAGATGAAATCAAGGAATAAACATGTAATGAATAATATGGATGGAATTTTTAAAAACAATTAATTCGTAATTGAAGTTAAAATGAGATTATCTATTATGATGGATAAAATTACGTAAATGATATAAAAAATAATTATCTCATTTTGTAGGAATGCATAATTTTTTACATACAAAACATATAGTGATGGACTTCTTTGAAGACACGTTACATATCTTGGATATTACATTAATGAAATTTGGTATAATTTAGTAGGATTACACCATATACCAGCACGTATTTTGTATCTAGATACCTATAAATGCATCATGGGACTATATAACTTCATGACCCACCCATTACTAGATGATTTCCAATATAGTCATCACAATAGTTTTCCATACCATCCATAGCATTTTCTGAAAAAAAATACAAAACGAAACTATTATACTATTATAATGAAAAATATCGAATTCAAAAACATATTAATGTTTTTTTAAAATCAATAATTATTATTATTTCAAACACATTACCCCTAAAAAGGGAATAACATGATCGTAAAAAGCTAATATAATGATGTTGGATGGTCAAATAATACATGGTTATCATTTTAAAAATCATAAAATTGGATAAAAAATATATGGAATGAAAATAAATTAGAACATGTTAATTTAATAATATACATTCTAGGTGTACATATTCATATAAATATTAAATAAAACGTTATTTTGACACTTTATATATAAATGAATATAGAATAAAATCAATACTATGAATACCTGATTTTAAGCTATATGGAGAAATAATATGCATTGTAATGTCTCGTTAAATTATAACAGGTACGTCTTGACCATTTTTTGACCACACTATGGTTTGATCTCACATTGGGGTCATTTAGGGAGATTTTAGGTAATTTTTTAAAGCCATGAGGTTGTGTGCATTTAGTTCAATGTTTCAGAAAACCATGTGTTTTGGAGGAAGATATTGTCGGGATAATCATTTTTTATCAAAAAGGGACACTCAGTATGTACAAACCATGATGAAAACCATAAAATACATGAACACTAAGAATATGGGTTATGCATACTTGGTTCACAGTTATAGAATCCATGATCGAAAACTAATCACCAAAAATATAATATATATGTGTGTGTGTGTGTGTGTGTGTGTCTAATTATTATGATCCACTATTACTATTAATCATGTGGTCCCTATAGAAAACTATGATATCAAAATTTTAATGCTCCTAAATTATTAATAAAAATACCTAGGTCTGAGAATTAACCTCTAATTACAAATAAATTACATACTGAATATATAAAATCCTTCTACAATGCTCTATAGGATTTCTTATTTGTATTATAAGAGGAAATAATTTTTTCTATCAAAAACATATGGATTTATGATTCAATCATGATATGGTTTACCTTTACCATTTTAGATCCTTTCTAGATCTCATCTAATATTTTCTCATTATAACCCAATTGGGGTTTAGATATGGCATATATGGTGTTTGATGGACGTTTTTGGTAGTTTCTTATAGATCAAGCATCTTGAGGACCCCATTGACAATTTCTTGATCTCTATTTTTTGAAGGAGTCTTATTCCTCAATTATTCCTGAGGTATGTCTCTCTATAAAATTTATAATTCAATGAATTAATTTTTTTTATATAATTTTTTTTTATTAATTAAAATATATTTTTTTTGTGATTTAATTGGATTTATTTCTAATAGATTCATGATTTTAAATGGGGTTTTCTATAAAACATATTTTTAAACCATATATTTAATTAATTTTAGAATTGGTGGGTTTGGTTATGATATTGAATTTCATGAAATGAAGTGGATTGGATGTAATTTTAAAATGTTTTATAAAATTTGTTCATGGATTTAAAAATAATACAGAAAAAAACATGGCACATTTTGAAACTATGGTCTATCCAGAATAGACATGTCCCACATAGTGTGCATATTTCCCTAAAAGGATTTATGATACTGACATACATTTATATGAATTGATATCATTTGGATACACCATATTACTTGTTTAGATTTCATTTTATTTTTATTTTACATTACTATAGGGATTATCCAAAATGATGTGAATTTTCATTTATTATCAGTTTATCGCATCATGGATTCTATCATGGATATTTTCCCACATTCTTTCACAAGATATTATATAACATGAAATCAAATGATGGAATGTTTAATATATTAATTTCAACAGTTTTACCTTTTTTGTGCTTATGATTTCATTATTACTATCTTTTAGTTGTAATAATCCTTATAAAGATAAAATGAATGAATTTTTTGAAAAAAATGCTTGACAAAAAAAAATTTATGAAAAATATTTTTCAATTGGTTTTTATTTAAAATCTGTAATTGAAAAATTCTTGATATTACACCTTTAATATATTATTTTTTGGAATCCTACTTAGAATAGTGACCATACAATAATTTTTGAACATGGTGATTTTAGATGTCTCTATTTCGAAACTCAAGTAATGTAAAGTGGATGAAATTGCATATCACAATCTCCAATTGTCAAAAAATATCATAGCATGATTATTTGGAGGTGAAAATTGGTCACATGTAGACCTGATGGTTTTACATTTCCATAAGATTCAAAATTATCACATTCCTCTCTTTTTTATCGTTCTACTATGTTTTTCCTTTTCTTATGAATTGTTCACATGTTTATATTTTGGTTTGGTATTTTCAGGGCATGTTCATATTTTCTTCTTTACAAATTACCTAATTTAAGACCATATTGGGTGAATTTTCTGGTTTACCATAGTTGTTTCATTACAATTTTGTATTAGACATGACCCACATCATTAAGTGTTCAAAATTTTCCAGATCATGGTTCTATGTCCAAGGTTTATATGATTTAAAACCTTTTGGATTTAGTTAGTATGTGTTGGAGGGTGATCAGATAGCTCACATATATGTATGATATTATGAATCCAACCATGGTGATAAATGTTTTACTATGTGTGGGACTTGGTTATTGAGGTCATTTTAATAAACTAGAAGAGGAGTTTTATTAAATGATAATGTTTTATTAATGCATTTTATTTTTTGATGAATTAATATTTCATCAAAATTGAGGATTAATTTTATGTATTGATGTGAGTTATCTATGATTTTCCAATGATATTGTAATACACTATAGAGCTAATTATTCATTATCTTTTTGTATACAAACAATGCCTCGTAGAACTGTTCTTCTGAATCCTAGTGAGAAATTAGAAAGAAAGCTTCTATATGTGAATATTTTAGTGTACCATTTTTTTATTGATTTAAAAATACATATAATTCAAAATCATGGTCAATTATGTGTATAAAAACTTTTATGTTCAATGAACCATGACTCGTAATTAACCAAACAATATCCTACAGTTTCTCATGGTGATAAAGGACCAGAAAAAATGAGTAGTGTATTGAATCAATAGAGCATATCTAAATTTTCTTGAATACTCATAAGTTATATATGTTTGGTTTTAACATTTACATACACCAATGATTGATAATGGGGTGGTGGGACCCAATTGTGCAAATATAATAAAATTTGGATCTCACCTAGACGTCTAGTTAGAAAATAATCAATCATCTATTTTTTTCTGAGTCATTAGGATTGGAAATTGATCAAGATTTTCTATCCTAATATAAATGGGAGTGTTTCCATATAGAGTATTCCACCCAATATGTTATGTTGGTTGATTTAGAACTAGTTATTCAGTACAATGTGGAATTAAAGTATTTGAGGATTGGGTTGGGATTGATACTTGATATTCTGTCGATTTTGATTCTTATATTCCTCCCAATCGTTGTTGAGGTGTCAATAAAGAATATTTTGGAATGAAAAACGTATATGTGAATAATGTTTTGGTTGGTGCAATTGTTAAATAGATTGTATCTTCTATATAGGAGAACAATTGAAAAGATGGTAATGTTTCATTGGGACAATTGTAGGACCCTAAAATCATAATGGGTTAAATGACTATAGGGAATTAATCATGTCAACAAGTTCACCATTATTTTTAGAGACATTCAAATTAGAACTCCAAATTAAATCATGTTTGTACTATATTTGTGATCAGGATGGGTGACATTCTAGGAAGTCTCCCACGGCGTGTGTGTGTGTGTGAGGACAAAAAAAATTGAAATAACAGGTGTTAACATGTCTGGATAGTCAGTAGTTTAATGGAAAAATCAGGGATGTGGGGGGGTCGTAGAGAGGGGATCACATATCTATGGGGAAATTGGTGGTACCTTAATGGCCTGGTCCTGAAGGCCATATAATGTAGTTGTGTCTTTGTTGGCATTGAGGCCTTATTGCTACATTGATATTAGAGGAGGAACCAGGACATACGTGTGGTTGAACTCCCTGGGATCCTAAGTAGGATACACAACGAGGACACTGTGCTCTAATGGTGGGGTGGGGGGTTATGTAATACCCTTAAATGTTGCAAGGTAAAATAGATAAATGAAATGAATCATGTCAACAAGGTGTACCTATAATTTATGGATCAAATCTTATTAGAACTCCCATGTTATGTCTGCTTGGATAGGTGTAGTGATTGGGATGCGTGAGCTTCTGGGAAGTATTCCAAGATGAGTGTGAGTGAGGAAAACACACACTACAAAGAACTTGTTTTTTCATATGGGGACATTAATTAGACTAATGATCCATTCAATCACCTTGGATGGAACTAGTGAGGATAAAATCTATTTGTAGTGAAACTAGTTGTACCTGGGGGTCTAGGAACCATCAACCATGTTTTGGTGGGGTGTTTTTATTATTATTGGGGACTAGTACTTATAGTATGTCACATGATATATGTCAGGATATAAGTGGAAAGTCTATAACCAATGTGTATATCCTTGTTAGATAATGGAAATTTGTGTGAATGATCCCATTTTTTCATCATTTTGGATAATCAGTTTATCTTAAGGGTTATTGTTAAAAAATTTACAACGGTATTTTATGAGATCTGCTTATAAGCAGTTATTATATGTTTATATTGATGCATAAAATTATAGTGGTTATTATGATATGTAAAATGGATATGTTCATCTTCTAATGAGAAGATGAATATATACAGTGCATTATTCTTAAGAAGTGTCTAATTCCAATCCATCTATAGTTAGTGGTTCATTGTATATTTCCTATTTTGAGTATTTATATTTATTTGATATGGTTTCTACTAATTAATTAAAACCATTTTTATTATTTTAACTATATGGATTATGTTGAGATATAATTAGATTATTTTTGGACATTTCCATTTTGTTAAGAGAGATGTCTAAACATTGTTTCATGTGTATCTCAAGTTTGTTAGTGAACTCAAAATATCAAGATGCTTCAGATTTTGTAGTTTTTAATATTGGTATAACTTCCAAGATCATTATAATGGATTACATGATCAAATTTAAGTCCTAGATTGATTATTTTCAACATTGAGTTCATATTAAATCTTATAATGTGGTCACTTGTGACTTTTAGGGTGATTGAAACTCTAGATTTGGGAGGGTTGGCTAGTTGTTCCTTGTGCTGGGGTAATCATGTTCAATTTGTTACAGTTTTTATTGTTGTTTTTGTCCTTATAGTGGGCAATCTACTTCTTACATTGGAGAGTACATACCCCTAAGAATTTTCCAGATTTATTTTTCTTATTTACCAATATATATTGAGTTTTTATTCCCTATTTAATTCTTCCACATTAAGATTGTCATTTTTATGATATCCTATCATATGGATTTGGTTATATTCATGGAACATATTTTCCAACTGGTGGGGCATGAGGATAAATGGTTTATTTATAACCAAACACCCCCTCTTTATTTTCATGGGGTGTGGCAGATAGGTAATATGACTTATGCGACATCTCAGAGACTCAAATGAATGCCATTTAATTAAAATGGACTCTAGAGAAAGTGGGGAGTAATTTTCAATTTAGAAACATAAAACAAAAAAAATATATAAAACATTAATGAAAATAATTATTCTATGTTTGAGTAAGATATACAAATAAAAAAGTAACAGAATAAAAATATCAACATTGTAGTGAAATAAGAAAACCAAAATACACACTATGAAAACTAAATGACCACAAACACAAAACTAATAAATTATATAAAATTGAAAATCCAAACAAACTATAAGATCCCACTCTATATGAAAGGTACAAAATAAAATGAAGATTCATTATATAACATAAAAAAATTTCCATTTCCCATTTTCAATAAATTACATCTACAAATGATCAATTTTTTCATGGAAATGGGTGAGTCTAAAATAAATAGGATTTCCCAATGACTACCAAACTTATACTAGAAGGATATACCATTTTAGAAAAAAAAAATAGTTTGAATGATTTTTTTTATTTAACAATACCATTGATCATTTACATGTAATTTTTTTTCAAGAATATAATCAATTTACAATCATTTTGATCACCATGTCATCAAATACACTATCAATTCCCAATGGACAAAGAAGTGGAATGATATTATTTAATGTATTTCTTCATGGTTGGATTTCAACTTAATTTTATGAAGGAGATTTTATAAATAATATTTTTTTATTTTTCTAAAAAAAACAAAAATTCCAAATTAAAAAAAAAGAAATTGTTAGGGATCTTTCAATGTTGGTATTTTATATTAACTGGAATTTATGAACTATTTTCATATAAATGTTATAGTAAAACTAATCTGTATACAAACACATTTTCTTATAATTGTTAATTTTTTCTATAAATAATTATAAATAGTAAATTTTCGTAACATTAAAACATATCTTAAAGCATTAGTTGTCATTTTTTACAATGTACCAAAATTGAATTACACATTAAATGTTTATTTTTCTAAAAATCCTACATTGAATGTCTATATGGAAATAATGATTAAGTATTTAAACAATGGTTATTAATAAAACCTAACATTTGTGTGATATTTTAATTTTCTTTATTCATAAAAATTGTTTTTTTGAAGATTTTTGTAGTTTTTCATTAATCATTGGTTATTATATAAACCATATATTCAATTAATTCCTTGAAATTTTATAAATAAATAAAATTTGAATGATGAATACATATTTTTTAAAATTAAAATTCATTGCATTATATGAAATATGAAATCATGTAAATACAATTTTTATAAAGGTAAATAAAACTCACTAAAATATTTCTATATGAGTCTCTATCTTATCTAAGATTAAATTCCCTTCTTCATCATAGAAGAATAAAAAATATTTTTATACTTCCATCCCAGGACCACCATGAAATTAACATGGGAGATATGGGCCACAATGTGTAAACTATATGTGATATTTTGTTCTGATTTTGGTGTAAAATAGTTTCCTTTGTGTGGCAGAAAAAAAATTTATTCCATTCATCCCCAATTCATTCTTCCATGGAAAACATTTTCAAAATGTGAAAATCATTTTACAAAATAAATAAAATTGGTATAAGAAAAAATTTCACTATTAATTGAGATAATAAATGTCAACTAAAATTATATATATTTACCAATAAATGAAAACTGTTTCCACTATATAATTTTTACCATAAAAAAATTCTTCTCATATTGTTATGGATTATAACATCACTTTTTCTGCATGTTTAATTTAGTTTCATCAAAATCAAATATTCAATTAAAAAATATATCATGATCAATTAAGATATTATATAAATTATACTATATTAAATAAATTTTTTTACAATAATTTTATTATAACTCTACTAACTAAAAATTTTAAGTAGGATAAAAAATAACAATTGATTGTGTTTAAAAGCAACGTTATCTGATTATTTTTCATTAAAATAAAATAATATTCCATGGTCCCTAATATTACAGAAAATTAGTCATCATGAAATTATAAAAGCTAAAAATTTATTATATATGTGAAACATATCAAACACATTTTGGAAATAAATTATTTACCAAATAAATCATTATAAAGAATAAAAACATTTAAATCTAACTAAACATAATTTTTTTATTAATTGATAGAATAGTATAAAGGTAATTTTATTTGGTAAAATCAAAAAAAATCACCTTAAATAGATAATAAAAAATCGTTAATTACATCAAATTCAATAAGAGTAAAATAATGTAATATATTCCTTCCTTCCACAAAACAATCTGCATGAGAATCCACACCTTGAAATTTATAAAATTCGATATAATATTATTTAAATTTATAATCTTTCACATTATCAAAATATATGGTTTTTAATGGAAAAATAAAAAACTAATGTGAATATGAAAATGATTCATCATAAAATCTATATAAATAACTTCATTATAGAGATAAATATGGATTCACTATTTATAGTAGTAGTAGAGCCTTGGACTGGTCAAATTACCCAATACATATGACTCCAAAATCATTTAATAAATGAAGACACGAAAAATTAATAAATATAGAGTTTTTTCAATGTATCAATAAAAACATGATGATATAAATAGAAGAAAACCAAAGAAACGATCATATTTTACCAACTAAAATTTGAAAAAATATCTTTTAAATAATAATTTTTAAAACTATAATAAATGGAAAAATACATAATAATTTTTAACTTTATCCAACCTTGTATTCTTTGATTAACACAATAAATATCATTTGGATGATAAAAATTCTAATGAATAATGGATATTATTACATTAGATGAAATAATGTAAAATTCATCAATCAGGAAGAACTATAGTGTATACCTGAAGGGGAAAAAAACAAAGAGGTACAATCTAAATTGTATAAGAATTTTATAAATCTAAAATAGAGTAAAAATTCAGATCGAATAAAACACCACACATAGTTTTTATGTTTTGTAAGAGTAAACATGCTTATAAACATATGAAATGCTCTGTAAGTTTTAATAAGTGAAAATACCTTGGTTTCATAAATATTTTCATATTTTTGATCATAAGCATTTTAGAATCATTTTAGCACTAAATTTAATCTATTTTAGTTATGATGACCTTTAGAAAGTAAAAAATAATGTGTTACAGCCATTTTATATCATATCTCAATATATAAAATTATAAAATCCATTTATTTTATATAAATTATTATCCCTTATTCGTTATTGAAAAGATAAAATCAATAAAAAATTTATGATGAAACAGTTGTTAGGAACCATTAACATGAAAAAAACCAATACATACATATATATATATACAAGTGAAATAATAAATTATTTATAATAAAATATATTTAGCAATAATTTCCCATAGTATTGTTTTTTGATTATTCAATGGAAAGTATTCATTATTAAACCTTTCCCATGACCACTATCTAATATATCAATCATCAAAACTCATAAAATCTCTAATAATTATGAATAAAAATTATAAAAATTAATAAAACAATCATGTTTAAAAATATTTTACATGATTTCTGTGTTATTTAAAATTTGTTAACATTATTCAATGAACAACACTATCAAATCAATAAAAATATAACAAATTGAGGAATAATTTTTTTTATAAATACTCATTACATAATATTTAATTAAAATAATCTTACTAGAAATATAAGGACCTTGTAATTTCATACATGGATATTACATCTTCTTTTATATGAATATTAATTACATTATAAAAATACATGATTGAGGATTATAATAATTAATTTCCATTGGAAACATGGAAAAAAATTCCAATAATGTGAAAAATCCTCATTCTTTCCCACAATGATCATCCCCTTTAGTACCCACTGTAAATACTTTCTTCATAACCCATGGAATGGAATAATAAGAAACAGGTGTGCTCTAATTCTCAGTAAGGGTAAACATGAGAAAATATTGATTTAGTTTATTATGAAATAATAAGACCATAAATATGGTTTTTTGATCATGATAATAAAATAAAATGTTCATATACAACCATTCATGTATCCTAAAGATGATTCGTGGAATTAAACAATAAAAATTCAAAAGGATTAAAATTTAGCATACATTCTTAAAACTATATCATGAGACATAATCTCATATGTCAAATGCATGTGTGTGGAATCATCATATGTATATAAGACCATTTCATATTGTGTGATTAACAACCAACACTCTCAAATTAGGCATTAGCACATTTTTCCCTTAATGGATCAAGAACATTGACTTGTTTCCCATCACGGATCAATACCAACAACTTTATTCCAATCATATATCAAGAACATAAATTTTTCTCACATCAAGGATCAAGAAGATAGACTTTTTTACCTCAATATCTTATGATATATAATTCATTTACCAATTTAGTAGATGGAGGTATAGGTCATAACATTCAAATAATGAAAATTATACATAAGTGCACCAGAGGTCCATAAATCAGTCCTTATCTCATAACCCATGTAAAATGTTGAGTTTTATAATAACTTTAATGTAACATAATTCATGTAACTGTAATATGTTTCAAAAATATTGTTCATTAATAAACATAAAACATTCAATAAATAAATATTAATGTTGTCCAAAAGTTATATCCCCATTAAATAATAATAAAAATCAAGTAACAATATAATTGAAATATAATGATTTCTAAAATATCACTTGATAAAATTCTTAAAGAAACTATCATCTCCTTTATGGAATAATATTTTTATAGAGCCTCTCAATTATAATGGAAAAAATATTCTTTTAATAGAACCATTTATTTTTGAAATTAATACTCAACTCATTAAGGAATCATTGGGTTGTAAGATTCTATTCATTTCATATCAGTTAAAAAACATTTTTCCATTTATTTTTTTTTTGTAATATCACAAAGAGCATTTTTTTTAAAACCACATAAATATGGTTTTCAAACTATATTTTAAAAAGTCAAATATGGGGACAAATAACATTAAATACTCATAGTATAATAAAAAAATATTTTTTAAAACATTTTTAGAATATGTCTATATATAATATAAATATTTTAAAATAGTGATTTAAAATGAAATAATAATGATTGTTGATGAGACTTTGAAATAATCACATAACACGTTAAAATCAGTAGAATCCTATTCCCTATGAATCAATGGAAATTATATGGATATTAAAATATGATAATATTTATAATTATACTTATAATATACATTATTTTTATATATATACACAATATAAAATAAATAACTAGTTTCTAAGGCATGTCTTCCATGTAAATAAATTTGAGAAAAAAACACCTTACCTAAAGTATTTAATTTACATATATAAATTCAATCCTCATGTAAAAAATGTGGATTTATCATATATTTATTTTATAACATATATCAATCAATCCATATATTATTTTTTTTATAACATATTAGAACATGTTTATTAATAATTAAAATCACTATTCTATATGATATATGCTTCATTTTCAATGCATGTTTCAGTTCAGTAGTCCCAGACATTAATGGCTGATCATAATCCCATAATTTAGAGAGTCATTATTATGTTATTTATATCATGTATGTACATAAAATTCATCTTTTTACCACCAATGGGAAATAAATATGAAAAAGGAATCACATCACATCGTGGATATGTTAAGCCACAGGTAAGCATGAGCGAAATTTTCATTTACAACATGATTGGGTGGTAAAAAGTTAAATATTATATCATCATTCTAGAAGTATAAAATTTCATATATATCATATATAAAAATTTTACCCATCATAATTCCAATTCATAAATTATGGCGATCAAAAATGAATTTTATCGCATCATTGAGAAATTAAGTCGTACGTATGCACGAGCATATATTATCACTTATTGTTCGAAGGTAAAGTGAAGGTATAAGATTGTCTCAAAAATAATTGTACCATTTCATCATGTTTAGGAATATGAAGTGACTATTTTCTGATATTTATCATATATTTATAAGAGGTATATAAGAGTGTAAAATGGGTGTGATCTATTAGAGAAATTACAACTACATTGAAATGGCTCCTTTAGATATCATCTGATGGGATCCAGAGATGGTACATTGTGATTCCTAGTACCTTTATAATGAGTATAATGAAGTGGAAAAATAAATTTGGTATAGTTTATTTGATCAATAAGACCCAATGTTATTAAATTATTATAGTAATGAGGGGTCCTTTTGTAAGAACCCGTACTGTATTTTCAGGTATTTTTTTCCTTTATGGTTGTTTTTGGGAGAAAAAAGGAATTTCTAGAAATTTTCTAAGTACAAACCATGTACATAATGTGTACACGCTGTGTACATTCTTACTAAAGTAGGCCATGTGTTGGCCATGTAGTAGTCACATACAGGGTCATGTGGGAGTGAATAGAGGCTGCTTAAAGTGGTGTACGGAAAAGGCGGGTACACACCGTGTACTTTCATTTTTTTCATTAAATGCACTGGGGTCATGTCTGACGGATAGAAACCACCCCTTCTAGGGTTTGTGCATCCGAGAGTTCTGAGCATCTGTGGATCATTTACAAGCCCCTGATCCTCCGTCTGTCCCCCGATTCAAACACTATTGATTGCGTTGGAATCGCATCAGTGAGTTCTCTATTCTGCTTGAGCCTGGTATTATAATTCCTCTTCTTTTCCAAGTTATCGTGGGTTGAATGTTTTGGACATTTTCATGGTTCTACGATGTTCCAAGGAGATTAAAGCTTCTTGGTTCAAGTATATTGATCTCCTAACCCTTAAGTAGGTGGTTTGTGCCTTTCCGGTTGATGTATTTGAGTTTTATGTGAAAATTCCACCAATACCCTTGAACGGGGTATTGTATGTTGTCGTTTTGCCCCTGTTAATTTCCTTCCATGCTTGTATACCTGTGTAGGGGTAATTTGGATATGAATTGTGTATATTTCTATGATTTGGATGTGTTTTTCCCATGCATTGTTCTGTTATGACTGTTTGGTATTGTTTAGCCTTGGTTGTTTTGTCTGTTTTCCATGCCTATTGTTGTAGGATAGAGAGTTGTATTTTTTTGACATGCTTTTTTTATTGTAGACTATTTAGCTAGGTATTTTTGTAGGATTAATTTGGCTATATTACACTGTAGTTCTCGTTGACCTACACAGGGCCATGAGAACCTGGTGTAGTAAGCTATAAGGGGGGATTGACTGGGTGAGCATCCTCAGAGATCCTAGAACCACCTGGGGCTATAAAGGAAATTTCCTGACTGATCTTCCTTAGAGATTCCTTGATTACTTTAGAGTATAGGGGGGATTTACTACGTGATCTATCAAATAGAGTCTTTGTTTGAATTGAAAGACCTAGGCTATAGGGGGAATTGACCGAGTGAGCTTCCTCTAAGAGTCCTAGACCTCGAGGTTATAAGGGGAATTGACATGTCAGCTTCCTCAGAGAGTCCTTGACCACCTTAGACTGTGTGGGGAATGGAATGTGTGAGTTTACTTAGAGAGTCTTTCTTTACCTTTGACTATAAGGGGATAGACTGTGAGCGCTTCCTCATAGAGTCTTTATTATATTCCTATACATAACTAAAGGGGTTATACTGAGTGTGCTGCCCAGAGGGTTGTCAGTACTTATTGTGTAGGACCAGAGGGGATGTCTTTGAGTACTTCCCAGAGGGTTACCTGATTATGGTTAGTTTTTTGCCTCACTGTTTCTTGATTGAACTATGGATTGTTTACTGTTGAGTATTGTCTTGTATTCTGTTTTCTGTTTAATGTTTACTATACATTTACCTTCCATATACTCACTGACTGTTAGGCACAGATCTTCAGGTGGTTGCCTACTGGGATTTAGTCTCAAACCTTGTTTGCCTCATGATTTTGGGCCGAGGAAAATTATATGGTTGCAGGTATAGATAATGGAAAGCGCCCTTCTACTTCAGGAACTTGACTTGCTGTGGAGCTGGAGAGCATGGGAGCAAGCTATGGCTTGCAGTGCTGTGGAGTTTATCTTTTTATTTTTCTTTTTTGTACTTTGGTTTTTCACAGTTGTATTCTAGCATTGTGACTTGTTTGGATAGTTTCTTAGACATATGTATCATGCATCATTTCATATATATATGTACTCCAGCTATTTACTATTCTAGTCTTCCACTATTTACTATTACTGGATATTTACTACTTCCTCTATTGTATGTGTTCTTCACTTCCGCTGTGAACTCTACTAATAAAGGAATAGTTTCCCCACGTTCACACCCAATATGACAACCCTACTTTTATTACAGGCTTAAACATGATTTATTACATAAAACTTCACTTGATACAACAAATAAGATCGAGAGGTTTAGTTTCTTTGGGGCTTAGGATCATTACAAAAAACTTAAAACAGTAAATATAACATATTTATTGAAAACTTCTTTTACATGACCACTACATTCCCTCGTACTTAGCATTTCATGGGATAACCTGAGGACATGCATAAGAAAAGGGTGAGCTATAAAGCCCAGTAAGGGAGTACATGTGGAATAACATGAGGAGTACAATACATGTTAGACAATAGGCATATAAATAGAGCATAAAAGAAACATGAACATAAAGGAATGACAAATCATGATAATAATAACATGGAAATGTGGCAAGAACACTTAACATATATTTAGCATGAGCCAAGGCTCATTGCACATAAAGCATGAGTAAACCATCATTGCACATGAAGCACGAGTAAACCCTCGTTTCACTTGAATTAGCTTGAGTCAACACTCATTACTCATGATGTATCATGAAACTATACTTTACCCAATGCATTAGAGCGCTATAAGTGCGCACCCTTCTTAAACATTTCATTTCATGCATAAGTGTGCCACATGGATCATAAAACATGGATTCATAAAACATAATCATTTATTCCATGATAAAGGAATGTATAATTTATGCATGAATATTTACAATCGATAAGTAAATGTACATAAATGTGAATAACCTTAATTGAGAAATGGGCATGTTATTCACTACACAATGACATTGGCTTAGAAAATCGGTGTGATTTCGGCAGCGTAACGGCGTGACAAAAGAATTCATAAAAAAGTTCGATGAGAGATAAAGGGGTTCCTCATAATATTTACATGTAATGGACAGTAAGGAGGTCAAATAGATACATGTCCCAACAATTTTAATGGAATTTAGATTCATGATACAAATGTATTGCTTGAATATAAAAGAGGAGAGAGAAGTTCCTTTCGGAATTTCGGCATAGTAATGGGTGTACATGGGAGGCATTTAATCAGAGAGAAAGGGGTATCCCATCATTCACACAATAAAAGGGAAGTATGGGGGAGGTGTGAAACCATACCCCAACATTCATAATTGAAATTAAAAGGGAAACAAAACTTAAAGAAAATTGACAAAAATGAGAAAGGAAGAAAAAAACCCTTACTTGGAAGTGTGCTTCCAAAGGCTACAGAGAGGCTTGTGAAAGGATTCTTGGGAGCTTGGGGAAACTTGGGAGGATTCTAGATAGAGTAGTGCAGAGTTTCAATGAACTCCAAGGGATTTTAGTGAGGAGGAAGTGGGAGATTGGGTGGGTTTATATAAGAAATGTGAGAGAATTATTTATTATTTTGGTTTGGGACCCCTTATATTAAAATAATCCAAACCACAAACCATCCCCTGGTTTTTGCCCATGGATTCTGGAAAATGAAAAAGGAGAAAAATATTTTTCAAGGCCAAGGTCCAAACTTATTAAAATATTAGAGTTTCTTATGTGGAGGTGAGTCACACTCCCATGGAAATTAATTTAAAAAGGCAAAGTGTTGAATATGTCCTGAGGGGTCCATTAATGCTTTGAAAAGTTAGTCAAACAAACCCAAAATCACATTATTTTAATTATAAAACATATATTGGCCGAACATAAGGATTATTTTATTTTATTACATCACCATTGGGTCATTATGATGTCATAAAACACATTATATACTTAAACGGAATTTAATTTTTACCCAAAACATTGACTGTCTCAGAAAATTATGAAAAGATCACCGTTGGATAATTTCGATGTCCTGATTCCAAAAATAACATTTATTTTATCTAAATAATTTTCTAAATATGTGAATTTTTACATTTAAAATAAAAACCATCATTTATCGAAAATTCAAGGGTTTTGAAAGAAATGGCTTTCAAACCTTAATAAAAATTTAAATTGCATTCATAAAATTATAAGATCATTTATATTTAATAAAAATTATTTTAATAATAGTATTATTATTTTATTAAAATATTACTTAATTCAAAAATCCCTTAATTGAATAAAATATATTTCTTAATTAAATTATAACTAAAAACACCATGTGTACTTTAAAAACTATTTACAATGTATCAAAAATGACTAGAAATTATATTCATTATTATATACAAAAATAATGTACATGAACATAGTACTACTTATTTGTTACATAACCCCTTAAAACAGCCACATAAGACCTAAGGGTAAGGTGTGCGATAGTGACAGACTCTTGGGGTGGCTCGGATAACATCGCTCGAGTGGTAATCTCTATCAACTTCCACTTTTCCCGTAGGCGGTCATGTTCGATCTTGACATAATGAAGCTCATCTTGGGCTTGGTCAAGGGTGAAGCCCAAAGATGCCACCTCTTTTCCGAGCTCTGCAAAATGGGCTTCATTTGGGGCAATTCTACTTGATGAGGTCATCGCTTCCTTTGTCTGAGTAAAATTGGGTTCGTTAAAGCCTTATATTTATACTAATCATGTGACCACTATTCAACGACTATAAAAGTAACGGTCACAACTCTTATCATAAAACCAAAGAATTTGACATTTTACAAAAAAAAAATATAAAGAGACATTTAATAAGATCAAGAGGGATTTCCATTAATGAAAATTTGGGTCGTTACAATATTCCCCCCTTAAGAAATTTCGCCCTCGAAATTTTCCTTTTCCCACACTAAAACAAAAATGGGTAACTTAGCTTCATCATATCCTATGATTCCCAAGTCGCTTCTTCAAACTTGTGGTTTCTCCACAATACCTTGACGAGGGGCATTTTCTTATTTCGTAGAACTTTTTCTCTACGATCTAAGATCTTCACTGGTTGCTCCTCATAAGAAGGATCATCTTCCAATTGTACCACCTTGGAAAAGAGTACATGTGAAGGGTCCGGTATGTACTTCCTTAAGAGAGATACATGAAAGACATCATGCACCTTGGCCATAGTAGGTGAAAGTGCTAGTCGATAGGCCACATCCCCAACACGATCAAGAATCTCGAAGGGGCCTATGTACCTTGGACTTAACTTCCCTTTCATTTCAAACCTCGTGACCTTCTTCCATGGATATATGCTTAAAAACACCATGTCTCCAACATTAAACACAACGTCTCATCGACGATTATCTGCATAACTCTTTTGTTGACTCTGGGCTACCTTGATATGCTTCTGAATGGTTTTCACATTCTCCACCATTTCCTCGACCATTTTTGGTCCAAGCAGCTTACGTTCACCAACCTCATCCCAACATGTCGGTGTTCTACACCTTTTCCCATACAGGGCTTTATATGGTGCCATTTGGATGCTCGAGTGGAAACTATTATTATAAGAGAACTCAACCAGAGGAAGATGTTGATCTCAAATTCCTGTAATGTCCATTGAGAACGCTCTCAACATATCCTCAAGTGTTTGGATAGTCCGCTCGGATTGGCCATCAGTTTGAGGATGATAGGTCGTACTGAAGTTCAGTTTAGTATTCAGAGCATGTTGAAGACTCTTCCAAAACATAGAGGTGAATCTTGGATCTTGGTCAGACACAATAGATAGTGGTACTCCATGAAACCTTACCACTTCCCTGATATATATCAGTGCTAGTTAATTTAATGAGAAATCTTCCCGAATAGCAATGAAGTGTGCAGTCATTGTAAGATGATCCAAAACAACCCAAATTGCATTGTTGCCATTGGATGTCCTTGGATGTCCGGTGACAAAGTCCATGGTGATGTTCTTCCATTTCCATTCTGGTATGGGCAATGGTTGCATAATCCCCTTATACTTATGTCACTCTGCCTTCGCTTGCTGACACACCAGGAACTTTGATGTATATTCGGCGATCTCCTTCTTAATATTATCCCACCAAAAGTTTTCTCAGAGATCTCGATACATCTTTGTGATCCCTGGGTGAATATAGAAATTTGAACTATATAAATCATCCAAAAGTCCCTTCTTCAGCTCTAGAATTGATGGAACACATAGTCTTTTCCCAAACCGCACAATTCCTTCTTCATTAACATTAAACTCCGAGGATTTCCCCTTTTTGATAGCTTCCACTTTTTCTTGAATTCCCACATCATCCTTTTCAGCATCCCTTAACCATTCCAAAAGATATGGTTTAGGAATCATTTGTGAAAGGATTGATGATGTTCCCTTCTTTATGATTCCCACATCCATCTTCATCTAGTCTAAGAAGATTGGATCCTTCTCAATTCTCATAATTGATAGAATCGTTGGATCTTTTCTACTTAAGGCATCTTCCACCTTGTTCGCTTTCCCAGGGTGGTAATGTATTGAATAGTCATAATCCTTGATGAGATATATCCATATTCTCTGGCGCATATTAATCTCTTTCTGTGTGAATATATATTTAAGACTCTTGTGGTCAGTATATATCTCACATTTCTCTCTATAGAGATAATGCCGCCAGATTTTCAAGGCAAAGATCACCACCGCCAACTCCAGATCATGCGTTGGATAGTTTCGCTCATGGATTTTCAACTGCCTGGAGGCATAGGATATCAATTTATCATTCTGCATCAGCACACAGCCTAAGCCCTTCTTTGATGCATCACTGAATACCACAAAAAGTTCCCCACTTTTGGGTAAAGTGAGCACGGGCGCAGTGATAAGCCTCCTTTTAAACTCCTTGAAACTTTCTTCGCATTCATCACTCCAGGAAAACTTTACTCCCATTCGATCTAGCTTGATAATAGGGTTAGACAATCGTGAGAAATTACTCACAAATCATCGATAATATCCAGCTAACCCCATGAAGCTACGGATATCCATTACCGATGTTGGCCTCGGCCATCCCTCAATTGCATCTATTTTGGAGGGATCCACAGATATCCCATTTTTTGTGATGATATGGCCCAATAATGAGACTTCCTTCAAAATGAACTCACACTTGTTGTACTTTGCATAGAGCTTCTCCTTGCGTAAAGTCTCCAATACTGTTCTTAAATTCTCTCATGATCCGCCTTGGTTTTGGAGTATAATAGAATATCATCTATAAAGACTACCAAAACTTTTTCTAGGTTATCTCTAAATACTCTATTCATTAATTCCATGAATATTTCTGTAGCATTGGTGAGTCCGAAAGGCATTACTATGAATTCATAGTTCCCGTATCTTGTACGAAAACCAATCTTGCAGACATCTTCCTTCTTCACCCTTACATGATAATATCCTGACCGCAAGTCCACCTTGGAGAAGTATTGTTCTCCACGTAGCTGATCAAAGAAGTCATCGATTCTTGGGAGAGGATACTTATTCTTTATCGTGATTTTGTTAAGTTCGCGATAATCGATGCAGATCCACATTGACCCATCCTTCTTCTTGACGAAGAGGACTCGTGCACCCCATGGTGAATCACTTGGGCGTATAAACCCTTTATACAGATTCTCCTATAGTTGTTTCTTCAGATTTTCATGCTCAACAACAGACATTCTATATGGAGTCTTGGATATTGGTAGTGCCCCAGGTATAAGTTCAATTGAGAACACAACATCTCTTCTAGGAGGAAGACCAGGCAGTTCCTTGGGAAACACTTCTGTGAATTCCCTCACAATAGGCATTTCTTCAAGGATGGTTTCTTCTTTGGACTCAATCATCTGAGCCAGATACGCATGCTCATATGGAAGTAATATCCATTCATGAGATGATTGAGCTAAAGGAGATTCATCTTCCTCCTGACACTTGTAATGAATCGGGTTTCGATTCTCCATATGGAGTGTGATTTCCCTCTCCCGATAATTTATTTTGGCTCTATATAAGGAAAGCCAATCCATGCCAAGAATTGCATCAAATTCCACCAAAGGGGGTATGACGAGGTTTTCCAGGAAATTCAATCCACAGATTATAACAGGGGAGGACTTATATTCCTGGGATGCAATGATTGCCCCATTTCCCATACTCACCGACATATTTACTTCCATGATTTGTGGTGGTGTTGGGATTGTTCTACTAAACTTTTGAGATATAAAAGAATGCATAGAACCTGAATCAAAAAAGTAAATTCGCTATTCTTGAATGAATAACTAGCTTACTTGTCCCCACTTTGTTGTCAGGGTTCACTTTGCCAGAAGTGATGGAAAAAGATCTTCCTTGTTGTCTTGGAGGTTCTTCGTTGCCTCCGAAAACCCTTGGATTAGGGCACTGATTTGCAAAATGACCTGGTTCTTTGCATTTGTATCATTGAACAATGCGTTGAGGTTCAAACAGAGTATTCCTCTCCTCTGTCATAGCCGTGGGTCCTTCTTTCCGACAGTTAATAGCTAGGTGCCCTTCTCCTCCACACTTGAAGCATTTTCTCGTCCCCTTAAGGCAATTTTTAGGGTGCTTCTTTCCGCACTTTTGGCAAGTGGGGTGCTGGAACTACTTAGCGCCGTTGGATTTATCCATTGACCCACTATCATTGAAGTCCACCTTATGCTTCTGATCCCCATGATACCCCTGTGATTTTATGATCTCTATTTCGACCTTGAGGGAACATCAGACAATTTCCTCATAGCTATCGAATTCACAGATCGCTAATTCTTTCTACAAGCTAGGCTTCAGCCCACCAAAGAAGCGGTCAAACTTGCATTAGGGGGTAAAGACAAATACGGAAGTGTATCGTGCAAGCCTTATAAAGTTTTCCTCGTACCCTCCAACAGATTCATCATCTTTTTTCTTGAGGGAAAGGAAGTCCCTTTCCATCTTAAGCCAGAGGGTGTGTGGAAAATATTTATAGAAAAACATCTTCCGGAATTCCTTCCACTCCAAAACCTCGATCTCTTCCTCAGGCTTCGTATTTTTTTTCGACGTCCACCATTGATCAGCTTCACCCTCCATATGATAAGCAGCCAAGAGAACATTCTCTTGTTCAGAACATTGAAGGATGGAGAAGATCTTTTCAATGGAGTTGATCCATTGTTCAGTGATCGTGGGATCAGATGATCCACTAAAAGTAGGAGGCCTTTGTCTCATGAAGCTCTCGATAGTGACTTCTTCTCTCTTAGGGGGGTTGAACGTTCCTCTTGACCCGTTTTTCAATTCAAAACTTGAGTTATCTAAGAGAGAAGCATGAAAACCTTCGCGATTCTCACTCCCATTGGATTTGGAAAGTCATTAGTACATTCATCACACTGAAGTTCACAACAGTTGTTAGCCCGAGTCCTCCTATTACCGGCTACTGGCAGGAACAAAAAGAAAGTTAGGGGTTTCACATAAAGGGTAATCCAAAGACAAAAGTTTATGACTCAAAAATATACTTTTATTTCCTTAACTAGTGATTCTATAGGCTTCAATCTAGGCTTTTCATGATCTACTTTCTAACATATATTCTTAGGGAAATTTTTTCCTTAATAAGGGTTCATACTAATATTGTGAATTTATCAAAACAAATCCCCCGGTAGTGTCATAACCAAGAGTGCAGCAAAGCCCGTTGTCGTGCACCAGTTCCCGTTCGAGTCTATCTCAAAGCGGTGTTCTCGGGTTTTACCCCTAGGATACATCTGTGCTAGAGTCGCCTCTACCTGCTCGTATCCAGACAGGGATGTATTTGTTTGATAAACCACTCACTTAGTATTTACCAAAACGTAGGGATGTTTCTATTATACATAGTCTTGTATCTAATGATTTACTAGGTTTTTCCTAATCCCAAAAATAACTAAACCTATCCTCTGATACCAACTATGAAAACCCTAATTTTATTACAAACTTAAACATGATTTATTACATAAAACTTCACTAGATACAACAAAGAAGATCAAGAGGTTTAGTGTATTTGGGGCTTAGGATCATTACATAAAAACATAAAACATGAAATACAACATCTTTATTAAAAACTTCCTTTACATGACCACTACATTCCCTCGTACTTAGCATTGCATGGGATAACCTGGGGACATGCATAAGAAAAGGGTGAGCTATAAAGCCCAAAAACGGAGTACACATGGAAGAACCTGAGGAGTACAATACATGTTAGACAATATTCATATCAATAGAGCATAAAAGAAACATGAACATAAAGGCGTGATAAAGCATGATAGTCATAACATGGAAATGTGGCAACAACACTTAACATGGATTTAGCATGAGCCAAGGCTCATTGCACATAAAGCATGAGTAAACCCTCATTGCACATGAATCACGAGTAAACCCTCATTGCACTTTAATTAGCATGATTCAACACTCATTTCACATGATGTATCATGATACTGTACTTTACCCAATGCATTGGAGCGCTATAAGGGCGCACCCTTCTTAAACATTTCATTTCATGCATAAGTGTGCCACATGGATCATAAAACATGGATTCATAAAAAAAAATCACTTATTCCACGATAAAGGAATGTGGAATTCATACATGAAACTTTAAAATAAATAAATAAATGTGCATAAAGGTGAATACCCTTGATGGATAATTGGGCATGGTATTCAGTACACAATGACATTGGCTTAGAAAATCGGTGCGATTTCGGCAGCGTAACGGCGTGACATAAGAATTCATAAAAAAGGTTGATAAGAGAGAAAGGGTTTCTTCATCATATTTACATGTAATGGAAAGTAAAGATGTCAAATAGATACATGTCCCAACACTTTTAATAGAATTTAGATTCATGATACAAATGTATTGCTTGAATGTAAAAGAGGAGAGAGAAGTTCCTTTCGAAATTTCAGCCTAGAAACGGGTGTACATGGGAAGCATTTAATGACAGAGAAAGGGGTCTCCCATAATTCAAACAATAAGAGGGAGGTATGGGGGAGGTTCTAAACCATTCCCCAACATTCATAATTGAAATTAAAAGGCCAACACAACTTAATGAAAATTGACAAAAATGAGAAAGGAAGAAAAAAACCATTACTTGGAAGTGTGCTTCCAAAGGCTAGAGAGAGGGTTGTGAGAGGCTTCTTGGGAGCTTGGGGAACCTTT
Source organism: Viscum album (assembly GCA_963277665.1). Taxonomy (NCBI): domain Eukaryota; kingdom Viridiplantae; phylum Streptophyta; class Magnoliopsida; order Santalales; family Viscaceae; genus Viscum; species Viscum album. Next base: position 174,992,975 of record OY728135.1, on the reverse strand, counting down.
GGAGGATTATAGAGAGAGTTGGGCAGAGGTTGGACGAACCTGATGGGATTTTAGTGAGGAGGAAGTGGGATCATGGGTGGGTTTATATAGGGAGGGGGAGAGAATTCTTTATTATTCGGGTTTGGGACCCCTTATATTAAAATAATCCAAACCACAAACCATCCCATGGTTTTTGCCCATGTTTTTCTAGAAACGGAAATAGGAAAAAAGTATTTTATAAGACCAAGGTCCAAACTTATTAAAATATTAGGGTTTCTTTTGTGAAGGTGAGTCACACTCCCATGGAAATTAATTTTAAAAGGCAAAGTGTTGAATATGTCTTGAGGAGTCCATTAATGCTTTGAAAAGTAAGTCAAATAAACCCAAAATGACATTATTTTAATTATAAAACGAATATTGGACGAACATAAGGATTATGGTATTTTATTACATCACCATTGGGTCATTATGATGTCAAAAAACACATTATATACTTAAACGGTATTTAATTTTTACCCAAAAATTTGACTATCTCAGAAAATTATGAAAAATTAACCGTTGGATAATTTTGACATGCGGATTCCAAAAATAACATTTATTTTATCTAAATAATTTTCTAAATATGTGAATTTTCACTTTTAAAATAAAAAACGTCATTTATCGAAAATTCACGGATTTTGATAGAAATGGATTTCAAACCTTAATAAAAATTTTAATTGCATTCATAAAATTATAAGATCAATTATATTTAATAATATTATTATTATTTTATTAAAATATTATTTAATTCAAAAATCCCTTAATTTAATAAAATAGATTTCTTAATTAAATAATAACTAAAAACACCATTTGTACTTTAATTGTTTTTTACAATGTATCAAAAATGACTAGAAATTATATTCATTATTATATAAAAAAATAATGTACATGAACATAGTACTACTTATTTGTTACATAACCCCTTAAAACAGCCACATAAGACCTAAGGGTAAGGAGTATGATGCTGACAAATTCTTGGGGCGGTTGGGATAACATCGCTCGAGTGGTAATCTCTATCAACTTCCACACTTCCCAAAGACAGTCACGTTCGAGCTTGACATAATGAAGCTTAGCTTGGGCTTCGTCAAGGGCGATGCCCAAAGACGCCACCTCTTTTCCGACCTCCGACAAATGGGATTCGTATGGGTCAATTCTACTGGATGAGTCCATCGCTTCCTTTGTCTGAGTAAAACTGAATTCGTTAAAGCCTTATATTTATACTAATCATGTGACCATTGTTCAATGGCTATAAAAGTAATGGTCACAACTCTTATCATAAAACCAAAGAAGATGACATTTTACAAAAGATTTTATATAAATAGACATTTAATAAGATCAAGAGGGATTTCCATTAATGAAACTTTGGGTCGTTACACCCAAGGCCCTCACTTCTAGTCGGAAGCCTCTCATGTTTGGGGAAATGTGCTTGAGGCCATGTGACCAACCAGGTACGGGGTGCCTCTGGGTGGCTTCCGGAACCGGGAAGTTACACCTTTTTTAGTAGAGGTGAGGGGCACATTTGGATATTCTCAAAATATTAAATTATACTAAATTAAATGTCAAAAGAAATATATTCAAATGTCAAATAATTCTAAAATATTGTGGGATATGCTGGCAATATCATAAACTAATATATATTTTTCATGTCCTTTTGCAATTTTAAACAATAATTTTTTTTATTCCTTAATTAACATATTTTGATTTTAAGTATGGTGACAAGATTTTCTATATTAAATTGTGGAATGTTTTTTCATATATAGTTTCAATTGAACAATAAATCTTCAATTAATTATATATTAGACCATACATATTCTCCATTTTCATTATTTATAATTTTTAAGAGTTTTTTAGTAATTTAATATTATATTATTTCAATAAAATATCAATATTGTCAATTTTAAAACAATCAATACACTGAATTTAAGAAAATAAATAAAGAAATACAACTTCAAAAAAAATCAATACACCTCTAATATATCATATTATCCAATAAAATCCTTTGATCACCTTAATTAATAAAATTATATTTATTTTAATATGTTTAATATTACAGAATTGAAATTTTAATTAATGGAATAATTACAACATCATCATTGTGTAATTGAGTAATTTAATTACTTGATAAAGAAAAGTTAAAAATTAACTTCCATGATTTAGATAATCCTTATAAGATTCATATTAATTAATATTGTCTATAATATCTTTTATTTACCCCCATATTAAAAATATTATAATTTTTAAAAGTAGGAGTGTGACATTTTTTCAATCTTTATGACTTCAATAATATCCAAGTCATTATTGTGGACATGTTTGTATTATATTACTCAATTTTAAAGAATATGTGTTAATGAAATAATTAAATTCATACAAAAAATAATCATGTCCTATAGTAATTTTAAAATTTTTATAAAATTATGTTTTACCTTTAATTAAATGTTTTAACATAAACTATGGTAATAAAAATTACTAAAGTTACAATTAATTTGTTCTCAAAAGTTAACGATTAGTATTTAATAAATTAGGACCATATGATTACAATTGGGGAACACAATTTTTGAAAATTAGTTACCTTAAAATGGGTAAAGTTAATTTAATATTAACACCATAAATGTGGTGATAAAACGGTGGTCTTTTAGAAGTTAAAACATTCAAAAGATATATAGGTTTTGTATAACCAAATTCAACTTGAAATGGATTAATCTGACCAAAATTGTATAAACTAATAAATTATTTTAATAATTTTACTTTAAAACTTGTGAAAATAAAATTTTAATATGTATATGATTAAGATGAAAAAAAATATTTCAATTAAATTTTTGATTTTCAACTATTAATCAAATCATGATTCTTATAAAAAATATACAAAAAAATCATCACAAGTATATTTTGATTTCCAATATTCAAATAAAAAATTTATTTTGACTAATACTTTCTTTCAGAGTTTCAAAAAATAGTTTCAAAAAGTTTTCATCATTAAAAGGAAGTATAACTATTTATAGAAAAATAAATTTTCTATGAATAAAACATGATTTATTAATTTTTTATAATCTGTATAAATAACCGATGAAGATTATTTAAAATTATATTGAATATCATATATATATAATTTATTAATATAATAAATCGTGATGTATTTTTAAATTTTATTGTTATAAATCATACTTGTGAACATTTAAAATTATTGAAGAAATTGTTTTACTTTCAATATCAAAAGGGTTTTATATGTGTCAACTATAATTTCATAATTCAGCTAATCCTATTCATACCTACCAATACAATAGATAGGATATAATTTTATTGATTAGGTAATTACAATAATAAAATGATGTTTCATAGAAACTCAATATTTCTTGTAAGATAATTTAAGATGATGTATCATGTAACCTTAGGCATCGAATAAAGAAAATTATATAAAAGATATAATTATCATAAAAATAACTGGGTGTTACATTTGACCCCCCATAAAATGAATTTTTCCCTTGAAATACATCAATATAATACATTATAATGATGATTCCTCTACCTCGTCGTATCCTCATGTCCCCACATAGATTCATTAATCTTTAGGTTTCACCATAAAACAATATCCAGGTGATAGGTCCTGTTTTGAAGAACTTGTTTTCTATGATCCAAAATGTCTACCTACTTCTCTTTATAAGAAAGATCTTTCTCTATAGGTATGACCATTTATTTTAGCACAATTGAAGGATCTGGTATGTACTTCCTAAAAATAGATACATAGAACACATCATGAACTAGATAATGGTGTGGTGTAAGTGCCAATCAATAAGATATCTTTTTAATATAATAATTAATTTTATAAGGAAACAACATCATTATAATTTTAAATTTCACTTAATAATAAAATGTATATGTCTGAATTTTTTTTGGCTAAAAATAACATTGAAACACACATGAATAATACATACTCTTAAACTGAGAGAAAGTTAATAGTGAATATCCGAACATAATTATGATTTATATTTGGAGAACAATATCAAAAAACTGAAAAGATCGGCATGGAAGAGAATTTAATATATCATATTTGGATGGAGAGTGATATAGAGCATGGTGATTATATTTTTAAACATCACATAATCATAAATTTGTAATTATGTAAGGGATAATTTGATTCACTGAAAATAAATGTACTATGATAATTAATTTCAAGATTTATTTATTAATGTTGAAGAATTCTTAAAATAAGATACAATTTGTCGACTTCATTCCATATTTTAATCACGATCCCATTCCAAAGTTTTCCATGATTAATATTCCCTCCATCTCTCACTCCATGTAATGAGTTTTAAATTGTAATTCCTAAAGAACTAGTGGATCATAAGATTCATAATGAGACGATATGTCATTTCTTCTATCTCTATCAATCATAAAAAAATAGTTTTCACACTTCATCCAAAATATATAAGTTGAATGTTTAATCTCTAATACCTCATTCAGATTTCAATGTAAACTGTTTCTTTAATGGTCTCCTTTATGAACCTTCCAAATGATTAAAATCAGTGATTTAAGGAATAAGGTCACTACAAATTAATTTTTCCATAAAAATCATATTTTAGATCTTACTTATCACATTCCAAACATGTGATGACCATTATCCTATATTCTCTTGAAACATTGTAATATCCTGAATTACTATAAATCATGAGTGAAAACATACATGCTTTAAAAAATTAACACTTTCCTCATATCATATTTTGAAAAATCTATAAACTCAATCCATGATATCATATATCACTTTCCCATCTTATCATTACCAATATAATAAAAAATATACTATTTATATTAAAACATATGTATATTTATTTTTCTAAATATAATATACATATTAATGAATATCCTTCCTTGAATCAGGTGTCTTCCCAAAATATAACCATACCACCTCAATCACATATCACTACTATAGGTACCATTTAGTGTATGCTCTTAAATAATTAAGGAAATACTATAGCAGACCAATACATTGATCTTTAATTAATTCATAATATAATAAATGTACTCCTATAACATTATTCATGACTTTCAATACATAAATAGACAATCATTCCAACACTTCATTGTCATAATGCACATCTCCCATAGTGACACCATGCAATTTTTCTTTGTATTTTGGCTTAAGAGTTTTTTACATCGAGCATCATCAATTACTTTTGGATTAGGTATTGGGATAACATATTCCAAATTTCCATGAACATGAATCATTGAAGTGTAGGAGGTTCATTCTGTGTTTCAATTTCTCTATTCACACCAGTAGCTATGATTTCCACATAACATAAGAAGTTAATTTCCTGATGTCCTTCTTTCCAACACGTAAAACATTTATTAGTCCCCTTAAGATAGTTTTCTCCATGTTTCATTCAACATCTTGAGCATAAAGTAAAGATAATCTTCTTTTCACAATGGTTAATATGTTTTCGTTTAAACATTATCTACTTTTTTCCTATCAAAATCCTGATATTTTTAGATAAATCCAAGCTCAATTTATACCTTTATGGAATATATTATTATTTCTTCATAACTACTTATGTCCCTTATGGATAACACCCTTCAGATACAAGGATTTAATCTCCTAAAGAATCGATCAACATCAATTTTAGGTTGGATGATTATACCTGAAGTGTACCTAGAAATTCGTGTAAAACATTCCTCATTGGAACTAATAGATAACTATTTATTTTTTTATGCTCAAGGAACCCATTATCCATCATTGTATGTTGAGTACAAGGAAATTACAAATGAAAATCTAATTCCATGAACTTTTGGCATTTCATATAGTCAATTTCATCTGTTGTTCTTATATTCATGATAATATTCCACCATTGATCTCCTTCACCTTCAAAATGATAGACATAAAAAATTATGTTTCCATTTTTGGAACATTGGGTAACTGAAAATATATTTTCAGTGCTACTGATCCATTTTCAAGAACAAGTGTTTCATAAGACCCACTGAATGAAGGTGGACACTACCTCCTAAAGTACTCAACAAAATAATGTTCCCACTTTTTCTCATTCATAATTAATGCATGATTCATAGATTGATAATGTTGTGTTAGAATATGAATAAAATTTGTTATTCTATATCCCATATCATTTTGTTTCTCAAGTGAATAATCATTTCAATCCCCATTTTATTTATTGTTGACATAATTACTTTTGGTTCAAACCATAAAATATATCCAAAATTATAGTATCTATAACACTAATCATATTGGGAAAACCTCATAATCGTGGGAATGTACATTCAATCTATAATATCATTGGTTTAATCATAGGTTATACATGATCGTTACTAAGTATTTATGATTGTAAATTAAATATAGACTTGTCCTTAAAGATGTTACTAATTTTTTGTCATCCTAGTTTCCAGATGTTTACTAAACAATTACTCAAATACAAACTTTAACTACCTTGGATTTTCATAAGTCAATATTATATCATCATTTAGAATTATATTCATTACATTGTAAAAAGTAATTCCCAAGGACCTCAATAAATTATTTCCACTAGAATCATTAAAAAATATAATATAGTTAATGATCATCAATGTTTCCCAAAAATATCTTCCTCTTTTGTTCGCAACTTAAAACAATTCTTCATAATATGATTAATAGAAATAAAAGAAAATGGAGGGTAAACATGGAAGATATCAACATATTATCATATAAATGAATCAGTAAAGATATATATGTATGTTATCATGAGGATTAAATAAAATGTTCATAATAAACCCATCCTAGATCATAAGCTTGATTCATGTCCTAGAAATATAATATTTTAAAATTCATGAGTATAAACTATAAAGGATCACTATAAATCAATAATGAAACATAAATTCATATCATAAATGATTTTGGGTTGTCATAAGTATAGAACAACATTTTATACTGAAGGGTTAACAATAATGACTCTTAGATGAGGCCTTATCTCTTATTTACCTTAATGGATCATGCACATTGACTTGTTTTCCATCACGGATCAAGAATAGCTACCTGTTTCCGATTAAAGATCATGTGCATATACTCATTTCCCACCATAGATAAATAACATGTACATATTTCCACTTTATATATAAGGATACATAATTCATTAACCATTAATTCACGGAGATATAGGTCCCACACATCACTTAATGAAACCTATACTTATGTGTTCCATTGGACAATAAATCATTCACCATCACAGAACCCATTTAAAGAAATGAGTTTTAAAACACTTTTTCATAACATAACTCATGTAAATGAAATAAGATTCATAAATATCATCCCTTCATAAATATAAATCATTCAATATGAGAATATGAATTTTATCATTGGGTCATAGACCCATTAAATTAAATATAAAATCACATAATATCATGTTATAAAGAAAATGATTTTTTACAGATCACATGAAATAATTATTATGGGGAATATCATTTTCATTTTGAATCATTTTTATAGTATATCAAAATTATAAAGGAAAAAACTTTCTTATAATATAATTGTAGTGCATAAGAGTTTCATTTTTTGTCAATGAAAAGTCAATATGTGAATAAAAGGTATTGATGAATAATTTGGTGAAGCCTTAGAGAATTGTTGTTGATTCAAAGCATTGAATGATACACTTGATCAATTCTAGAAGAGGATACAATTGAGACCACTATTAAGAAGGTCCTATATTCCAGGACATGTGTCACTGGATGACACATTGTTACACCATTAGAATAAGACCATGCAATACATGAATTCATGTGGAAAGTGGAAGATCCATCCAATGACTTATAATTGGATGAATATTTTGAATTGGATGATGGTTGTGAACTAAATCAGGTGCTTCCTTGAGCCGATCCTTAAACTCCAATACATGTGTTTATAAGATAAGACATCACTCAAAATAATTATTCCATACATTATGCTTTAATTCATGAGGTGAAGGATAATTCCATTCATCATCTATTATTGAATCAAAGGATGAATATTGAAGATCTTGGTTTTTTTATTACAATAAGAAAAGAATGATGATGTTTTAAGATGAAGAATATAGAAGGATGAGCATAGTATTTAAAGGTGGCACATTATATTTCTTATACTTTATTATTTAACAACTTTTATTCTATCAATCAAAAAATAGGGCCTACAATGCAGGCCACCTAAAAGCCTCACCCAAGGCATATGCAATACCCGAGGGTCTACCGTGACCAAAGGGAAGTCCTCAAAGCCTAACCGAAAGAGGAGAAAGAGTGTGGGACGTGTACAAGCCCATAGGAGCATGCACAGTGATCAACCTCTATAGCAGTGTGCATAATGGGTGCCAATTGGACGACCGAGGAGGAAAGTGTGGGTACAGAAGCACAATCTCAGAACACCGGTGCAAGGTGGATCCAGGAGAGGCGGAAGGATAATTCAAAGCATTTTATACCATGAATTGATACTTAAACTACAATTATTCTGCTATCCTTGTTCGATGTGGGATAGAAATAAAAACCTGTTAAGCAGCCTTAGCCATCCGATGCATCGCAAACACTCGGTCTACCATCCGATAAATTGTGGGATCGATCGCGTGCATCCGGGTCATCTATATGATCTTCTAAGTTTGGGATTTATGTAGGGTCATATGATATCCTCCACTGAGGTTGTCTTAATCCTACGGAAATCCCGTGAGTCACCCGCACCACCCGCCAACCAGTGGTGAATCCAGACATCATTCTCATCACTCTGGACAATAAAGAACCTCTAGTGAAGCCCATAGATATTGTCTAGACATGATGATACTCATGTATGAAATTTAATTTGCATGAATATGACTAAATGATGATTCTAAGGAAGCTGAAAAATATGATGCTGCTGAGGCTATGAAGAATGATCCATGATCGAACATTCATGGAGAAGATTTTTTTCATGCATTTTCAAATCTTTGCATGTGAGGATTTCAACAAAAAAGAAGGAGTCTGCTTTTAAGAGAAATAAACCGAGAGATTCGGGAAATATTATCCCATGTTTGAAATATTCAAACCCAAAGATCAGAGTCTTTCAAAGATTTATATTCCTCTATTTTGAACATAGAAATACACAATGTTCCTCGCCTATAAAAGGAGAGACACTGAGCTAAAAAATGATGCTTCCAACCCATAATAAGGAGTTCATGTTTCTCTGAAGAAATAGAGATATTAAAGAAAATCTCTAGTTTTAAAAAGGTAGAGTTCCATGTATCCTAACTACGTGAAGTATTGGTGCCACACATCTCTAGCGCGAAGTACTCCCGCACATCCCTTGTGAGAAGGAGAAGTACAAACCACCCTGAATCTTGAAATAAACTGAACACGTGATAGGTTCCATCGAACCCTATTCGTGCTTCATGCATGAAGATCCTTCAACAAGCACACAACAAGTGCTACACACCCTTGTGATACTTTGTGATGGTACCCGATATGTGAGCCTCATTTTCTCCACAAATATAAGTAAAGGAATTCATAAAGGGATAGTGTACAAATAAACTTCCCTTGGAGAAGAAGAAGGGACCCAAGGAACTTTGTGTTCAGATATGGAAGAAAGAAAGTGCATGCATGATGCACATTCATGAATATGCATGATCTGAGATACCCGAACAAACCAAAGGTTGGATCACAACCATTCAGGCTTGAATAAGAGTTTATCTTTGACACACACATTACATATGAAATGGAATGAAATAAATAAGATATTGTGTGTGTGCTTGTGAAGAATAAATAAGGAAGTGAGAATAAATAGATAGAGAGAAGGGGTAAGATTGCATGCATTCATGTATTCCCATGCATACATAAAGAGACTTAAAGGAAGAATTTGTGTCTGTGCAGATTGGGTAAAGAAAAATAGAGAGAGATTGCATGTGAATGAAAAACTCTCATTCAATCTAAAAGATTTAGGATATTGTGTGTCTGGGATTACCAGAAAGATAATATGCATACATGCAATTATTCATAATCACATTCATGTGTTTCAATTCACATGATTCCAAGTGAAATGATACTTACTGTTTGAATAATATCATAAGTTTATGTCATATTCCATGAAAACAAGGATGTTGTTTTGTGCATTTAGTTATTTAACTAAAGAAAAATAAATTGAGATATCTAAATACAACAGGTATTGGATCTCATACAATCCTTGAATGATGTATATGAGAATTGAGACTGAATCCACATAGAGTTAAAGAAGATATTTTATCTGATTTTACAGTGTTTGAGGACTCAAAAATACTGACAGAGCTAACAAAGTGTATGATCATTCTTTCCTATCAATTTTATTGAAGAATTCGTTTCCATCCCTTTCACACATAAAAGTGTGCCCAGGTCTTCATCTGAAGAAGAATGAATTTCCTCAGAAGTGTTGTCACTGAGAACTGATAAGAAAATCGATTAGAGTTATTGAAAAATGCCAACGAAACTTACCAAAGGCTGTTAAAGATTGTTGAAGATATTTAGAGGAATGTTTGATTCAGAAAGCTCATGATGGGGGATCAGAAGATCCATCCACAGTGAATCAGGAATCATCTCTTGTGAAGTCTATGAGGAAGATGTCTTCAGTGTGACACTGAAGCATGCCAGTGGGACTCTTGTAACACTGTGGGAATTAGTATAAAGAACCTCCTGTGGGACTCAGGAGAGATATAGTGAGACTCTGTATCGACCATTGTAATTACTCATCTGATTATAGTATAGAATCTATGTTGGATAGAATTACCAACACAGCATGGGGTGGTTTTTCGAATCGAACCTTGTAAAGCCTTGTGTTCAGTGCCTTTACATTAACAAAATTGTTTTAGGTATGAATGAGAGACACAAGAAGATTGGATCAAGGATTTTACTAGCCATATAGTTTTAATTAAAATGAATCAATTAGTAAAAAGATTTAAAGGGTTCAATAATTCACCCCTACCCCTCTCTATGATTCTCACTAATCTGGGAACTTTAATTGGTATCAGAGGGATAGTTGCCTCTAAAAGATAGAAGGGAGTATTTATGAAGTGTAGTTTCAAGAGATGAGTGAGAAACCTCAAATAGAGATATCTGTCAATACTCAAAATAACTGAAAGAATAAATAGGAGAGGATGATGAAGAATAAGCTTACTTCTAATTGGAAGACACCTTCTACTAAAGGTAATCTAGAATCTACAAAATGGGATAATACTTATTATTCATATGATAATGTCTATAAAATATATGATGATATATCAATTATATATCTTCAGACTAAACTCAAATATCATCTAAATAATGTCCCAATAGAAGTAGCAAGACATATTTCTATAGGAATTAGTACCCTTCAAGATGAAAATATACAGCTAAAAGAATAAGTTGATGCCATGGAAGATGAATTGGCTAAAAGGTTTGGCATATCCAATACTCCCACAAAACATGTTAAAGAAAAGGTAGAAACAAATTGTCTTTGAAATGAAATAATTGTTGAAGTTATTGAATAATTTCAAGGAATTTTTGTGAGTACTTATTTGAGATAGTTTTTTTTGTAGCATTCCATGCATTTGAAAAGTTTCCCAAAGTCTCTATGGTTGTAAAATATTCTCAACTAGAAGAAAAGTACAACAAGTTAAAGGATCTTGACATATCTTTGCACAATAAAGAAATGTGCATAAAGAAAAAATGACAAAGATGAAGTAGAATTTTGGAATAAATTTGAGATTAGTTGAGGATGGGAAGAACTCCCTCAACATGAAGTGTTTATATCTGGAGGGGAAATCGAAGAATCAACAATCACTCCAAGTTGGAACTTCCCAAACAACTGAAAGAAGATGTGTTGCCACTCTAGTTTTCATTGAGGAATATGGTTACAAGAGGAATATCAAATAATTCTCTAATCCAATGGAAACATCCTTCAAGAAGAAGGTATCCCATAACCTAGTTATTTCAGTTTCTACTAATGATGTTACATCTACAAGTACAGTTTCAAATGTAAAATCTGGGAAGATATGGATTAATAAAAATGTTAATACATACATAAAAATTTCAATGATGGATATTGGTATGATTAAGAAGAACAACACCCAAATGGATGCTCCATATAAAGAAGGACAATTCTAGAAACAAGAAAGCACTGAATCTAGCCATAAAAATATTACAAGAAATGGAAGGATATTTATGGGATACTCTTGGTGTTGTTGGAATTTTGGGCATCAGGACAATGATTTCAGGAATAATATTTCATCATATGAAAATTATGTAAGGTATTAATTCAAGGAAATTATATGTGAATAAATGAATTATCATGAAAATAAAATGAAAAAAACATAGATGAAGAAGAATCTTTCTATCAAGAACAGATTTGAATATCTTGAAGACATTTGTGATAATTGCAACATAAGTGGTCATAGTTATGATGAGGGCCATTTTAGTCCTACCATGACTCATAAATATGTTGATAATAATTATAGACCACAACAAAGGCTGGAATAACCAATAGGGATGAAAATTCTTCCATTGGCAATATAAAAAACTATGAAGTCAGAAAAGTAGTGAATGAAATTGTTCCAAAAAAAATTTCAAGCAGGATTCCAATAATTTAATCTCAACCAAGAAAAGATACTTATACTATGGAATGAAATTTCATACCATGGTTCACTATAAACAAGACATGTAAATGAATGCAAGAAAGATAAAAATAAAAGAAGAATCAATCTAGAAGAAGATGGGATTGACTGACGACATTCCTAAATATAATCTTAATAAGTTTCCTAAGAAAGGTAACATGAATACAATGATGAATCCATGTGGAAGTTCCAAATCAAAAAATGGTAAGGAGTGTTTGGTTATCTGGAATAATCAATTGAAAATTAATAAAGAATTGAAAAGAGATGCTTGATTAAGTACTAGATAAAACAATGGAAAAGGGGAAACATGTCATTCTATATGAAGGAGAATTCAAATTTCATGATAGGTTGTCAGCACATGATAACCCAAGTAGACATAGAGTTGATTTACTAAAGGTTCTTTGCTATGTGATCCATGTGAAATCATAACTCACTCCGAAATATTCACGTAGATATTACTTAAAGGAAGGATGACATGTTTTTCAACAAACCCCACTACACCTTTGCATTTGGTTTCCAATAAGGGGGAGAAAAAACTAGCGCAGAAATTTACCCTTACAAAGCGTTCTTATGTGATATTGACAAAAAAATACAAATGGGGAGATTGAAGTATATAATAGTTGAATTTGTTGTCAATGATAAGTACATATGTGAATAAAATTTATTTATGAAGATGTTGGTGAATCCTTCAATAATGTTTTTTGATTCAATGCATCGAATGCTACACATGATGTATTCTCCAAGATGATACAATTCATACGATTGTTGAGATGGTCATATGTTCCAATACATGTGTCACTAGATGACACTTTGTTACACCATTTGAATAAGGGAATGAAATAATTGGATGCATGACGAACGTGGAAGATCCATCCAATGACTTCTAATTGGATAAAGGTTGTTAATTGGATAAGGATTGTGAACAAAATTAGACAATTGCTTGAGCCAATCCTCAAACGCCAAGACATGTCTTTATACGAGAACACATCACTCGGAAAAATAATTCCATGAATTATGCTTTAAATCATTAGGTTAAGGAGATTTCCATGCATGATATATTATCAAATAAAAGGAAGAATATAAAAGATATTGGATTAGTTAATCCAAGAAGAAAATAAGGATGATGTTTCAAGATGAAGAAGAGAGGAGGAAAGGATTGGTATTCAAAGGTGGAACGTTATCATTGTTAAATTTTGTGTTTTAGAAATTTTTATTCTATCCATCAAAAAAAGGACCATCCATGTAGGCTAGCTTAATCCCTATCCCAAATTCATATACGGGACCCGAGGTACTACCGTGCATAAAGAGAAGGCCCTAGAAGACTACCCGCAAGATGAATAGTACAACATGCCATTTACAAGCCCACAAAATCATGAATGGTGGTCAAACCATGTGATAGGGTGCATAATGGGCACCATTAGTGCACCCGAGGAGGATAGAGTGGGCACAAAAGCACGTCTGTAGAACACAGGTGCGGGGTGTCACTAGGAGAGTGGGAAGGAGGATTCTAAGAGTTGGCTGCTATGACTTGATAATTAAACTGTGAGAATTCCTCTATCAAATTTAATGTGGGATGGAAATAAAAACCCACGAAGCGATTTCAGTAGTTTGATGAATCATAGAAGGTCCACTGTCTGATCAATAATGGGATCAATCACACAAATCTGGGCCATCAATCTAATCTTTGCAGTTTGGAATTGAAGCAGGGCCATCTGATCTCCTCCACCAAGATTTTCTTCATCCCTCGGACATCCCATGATGCTCCTGCACCACCTACAAACCAATGATAAAGCCAAACACCATTATGATCACTTCTTCCTCCAAATAACCTCCATTTAAGCCCATTTAGATCATCTAGACATGACAATACTCATGCCTGAAATCTCATTTTCATGTATATGACGAAATGAAGATTCTAAGGAAGATGAGGCACACAAAGCTGCTGAGGCTATGAAGAAAGATCCATGATAGGTCTTCCATGGAGAATATGATTTTCATGAGTTTGAAAATGAAATCATGTGAGGATTTCACTGATAATTAAGTATTCCACATTGAAGAGAAACAAACTGATATATTCAGGAAATCTTATCTCGCGTTTGAAATATTCAAACCTGAAGATCATGGGCTTTCAAAGCGTTGAATTCCATAGATTTGAATGTGGATATACGTGTTTTCCGCACCAATAAAAGGAGAGGAATTGATCCAAAAAATGTTTTTTCCATATCATAAGATTTATCTCTTATTTATGAGAAGAAAAAGAGATAAATTGAACATCTTTGGTTCATGAAAGGCAGAGATATATAGATCCTACCTACTCAAAGAAGAGGTGATGTGCATCCCTTATCCAAATGAGTCATGTGCATCCCTTCCATGAAGCAGAAGCACGAACCACACTGGTTCATGAATGAAGCGAAACATGTGATAGGTTCTATCAAACCCTATTCATACTTCATGCATGAAGAAGCTTCTGAAAGAAGAAAAATGGTGCTATGAACCCTTCTGATACTTTGTGAAGGTGCCCAATCCGTGATCCTCTATTGTTTCCCGAAGAGAACAAGATGAGTCATAATGGTAGATTGTACAAATACACTACCTTTGGAGAAGAAGAAGGGACTCTAGGCACTTTTTGTTCAATTGAGGAGGAAATAAATTACATGCATAATGCACATGCATGCATATGTATGATTTGAGATACCCAAACAAGCCAAAGGGTATATCAAACCCATTTGGGTTTAAACAGGACATAATCTTTTACACACACATAACATACAAAATGGAATGAAATAGATAAGATATTTTGTGTGTTCTTATGAAGAAGAAATAAGTATGTGAGAAGAAATATAAAGAGAAAATTGGAAAGAGTGCATGCATTCATGTATGCCCATTCACACGAAAAAGACACTTAAAGGACGAATTTGTGTGTGTGCAAATTGAGTAAAGAAAAAGAGAGAGACAGTGCATGTGAATGAATCAAACTTGTTGAATCTGAAATTTTCATGATACTATGTGTATGGGTTTACAAGAAATATATTATGCATACATTAAATAATACATAATCACATGCACATGTGTCAATTAAGATGATTCCAAGTGAGATATTCCTTAGTGTTTGAATAAACACATAAGTGTATGAGATTATTGCCAAGAAAAAAGGAGAAGTTTTAGTTAATTTAGTTATTTCACTAAATATAAATAAATTGAGATATAAAAATACCATAGGTATTGGATATCATGAAATCCATGCATGAAGTAAATGAGAATTTAGATTGAAGCCAGACAGAGTTAAAGAAGATCTTTTATCTGAGTTTATAGTGTTTGAAGACTTAAGAAGATAGACAGAGCTAACATAGTGAAAGATCATTCATGTCTATCAAGATTCTTGAATATGTATTGTTCATCACTTGCACAAATACAAATATATTGGGGGGAAATGAATTGTATCGCCACGTGGAGATGGTAAGACATACGTACGTATGAGTGATACATTGACTTCTTGTTTGATGGGAAATGGAATGTATAATTTTTTGTTAAATTTCATAATAAAATGTTATAATATATAGGATTCTAAATTTATTATTTTTTATAGATATCATATATTTAGAGTCATTATATAATATTAGAAAAATATATTGATTGGTTACATAAATTAACTCATCTTCAAAAAGGATCCATTATATCTCTTCTAAATGTCTATAGAGTCTAACTATTAAAAACACCTCAAACATTATAATATGGTTAAGGAAGTGGAGATTTTTTTGGAATAATATCCAAAATATTGTAATATAAAAGTATTCTTTAAATTATTGAATTTAGTTTCTTATGTGTAAAGGATAAAAATCACATGATCCAATATCATTTTTCACCTTTTACAATAATTTCATTATATTTGTAATATTATTTTTTACACTTAATTACACATTTTAACATTATCCATTGTAATATAAATTAATAAAGTTATTATTAATATTGTCCCAAAATAAAAGGTAAAACTTTAATAAATTTAGTACTTATAATTAAAATTATTTAATCCATTTAAAAAAATTAAAAACTTAATATTGGATAAAATTATTCTAATATTAATCACATAAATGTGGTAAAAAACAAGGGTTTTTAATGGAAATTGTTCAAAATATTGAAATGTTTTTCATTTTAATATTCAATGTGAAATTTATTCCAATGACATGAATTAGATTAACTCAATAAATATATATATAATTGAACTTTTTTTCAAATAAACTATATAATTTTACACTATAACATTCTTAGATGAAAAAGTTTTTTTCAATTTAAATTTAATGTTTTCACTATTCATATCTACATGATACTTATGAGAACAATACAAAATTCCCTCTAAATAAAATTCTGAAATCCTGATTTGTAAAAATTATTTTATTTTTTAAAATACAATTTATAAAATTTTAAAAATATAGTATTAAAAAAATTCCCAATTAAAAGGTGATATAATATATTTTAGAAAAATAGATATTTAAAGACTTGAAATGGATTTATTTTTATATCATGTATACACGGCACTTAGGATTAATATTAATCATGATATTGAATATTATTTATATACATATTGATATGTTATTAATATAATCCATTAATATGGATTTTTTTATTTTGTTGTTACAAAACACAATTGTTTATGCTTGAGTAGTTTTTCAAAAAATGATTTCCTTTTAATTCCAAAAGGGTTTTACATGAGTAAACCATACATTTATAATTTAGTTAATCCTATTCATTCCAACTAATCTAATAGATAGATTATAACTTTTTTTAGATAATTAATGTATTTAAATGTAGTTTCATTGAAACTTAGTATTTCTTGTCATGCAAGCTATGCTAGTGTTATGTATAACAAAAGAGATCAACATAATAAATTAATATAAAAAATCATTTTCATAAAAATATCGGGGTGTTACAAGAATCATATGAATGAATTACTGACATGTTTTTTAAATAAAACATTATTCAAAAAATAACTATATAATTACATATTTTTTATTCATAAATTAAAATATACCTACGTAATAATTTAAAATTAATAAAATCCTAAAAAATAATTTTCAAAAAAGAATCCTATATAAAATATAAAATTTTAAAACATTAAGAAAAAATAGTTAGTCTGATTAAAAAAAATTAACATTAAATAAATTTTACATAAAATAAAATATATATGTTTTCCATACATTAAATATAATTTTCATACTTCGATGTTGGGTACAATTTTCATTTGTATAAGACTCGACATAATTGAAAATATATAATAATAGTGAATGATATAAGTTTAAAAAACAGAATATTTTGATATAAAACATGAAATAATTAATATAACTAACCATATCAAATTCATTCATCAAAAAATTAAGATTATATCAATCATAAATATTATAAAAAATAACTTCATTACAATATTCCTTTTTTATGTTGACACTATGGTTAGGAATTATTTATTTTAAATCATAAACTGATAAATATATATAAGAATAAATATCTAATATCAAATATAAATGATATATATGAATAATAAAATATTGTTGAAATTATTTTTCTTTTATAATGACAATTAATCATTTTTTATGAATTTTCAAGAAGTGTATTTTCATAAATCAATACTCCAATCATGTATAAACAATAAAATTTTTGAAAATTGAATTTATAAAGAGTGATAAAGATTTATTTTTTAACAATCTGATAAATGATTTATACACTCAACCTAATGAACTATAATTATGTAAATGACAACCATATAAAATCAAAGATAGTAAACCAAATAAAAGAATAAAATAACTGGTGTAGATACTCATTTTATTAAAATTAATGAATAGTTTAATAAATAGTAATTTAAATCATAATTATTTATAAAAATATTGTATAGATGAACTCTAAATAAGTGTATGTTAGACTTTTATATACAACAAGGATTCACTAAAAATATACAATAAAAATGATTGTTATTTTATTAAAAATTAATATCTTGATATGAAATTTAAAATAACTAATTTAACTAACCTTATCAAATATAGCCAATGACCCAGTTGTTATTATCTCATAAATGAATTTTAAAATATAATAACCTACATTTCACACAACTTTTTTGATGATGACACGATAGTTTTTAATCATTAACTACAAATTAAAAATATATGTATATATATATATCTGAAATTAATTATTATCTAATAAAAAATTTGTTTTATGTTACATCAATTCCTTGGATTTCAATTTTTTATTTATCGAAATGTGATATTTTTCATACATTTTCTCTACCGAAAATTTTCATATAAATAATCTATCAAAACATGTGTAAAGATTCATTGTTAAAAATTTGGTGAATTTAAAAAATAATATGACTTACCCATCTAAATGTTGATAAATTTTATATGAACACCACATTATAATAATAACACTTAATATAATGTTCATTAATTTAAAATTAATATGTGTTACATCAGATTTACTATAGAATATAAAATGTTTGAAATTAATGACATTAAAATTATTATTATTTCTAATTTATATTAGTCATCGTAACCATAAATAAATAGAAAAAACAATAACCCATTCTTTTTATTTGATTATATCCCAAATCTTTATAGAAGAATAATATATGTATTCACATATTGTATAGTCATTGAAATGAATTATGTATCTATAAGACAATAACACATGGTCTCATTTTAAATAAGAATATTGTATTGAAAACTAATTAAATATGAAATTTATTAAGTCAAATGAAATCAATATTATTTATAGAATAAAAAATATACACATCAATTTACTTATATTAAAATAAATCTAAAATAACTTAATTATAAGATTATACAAAATAATTATGTCTTGGATATGTTTTTTGAATATTCTCAACATATAGTCTTTTTAACATATATAATTCATCTTCTAAAACTAAAAATTATAAAACATGGAATAATAAATCAGGTATAATATTTTTATCTCTCCAAAAATCTCATAAGTATTTTAAATTTTTTTTTCTATAGAATTTTGTTTAGTTATTCCTAATTATTTTTATTTAATATAATATTATATAAAAAATATTATCGAATACATTATATGGAATTTTCATTAAATTTAATTAATATTTTAAAAAAATATATACCTCATATTTATGATAATGAAGTAGATTTATCGGATAAATTACAAAATGGCTCATACAATCTCCATCTCTAGTAACAAACATGTTAGTAAATGACTGTAGGTTATTTGGATAAATATTACCATTTTCTGAAATTAATATATATCCAAAGTACATTGTATTTTTAATTAATTAATCCAAAATAAAATTTATTATTTTTTCAGATACAATAATTTCATGGTGATCACCAACATATAACTCAAAGTATTAGGAAGGGACCAAATGAAGAGGTTGAGTATCAGAGAATGCTAGTCTAGTAGGCTAGTCATCTCATCTTGGTTGGGAATGAATGAAATATTATGAAATCTTATACTTTTTTAATCTATATCATTGTATTTATCTTTAAGATAATAGTTAATTTTTCTACTTCACACTATATTCCATTTTCCATTATGTGTGTGTCGAGTTGGAGGAGAGAACATGACCTCTTCTAAACCACTACTAGATTGATCTCTTAATTCATAAATATATATATCACCATTTTATCCTCCAATAAAATGAAACCCTTTACATTATAACATATGAGTCTATACATCAGGGACCTGGATCAATTGATGAGATCTCCTAAAGGATTGTTATATATAAATTTACTACAATGAGATGAGGTAATATAAATTAAATATAATAAATAAAATAGTTATAATACCATTAATGATTCATATAGTCAGTTGGAAAATTATTTCATTCATGTATCTTAATCTAAAAACATATACAAAGTAAGGGGTTTAATTCAATAACATCCATAAAATATAACATTTTTCAATTTTCTTATAAAATATCTCCTTAAAAAATGCATTAACGGCAGTAATATTTTCTTCATTTCAATTAATCAGTAAATATTGAATTACATATATAATAAAATAAATTAATATTAGTAACATCAAAAATATAATATTCTAAAAATGAGAAAAGGGTAAATCAATTTAGATATTTACCTATTCAGGACACCGAAAGATACTCTATCACCATCTTGTTAATTTGTTTCCCATTATAATATAAAATGGTAATCCTAAAACTTTATTGAATGGAGAAATATCTAGTAAATTTTGTTGAATTATGTTGTCTTGGATTACTATTATCATAAAACATAATACGTAATATATGTTATCTATAACAAATTAAATCTTTTGGTAAACATGTAATCCTATATTCACCAACTCTAGAAATTATTTTCTCTATAGAAGATGGATAAAACACCTCCATATTAGGTGAATTCGTAGTAATTAAATTAATTTTTATAATTAAGTCATTTTCTCTAATTAAATAAATATATAACTGATTATTTAATAAAATTAAAAAATATTCATACCTCACTTAATTTTCTTGATCTGCTATGTATTTATTTGGAATAAAAAATATAATAAAAATTTGTTTGCCTATATATTATTTGAATTTTAAATACTTAAAAATAACAAGTAAAAATAATAATTATCAATAAAAATAAGAGTGAAACATGTGTACATTTTAAAAAAATTACATCATGACTCAAAATGAAAAAATATTCAAGTTACATAATAAAATAAAAAACATAATTCAAAAATGATAGAATCATTCCTTAAATTAATTATCATAGTTACAAAAAAAATTTATATGCATAAATTAATCATAAAGAAAATGATATAGGTCATGTTTTTTTATCAAATGATATTTATCCATAACTATTAAATATATAATTCTATATAAATATCATATAATAGTCAATATCTATATAATTTAACATCGAATTAATAAAAAAAAATTGTACACATGAATTTTTTTAATATAAAATAAAATATAAATATTGCAAGAATAATTTAGTGAAAAATTAATTATTGTACCATATCCCTTCAGTATGAAAATTTCATACATCATGAACTATGCATGAAATCCAGTCGATTTTTATCATCTAAAAAGTTTATAATGGATGAAGAGGAATCATTCAAATTCATAACATCAATCAAATATTCATCTAAAAAATTAATTCCTCTCAGTTGAAAAAAATTAACCATTGCTCTTTTGATTGATCAATGACCTAAAATACCATCATTTCATGTGACTTTATAATAAGTCCCTCTACATTAGATGTAAATATTTTCAAATAAACCAATGTAAAACCATAATCATCATCTTTCACACACCTATTTCTATAATACCAGTTAAAAATAAACACTTTGACTCAAATTATTTACATTCAACGTGTTAAATATCCACAAGGACGCCAAAAAAGTTTTTTGATGAAAAAATCAGGTTTCTATATTCTATAATTGAGAAATGACTTTCTTCGCAGTGAACATTACCCCACAATTTAAATGGTGTTCAGGTGATCCTATTTTTTTTATTAAAACTCTGCACTCATTAATATTGAAACTAGAACAGGTCATCACATTAAGAGATTATCTCGATTACAATAATTTCAATAGTTACAACTCAGATATAACTATGATGACATTTTATTTAAACCATCAAACTATTGGCTTTTTATGATCAATAATTAACCACTATTAATTTAATTTTAGATATCATACCTTTAATAAAAAATATTCTATGATATATATGGTTTAACCTCATATTTGTTATACAAAATGTATATATGTTTACACATTACTTCATTACATAGAATAGAAATTACCTTCAATCCTTGAATGCCTCTACAATCACTATCAATTACCATATGCTCAGATATATTGAAACCAATTTGTTTCACATGATAAAAATAATCATTATAAATCTCAATCACATCTTAGGATTCATATTTATAGAAAAATAGATTTGTACTTTATATGAGTATTTTTATCATATCCCTTATATATTTTCATATATCTATAAAAAACATACTTCCTACATAAATAAATTGTCCTACATTTCATTACCTTATGCCCCAAATGAATTAATATATGGTTAATTATTTCTAAAAATCATTTATTGGAAATACATTTTTAGTTAAAAAAATTTAAGAGGTTCTATAATCTTTAACATATATAACAAATTTGGTTTTTTTAAATGGATTTAAGTAAAATTAAATAACCAGATGATATTCTCTCTGACATGTGTCATTAATATACCACATAGCTGGATTGGTAGTTGTTGTTTTATTAGTACATACCATACCTGGGATTTGGTACATATTATTTTAGAATTTTTCAGTGAAAAAATGATTCAAATTTGAGGAATATTCACTAGAAACATCAAAATGACAAAGAAAATGAAAAAAATATCATCATTTCAGGCATTTCTAATCTGTGAAAAGATAGAGGTAAATGTGTTATGTTTTCTTTCATATTGAAAGATAACTGTTAACATATTCCCATTTATAACAAGTCTCATGTGGAATTCAACTGATTATTTTTATATACATTTAAATATAACAAATTTCCAATAAAACCGTCACATATTTTTTTCATAACATGAATAACATCACAGTTTTTGTTTTTCTCTAATAATATCAAATATGTTAGCTTGAAAAAAATATAATGCTTATTAAAGAAATTTTTTCAATGAAAATAACATCATTTCATTGAAAATGTGAAAAAATATTTTTCACTATGTCGTAATATTATTGAATTAGGAATCAGTGTCTAGGAATATTATATTCCAATTATAGTTAAATAAAATTTTCTAACTGGGATTAAGATAATCAATTTATAAAAGTCATTGATGTCCCACCTATATTATCATTTTTGAAATCTACAATGGATAATATGAAATATCTTCTTCACAAGTTATATACACATTATTTCAAATAAACTATATCAAGATATGATTGCATATTCTTGAAAGTCATTTATAGATATGATTATCATAGTACACAAAAGAAAAAAATCATTCTTATATGCCTCATATATTGTAAAAAAATTATTCCGTAAAATTATCAAACCATCAAAAAATAGAGAAAGATACACATCGATATCCTTTCCTGGTTCTTTGGTCCATAAATCAATAATGTTATCAATTTTTTTTTATTCATGAATATTTTTTGGTGAATATATTAATTTACCAACAAAATATATCATAAACTATATTGGTTACATTGGATTTGATATAGATTCATTCTATCAGGGGAAATTATATTTTTTGGAGTTGTAAATCATCTTTCAAAATGAATAATTTATTTATCAAATCTCATCTAATGTAGTGTTCGGGAAGGGTCATGTAACTTATCATAAAAATTTCACAAACCTATATTTTATATTAACATTTTTACATCAACTGTACTTGAAAATAAACACTTCAAATAAGTAATTGATATATAAAACTAAATTTCAATAGTTTCATGTTTCATACTGGAATATAAAAAAGAAATCTGAGTTTAAATGTTGGATTTATTTGATTGAATTATTATAAAGATTTATTTTGAGGTACTAAATTGATTTTCAAGGAGGTTTGATTTTATTAAATAAAATTGTATACTATTTGAATATTTCATCCATATTATTGTATGATGACCCTCATTTATGGATGTTTGATAAACATTAACTTTCCTTCATATACAAGACAAAATAATTGGGGAATGCATGTCACATTTTATACCACAATCCCATTTGGGAGAATATTTTATTTGTCTTATAATTCGAATAAGGATGCATGTTTCCATATGTAAGTAGATCTTTTAAAAGATCATGAAACTCAGTGAATGTTTTTTCACTCCACCTATTTATGGAATTAAGGTTAATATTATTAGAACTACTAATAAAACTTTATATTTAGTTAATTCTAAGAATAATGGTTTCTCAAAATCTCTATACAATCATTTATCAATTGCTTCTTTTTCGATGGATTTAGTGCATAAATCATGAATTATTCAATCAATACCATCCAATAACTCGTTCTAAGTATTTTCATCAACCTGAGATGTTGAATTAACTTTTATTTCCCCATCCCAGATCCAATGTGTGTAATTATTTCTAAAACAATAGAAAATATGTTGACCCTTAAGTTATATAGAAATTAAATTTCTCATATTCAGTCACATCAACCACATATAGAAAATAATCTATTTTTTGAAAATTTCATTTAGTAAATTCCAAGAAAATAAACTACAAAATTTTCATATTCATTACTGGTTATTTGTAAATTTATCAAACTAGGATCCATTAAATACGTATGATGAAATTTAAATAGGTCAATATATTAAAACATATCAAAGTTTAAATATATATATATATATATATTTCATAAAAAAATTATCTAAATTATTATTGATAAGGTGGGAAATGTTACTGATTATTAAAAATCAAATGAAAAATAAATTACTCAATGCAATTATTTTCTTTAAATTATAATTTTTAAATAATTTTTAATGATCATATTAATTGAATATGGTTAATTTTTTCAAGTTCATGTATATTTTTTTAAGGTCTATTAGTAAAAAAACTATTATTTTTCCATGATAATTCAAGACTTACATCAATATTCCACTTTAGTTAACCTATAATAAAAAACATTAAACATAAATTATTAATTTTCATTATCATAAACAATGTTAAATTTTATATGGTAAAAATATAGGTCAAATTATGTATTGACTATAGTAAGAAGAAAATATAAATAACATATTGATTAAAATATAATTGAACAATATGTTAATATGGAAGGTAATTCAATTAAATATTAATTTTCACCACAAAATAATATGAAATAATGTAGAGAAAATTATGATTTTGAGACATTAGGTTGTACATACACATGGGTAATGTTTATTTTTCTCAATGATCATTATGTAATGGAGGTAAATAATATATTACAAATGAAGAATTATTATAATAGCCTAAATATGTAATTATTTTTTAAAATTTACTTATAAATATCATACATGGGGTTGTATGAGGAAATTAAAATCACATCGCTTCATGGGGGTGGTAGTATACACATACATAAAGTATGTTATCATATTTCAGTTAAAGAAAATATACAACATAAAATGGTATATTATAATTTCATAATGATACAATATGTCATAAACATCATAATTATTTCATGTGTATCACATATATTGGTCCTCATTGTCTTCCATCTAATTTATTATTGAAAAATGAATCACATCACTTTGTGAGGTATTAATCCACCGTGAAAATGATCAATGATATCACTTCCCCTATGAAATTGAAATTAAAAATGAATATACAATATATGGACTAAATAGATATAATTATGTTTTAATTTCATATATATATATATCTATATATTATATATCATGTTACCGAACTATGAGAGGACTTAATGATGAAATGAATGATATCAATTCTTGAGGTGGTAGTCTTCCGTACACATGAATAATAATTTTTTAACCCATTTAATGGATGTGAAGACCATTTAAGTTCAGTAACATATCATAAAATCATATCAATATATGAATAATACATAGGCTATTAAATTTGAATGGTTTGGAAATAATTGAAGGATGTGGGAGAATAAATAAAATAAAAACACTCATCAATGAATGATACCTCTTCTTTGGGTAACGTACAAATATTTTCACCAAAAGTATTTCAATGTGTGGTATTCTCCTGATATAAAGATTATAATATGTGGGGAGGGAATTTTGTAGGAAATTGGTGAAAGGTAATGGGAAAACTAAAAGGAAAAATATGTTTGAAAAATGGAGGATAGAGGGTGAAATTTTTTAAATGAGGTGAGTATCACACTTGTAATTTTTTGAAATAAAAATTTTTACCAAAGTTTTTATGCTGAAAAATGGATCCAAAATGATGTATTATTGTTAACTGGGTAGTATAAGGTATAGGTATTCCTATAAAATATATTTTAGTCATGTTTTCATGTCTTATTATTCAAACCATTTTAATTTAATCTCTATGAAAACACATTTTTATCGTAACAATGATAATAAATTTTTTATTATTTTATTCATATTAGATAAGATTAATTATTCTGATTCAAAAATTGAATCCAAAAAGTTTTCATTGGGCTCATTCATAAAAATTAAGACTCATAATTTCAAACTATGTAGTTGAGGATATGTTTTTCGTAATTGATGTGATTAAAATCATCCCTTATGATTAAATGTGATGTACTATAATCCTTTTTCTTCAGAGGTAGTTCTGGATTATTTATAATTGAATTTCATGTACACATTTTATTGTATTTTAATTTATAAATTTTTTTATTTAAATTATGAATCTATCTAATTTTGGAATATTTTGACATGTTTTATGTTTTTTTAGGAAAAAACATATATATAAAAATGGAATTAATTTTGGTGAATAAGGGAGCTAAAATACACATTACACCATGAGAGAAGCAAAGCAACATGTCACCAGATTTTTGAAGATTGAAGAAGCAGGAAGACTAAAGAAGAATGATTACATGTCCTGTAATGAGAATTTTGGTCATGATATTGTTCAAATAAATATTTTGATAGGAAAAGTTGTGAAGAGGTTATATGCTGTTAAAGGAAGTTCACTTCATGAGTTCTAATTACGTGTCATGAGTCAAAAAACCAAATATATGAACAATATTCACGCAAGATTTACAGTTATTCAAAAGATGTTGGTATCAGATTTTACAACCTAAAAATATGTTACACATCATGTACTTTTCAGGAAATATATTAATATATAGATATGATATATCTATAATGGAGAATGTTTTTTTTACCAAAACCCCTATAAATACACCCTTGTCTGTGCCTTTGAAGGTATCCCACTACAGACCAAAACCTGAAGTGAAGCATATATTCCCTTTCATAGTTTTTTCTTTCTTTTCATTATACATTGATTTTCATTAATTCGTTACACTTATTCTATCATATCTAGGATATGGGTGTAGACCTACAATGTGCTAGGGTGATATATGTATAAGGTGGAAGGTGAGATGGATTTATTTCATTTTAATTATTCATTTTTTTTTGTTGAAATTTATTATTTACCATCAATACAATTTATTTTTATTTTATCCTGGCCATTAATAATTTAATTGAAATGAAAATTTCATACTGTACCACTATAAACCCTATGATGGAATTACCATTGTCAACATTATGGGAAACTAGGTTTAAAATTATTATCATCACAAACATGAATCAGCAACACACTAAATTATTGTACCAAGGGAAATATGGTATTTCCATATTGAGGAGGATATACCATGAACATTGGATCTACATCGTCGCACATAAAAAACCAATCATGAATTAATCAGCCTATTTTTTAAAATACAATTGCACCTGAATCACGATATTATAAAACCCCAAAACACATTCAAAATCTGTCACCAAAAAATTCAATCTACATTGATTTCATATTCTTCTTTTGTTAAATAAATCAAAAAAAACTTTACCCACCTACTTCAAAAACGTAAAAGAATTAAATATTTTTAAATTCTAATTAAAATAATTTCACAATCTCTATGGACAAATCATGAAATTTCCTAATACTATATTCTTATGTCACTGGGTAGAAATTTTTGTGTTTCATAAAAAAAATTTATAGAACCATACAGAATAAATGAGACACTGTGGGACTATATATTATCATACAATATAACCCTTTCATTGATTCATTTATTTGTATAATACCCAAACTCCAATAATAAGAAATAACATAGTATGGATATTTCATTTTTTTCCTCTCTCTGTTAATTTCATTGACTAGCCTCTTTGTGTCAAATCTACACTCTATTTCTTGATGACTAGGCTTCACTAAATTGTAAAACACTCATATTCACTATAGAAATACATGTATGTATTTTATCTCAAATTTATGGAATGTAGGTGAAAAAAATGTATTTCCACCATGTTTTTTTAATGTTCTCATTATACTCGATATTCTTTTTTTATCAAAATAATTGGTATGGTTATAATTTCATGTTTCTATTTATAAATTAAGATCATTTTGAAGTAATTATTTATATCTTCTAATGTATCTTAAATCAAATACAAATTGCATACATGAAATTAAGCCACCAAATAAGCAATCCATTTTTATTTGAGATTTTTAATTAAACCTTTTGAATACTTTGAATGTCATTGAAAATTAGAATTGTGGGTACACATATATTCACCATCCTTCTATTTGAGATCAACAAAAAATTTCTCAATACTTTTATATAGAATATGAGTTTACAAAATATTTAAAAATATCCTCTTAAACACATCACATTCCATGGATACATTTACCTCCTCTTGATTTTTATTATTAATAATGTTCCACCATTTATCTCATTCTCCATCAAATAATTCGTTGATTAATTTTTTTTCTTATGATATAAACAGTGGATAATGGAAAATAACTTATTAGTGGTATTTATTCATTTATTAGTGAATATTGGAATAGTGGAACAACAAAAACACGGTTGATTATGCCTCATGTAGGAAACAACATAAAGGTGTTCCCTCCTATTCCCATGTGATATTTTAACAAGGTTCATAGCCTATTAATGTTGTGTTAGCATAGAAACATTATTTTTTATTCAAGCCACCACAATGTTTGGTTTCAATGGGGAATGAGTATTTAATTTTCTATCAAAATTTATAATAAAAAGATTATTTAGTTTCCATTCAAAGAGTAAATATAGAATAATATGGTGAGGAATAATAATTTTGATGAATTTTATTTTTAAATGTAATGTTATGGCATGTTATATTGATTATTTTTTTATCTAGGCACATATGTAGCATGAGATTTTATAGATTGGTGTTTCTATAATTAATTTTAAATATGTATTAAATATTTTAAATTCATGTGTACATAATTTTCTTGATAAATGAAATAACCTACAAAATCTAGCACAGATCTGAAATCTGGGGCTGCTATTAAGTTCATATCATTATTTTTACCCGAGACATGATATATCCTTAGAACATGATCGGAATTCTATTTTAGTAATGATCCGGATACTGTGTTTTAAATAAAATAAATAAATAAATAAATAAATTTGAATACATGACCTAATATTAATTCTATAATTATAATGTTATAGAGGACTCTAACTGTTCGCTACATAACCCTAGAGAAATTGTAGATGGAGTTGGAGAATCATTCTAAGACGAATAACCATCGGTTCATGTATCATTCATCATTTTCTATGACAACATGTGGATTATTAACACTATACTAATGTGAGACCATTATACACAAGAAAATTTTCCCAATTTATGTATGATTTTGATTTATATTATTTTCTTCTGCAACTATTTATTTCAATTATGAAAATGAATCAATCGAATAATATACTGATTCACAAATCAGTCGTATTAAAAGATAATTGTATTTGATAGAATTTATTAGGATATTTATTTATTTATTTTCAGTTATTGTTTCGTAATTTTAATGGAAAAAATCACATCCCACTGAACATAGTCATGGTTCATTTTACATTGTGTTTTATTTATGGATTTTTACAACCATTTTTACATGTTCATCATCGATGCCTCGTTTTAAAAAAAATTCAACTAAAATAAATATAAATCATTTTTTTCACCCATTTCATGGAGAAAATATTTGAAATAAATGATCTATTTTTTGATAGATGATGAAACTAAATTTTTATATAAGATAAAGAAAATTACATATGTTTGGAGATACCAAATATTCATGTTCTATGGTGTTCGATGATTGATGACACATGTGGACAATTCCAAAATAGAATAGAATGGATAGAGGATGGTGATAAATAATGGGATAACCCAACAGGATGTGATTCTCAATTTTTTGTTTTGATGTTTTTCTTAATCAAGGTTTGGAGGAGAATCCTTAGATTCTGACCATTGATCTAGGATTATAAAAAAATCATTATGTATATGGTGTCTAATCTATGAACACATGATGTGTTGCACCACATAGTGTGGTGCTAGGGTATCACATAGAAGTCAAGTATCACTTCCCAGAAGACCCTATCAAATTGAATTTGATCCATCATTGGCGGAATTAAATGTACAAGGGATGGTCCACATTCACATTTTATGATCCAATCTTTTTTCAGAAATTTCTGTCTTTAAGATTTTCATTTGATCCATGGTGGCAATGTCCTATTCAAATATAGAGAGACTAAGTTGGGAAAATGTTGTACTATTTGGGTATATTTTTTTAATCAACTTAATAATTTTTTTGTAAATAATTCAGATGGGATGACAGTTACCATGGGTTCTTGTTATGTTAAGAAGTCGTAAATGGTTGTTAGCTTTTTTAAAGAATTTGGGCTGAAAAATTGACAATATTACAATTACAGGACATACACTATAACACACACCATTTAATTTTTTCCAAACACACATCGTAATTGGTTTTAGGTCATGATCTAACTCGCAAAATGAAGATACTGCACATTATTTAATTATATTACACTCCATGTAATGTTTGATCAGAATAATTATTAATCCTAGGTGATGGATTTTTTGGTGTATCACTCTAAATTTAAGTACATAATGTGTAATTGAAAAAGAAAATTGTGTAATTCGATGACATGCAATATTAATTTTCGATTTGATTTTGAATCTTAATTATAAATTACATGAAATGATCTCCAATGGACCCTAGGTCATCTTCCATGAAATTTTGGGTCAAAAAATTTGATTCTAGATGTCACATTTATGTGATCTATCCCCCATAAAGTGGTTCTACAATGGTTACCTCTTCTCTTATATTATTCTCATATCATTGTCATGAAATTACATGATTGTATGAATTTTTGGTTTTGATCATGATTTATTACAATAAAATAAAAATTCTTTTGATCATCCACACCTTCTTCTACACAAGATTTTGTCATTAGAAGAATTTTTTTACTGTTAGTTAAAGTTAGGTTGTCAGAAACATAACCCTATGGTCTGATAATAATCTATAATGTTAAATATAGAAACATTCCCAAATAAATCATGCACTGAATACACTAAATGGTGAATTGGTTTATTCCTCATTGTCACATTGGATCCTATAGGTATTGACATACCCTTACACAACCATTTTTGTGAGTGAACCCTTGATTATAGAATAATTGTTTCATGTAATAATGTGTGTTTAAAAAGACAATGAATATGGGTGATTTGTTGTTATATATTTACCACGGAATGGATTTTTATATTAAATGATTGGAAAATTATTGTCTACATACATAATTATTAATGAATTTTTAAATTTAATTATATGTGGTAATTTTCATAATTAAAAATAGATCTTGATGATGTCATATTTTGTTATCCTTACCACTATGACATCAGATGTAATTTCAAGGTTGTATTTATCATTTTGGAAGTGGCCCAGCATACATGATTAAATTATTATATACTGGGGTATTCTCTAAAATATTCATAAATGATTACATTCCAATATATGCCATGATAAATTCTGAAATGATTAGATTGCCAAAAACTCAAAGGAAAATGACTGAAATGAATATATATCAAGCTTGGACCGAAAATACATGATTAATTGCTGATATACATAGTGTGTCCCGGTAAATGATGTAATTATTTTATACTAGTTTCGTCCCAGATTATGTTCTTAAAATGTTATCTAATGGTTTTTGACCTATATTTTTATTATTTATACATTGGTTTCAAGATTATGTTTTCCCATAGATTTGTGGATAGGGTTGAAATAGTTATGAAACATGCTATGATATATTATTTTATAGAATCATGGAAGGTTATATTTTAACATGGTTAAATGGTTATGGTTGGAATTTTTATCATACGTAATTGTTGGCATTCCAAAATGGTGTCGATGAAGGTCGATGTGGTATTAATTTAATTATTTAACAAATTAATACAATTGTTTATTCAATTATTGTATCCACTTAATATCATAATTTTTTTATAACACATGGTGGTGTTTTCCTATTGAGTTTTACCCACACCCTATTTGGGTCTCATAAGGGTACCCTATAAGATTGCATGGATGGAGTTTTGGAAAATGGTAGAGGACCTTGTTTTTTATTATAATCATATTTGATGGTATGGAATTTGGAGGTGGGAAAGACATGGGGTTCAGGACCTGGTACATTTGGTTCGTTTTTTATTCTTCTAGTCATTAATTTTTATACTTCTGTCATGATACTTAGTTACAGTACACAAATAAATTGCATTATTTCATTATTCTTTATTTGATTATTTAGTAGGTTTTATTATTGGATTCTTTTGTATTATATTATTTCCTCTTTTATACACTCTGATATTTATTATTTTGATTATAATATTGCACTGTGTTGTAATTATATATCTAGGGGTATAGAATCCACACAATACAAATCACATACCCACAACTAGTTTTTAGCTATTGGTGTATTGGGAGGCACAATTGTGGTCTCGAAAGAAACCCTTTTTAAACATGTGATAGTGTGTGGTATCAGGGGACATTACAAATTTTAATAAGAGAACAAATTTTCTCCCTCATATTTACGTACCATTTGAGAATAGTAAAGTAGAGAATGGGATGTTTCTAGACTTGGTAATGAGCTTGTGCATGCAATTAGGTGACCCGTGTATGGGAAAAAACTAAGTTCCCTGGGGAAGATTAATGTCATTACTATTTTGTAGCTACATTTCATGCCATATCACCCAGAGTGATTCACATATTGTGTGATAATATTATTTAATGATGATATTGGTTCTTGAGATTAATAATCATGGAAGAATGTTTCGTGAAATTTGTATGAATTCTTCATATTTGTAACATATGGATATATTGATATTTATTTTTCATGATATTGACATATTTACTACATGTGAAATACAGATTAATATTGAATTATGATATATGAATCTTGATATAACTTAAAAGAGAAATAAATAAATTGATACTTTATGCTTAAACACATGTAATACAATTTTAGATAGTCTAGGATCTAGTCCTTATCATTTTTTATCACCTGTTGTTGTTGAACATATTTTTATAGCCCATTTTCTAAGGACATTGTTTTCCATGTATAAAAAATGAATCCTATACATATTTGTGTTGAGAAGTAGTAGAAAGTTAATTATCACATTATAATAACATATGAAACATATCTTCTAATATTTTATGATGATTTAATTGATGTTCAGATTCATCAGAGTAATAGGATCCATAAAAAGATATAATTTTCATATCATGCCTTCATGGTCTAATCCGACGGAATATGCCACATTGATTCATAGTACTACATTTACTTGGGGGATGATGTTGGCATCTTAGATCTAGATCGATTCATTCTTGATAATATTTTTGAATGTAGAGACACCTAAAAATTGTATAGTAAATATTATTTCATCTATGATTGATGGAATAGAGATTTGATGGTGTGAAATTATAGACCATGAAATTTATCATGAGGACTTACCCTAGAAGGAAATTGGGGCAGAGTTCTTCATAAATTTATATCTCGAGATTTTTATGGATGAGATATCCCATGAGTTTATTAACCTTACATAAGAGGTCATGTCAATGATAAAATATGTTGAACGTTTCACAAACCATAAGTTCATTGTATCATTATTGGCATATATTTAGGTTACTATGTTGATTCATTTTTTGGATTGTCTTCACTATGTTATCTGGTCATAGGTGAACATGTTACCTCTGCGTATATATCCATAAGTTATGAATCATGGTATCATTATGGAGTGGAATCTAATAGAGTCTCTGAGTAGTGGATAGTATGTTTCAGAAGAAAAAACTATGATTTATTCTTTTAGATGAAATAATCATCTCAATGATAGTTTTCCACATGAGAGTAATTTTCAAAGAAGTCATCTAAGTGGGAAACCATCTCTATACTATATTCCATTGTAGAGACATAAGTGTGGAATGATGGGTCAAAAATTGCTTCTATGTCCATTCCCTACATTGGAGTTTCATTCGTGCTATAATATAGGACAAATAAATATGTTTTTTATGGGCATATAGTATAATAGAACTACAAGGGGATGTGAACATGTATTAGTGTTTGGGATGGAATCTGTTATCCCTCAATAGATAGGTAGGTGGAGTTTTACAGGATGTTTTGGTCAGTGAAGGGGACGATGTACCCTAGTGATGGAAATGTAGTACTAGGAATAGGGTATAGCTTAGGGGAGACTATATAGAGCATATGGTAGAGGGGGGGTTAGCTACACATTATGCAGACTACTCTTATTATTATGGATACATGACCATCTACTGTCAGATGTATGATACTTATATCGTCCACCATTACCAATGTTTCGTTTGATGCCATTTCATTACAGTCCTTTTAATATGATCATGTTTTGAACTTTTTGGTCTTGTATGTGGAATTCTCTGAAGGATTTTTTGACCATCGACACGCCATGTTGAGTGTAGTAAAATAATATAAAATGTTGCAAGGTGAGTTATCTAGAGATTGGTGGTGACTATTTCATTTGGGAATCGTTTATGTTGAAAATGAAATTTTTTTATTTTATTAATAGCTTGGATTGTGTAGTAATATAAAATTATAATATTTAATATTATTGGATCATATTTACCTTTTTATCACTAGATAGAGGTAGTTATTCTCACCACATTGAGTGTGATCTTTATATTTGTCGTACGGTATAAATTTGGGGAAAATTACATTGTCTTGCTACTCAGATTGATTGTCTTTCTCTATATTATGGTAGGATTTTGAAGATTTATTTTCCACCACTATTACACCATTTTTATGATTTTTCATCCTGATGAATTCTATGGCAGACGAACAGAGTGAGATATCAAGTTTTTTACTGTGTTGGTTCTGGGAGAAGATCTAGTTTCTATCCATCCCTATAGGATCAAACCAAAAACACTTTAGTTGGTGAAAGTATATTTTAATGATATAGAATATAAAGGTTCTTGACAACCAAACATATATTATTGGGGAAATCCATTTATGTTATATAAGAAGCCAAATTGTTCATTGAGCTTATGTGTGGACTATCATAGATTCATCCAGATAATGTTCACGAACAAGTTTCTTCTTCCATGCATTGGAAAAAATCTTGATCAACTAATAAGTGTTTTGATTTTCTCTATGATTTATTTGTGTTCATAAGGACATCATTTTATGGTTAGACCATTGGACATACATCAAACTGATTTTAGGAGTAAGTATGGATTGTATGAGTTCATTGTATTGTCATTTGTTCTGACCAATGAACTAATGGTATTCATGGACAGTATGAATCAGATCATTAATCCTTTTATAGTATAGTTTTTGGAGGTTTTTGTTGAAAAAACAACAGTTTAATTATCTTCAGTAGAAGATCATTACCAACATCTTTTCATCATCTTTAGTACACTAAGAGAGAACCAATTATATGCCAATATTAAAAAATTGTTTTCTATTTGATACTTTTCACTACATGGGCTATGTCATCATAGTTGAAGGACTATTAGTGGACCAAGAGAAATTTTTATCTTTGGAATATTAGAATAATCCCATTAATGACATTTATATTAAGAAATTTCAAGGTTTATCAAGTCATTATCGGTGCATCATTCTGGATTTCTCCTATAGGGCTTCCACAGTGTGAGGTCTAAAAAAAATGAATTGATGTTTGTTTGGTCTGATTCTTAATATATTTCTATCCTATAGATGGAATTTAGGTGACTTAAAAACCTATTATCACATTACCTATGCTGGGTAAATCGTATATCATTTACTTTATTTCATCTGGATTTGGATTCAATTATTTTTTTTGGAAGGTTTATTGATTGATTTTCTATGGATCTAGACAACCGAGATCCCATGTGATGAATTTAACTACAAAAAAAACAATATTTAGTACCATTAGTACATGAACTAAGTTATGGAGGCATTATCAAATGTGAGGGATATTTTTGGTATACATGGATCAAAAAATATACACAAACATGTTTCCATTGTGGGGCCTAAATCTACAACAGAGGAAGTCGATCGAGTATCTTTCGTATTTTGATGTTGAGTTATCCTACACACTAGAAAAGGAAAACCTCATTGGTGATTCATGCATCTAAAAGAAATAGTTATTTTATGTGTTTGAGACTTTTTATGGTTGGATGGTGATGGAAGTATTCGTAAACATTCTTCTAGACGATCAAATATCATAGGGTTGAGTTGCTCTATCTTTGACATTTTTAATACATGTTCTTTTGGAACGAATAATGACTAATTAGTTATGTGATACTGAGGTACTAGTTCTGAGAGAAAGATTATATGGTGGGGAGAGTTCATCAGGATGTCATTTTGGAAGTGGAAATTCAATTATATTCTTGGGCCATTTCTGGATTCGTATGGGATTGGATAAGGTGATCTTAAGGGAGAATCCTTCTTCTTGATGGTTGGTATGTATTAATTTGACAAAGATGTATCAGGATATCCTATGGCACTATAAGTGATTAGGATGTAATGATATAGGTATTAATATTTGTAGTGAGTTGTCTCACTTATCCATAGGTGAAATCAAAGAATCGTAATCTAGATGGGATTTTGTATCCATTTTAATTTTCTAAGTGGAAATGGGATGATGTCATAATGAATTTTTTGATAGGA
Source organism: Viscum album (assembly GCA_963277665.1). Classification (NCBI taxonomy): domain Eukaryota; kingdom Viridiplantae; phylum Streptophyta; class Magnoliopsida; order Santalales; family Viscaceae; genus Viscum; species Viscum album. The sequence continues at coordinate 174,955,808 of OY728135.1, read as the reverse complement.
TTTAAATGGAATTTTTTTTTGAATAATGTTGTATTGGTGATCATGGATTATATGAATAAGTTATAACACTATTTACTTATTAGGGAGATGATGACTGTAATTTATTCATTTAACCCTAGTCAACATTATATTTACATATCTATGCAATATGTTTTTCAAACTATGGTTGATCTCTATAGGAGTCCCCTTACAAGGAATGTGTTTCTGTTGTCACTATCATAATTCTATCTATTATAATACTAATAAACCAATATAAAGATGAAGATTTTTGAAAATAAATGAAATAAAAAATAAATATATAATAATGATATTAAATAAAAAATTAAGTTATAATGAATAAAAGAACAAAAATTTTCTTAGCAGGTTTAGATGATTTAAATAATTATTTGAAATGAATATCAGTATCCAATTCAATGTAGGGATCAAGTCCAGTCACACTACACCATTTTGTTTGAAATTTCATTAGCCCATATTGAGACCTTTTATTACATAGAAATTATCTTCTTAATGTGATCTAGGATACCTCTTCATCGACCATCACAACCAATCCCATGGTCCACCATATTCATGAGATAAAAAAGTGAAGAAAAAATGTTAAACAAGAAGAATAATTTAGACGAAGGAAAAAATAGGGAGACTCATCACAGTAATCATTTTAAACACAATAAAAACTCAAAGAGATAAATAAACGGATATATAGAATAATAATACTCAATAAATCCACCATTACCTCCTATTAAAAAGTGATTTGGTTAGTTTTCCATTTTTATTGGATTTAATATGGGAACATAGTTGGAGAAACACATAAAATAAAAGAAATAGAAGAAAAAAGGGAATGAAAAAAAGGACAAGGTAACAAATATAATATATATTGAAAATATTAATAACTAATAAATAAATATAAATCTAATTATTGCCTAGAAAAAATTAATATCATTTGGTATGGTATGTGGGAAACATATTTATTGGTAAAAGTAAGAATGTTTGGCTCTAAAATGTTTCCTTAGAATGATTTTGTGTTTTATGACTATTAAAAGGCCGAATTAGGGAATTTATTATTTATGAATTATTTTTATTCAATTTTAACCCACTTGAACACAAAATTGATATTTTTTTTATTGGACTCTTGATGGAGGAGTTATGAGTATTTTACAAATGACATTTAATCTGGCCGGTAATACTCTTTGTATTCAAAAACATCATCTACCCATAACATAATGACCTTGATAACAATGGATTATCACATTTCATCCTTCAGAAATTTTTATCAGTAAATTATTATTCATATCCATGTATAATTTTACCTTCATTATACTTTACCTCTTAGAAATATTGGACCATTATGAAATGTTAACATATTTGTGAACATTTTTCATGAACGGAATTGTGAGATGGTTTTGGGCCTCCAAAAGATGGATCTAAATTTGGATTTGGAAGGATGAAACGAATCCGTAGATGTATGGTAGCCTAAAAAATTTTAATATCAAAAATTTAATACAACTTAAACGATGTTATGGATAAAATAAAAATACATTAATTTAGATAAAATCCACGAATATGACATTTTTCAATTAAGCCCAAAATACCACCAAAACCTATATACATTACCATTAAAAATAAAATAACACTATGGTGGGTCTAAAAACATTTAATTATAGACTAAAATATATAAAATGGTTTTCTCATAACTCCCCTGCACTTAACAATTTCATTATCAGGGAATCATTATATATATAAAGTTAAAATAATATACCATAGTATAAATGACAACATAGATCAACTATCACATATAAGGAAATATCGAGAATACATCATAAATATAAATTCCCTAAATTATAAAAAATCAAAAATATCCTTTAAATTCTATGTTAATCCCCATGTTCATGTCATACCTATCTGCACAGAAAAATATTCCTCTCTTCACTCAATGATTTTTTTGGAGTTTTTCTCATTCCACAAAACATTTATGATTTGCATGGTATGGATGTACTCCTAATATATGAACATAATAGATTCATAATTGTTTAAATAAATTGGTAATATCCATCATTTTTTATTTTGATAATTATTGGAATATTTTATATGTAAAATCATTAGTGGTAGAATGAGGAGGGTTAATCTCCAATGTGTAGTAAATCCATGAAAACTATTTTGATCAAGAATGGTGTTCTTCTCAATCAGGTCTAGAATAAATTGCATCAAATCAACTAATTCAATCATTGTGAGGTTCACATGATGAATTTAAACATCAATGATAAATTAATTCCATGTTCTCCTCATTTGTAGATTTTTTTACTCTTAAATTCAAATCTTTAATTTCTCTTAAGAATATGTTTATTGAGGAAAGAGAAGGCATATTTTTATCTACAAAAATTAGAGAACACAATGACAAAATTGTAATGGTATTTTTGATACCCATAAAATAATTCCATCATTAAATTTCATCCACTAATGTATTAAAAAATATTGTAATAGTTTATTTTCATTTTATCTAATGTTGATTATTTAGTTAAGAAAAGTATAGCTCATCTACACCAACCCCAAACATGATTTCACTAATAATAATTCTTTTAAAATCTAGAAAAATTATGGAAGGGATAAATAACCTTTAATATTTTTTCATTAAAAGATATTTCATAGATTTTTGGGGATGAAAATGGTATGAGTCAAGTGTTTGAAAAAACCACAGCTCAATTTAAAAAGTGGTTTCAAAGTGGTGCCTCAATCTTATTTGAAACATTCCATGAACACTAATATCTTTCAAAAGGAAAAAAATAACATTTTTATTCTATGAATTAAATTCATTACACTAATGAGACATAGAAATTTCAATAAATTTTAAAATAGTTTTAGAAACCTCTCGTGTTGGGACTGATTTCCAATTTGGTCAGAATTAGTGAAAATGGGTTTCACAGTCATTCAAACATCCTCAAAGTAAAAGATCCTAACATAAAAAACAAAATACATTAATAAGTAATTTAAATTCACAAAAATTAAATTCATTAAATGTTCCTAAAATCTAAGGCGGTTTTAATTTTCCCATGTATTCATTTCGGCCCAATTATCATAAAAACACAAAAAACATAAATGAGAAAAATAAAAAAATCAATGAAAAAATAAAAACTAAAAATGGATGCAAAAAAATTATAAAAATATATCTGCATCCCAAAAAATGTATTACAGTTATGATATCTTTATATTATAACATACATAATGAATTTCATGCATAATTTATTTCGGAAGAAAACAAAATAAATAAAATAAAGAAAAACATTATTTATTTTTGACGTGGTAGCCTTGAGCTAAGATTCAACATTATAAAAATTTAATCCTAAAAGAAATAAGAGAAATATTATGATAATATAATCAACATAAAATATGTAGTTTATTTAAAATGGATATTTCTTGTTTGACCCCCAATAGGGTGCAATATTTTTACTTCATCTTGTTATGTAGTTGCAGTGGCTTAGCCCCCAATTCGATGGTGGATGTGGTTTCTTTATTATAAGCCACCAGAAAAAATCCTTCAATATATATTCATCTCACACTAGTCTTGGTGGTACAAATTTATATAGTGCATCATATATTCGCCCCTTTCTATGTGGTACATATTATAAGATTGGGGGAAGGAGAAATAATGAGTACTCATTATAATTTTCCATGACTTCTTTGGAATCTTCTATGTAATCTAAGGATTTTTATTTTCCTCAGAAATATAAATTAATGACCAAGGAAAGTAATAAAAAAATTTAAACATTATAATATTAATTTATGTTGATTCAAAAAATAAATCATCCCTTTCAAAATGGACATCTTGACACATGATCTCTTTAACTAAATCCATTTTTTATATATAATATAAAGAGAATATTCATATTATTCTGAAGAAAGAGTGAGGTGTAGAAGAGACGATTATTATTTGAAAAATATATTATGATCACTTACCATTGGTCCTTGAAAAAATTCTAACCATTGTTCTTCAATAGCTCATTGATCCCCCAAAATTTTATCAGTTAGCATGGATTATTTAGGAACCTCTTCATATAATGGTCATGGATCGACGATTGGCTCCTCATATTGTATCTTCAATTCATCGTTTGGTTATTAAACTACAAATGTATGTGGAATAAGAATTTTATTATCCTAAACTTATCTTTATTATTATTCTATCAATGAAACACATTCTTTTTAAACATCACTAGCCAAAGATACAACCAAAATCATTACTTATAAAGATTATTTTATTTTTTAAAATTGTTAAGCCATTTTTTTCATTTGAACCATTAGTGTATATTCCATAAAAGTTTTTTCAATACATGTCTAATAATAAGAACAACCACTTAAATAATCCATATTAAACCAATGACTGAAAAAATATGCAACGATACTTTTTTGGGGATTTTTATAAAAAATGGTGGGAGTAAGATCTAGATCACCACTAAAATGGATCCAGATAGAAAATAGAGATTTAGTCATTTAACCATTTTCAGTATTTTATTTACCACTATATGATATATTGTGTTCACAATAGGGTTAATCTCTCAATGAGGCCACTTACATGAACTATTTTTATATTATCAATATTATAATTATGAATAATTTAATACTAAAAAACTAATATAAATATGGGGGGTTTTTTAAATAATTAATTGAAAAATAATAATAATAAAATAAAAGTAAATAAAAAAATATGTTACAATGAATGAATGAAGGCATTGTTCTTAGGAGGTTCAAGTGATTAATTTCATTATTGGGAATGAATCACAATATTAAATTCAATGTAGTGATCTGGAAATTTGAGACTATACATTATAATTTGAGATGTCATTACCTCATATAATGAACATTAAATATATGGAATTTTTTCCTAAATTCATATAAGTGACTTGTTCACATAACATCAATAACAATTCCATTATCCACTGTATACAAGACACAAATAATGAAGGGGTGGAAAATGATAAAATAGAGAAATAATTCAAATGATGGAGAAATCCGGGAAACCACTCAATGAAATCATTTTAACCACTAAAAACATCTAGTAATTGAATTAGAATGTATAAATAAAATTAAAACTGAATAAATCCGCCATTCCTTCCCTTGAAAAAGCGTCAAGGTTATTTCACTATTTTTATTTGATATGAAAATGTAACTTGGTAGGGGAAACACATAAAATAAATGATTTGATTGAAGAAGATAAATTAATATATGAAGAGGATAACTAAGATAATATATATTGAAAATATGAATAACAAATGTATAATTAAAAAATTTACCTTTCCTCATGAAAATACATGTATCCATTGATATGGGTTGTAAGACACATATTTATAGGGAAAAAGTAAGAATGTTTCGATCCAAAATATATCATTTTAAATTTTAAATGTTGTATCCCCGCTAATTAGATGAATAATATAACGTTTTTTTTTGTGAAAATTAGTCTAAATTATCTCACACATTCATACTCCAATTTTCATCAAGACTGGATGCGAGATTTATGAGCTATGGCTGTTTTACATTGGAAATTTAAGCAATCCAGGAAGCCTCTTCGTATTATAAAACATCAAATTCTCATTCCATAATGAACATGAAACTAGAAAATTATCACATGTAATCCTTCATGAATTATTTTAAATAAATCCTAATATCGATCAATGTAGAATTTTAGTTTCATTGATTCACCCATATCCATGATGTAATATATTCTTAAAATGTGCACATATCAATGCATAGTTTTCAATCCATGTAATGTGAGATGGTTTTGGGCCTCCAAAATATTTATTGATCACTACATCCAGAATGATGAAATAAGATGCATGATTTATTGAAGCCTAAAAAATAATTTCACAATTTCATTCAATTTATAATACATAATGGCTAAGATAAAAAATAAAAATAAAATAAATAAAATAAAATAATTGGTTGTTTTGGAATTAAACTCAAAAACCACTAAAACATAAAATATGTGAAAATTACATATAAATTAACATTATGATTGGTTTAGAAGAAACTAATTATAGAATAAAATATATTTAAATGATATCTTCATTAAAAAAGCATCATATTTGACTATATGGGAAGTCTTTACATGCAAAAGGTAGTTTAGTAAAATAATGTTTTGATTAGTATCATTTCTAATATATATCCTTTTTAACATCAAATTTATGGTAGGGAATTTATAAGACTATGTTATTGTATAATATTTTGAGTATTTCATGTTATCCTTAGACTGTTGGCCAATATGAGAGGACTATTCACATTTTAGATGATATGTTACAATCTAATGTTCTTGATTTCTGTGGTTTGTGGGATTTTCATATGGAACTCATGGATTTGTATTATCAAAATAGCAGCAATAAATCACTCAATATTAAAACCTTTAAGTATTTGTATGGAATTCCTTTCACTTCACCTTTTTTGTGTGTAGGATGAAGTTCAGTCATCACATGTTCATCCTATATTTGTATACTACACATTAGAACAATTTCATTTGATTAGGGAGTGGTTGTTCTCCACACAGAGCAGGCAGAAATCATATACCTTCCATTGGATATGACCCATAGAGTTTTAGGTCTGTCATAATTTTTTCATTCTGGTGTCTCCATGGTTGGGAAACATCATACAAAGAAATAAGGATATCTAGCACTCAGTTATTTACGCAATTTATTATAGTTGATAGGTTTGGCCTAGTGGCATACGATTTTCCCCATTGTAATGCCCCATATTTATAATGTAATAAATTTTTATTTTATATTTTTGTATTGAACATTGCACCATTTCTATAAGGGAATATGAAATCATGATAATTTATAATATAATCATAATTTTAAAATAAATTCTCTATATTTTATAGAATTCTATGAATGTGATAATGAGTTTTCATGTGTTACACTAATGAAATAATTTATTTGATATCTTGCATTAAACAAAAGACCATGTTTTACCAAAAAAACTATGTTTATGACACATTCCTTCTAGGGCATGCTGCCTAGAAGTTCATTTCATTCTTGATGACTATGAATTTAACCCTTCATTTCCCAATTTCAGAATGTAGTTGGAATTCATCACTTCTTCCAAGAAGTTTTCTCATTGTTTAAAATAGGATAGTGTTGTGTTGGTCCCCCCTATCATGGTTTAATCCTTATAATTCATCTTTTAGTCTGGCTTTCCATTCTATATTCAAATAGTTTTCATGAAATTAATTCCTAGTTTCTTATCTTCATGGATATTGGTTAATTATACTTCTTCTTTCTTGACATTATATGGTGTCAAGTCATGGGAAAAAACTTCTTTCAATAGAGTAGTCACGTTGGGAATCATTGGCATGTATGTGCACTCGAAAATTGTTACACATTTATTCTCCAATATAAGATGTATTCTTAAGTGTGCATAAACCTAAGAAATACCATGTTGATTATGGGGTATTTCATCTCAAATTCCTGACTTCTTATGTTTTCCTTAGACATCCCATCTTTATCAACGCGTTGGTTGTGAATTTAACATCTAGTGGAGATTGGGGGTTGTGAGATTAACATCTTGTGGAAACGTAAGTGACTTATTGAAACTCTTGTGAAGGTGGATCATATTATTACATCCTAAGGGTGGAGAACCTATTAGGTTTACCATATGAATGGATCAAAACTCCCAATGGGGTTGGACCCTGGACAGTGTGTTCCATAATTAGTAGATGTCGTACCATGAAGGATGATATGGGCACTATTTATGGTGGGTCAAGTATTCATACCATAGTGAGGTGGTCATCATGTTTTACCATTGGTTGGGATTTAACCTAATGTAGGATTTCTACATATCCTATTTTAAATATAGGTATCAAAACCCACATAGTTTGAAGGGATGTAGTGTGTATTATGCACTGAGATGAACCATTTCAACGGGATTTATATTAGATGGATTGTGTGGGGATTATGAACTAAAACTTCTGAGATGCTTCGAGAATAATTGATGATATAAATGAATAGGTATTATATACTGAGGCAGACCATATACATGATGTCATCTCACCGGGATAAGGGTGAGGTGATTAAGAATATGGATGGGCCTTTTTCATAAACTTTTATTAGATTATTCTCATAGAATTGATGAGATAACTGGGGATTACACACTGAGATGGACTAGATGGATGGAATGATCCCACCAAGATCAGGAATCCTAAGTAATAATTGGGATGGATTTGAATGAAGTGGATGAACTGGATGGAATATATGAGTTGTTGAGGGTGTTAGGATTATACATTAAGGTTGTTTCCTACATATCCAAGTTGGATGGGTATTAAAGTCAACATATTTATAAATGGGGAGAATGGGGATTACATGTAGAGACTATATTATGGGCCATGAGGAGATATGGTCTCCTAGGTCAAGGGTGTGATTTTACAATGGAAACAACTTAAGAGAGATCAAGATGTAAATGATTGATTTTCATGGACCTCATATAGGATTTATACATATCTCAGTTGGTTAGGAATAAATGTTGAGGAAGTTAACAAAGTGGAATTGGGGATTACGCTTTGAGGCTACCCGATGGTCCTGAAAGAGATAAGGTATCCCATGTGAATAGAATGATCTTCACTGGTATACGAACCTAAATATATCATAATGGACATAGATGATTGGCCTAGACCACAAAAACGATTCTTATGTAACCTATTTGGTGGGTAATCAAGGTCCACATAGTTCAGAAAGGGGCATTGGGGCATATAAATTTAAGATACCCAATGGGACTAGAATAAGATATGGTATCCCCTATGAATGTCTTGATCAAGACACCACTAAGGGTGGACCAAGGTGTTTCACCGCGAGCGTGGGGAACAAATTTTTAGCTTTGGTTAGTATTGAACCTCAATGTATTTTTTCACATACCATGTTTAAAATATAGGGATAAAAACCCATGTAGTTTTGATGGGTTATGGTGCGGTGATTACACATGGAAGTAGCCAATGTTCTTTTAGAAGCAGTAAAGTAGAAGACGAGGCTTATTTCCTTAAATTTACCATACATATGGAAACCAAGAATTACTAACTGAGGGATTCCAATAAGATGCATAAGGTTTTCACGGAAACTATAATACTCTAATCTCACATGAGTTATGATCTATGTGAGAAATAATCAAAAAGTAGTATACTTGATGGTTGCGTCATAAAAGATGCGTCAGCGAGGGATGGAATGTGGCTAATGCAAGGAATATTACCAAGGTTGATTTCTTATTGGATTAGGAGGATCTCATTCTATGTGAGGAATATCTAATTCCATATTTCCATATATTAATAACACTATAAGGTTTTACGGGGCATACATGTAGACTACCTGAGGAAAAGATGGAGACAAGGACCAAAAGGAGAGAGAGAAGATTGATGAGAAGGCACGAAATGAAAGGTTCCTAGTCCCTTCGCCTCTATTATCCTCTGAGAATTTCCAAACATGTGGAAACTATATTTTAATTTCATGTGATTAGGACATGGGTGCTAGGATGTTTATCGTCCTTCAGATCTAATGTTCGGGAGCTCACTTCTTACCCCATGGACTTACATAATTGATAAAAACCCACACATTTTTAAGGGAATGCATCAGAAATATCTTTCATAAGAGTGGTGGTGGAGTGGTCAATCATGGGAGCAATTCTAGAGTAGCTATGATGAAATGCAACAACAATTAGCATACCAATGTTGAAAACAAAAATGTAAGCAAATTCAATAAGGAATGCCACATGGGGGACCATGAAGTCACAATGTGCATGCATAGAGGCCGTCACAGAAGCGGTTCTCAAGAAAAAGGGGGGCCTCTCTAAGAGGTTTTCTTCAAAGATCAGGTTCCTCATATAGGATAGCGACTTTGCGAAAAAAGGATCTCTATGGATTAGTGTGACCCTGCCTTCGCATGAAGTCATGAGTTGGAAATTGATTTCTTTGTGAAGTCTTAATTCATAACAAGTCATCATATACAGTGGATAGCCTTACTCCTCCATAAATGGTGTTGGAATTCAAAAAGGTAATACCTACCATATATAGTAGAAAATGGGATCATGGGAAATTTTGTTTTATAGTGATCCAATAACTAGGGATATTTATTTTTTTCTCAGGTTCACGGTGCATGGAAATTTTTTAAAATGGAATATGTGAAAGAAAATTATTTTGATAGTAGTAAATTTGAGGTGGGGAGACAGATTTTTATAGGAAAAGGGGTCTCAAAAATCATGTATGTATTCCATAAAGCAAAAAATGATCTTTATGAATAGCTATTTGAAAATAAACCATGCCCCAAATCAATGGAAACTTCGGGATATTCTCATGATTTCGTCGCTGATTCTACCCAAAGGAAACATTGGATGAACAATATCATGATCAGTGAATATGTTCAATCCCCTTCATATCATGAATAACTACTAGAGATACTAAAATAATATCAAAAGGACTATCCCCTATGTAAGATGTTGTAATTTTATGGATTTGGTCTAAGGGATGTATTATTTATTTAGGAGGCAAGTATGGATAAACTAGATTACTTGTTCTGAGGTAGACCATGAAAATACCGATGGTAATGGGAAACTGTTGTCCACATTGGGAAGGGTCACTCCCACATCAAAGAGGAATGTCGTTACTACCATATTAACAACGTTAATGGGAAATAATTAAATAAATAATTATCTCCACCACAATATAATACAATCATCAATGTAAGGTTAGGGAACCCAGAGAAAGGGTGGCCAGACAATTAGGCTCTACACCAGGGTAGCACCTTCATAGAGGAATGGGTTTGTGATTAATAGGTATGTGAACCCTGTGCAATTCTCAAGATGGTGTTGATGTGAGATGGTATTTATGAATGAACATGGAATTCCTAGTTCCACATTTACCATCTAAAGGAGATCGTGATAGAACTTCTATGTAGATGGTCATCAGATAAAAATACTTTCTATTTTCATCATAGAGAGTTTGGTATCAGCCATAGAGATCTCCACCATATTCTCATAATCAAAATTAATGGTACCGTGTATGACTAATTTCTACATGAGAATAATTATTTGGGGGATTAATATATGATGCCATTTCTCGAAATGGTGCGGCTAAATATGGTTCCAGACACAAATAAAGACATGTAGATGATATGGGATGTCCATTTTATGTGGTGGTTCAACTATTTCATATACATCGTAGAAAAGGTGTCGACCAAGTGTGAGGAGAAACATAGGAATTTTCTAAAAAGGGATTATACATGTCTGAGAGGTGCATAGTGATATAGGTAAGGTTCTTACTATCAATCCCAAGAGTATAGTTTGTGGTAGTTGTGGGAGTACTACAACAAAGATGAGAAGCGACCGATAGTCGGGCAGACCAAAATCATTACTGTGCTAATCTATGATTGGATGAAACCAGTGATAGATTCACATATGGGATCACAAACAATCATGTTTTTCATGGAGGTGATTCTAGAAATAGAAGAGTGTATCAATAAGGGGATCCCATTCATGGAAAAGATGTAGAATGTTTTCTGAAATATCAATGAGGAGAAGAAGTTGTTGTATGTGAGCGATCAAATTCACTTTATGTATAGTTGGGTGGCCACATGTATTGGAGGATATGAATATCTAAAACATATATCCCTTATATATAATCTTATAACAAAATATTTTGGAAATCGAGGGTAGTATCCTATTCAAGCAAAGCTCGATAGTGATACTAAGTGAGATTGGGTTAGAAGAGAATTTTACCTTTCACCCTTTTCCCATACCGATTATAGTGATAACTGATTATGGAAAATGAACTGAAGAGCAATGGGTATATATTCTAGCCTTTTGAGGTTTAGTTCTGGTGATGTGGGTATACTGTGAGCTGATATTTGAACCATACACCCCACACTGATTTGTGAGGTAGTTTAAGTGACTATAGATGCTGACCCAAAAAGTGTACATGGAATTATGTCATGAAGACCACCCATGTTTTATATGGAAACACTATATATTGATCACCAATTTGGAAAAAAATGGAGAATGACTTTCTGCCATCCACATATGTATTCGACCAAATCCATATGTATCAACTAATCTGCAAATATTTCTACTCAAGTAAAATGATTAAGTAGTTGAAAATCCATGAAAATGATGGAATTGGCCATGTACCATGAGGATAAGGATAAATGGTAGTTAGGGAGAACCATGGGGGTGGTGTTGATTCACATCATGGAAGTGAAGATACCTTATCCAAGCCAACAGTTTGGAGCTCTGCACCATCTGTGGATGAGATTGGTGTGAATACACCACTCAGAAGAACTCAGGAGGAAGGGGAATCATCAAGACGATTCTGTAGGGTACCTCCACAAGAACCTATGAAGTGACTACTCTATGGTGACATTCTTGATGGTCATATATATCGTGAGGCATGTGAAATTCGGGATTCCAATAGGTAGTTTGTTGACATCAGTAGGATGTAGAACCATATCAATAGATTTTTGAAGGATCTGATCAGGATTGGTCACACTAAAGGTGGATTATTAGCAACTCAGATTAATGGGAAGTAGTATATGGTCAAATTTTAAGACTGGGTTCACTCCTAAGGAGTTGATATTACAATGATAGAGCGAGTGAGGGTTCATCTGGGAATAATATCTACTCCATAATTTTCATCTAATAATATGGCTATGTTCATTCTCTTTACTAATAAATTAGATGTATCCATATTGGATGAAGTAGATGAAGGGATCCCTCTGGATAAATATGAAGTCGCGGCCTCGGAGGAAAAAACATTAGAAGGAATCTATGAATATCTTAAAGGAATCATTATCTCATCCATTGATAATAAAATGTATCTTATGTTTTTTATCGATTCCTAAAATTACATATGTTCAATATAGGAGAATCTTGCACAAGATGCCCCTTATTGTGGGGATAGAGGTGTGGTATTAGGTATAGAGAAACAAGCACTAGGAACTATGTCTTGAACGATAGTATATGCAGTGTCAAGAAGTGCTGGGGAGGCTAGGGTTACCACTCTGGAACCTTAGGGCCTGCAATAATGTACAGGGGCCATGTCCTAGTATACCAACATTGAAAATCCATGAACATGAGTATCCATTCCCATACCTATGTATATTCTCTTCCTCATGGAGTCATATATGATGCTTAGTTCATCATATTGACAAATATGGCTTCCATTTTAATATTTCATACAGTAGAGGTTGTGCAGCTAGTGAGCATGGTAAGAGGACCTAGGTCCCCATTCCCGATAGGGGTTCTAATTAGTGTGGATCTATGTTTCTGAGATGACCTATCCATGACTTCTATTGGTCCGTCATTTTTTTGGGTGCTACTATAAGGTCTGATAGGGAAAACATCATCGAGGTGGGATATTGGGATGAAGAGCAACCCCAAAATATGGATCCCGATCCATATGACACTGTCTAGAGGAAGATCCCACAACTAAATTCCTAAGCACATTTAAAAATAATGATCCTACTGAATCAGAGTAGGTGAAAATTTTTATTCTAATGAGGTAGAGCATAGTTGGTCTACCTTATATAGTTCATATAATTTCATTAAGAATTTCATCAACAATACTCCAGAACCATAGTAGATAAGGCATGTGACATCACATTTCCACTAGCTACATGGTCTGTGCATTTGAGGGTTATATGCTCAAAATTTTTACATGTTGTTTTGTGACCATCATTATGATAATATGTGGAAAATAAGACATCACATAGATTTTTTATGGTACCAAAAAAATCTGAAAACATATTAATGCTTTAAGAGGTCGGGCAGGAGATACAGTGCCTAGGAAAATAGAAATATGTATGCTCCTCCTTAAACATCATTAAATCAGAACTTTTCATACAACTAAAGGTCTACCTAGAAGAGGCCCAAGAGTTGTTGAATAAGGTGATTCATCATGTACCTGACCTCTAATCTAAACATTACAATGTGATGATAAAGGATGATTAGATTTGTACTGTGTCAAATGAAGAGGAAAGGGAGCTCTGACGATGATAGAAATCCTATAGGCCAACATGAAAGGGAGTTGGTGCTGCATGGCTTAATTTATGGGGAAGACCTATAAGGGATTTTTTTTCAGAAATAATGAAACATTAATTAATTAATTATGATACATTTTCATGAATGAAGACATGTTTCTTTTATTAACTATTTCATATCAAACATATATATGAAAAAACTAATGATTGTTCTCTAAGATCACATAGGTCATGCCTAGAATAAAAATGAAGGTAAAATCACATAATTATTCCATTTATATGATAATTTCATATATTCATTTAATTCTTATGGTCTTCTATTGTCGATAGAAAAACTTTAGTGTTCAGTCTGAGAGAGGTTTTGGCTACTAAATATGGCTCTCAGAGTATCAATTATTCCCTTCCAATTATGCCCTAGTGAAAAAAAACAAGATAACTCCCAGGGCATTTGTGTGTTTCAGAACAAATGTGAGTGATAATTTTGAATAAAAATATGTAGAATTTGGAACAAAATGGTAGTGGTATTATGAAATATCATAACTGCTAACCCTAATCTAAAATACAACATCCTTATTTCTTATCTTGATGTGGGGACAAACAAACTAGGGTCAACTGCTGACAGTGTTTGAATCCCAGGACCTATCTCAAAAGTCCATACAAAGTCATTTAGGATGTTGGAAGAGAATAGTATGTGATATATGTGGCTAGGTGCCATGTAATTAAAGGGACCCTTTATACATGCAAGTGGATGCAAATTCAAATAAGTGACATTAAATGTGTTGGATTGGAGTTGTGTAATGTTTGAATATTTTCCAAAAGACTTGGAATTATAGAACGATGGATTAAAGCACATTGTTGTAGGTTCATTGGTCCTAAAATATATCAATCATATTTTCTAGGGGAGCATCATCTCATATGACGATCTAAAGATGAATACATTAACAATGTGGAAAAAAACAACATTGAGGGAGAAGACCTCACGAGTGGGGATCGGGATGATTTGTTGTTTTACTTCATGAAAAATAAGGATGAATAACATATGGTTTAATGTCATGTGGTGAGAATGATTCATGGTATAATTTAATGTCATGTAATAAGGATGTTTCATATTTTTTAAGGTTATAGTTCTTGGACCCTAGCTAATAGTTTAATGACAAGTCGCATAGACTAAGGAATGTCTACCCATAATATATTTTTGTGGAACAGTGGAAATCAACCGAATGTGAATATGAAAATAGGATTTTCACCAAACACGTTTTAGGGAACATACGGTAATGGGATTCCAAAAACAAGTGTATATGATGTGGTGGGGTAATAAACCTGACACGAACGAGGCCCGAAGAAGCCCAGGGTCATATAACACATTCCCAAAAATTCACCAAGATTAGGTTTATAGTGTTTGGACTAAGAATACTTTGTGTTTCTTGGAAACATAAATATATACCATTTAATAACTACCAATCCCATGATATCTATTCTCCTTATGAGAAACATGGAATGGTATAGGGGGCTTAGTTGACATGTCAGAGCACACATTAGAAGCGACCCCAATGATTAAATACCATCATGATAAATAAATTTTAAATGAAGGTAGATCAACAATTCCTAGTCATAGGTGAAGGGGTGACTAGTGATTATGGGTTATATTTTTACCATTTTCGAAACATAAGGTCCATAAATACATGAGGAATGAATTGGATGAGAAAATACAAGATCATCTATTAACCGGGATCAAAGCACATGATCGCCCACCTACTTCCGAAGATCCAATAGGGAGTTGGCCTAGTATGGAAGGTGAACTAAAGCAACAAGATATCATTACCATTATGGGGTCCTTATTTATTTTAATAATGGAGGTAAACCCAAAGAAAAAAGGACTCTATTTTTGGGCTAACCTTATCAGAGAGTGTGATTCAAAAACTTGTGTGAAAATATCATATGGTAGTATTACAAGGAAAATAGAAGAAATTTGTAAGTCTTGTTATTGAACTAATAGAACATGTTCAGTTTTAGCGTTCGTATATATTACACAATAGGTAGAATCTGATGTGAATGAGAAAAATGAGTCTCACATGTTGAATTTAATTTTTATGATTAATGGAATGAATTTTAAGTTCACAATGATTAGACTGTACCTGAGGGAAGATGATTAAAAAGGTTAATGAACATGTGGATGGTCCCAAAGAAAAAATATTCAGGTGTTTCTATGTATCCCATAAGAATGGGAATCAATCCACACACAGTTCATGAAAGATGTTTGGTGGGGACAATCCTCTCTGATGAGGAAGTGGATGCATTGAAAATTAATCATGGGTAATACAGAACTTATTATGGTTAGGGTCATCATTTAATGGCATGCTAAGGACACCAGCTATTAGTTTAGTGTCATAGGGTATGTACCGTAGAGGGTAGATTAAGTGGATTTGTATTGAATTTTTATGAAAAACTCAGTGTGTATGTGGCTAAAGAGGCCCAACACTACACTATAGATCACAGATAAGAATTTTATACTGTTTAATTTCATGATCTTCAAACTACACTAAGGAAAAAGGGGTAGAAGGATAGACGGATTTATGGATAGGTCCAAAAAATAATTATCTGGATGTCACTACCTATCCTGCGAGGGAAGTAATCATGCCACACATAATTATAAAATTCCATGCAGTTTAATATCATGTGGTGTGGTAGAATGTGATTGAACATGAATGGATAGAAATATTGAGTCTTGGTCCATGAATTGAATCCCTATGTCACTACCTATGTTTTAAGTGTGGGAATCAATCCAAATACATTTCACCAGTAATCTCCTTACATAGGTCTAACTCATGCAAAAAGAGATATTCTATGTATATATTTTTTATTTTTTTCTTTATAATTCATTTACCTTTTACAATGGGGTTTTAATTATATGGAAATAATAGGATGAACTAAGTATCCCATAATGATGGGAATCAAGCCATGTTTTTTTATGCATCTAGAAAGTAAAATGAACTGTTCACAGGGTGATTCTCTCTCAGGTGATAACACCATGATATGGTGATGTTTGTTTGCCATGAAACAAGGATGATAATTGTAATGCAGTTTTATGTCATGTGGCTATGACTTTAGTGTGTTCCTTTTTAGGTCATGTAGAAAAGAGCATCAATTCTACACTGTTTAAATTCATGAAGGTGCAATGTGGATGTTATGTGGTTTATCATAATATGTCTTGGATGTTTATATGAATACAGTTTAGATTCATGATTCTTGGACTCTAGGGGCTGAAAATATTTTTTTGTTCATAATGATTAGACTGTATAAGGTTTTTGTTTCTTGGTCCATATGATCTTAGATTATGGTGAAGTGGTCAAAACTATGTTATGAACATCGTCTAAAATGGTACTTCCAATTAGTAGCCACATCTATAATCCTGATGTGAATGAGGACCAAGGTGGCTCAAAAACACAAAAAAAATCTACATAAAGCATACATATAGTTTAATGTCATAATGATAGGCCTCAAAATATTTTACATATTTTATCATCATGATGTTAGGAAAATGGGGAGAGGAGTATTCCAACGGGAAATACATGGAATAACCATTATAACATGATGTGGATGACGACAAAGGAGTTCCCACACATTTCCACATACTCTCTAGGGAAAATCTGGCTAAGTGGATGATAGAATGAAATCATTTTTGGGCCCAAATACTTGTTGTATGTGCATTTCTATGTATCCTAAAAGGATGGTAATCAATCTATATGTAGTTCATAATACTAGAAGTTTAAAGGACTAATATTTCAACTATAGGGACTGTGTGTCCTTGATTGACATATGTGGTGTAGAGGAGGGAAAATCCCAATGTAAATGAGGACCTGAGAGATCCCACACTAGAAATCATATTCCTGAAAGAACCGTGGTGATGATCAAAGATGATATTAGATTATGGTCATAGGGTTTGGACCACATGGATTGTTCAGATCTTCTATGTGGGTACAATCCCTACTAAGACTCGTAATACCCAGTGATCCATGCTCTTTGTGGGAAAGATGCAGTGATGATTGGTTTGTCCTGTCACATTTTGAACTATACATCAATGGTAATGAAATTTTGGGTTCAGAATGTCACTAGGACATCAACAGTCCAACTCAATGTGTGTGGATGCACTTAAGGGAAACAGCAGGGGTGCTCAAGTTCTATAGGAACAAATGGAGGTGGGGTGGATGTAAGTACAATTCTCCAGGTTCTGGATTATGGATGTGGCTACTAATTGGAAGTACCATTTTAGAACATGTTCAAAACATAGGTTTGACCACTTCACCAGTCAAGGATGGGACATGTGAATGTAGAATTACCATTTGACTATGTTTAAAACATAGGATTCACTATTTATTACTGAAATCCAATACATCTTTAACCCCTGATACATGTTGAGCTAAATTGGAATGATAATGTCACTACTAGGTGGTCTATTTGGAAGTGAAAGATGTTGAAACCCAAAACATTCAAAGTATCTAAGTATATAGATGATTGAGGGAAGTTTCCATATATATCTCGACACGTTAGGAGAGACAAATCTCAACACACATTCCCAATAAGAACTCACACAAATTTTACTGTCATAATTCATGGACTATAATGGAGGGGGGTAATCTATGATAAGGGATGTGTATATCATGATAGGAACAACCCAATATAAATAAGGGTGAAAGAGGCCCCTACCGCATGACAAATCCACAAGGAAAAAAACATTCATAGTTTATAGTCTTCAGGCTTGGACTTCGGTGATTAGTTAAATATCATGTTCTTATGATGTAAACTCCTAGTTTAAGGACATAATTTTTTTACCAGGAGATTGTAAGACTTATCCATATTGGTAAAAACCATACCATGAATCATAAGCCATCTTAACCATGCATAGTGTGGGAAATAAGGAGTGAAGATGATTTCCATTACACTTGGCAGTTCACAATAGGGGAACGGAGAAGTGTGGTTGATGATGAACAAATGATTAAAATCTTCTTGTTAAAAGTGAACAGGTACAGGGAGGTGTGACACCAAGGGTGTTGGATATCCTCTAGAACATATGGAGGTGGAAATTCTGAATCACAATGTAAGATATCTAGGACACCATGAGGGTGGCATGACTATGGGGGATAACTATAGACCTTGTTTTAACACCACATATATATCATGTTATATGGGAAGGGAATGGAAAATGAGTGACGACACCAGTCCACATTTGAATCATGGGGCCTATCTCAAAATGTCACTCAATGTCTTTGGGTTGTTGGACCAGAATGGTAAGTGATCCATATTGTTAGGTTCCATGCCGTCAGGGCTCCATTCAGATGTGAATGATGATGGAGACCCAAATAAAGGTACATTTGAACCATGTAGATGGAATGAGAGAATGTCCATGAAGAATCTGAAAATATAGGTCCTAAAAAACATCACATCTACGTACATCAATGAGTCAAATCAGATAGATAGATTCATACCCCTTCTCAAAGAGGGAGGATGTGAGGTAACTCTTAGATGTGGCATGGTAGTTGAAAAATTCCAAATGATGATGATGAAGATGGGTAAAACATTCAATGATTTATGGCATGTATATGATGAAAAAAATATTCATCTCTAAATATCCCATAATGATGGGAATTATACTTTATGTAGTTCTTGAATTTGGTGCAGTTTAATGTCATATAGTGAGGATGCTTATTAGCATTCCATTTATCACCATGAGATAAGGAAGAAGAGTGTAAAGTATTTTATCATAGTGAGGACATGACGTTATTAGGGAGTACCTTCCAAGGAATTCATATGATGCGACTGTTATAACCCAACATGATTGAAGACCTAGGAAGTCCATCTACGCCATATGATACTAGGGAAGGCCTAAGCAAAGATTAATGTTATAATTCCTAGGCCACGGATTATAGTTTAATGTCATATATTTTGGACCATAGTGTGAATCTCTAATGTATATACATAGAATTATGAGGTGCTGAACCTACTAAGAATGAGAAACAAGCAGACCCATCACCATACCACATATTACTATGGATAAAATAATAAAATTTAGATTCAAGATGTTTAGACATGATCTCCCAATTTATGGTCAAAGTATTTGGATCATTACCGATGCCAACGGGATAAAAAGGTTGATAAACATTAGGATGGTCCAAAATAAAAAACGATTTGAATTCCTACGTATCCCATAAGAATGGTAATAAAGTTGTACATTGTTCTTGAATTATATATATTTTAACATCATGTTTTAAGGATGATGGAAAAGAGGAGTGTCTCCAAGGGAGGTACATGGATTGACCTAAATGTGGACCATAGAGTCCCCATAACATAGCACATACCTCCATGGGAATCTCACACTGAGGGGGTAGTGATTTGAATGAATTGGCAGATTAACCCAAGGAAAAATGTATAGAAATTATTACGTATTAGATAAGAATGGGAATCAATCCACATGTATGTATCGAATTGTGTCAATGTTTTCATCATTCTATAAGGAAGAGGGTTGTGATGCAGCTTATTATTGTGTAGTTGGAATATTGAGAAAATATTTTTTCCAAACGAGAAGTGTATAGAATGGAAAAATAACACAGTGTGAATGTCGACTATAGAAGTCCACACCAAACCACATAGTCTAAAGAGATAAAAAATGTGGAGGGGATAAAAGGATGAAATTATTGATGGGAATACAAACTAAAAGTGTGGGTGTTCCTAAATATTCCAAAAGGATTTGAATAAATCCATATGTAAATATTGAAGGATGACATTGTGAGTGACCAATTCCAATGTTGATATCCACTCCAGTTAGAACACCACAATGTTGTACAATTTTTTTCTTATGATTAGGGGAATGATGTTGTAGTTGATGGTTGTATGGAAGGACCAGTATTTTTAGTTTAATATCATGAGGTAAGGATGGTGTATGTAATGAAGTTTATCGTCATGCGACTGGGATGGCATTGCACAGTTTAACATTATGTTTCAATGAAATATACAGACCCTTTACGGTCATGTGTGTAACATCCCCAAATGCTAAAGGGTTAAATGACTAATTTATATGACTCATGTCAACAAGGTTCACTTTCCTTTTCAAGAGCCTATCTGATTAGAACTCCACAGTTAAGCGTGCTTGGCTTGGAGTAGTGATCAGGATGGGTGACCTTCTGGGATGTTTCTCAGGGTGTGTGTGAGTGAGGACAAAGCACACTGAAAAGGACACGTGTTGGTCTATGGGAACTGTCATTAGTCAGATAACCCTTTCAGGAACGTGGGTGGACCTTGGGGTGGGCCCCGCATGTCTACGGGGCAACTGGTGGTACTTGGTGGGCCAGGACCCGATGGCCATGTTAAGGCGGGGTGGTTGTGCTGTCACTAGGGCCCGGTTGTCACATGTCAACATGGTGCACCTTCCTTTTCGGGAGCCTGTCTGATTAGAACTCCACAGTTAAGTGTGCTTGGCCTAGAGTAGTAATCATGATGGGTGACCTTCTGGGATGTTTCCCAGGATGTGTGTGAATGAGGACAAAGCACACTGGAAAAGACATGTGTTGGCCTGTGGGGACTTTCATTAGTCAGATGACCCGTTCAGGCATGTGGGTGGACCCTGGGGTGGGCCCCACATGTCTACGGGGCAACTGGGGGTACCTGGTGGGCAAGGACCCGATGGCCATGTTAAAGCGGGGTGGCTGTGCTGTCACCGAGATGAGGTTGTCACAGTGTGGCATAGGCTGTATAATGAAGATCTTAACATTTAGATGTGTAGTGTGGTTCTATGAAAAAACCTAACGTGAATGAGGACCTAGGAGGTCTCAATACTACCACACACTATACTATAAAATCAACTCATTCCAGGGGGCCGACAGGTTGAATTTTCAAATGGTCCCAAAGATTAAATTTCTATGGGTTTCTATGTATCCCATAGCGATGATAATCCAGTTGTACATAGTTCTAGGATACATTATGGTAGGTGGTTGATGCCAGAATCGATGTCAACTTAGGTAAGGACATAGTTGTGTTGTCCAATTTATCATCATGTAGTCTAGATAATGATATAACATAATTTATTGTCATTCAAATAGGATTATGTAACGTAGTTTCGATTTATATTGTGAGGAATAATTTTTTATGCAGTTTTACATCATGAAACCAGAACATGGTACCCCATTCACATGATGTACTGCTTGACAAACATAGAATTATCCATAAGAGTGATGTTCTCCCCATCAATGTTAACCAATGATTATGTACCATTAGGTAAAAGCTTATGAATGATGTAAGTTCCATCACATTTGGGCTCCAAATGTGGATGCTACCTTCCAGTTATCATCAACTCCCAGTGGGCCAATACAATATCACCTTTCAATAATGTGTGAAGAATAAAATTATTTGTAAAAGATCTAGCTCTCTTGTTCTACTCCCTCTCTATATTGGGAAATGACTGGATCCTTTTGGAGTTTAGTCCTTCCAGTTCATCTAGATTGACTTAAGCTATATTTTATGACTTTTGATTGTCATATAAAAGTTTACAATGTTATGAAAAATGAATCTTAATAGGTATTACTCCCTTTACTCCATACACCAAGGAATATGGGGTCACCTGGGTGGAATTACGAGTGGTCATCTGATATTCCCAATGAGAATTGGAGAGCTTGTCCAGAAAAGTTTTCTTATTTTGAGAAACCATATTTTTAATAATATTGGAGAGGGCCTTATTTAACTTCTTGATCTATCAATTCTATTATTAATGGTAGCAAGAATTGTGGTTGGACTATATGTTGTACTATGTGTAGAATTTATTCAAATCACCTTTTTGTAAATTAGTGTCATTATCGATGAGAATAAAATGAGGGATCTAAAATCAATTGATGGTTTTGGTGCTATCAAACATAAAAATAGAATAGCCCTTTACTTAATTTATAGTAATTTCCTATACCTAATTGTAAATGAAATATATTTTTATCTAAAGTAATCTTCACAGGAGAGATGTCTCTGGTAGATATGGTCCCACAAAATCGATTCCTAAGACAGAAAAGGGAAAAGATTACATGGTATTATGGAGTGGATCTAGTGGTTTATATACAAATTTGGAATTAATTTTACATTCATGGTACCTCTTGGTGAACTAGATATAGTCATGGACCATGGTGAGACAAAATTATCCCATCCTTCGGATCTGGTAGGAGAGCTTCATGCATGCCTAATGATATCTAAAGGAACTATAAATAACTTTATACATAACATGGGGAATCTCATATCCAAGAATTTAATGGATGAAAGTTCTATCAAACCCACAATTTTAGTGGATCTACTCAAGGATGGTACCACTCATGAGGGTGAACTGTGTTGTACGCCGACAGATTCATTCACGTTCAGCTCTATCTATTGAGAGATTTCCATGATAGAGGTACTCAATGAAATAATTATTCAAATAGGAGGTATATTCTACTATTTTAGGAGGATATGGAGGAATTTATTTGGATTCCCTAGTGGTAATATGTCTTACATAATGGTTATCATCATCATCTAGAGTGATAAGAGAAATTAACCTTCAATACACCACTTGGATTATCAAATTTTCCTAGAATGGCATTGTGAGAGTTGTAGCTAGGTTGCGTAAAGAATCATCTCATCCACTATGTGATTGGGGAACAATAGTGACCTCTAGAAGAGGTGGTAATTGGGACATTATATGGGGAGTGCAGTCTAACAGGGGGACGAGCACTGGCTTTTTAATGATGTAGTCACTATTGATCTTCTTGATGTCTAACAAAGAGTCCCCCAGGTCATTTAGGTGGGAAGAACCAATCTCATGGTCCAGTGTGACACAAGTGATGAGATACATATACTCTATCTCATTTTTGGTTCATACTTCTAAAAACAAGAATATGTATGGTAAGAAAACCAATGTAGGTGTGATGAATATGATTCCCATGCATACTCTATTGAGTTTTGGATCATTAGGGTTTTTACCAGCTGGGCTCTATGAGGCACCATCAAAATGAATCATCCATCATGGTATAACCTAATCCAATAATATTATTACCTCATATTCAAAATAATGATCCAATGAATGCTCTACAAGGCCTTGATGGGTAGATAGAAATTCATCCATCACATGACCATTGACACCCTTATACGGGATGAAACTGATGTCTAACTACTGACGGATCACTTCCTACTGAGCATGATGTATGACCAAAATGGATATGTTCATAAAATAATTTTTAATATCCATGTGGGACACTAGCTATATCTCGGGATGCTTCAAATAATGAAACAATTTTTGCACTAAAAAAACTAGTGTGGGAAATCTATTCTCGATAAAAGAATATATAGTCTTTGTGTCAAGCATATATTACTGAGATGATTAAACCTATTAATTTTACCTTTTATTTTATTCTGGTTGAGAAGGGAACATGAGGATCATTCAAAGGTGGCCACATAGAATTCCAATGGATTCGTGGAGATTGGTGTCATCAGAAATGGATGATGTAACATATACAGCTTGATCCCCTCAAACATGGTCTATTACTCATTATCCCATTGATATACAGTACAATTCATCATGAGTATAGAAAATGGATTACACATACCAGTGAGATTCATGATGAATCATTATATGTAGGCCTACAAGAAGTGAAATCTTTAGATCATCTAGAGGATTTTCAAAGGAGGCCTCTAACGGATAGCCTTGATCTTCTTAGATCAATCTCAATGAATCCATATCGGACGAAGATTTCAGAAATAAATTACAAAGGTAACCTCAAGTTCACACATCATTGGGGTCATCTTCAAATGGCGGGAACAATGTAATCCAAACACTTTCTTGATATATCTAAGATGGTCTTTACACTGGTGGAATTTTACCAACAAATCAGCCATGATGCACTTAGCTAGCTTCCTAACAATTTGTTTGAATATGTTGTTCATGGAACCCAATGAGGTGTCTCTTGCAATCATAAAACCAAAGTTCCTTACCTGAGACAATAAAGACCCTTGTAGTACCCTATAGATGATTAAATCTTCATCCTCAAGGGCCATTCATATTTGGTTATATCTGTAATACCCATCCATGAAAGAGAGTGCTTGGAAACCATTGTTTTCATCAATCAACAACACCATCATAGGAATGGGAAAATTATCCTTCAGACAGCGGTAGTTATGATCCCAAAAGACATTGCAGACTCTAATTTGTTCGTTATTATTTCTGATGGCAATCATATTTTCTAACCATCAAGGTTATGTGACAACTTTTATGAAATTGGATATTTTGAGATATTAACTTCTTCTTGGGCCATTTTACCATGAGAGGGGTTCATATTTCTACGGGGTTTGTTTGAAAAAATGATTACTCACCGAGAGACCAAGATAATGGACAATGACTTGGGGTCATAGTCGTATAATCTCACCATGGATCCTCAAAATCTCATCCTGATGTTTCTTTAGTAAATCCACACACTACCATTATACCTCTAAAGGTATAGCTATGCTGATTAGTGTTGGTCTCGAGTCTACCTTGGAACCAAAATTCACCTATAAAATCTCATTTATGGTTTCGGAGAAACCCTCTTCGAATAGAGTTGGAGAATATTTCAAATTAAATTTATAATTTAATATATGGGAATTAATGGGAGGAGATGTTTCATCCATTCCAATAGATCTAGGGGAACAAAAGTGCATGCTTAGGGAGATATGGAATCCCCCTGGGAGATTCATTCCTTACAGGAACCACGGTGCAAAAGCATTTGATCCAATTATATCAGACCATCCACTAAGTGGTCTATGCATGATGATTTAAATGTAGTAGTGGAGTTTTTCCTTGTGTTGGTTAAACCTATTTCAATGAAACATGAATGTATAGAATACATATATTGTATAGTGTGAACATCTAAATACCTAACATGGGTGAGGGGTTATAGTAGCACTCGATATTGATCCATGTAGGAGTACGAAGATATATTCCTATTATCCTTTTAAATGAGAATTCAAATACCGCTATTTTTAGAAATATAAATGAAGTGTCACATATCTGGGGCTGTTTCCTCTAACCGATCAATCTGAAGGATGGATGCATCATCCAAGTATATCAATGGATCGGCCCTAGAGGTGGTGTTCTCATCCTTATTTTTTTTAACCAACATTTCCATGCTCATGAAATAGTTGAAATAAAAATAGATGTATTCACATGGGACAAAGGCAGTAAAATAACCTTAGAGAACACCCACTCAACCTTTTTGGGAGTACATGAGGAATAGATTATATAAAGTGGGAAATATTTCATGATTAAGGAGATAGCGTATACACATAAGCACATTTTATGTGGTAACCTATTAGATGAATAAGACCACGGTGCTTGTAATTAGTCCACCAAACCATTTCATAAATAGAATATTCCCACACAGCATCTCCTGAGTCCTATCATAACCCTGAATAATCCATTAAGAGGGGCTTATATCTGTTTCAATCAGTCCAAGATGGATGACCACTCAAGTTAGGATGTGATTGATCCTTAAACCTGTGTCTACAATATAGTTGAATACATATATTCCATTAAGCTATTCAGTGATGTAAAATGGGAATATTTTACATTATATATGATATCCTTCATCTTCTCTTAAGAATTAAATGATGGAATGACATCCTTCTCACTCGACTTCCCCATCATGGAAGGTTTCTGTAGCTACCACCTCTATCTCAAACTGATGGGGATACATAATAAATATATGGGAAAATAATTCATATCTTTGAATAGGTGCACCACATGGAGAATCAGGATCTTTTCCTGAATTATAGAAAGGTTCTTAATCACATAATACTTTGATGCTTGGTGCACATTTCTACTAGCAGTAGGTTTCTCTTTGTTAGGATGTATGATGGTCATTTCTAGTCAAAATGGTGGATTATTAATAGTTATGGGAATATAATTTTTTCCCTAGTTTAACAATGAGAAATTCCTAATAGCTGGATATTTGATGACTATGATCTGGCCATAGCTGGATGCAAATGATCATGACACGGCCGAAGAAACTCTTCCTTGTCGAGTTACACAAATGGTGGTGGCAATGAATCTGATGAGATGGTATGAGTGCAATGTGAATAATGATCATTTCAATGGTCATATTTTCTAGTCTTGGTATAATTCATGATATAAATGGAGGTTCTATCCCATGCATTATGATGATTCGCATTTCCATGGCATCGTCGATGATTTTGTCGACCCGGAATATTTTCAGGATTTTCCTGATTCTCACCATCATTGGGAAACATGTAAGGGTCCAACAGATAGACAATTTTATAGAGTCATAATCCCGATACTCACTCAAGGAATCCTCCAATACTACAAACACTCTAGTGATGATTACCATTTCTAGGGGAATGATGTCACCGTGAGTGTGAGACCGCTTTGCTACCAGCATGTTGCTTATATTTCCTTTCTATTGTTGGAACCTATATTCTGAGAACTAGAAGGCTTATATGTAGATGTGGAATTGAAAACATGAGTAGTTTCTCCAATGTTAGAAGGATCAGGCTAATAAAAATTTTCTTTAATGATACCATGGTGTTCATGCAATTACCTTGCGATCCAATCAGTCGAAATAATTCTGAGACACACCATTGAGGAACTACTGACATCCACCTTTGCAATCTTTATCAGGCATTGAAGAGAAGAATTCCACCTAATTCAGTGTAGGAAACAATCTAAATAAATTTTTATTGTCTTTTTCTTTGAGCTATTCATTGAAAAAAAACATCAATTGATGGTATAACCAAGTATTTTGTGATAAGATTAGTAGATATAGAGAACAATAAGATCAACCTCATGGGGTATTATACATTCTGAAATCATTATAATCTAATGATCAATGACACATTGGAAATAAAAATAAACATAATATTCAATGAATTAGTAGGTTTAGTTCCAACTATCTGGGAAAGGAACTCTGGGATCTTGTCCCATACAAGGGGGTGGATCCTGGATAGGGGTTGGAACCTAGTTGTCCCTCCTAGGTGGCAGTGGTGCATTAAATGGTTGCATCTATTGATTCTATTCTGGGTGATGTTGGACTTGAGGGAGAACCTAATGTTGTATCCCTCAATGAGCGTGTGGGTTAGGATCTTCTGGTAATAACTCTAGTTGTCTAAGAACCTCAATTTGGGCAACGACTGTAGTCTCTTCCTTGGAAGCTCATCTTGTATGATCGGGATAAGGTAATTAGCATTCTTGATTATCATTCTACATGGAATAATCTATAATATGATACTTTTCAAGAAAAATAATGATATCCCCCTATAAAATTCTTAGTTATGAGGGATGGTACCAATTCATTATTGATATTCCTCACACATATCATAAGTAGCTTCTCTTACACAAATGGTTGTTTCATGCACATGATGAGGTCAACAATATTGGTCTTGAGGGTTTTGAGTGATCTGGTAGAGAACATTCTTTTGAAGATCCTCCCAACAAGTGATAAAAACAGCGGGTAGCTCACTATACTAGGTAAACGAATTACATTACAATGATTGCACAAGATATCGGTGATTGGGGGCCTCTTTCTATTCTATAGTTCCCAGCATTGTTCTAAACCTTGAAATGAAGTGGGATAGATTCTATAATAGGCCACCCATCTTATTGAATGGGATTAATGTGGGAATATCAAAATCATGGTGTGCCTACTTGTTATCCACCCATACCAGATGCAACTTTCCATCAGGTGGGATCCCCACCTCTCAGTTCTTAAGATTCTTATGGTAGGCAGAGAGAGTATCTATTAAAACATCCTAGATTGGATTCCTATCTTGAAAAGGATCCCTGACCACAATGGCACTCATAGGCTCATCAGAACAATAGGAAGGCTTAGCTGATCATGGAGAAGTAAGTGAAACTACTTGAGGAACAACCTATAGAATTTCAGGAGGAGGTGCTAGAGTAATGACCTAAGCTATGTCTTGAGGAGGATTCTCACACAACACTAGAAGATTTTGGAGACACGTACAATGGTCTCATTCCATAGGTTCTGATCCATACCATTTCATTATGCACATGGTTGTAAAGATTAATGAGAGACATATGTCTTTGGATGACATATGAATTCCCCTACTACTCTAGTAGAGGAGGGATATGGTTTTATCTATGATCACCATAGTTTGGATGCTACTATGAAATGTTCTAAAAGAAGGATATCATTGATATAACTTTTTGGGTAGACAAGTTGGTGGGGAACGGTGGTTATATAGGTTTTGACCTTTATCTTCAATGCAGCATTGGGTTGATAAGAGGGGTTTGAGATCCCAATCCATTCCTTACATTTTTTTGACCAAATGTACTGACTCTAATGGAAGTTTAAGGCTAGGAATTGGTCTTTATTATATAGTGAGAATACCCAGGGGTAAAATAGATGTTATGATGCCACAATGGGGAGGTCTTGTTCATTAGAACCTACGTTAGTATCCCTATCCTTGAGTATGATGATTTCATCCAAAATTTCCATGAGGTACCCTTAGAAATATCCACGTTATAAATAGAAAAAATTGGCTTTTGGGATATGGGATTTAATTGAAATGAATCATACTATTCTAAACCCAAAATCTTCATATGTGGGGTCTTATCTTCAAGAATTATACAGAGCATGGTGAGGTTTTGAATTCATCATTTATGAATGGTCTAGTGATAATCAGATGATTCATGGTGATGGTCCATCAGAAGTATTGATAACTCGACCATAGAAAGCTACCAGTTGAGGTCACCAAAATTCAATTGTCTATTTGGACAGGTCAACTGATGATTATGGATGTGAAAAAATCACCACTAAGTTATAGAGGAAACACATGACATTATCTTGATTGAGATACTTAGGAATGTCGAATTTGAGAAAAATGATTGGCTATAACATCTCAGTAAACTAATAAACCACAAGAATATTCAAAAATAATCTCTATTTGAAAGTGGTATTTGACTCTTTTTTGCCTCAATCATTGATTAAAGTTGGTTGACAGATAGATACGGGAACAAATGAGGACCGTTGCGATGGTAGACATTCTGGTTAAAAAAACATTGCATGAGATGATAGGTTTCTACTTTCTAGTCATCTCTCTAAGGTGGTACCGACCACATCATAATGTATCTATAGGAAAGTGTGTTGACCACCACATCATTGATTAGGGAAGAGGATATTGCTGGTGTATCTAGAGGATTCATGTCATCTACAAAGACCCTGAATACCTCTATGTGTTCTCCTGTTGCAGAAGAGAATGAAACTAGTGATAATTGAGAAGAATTCATGGTAAGACCCTAGAAGGGGGCCAACTCATTTTCCTCCTTAATGTACTTATGGATGGTGTCATGGATCTGGTTCGTATCACTTTCTGTGTGGATGGAACTCACACATCAAGTTCTTACCCTAGACTTAGATACAGACGGTCAGGGTGATGGGTCTATCATCAAGTAAAATTCCACTTCTTAATCAGAAATTTGGTCTAGATTCAAAACAACATTTCACTTATGAGAGTTCTTCCTTCTGGGGTGGTGGATCTAACTTCTATCTATGGATGGATCTTCAAGGTAGCGTAAATCTTTGGCATGGGGGAACCTCCATGAAGTTTGATGCTGGAGCATGTAGGACCTCCACTTGCTCTAGTAATGACATGATGAGGACATTCAAATAGATTTTAATTGATGTAGGGATGGACTCCTCTTAGACTACTTTGATAGCAGGGAGGACCTCCTTTCAGAGTGATAATGTACCAGGGAATACATATGATTGATTTTTAGAGGATATTTTCATGACCTCCATGTTGAGTATGAGAGTAAGGAGGACCTTTAGTTTGGTGAGATGAGGTGCAAGGTGAACCTAGGAAAATATTGAACATGGCATGGGGAGTACCTCAATGTTTGTGAGAATGGGTATAGAGAGGACCTCCATATTGTTTTCTAGAATAGCATAGAGGACCTGCATAGTTGTGAGTGATGGATCAAGGAGGGACTCCATTGTTTCTAGTGAGAACATGGGTATTACCTCCATGTTGGGTATCTGTGGTGTGGGGAGGTCCTATGTTCTGGTTGGAAATGGAATCATGTGTAAATCCTTGGTAATGATCGAACAGTACATGGGAAGGACTTCTTTTTTGAGTGTTTATGAAGAAGGGATGACTTCCACTTGAGATGGTTATGATGTGAGGATGACATTCATAGGAGTTAGAGCTAATGTGAATATGTTCTTTATGTTGATAATCTATGACATGGGTAGGGCCTCTATATCCAAAATTATAAGCATGGGTAGGACCATCACATTGGATGTCAACAAATATGGGGAGGACCTACTCTGGGAATGATGTCATATGCATAGAGAGGACCTCCATATTAATGAGTGTTGGAAAGGGGAGGATCTCCACTATGGAAGGTGACGATACATGGAGGGCCTATTTGGTAGATATCATCATCATGGGTTAGACCATGATATTTTTTGGATGTTCCTATGACTAAAAGAGTTGAACCATCTGATCCATATGGAGGCTGAGGTATATATCCCAATATGACTCTAGTGAATCCATTAAATTCATTTTTTGGTATCTCCTAGAAAATATCAAGGGGGCATGGGAATATAAACCTATATAGTATGATACCCCCTATCATGAATCTTCCTAAAAATGGTCTAGGCGTTCATGTCAGCTCATTCGTATAGGGTCGAGGTGATCATCGGTGTAGAACACCATTAATATTTCTAGTTTATAAAATTTATATTAAACAAAAATTTCACTATGTTCTGTCACATTTTTTTTAAATGAGCCATCACATGTAACGTTGGTTAAACTAGGAGTTCTATGTAAAAAAAATAAAATTTGTATTGGTTGTAATCAAAAATATAATAATGGGTAAATTTATTTGGAAACAAATCTTAACACATCAATGTGTTAAATTAATGGCCCAAATATAATGGGACCCTCCAAAATTTAGGAACTTTGGGACACTCATATCATAAATGATCATCATATAATTATTTAGTTTTACTATCATCAATAATTAATGAGTTCAGTAGTTCTTATATGATGTTGTTTTTTATTATTTTAAAATTGTAAAATTTTAAAATAAGTTCGAAATATTTCCATAATTATATACCTTGTATTTAATATCCTTCAACTAGGTGTGAAAGAATCCATTAATAATAGTGTTATTGGGTAAATATGGAAAGATACTCATAATGGGATGTATACCAATTTGGAGTTTTTATTTTATATTATAGTGACATGGGTGAAAACGAATGATTACCCTACGAGAAGATATGACTGATTTTTAGATAAATAAATCAAGTGGAAATTGCACCATTCATTCACAACATCAAATTTGAATGAAATATGAAATATTTGTATCATTTGTAGCCATAGGATATGGTAATACTATTGTTATTTTCATTACCGGGATATCATTCTTCCACATATATTTATGGTTTCCTCTACTTAGGGTTGACTACTATTCTCAAATTCAGCATCATACTAATGATAATTTCCATATGACCGAAATTTTCATCCAGTTGGTTTTTCCTCACTCACACCCACCTTGGGAATCATCTACATAGAGACCCAATCATAACACTAATCTTAAAAAATATATTTAAATTGAGTAGTTATCATTTGTTTGTCATATTTAAAGAATGGTGAAACATGTTAGTATGGATAATAAGATTTTATCATTTTTATCGTTGACATTCATGGGTGTTTCATTCTACCTCCTACCATTTTGAGATGAACATCCGAATTGTGGAGCCTTTATTGCAACTCTTTCAATACCCCCTAAACATATAGATATGTACTACTATGTTAATAGTCATGCAAAAGGGACTTGATGATAGCACATTCTCCCTACAATTTTATTATGGTCAATTAGTCATTTTCCAACATGGAAGGCATGTTTCTCTATGGACACATAGAGTCCCATCCTTAGGTCCTACCAAGATGTCGAAATTAATTATATTGTTAATGGATATCCTGAAATTCTATCACATGTTATTTATGTGTACTTTATCCTTACTCACAACTACCCTATGATGTATTCCAATAGGATACCCATCCAAACACTACTCCAGGATCAACACATGAAATATTGAGTTTCTTATCAGTTAGGCTCCCAAATTTAATGTTACACTTTTCTTACATGGGAACTAACATTTACTCCTTTACTAATTAATATAATCAGATGTCGTACTGGTTCAAAAAAACATGTTGTAATATCAAAATACATTATACAAGAATTTTAATAAAAAATAATTCAATATATGAATCATTATCACACAAAACTGAGATGTATAGATGATTTAGAAGATAAAATTATTTTGTATTATCATGATTATATTTTTTCAAAAAGATTCATATAAAAGTAATCTTACATCTTTTGAATGAGAACGTATTTCATTTTTAGTAAAACAATATACCCTTATTAATGTGGGTTTCATAGATTCATTTTTTATGATATGTATCCAACAAAGACCTTGTATAAATGAATGAATAGATAGTTTTCTTCAATAGAATTATATTTATTTAATATATATATTCGGAGATAAATATCTCCATGAATGTGTATCTTCTATTATTACATTCTAGTTTATCACCATTCTTACTCTCGTTCTTTTAATGAGAATTAATAATCTATTTTTAAATATCTAGATGCATATTATGGTGAATAAAGATTTAGGGTTAGAGATAAAGAATTGGAATTATGATATATTTTTTTCATAAAACTTGATTTCATCTTTTGAGATGCTGATATATATCTACATCATTGTGCTTATAAATTTTTGGGATTGCGTTTGGGTTATTACTAGTAATCAGATCAAGGTAAGTGGTCTATTATTCAATTCTAAATGTCATGATGTTAATTTCATGTATGTGATTATTGAAATTGAAATGGTTTGATTATCAATTAGAATTCATAAATTAAATTAATTAATATTTTAAATTAATTAATTTGGATATTAGGTTATTAATTGAATAAAAAAAAAATTGGAATCAAAATAATTCATTGATTAATTAGTTATCAGAACATTTAAATATGGAATTGTGGATTTTTAATTGTTGGATTAATTACCAAAATGTTGAATACATAATTAAGGACAACTAATTGGTAAATTAATTTTTGGATCTCTAAGTTGATAAAACTGTGTCAGTTAATTATGGAATTAATTAATGGATGTTTTAGTGATTAATAAATCATTAGGTTAATTAATGTAAAATGATGTGATAAATTTATTGATAATTTAATTAATGGAAGGATTTTTTATTCCGTTGGAATAGTGTAGCCTAAGGGATTACTGGAGTATGAGAGAGAAATTATTGATAATGACAGTTTGAGCCTGTTGAGAATGACTATGTGATATTGTTTAAAGGAATTCCTTGGCATATTCTATTTTTTTAAAATGGACAATGAGATATCATAAAGATGGTCTAAGGGAATGACTAGGAAATATTCCCCCTCTTCCTAGAATGAAATTATGATTCATTTAATATTGAACACATTATATCCTTGAGGATATATCCCACTAGGAATATTACTAAAGCTAGATTGAAATTATTGTATTCTTTATTGAATTAGATGTAAATTTTGACATTGATTAGTATTTTGGATTTTAGACATATTATATCCTATATGGATAGTTCAGACTAAAACATGGGTTCAAACACTTATTATCGCTCATGTGTCCTTGTGAACCTAATAGATTATATTTTTTAAATAATGGTAAATTGAAAATGTGATAAATATTTATTTATGAACTATATTTATTTATTTATATAACTGTATACATTATTATTGAATATATTTGTTTTAGACATCGTTGGTGGTGGCTTTATGAGTTTTACGCACACCCTACTCAGTCTACCCGATTAGTTATTGAAAAAACGTTATTGTTAAATTATAGGTTATGGGAAAAGGCCCATTGATAGATTTTAGGTTTGGGGATAGAGCATGGATGAGGGTATGAGACGGGGTTCGGGACCCTCATGGGAGGCGTCATTGCCATTATTTTTAGAATTTATTTTATACACTTGACACTTACATTAGCATGGAATGTTATCTTTTTTTTGTGAATATTTTTTTTTCATTGATTATCTAGACATATTGGTATAGTTATGATTATTATTTCATTTGTTCTTGTTTACTATTTACGTTGGTGTATTACGCTGATCAAATATGGTATAGTCCCCTAATTAATGAATTATTATACCCTCTCTACGTGTCATGAAGCTCTAGAGAATGGTGTTTAGTTCTTGAGTTCATGTGGTGGACCATCTAGGGCCACCAATCTGTGGCACCCAATTCTAGATGTTATAATGGGTTTTGGACTGAAAATATGATTTTTCGTAAAGAAATTATTTTTAAATTTTCTAGTTCAAATAGAGATACTAAGGAATGGAAACCATTTAATCACAATAAATAACTAGATGAAAATAAAATTTATGATTTTCTAGATATATTTTTCATAATATTCTATCATCAGAATCATGGTGATTAAAAACCCTGATAAATGATGAGATTGTAATAGAACGCTTATACCACTATATAAATATTGAAAACATAGACCCATGAAATAATTTCATAAAATTAATCTCAAAATTTAATTATTATAATAAATTTCTATCATAACATATCAATGGATATTTATATACACCTCATATATAATGATATATGTATAAAAAATCATATTTCTCAAAAAAAGTAAAATTGAGTGAAAAATCATTTACTGATTTGGGGAATATTTTACTGTAAACCCCAAGAAATAGATCCTATAATGGATTTTTAAATACATATAATTTTATTAATAAGAATAATAAAATTCATTTTTTAAATTATATACACCACATAAAAAACATGTGCTGAATATATAATTTCTCTTATAGAAAGTAAAACTGAGATGAAAATATGATTTGTTTAGTCTAAAATTATATAAAAATCATTAAAACCACCTTTATAAATAATATAAGTTTATTATACATCTATTATGATATCATAATTATATATATCAAATAATACTTTATTTAGACATGTCATTTTATTACCCTTTTTTAAAAATTCCATATTCATGTCAAGTTTCAATTGATGAAAACGTTGGGCTTCTTATATATCATGATTTTTTATTTTTATTCATTTAAATTTGATCATGGTTCCATGAAATCTAGTATAATAATGAAAAAAATATCATATTTTTAGACCAATTGTACCTTTAATACCAATCATCAATTATTGTTTTCTGAACTGAATTATGTAACAATCACGGTGATGTTAGTCCGTATGTATTCTAGAGTAACATTTAAAATTATCAAATATAATTAAGGGAAAGAGGTATGTAAAATAATACCATTAATGACCTATAATAACATAATATATTAAATTTTATTTCATTAAATATATTTATTCATATCATCCATGATGTATGGTAATAATAAAAGCATCACATTACTTCGTGAAGGTGGAAATCCATACAGAAATTAATGAAATTATCATATTACAGTGAGTAAATAGGTATAAAATGAAATGATATATTTTTTTAAAAATAAAAATATTACATTATTATAATAATTATTTATTTAATATTAAATATATTTATAATTATTATTATCCTTGAATAGTGTTACTAAAAAAGAAATCACATCTCTTTGTGAGGTGGGAGTCTATCTTTCACATGCTTGGAGTTATCTTATCCCCTATAGAATTGAATGTAAAATAGTTATATATTATATAAAGACTACATAGAAAAAATATGATATAAATATCATCTGTATAGTTTACATATATCATCATACCCAACCAGGAGTGGTGTGAATAGAAAACCGAAGCATATTGGTTTGTGATGCAGTACTCTGTCGTACAATGAATGATTATTTCATAACCTATTTGTAGAATTTGATATCGTTTTAAGTCCTGACCCTAATAGAAAAAAATATAATTATATTTATAAAAATGAGGTTATTATATCATATTTTTAAATTATAATTAAAGTAGTTATAAGAAGATATAAAATAAAATTCCATGTTGAATAATGTTACTTATTTTACATGTAACCTATTAGGATAGCACCAAAAGACATATTATGATGGATTTATGAAAATAGTGTCTTATGGGGTTATAATAGGGAGTATTGGAATATTTTTATTATGGTATTCTACAAAAAAATTGCAATTGTTGTTTTGAAGAAGATATGAATTCGATTGGCCTTTAATAAGTGAGGTGAGTGGCACCATTTTAATTTCATGATTGAGAAATGTGTTCCTCCATTTTTATCAAGAAAAAAGGATAAAGAATGTATTATTATAGAGCGAAAAAATTTATAGGGTATTACTATTAAAAATAAATAGAATTTAGATACTTTTTTATTTCATTTTACACCTGTCTTTTTAGTTTAATCTCCCCACAAACCCATTTTTACTTTATCATCCATTTTTTATTTTTATCATTTTTATTATTCTTTCTGGAAAAAAA
The DNA here is from genome assembly GCA_963277665.1 of Viscum album. Lineage (NCBI taxonomy): Eukaryota > Viridiplantae > Streptophyta > Magnoliopsida > Santalales > Viscaceae > Viscum > Viscum album. The sequence continues at coordinate 174,918,353 of OY728135.1, read as the reverse complement.
TAATGTTGAACATGAAATATAATATAAATTATTTGGATTCAATATATGGAATCCATTTTCTGAATTCCATTTATTGAATACGAAAAATTTAATTTCAAATTAATCACATAGTGGAGATGATAAAGATGGATTTCAAAGAGAAGATGGACTGAAATATACATTTTTTATATGAATAATAAAAATTAAATATATTAAAATGGGATAGAAGGGATTAATATATATATATATATATATAATTTTTTTATTTATATTTTAATTCCAAATTTATATATATTTTATGTTTAAAAAATTATAATAAAGTTTCTGATTTAAAATAAAATTCATTATTTTTCATTATTCATTAAAATATTCATATTGCTTTAAAATTATAAAAAAATTAACCAAACTATAATTAAGAGATTATGATTTAAAAAAATTAACATTAAATTGTTTTATATGATTTCATATTATCAAAAATTATTTTAAAAGTAATTTCCCACAAGGAAATAATACATTCTTTGAGGGTAAATGATGATTTCTTCTTAGATTGTTTCTAGAAAATGAACAGGTTTAATGTCAAAAAATTGATTGAATATATAATATAAAAATAAAAATAAAATAATTCACCATTGGTTATTTGTATTATTTATTTATATAGAACATGTTTTTATAATAAAATATTTTTTCGTAAAACTATTTCCATTATTTTAAACTAGTTTTCAATTTCTTTTCTAATTAATAGGCAATAAAGGAAATCATTTTATATGCTTAAATTGTCTATATACTTTTATAATTTATTTAGTAATATTCATACCCACCATACCAATGGCTATTTTATAATATTCATATTAAATAAAAAATAATTTATAGTATGTTGTGTTTCATTTAAATAATACATTGTGTGTAACATAGGTTAAACTCGGTGTTCCATGTAACACAAGATAAAATCGATATAATGTGTAATGTAAAATATTTTAAAGAATGCATTTATTTGAAAAAATTATATCAAAATCATTGAGTGTTACATTAATGTCTCACATCTAATAGAATCCTAATATTTATGAGGATGGGAATATTCACGACATAAATTTTGTTCCTCTAATGATTTTTATTTTAGTGAAAAAAATGATTAATGACATAAAATTTTATTATAATGTGTTAAGAGTTTTATAAGTGAACATTATTACATTTTACAATCCTTTTGAAATATGGTTATCATTACATATGGAGTATTTAATATCCTTAAATAGGGTATGAAGGAAACCATTAATTATCATGTTATTGTGTAAATATATAAAGTTACTCTTAGTGGGAAGTATATGAGGATGGAGATGTTATTATATATTATATTTACATGGGAGAATTATAATTATTAACCTAAAATAATATATGAAGAGTTTTTATATAAATAACTTAGTGTGTAAAATTATACCATTCAATCACATTATCCCATTAAAATAAAATATTGAAATTTTGTATCATAATTATTCATAGGATCAGAAAATAATATCATTTATTAGGTAATATATATTGTACACCAAGGATATGGGATCAATATAAATGATTTATTTGATATTAGTTTCTAATATCATTCATTTTTAATGGTGTCTATTTTTTTTCCAAGAATGGATCTTGAGGCCTTGAATTTAATAAAATATATTATTCTTTTATAGTTGGATATGATCCCATCTATGCTACTTAGAAAAATGTTTTATTTTTATCATTATAAATATTTTTCATTCCACTATCATGATAAACAATTTAATGGTATGGATTTATATATTATATGTATATATCATTGTCGATTCCTCTATTATTAACAAAAGTAACACTATGAGTATCAAGATACGAATTCATAATCCATTAATGTGTCTCATACTATGAGGGTTTAACTAGGTGACCATGGATAATAATATTTAATACCTTATTTAGTTTAAGTTCATGGGTGTTTCATTCTCAATCCCCCCATTTAGAGTATAACTTCCTAATTGTGGACCCCTTATTTCAACTCATTCAATGCCTATACACATCTGGATAGGGACCACTCTGATTCCACATAAGCAATAGGTCCCTACAGATAGGAAATTCACTATATAATTTTGTTCTGGTTAATATGTCGTGTAACACCAAACAAGAAAATTTTCTACATAAACACTTGGAGCCCTATCATTAGGTCTCAATGACATGTCCAAATGAATCATCAATGTAATGTATATCCTTATATTTTATCACAAGTTATATTTTTATATTTGATCCTCAATCAAAACATCCATATGAATTATTCCTATAGTAGACCCATCCAAACACTACACTATTATGGGCATAGAAAACAATGATATTCTAAATATTTAGGCTCCCATATTTTATCCCTCACATTTTTAACATTGTTAATGACATTATGATCATTAACACAATGATATAATTAGATATCACATAATAGTTTTAAAAACATGATGTAATATCACAATATATTAATCTATAATTTAAAATATTTTTCATGGAATATATGAATATTTATCACATAATTTTGAGATATATTACTGATTTAGAATTAAAAATGTCTTCTTTCTCAGTATGATTTTATTTTTTAAATAATGGTCATTAAAAATAAATATTATTTCATGGGGATAAGAACATTTTTTTAATAAACACAATACACCCTTATTAAAATTTGATTCCTCGATTCATTTTCTTCGGATATGTATGAATCACAGACTATATATAAATGAATAAAAATATAGGATTATTCTATCGAAACAATTGTCCGATCACATATATTGGGAGCCACATCATATAGTAATCTAAATATGATTAAAATTGGTAACCTTATAATAAAATTTCTAATTAACATGTCATGAAAATTTTATCTATATCATTATATCATTCATAATATGATTATTTTCCATCTATAAGGATAAACCACTATTGATTAGTTTTGAGAAATCATTTCACTAGTATTATTTATTACATGGGTCCCAACATCATTCTAATTTGTTCTTATTTAAATAAACATTACATTCTATGGGTTAATTTCCATCCATAATAAAACTATTGATTACATGGTCATGATAATAATAATGTTGAATGTGGTAATTTTTTAACTAAATATAGAAACTCAATGTATACGGATGGAATAGTGTATCTCATACTATTTTTCATTCCTCAATTTCAAATATTAGAATTGAATATGGGGATGATTATGTAATCATATAAAGGTTTCAAATTGTCAATAAATAGTAATGTTTTCAATGGATGGATCTTAAGAATGAAAAAATCTTCTGATCGTCTTTTGTAATCATTTTGATAGACACATAGGCATTGTATATTTTAAATAATAATAATTTAAACTACTATATTATGTTTCGAATAAAATTATCAAACTAGATAAATATTTTTTGGTTTTTGGAGGATACTATACAATATATTGAAAATAATCCATATTCAACTTAGATAAACCTAAATATATGGATGGTGATGATTATGGATATAGTATATTACTTCTAAAAAATTGACACCACTATGATCATGAAATTGTAATAGATTGTTGATTCCTCACATAGGATTTTAAATGAATTAATGAATACATAAGGATAAATTAAACTATTATATCATAATCCACATTCACATGTTCTTCAAGTTTTTTTGATTTTTAATGAAAGAGTACACTTTATTTAGATTATTTAAATGTAAATATAATGATTCCTTTTTCATGTTTAATTTTTATGTTCCATTTTTTGATATCTTATCAAATAAGGGTTATTTGATTACCCAAAAAATTATTATATATTATTAAAAAATAAAGTGTAATAATAATCATAATCTTGGAAACCATATATAAGGAACTCAAAACCATAATAAGTACTTAGGAAGTCATGGAAAGACAGGTCTCCATGAATTAATTGGATGCATAAGATTTTTTGGGATGAAAAACCTCTGACAAAAAAACCATGAGACCTTGATAAACAATAAATATTTAATTAAATTATATGTTATACCCCTTTATGAAATTTATGTCAATGGATACTCATCATCCAAAATGAGAACCACAACATGTCAAATGGAATAGCATTGTAAAATCAATCATCAAGAACCATGATCATCGCCATCATCACCATCAATGGTGTTCACCATCAGAATCATCATCATGAACTAGAACAAACATGAACCATCACATCAAAAATAAAACTAATTGTGGAAAACCCACAAAATATTTGATAATAGATACCATATTTCAAAATAAATAAACCATTCAATAAACACAAGAATATAACATCCATAACCTAGGTGGGAATCACAAAAAATAATATTAAACATCCATTAAAGGGAAACAATATAAAAAATAAGAAAACCAAATACCTATATGTTATATTGAATTATTCTAGACCAAGATTCCACATAATGTAATAAAGAAAAATTGGATCATCGAAAACATGTGGTCTATACAAAAGAAGGTAGAATAAAATAGGTGAAAATAACATTGTATCCATTAAATATAAAAAATTAAAATAAAATTCATTTTCAAATTTTCTTATCAAAAAATATAATGACTTATTATAATGTTAATTTAATTTTATGTTACAATAATTAATTTAATATATGGTTAGAATAATGATCATATAATAATATTACTACTTTCAAAATATGGATTTTAAATGAAACAAATTTCATATTTGGAATATACCTCTTGAAAAATGGATAATGTTAATTTTTTATATTTTAATAGAATGTGTATATTTTTTGGTGGATAGTGAAATATAGAATAATAATATATCTTCCATTATAAAAACACTTCCAATATTAATGATTCAATGATAATGTAATGAACTGTTTATTAATCCTCTAAGAAGAATTTACTATATGTAGTCTAATGAATCATTACTAAAGATTGTGTTTGGAGAAAATAAAATTCAAATAAATATGATGTTCATAAACACCCATATCCTCTCCTTATAAATACCTCCCTTCACTACCCCTACACCTCACACATTCCATCTATTTAAGGTTTTCCATGGTCTATGAAATTATCTCCCAATCTCTCTACCCATGCCCTAGAATTATTGGCCTCGTCAAATTACCAATCCAAGGAGACTTAAGGTGTATCACAAGAAGGAGGAATAAAAAGAAAGATGTAATTTTCTCAATCAAACACATTGAATTCTTTAACATCTCTAACACCTAAAATCTATTCAATCTATGATGCTATGATAACATTGGTATTATGAATATTTTAAATTTTCATTAGAAATATAGAATATTCATAATCTAGAATCCTCTATTATTTTATTTGAAAAATGAAATCATTTACCATATTATGGTCAGTTCAACACCTCCATTAATGATGTGTTCCATTTACTATTACCACCTTCATGTTGGTTAAAATATAAATATTTTTTAAAATATGATTCAAAAAATACATTTTATATTGTGTCATATTTAGGAATGAATAATTGGTCACAATATAAAATGAATCAAAAAAATTCAATAAGGTCGGAAATCATTCCTTTTTGAATTTTAATTATACTGATAATTTTCATACTCTAAGAACCATGTAAATTTTTAAATATTATTTCACATTTAAAACATATTAAACCCTCACCACCACCTAAAAATAATTTCATCCTACAACATGAGTTATGAAATATTTTTATAAATTACTTTTATAATTATCCATGAGTTATGTGACCTTGGATCCATTACATTATTGACCATGGTAGAATGGAAATTTCCAGTCAATAAGTTCCCCTAAAAAAATTTCAATCTGTTATTTTTTTAAAATCAAAAAAACATTTTCTAAAGAAAAACAATCTTTCTCTTAGAAATATTATCTTAAGAATAATTTTCTTTCTATAAAAATTATTTTGACCCTACCCATGGTTCTATTGTACTTATTTAATATTTTCCTTAAAACAAGACAACCATATTTCCTTAAGTAAAAAATTTCGATCCTTATCTAAACTCAGAATCTTATAGTTACTTAAAATATGATTTCCAAAAAATAGTGAATATGATTTCTCCTAAAATCATAATACAATTTCTTCTGAAATTAGACTATGACTTCTTCTAAAGTTAGACTCTGGTTTATTCTAAAATATGACTCTGATTTTTTCTGAAATCAGACACTGATTTATTCTCATATTAAACTCTAATTTCTTCTAAAATTAGACTAGTTTCTTCTGAAATCAGATTATGATTTCTTCTGATATCAGAATCGGATTTCCTCTGAAATCATGCTCTAATTTCCCTATAATTCATATTCTGAATTCATCAGAACTCAGACACTGATTCTTATTTTTCTTAGAATCTGATTGTTAATTTTTCCTAACCAGATTTTTCAATATCATAAGAATCTGATTAAATGTATTTCTTACTATTACCTCATTTATTAAATGTAATGTTTCATTTTATCAGATACTATTATACTTATGTTTCATAAACATGTTATTTTTTCATAGGCTTGTCAATGTTTCTTATGAATGGAAATTTATATCATAGTTTCTTACATGAAACACAGTTGTAAAATCTATTTTTAACTATCTGTTGGTTGAGTGACACGTGTATAGGTCCCTATAATATTTAAGGAAAATATGAAAATTGGAGGAGGAAGTCAAACATTAGAATATAAGCCTATAAATATCAGGACATTATAATGAGATAAGTGGTGGAGTTTTCTAGAAGATTAATTGATTTCTGGATTAAAGTAACACTTTGTGAGAGCTCTACTCAACCCTTCCTTGTGTGAATGTTGTGAAAAACTTGTTCATGCGTCGACAGCTTATTCAACATGCCTAGTGTGAATCTGATTGTTGTTGATCAATCAAGGGATTTCAGAGATAGGAAGATTTTGGTGTTTATCACCTTAAAGATCAAGGGATTATGGGGATACCAAGACAGATTTTGATATTTGTATCAAGGGCTTACCATGGTGTGGGAATGATGGGCTTTATTCAACATATATATCCACAGATATTTATCCAAGGTTGTTGGATACCCTTCTCTTTGTGTTAAAATATTTCTTAAACCTTTTTTTGTTTTGTATCAATGATAATTTCCACTACATTTTATTAATTATACGAAGTTTAATAGTCTTACGCTTTCATATTCATGTATAGACTAATAGAAAATATTCTATATGATTTATGGAAGGATTGTTCCCCAAGCTAACTTGTCTTATGTTTCTTTATCGGATGCATTATTCAGATATTATGAATGTTTGATTCATTATTATAAACTAACAAGGGGTTTTTAATCCATATTCTTCTAATTTATTAAACATTTATTTTCTTATGGATAAAAACAAATGTTATTAAACCTACAATTAACCCCCCCCCCCCCCTCTTATAATTGAGAATCAATATTTACATTTCGATCCTTCAATTGGTATCAAATGAGGTCTCTGAAATACTCATACTTACATATATGTTTTCTTGATCAACATTTCTAGATTAATTTTAATTGTTCAATTTTATCATAAATAATTTATTTGTTTATAAATTTTTTCTGCTAACAAATTTTGTGGAAAAGTTCTTTTGTATTTTCATATAGAATGGTAGGAATGAACGTTGGTTTAATAGATAATATAAATCCTACTAGATCCCCAATCATTGATGGAAATGATTATTAATGTTGGAAAGATAAGATGAAGACATTATTATCAATACAAGTGTGGATAATTTTTTAAAGCTCACTCGAGACTATAAGATTCCAGACAAGGAAATCAAACAATTCACCAATCAAGAAAACAAGAGCATCAGCATAAATTCAAGGTACACAATAATTTATTAAGTTCTATTACTAGGAATATATATTTCCAGATTTCATATTTTGAATATGATAATAGCATCTATTAGAATGTATAAGTCACACATTATGACACATCCAAGGTTATTAAAACAATAATATCTATTCTTAGAGTTGAATATCATGGTTTTATGTTTCCTTATATTGAAATTAAATGAAAAGTTAAAAAAGTTTTACTACTATCGTCAACAAACTTCTATCTACGGTTGATAGTGCACTTGATGATGAGATTATTTTTGAAAAGATCAAAGATATTATTCCAAATTAGTGGGAATCCAAAAGAACAACTATTGATGAGAATATGAATGTTTCCAACATCACTCTTGATGATCTATTTTAGACTATTCTAAAAAATGAAACAATAATGAATAGAGTTGCTGAGAGAAATAAGAAAATTAATAGTAATGGTAGTGTTGATTTTACGACTATATAAAATCATATGAAAGACAAGACTCTTGAATTAGTTTCTAGATAAAAATCTATAAAATCTTTTGTTATATCTATATCAAGTGATAGTTATCATTCTAATAATTACCATTCAAATAATTATAAAATAATCAATAATATTGTGATAAAATTGACTTCTTATACAGATATAAGAAGAATGAATGAAAGGATAAGAATGATTAAAAAGTCACTAGTTATGAATGTAAGTGGGTAGTTCATATTTAACTAGACTTCCCTATGCTCAAAAGGAAATAAATAATGGATATACATTCATAAAGAAACAATAATAAGTACTTCAATTCTATTTCCAAGAATATACTAAAATCTAAGGATAGCTAGAGTGGTGGTGGTGGGGATTCTTCATATGAGTCTTCTGATATTGAATATTTTGGACAGAATAGTATTAGTCATATATCCATAATTCATATTCAAAATCAGTGTCTTATGGCTAAGGTAAACATTTCATAATAATTAACCAATATTTCATTAAATAAAATTTTTATAATAACGAATATTATGAATCTTCATATGAAGAATCATCCACATTAGAAGATAATAATCTACCTTCATTTGAATATTTTTCTAGGTTTTCCATGTTACAAGAGAATTAAAATAGTAAAATAAAAATTAAACATGATGAGGAAAATTATAGAATATATATTGTATAAAAATTAGTATCAGTTATTTCAAAATATCATGATCTGAAAACACTTGTTTTTTAATATGTTTCCAAAACCCTTAATGAAGTTATTTTTGAGAAGTATAAACATTCTATGGATCTTGAAAATTTTATTTCTAAGAAAAAGGTTTTAGAGACTAGCTCAAATTCTAAAACTAATGACTATGAGGATAAGAATTTAGTCGTTAGCCTAAAATATAAAATATTGAAACTTTTTTCAAACATTACTCATGGTAAATAAAATTTTGAGAAAATTTATTCATAACTTCATCCTCTTAGGAATAGTTCATGATTTTTTTATACTCCCTCAAAAAAAAATATTTAGTCACAACTATTTTGTTTCTGAATGTATTCCTTTTTGTACTAAGTGATAATACGGTGGACATTGGGAGAAAATTTTTTCTTTAAATGAAATAAAATTCATAGTTTTTTATAAATATCATTTTTCTAAACAAATGTTTATACCCAATATTTTACATTCTATAAATTCTGGATCCAAGAATTTTTGGATTCTGAATGTATAACTATTTTAGTTTTAGTAAAAAATATAAGCTCCAAAAATAATACATGGTATATTGATAGTGGAGGTTACTGGAATATGATTTGTAATAAAAACTTCTTTGAAAATATTATTAAGATGAAAGGTGGAAAAGTAACATTCAGAGACAATGCTCAAGGAGAAATTGTTGGTATATGTAATATTTTTCTTTTTGGAGAAACATTAATTTCAAATATTTTATTTTCTAAAGGTCTTAAGAACAACCTTATAAGAATAAGCCAAATATGTGATAAAGGATACCTTGTGAATTTTAGGAATGAGAAATTCCTAGTAAACAATTCCAAGGAAGAATTTATACTCTATGACCATATACATGATAATGTTTATACACCTACCATAAAAGACCTTTGGATCTAAGACATATCTTGACTTAGTGTAGTGGAATATCAATATTGGTTATGGCATAGAATACTAGGACACTGTAATATTAAGAACCAATGGGAAAACTCAATGAAAAGACTTGTTAAGGTGATATCAGATCTTAGATTTGATTCTTCAATATTTTTTTATATTTTTCAACATTAAAGGGAGCCCAGGTCATGCTTTAAATTAATTAGTGAAGTCTCAACTTATGATACATTATAGTAAGTTCATATGGATCTTTTCAGTCCAGCACAAACTGGATGTATTGGAGGATAATACTATGTGTTTTTTTAGTTGATGATTATACATGATTTACATGGGTCTATTTTATAACAATGAGATCTAAATCCTTTTATTATTTTCAATCTTCCTCATCCAAAGTCAAAAATTAGAAAAAAAATGTCCATTGATTACTATTCATAGTGATCGTGTTGGAGAATTTGAAAATTTAGATTTTTAATCTTTTTGTAGTAATAAAATCATTACACATTACCTTTCATCTCTAAGAACTACTCAAAAAAATGTTATTGTTGAAAGAAGAAATTGTATTATTCATGATATAATAAGAACCAGGTTGAGTGCTAAACACTTTTTGGATAATGCTATTGGTACTTCTTTTTATACAATAATTCATGATTTAATCAGACTGTTTCATTATAAAAACATTATGAGTTATGGAATGGTTGAAAACTTAGAGTTTATTACTTCAATTTATTTTGATGTAATGTATTCATATTTTAATACTAAAGATAACATACATAAATTCACACCCTAATTCGATGATATAATTTTCGTATGCTATTCAGCTACCTCTAATACTTATATAATTTTTTACAAAAACAAATTTATTATTGATGAAACATTATATGTTAAATAAAATGAAATCGATCCTTTTGTTTTTAAATAAGCCCAACCTACATACTCGTATGCATTTTTAAAAACTGATTATCAACTTTTGATGGAACATTCTTCTAATAAGGTAATTTTTCAAGAAACTATGTCTGAAGTATTTACCCAAAAAAAAATTACCCTATGTTGATGAAAAGGTTTTACAAAACCCAAATCAGTTATTTCGTAGAATCGTCCCAATGATAGTATCATTGGTTATGTAAACAAAACTATAAGAAATAGAAGTTATTTAAGAAATTATGTAGATCATCTAGAATTTCATTCATAGTTAGAACCTAAATGAACTAATGAAACACTAGGTGATTTTGATTGGAATAATTTTATGCAAGATGAACTATTTTAATTCGAAAGGAACAATGTATAGACCTTGGTTGAAAGGCCTAATAAAACTTCTGTAATTGGAGTAAAGTGGTTCTTCATAAATAAATGTGATGAAAATAGAATCATTGGGAAAAATAAATCAATATTAGTTTTTAAATTCTATAATTAACAATAATTAGAAGTCTATGAAGAGACCTATGATCTAGTATCTAGACTTGAATCCATTTATATTATATTAGACTTTGCATAATCCTCTAATTTCAATATTTATAAAATGGATGTGAGGTTTTTTTTCTTTAAAGAATATTTTCAATAGGATGTTTATGTTTAACAACCTCCTGGTATTAAAGGAAAAAACATCATGAACTTGTTTAAAAACATACAAAATATTTATATGAATTTCAAAAATCCACTAGAATCTGTTATCACAGACAAACATGATTTTTCTTACAAAACAATTATGTTAAAGGAACGTCTTATCAATACCATTATATAATGAAATATAATATTATTTTTTATTGTCTAAATTTATTTTGATTCCATTATATTTGGATCAACTCAGTAATCCTTAACTAATTAATTTTTTAATCTTATTAAAATATGTGTTTGAAATGAGTATGATGGTTGAGTTAACAGCCTTTCATGGTTTAAAAATTTATCAAAAACATGATGGAACATATATATATCAACATAAGTATATTAAATATATTTTAAGAAGTATGGATATGGGAACAATTAAATTAAAATTACACCAATCAGTACCTCAAAAACTCTTGATCATGATGAAGCTTGGAAACTAGTAGATCAAATATCATTTAGAGGCATGATAGGAAGTTTATAATACTTAACATATATTCATCCAAACATAATGTTTTCATTATGAGTATGTGGAAGATATCAATATAATATAAAAGTATCCCATTTAAAAAACTGAAAAGTGTTGTTTTCTATTTAAATGTTACCATCGATTTAGGACTTTTCTATTGTTATGGAAATTATTTTACTTTAAAAATCTTTTCAGATTCCATCTTTGGTGGTTGTATAATGGATAGTAAAAATTTATCTACCACTTTACATTTCTTAGGATACTCGTTAGTTTCTTTCTCATGTAAGAAAAAACACTTAGTAGCACTTTCCAATACTGAAGCTGAATATATAGCAGTTAGAAGTTGTTGTGGTCAACATTGTGGATTCAACACACACTCAAATATTATGCCATGAGTTTTACCAAAACACAAATAAATTTCCATAATACTAGTGAGATTAATCTAAGAAAAAACCCCACACATCACTCTCGTGAAAAACAAATAAACATAAGAAATCATGTTCTTAGGGATCACCCACATAATCGAGATATTATTTTATAGTTTATCAGAATGAAAGAATAACATGATTAAATATTTAAAAAATCATTACCCTTCGATAGATTTGAATACATTAAAAAAAATAAGAATGATATTCATATGATATTCATCCATATTAACTTTTTTTGAATCCTATATCCTTACATTGAAATACTCTCTTTCAAATGGGGAGTTCATATGGTTACTCTTTTATATTTCCTTTTTCAAAAAAATCAGAATAAAAATTATTCGAACGAAAAATGTTTTTCATTCCCAAATAATAATTTTTGAAATATATGTATTTTATGAAGAAACTTATCAATACCTTAGAAAAATTTAAATAAATATGAAAGATAAGTTTTTTAACTATATCATCATAATTTAATTTCTTCTTGTTGGTTTTTTCAATCATGTTTTATGAAAATATTATCAGATTCACATTCATTAAATCAGATTTTTCCTTAAAACCACATAAGGATGGAACCTATAAATCCTTCTTTACCATTGATATTAACTTTCAGATCGGATGAATGAAATTTAACCATTTTATTAAAATGATAATATGAATTTTCACTGTGATGCCTATATATAAGACCCCTTATTTGCGTCCCAAATCGGTTTTCTCTGTGATTTTGCACTGAAATGTTTCCACTCATCATGGTTGTCATTCAATTTTCCCTTTTACTTAAGATCTTAATATATCATGAATTATCACCATAGACTCTGATGGCCTCCAACAATGTAATCAATGATTTTTTAATTTTCAGAGAATGTTTGGTCGACCCAAAATTCATTTTCATATACAACTACTTGATTTCAAAAATCATAAAGAACATTGGATTAGAAAGCCTATGAGTCACTAAATAAAATAATCAGGATCCATTTTATCCTTATATTAAAAAATAATTCTATGATATAGGTTATTTTTATGAAGAAGTAAGAAGAGAAATGTTTTCATTTAAGAGTTATAGAAATGCTTATTCTATATCTTTCAACAAGGCCACTAGTATCTTGGATATTCCTTATGATGGAGAAGAAATATTTTTCTCATACAAATTTCTATAAAAGGAAGGTTCTTTTGAGAAGGTTATGAAATTGGTTGTCTTGGAATTAAATGATTAAAGTCACTAATGATTTCTCATATTTCAACCAATCATAGATTTCTAGATCTATGGATGCAAATATTTCTGATTATATGAAAGGGAGACAAGGATTCCCTTAAGAAATTTGATATCTTCATGATGGATTTATTGGAGAATATAAGGAAGATAAACCTCATCAATAACATTATTTTAACAGTCAACAATATCAAGAATGTCAACATCGTATTTCAGTTCATAATGTATCTTGCAGCCTTGTAGAATATTATTGTCTTATTCCTAGAATCCTTAAAAATTCCTTTCATTTAAAAGGCCATAGATTTCAAGATGATGTTGTTAAGTGATGATACTATGAGAAGGATAAAAATTGGTTTTAGTGTTATGAAAAGAGTTTTATTTTAACTTCTTAACAACAATAATCAAGTTTCTAACAAGAAAGGTTAATTGGGATAAAGTTCCTAGAAAACTCCAATGAAATGAAAATATAATGAACCAAAACCAAAAGAACAAGCACATGTACCTAAGTTGGTATATGAACCACCCAAGATGAAAAAGAAAAATATATTTTATGATGAAGTGTGATCCAACTGCATATAGTAGAAGATGAAAAATAAGGAAAGAGCTGGAGCTTTTGGGTTAGACCATGTTAGGGAAAAATCCTCAAAAGATCCAAGAAGAAGAAGAGAATGAGATACAAGATAAAGAAAATAAGATGAAGAAGAATATGTCAGAATAAAAAAAATCAATCCTTACTTAGAGATACAGTGAAGGAATCTGAAAAAGTTTAGGTACCACAGTATTTCTTGAAAGATTCAATTCCAATTGAAACATCCAGCACAGTTTAGATAAAGAGTGTTATTTCGATTCCATAACCCCTTCTTTAAGAAGAATAAGTTCATCAAGAAGAAAAAAAATAGGAAGAGGAAAGTTATGATGCGCTAAACATGGAGGAAGAATAACATGATAAAGAGATCAATTCTTACAATATATCTAAAATACCATCCCAATATGAATCCACCAACATAATTTCAAAAGAAAATTCTATTCTGAAAACTGATTATTCTCATGATGAGGTTGATAAACCAACAGATAATGAGACAATTAATCATGATTTTATTAATCAAAAATATGATAAAGAAATTGGTTATAAAGGTGATGATAAAGAATTTGATGATAATGATGATAGAATAATTCAAGATTTAGATGGTGAGAATGAAATTCTGGTTGTCAAGAATGTTTTTTATAAGAATGATAATGGCAAGGAAGATGTTGTTGAAACACAAAAGAAATATGTTATTGCAAAAAGAAATAAATATGTTATTAGAATGTATAATAGGATATAAAATGAACAATATGATGTTGGTTAACCAACAAAGGAATATGCTTCAAAATCATCATCTTCTTTATGACATGATTTTGTTGTTCAGTCAATGAAGAAACTTGTGAATACCATTCCTTTATTCCCATGCTTTGATTCAGAATGTCAGCTACTTCAATAAACAATCAATAAGAATTCAAATTCAACAATAATTCTAATGGAAATGTTTATGAATCATGAATCTGAATTTAAGACTTTTCGAATTGGTTATGATGACCATATGATATCTTGAAAAGTGATAACCAAGTGGTCTAAGTTAGTGATTAAAGATCTTAAAATTTATGGATGATTTCATTGATTCCATAAAAGAGTCTTTCAATAAGTCTGATGATAGGATCATGAATCTATCAATAATATTTCAGAAAATATAAGGGAAGAACAAGCTATCTATCTTCAAGATGATAATGATTTGAATGGGAATCTTTATTCTGATGTTCTAAATCTGAAAAGATAAAGGGTACTCAGGGAAGAGATGGGAAAAACTCACAAATCAAGAAGAAGTTGTAGAGTCTCAAGGAGAAGTTCTTAAATCTCAAGAAGATAGAATCAATTATGTCAAAAAGAAAAATTATGTTCAGTATCAGTTGATCGAGAAGTTTGAATTCGATTATAAAGGATTGGTGAAACTCAAGGATACCCTTAAAAATTTGATTCCAAAGAAGAAAAATAAGGATTAATGATTCTATGTTTAACTCCGATCATTGGTTGTTTTCCATTATAAAAATTTTTTTCAACATAATGAAATTTATTATACTTACACTGTTTTTCCTTGTATATTCATAAAATTTCAAGTACCATTTTTTATTTACCTTTTTTCCTTTTTGAAAATAATAATGGGGGAAAAATAAATGATCAAAAATAATATTATGAAAAGTAATGTCTAAGTAAAGGGATATTACATAAATAATATGTCTTATATATGGAAAATTTATATCATTATGAAAGACAAGATTATGGTCCTTAAAGATTTCCTAATCTAAGGGAGAGTTGGTCGTATTCACCATCATCCTCAAAAAAAGTAAAGGGAGTTAATTATTATGTTTTAGTTCAAAAATTGAAAACCATAGTTCATTATATTATTTTATAAAATATAGTATATTATTTCCAAAAAAACTATATTAATGATTCAATATGTTTCCTTACAACATTGTTATTCCTTTATGTTTTGAAATCACAAACATAGTTTCTTAATGAAAATTATCTTTCTCTAAAAAATATTATTTTAAGAAAAAACTTCATTCTATAAGATGGGTTTTGACCTTAACCATGGGTTTCATTGTCTAATTTAATTTTTTCCTTAAAAAAAGACTAACTATATTTTTGTAAGTCAAAAATTGGATCCTTATATACACTCAAAAACTTATATTTCCTTAGAATCTAATTTCCCTATAATTGTGAATCCGATTTCACTTGAAATAAGACTATGATTTCTTCTGATATCAGACTCTGATTTCTTCAAAAATAAAACTCCAATATATTCTGAAATAGGACTCTTATTTCTTCTAAAATATGACTCTAATTTCTTTATAAATTAGAATCTGATTTCTTTATAAATCAGACTCTGATTTTTCTTAAATCATACTCCAAATTCTCAATAAATCAAGTTCTAAATGCATTAGAACTCAAACTATGATTCTTATTTCTCTTATATTCTGATTGTTAATTTTTCTTGACTCTGATTTCCAATATCTTAATAATTCGATTAAATTCCTTTCTTACAGTTACCTCATTTCTTTAAAGTAACATTTCAAATTATCAGATGCTATTATAATTAAGTTACTAAAACATGTTAATGTTTATTAAGCATGTTTATTTCACTTATGCACGGAAATGTTTATCATAATTTCTTACAAGAAATGATGTCGTACAATATGTTTATAACTTACCGTTGGCTGAGTGAAACATGTATCGGTCCCTCCAAAATTTAAGGAATAATATTACCATTGGAGGATGAATTCTACCATTTGAATCCATTCCTATAAATACCCTTCCATTTGAATGAGCTAAGTGCCAGAGTTTTTTAGGAGAGTTGTTGGTTTCTGGATTGAAGTAATACTTTGTTAGAGCACTGCTCAAACCTAACTTATGTGAATTTTGTGAAAAATGTGTTCATCCATTAACAACTTGTTCAACCATCCTAGTGAGAATACAATTTTTTCTGATCAATTGAAGGCTTCTAGGGATATGATGATAGAGGTGTCGATCACCTTGGAGATCGACATCTTGTGGGGATAGAAAGACAAATTATGATCTTCCTATCACGAGCTTACCCTGGTGTAGGTAAGGTAAAATTTCTTGAAAGAATAAATCAAGGGATCTTTTTCATGGTTGTTGGACACACTTCTATTTGGGTTTAAAAAAATTAAACTTTTTTTGTTTTGTTATAATTTTTATTTCTATTCTATTTTTTTAAGATAGTAAGTGAAACTTTCTTACACATTCTTATTATTGTATATTTTGATAAACAAGATTCTATACACATTAAGGTAGAATCATTCCCTAATAAAACATGTCTTGCGTTTATTTATCAGATTCATTATTTGGACCCTATAAAATTTAGTTTCTTAGTTAAGAACTAAATAAGTGTTATAAAAACATCTTGTTTAAATTTGTTAAACAAAAATTTTACTAAGGATAAAAAACGTTTCTAAACCTACAATTCACCCCCCCCCATCTTGTAATTGAGAAATATGAATTTATATTTCTATCCTATAATTGTTATAAGAGTAGTTATTTGAAAAGAAAATACTACCATATAAGATTTCATGCTCAAATTTTCTTTCTAAACATTACATGTTCAAGTTTGTCTTAAATATTTTAATTTTTTATAAACGTATTCTACAAATAAGGTTTGTGGAAAAGATCTTTTATATTTTCCTATAGAATGGAATGAATGACTGTTGGTTCTCTATACTATATAAATCCTACCAGACCCCCAATATTTGATGGACATGATTATGAATATTGGAGAGATAGTATGTGGACTTTTATTATCAAAACTAGAGTGGATAATTTTGTTAAGCTTACTAGAGACTACATGATTCCATACTAGGAAATCATAAAAATAACTAATCAAGATAATAAAAAGTATCAGCTTAACTTCAATGTACAAAATTCATTTTTATGTTCTATGAATAGGAATATCAATAGACAGATTTAATCTTTTGAAGATACTAATAGAATCTAGAAGATACTAGAAGTCACACATTTTGGAACATACATAGATATATAAACAAGAAGAGTTGTTCTTAGAGATGAATATCATGGTTTTATGTGTTCTTATGGGGACATTGTATGTAATGTTCCAAAAATTATTATTACTATCATCAAAAGACTTCATTCTATTCATGTGAAATAAATTTTTAATGATATTTATGTAGATAATATAATAGATATTATTCCCAATGAATGGGAATCCAAAAGAACGTCTATTTATGAGAACAAGAATGTTTCGAACATAAATCTTGATTATTTATTTGGAACTATTATACAACATGAAATTAGATTGAGAAGATATTCTGAGATAAATAAGAAGTAGAATGGTAATGGTAGTTTTTTTTTACAAATAATGAAAATCATATAAATGTCCAAACTCATAAAAGAGTTACTAGATCAAAATCTATGAAATCTAATGTTATATATTAATCGAGTGATAGTAATCATTTTGAGAATGAACTTTCCAATTTTGATCGAATAATGACAAAGATTTTGGGAAAAAATGATTTCTAATACAGATACAAAAATGAAGATATAAAGGATAATAAAGATTTAGAAAGTAACTTGTTATGAATGCAAGAGGGTAGGTCATATCAGACCAGACATCCCTATGCTCAAAAGGAAATAAAGAAGGGATAGGCATTTAGAGAGAAACAAGAATAAGTACTATAAATCAATGACCCATAATGTATTAATATCTAATGACACCTAGAGTGCTAGTGGTACTGGTTCTTCGGATAAATCTTCTGATATTGAATCTTCTTCATAGAATGAATATTGGTCTTCTAGACAGAATTCCTATTGAAAATAAATTTCTCATGGATAAGGTAAACAATGCTGAATCATTAACCAATATTTCATTAAATACCAAATTTCTTAATGAAGATGATTATGAATCTTCGGGTGAAGATTCTTACTCATCCAAAGATAATACTTTACCTTCCTTTGAAGAAGTATCTATGTTTTCCAAGTTACTTAAGAATGAAAATAGTAATATTAAAAAAATCTTGATAAGGAAAATCCTAGAATATCTATTCTAATAATATAAGTATCATATCTTTCAAAAGTCCTTGATCAGAAAACCCTTGTTTTTTAAATTGTTTCAAAAAACCTAAATGAATATAATTCTGAAAAGGATAAACATTCTAATGATCTTGAAAATTTTATTTCTAAGAAACATGTTTTATAGGATAACTGAAATTGAAAACTAGTTACTATGAGGATAATAATTAATTAATTACGCAAAAATTTGAAAATTTTTCTTGAATAACATTTTCAAACATTACTCTTGGTAAATAAGGTTTTGATGAAATGTATTCACAACTTTATCCACATAGGAGTTGTTCTAGATTTGGTTATACTCACTCCAATCCAGTTTTTAATCACAACTATTTTGTTCCCCAAGTGCTCCTTTTTTACTAAGTTTCAATGTGGTTAACATTGGATCAAAAAGGTACCTTCAAGAAAAACACAATACTTAGGTTTTCATAAAGATAATTTTTCAAAACAAATGTGGATACATAATATTTTACTTTCTAACAATTCCAGATCTAAGAATGTTTAGATTCTTAATGTCTAACTAATTTATTTTTTGAAAAAAGGAAGTGCCAACAATAATACATAATATATGGATAGTTGATTCTCCCATCACATGACTAGTAACAAAAAATTCATTGAAAAGATTATTAAGATGAAAGGAGTAAAATTTACATTCGGAGACAATGCTCAAGGACAAATTATTGATATAGGTAATATTGTTCTTATTGAAAAAGCTTTAATTTCATATGTTTAATTTGATATTGGTCTTAATCACAACCTTATAAGCATAAGATAATTATTTGATGAAGGTTACCTTGTAAATTTTATAATGATAAATTCCTAGCACAAAATTCCAAGGAAAAATTTGTTCTATAAATGCATAGTCATTAGAATGTTTATACACATAACTTAAAAGACCTTATGATCCATGAACTAACTTTCCTTAGTGTAATGGAAGATCAATCTTGGTTCTGGAATAAAAGACTATGACACTATAATCTTAGGAATCTATGAAAACTCTCAAAGAAAATAATTTTTAAGGATTTACCAGAGGATAGATACGAATCTCAAAAAAATCATCCTTGTCGATACGGAATGCAACATAATCAAGATTTAAATAAATTATTGATGTCTCAACATCTGATACATTACAACTGTTTCATATGGATCTTTTCGGTCAAACACAAACTGGATATATTGGAGGAAAATACTAATTATTTATTTTATATGATGATTAAACTAGATTTAATTGGGTCTATTTTCTAGAAAAGAAATATAAATCATTTTCTTATTTTAAATATATATCATCCAAATTTAAAAATGAGAAAAACCAACCATTGTTAACTATTCATAGTGATCATGGAGTAGAATTTTATAATTCATTTTCTGATAATTTTTTTAGTAAAAATGGCCTTACTCATAACTTCTTAGCCCCAAGAACTCCTCAACAAAATGGTGATGTTGAAAGAAGAATCTGTATTCTTCAAGAGATAACAAGAACCATGTTGAGAGAATCTTTTATTATTAAAAACATTTGGAATTAAGCTGTTACTACTAATTGTTATACTATAAATAGAGTTTTAATCAGACATTTTCTTAATAAAATTCCTTATGAGTTATGGAATGGTCAAAAACCTAGCATTTCTTACTTCAAAGTATTTGGATGCAAAGTATTCAGCAGGAATACTTACGATAACATACATAAATTCACATCGAAATCCGATGAAGGAATTTTCTTATGTTATTCCACTACTTGTAAGAATATAGAGTTTTTAACAAAAATTCATCTACTGTTGAAGAAACAATACATTAGAAATTTGATGAAACTTGTCCTTTTTTCAACAATCCCAACCTACATACTCGGATGTATTTTCAAAAACCGATTATCAACATTTGATAAAAGATTCTTCTAATAAGGAAAACAATAAATAAAATTTTTTTGAAGTATTTACCCCCAGAAACTTTTCTACCCTATGTGGATGAATAGGTTTTACAAAACCCAAATCTATTGTTTCTTAAAAATCATCCTACTGATAGTATCATTGGTGATGTAAATCAAACTATATGAACTAGAATTTCATTAGGAAATTAAGTAGATAATCTAGCATTTCTTTCCCAGTTTGAACCTAAATGCACTAATGATTCTTTATGTGATGTTGATTTGATTAAATCTATGCAAGATGAACTAAATGAATTCGAAAGAAATAATGATTGGATCGTGTTTGAAAGACGTAAAGACACATCGGTAGTTAGATTAATGTGGGTCTTCCATAATAAATGTGATAAAAATTGATTCATTGTAATAATTAAAGCAAGATTACTTGATAAAGGATATAATCAACATTAATGAATAGACTATGAAGAGAAATACGCTCCAGTAGAAATACATGAATCCATTCATATTATATTATCCTTTGAAGGATTATTTAATTTCAAACTTTTTTAAATGGATGTGAAGTGTGCCTACCTCAATATAAATTTTAAATTGGAGGTTTATGTTAAACAACCTCATGGTTTTGAAAAAACAAAAAATCTTGAAGAGGTTTACATACATATCAAACCTTTATATGAACATAAACAATCCCCTAGAACCTAGTATGATAGACTTACAATATTTTTGTTACAAAACAATTATTTTAATAGAATTATTGTTCCAACCCTTCTTATAAATAAAGAGAAGGAAAATGTTTTGATTGTCCAAATTTTGTTGATTGTAACGTCCCAATTCTGGAAGCCACCCAGAGGCTCCCCATACCTAGTTGGTCACATGTACTCAAGCATATTTCCTTGAAATATAGAGGCTTCCAACTAGAAGTGAGGTCCTAGGGTGTGATAGTGGGGAAACTATGCCCTCATTAGAAGAGTAACGCAATGGAAAATAAAAAAAAGTAAATAGAAAAGGTAGTAATAACACCATACCAAAGTAAAAAGTGTAAGATTGAAAGAATAAACTACAACACATATATATAAATGATTCATGATACATATTTCTAGGAAAGCATCCAAACACATCACAATGTTGAAATACAATTCTAAACCTAGGTATAGGAAAACAAAGTATGCAACTCCTCAGCATCGCAAGCCCCGGCTTGGTCCCATGCTCTCTAGCTCCACAATAGTCAAGTAGCTGATGTAAAAGGGTGCTTTCCCTTATCAATACCTGAAATTATATAATCTTTTTGGAACCGAAATCATGACCCAAACCGGGTGTGAGACTAAATCCCAGTTGGAAACCACCCAAAGATCTATCCCTAATAGTCAGTGAATATATATGGCAGGCAATGAGCTAAATAAGTAGTAAATAACGAAGTACTCAAAAGTAAACCATCCTACAGTTCAATTGTATTCAATTTACATTTAACAAGAAAGCATCTAATCAAAGAAGGTAACCCTATGGGAAGTACACACATAGCCTATCCCCTCTAGTTCAACTTAATTATAAACTCTATGAGGAATCCCTCACCATCAATTCCCCCTATAGTCTTGTATCGGTACTTAATGCGCTCTGTGGAACATTCAACGTCTCATTCCCCCTATGGCCAACATTAAGGAACTACAGACACTCTGAGGAAGCACTTACATCAATTCCTCTTATATTCTCAAATTGTAATATTATAAAATAGACTCTAGAGAATCCCTTACATCCATCTTGCCTTTGGTCTAATACACCAGGTTCTTGCGGCCCCGTGTAAGTCAATTCAAGCATATCAATGTGTAGCAACCAAAGTAAACCTTAAGAAAAAATTGGCTGAACAATTTATATCATATCATCATATCAAAAAGGATAAACACTCCATCCTATAAAGTTGGGAATGGAAAACAACAGCAGCCTAATAGGAAAAGCTCAGCCAAAATGGTCATAAATAAAACAAGCATGGGAAAACACTTCCAAATCATAGTAATAAACCATATTCACATTCAATTAACCTCTATTCAAGAATACAAGCATAGTAGAAAATTAAAAGGGAAAAAACTATAAACATGCAACACCCCATTTAAATGTGTTGGAAATTTTTCACATATAACTCAAAGACTTTCTATGGAAAGGTACAAACCACCTACCTCGGTGTTGTAGGATCGTTATACTTGAACCTCAAGCCTTGAATCTCCCATGAACATTGTAGATCTACAAAAATGTCTAAAATGCTCAACCGAATATAACTTGTTAAAGAATAGGAATCAGGAAACGAAGCTCTAGAACAATGAAGAGAATACCAAGGTGATCCCAACACAATCGACGACAGTTGAATCAGAGATCGTATGCTCGATCGGGGGCTCAGAGAAAGATCATGGTTGTATGGTCTCTCTCAGACAAACCAGACCTAGAAGTAGATGTTATGTCCATCAGACGTGACCCCATAATGTTTAATGAAAAAAATCACATGGCGTGTACTTTCTCTTACCATGCCCCTCTTTATATGGCCTCCATGTCACCACACACGGATGTGTGCATGGCTGCTACACGGCCAGCACATGGCTACCCGTGGTAACTGAGTACACGGCATGTACTCATAAAGTACACAGCGTGTACTTCAAAAATATCTAAAAATAACTCTTTTTCTCAAAAACACCAGAAAAAGAAAGGCATACCTAAAAAGAAGATCCAGGTTCTTACAAACTTCCTCCCTTAAAGAAATTTGTCCCTGAATTTCCCTTGAAAGGCGGCATAGAAGAAGAAACCCTAAAAAGTTTGGCCACTATATTAATACATCAGCCTCCCTCTCCCAAGTCACGTCTTGTACTCTCTCGTGCTACCATATCACCTATACGAGAGGAACCGACCGGCCACAGAGAACCCTCGTAATTTAATCCAAAATTCGGATAGGATGCTCCTCGAACAAGGAATCCACCTCTAACTCAACCTCCTCAGGGTGAAAAATGTGAGACGGGTCTGATAAGTAACGTCAAAGGTGAGAAACGTTGAAAATGTCTTGCATAGACCAGTACCTCTGAGGTAACTGCAACTGATAGGCAACCGGCCCAACTCTCTCCAACACCTCGAATGGCCTAATGTACCTCGGTGAAAGCTTACCATGTATCTTAATCCTTCTGTGACCCAAACTCAGTGTGACATGCATGAAAATCTTATCTATGACCTCTAACTCCATAGGTCATCTTTGTTGATTAGCATAAGTCTTATATCGAGACTGTATAGTATCCATCCTCTTCCGAATAAACTCTATCTTCTCTGTGGTCTCCTGTACAAGACGAGGTCCTAGCATAGCTGCCTCTCCTACATCCATCCAACATAAGGTTGATCAGTATGGCCTACCATACAAAGCCTCATAAGGGTCCATCTGAATAGTTTCTTGAAAACTATTATTATAGCTAAACTCCACAAGAGTTATGTGCTTCTCCCTAAAACCTCCAAAATCCAGGATTCATGCTTGGAGCATGTCCTCAAGCACCTGAATCATATGCTCAGGATGACCATCTATTTGGGGTTGGTAATTTGTACTCAAAAGTACTTGATTACCCAAAGCCTTTTGTATCCCCTTCCAGACCCGAGAAGTAAAACGCGCATCCCTTTCTAAAATAATTGAGTGTGGAAATCCATGTAGATGTAAAATCTCTTGGATGTACAACTTTCCAATCCCATCAACATTGAAGGTCTCCTTGATCAGAAATAAGTGTGAAACCTTTGTAAGTCTTTCAATGACAACACAAACTGCATCATTCCCTCGAGGCGACCTCGGCAAACCTGTCATGAAATCCATAGCGACATCATTCCACTTCCACTAAAGAAATGGGTAACTATTGTAAAAGCCCCACTAGTCATTGATGCTCCACCTTAACCAGCTGACAAGTGGAACACCTCATTAAAAAACTAGAAACATCTCTCTTCATACTTGGCCACCAATACTGATGATATAGATCATGATACATCTTGGTGAGACCAGGATGAACTTCCCAAACTGAGGAATGAAAGTTCCTCATTATCTCCTCGTGTATGTATGCTGACACCCATACGCGGCCCTGGAAATAGAAGATCTCATCCTCACCTATGGTACATCCAAGAATAGGTTCCTCTACTGAAACTCTCTCTCGTAGGACTAGGCCTTCATAATCTGATAGCTTCCTCCTTCTCACTAGATCAAGAAGAGTAGAGGTAACAGCTACATAAGAAAGAAATGTCTACCCATGTCTTTCATGCACCTCCAAATGCCACTTAGAGAACATAGTCATAAGATTCCACTCACTACTGGCCTCCTGAACTACCTATATCTGAGTCCTCCTACTCAGTGCATCAGACATTGCATTACCTTTCCTAGGCATATAAACAAGCTCAAAGTCAAAGGATTGAAGGTACTCAACCCATCTTCGCTGTCTCAAATTTACGTCATGCTGAGTGAAGATTTACTTGACAATTCTGTGGTCGGTAAAACCCACAAAATGCTCTCATAGAAGATAATTTTTCCAACAGCATAAAGCATGAACAATAGCAACCAACTCTAGATTGTGTGTTGGGTAGTTCCTCTCATGTGGCCTCAACTGTCGAGACATGTACGCAACGACTCCTTCTCCATGTATAAGAACAGCTCCCAACCTGATACCTGAAGCATCAAAGTACACAGTATATCTCTTTTATGGATCTGGAAATACTAGTATCAGTGCTGAAGTCAACCTCCCTTTCAACTCCTGAATGGCTGACTCACAATAATATGGCCACAAGAACTTTGAACCCTTCTTAGTCAGGCTCATCAGTCACACTGATAAGCGTGAAAAGTTTGGTATGAAACATCTTTAGTACCCAGCTAGCCCTATAAAACTTCATACGTCAAATATGTTCTTAGGATACTCCCAGGAATGAACTACTATCACTTTCTCTGGTTCTACTGATACTCCTAACTCTAGGATCACATGCCCCATGAAGTGAATTGTATCCATCCAAAAGTGGAATTTTGAGAACTTAACATATAAATGATGCTCTATCAATGTACTTAGAACTATCTCAATATGTCTAGAATGGTCATGTCCAGTGCGAGAGTACACCAAGATATTGGCCATAAAGACTACCATGAAAGAATCCAGGTATGGATTGAACACTCGGTTCATTAGTTCCATGAAAACTGTAGGTGTGTTCGTGAGACCAAACAGAATAACCACATTCTCGTACAGACCATACCTGCTCCAGAAGGATGTGAGAGGTATATCATATGGTCTAACGTGAAACTGATGGTAAATGGACCTCAAATAAATCTTCAATAATACCCGGTCTCCTCGAAGCTGATCAAAGAGATCATCAATCCCCGAGAAGGGATATCGGTTCTTGACCGTCAACTAGTACAACTTTTGATAATCCACACAAAGTCTGAGAGTATTGTCCTCCTTCTTTTCAAACAGGACAGGTGAACCCCAAGGAGAAGTACTAGGTCAGATGAAACCATTTTCCTGCAACTCCTCATACTACTTATTGAGCTTCTATAACATGGGTGTAGCCATCCTATAAGGAGGAATGGACACCGGTGATACTCATAGAACAAGCTCAATATAAAATTACACCTCTCTCTCTAGAAAAAAACCTAAAAATTCCTCTAGAAAGACATCACTGAAACAATCCAGAACTAGAGGAAGGTCTATCTATGAAGTCCCATGATCATCCAGATATAGACTAGAAATCTGGGTTGTAAATTGATACGTGATGCAAGACCCACTAGGAAGTGTCCTAGGAACCTTGTATAATGTTTGTGCCTTGAGAACCCAGATCACTGCAAGAAAACAAGTAATTGATGGTTTGTGGATAGTGAAAATGAGAATTAAGGGGGAAATGTTTAAGGTAGAAACCAAAGAGAAATTATCTCTAAGAACTCTAGCCACAAGACACCACAAAGGATGGCCAATCCTTTGATAAGTCAATAATTAATAAAGACCACAAAGGATTTAAGAAAAACTCACCATAATAACATTACCTTCATTTATGATATCCAAAGAGTACAAGGGGGTGGCTATTTATAGCCAAACAAACTTGAAATTCGAGTCACACATTGGGTGGCTCTTTACAATAGTCTAATGCCTAGTTTCCACAACTCAAAACACCTAAATGATGTCTTTTTCAATTTTGGAACTTGCCCATGACTTTAGGAGACAAGTAGCACACCCTTTTGGAAAATTAAAGACAATTATCCCACCAATTTTTGACTTTGAAGATTCCATGGTGTGGTGGGCTTGAAAATTCGTAGCACCACTTGGGTTGGATTTTTAAAAGCATGTTTGGGCCTTAATTAATTTAATTATAGTCCTGGATGCTTCCTCCAAGCAAGGGTGTTGGTCCCCCTCTTAGAATTCCATGATTAACCCATTTAAGGCCTACTTCATTTTCTTGGTCCGCTCCATTGTCATTGGGCCTCTGATTCCATGCAATATGTCTTGTCCACTTGTGTTCATTCCACCCTCATCATCAAGTCCAACTCCAACCCTGCGATGCCCATGTGTGCCATGATCCTCATCATCTCATCCCTCCTCAAAAGGATTCATCCTCGAATCTCAAAATTCAAAAGGAGAAAGATCAGCAACATTAAAGGTGGAACTAACATTCCTATGCCTATCAGGTAACTCAATCTTGTAGGCATTATCAATGATCTTCTCTAAGAATTGGTAAGGACCATCTCATCATGGATAAAGTTTTGATTTTTGTTACTCTAGGAACCTATCCTTCCTCATGTGTACCCACACCCAATCTCTAGGTTGAAACACCATTTTTCACATACCATTGTTGGCGTGTTTCTCTACTTGTTCATTCTTCCACTTAGTGTTGGAATTTACCTCTGCATGGAACTCCTGCACAACCTTTTACTTCTTTTCACCTTCAAGAATAAAATTTTATTCGAAGGCAAAGGTAAAATATCGAGTGGAGATAATGGGTTAAAACTATACACAACATCAAAAGGTGAAGCATTAGTAGTGGAGTGAACCACTCTATTATAAGCAAACTCAATGTGAGGAAGACATATTTCCCAATGTTTCAGATTTTTTCTAAGGATGGCATGCATCAATGTGGAAAGTGTCATATTGAACACCTCTGTTTGACCATAAGTTTGTGGGTGTGCAGTGGTGGAGAACAAAATTTTGGTTCCAAGTTTGTTCCACAATGTTCTCTAGAAGTGACTAAGGAATGTTACATCCCTATCACTCATAATGCTCTTGGGTAAGCCATTAAACCTATCAATGTCCCTAAAAAACAAATCAGTGATATGAGTTGTAGCATTGGTTTTAGAAGAAGTAATAAAATGATCCATTTTACTAAACCTATATACCACCACAAAGATGTTATCCTTACCTGATTGTGATCATGTCAAGCCGAGCACAAAATCCATTGAAATTTCAACCCAAGGATGAGAAGAAATGGGAAAAGGGGTGTATAGGCTATGTGGAAGCACTTTCAACTTTTCTTGTTTACACACATTACAAATTCTAGAAACACTAACCACATCCCTATGCATGTGAGGCTAGTAATAATGTACACTCAACAAGGAAAAAATTTTCTCGGCCCCAAAATGCCCCATTAATCCACCACCATGAGTTTCTCTAACAATAAATTCACCAATGGAACAAGATGGAACACACAATTTATTTTTCCAAAACATAAATCCATCATGTCTGTAAAAATCACTTTTCCCATGTTTTTTACACAACTTCCAAATTTCAGAAAAATCCACATCATTATCATACATGTCTTTCAACATTTCAAAACCAAGTATTTTAGCATGCATAGAAGTGATAAGAGATTATCTCCTAAACAAAGAATTAGTGACAACATTTTCTTTTCCCTGTTTATGCTTAATGATTTAAGGAAATGTTTTGATGAATTCAAGCAATATTTCCTGCCACCTACTCAACTTGTTTTGTGACTTAAGAAATTTTTGGCTTTCCTGATCTAAATGAATCACAAATTCCCTAGACACAAGTAATGTTTCCAATTTTCTAAATTTCTTTTGAGATCATACAATTACTTGTCATAGGTAGAGTAGTTCAATGCATCCCCATTAATCTTATCACTAAAGTATGTGATGGGCTTAGAGTCTTGCATTAAAACAGCCTCAATTCATATTCCAGATGCATCACACTCAACCTCAAAAACTTTAGAAAATTCAGGTAGAATTAAGAGAGGTGAATTGGTCAACTTACCTTTGAGTGTGTAGAAGTCGTATTCTTGAGGTTTTCACAACTTGAAGCTCACCCCTTTCTTGACCAACTCATTAAATGGTTCCTCAATGGTTGAAATATCCATCAGGAACCTTCGGTAAAAACATGCAAGTCCATGGAAGCTCCTCACTTCGTTGACATTCTTTGGTGTTCTCCACTCCCGAATCACCTTAACCTTCTCTTCATCAACCCTCATGCCATCATCTCCTACAATAAAACCAAGGAAAAAAACTGATTTTAAACAAAATGTACATTTTTCCATGTTTTCAGACAACCTATTTTTCCTAAGAGTGTCAAAAACATGTTTCAAATGTTCATAATTTTCATCAAGGCTCTTATAATAAACAAGGATGTCATCAAAATACACAACCACAAATTTCCCAATGAATGGACAGAAAACATGATTCATTAAGTTCATGAATGTACTAGGGGAATTAGTTAGTCCAAAAGTCATAACTATCCATTCATACAGTCAAAACATAGTTTTTAATGTAGTTTTCCATTCACCTCCCTCTTTCATTCTAATTTGATGGTATCCACTCCTTAGGTCAATTTTTGAAAATAAGCATGCACCATGGAGTTCATAAAGCATATCATACAAATGAGGTATGGGATAATGATACTTTATCATGATTTTTTTGATAGCTCGACAATCAACACACATTCTCCACTTACCATATTTTTTTGGGACAAGGATTACTGGTACTCCACACGGACTCAAGCTCTCTTGAAAAAATCCCTTCCTTAGCAATTCTTCCACTTGTCGTTGGATTTCTTGAGTCTCCTCCAGGTTAGCCCAATAAGCCAGTCGATTGAGAAGTGTTTCTCTAGGGAGGAAGTAGATGTGGTGCTCGATACCCTGCATGGGAGGAAATCCATTGGAAAGTTGTTCCGGAAACACATCATTAAAGTCCTGAAAATGGACATAACACTAGAAGAAATTGAAGGGTTAGGAGAATTAGTGGTCAAAAATTCTCCCTTGCATAGAAGCACGAGAGTTTCCTCCCCATCTAAAGCTCACTATATCTCTATTTTTCCTAAAAATACGCTCACTTTTCCCACAACACTCTTGTTTTCACTATTATTTTCACTCTTGTTTTCAACTCATTTATTTCCCACATTTTTTTTGCTTTCACTCTACACTCCTTTTTCACTCTTGATTTTTCCACTCTTCTAATTTTCCCTATTTTTTTTCTCCCATTTATTTTTCTCTCTTCTCACAATCTCTATCAATCCTTACTTGGCCTTCATAAGCTTGCAAAGGCCTCAATGGTGTAAGAATAACCATTATCCCATTATAATCAAAAGAATATAGATTAGTGTATCCATCATGTGTGACCCTCTTATCAAATTTCTAAGGTCTTCCCGATAAGATATGACTAGCATGCATTGGAACAACATCACACATCACCTTGTCTTCATATTTCCTAATAGAAAATGGAACTTTTTCTTGCTTAGTATCTTTTACATCTCCACTATTATTTAACCATTGCAATCTATAAGTCCTAGGATGTCTAGTCACAGCCAATCCCAATTTATCAACAATCAAACCATTTTCTACATTTTTATAACTACCCCCATCAATAATCATATTACATACCTTATCTTTGACGAGGCATCTAGTATGAAAAATTTTCTCCCTTTTCTCTTGATCATGTTCTCCTATGGGTTGAGAAATCAAAGCACATCTTGCCACAAGTAATTATCTATATACGGGGCTTTCTACTTCTACATATAAATCATCATCAAGTGATGGCATTTCCTCTTCACTTGATCTAGTACTAAGGACATCTCCATCATCCAAAATAATCATTGTCCTCTTGTTTGGTCATTGTGAGGAAATATGTCCAAATCCTTTACATTTAAAACATTTGATATCTCGTGATTTAGAAACAACCTTACCCTTCATTTTACCTTTGGATTCTGTGAAGAATGGTTCTGGTTTGGGAAACTCCTTTGAATTAGTTTTGTGTTCCCTTACATGAAATACTAGAAAAATAGGTAGTTATGACGGGACATTTGCGACGGGATCCGATCGCAAATGGCGTTTTGCGACGGGGGCCCGTCGAAAATGGCCCGTTGCGGAAAACGGCGTCACAACAATAATTATTTGCGATGGGCCCGTCGCTAAAAACCTTTTTTGTGACGGGGATCCTTCCTGTCACAAATATTACTCCGTATATTTGTAAAAAACTTTTAAAATTCTAATTGCAACGGGACCCGTTGCAAATACTTGTTGCGATGGGCCCGCCGCAAATAGTATTTGCGACGGGTCCCATCGCAATTCCTTTTTTTTAAAAAAACTATTAATAAATTATTTTAATGCATATAATAATACTACTATTTGTGACAGGCATAGTATCCCGTCGCAAATACTATAAAAAAATAAAAAAAAATTATTAATAAATTTTTTTAATTAATATAATAATAATCCAATTATAATTCAAAAATAAAAAATAATAAAATATTAATAAATGATTTTAATTAATATAATAATATAATTTTAATTCACAAATAAAAATAATAAATTATTAATAAATTATTTTAATTAATAAAATAATAATAGAATTATAATTCAAAAATAAAAAATAATAGAATATTAATAAATGATTAAATTAATATAATAATATTAGAATTATAATTCATAAATAAAAAAATATTAATAAGTTATTTTAATTAATATGAAAATAATAGAATTATTTTACATTCAAATATTAAAATAATTGAAATATTACAAAAAAATATAATTAAATTATAACATTATAAAATTTTAATATATATATAAAATTTATTATTATAAAATATAAATAATATTATTATTCATATTAATATTGTTATTTCATAATATAATATTATTAATATTTTATAATGAGACAGAAACTACGAATAGAAAAAAATCATATTTTGATTTAACAAACTTTATAACATAAAAACAAACTCTAATCTGAAGGAGGGGGGCGGGGGGGGAGGGGGGATCTGCAGATGCTGGTGAAGGAAACTCCATCCCTAAAGCATGAGTGAGTCGGCGCATGTACTCCATCTGCTCTTTTTGCTGCTGCTGCCAATGACTCATCTGCTCCTCGTACAACTGCTGCTGGAATCGACGCTCCTCCTCATGCTGCTGCTGCTGCTGACGCATCTGCTCCTACTCCTGTCGGAGACTCTCTATCAGTTCTGTCTGAGATCGCAACTGATCCTCATACTGTGTAGCAGAAGAAGATGCACGAGCTCCTCTCGAGCTGGACACCGACATCGCAGCACTGCCATAATAATCTCTGAGATTCAGTCGAGAGCCGATACCAACTACCCAGCCCTTCACGAAGGCATATTGGGTGGCCTGCATCCATACCGCCTCATCAAACTAACGGCCAGTGGTCTGATCTGATGACTCGGCCTGACTCTCAGGCCGGGTCTGTGATGTTGCGGCCTCATATGACTCATGTAGTTGCAATTTAGAATTAAAATTGTGAATATATTATATGCAGTTAATTTTTAAACTTGAGAACAAATAATATTGACCACGATGTGATGCTGACGATCACCTCTGAGCTCCCCAGTAGCAGGATCACTATACATCCTCCGATATATGTCGTACTCTGTAATATCGGGGTGCTCAACAGCCTATAAGAATAAAAAATAAACTGTTAATATTTATAGTTATATAAAATATTTATAAATAATGTACGTACCAGATGCTGTCTATGAGTACTGAAAGAATGACTCCCAGCTTGATGAGTCACCTCCTGTCTCCCCCGATTCTGCCTCCCCACCGATGATCTCCTCTGAAAGGCACCACTCAACCAGTGCACACATAATCCATCCCATACATGGGATGAAATGTACTCTGGTCGGTGTGCTCTACATGACTCGTCAAAATCTGACACTCCTCCTTTCTTCGTGGTAGCTTTTCTTAAATTGTGCAAAAACTGATGAAGGCGATCACACATGGCCACCTCTCATGCCTCATGGATGGCGTCACGCATGGTATCCTCGATCGGATACCATAAACCATACAAATAAATCAAAATATCTAGTTAGAAATGAAATAATTTTCAAAATAAAAATTATTTATTTACGTACATACCAACCAATGGCCTAACATGGCCTGCTGCACATCAATGGGAATCTGCTCCCATGTGGTCCACGGCTGAGAGAAATAGTTGTGCAAAATAGCGCTGCCCTGTTCGACTGCTATATGAGGAAAACTGTAAAAATAATAAACATTTATTATTTGAATAGATTAATGAAATCTTAGTCAAATCCAAAGGTTATCACACAGGTTATCACACCTCTGTGTGCATGGATCAAACCCAAGACGTGGACGTCGCTCGGGGATGGGGTCAGGAATCATCAATCGTGCAAGACCGCTCCCCCTCCGCGTACTCCCTGGAGAGCCTCCAGGCTGAGGGTCATCTGCCAGCAACTCATCTGCATCGAAATGCAGGTCAGCATCTGCCAACTCACGAAATGTGTCGTCGTCCATCTGAAACAGAAAATGTTAATGTTGTTAGAAAATAATTGATAATTACTATTATATATACATATATATATATATATTATGAATGTATATAACAACCATAAAATTCTATCAGTGTTCATCTTCATCATCATCTTCATATATATCAATGTCATCTTCATATTCCTCCTCAACATCATCGATATCCATTCGAGTTCCAGTTGCTTCATCTCTTACCATTTAAAATTCATATGTGACATCATTAACATCATCGTCATCACCGACTCTTAAATGTAGGGTGTCGTCATCGATACTCATGTCTCTTTTTAAAAAAGATTGATTTTGATTACTCTCTAGAAAAACATCAATTCATTGCACATCAGTGAAAGCACATTCACTTTGACTAAACTGATTGTCTCGAATTTTTATTTTTATTACACTCCACCAATCAGTCAAGTCTCTTGATGTAGCACAGTACTTTGCGTAATAAACTTGATGTGCCTGTTGAGACAATAAGAATGGTTCATTTACTGCGAGAACACTTTTACATTTAATATCGATGATTCCATGAGTCGGATGAACACGCACTCCTCTCTCTGTATCCAACCACCGACATTTGAACATGGTTATGTAATGTTGTCCAAGATAACAGAGTTCAATGATTTCATCAAGTATGCCATAAAATTCAACCTCATTTTCTTGATGATGAGATCCTCTCAAGCTAACTCCACTATTCATTGTTATTTTTTTGATTCCCCATATGCATCTGTGTGAAATCGAAATCCATTCACCACATATGCATTATAAGTTTTAACAAGTTTGGAAGGTGGGTTACTCAATATACACAGCCGTTTGTCGATTTTATCAGCATGTCGAGACACCTGGAAATTTGTGAAATAATTATCAATATAGTAAACTATACATTGAATGAGTTTCTAAAATGTAATGAATTTATGTTACCAGTTTTTGAAACCACTGAGAGAAATTTATCTGTCGGCGTTCTTCGAGAGCAGATGCTGTAATTTGTGGAATTTGTTTCTTGATATGATTATCATACAACCTATAAAAAACAAAGTTATTTACTATAACATAAATGATAGAATAATTGATATAAACACTTACAGTACAACTGATGTCATCTCTTCACAGTTGAGCAGAACATATGTATGAGCTCTGTGATGTTCATCATCCAAAAGCCAGCGTTCATAAACTCCACCAAAACCAAGATCTGGCTAGTTGAAAACAGATAATGGATTATCAATTTCATCAATATTCCTATCGTTCTATCCCATTAGGTTGTGTTTTTAAGGATACTCAGATTCAAAATAATGGGAGCAGAAAAAAGATATTTCCTCTTGCAAATAAGATTCTGTAATAGATCCCTCAATAAATGCTTTGTTACGTACTTTTCATTTCAATTTTTCCATGCATCTTTCAAATGGGTACATCCATCGAAACTTTATTGGACCTCCAGATTTGGCTTCATATGGAAAATGTAACATCAAATGTTCCATTGAGTCGAAGAAAGACGACGGAAATATTTTTTCCAGTTTACATATAATTACAACAACATCTTCTTCAAGTTTTCATAGAGCATCATAGTCTGCTGTAGCCTCAAAAATTTCCTGAAAAAAATGAGACATGTCTGTTATAGAATCCCAAATCACATAATTCAAAAGACCTCTTAATCCAATGGGTATAAGTCTTTCCATTAAAACATGAAAATCATGACTTTTTAATCCAGTAATATAACCATTGTTTACACATCAACCCAAATTGGAAGAACAACCATCTGGAAGTCTCAAATCTGCAATCCACTGACAAAATAATAAACGGTTTTCTTTAGACTGTGTATAATCTTCTTTTGGTTTCAGTAACCTTTCTGTTCTGACATTCTCAAACAGTTCCAGTTCTGGATGCCTACAAATTTGGGAAAGATCTAAATGTGCATTTACATTGTCTTTGCTCTTTCCTGGTGTATCCAAAACTGTATGAAACAAATTATCAAAATAGTTCTTCTCAATTTGCATGACATCCAACATGTGGCAGACCAACAAATCAGACCAATATGGAAAATCCCAAAATATGCTACGTTTAATCCAATTGTGTTCTTTCCCAAAACCAGAAATTTTCTGTTGGTTTATTGTGGGACCAAAAGTGATGGGAGGTAATAAAAACACAACTGATTTTAACTCCGAACCTGATAGCATTTTTGGAGGTCCATCCCTTTCAATTGTTCCTTTTCTGAAATGAGATCTGTTTCTGCGAAAAGGCTGATCAGCTGGAAGAAATCTGCGATGACAGTCAAAATAACAAGGTTTCTTTCCATGAATGAGCATAAATGCTTTGTTCTCTCCCATACAATAAGGATATGATTTCTGACCATGTGTACTCCATCCAGATAACATCCCATAAGCTGAGAAGTCACTAATTGTCCACATTAATGCTGCTCTTAGTATGAAATTCTGTTTCGTAGCAACATCATATGTACTGACACCAGTACACCACAATAAACTTAATTCATCAATCAATGGTTTCAAGTAAACATCAATATTTTTCTTCCGATGTCCTGGAATTAGTAATGTTAAAGAGATATATCGCTCCTTCATCAACATCCATGGAGGTAAATTGTATGGAGTTAAAGAAACAGGCCAACATGAATATTGACTACCATAAGATCCGAATGGACAGAAACCATCAGTGGAAAGGCCCAGTCAAACATTTCTAGCTTCTAAATCAAAGGATGGATGCAGTCTATCAAAATGATTCCATGAATCACCATCGGCTGGATGATTCAAGATTTTATCGGTTGAAATATTCGCTTTATGCCATGACATCATTATCGTTGTATTCTTAGACATGAATAAACGCTGAAGTCTGGATGTAAGTAGAAAATATCTCAACTGTTTTGCAGGAATCAAACCAGAATTCCCATGTTGTCCTTCTTTATATCTCAATTTCCCACATGTGGGACAACTATCCAACGACTCATTTTCCCCAGAATATAAAATGCATCCATTTGAACATGCGTGAATCTTCTGACAAGTAAGTCCAAAATTTTGAACCAGCCTCTTACTCTCATAGTAATTTGGTGGCAAAACATTTCCTTCGGGTAACAGTTTTTTAAGCAAAGAAAATATTTGGTCAAAACAGGTGTTCGACATTCCGTTATCTGATTTGATAGCTATAAATTTTGCCACTGCTTCTAATTTTCTCATCTTGCAGCCAGGATATAATGCATCCTCAGCAGACCTCAACAACTCATAAAATTCAGACGGTGCCAACTCAGGATTTGAATCTATATCAGCCGAAGTTTCTGTATGTTGAACAGATGAACCTGCAACATCATGTACTAAATCTTGAAACCGGGATGGATCTGGAATCAAGTTGGTATCACCTCCTCTGGAACTGCATTCACCGTGTTGATACCAAAAAACATAATCTGGTTGAAAACCAAAACGCAATAGATGTCCCCCCACTTTGTCAAACGTGTCAAATGTTCTCAATGCACATTTTCTACAAGGGCATTTTATTTTTCCTTCTGAAATAAATTTTGGATTTGATGCTGCAAA
The DNA here is from genome assembly GCA_963277665.1 of Viscum album. Taxonomy (NCBI): domain Eukaryota; kingdom Viridiplantae; phylum Streptophyta; class Magnoliopsida; order Santalales; family Viscaceae; genus Viscum; species Viscum album. Next base: position 174,881,053 of record OY728135.1, on the reverse strand, counting down.
TGATAAAAAAGTCTCCACACCCTCTATATATACTGGATTTAAACCAGAACCATTTGGATTTCTACGTTGATTTATTCATATGTGGTCATCTAATAATGACTGTTGACGACCTCGTTGTTCCATATTTTTCTATAAAATATAAAATCATTACTGGTTTTGAAAAAAAAATTAGAAAAAACACTCAAGCAAGGATTGAATATGTTGAGAATAAAGCAAAACCTGTTACAAATATTGATAATTATTGGAAAATATTGGTAATTATTGGAAAATATTGGTAATTATTGTTAATTATTACTAATTATTGGTAATTATTAGTAATTATAGATAATTATTACTAATTATTGGTAATTATTACTAATTATTGGTAATTATTACTAATTATTACTAATTATTACTAATTATTTCTAATTATTTCTAATTATTACTAATTATTACTAATTATTGGTAATTATTACTAATTATTACTAATTAGTGGTAATTATTATTAATTATTACCAATTAGTGGTAATTATTGGTAATTATTTCTAATTATTACGAATTATTGGTAATTATTACCAATTATTACTAATTATTGTTAATTATTACTAATTATGGATAATTATTGGTAATTAATACTAATTATTGGTAATTATTACTAATTATTGGTAATTATTACTAATTATTGGTAATTATTACTAATTATTACTAATTATTGGTAATTATTACTAATTATTGGTAATTATTACTAATTATTGGTAATTATTACTAATTATAGGTAATTATTACTAATTATTGGTAATTATTACTAATTATTGTTAATTATTAATAATTATTGGTAATTATTACTAATTATTGGTAATTATTGGTAATTATTGGTAATTATTGGTAATTATTGGCAATTATTACTAATTCTTGGTAATAATTACTAATTATTGGTAACTATTACTAATTATTGGTAACTATTACTAATTGTTACTAACTATTACTAATTATTACTAACTATTACTAATTTTTACTAACTATTACTAATTATTACTAATTATTACTAATTATTGGTAATTATTACTAATTATTGGTAATTATTACTAATTATTGGTAATTATTACTAATTATTGGTAATTATTACTAATTATTGATAATTATTACAAATTATTACTAATTATTACTAATTATTACTAATTATTACTAATTATTTGTAATTATTACTAATTATTACTAATTAGTGGTAATTATTATTAATTATTACTAATTATTGGTAATTATTGGTAATTATTTCTAATTATTACGAATTATTGGAAATTATTACCAATTATTACTAATTATTGGAAATTATTACCAGTTATTTGTAATTATTACCAATTATTGTTAATTATTACTAATTATGGATAATTATTGTTAATTATCACTAATTATTGGTTATTATTAATAATTATTGGTAATTATTACTAATTATTGGTAATTATTACTAGTTATTGGTAATTATTACTAATTATTGGTAATTATTACTAATTATTGGTAATTATTACTAATTTTTTGTATTTATTACTAATTATTGGTAATTATTACGAATTATTGGTAATTATTACTAATTATTGGTAATTATTACTAATTATTGGTAATTATTACTAATTATTGGCAATTATTACTAATTATTACTAATTATTTGTAATTATTACTAATTATTACTAATTATTACTAATTATTGGTAATTATTGGTAATTATTACTAATTATTGGTAATTATTTGTAATTATTACTAATTATTACTAATTATTGGTAATTATTACTAATTATTGGTAATTATTACTAATTATTTGTAATTATTATTAATTATTGGTAATTATTACTAATTATTGTTTATTTGTAATTATTGGTAATTATTACTAATTATTGTTAATTATTGGTAATTATTACTAATTATTACTAATTATTAGTAATTGTTACTAATTATTACTAATTATTGGTAATTATTACTAATTATTGGTAATTATTACGAATTATTGTTAATTATTACAAATTATTGGTAATTATTACCAATTATTGGTAATTAATTATTACTAATTATTCCTAATTATTACTAATTATTCCTAATTATTACTAATTATTACTAATTATTACTAATTATTGGTAATTGTTCCTAATTATTGGTAATTATTAATTATTGGTAATTATTACCAATTATTGGTTATTATTACCAATTATTGGTAATTATTACCAATTATTGGTTATTATTACCAATTATTGGAAATTATTACCAATTATTGGTAATTATTACCAATTATTGATAATTATTACGAATTATTGGTAATTATTACTAATTATTTACTAATTATTACGAATTATTACTAATTATTGGTAATTATGGGTAATTATTACTAATTATTCCTAATTACTAGTATTTATTACTAATTATTAGTATTTATTCTTAATTATTGGTAATTATTACTAATTATTCCTAATTACCATTTAACTATGAACAATGAATACTACTTATTTAAATTTATTAAGTAACAAAACAATGTAAACATAATTAAATTATAACTAATTAAGAATAATTGAAACTAATAAAAAATTTAAAATAAATATTAAATTAAAATGAACATAAATACCTTTAAAATTGATCTGAGGTTGATCTCTGATCGTTGTTGAAAACTTCAATATTAACTTCGGAAAAAAAAAATTAAACTCAAGAAACGTTGAACTCTAAAAATAGAGTTTTCAGAGAAGTATAAGATCGATTTTGAGAGTGAATGAAAAAAACAGATGGGTGTATTTATAGTTAAGATTATTTGCGACGGGTCTATTTGCGATGGGTCCCGTCGCAAATACTAACCTGCCGACATACTATTTGCGACGGGGGTATATTCCCGTCGCAAATAACTTTCCCGCGATTTGGCGCGATTTGGCGCGCCGGTCCTTTTGCGACGGGGAAAGCAAACCCGTCGCAAATAAGTAGTTATTTGCGACAGGGGAATTCCCCCGTCGTAAATAAGTTTCTAACTCGACTATTTGCGACGGGATTTATCCCCGTAGCAAATAACCCGTCGCAAATGCCCATTTTTTCCGAAGTGATGCTCCTGTGGTTTGGAATCTTTAAACTTGAAAGAAGGTCTTGAATCGTTACCATAAGATGTAGGGAGCATCCTTCTCACCTTTACTTGCCTCTCTGTTGTGGTAGCAATATAAAGTAGATCCTCTATGTCCAATTAGTGGTGCATGTCCACTATGTCCCGAATGTAATGGTTGAGGCTGTTCACAGACCTTGCCATGGTGGCCTCTCTCTCCTCATCAATATTCTCCGGAATCATGATGATCCCCATCTCTTTGTGATACTGCTCAACACTCATTTCCCCTTGTTTCAAACCTTGCAACTTGATGAACAAATCATGATAATAGTGGATAGAAATGAACCTCTTATGCATTACAACTTTTACCTCCTCCCAAGTGTGGATGGGTCTTTCTCCACTTTGATGCCAACTCACTTGTAGTTAGTCCCACCAAATACTAGCATAATCGATGAATTCCACACCCACCAACTTCACTTTGTTTTCCTCCAAATAAGTGGGAAAACCAAAAACATGTTTGACCTTTCTCTCTCATTCCAATTAAGTTTTAGGATCATTCTTACCTTGGAATGAAGGGATCCTCAACTTTACTCTTCTAGGATCATTGGCTTGCCTCCATGGTGGTTGATTTCTATGAATTGGTGACTCATAAAAATTAGATGACTCATCATCTTCAACAACCTCCCTCCTTGGTGGTGCTCTAGAATTGGAAGGTGATTGAAGTTCATACATCCTTGAATTCAACGTTTGGAATTGTTCTTGTAAAGCCCTCATAAACAACTTAATGCCCTCTTCATTGGATTTACTCACCTCTTCCATTTAGGATACCTATGAGAAAAATTGAAAAGAAAGAAGAATGGACCTCACACACTAAGCCACGTGTTGACACTCAATTTTGGCTTTTTTTCAAAATGTTACTCTCTTGCCTTTTACCACTCAACATGTTTCCTATAGCTTTCTTACCCAATTTTAATAAATCGAAAGGATCGTTGTAATGTGGCAATCCCAAACTAGAATTAAAAGATAAAATTCAAAATGGATTCAAGATGAAAAATGTGGGAAGGGGAAGAAAATGGATGAAGACGAATGAAAATGGGACATAGAATTCAAAATGATAGATTTTTATTTTGATCCGTTAAAAAAAATTGATTTTTTGGATCTTTATTTTTTGGTAAACTCAACAGAAACAAGATGATTTTTTTTAAATATTTAAATTTAGGAGAAGAAATAATTTTTAACATCAAATGGAAACATCATGACATTTTCATGGTTTTCAAATTGTACAATTTGTGGCAAAATTTGAACCTGATGTATCTCTCTATTTATAGTGTTGATTTTAATGATTCCAAATGGAGAAGAAAGATGGGATTCTCAAATAAAATAATGATATATTGTACATCCAAAAAGACCCAGAAATGAAGTCCGTGGGTGAAGAAGAAAATGGTCTAGAATTTATGTCAGCCCAATTTGAAGAGAAATGAAAATAAAATAAAGGATAAGAAACAAAGAACCTGATTTCTTGAAAATGGGCTCTGATACCAAATGATACGTGATGCAAGACCCACTAGGAATTGTCCTATGAACCTTGTATAATGTTTTCACCTTGAGCACCCAGATCTCCGCATGAAAACAAGTAATTGATGGATTGAGGATAATGAAAAAGAGAAGGGAGGGGGAATTGGTCAAGGTAGAACCCAAAGGGAACTTGTCTCTAAGAACTCTAGCCACAAGATGCCAGAAAGGATGAACAATCCTTTTATAAATCAGGAATTAATAAATAACACAATGGTTGCAAGCAAAACTCACCATAATAACATTACCTTCATTCATGATGTCCAAATAGTACAAGGGGTGGCTATTTATAGCCAAAGAAGCTTGAAATTCGAATCACACATTGGGTGGATCTTTAAAATAGTCTAATGCCTAGTTTCCACAAGTCAAAAAGCCTAAACGATGACTTTGACAACTTTGGCACTTTCCCATTACTTTAGGAGAAAAGTAGCACACCCTTTTGGAAAAGTAAAGACAAGTAGCCCACCACCTTTTGACTTTGAAGATTCCATGGTGGGGTGGGATTGAAAATTCGTAGCACGACTTGGGTTAGATTTTTTAAAGCATGTCTGGGCCTTAATTAATGTAATTATAGGCCCGAATGCTTCCCCCATGAAAGGGTGTTGGTCCTCCTCTTGGAATTCCATGATTAACCCATTTAAGGCCTCATTCATTCTCTTGGTCCACTCCCTTGTCGTTGGGCCTCTGATTCCACACTATGGGTCTTGTCCACTTGTGTGCATTCTTCCCTACTCATCAATTCCACATCCAACCCTATGATTCCCATGTGTGATATGATCCTCATCATAAATCCTTCCATCCAATGATGCTCGGGTACCGCTCTACTCGCCTAGACATCCCATTCACCCTTATGAATAAACTATCTACCCTCTTGTGACCTGAAATTCACCCTACAGCGATAGCAATCAATAACTGCCAGGAAAGGAACTAACCAGTCCATTCTGAGAATGACATCATAGACTGTCATGTCTAATACATAGAGGTCTCATAAGAAGTGACACCCACCAATCTCAAGAGGTCACTCCTTGCACTGACGTACACTAGCCATTCTCTTCCCCAACAGAGTCTCTAGCATCAAAATATCAGTGGAAGAAAAGATACAGAGCCCAAGTCTATCCACAACAAAAAAAATATATAAATCTTTGGGAATCCCCTGTATCGAAAAGATAATAATATAAAATTGAGGCAACTAGGATCTTACCTCAAAATGTAGAGGGTCCGGGATCCTACTCCTGTTGGGTCTGCTCCACTACAAAGGCCTGGCCTGAACCGCCCTGTGACCCTGCCTGACCACTCTGAGCTAATCCACCCTGTTTTCACTGCATTCCTGGAGACTGATTATTATGTTCATGAACTCCACCTCGGCCTGAACTGCCGGAAGAACTCCAGTTCCCTGACTGGTGAGAAACTGGTGGTGCTGCTCCTGAATGAGGAGTCAAAGAAGAACCACTGTCACCAGCTGCTGGTGATAAAATCTGAAAAACCACTGAATATGACCCATCTTCCACAATATTGGAACTCTACTAGGTCTCTTTGGCACTATGGCCTTGTATGCCCAACCTTTCTACACCAATAGAATACCACCTGGCTACCTGAAGGTGCATCTCGCCTACTCGGATCTCCTCGTGTAATCTTTCTGCGGTGCTTCCTGATATAAGCTGGAGAAGCACTAACTCTAGATGTCAATCCACCCTGACTTACAACTCTGGAATCCCTCAGATTCCCATCCATGATCAGTGCTTGCTTGATGATAGAAGTGATGGAACTCAACCAGAAGATGTTCACTTGTGAGAGGATGTCCTGTCTGAGACCATCCTCAAACTTCCTTGCTAGGAACAACCCATATCCCCCTAGGAATGGTGTAAAGTTCTGAAGCTTGATGAAGTGAGAGGAATACTTCATAACAGAAAGAGTACCCTACTCCAGACTCATGAACTCTCAGGCTCAATCGGCCCTCATGGTCTCCGGATAGAAGTAGTCATAGAAGACATGTTTTAACTCCTCCCAATCCATAACCTACTGATGTCCCACCTGTTAGATCACATCTCACCATCTCTGGGAGGAATCCTGTAGCATTTATGTAGGGATCCTGACCCACCTCTCTAGAGGCTTCTCCATATGCTCAAAGATCGTCAGCATGGCTTCTAGCCATGACTCTACGGCCTAGGGTCCTCTTTCCCCTATGAAGGTGGGAGGATGATGCTGCTAAAAAACCTACGTCAACTATACCATTGACGGGGCAGGATACATTACTTAGTAGAAATTCTGAATCATCCTAATAAAACCCTCACGAAACTATGCATCATCACTTGTTTCTAGACTGACGGTTGGTTCCAAGACTGGCACAACTGTAGGATTTGCTGGTAGTCCCTGATAAGATATGTTTGGTGTCGGATCCCCACCTTGTAACTAGCGTACAATCGGAGGACATCTTATTGGAATGACTCTGCAAGGTCTAGCACACACCTTAGATCAATATTATCAAATACTGAGGACTAGAATTGTAGGAAGGGAATGGGAGAATGAAAGAATTCAAGATTTTCAAAACATGGATACACTGCGTGTATAATAACTACATGGTGTGTTCCCTTAAGTCTTTACATGGGCGTGTACTCCTTCCAACCCAGGTCATGTAATAGTCCATATACATGGTGTGTTCTCCAAACACATGGAATATACATGAATTCTCTTCCACTGCCTAAGTCCTTCTACATGACTAACCCACACGGTTTTCCAAAAAACAAGACCACACGACGTGTTCATGCCAGACACGGCGTGTTCTAGATGAGCTTTCATCGACCCGTGTTGATAGTGACATAGTTGGATACACGGTTCACACTACATAGTGTGTTCCATATAGACACAGCGTGTGTAGGTAAGGACTCCACCGACTCGTTTTTGTTAGCTACACGATCGGCTGCACGGTTTACACCACATGGCGTGTTCAAGAAAGACATGGTGTGTACAAGAGAGATTTCACCAACCCATGTTTTTAGTGACACAGCCGGATACTCGAGTTACACTATGCAGTGTGTTCCTTGTGGACACGACATGTATTAGAAAAGACTCAATCGACCCGTGTTGTTGGTCACATGGCCAGTCACACGGTTCTACAACACAGCATGTACATCCGGTACACGTTGTGTTCTATGAAGAATTTCTCAACCCTGTGTCTCTGCCCACACAGCATGTGACATGGTGGGAGACTACACGGCGTGTACTTAAGAAAAATTGTTTATTCCCAAACAGAAAAACCCATGGCATGTATTCATCATTACACGCCATGTATTCTGAGTTTTTTCAGACAGTAAGCCTCAGAAACTACTCCCAAACCTAAAAAAAACACTGAAACGAACAACAAAGTTCCAAATTATGATCCGTGAGGTCCCATACTCCCCACGAATCAAATCGTGGCATTCATTAAAATAGAAACTTACATAAAAAATACCATATCATGCAGCGGGTATTCTATCAAAGTATCTATCACAACAGCATGCATATCTTGCACAACATCTATCACCACAACATGCAACCACTAATGCACCCTAAATGGAATGGCAAGAATGCATGACATGTGATTTCTAAAAAAGTTCCTATATGATGCATGAGATGGAATACCCATATCGCATCAGGTTGCTACAGATATATGACCACAATAGAACCAACAATAATAGCACAAATAATATAAATCACCAAACGGTGAAAATCAAATCAACTCTAAAATTGAAAACCATAAAAAATTCAATAAACGTGGTAGATTAGTATTTCTCTATACACAGGTTAGCTACTCCTGATCACAATTTATTACCAATTACCTATTTTCTTCATATCCCTAGCTATAGGCTCCAAATAGTATGTCAAGAAGAAAATAAATCGCTCTGATAACACTTTGTAATGTCCCGGTTATGGAATCCACCCAGAGGCGCCCCATACCCGGTTGGTCAAATGGTCTCAAGCACATTTCTCCAAACGCCAGAGGCAGCCTACTAGCAGTGAGGGCCTTGGGTGTGATAGTGGGTAATCTATGACATCATTGGTGAAAAATAAATAGAACGTAAAAAGAAAAAGCAATAATAACACCATACCAAAGTAAGCAATGGAAGACTAAAAGAAAAAACTGGAGCACATATATATAAATGATGCATGATATATATGTATAGGAAAGCATCCAAAACATCACAATTCTGAAATATAATTCTAAACCCAAGTACAGGAAAACAAAGTAAGCAACTCATCAGCATCGCAAGCCTCAGCTTGGTCCCAAGCTCTCTAGCTCCACAGTCTTCAAGTACATGAAGTAGAAGAGCACTTGACCTTATCTATACCTGTAGTAATATAATCTTTTTGGGCCCAAAATCATGACCCAAAAAGGGTGTTAGACTAAATCCCAGTAGGTGACCACCCAAAGATCTGTGCCTAACAGTCAGTGAATATATATGGCAGGAAATAAGCTAAAGAAGAAGTAAACAAGGAAGTACACAAATGTAAACACTCCTACAGTTCGATTGTATTCAATTTACATTTTACATGCAAGTAGCTAATCAAAGTAGGTAACCCTCTAGGAAGTACACACACATCCTATCCCCTCTGGTTTAACTTAAGTATAGACTCTCTGAGGAAGCACTCACCGTCAATTCCCCCTATAGTCTTGTATTGGTACTAAATACACTCTGGGGAAGCACTCAATATCTCATTCCCCCTGTGGCCCACATTGAGGAACTAAAGACACTCTGAGGAAAAACATACATCAATTCCTTTTATGGTCTTGAATCATAATATTATAAAAGCCACTCTGGAGAATCCATTTCATCTACTCTCACTATGGCCTACTACACTAGGTTCCCTTGGCCCTGTGTAAGTCAATCGAGCATATCAATGCATAGTGGCCAAAGTAAACCTTAATAACTAATTGGCTAAATATTCTATAGCATATCAGTATATCAGAAAGGATAAACACCCCATCTTATAAAGATAGGCATGGAAAACAATAGCAGCCTAACAGGAAAAGCTAGACCAAAATGGTCATAATCAAAAAAAGCATGGGAAAACACTTCAAAGCATAGTAATAAACCCTATTCACATTCAATTAAAATCTATTCAAGCATACAGGCAAAGCAGTCAATTAACATGGGTAAAAACGTACACATGCAACACCCTGTTTAAGGGTATTAACACATTTTCACATATAACTCAAATCATTTCTATGAAAGGGCACAAACCACCTACCTCGGTGTTGTAGGATCATTATACATGAACCTCACTCCTTGAATCACCCAAGAACATCATATATCTAAAAAATGTCTAAAACGTTCAACCTAGAGAAATTAATAAAGAAAAGGAATTAGGAAACGAAGCTCTAGAAGAAGGAAGAGCATACTGAGGTGATCCCAACACAATGAACGGTGGTCAAATCGGAGATCGGATGCTCGGTTGGGGGGTAGGGGAAAGAACACAGTTTTATGGTCTCTCTCGGACGAACCAAACCTAGAAGTAGATGGTTATGTCCATCAGACGCGACCACGGTGCGTTCAATGAAAAAAAAGTACACGATGTGTACTTTCTGAGTACACAGCATGTACTTGACCTTACCGAGCCCCACTTTAGGCGGCCTCCAGGTCAACACACATGGCTCTGTGCACAGCCGCTACACGGTCATCACATGGCTACCCGCAATAACTGAGTACACGGTGTGTACTCCTAATGTACACGACGTGTACTTCAAAAATTCCCAGAAAAAACCTCTTTTACTCAAAAACACCAGAAAAATAAAAACATACCTAAAAAAAGATCCGGGTTCTTACGTTGATTACATAATATTCGGATCAACTCAGCAATCCTTAACTGATTCATTTTTGAATCTTATGAAATTTTATATTGAAATGAGTATGATGGGTGAGTTAACATTTTATCATGGTTTTTAAATTTATCAAAAATAAGAAGGCTCTTATATATCTCGACATAATTATATTAAATATTTTCATAAGAATTCTATATATGAAAACACTAAAAGTAAATTTACTTCACTCGGTACCTCAAACACCCTTGATCATGATGGAGTTGGGAAACCAGTAGATCAAACATCTTTTAGAGGTTTGATAAGACGTTTATTTTACATAACAACTAGTCATCTAGACTAAATGTTTTCAATATGCTTATTTTCATGATATCAATATAATCAAAATTTATCCCATTTAAAAGTAATGAAAAGTATTTTTCAATACATAAATATAACCATGGATTTAAGATTCTCTATTCTTGTGGAAATTATTTTATTTTAAAAATATTTTTGGATGTTGACATTGATGGTTTTAGAATGGATAGTAAAAGTACATCCAGAACATGTCATTTCATAGGAGACTCATTAATTTCTTGTTCATGCATGAAAAAACACTCAATAGTACTTTCTACAACTGAAGATAAATATATATCAGCTGGAAGTTTTTGTGCTCAAGTGTTGTGGATGAAACACATACTCAAAGATTATGGTATGATTTTACCAAAACACATATAATGTGTGATAATACTAGTTCCATTTCCCTAAGAAAAAATCATTCACATCACTCTCATGAGAAACACATAGACATAATACATCACTTTCTTAATGATCTCACACTTAAATTACATATTATTTTATAATTTATCGAAATGAAAGACCAACATGCTGACATATTTACAAAATCATTACCCTCTGATAGATTTGAAAACATTAAACAAATGTATGGAATGATAACCATAAGTTAATTATCCATATTAACATTTTTTTGAAACCTATATCCTTATATTAAATTACTCCTTTACAAAGGGGGATTACATATGGTTACTCTTTTATATTTTATTTTTAAAAAAAAATCAGAATCTAACAAAACAATACTTAATTTTTTTCCCTTCCCTAATAAAACTTTTCATAAAAAATGTAATTTATTATGAACCTTATCGATAATGAAACATATTTTAGAGAAATCTGGAAGGTATGTTTCCATCTTTATATTATCATAATTGCATTTCTACCTGTTAGTATTTTCAATATTTTTTAAAGAAAACCCTATCGGATCCACTTTCATTAAATCGGATTTTTCTTTAAAACCACAAAATAATTGAACTTATAAATCCTTCATCATCATTGATACCAACCATCCAATTAGATCAATAAAATATCAACCTTTGTATTAAACCGGGAATTATAACCATCATAGTGAATACTATTTAAAGGAACCCTATTCGCATCCCACATCATTTATCTCAGTGATTTTGTGTTGAAAATTTGCTGCTCTTAAATGTTTCCATTTATTTTTTCCCTTCTATTTATGATCTGAATGTCTCATGAAGTATCATCGCAAAATCTGATGGCTTATAACGAGGATATAAAGGATTGTTTAGTTTTCATTGAATGGTTGGTGGACCTGAATTTATTTTTCAATTATGACTCCTTAATTTCAAAAATCATAAATAAGAAATGATTGGAATGTCTATATGTCCCCAATGCAAATAATAAATACCTAGTGTGCCCTGATATTCATATATAATTATATGATATAGTTCATTTTTATGAAAAAGGATGATGAAAAAAACTTCATTCCAGATTTATCGAAAGACTTATTCTCAATCTTTCAAAAAGGCCACTAGTATCTTGGATATTACTTACAATGGAGATGAAATCTTTTTCTCACATAAATTACCATAAAAGGAAGGTTATTTTGAGAAGGATAAGTAAATTGACTTTCTTGGACTTATATGATTAAAGTCACCAATGAATTATTATCCTTCATCCAATCATATATTTCTAGCTCTATGAATGCATGATTTTATGATTCTGAGAAAGGGAGACAAGTATTCCCTTAATAAATGTGATGTCTTCATGATGGATTTCTTGGTGAATCCATGGAAGATAAACCTAATCATTTACATTCTATTAAACAGTAGAAATATCAAGAATGGAACCATAAAATCTCAAATCATAATGTATCCTAGAATCTTCTTTAAGATTATTGTATTATGCCTAGAATCCTTCTAAATTCATTTCATTTAAAATTCTAAAGATTTTAAGATTATGTTGTTAAGTGATGATACATTGAGAAGGATGAAAATGTGATTTAGTGTTTAGACATGAGAGTTCTTTGAACTTCCTAACAATGATGATCAAGCTACCAATAAGATAGTTGATATAGGAGAATGTTCAAAGGAAACTATAAAGAAAAGAAAAGATAAAGAATCAAAATTGAAATAATAAGAACTAGTACCTGAGTCAGTATATTATCTATCCAAGGATAAAAATAAAAAGATTTTTTCTGATGAATTGGTATCCAAATAGAGATAGCAGAAGAAGAAAATGAAGGAAGGTGATGCAGTTTTTGGGTTAGTCTCTCCAAAGGCTAAAGCCTTAAAGATCCAATTAGTAGAAGATCTTGAGAGACAAGATAAATAAAAGATGATGATGAAGAAAATGTTGGAATCATAAATTGTAAGAGCCTTACTTAGAGATACAGATAACGAATCTAAAAAAGTTTACTTACCAACCTCTTTCTTGCAAGAATCAGTTCTAATTGAAACTTTGGGTGCAGATAAGAGAAGGAAATTTATTTTGATTCTAGAACCCATTGTTAATGAAGAGGAAGTATAGAAATAAGAATAAGAAGAGGATGATAAAAGTGATGATGTGATAAAAATGGTGTAAAAATACTAAGAGAAGGAGTTCCCTTCTAACAAGATATCTATAATAACATCCTATGTTGAATCCACCAAGATAAATTCAAATGGTCAATCTGTTCTGAAAAATTATGATTCTCTAGATGATGTTGATAATCCTTTAGATGATGAGAGTAATAATCATGATTTTATTCCTCAATATGATGTTAAATAAATTATTGATAAAGGTGTTGAAAAAGAAGTTTTTGATTATGATAGAATAATTCAAGTTCCAAATGGAGAGCATGAAACTCAGGTTTTAGAGAAGAAATTTTAAAAGAAATATAATGGAAAGGATGTTGTTGTTGAAACACTAAAGAAAGACATTGTTACAAAAAAGATATAAGGATGTTATTAGATTATCTAATAGGAACGAATATGAACAAGATTATGTTGGTTCAATAAAAAAGGAATGTGCATCAAAATCATCATCTTGAATAGGACATTATTTTTTGTTCAGTCCTTAAATAAGCTTGTGAATACCATTCCTTTATTTCCAAGCATTGATTCCAGATGCCTGCTTCTTCAACAAACAAACAATGAGAAGTCAGATTCAAAAATCATTCTCATCGAAAAGTTTATCAAACATGAAGATAAATTTAATAAATTTCAAATCGGTTATGATGCTCATATGAGATCTTACAAAGAGATAACCAATTTTTCTAATTCAATGATTGATGATCTTAAAATTATGGATGATTTCACTGATTTAGTGAAAGTTATTTTTTGTAACGCCCCGACCCCAGTTACCCAGAGCCGGTGCATTATTACATAACCTTGGCATGATGCAAGGAATCTTGTCCCGAAAGACTGATCAGTTTAGTATCCTTGGAAGTACTAGATACATACATAAGTTTTACATTACATCATAAAATTAAAAACAACAACAACAATGTCTCCATTTACCACATTCATTTCCCTTATATTGTCCCTACATGTCAGTCATAATATAATTCTTCGCATCCTAGGAAAAATAAAACATAGAAAGGGGTGAGCTCAGATGCTCAGTAAGGATAACAATATTGTGAAAATATTCATAAATAAACATAAAATTTTAAGGAAGCCTATAAGACTAAAAAATAAGCCTTTTAAATTTAAAACATTGCCATAGTATGGAAAATATAAATCAATTAATGCCATTTACTTATTCACATTGATATTCTACTAGTCGAATAATCACATGAAATATCAATAACCAATTTCATGATGATGGAATGTATAATGCCAGACATTATAACCACAAAGTCAAGGCCTCGTGCCAAGATTATAAATAATATTTTGCCACAGCCTTGTTCTAAGACACTAGTTTGTCTCATGAGACCTACCGATGCATTGAGGAACTATAGTGGGATCCACCTGTCAGTTACTAAATCCAATGAATTCCTCATATCAAAAAAGGTTTAAACATAAAATAAATATTCTTATTAAAACCATCATATGAAATTTTTTACTTTATCCATAAAACATTAATGGTATAAAAATAATACATCCACAGTCAAACATATCACAAAACCTTCAATACAATATGGAATATTGTATCATAATAAGTCAACTTCAAAAAATTGTAAAATTCATCAAAGGATGTTGACATAGATGAAATAAAAACTATTTGAAATAAATACATATTTCTATTTTGAAACCATTTAAAAGTCACATAATTATAATATAAAACATTTATTTTGGAAATATTCATATAATATTGTAATTGAAGCTTTGAAGGTTGTCACGACCCATCCTCGGGGCCGGTTCCATGACTACCCCAAGCCCGCCTTCCATAGGCTAGGGGCTGGTGACTAGCACCAAAGGTTTAATTTCCCAATAAAAGGGAAAGGCATTGCCTTTATGAAGTAGATAAACACACAGAGTAAGCTAGAAAAGTAAACACTAAGTAAACTGAGTACAAAAAAAGTGCGTAAAGTAAATGGGCCAGAAATACAAGCCCAACAGTAAGTACAAGAAAATTCAAAACTGTAGGAAGGTGTCAAGCTGCTCCTGGATCATCCTCCGGAGTCCCTACCTGAAGGGGAGGTATAGATGGCCACCTCAGCTCTCTATGTTCATCTGTCAGCTTCGGGTACCACCTCGTCGTCGCATCCACCTCCGGGTACCGTCTCATTGTCATGTCCACCTCTGGGTACCGTCTCATCATCACGTCCACCTCCGGGTAACGTCTCGTCGTCACGTCTGCCTCCGGGTACCGTTTAGCTCCACAAGCCTCATCCTCGACCAGTGCTGTCCGTCGTCTGCATCCAACACAATGAAGTGTAGGCATAGCCCGTTCAGGGGTGAGTATACGCTACTCAGTAGGGACCTCGAGACCCCCCGAAGGTCTCTCAAAATCCACGAAGGGTCAACCACAAAATAAAGATACAATCACGAAGTATCAACAGCAATTCTTAGGTATATGCCCATACATATACTTAAGTCATCAGTTACAGTTCAGCTCCAGCTCCTGAGGCCAAGCACAACCCAGACCATAAAGGAAAGCACAACCCAATCCACATAGAAAACACAACTCAATCCATAAAGGAAAACACAGCCCAATCCACATAGGAAGCACATCTCAGTCCACATAGGAAGGCACAACTCATTCCACAAAAGAAACACAACTCCGTCCACAAAGGAAAACACAACTCGGTCCACAAAGAAAACACAACTCAGTCCACAAAGAAAAACACAAAGATTATGAAATCAACGGATAACCACTACCCAAGTATATGCCCATACATATACCTAAGTTATCAAGTAACCCATCTCAATCATGAGGAAACACGAATGTCATAGACTCAGCTCAAACCAGGATTTTCATTATTGAAACTGTAACTGCTGAAGAGCTCCATCTCTGGGAGTGCAGTGATTCTATCACGTCTCCGAGGTACTTCTCACTAACGTATGACTGCTGAGGTACTCCTCCTGTTGAGTACTGTGGGTCTGCCACCTCATACAATAGTGATCCTCCTCCATGGGTCTGCCACCTCACAAAGTAGTGCGCCCCTCATAGCCTACAGAGGTACTCCTCCTGTCGAGTACTGTGGGTCTTCCACCTCACACAGTAGTGCTCCTCCGCCATGGGTCTTCCACCATAAAAAGTAGTGCTCCCCACTGGGCTATGCTAGTTACTCCGAATCGAATATGACAAGCAGTCTTTGGTCACAGCCAGCTACACGGTCTCTGTACTCTGTAAGCTCATCTCTGGGAGGGTCCGCTCCACGAGCTACAGGTCGATACTCAAAGTATCACAAGTCACACAAAGAAGTATCTCAAAGGACCGCCTCATTATAGGGGTCTAAATTCAACAGATGGTGCGTCAATCGGATGCCCGGTCTATGAGTTATTATCCTTTTCGTCCCAGGGGCCCGGTTGGTTTCGTGTGCGAACCAACCCGGCCATATCTCAACTGTACCCCGAACTCCCATAGGGTATTTTCATAGGGACCGTTTCTCAAAGTGATCACCAACTCCATTGACGGTTCGTCAAATGGACGTCCGGTCTGAAAGATATCAACTTTTCCGTTCCAGGGGCCCGGTTGGATTTCAGATACAATCCAACCCGGCCATACTTCAACAGCGTCCAATCCTCGGGCGAGGTATGCCAAAAGTTCCGTCTCAACAAGAGGAATCTTGAAAAGTTGACGGCACGTCAATCGGACGTCTGGTGCTCAAGATATATCTGTTTCCGCTCCGAGGGCCCGGTTGGTTTCATGTACGAACCAACCTGGCCGAACCCCAAGTTCTCTGAAACCTTGCCTGTAATATAGCGAAACGTCCGTACTGATCCAAGGATCGCATCACCGCTGACGGTGCGCTGATCGGAGGTCTACAGCCCAAGATATTGGCAAAAGACGGTGAGGGTCCGAAAATGGGGGGTTTGGGCCCAGACTGACCCGGCCCAACCCCCCTGGGTCGGCCCGAACCGGGTCAACCAGACCTGGGTCCGGGTCCCACCCGGCTGGGCGCGGCCCGGCCCGGCCTGGAAGGCTCGGCGCAATGCCGCGTCCCTCCCCCCCCCCCCCCCCCCCTCGGTCCCGCGCGGCCGCGGGACTGATTCTCGTCGTCGCGGCTTCAGCCGCGGCGGGACTTCCCGGTGGCGCGTCGGACGCCACCGCTTCCTGGCGGTCGGCTGTGCCGGTGAGGTGCGCCAGCGGGGATTTACGCGGACCACCGGATGTGCTCCGGTGGTCTGTTTTGCGTGATGTCTTCGCCAGTGGTCCTCCCGGGATTGGCCCTTCACTACGAAAACCTTAGAACGCACGCGCGGCCTGCTTCGTCATCGCCAGCCGATCTGCACACCAAGAACGAAGGGACGGTGGGTTCGGACTTGTTTTTTGGTCCACGCCCACCGTGTTAGCTGTTTTTAAAGGCTTCAGACAAATTTTAAACATAATCCGACGCAATAAATCACAAGGTTTTAAATGAATCAAACCCCTACCACGTCGAATTTGTTGAGCGAGCGTTCATTGCGTAATTATCCATCGTGGATGAAGAGGTTCGTCACGTCATGGAGAAAAGATTCATCGGCTTCGCGTCGTCGATCTCCGAGAATCCGGCATTCTTCGTGTTCTTCACGTTCTTCGCGTTCTTCGCTGGGGCGGAAGTTCGTCAGAGGTTCGCCAGAGAATCCTCCAATTTCCTTTCCCCCATAATCTTGACATGCCAAAATATAAAAAGGAGCACGTCGTAGCATTGCCATAATGGCATCATTAAAGCGTCGTTACGCTATCAGTTTAATGACCCATTAATGAGCCCCATTAATGTGCATCATCAACGCCCCGCCATCAAAAAAAAGAAAGGAGAAATAATTAAAATATTTCATTTAAAATATTTTATTATTCTTTCGAAAGGTCTAGAATTTAACTTTTTCTCCTGGCCCTTGCTGGCGGAAGTTAAGCTTCGCCTAATCGAATTTCGGCGCTGTGAATTCATCGGTGCCCTCGGAATTCGATTCCGAGCACCGGTTCGAAAGTTAGAAAAACCCGCTCGTTCATTCACTGAACGTACCTGATACAAACTTTGGAAAATGATTCTGGGCACACCGGGCCTCGGAATCAGGTGCCGTCAGAAATTGCGTTCTTGTAAAATTCCAAAAAAAGTTAAAAAATATTCCCTTGGATTTTACGGGTCTTTACATTACCCCCACCTCAGGGGTTTAGGTCCCCGTACAGCTTCAACGCAACTTAGGGATACAAAGGCAGTACTGAGCACACATAAGAGCCTTATGCTCCCAGGTGCTCACCAGGAGGTTCCCGTGCTTCCATCAGATGCGCACTGTAGGAATCGATCGTCCATGTAGGACCCGCTCCTGTCGATCCCCAATTTCCACCGGGACCTCTGCAAACGTCGCCCCATCATCAACGTCCAGCCCCCCATGGGTGATGATGTGCGAAGGGTCGTGCTCATATCTCCTCAGCTGGACATGTGGAAGACATTGTGCACTCGATGCAACTGAGGTGGATGGGCCAAGCGGTAAACCACCTCACCTACCCAGTTTTGGAACTAGGAAGGTCCGTTGAACCTCAAATATAACTTGTCGCCTCGGCCACATCTCTGTAAACCTTGTCAAGGTGAGACCCATATAAAGACGTGATCGTCATCCTCGAACTCTAGAGGACTCAAAATCCTGTTAGAACTGAAACTCAAAATGACTGCTACCACGAGGGTAAGGTTGACCGACTCAAGAGTGATCGGTCACACCCTCATGTGCATGAGTTTATCCTGTGCTGCCTAGGGTTTCCTTTTCGCCGACCAAGGAAAACCCATCCCAACGTCATAGTTAAACCACAACCTTTTTGCCTAATACCGTCAATTTGTGTATGAACTGTGATTGCCCATCCCATACTCAAACTAACGGCATAAGGCCTCGATGCTGCTACTAAGAGATTCCAACAGAAACTCTCACCTCAAAGGTCTGACCACACTGTCGGTGTAAGTGTGATTATCGAGTCTTCTCCCAAGGTACCTCCAGACGTGAGTGTCAAGTCTACGGCTTACCGGATACTCAAGGTCTGGGACAAGATTCGTGGAAGGAAGCAATGATTTGTATCAACGTCTGTTACTATGGCAGCTAGTAGTGGACACAGACTGCTCCACAAATCATTCTTAGATCCATTGGGTCACTCTCCCTGACCGCATGCAGCTACACTCTTCCCCTACCTTCCAGCTCCCTGAGCCAGGTGGGGACAACTAGGACGGGTGGTTGTAGCATGTTAAAACGTACACCGCCTCATGCTACTCTCCAAGCTCTGCCTCCACATCTGCTGCTCGGTAAACTCATCTCTCCATTAAGCTTCCTCTTATTGAAAGATTTAACACGCCCAAGTCTCTAAGACTGGCGTTGGTTTCCTGCTTCTTACTGCACTGTGCAGTCTTCATCCGCTCCTGGATGGTCTGCACCTTCTTTGCCTACGATCTGAAAGAGCTGCTAAAATTTCTCCTTTTCCGAAAAGAGAAACTCGGTCTCATCCCCTGGATGAACCACGCCCATTTCCTAATATAGTCAATCCTGACATGAATGATGTATTCATGCCATGGATGATGTCGTAAGGCCTCGACGTAACTACTAAGAGATCCAACTGTCACTCTCACCTCCAAGGGTTGAGTCACATTGTCCGCATCAGTCTGAGGTCACTGGGTCTCCTCCAGTAGAAATCTTGAATGTGAGGGTAAAGTCAACAGTTTTAACCAGTGCCTCTCAGTATCAACCAAACAAAAAGGACAGGAAAGCAAACATCACAAAGATAAGTGTCTTTTTATTATTGCAGCTCATAGTAAAAAGACACGAATACAATAGAAACATGGAACTAGAAGTACAAGGGATGTATCCACTAGTTCTGCTCCTGCCCAGCTGTTCTTGGAGCTCTACTGCCTTGTCCATTGCTCGGCTGTTGCTCAAGCACCCGTCGCTGTTTCTGTCTTGGTGGCTCCTCCAACGCCTGCGAATCAACTGTGTGAGGAGTCAAACAATCACGTGCCAGGTGACCCTTCCTGACACATTAATAACACTTCCTGCTTCTTGTACGGTCGGGTCTGGTCCTCTTGGACCTCTGCATCATCTGTTTACTACCTACAGATGACTCGGCTACTGATCGAAAATCATGCGGCAAAGGTAGCAGCTCCTATACACACTCGGGGTGTAGAGCTACTAGCACAAACTCCACCCTGAAGAAGATCTCGAAGTCTTCCCATGTGATGGTCATCCTGTCGCAAAACTAGAACAAGTGGCTCCACCGCCTGCCTGCTACTTCCTAAAGAAGTCTGGCAGCAAAGATCACCATGAAGTCTGTTGGCATCCCCACTAGCCTCAAGACTCTCACCACAGCCTCTAGCCAATCCTCAGCCACCTCCGGGTCCATCTATCCCCGTAACCTGGGAGGCCTCTGGCGCTGAAACTCGTGCAGCGCGCTCAAGCGGCATGCATCGCCTACAGCTGGGGATGGTGGCACCTGTGTCCCAACGTATGGTAGTACCGCTGGTGCCTCTGCCGGTGCCTCAACTATAAGAGGGCCCTGTACCAAAGCCTCATCGCTTGGCGGGCTGTTAGTACGTACATCTCTTGGGACTCTAGCTGATCATCCGTAAAAAGGCATCCTGAAATAAACAACGTGACACGGTCAAATGATTTATAACTGGTGAGCTGACCTGGTTTGATCTGACTTTTAAAAACTTCTGGAAACACATACGCAAAAAGTGTTTTCATGCACAAAGTCGGAAATCGGTTGTCAGGGTCCTAGTGTATGGATACGTCGGTCGCCCGCACCAACACTGGACTCCCTGAACTGAAAACCACACACGGTAATCTTAACACTATCACTTCATAGAAAGAAAATATCAGAGTTATAAGTTCTGCGGTAGAACCGACTCCTCTGGTACCAATTTTTCACGACCCGTCCTCGGGGCCCGTGCCATGACTACCCCAAGCCCGCCTTCCATAAGCCAGGGGCTGGAGACTAGCATCAAAGGCGTAATTTCCCAATAAAAGGGGAATGCATTGCCTTTATAAAGTATAAAAACACATAGAGAAAGCCAGTAAAAGTAAACACTAAGTAAACTGAGTACAACAAAAAGTGCGGAAAGTAAATGAGCCAGAAATACAAGCCCAACAGTAAGTACAAGAAAAGACGAAATAGCAGGAAGGTGTCAAGCTGCTCCTGGATTGTCCTCCAGAGTCCCTAACTAAAGGGTAGGTACAAATTTCCACCTCGTCTCTCTACATTCATCTGTCAGCTTCGGGTACCAACCCGTCGTCGTATCCACCTCTGGGTACCGTCTCGTCGTGAATTTCACCTCCGGGTACCATCTCGTCGTCACATCCACCTCCGAGTACCGTCTCATCATCACGTCCACCTCCGGGAACCGTCTCATTGTCACATCCGCCTCCGGGTATCGTTTAGATCTACAAGCCTCAGCCTCGACCAGCGTTGTCCGTCATCTGCATCCAACACAACGAAGTGCGGGCATAGCCCGTGCAGGGGTGAGTATACGCTACTCAGTAGGGACCCCGAGACCCCCTGAAGGTCTCTTAGAATCCACGAAGGATCAAACACAAAATAAAGATACAATCACGAAGTATCAACAGAAATTCTTAGGTATATGCCCATATATATACTTAAGTCATCAGTTACAGTTCAACTCCAACTCACGAGGCCAATCACAACCTAGACCACAAAGGAAAGCACAACCCAATCCACATAGAAAGCAAAACTCAATCCACAAAGGAAAACATAGCCCAATACACATAGGAAGCACAACTCAGTCCACATAGGAAAGCACAACTCAGTCCACAAAAGAAACACAACTCAGTCTACAAAGGAAAATACAACTCGGTCCACAAAGGAAACAGAACTCAGTACACAAAGGAAAACACAAAGATTATGAAATCAACGGATAACCAATACCCAGTTATATTCCCATACATATACCTAAGTTATCAAGTAACCCATCTCAATCATGCGGAAACACAAAGGTCATAGACTCAGCTCAAACCAGGATTTTCATTATCAAAACCGTAACTACTGAAGAGCTCCGTCTCTGGGAGTGTAGTGATCCTATCACGTCTCTGAGGTACTGCTCACTAACATATGACTGCTGAGGTACTCCTCCTGTCAAGTACTGTAGGTCTGCCACCTCACACAGTAGTGCTCCTCCGCCATGGGTCTGCCACCTCACACAGTAGTGCCCCCCTCATAGCCTACAGAGGTAATCCTCTTATCGAGTACCGCGGGTCTGCCACCTCACACAGCAGTGCTCCTCCTCCATGGGTATGCCACCTCAAAAATTAGTGCTCCCCAGTGGGCTATGCTAGTCACTTCGAATCGAATCGGACAAGCAGTATTCGGTCACAGCGAGCTACACGGTCTCCGTAGACCGTATGCTCATCTCTGGGAGGTTCCGCTCAATGAGCTACAGGTCGATACTCCAAGTATCACAAGTCCCACGAAGAAGTATCTCAAAGGACTGCCTCATCATAAGGGTCTCAACACAACAGACGATGCGTCAATCGGAATCTCGGTCTGTAAGTTATTAGCCTTTTTGTCCCAGGGGCCCGGTTGGTTTCGTGTGAAAACCAACCCGACTGTATCTCAACTGTACCCCGAACTCCCATAGGGTATTTTCATAGGGACCGTTTCTCAAAGTGATCACCAACTTCGCTGACGGTTCATCAAATGGACGTCCGGTCTGAAAGATATCAGCTTTTCCGTTCTAGGGGCCCGGTTGGATTTCAGGTACAATCCAACCCTGCCATACTTCAATAGCATCCAATCCTCGGGAGAGGTATGCCAAAAGTTCCATCTCTACAAGAGTAATCCTGCAAAGTTGAAGGCATGTCAATCGGACGTCCGGTGCTCAAGATATATCTTATTCCGCTCCAAGGGCCCGGTTGGTTTCATGTACGAACCAACCCGGTCGAACTCAAAGTTCTCCGAAACCTTGACTGTAATAAGCTGAAACGACCGTCTCGATCCAAGGATCGTATCGCCGGTGACGGTGCATCGATCGGAGGTCTACAGACCATGATATGGGCAAAAGACCGTGAGCGGCCAGAAAATGAGGGGTTTGGGCCTGGACCAACCCGGCCCAACCCCCCTGGGTTGACCCGAACCGGGTCGAACCAACCCGGGTCCAGGTCCAGCCCGACTGGGCACGGCCCGGCCCAGCCTGGGCGGCTCAGCGCTGGCCGAGCGACCGCGCCAAAGGAGCCCCCCCCCCCCCCCCCCCCGCGGGGGCCACTCTGTGTCACCGGACGTGGCGCAATGTCGCGTCCCCCCCCCCCCCGCCCCACCCCTCGGTCCCACGTGGCCGCCGGACCGATTCTCGCCGTCGCGGCTTTAGCTACGGTGGGTCTTCCCGGCGGCGCACTAGGCGCCGCCGCTTCCTGGCTGCCAGCTGCTGCCGACCACCGGCGCCGCCGTGCCGACGAGGCGCGCCAGCGGGGTTTTCCACAGACCCCCCGAACACGCTCCGGTGGTCTGTTTTGCGTGTTGTCTTCGCCAGCGGTCCTCCTGGGATTGGCCCTTCACTGCAAAAACCTCAGAACGCCCGTGCGGCCTGCTTCGTCGTCACCCACCGATCCGCACACCAAGAACGAAGGGACGGTGGGTTCGGACTTGTTCGTTGGTCTGCGCCCACCATGTTAGCGATTTTTAAAGGCTTCTGACAAATTTTAAACATAAGCTGACGCAATAAATCACAAGTTTTAAATGAATCAAACCCCTAACTCCTCGAATTTGTTGAGAGAGCGTTCGTCACGGAATTATCCGTCATGGAAGAAGAGGTTTTTCGCGTTGCTGAGAAAAGATTCATCGGTGTCGTGTCGTCGATCTCCGAGAATCTGGCGGTCTTCGTGTTCTTCGCGTTCTTCGCTGGGGTGGATGTTCGTCAGAGGTTCTCCAGAGAATCCTCCAATTTCCTTTCCCCCATAATCTTGATGTGCAAAAATATAAAAAGGATCACGTTGCAGCATTTCCATAATGGCGTCATTAAAGCATCATTACGCTATCATTTTAATGACCCATTAGTGAGCCCCATTAATTTGCATCATCAACGCCCCTCCATAAAAAAAAGGAGAAATAATTAAAATATTTCATTTGAAATATTTTATTATTCTTTCAAAAGGTCTGAAATTTAAATTTTTCTCCCAGACCTTGCCAGCCAAAGTTAAACTTCGCCTAAGCAAATTTTGGTGCTGTGAATTCATCGGTGCCCTCGGAATTCAATTCTGAGCACCGGTTCGAAAGTTAGAAAAACTCGCTCGTTCATTCACTGATCATACCCGAGCCAAACTTCGTAAAATGATTCTGGGAACACCGGGCCTCAGAATCAGGTGCTGTTAGAAACTGTGCTCTTGTAAAATTCCAAAGAAAATTACAAAAAAAATTACCTTGGATTTTACAGGTCTTTACAAAGGTGTTATAATGGCGGAAAAATAGATGTACCTGCCATATAAGTTAAAAAACATTCTTTCCTTAATTTTGTTGAAAAGGTCATAAAAGACCTTATTTGAAAAACAATAGAAATATTCCTTTATAAAAATATTACAAAAATTAGAAAAATGGTATAAATGACTTTAAACCATAATCTAGGAAATAGTAAAAATGTTTGGAAATGCATTTTTAAGAAACAAAGATGTGGATGATAAAGAGGTCCCAGTAGATACTCATATATAAACAACCTCGGATAATAAAGACATTGTAGAACTAACCCTTACCTTGTACTTTTACTTGGTTTAGGGTACATTAATATCATGTATAATAGTTAAATCATTGTTATTAAATTATAAAATAACCATATACATAAATATGATATCATATATGATCTTCTAATATTGCTTTGTTAATAATATTTCAGTAATATCATCATTTTGGGTGTTAACTGGTTTGTTTTCCTTTATATGCTTGGTTACATAAGTCATGTTTGATATGGATAGTATGTATTTTATTCATATCTAGAATGATATTATTTTATTAAATATTATTTTTAATAATCAAATGAAAATTTTTCTTGAATGGTTACGATGGGGAATGGATCTCATCGTGTTCGTGGAGACGGTAATCCATACATACACACAAATGACAATATCATTATATTGATGGTGAAATAATATGTAATTGGATGTTATATAATATATACAGAATCATTAAAATGTTATATATATTTTTTACATCAGTTATACTCATTATTATTCCCATCCAAATAATGAAGTGTTTGAATAACAAACTACACCATGACGTGGAGACGGTAAGTTGTACATACGCTTGTATGGTGACTTGTCATTCATAGGATGGATAGAATAATGATTATGGTTATACCATATTTATAATAACATCATAGTATGTATAAGGTACTGTAGTTATTGTTTTTATGGGAATAACAAAGAAAAAGGAAGTGGAAGAAGAAAAGAACTTTGAAAGAGGTGATTAAATTATTACCTCTTCTTCGGGTATTTCCTTTTGAATTGATCAAAAGGGATCCTTAGGTTGTATTTGTGATACAATTAAGGCCTCTAGGTAGAAGTGAGGGTAGTTGGGATGATATTTGGTTAGGTTTTGGCCGAGAAAAATGGCTTTGGAGGTTTGATTTTTAGAGAAGGGGAAGTACCCTTTTATAAGAGAGGTGAGGGACACTTTAGGAAAGCTTGAAATATTAATTTTTGATAAAATCATTGTTGGTTTCTAATGGATCCAATTTGATTTATTTCTAAACTAAGTCGGGTATGGTTCGAAATATTCTCATCCAATAGGTTTTATAAAAGTTTAGGTCACCATATTAGCTTTATCTTTTAAATTTAACTATTAGTAAAATAGTTTATCTTTTATTATGTCTTCTTGTATTCTTACAGTATATGGTTAGTAAACATACTCTAAACATCCCAGATAAACTCAACTGGTTCATTAATGACATATATAATATTATTTAATCCCTTTGGATGAACCTTATATTTTTATGAAAATTATATAATTTAATAATATAATATTTGATTTGAAAACTCATTTATGTCAATTTTGACACTATTTAATATTTGGTTTTTGTGAAAGTCATAAAAACTTGATTACTTCGAAGAAGAAACATTAAATCAATCCTAAAATGTCATATTAACCTATAAAATTCTCGGATTTCATAAAAACATTGAAGTTATATTTATTTTAATATTTATAATACCATTTATTTGATTCTTTCATTAACAAGGTAATTACTGCATCATCATCATGTCATAAACAAATTTTATTATTTAATGTCTAGAAATTATAAATAAAATACCATGATTTATTAAATATTATTATATTTCTAATGAATATTTATTTCTGAATTTATATTTTGTATAACCCTATATTAAAAATGGTTAGTTATTAAACATTGAAATTAACAATTTTAACTTTTCGTTAAATAAAATAATAATAAATGTCATAATCTAATCCAGGTAGAGCCAAAGGATCATATTTTATTCCTAAGGCTTTTTTTTGTCTAAATAAAATCATCCAATAGAATTAGGACATGTTTTAGGTTAATTATAATATCATTTTTACCTTTAATTACCCTTTTTACTTTTAACCGTAGTAAATAAATGTCAAAAGTTACTATTCCCCAAAAATTATTTTCATCTTACTACACCACATTTTATTAATTGATGTCAACCATGTCTCTTGTATTTTTGAAATTCAACTCACAAAAGTGGTAAAATTATGTTTTATGCAAATTTCCAAATGCTCCTAGAAGGTTGGTAAAAGACGGTAAAAAGTTCAATAAAATTGTATTCATCTAATTTTATTATGAAATTACTCCAATGAATTAAATGGAAATTATATAGGTATTACATAACTATTATGAGTTAAAATAAATTTAAATAAAAAATAATTATTTAAATAAAAAGTTGGTTTTAAACAATAACGTAGTGTTTTTCACTATTCATCAAAATTGAATGTTTTTAGAAAAAAACCAAAAACTCACCCTAAGATAATTTTGATATTCCGAATTCAAAAATAAATTCTATTTTACCAATTTAATAACATAGAAGTTTCATTAATTAATTTAAAATTAATTCCCATTGTGAAAACCAAAAGGAGAGTTTTTTAAAAAAGTAAAAACTATCAAAAGATTGATATGTGTTTATGGAAAATTAAAATGTGAAATAACTTATAATGATGTACATTTATTTAAATGATAAAAATATAATCTAATTATACTTCCAAACCATTCAAATTCATAATGTAACACTATATATTATTTTGATTAAAAAAGTTGTTTTCAATTAAAATTTAGTATTTTTTACTATTCATCAAAATAAGAAAGTTATCAGAAAGGTACCAAAAATTTATCCAAAGTAAATTTTTTCTCCAATTCTAAAGAATAATTTAATATAATTAAATTGAATATATAAAAGTTTCATATATTTTTTTAAAGGATTCTGCATTAAATAGGAGGTAAAATTGCATTTTTTTTTAAAATACTTCTTTTATATGAAAAAATGAATTTGTCCTTATATTATGTCTAAGAAAAAAATATATATATCTTAAAATTATATATGATATATATAAAATTTAAAACGCAGTTAATACTATTCATAACCGGTTTTTGAATGGCTAGTTTTGTAAGTTGTTGTGCACTCGATCTCGTTGTTGTGTGTACCACAAGTTATTGAATTACTTTGAAGAGATATCATACTATGAAATATTGGGGTGTTACATTCTCCCCTAATTCAATAAATTGTACTCTCCTCTTTAAAAATAAATGGTTAAAAATAGAAAAATACCATTGTGGAAAACCCACATCGGAAATTGGTTTAATAAAATTTAGTCTTAATAATAGGGAAAGGGAAATGAAAAAGTCACCACCAAATTATGATCTCAATTAGGAACATTGGTGGAAATTAGAGACACATAATTGAAGGGAAAACGTAAATATTTATATGGAGTGATTGAGGTCATCAATCTAAAACAAGTGTACAATTGAGGTCCTCAAACCCATCAATCTATGATGATTTAAAATATCATCAGTTCAACAAAACAAATGGTATTTGGATAACACATTTTTGGTTTTAAGATCTCTTCCCTAAATTTTAAGATTTTATTTCTTCATAGAATAAGAGGAAAAAATATACTTAACAAGTAGAGTTTCATCTTTCAACTATTTCCTACCACAAACTCATCTTTAACTCTAAAATATAATAGAAATCAAAAATATTCTATTTATCCTAATTGTATAGGGTTCCAAAAATAATTAATTTATAATTCATTTTCAGACTATTTAAAAAAACTACATTATACAAACTAGTACATCACATAGGCCAGTGGTAGGTGATTCACCCTTATCACCCTTCGGTTGCGGGTTTAAGTCTCATGGCCTTGTCGGACACGACGGGTTGTCACCCGACCTCCGGATTGACCTTTTTATAATAATCCAAAAATAATCTTAAGAAATTCTTTAACCTTCGTAATATTATCCAATGTAAAACTTAATACATTCCAACCTTTATACTTATCCAAAATACTTCTGTCCAAACTCACAATTCAAAATTTATAAGGAAGGTAAACACAATGAAGATCTTTTTTCCCATGTGAATACCATCATCATGTATTCTTTTAAAACACGGAAACACCCTGAATTATCATAAAACCTTATTAATTACATTAATACTCCCTTATTGCTTATATAATACTATATATACTCCTTATATCCAAAAAAATCATAATCTCCAACAATAATGGAATAAACAAACAATTAATTAGTTTCAATGTAGTCAATATTATCGAATATAATTTATCCAAATCAATCATATCTTATTCCAAAATTACTACCTCGGTATCAGAACCATAATAATGTTTATCATTCCTCATGAATTTTCCAAAAAAAATTAACTTGCTATTGATTCACTTTTCTTAGAACCATATAATCTCAAATCCTCAATGAAATAGTGTTGTAGTACAATCCTTATTTATTTCCATAATTCAAAAACCAGTACATCATTGATACAACACTCCAATAACTCTTTAATAACAATATAAGAACACAATTCATTCCTCAACATCTAAGGTAGTATCATAACTTGATTATTATCCAATACCATCATTTGGGGCATACTCTGATGATTTGGACATTGATTTGCGTAGTGTCCTAACTCCTTGCAGATGAAGCATTGTACATTTGAAACCTTTTTCTTACCCTTGCAATCACGTACGTGTTTTCCTTTTTATCCACACTTATAAGAAACTCTCATTTCCTTCAAGAATTTACCAAGGTGATTCTTTCCATAGTTATCACATATAGGAAAATCTTTCTTTCCCCTCTTCCCTTTACACATCCTTCTCTCAACCATTCTTTTCTTCTCTTCCTTCCCTTCAAAGCCATAGGACTCAGAGTATTCTATACTTATCTTATTAACACATGATATTATTCCTTCATATGATGAGAATACATGGGAGACTATTTCTATTCTAAATGTTGGATTAATACCATGAAAGATTCGATCCTTCTTACTCTTTGGATCATGTGTATTAATGGAGTTCTCATTCCTTCTACTGCGTGCCATTTCTAAAAAATGGCATACACTAGGTTAGCTTGTGAATCTCATTGCATAATTCCAAAATTGTAAAATACAAAATGTAAATTGAAAAGATTATTCATATAATCTATAATCATAAAAAAATTGTTTTCTTTGAGAAAGTATTTACTCTTAAATCCTTCATAATGGAATATAAATAAAATGTTAATTATCCTATCAATATCCCTTCAGAGTGTCATAACCAAGAGTGCAGTAAGGCCTATTGTCATGTACCAGGATACCCTAGGTCAGGCCCGAAATTCCTTGTAAGGGTTTTCACTACTAGGTACATCTATACCAGAGCCTCCTTTACCTTCTCGCATCTAGACAGGTATGTATTTCTTGTAAAATACACAAAATATCAACATTACCAAAATTCTAGGAACTTCTGCTATACTAATCCTCAAAGTCTATCTTAGGGTAATGTTCTCTAATTAGAGTTTTTATAAATCTAGCTTCCAAGTTTTTTTACTAAACTT
This sequence comes from Viscum album, assembly GCA_963277665.1. NCBI lineage: Eukaryota > Viridiplantae > Streptophyta > Magnoliopsida > Santalales > Viscaceae > Viscum > Viscum album. The sequence continues at coordinate 174,850,750 of OY728135.1, read as the reverse complement.
CCTCTGATGCAAACTGTAATGCCCCAACCCCAGTTACCCAAAGCCAGTGCATTATTACATAACATTGGCATGATACAAGTAATCATGTCCCAAAATACCAATCATTTTAGTAGTCTTGGATGTACTAGATACATATATAAGTTTTACATTATATTATAAAATGAAAAACAATAACAATATTTTTTCCATTGACAACATTCATATCCCTTACACTATCTCTACAAGTCAGTCATAATATACTTTTTCCATCTTGGGAAATACATAAAAATTGGTGATCTCAGATGCTCAGTAAGGATATAAATATAGAAAAAACTTTCATAAATAAACATAAACATTTATGGAAATGTATAAGACCAAAACATAATCCTTTTAAATTGAAAAATTCTGCATAATATGGGAAATATAAATCAATTAATTCCATTTAATTATTAACATGGATATTCTACTAGTCGAATAATCACATGAAATATCAATAACCAATTTCAAAATGATGGAATGTATAATTCCAGATTTCATAACCACATATTCAAGGCCTCGTTTCAATACTACAAATAAGATTTTGTCAAGGCCTTGTTCCAAGACACTAGTTTGTCTCATGAGACCTACCGATTCATCGAGGAGTTATAGCAGGCTCCACCTGTCACTTACTAAGTCCAATGCATTCCTCATATGAAAAGGTTTAAACATAACATGAACATTCGTATTAAAAATATCATACTAAATGTCCATAATTTATCCATAAATCATAAATGGTATAAAAATAGCCTATCCATAGCCAAACATATCACAAAACCTTCAATACAATATGGATTATTGTGTCATAATAATTCAACTTCAAACAAGTTTTAAATCCATCAAAGTATGTTGACATAGATGAAATGAAAAATATTTGAAATAAATACGTCTTTTTATTTTGAAACCATTTAAAAGTCACATAATTACAAAAGAAAATATTTTTTTTGGAAATATTCTTATATGATTGTAAGGGAATCTTTGAAGGTGTTATAATGGTGGAAAATAGCCGCACCCGCCATATAAGTTAAAAAAACATTCTTTCCTTAATTTTTTAGAAAAGGTCGTAAAGGAACTTGTTTGAAAAAAATCATAAAGATTACTTTATAAAAATCATATAAATAGTAAAAAAAGGGTATAGATTACTTTATCTGATAGTCTATGAAATAGTAAAACTGGTTTGAATTATATTTTTAAGAAACACATATGTGGATGATAAAGATGTCCTAGTAGATACTCATGTATAAACAACCTCAGATAATGAAGAGATTGTATAATTAACCCTTACCTTGTACTTTTACTTGGTAGAGGGTAAATTAACCTCCTATATAATAGTTAAATAATTATTAGTAAATTATACAAGAAACAAATACATAAATATGATATCATATATGAACTTCTAATATTGCTTTGTTAATAATATTTCTGTAGTATCATCGTTTCGGGTGTTAACTGGTTCGTTTTCCTTTATATACTTAGTTATGTAAGTAATTTTTGATATGGATAGGATGTATTTTTTTCATATAAAAAATTATATTATGTTATTAAATATTATTTTTAAAAATAAAATGAAAATTATTCTTGAATAGTTATGTTGGAGAATGAATCTCATCGCGTTCGTGGAGACGATAATCCATATGTACGCACGAGAGACAATATCATTATATTGATGGTAAAATTGTATGTAATTGGATGGTATATAATATATAAATAATCATTAAAATGTTATATTTATTATTTAAATCAGTTATACTCATTATTATACACATCAAAATAATTAATTGTTTGAATAACAAACTACACCATGATGTGGAGATGGTAAGCTATACATATGCACGTATGGTGACATGTCATTCATAGGATTGATAGAATAATTAATACGGTTGTACCATATTTATAATAACATAACATTATGTATAAGTTACTGGAGATATTATTTTGGTGTGGAATTACAAATAAATAGGAAGTAGAAGAAGAAACGAACTTTGAAAGAGGTGGTGAAATTATTACCACTTCTTTGGGCATTTCCTTTTGATTTGATCAAAAGGAGTCCTTAGGTTGGATTTATGATCGAATTAATTCCTCTAGGTATAAGGTAGGGTAGTTGGGAGAATATTTGGGCAGGTTTTGGCCGAGCCAAATCACTTTAGAGTTGTGATTTTGAGAGAAGGTGAAGTACTCTTTTATAAGAGAGGTGAGGGTCACTTTTGGAAAGCTAGAAATATTATTTTATTATAAAATAATTTTTGGTTTATAATGGATCCAAATTTATTTATTTAGAATACAAGGTGGGTATGGGTCTAAATCCTCTCATACAATATGATTTATACATTTTAGGTCACCATATTAACCTTATCTTTTAGATTCAACTATTAGTTAAATAGTTTAACTTTTACTGTGTCTTCTTGTACTCTTACACTCTATGGTTAATAAACATACTCTAAACTTCGTAGAGAAACTCAAGTGGTTCATTAATGACATATATAATATTATTTAATCCCTTTGGATGAACATTATATTTTGAGGAATATTATATAATTTAATAATATAATATTTGTTTTCAAAACTAATTTATATCAATTTTGACACTATTTAATATTTGGTTTTTGTGAAAGTCATAAAAAATTTATTACATCGAACAAGACATATTGAATAAATAATAACATTTCATATTCGCCTAGAAAATTCTTGGATTTCAAAAAAAAACTTTGAAATTATATTTCTTTTTATATTTATAATACCATTTATTTGATTCTCACATTAATAAGGTAATTACTGCATCATCATTGTGTCATAAATAAATTTAATTATTTAATGTATAAAAATTATAAATAAAATATCATGATTTTGGAAGTATTTTGAGGTTTATAATGAATATTTATATTAGAATTTATCTTATGGTTAACCCTATATTCAAAATGGTTTAGTTATTAAACTTTGAATTTAACATTTTTAACACTTCTTTAAATAAAATAATAATAAATGTCCTAATCTCATTCTAATGGACCAAAAAATCAAATTTTATTCATAAGGATTTTTTTCATCGAATTATACTTATCCAATAGAATTAGGACATGTGTTAAGAGAATTTTAATATCATTTTGACCTTTAATTTCCCTATTTACTTGTAACCGTGGTAAATAAATGTCAAAAGTTACTATTCACTAAAAACTATTTTTCTCTTATTGAACCAAATTTATCTTAATTATGTCAAATGTTTCTCTTAAAGTTTTTACATTCAACTCACTGAAGTGGTAAAATTATGTTTTATGAAAATTTGAAAATGCTCCTAGAAGGTGGGCAAAAGACGGTAAAAAGTTCAATAAAATTTTATTCATCAAATTTTATTATAAAATGACTCTAATGAATTACATTGAACTTATATAGATATTATATATCTATTTTGACTTAAAATAAATTTCAAAAAAATAAATAACTATTTAAATAAAAAGTCAATTTTAATCAATAACGTAGTGTTTTCACTATTCATCAAAAATTGAATGTTTTTAGGAAAATATGAAAAATTATCCCTAATCTAATTTTGATATACCGAATTAAAAAATGATTTCAATTTTATCAAATTCAAAACATTGAAGTTGCATTAATTAATTTAAAATTAATTCCCATTGTGAAAACCCAAAAGCGAGTTTTTTTAAAGTAAAAACTCTCAAAAGATTGACTTCTATTTATGTCAAATTTAAATGTAAAATTACTTATAATAACCTAAATTGTTTTAGAGGATAAAAAATATAATCTAATTATAATTGTAAACCATTAAAATTAATAATTTAACACTATAAATTATTTCAATTAAAAAAGTTGTTTTTAAATAAATTTTAGTATTTTTCACTATTCATCAAAATATGAATGTTATCAAAAAAGTAACAAAAATTTATCCAAACTAAATTTTATGTCCCGATTATAACGAAGAATTTAATTTCATTAAATTGAATATTTAAAAGTATCAAATATTTGTTTTAAAAAGGATTCTTCATTAAATAGGCAGTAAAATTGCATTTTTTGAAAAAAAATACTTTTTTTCCAAAAATAATTGAATTTATCCTTATATTATGTCTAATAAACACAAAATATATATGTTAAAATTATATAAGATATATATAAAATCTAAAATTCATTTAATACTATTCAAAACTGCTTTTTGAATGGCTAGTTTGGTAAGTCATGGTGCGCTCAAACTCGTGTTACTTGTAGTGCAAGTTATTGAATTACTTTGAAGAGATAACATATTATGAAATCTTGTGGTGTTACACTTTTGATAAGTCCAATGATAGGATCATGAATCTGTCAACAACTTTTTCAGAAATGAAAAAGGTAGAACATGCTAGTCGTCTTCAAGAATATAATGATTTGAATTGAAATATGATTTCTTGTTGCTCTAAATCTGAAAAGAGAAAGGGATCTTAGGGATGAGATGGAAGAAAAACTCAAGGATCAGAAAGAAGTGATAAATTATCACGGAGAAGTTATTAAATTTTAAGAAGACAGAATCAAAGATCTTGAAATGAAAAATTAGGATCAAGATCAGTTGATTATGAATTTTGAAGACTATCATAATGAATTGATGAAACTCAAATCTACTGAGAAAATGATGATTCCAAATGGGAAATAAAAGTGTGATTGATTTTCTCTTTAACTCCGATAATTTTTTTTTTATTTTTCCATATAACAAGTTTTTTCATCATAATATAATTTTTTATCTTTCCATTTTTTTTCCTTGTATATTTCAAATATTTCAGGTATAATTTTGTTCTTTCCCTCCATTCCTTTGGAAAATCATAAAGGGGGGAAAAATAGTGATCAAAACTAATATTAAGAAAGAGAATGTCTATCTAAGGGGTAGATTACATAAGGAAGAAATAATTTTGTATGGAAGAGTTATTTCATTAATGCAGACTAGAATATGATCCTTAGAGATTTCATAATCTAAGGGGTGTTAGTTATATTCACCATGATCCTTAAACAATGTAATGGAAGATAAGTATTTCATTTGAGTTGAAAAATTGAAAACATTAGTTGATTATATTATTTTGTGAAAATTTGTTTGTTCTTTCCAAAAAATGGGATATATTTTAGTCAATAAGTTACCTTATGACTTTTCTATTACATTTTGTTTTGAAAAACACAAACACGTTTTCTTAAGGAAAATTATCTTTCTCTAAGGAATATTTTATTATTGAAAAAAAATTCCCCTAAGAATGGTTTTGACCTTACCCATGGTTTTATTTTAATTTTTTAATTTTTCCCTGAAAAAACGACTAACCATATTTCCTTAAGTTAAAAATTTGACCTTTATCTAAACTCAGAACATTACATTTCCATAGAAACTTATTTCCCCATAATTGTGAATCTGATTTCTCCTCAAATCAGACTCCAATTTCTTTTTAAATCAAACTCTAATTTATTATGAAATTATACTCCTATTTCTTTATAAATCACATTTAAAATTCATCATAACTCAAGCACAATTTTTTAGTTTTCTTAGAATATGTTTTTTTTATTGAAATTTATTTTCAATATTTTAAGAATCTGATTAAATGCCTTTATTGAAATTGCCTCATTTCTATAAATTAACATTTTGTTCTATCAGATCTAGTTATACTTTCATTTTTTTAAACAAGTTAATGTTTCATAATCTTGTTAATGATTCTTAAACATGTGAATGTTTGTCATTATTTTTTGTATGAAATTATGTCGTACAATATGTTTTTAACTAACCGTTGTTTGAGTGACACGTGTACAAGTCCCTTAGAAATTTAAGGAAAAATATGACCATTGGAGGAGGAATTTGACCATTGGAATCCATGCCATTAAATACCCATCCATTTGAACGAGCTGAGTGCTAGTGTTTTTAAGGATACCTATTGATTTTTGGATTGAAGTAACACTCTATGAGATCTCTCCTCAAACCTACCTTGTGTGAATGTTGTAAAGAACTTGTTCATCCATGATCAACTTGTTCAACATACCTAGTGTGAATCCAATTTTTACTGATAGATAAAGGTGTTGATAACCTTAGAGATTGAGGGATTTCTGAGATAGAAAGACAAATTATGATCATCATATCAAGGGATTACCCTTGTGTGGGTATGATATACATTTTTGAAAGTATAAATCAAGGTAAATTTATCCAATGTTGTTGGATGACCTTCTCCTTGGGTTTAAAGATTCTTTAAGATCTTTTTTGGTAAAATTTTTATTTCTACTACATTTTGTTAAATATATGAAGTGTTACATTATTACAATTTATTATTCTTTTATACTATGATAAACAAGATTATATATGATTTAAGGTAGAATATTTCCATAATCAAATTTGAATTATGTTTCTTTATCGGATCCATTTTTCAGATCCTAAGAAATTTAGTTTATTTGTTAAGAATTAAAGAGGGTTTGTGAATCCATTATGTTTAACATTGTTAAACATATATTTTAATAAGGATAAAAATGAATGTTTTAAAACCTATAATTCACCCCCTCTTGTAATTGAGAAATATATGTTATATTTTGATACTACAAGAAATAGACTCAATATCGTCACATAATGATCTCAAAATAATATAAATGAATCATAATAAATCAAATATACTTGAAAATGTTTCTTAGAATATTAATTAATGAATAGAATTGTATTTTTATGTATTTCAAGTGAATGTGTTGATGGAATCTGGACCTATGGTAAGTGAACTCTCTTAACCACAATCTTTTTTAAATTATGCCTTTTATATCTCTACCCTACATTATCTAAAATAATTACAATGAAAACCTTAAATATGATGAATATATTTACTTTACACATGTACCATAGTTATCCAATTGTTTTTTGATGTAGAAGATTTTAATTATCCCTCCTGAAATTGTGATATTTTGTAAACAAGAATTAAGGGAACTTCCTAGTTCCATATTTCATATTATAAACCACCCTCTAATATTTTCTAAACATCAATTGATTTTGGTGAAAAAATAATTATGTTATTTATAACCATTTGAGTTTAATTTTTTAATGGAAAAATGTTTTGGTTCAAAACATTAATGATTCATTATATTTTTATAAAATCAATGCTAAATAATTTTAGTGCAAAGTTTAAATTTCCCCATTTATGATGATGGTTTATTCAGATGAACCCTATATTTGAGACGCAAGTTTACTTATCCAAATATTAAATTACATTAAATATAATTTCTTTTTAAAATTTTGTATCTTTATATTATATCCTTTTACAATTATTTGAATCAAAATTATGTTACCCAATTCATTCCATGTGTTTTTCTTATGCTTATGCATTTTTCCTAATTTACTCAAGTGGAACACATATGCATTTACATACTCTGAAGAGAGGAATTTAATAAATTTCTAATGCATTATGTATTTTTTTTCTTAGTATATAATATTTATGTGACTTGGGGGTAAACCCAATTTATTATGGGGGTTTTTCAACTATGTTATAACGTATTGATAGGGATCCTTGACATATACATAGGATGTCATTTTTATTATCACATCCATATTCCTATGATCCAAGGATCTTGTGTTTACATCTTCTTAATGACATTATTCCATATGATTATTCATGATCCAGGTTTTTTATGATAGAATTTTATTCTATTTTGTCTTATTTGATAGGTTTTGTTATCATGATTATTCACTCACTTGGCCTTATATCTCACCCATATCATTATGTATCATCCCTAAAATATATTATTCAGTATTTTATGTTTTATGTGATATAGTACCACATTATAGAAATTAAAATGATTATTTTTTTTATTTTAGATTCTTGTCAATGTTTTATGAATCAAACCCTACAATGAAACTATGCCTCCAGAGTCTCAGTTATTCATTATTTAATATTTGTGGTAAATATCATGTAATGATATATATTATAGACATGTATCTTCATATTATCTATGTCACATGGAATTAAATTTACTAATTTTGATGTGCCAAGGCACATGAAAATTTTGTTTTTTGAATATAATCTCATCTTTGTATGTACCTAAAATATATTACAATTTAAATTACACATATTGATGTTTGATATTTTCTATACATATAGAATATTGAATAAATATCCAATAGACTAAGAGTAATGGAAGTGTTATAGTCATAACAGTCAAATAGAACATGATTTCGCATAAAAGGATTATTTACCATTGGTTAAAGATGATATAATTCTAGTTTTCAATTGGATGTAGAACAAGACTTCCTTAAATATGAATTAGATATATTAAATAAGAGTGTCAATATATTAGTATTTGTAAAAATAATATTATATCTATTAGATTCTATATCTACATAGACCATGTATGATACATATTCCGAGGTATTATTATAAGTGATTTTCTTTTATATTTTGGGGTATACCAATGTAGTGATGTGTTATTATTAGTTTGATAAAATTTTACTATGGTATGTATTAAGATGTTTTGTTTATTATAGGGGACACAAGGTAAATACTAAAATATATCACATATTAATGGATTTTAAAAATGAAGTGTGGGTGTAGTAAAGAATAATTTCCATAGGATAATTTTGATGGAACAGTATCTATAGCCATATATATTCAGGTTCATGATTATCATTTCTGTGCTATCGAGCTAGTTAGTAGTTCACTCTTCTGAAATAGGAATTTTGTTAGATTTGGTTCCTTATAACCAAATGACATTGTACATTTGATTACCATTATATTTGAAAGGCCAAATATTATTAAATATAATAAAATATGATGAATTTTACCCTATGAAACATTATTTTGATAATGTTCGGAGAATAAATTTTTTAGTACAAGGTTATATAAATTACACTCTATAGTGAGAACCTCGAGGTGTTGTAATAATATTATAATACAAACTCATGAAATTATTGATGATATCTATCTAATGGATAATATATCATGTTTTACTATTTGGGTCTGTGGACTCATAATTCAATCATACATTTCATAAAAATCTAAATTAGTAAATTCTAAAAATGGAGGTTATGAGGAAAAACCTTCTAATAAAATTTCAACATGTTATATGATTCATTGGATATTTTTATCAATAGACATGTATCTTGTCCCATATACATAATATTATTATTACTATATATGATGAATCATATAATTTGATTTATTTTTGAAACTTTTGATAATGGTGATGTAGGGTACATTGGATTTTTCATAAGTGATATTTTACTTATTTAATATGTAATGAAAGGATTTACTTGTTCCTTGATTAGAGAAGATATCAAAAGCCAATTTTTTAAAATAGAAATTTTTTATAAAGTCACAAAATAAGAAATTTTGTCTAGAAGTTCATTTTCAGTAGTAAAAGAGGCATATAATATGAAAATAAATTTATGTCACACGTATGTACCATGCTTGATGACATATCAATATAGAAAGGATAAAATTCATAGTAGATTGTCATAGGAGGTTTTTTCATTGTCACGTTAACTACATTATCCTTAGGTTCCTTGAGGTGTTTATAGATGCTAATGTTATACTTTAGGATAGCTCATTTAATACCCCTAGGAACGTATCCTAGAGGTCCATTTACTAAGTGTATCTACATTCTATTTTAATTTAATGTTTCAAATAAATAATATTTTTGGATTGTGGAAAATAATTAGTCTATTTGAGTTTATCATATAAATATAATCATTAATTATTCATGTTTTAATCTATGTGTGTTAAATTTTAACTAATTATTTATTCACTATTTAGTAAATATATTATTTATTTATTTATTAATTTTTTTAAAAATTGTTATATATATATATATATATATATATATATTTAAATACATATTAATTATTCAAGATTCGATAAATGTTTTGGATATTTTATGGGTCATGTTAATGGACTGAATGAAGTGATATATTTTCTTTAATATCATTAACTAAATATTAATTTATTTAATTAATAAACAATATTTCAATTTCCTGAGTTAGCCTATGTCATGGAGTATAATAAAAATAATATTATTATCATTGTTGAACATGACCTTTATTTAGCATAATAAATTTTGTAATGGTCATTAAAAAATTAGTAATTCTAAATCCTATGTGTGTAATTTGTATAATATCATTTTAGAGGAAATGAAGAATTGTGCGTTCAATGGATTTTAAAATTCAAACTGAGATTTTCTATTTTAATCTCTCAAGGAGATGATCTTACTCCTCAATCTTATGACTAAGAAACTAATAGATAATATTTTTTCGATTTAATGCTTTCTTCTTGCAATAAATGATATATGCTTCTGGGTGTTTAATAACTCTATGATTCTACCATAGATACCAACAAAAAAATTCTAAAATTCACATAGCATGCATCAGAATTTCATGTGGAATATTTTTTTGGATTCATAACAAAAATAAATATACAATAAAAATAAATGGAAAAACATTATTGGTAATGACCCTGAACACTTTCACTACATCCCAGAACATTCATTCTACCATCATTATAACCCCCCATCCCCCCTCCCATTTTTAATTAATATCCTTTGTTAGTGAGTCAACAGTTGGGGTTGTCCTATGATATATAATGGAGAGAGTGTATCATATTGTGTACTATTATTAATGAATTCTAGGTGAGTCCAAAATGAAACTACATTCCAACTAAAGGAGATATCTTGATAGAGATTTTTTTCATTAGAAAGTATAGGTATAGACTCATTAGGTGTAAAGTAATTATGTTCTATAACCATGAAATATTTATGTATCATTGGGTAAAAAATAGCCCAATACAAGGTTGATTTTATGGATCATCTATCTTTTAGAGTTTAACCTTATTTTAAGTGATAAAAATAATTCTAAAAAATAGGTTTTTTATTACACTCTTAGGTTATCCAATGCTTATAATAGTGAGACGAGAGATATATAATCAATATTTTTGAAAAAAAATAAATTCTTTCTCATCCAAAAAAAACCATTATAAATTGATTTTTTAAATTATTTGGAATAAATAGTGATCCCTTTTAACATCTACCATAAAAAATTCTATTAGAGGCCAAACAATACTTTTGGAAAGAAATTTTCCAATTTAAAAGTTTTAACGATTGCATGGGGGGGACGTGTGTTTTGGAAGAAGATATTATACCCATTTATTTTAATGTTCACTCCTTATATAATGGAAAAAATCATGGGGCATAGAGGAATACACATAATTTTATTCATTATGTTTTCTATTGGAGCAACTTGATTAAAAATTTTAAGAGTTCTATGGTGAGATGTGATCAGGGAAAACATTTTCGAAACATTGTGTTAGTGTTGTGATGATTAGTCTAATAATACCTTTTATTTTTCATTATTATATAAGGTAGATGAATATTTAAGTGTCCCTTATGATTAATACCTATGGGTTCCCTCTAGGGGACATGAAAATGTCCCTTATGTATATATATAGGGTTCCTCTATGGGTAATAAATAAATGGACCGACTATTAATTGAGTGATATAAAGGATGAGGTGTGTTGATACAGAACAATAGTTTGGTTGTTTTGTGAGACCATCTATTAATAATAAAAGTTATATATCCCATATTAATAGAAATTTTATTGAAAATAAAAGTTTTATATGGGAAGTTTCTATATTAAAGGTGGTCCCAATGGAAGGTGTATCTTATTGCAATCCTCTATTTATACCTATAAAGGATCATATAGTGGTGTTCCCTCTTTGGATTATCCTTATATAATTCACTTTTTTCATATTTTATAAATATATATATATATATATATATATTAATGTTACATATAATGTTTCAACTATTTGAAAAGAAACATAAAAATTTATTGATTGAATTGAGGTCTTTTTTATTTTAAATCTTAAGGACAAGATATTATCATGAATGGATAGAAATATCATCTCCAGTGAATTTACATTAGAGAAATAATTATGGAAAAATTAGATGAATGACATGGTATTTGAGAAGTCAATTATTCCTATTCATCTCAATGTTGATAAATTTTTTGAATTAAAAATTAATTTTTTAGTGAATTATAAATGATATGTTTGAGAAAACTAAATTAAAAATTAAATTTACAATTTGGGATATTGAGATGAAAATTGAGAAATTAAGGCACCAAATACACATGTAGAATGAGGCTCATAGTCTATACTATAGAGTAAAGAAGGTATGAACAGTCCTTATGAAATCATGTATACAATTGTTTTAATAGATAAAAGTCAAATAGGAAATTTTATTCATGATGACACAAAATTTGTTGATGGTGTGATAAGTGTATCAATGAGAGAAAACATTCCATAACTTATTGGGGATGATCCTTTCAAATATATTACTATGTTAGAAACATAATTTATTATTAATTAGACACCATAGGATATTAAACTGACATTTTTTTAATATACATTTAGAACAATTATTTATAATGGTTTCCCTCATGGTCATGTAAAATTTCATGATTGTAATGGGAAAAGCTAAAAATCATTCATATTGGGAGGTATGGAAAGTATACATATAAGGATCCAAAAATATGTTTTAAGACAAATTGATGAACCAATCCCATTGATGTTTACATTAAAGAATATGAATAGGTGGAATTGAGGATACCTAATATCACCGAATCAAGGTTCAAAAAAATTTATTATTCGAGACCTGTGATCTAATATTCAAAATAATTTTTCCACGTGGGATTCTAAAAACAAGTTTATGAAGATTATTTTTATATTAATGATCATGATAGAATAGGCCTATGATGGAGTTTAAAGGGGAATATGAGGGAATAAAATTATTCCTATATGTTCCTCATGTAAAATGTTCAATGGTGAAAAATATGATATCTAATAAGAAAATAGATGGTTGAAGAAAAGGAACAAGAATGGTTGGAGAAGTAATTTGGAGGTCATTATATACCATAAATTGGTAGGAGAATGGTGAACATAAACAAAAGGGATATGATTTCACAATGGACAACATTATATTTATTTTCATAAGATTGTTCATAAAATTGTGCGGTTATTGATTTGAGATTTGGATAAACTAGTTACTATGAAGAATGTAGATGTGAAAATGTAGAATATTTTTTATGAAATAGGTCATGATGTGGTAGAACTGAGGGTATAAGTGGAATTCATTAGGATGGGTGAATAAAATTTTGACTCACTAGTATTGATAGGAAAAATTTCATGGATTTGAATTGTTTTTTTATTGAGGTATATAGAATATATTTATAAGTAAATCGATAATCAAATGGATAATTTTCATGTCAGTAAACTTATTCTATTTGGAATTATTTTGGTACATAGGATTAAAACATTGTCCTGTGGAGTTTTTACACAGGTATATGTATCTATGGAGAAATTTATACTACCATAGAAGAATTTGTGATGGATATTGAGGGACAAGATCATGTTATGGGAAGGAAGTGGATAATTACTTTAAGGTTCTTCTTCTCAAATTAGAGTCACTAAACCATGGAATTCATTTAGGAAGGGAATTGGGGGTTACTAAGTTCTTTATATAAAATATAAAATAGAATAAATTATTCAAAATTAGGTGATTCAATTGGATTTATGGATTTGGAATTATATGATTGAATTTCTATGAGTATGAGGACTAGGAGATGATAAAGTTTATCAGCTACTAGGGGAAGTAATACAATAATCTTCTTACCCTTTTAAATACCCAAAAGTTTACTTATAAATTGATGAAAATTATGTGCATTAACTATGGTGTAAGTGGTTGTCCTTGTGAACACACAGTGATAATAGTTCACACAATACCTCAAAGAGGAATTCGACAAATATGTTTTTGAAAGATTTGATTTAGGAATAATTGAACATAGAAACAACCCCTACGAAATCAAAAATATGATAGTAATTAAAAAATATAGGTGTTGTTGAATGTGGTTAGATTATAATGTTTTAAGACTATTGAATTTTCTACATTTATTTTAGATTCTCTTCGTAGAATAACTAATGAATGAATTACATTGAGAATAATTTTAAACAAACCAATATTTAGTGTGTTTAATACCTTAAAATTAGTAAAAAACTAATAACATCTATAAGATAATGTTTATAAATCACATAATGACCCATACTTTAAATACATTGTTATTACTTCATAATTGAAGAATACTTATTAAAATATATAACAAAACCATGATAGGACCGTATAGGTATATTGTCTTTAGAAACTGGGAAACATAAACAACTGATTCATAAAGCATCTACATTGTCTCCAATTTATTTAATCATATCTAGAGTCCCTTTTAGCATATCCTACTTAATATCCTTCTTCCTGACCTGGGGAAAAGAAAACATACAAAAGAGTGAGATCAAATTCTCATTAAGGGTAAATAAAGGTAATATCAATCATATCATATTCATAAGAATATAACATTTTGAAAATCTTAACCTGCAAAAGAGATCATAATATCTTAACATGGGATAAATCATAGAAGGGAAAATGAACTCCCAATATTCATAACATAAAACATGAAACTTTATGTCATACACCCATAATCATAGAAAATCATTTCTTATTAGTCAAAGATTCATTTCCAAGACTATCTTAGTTGACCAAGTCCATTTCTGAACCGATTTCACTCCTTGTTCCAGTCCTGTATCACTGAACCGGTTTAACTTGCCATTATAGCCATGTCTATCTAATGGGATATAAATCATTACCAAATGCATTGGATGGAGATATATCTCCCACCCATCTCATAATGAAATCATTCTTACGTGTGCAACAACATGAACATAAATCATTCATCATTACCCAAAGAATAAAATGGGTTTCATAAACATCATCCCATCATAACATAATCCATATTAAAAAATGGCGATCATTTCATCATAAGAAAAGTGAAACCATGTAAATCATAGGTACATTATACTTGAAACATTCACATATGAAATAATTTCATCTTAGATGGAACATGGTTTTGATAAAACACTTGAAATAAATTCTTGAGGAAAATATCCTTTCTTATTAAAAATCATTTTCATTTCAAAAAATGCAATGAAATTTTAAAAGAACAGGATTTTGTTGAAAATATTCACGAAATATTATAGAGTAAGATTCATGAAAATAAGATGTTATGAAATTTTAAAAATCTTTTCATGCCGTATAAGTTAAAAAAACATTCTCTTTATACTTTTTTCGAAAAAGTCAAAAAGTTCCTCGTATGGTAAACCAAAAAAACTTCCTTTCATAACATATGGTAAAATTAAAAAATGGATAAAAATGACTTTAAACATACATAAACACACTTTTATAAAACATGGACATGGATGATAACAATAACCCTAGTAAATACTTATGAATAAACAATCTCGGATAAGAACGAGATTGGAAAGGTTATCCCTTACCTTAGGTCCGATATGCTTTGTACGTGTCCGAACCTCCTGTATAATGATTTAAATAATGTCATTGAATTATTAAAGAATCTTATTAATTTTTTTGATATCTTATATGGTCATATTCTTATCTTATTATTAATAATATTTCAGTGCTACTCGCTATTCGGGTGTTTATTGCTTTATGTTCTTATGCATGTTTTGTCGAATAAATTCTTATTCTGCTTTTTAGGTTATAGATACCTTATTTAAATAATTGTATTATTGTAATATATATAATTTTTATTCATTCAATTCATTTATATAATAACCATTCAATGAATACCATGTAGAACGAGTCGCATCACATCGTGGAGACGGTAGTCCGTACGTACGCACGAGCGATGATATCATTCCCATAATTTTTTAATGGTATTAGAGTGGACGATGGAATGTCTCAGAAGAAGTATCATGATTTAATAATCATGTATAGTTATTCTCTACACCATTATACCAATCCAAGTAAGGTGGTGGTGGAGAACAAATTACACCACGACGTGGAGACGATATTTCGTACATACACACAGGCGCTGATTTCATTTTCCATAGGATGGATAGAAGGTAAAGTATGGCTTTTTCATATTTATAATAACATATAAGTATATTAGTGATACTGATGTCATTAATTTATGATGAAACAAATAAAGAAGAAGAAGAAGAAGAAAAAATAAATTAGAAGGAATCGGAAAAGTATATTACCTCTTCTTTGACGCGCCTCTTCTTAACCTCCTCTTAGGGAACAAAATATGGTCATTGAAGAAGTCCAGGACCTCTAGGGTGTTTCTAGGGAAGTGGAGAAGAGAAATTTTTAGGGGTTTTCTGAGCATGAAGGCTCAATGTTGTGTAAAGAGAAGAGGGAGGAGGTGCCCTTTTATAAGGGAGGAGAGGGGCACCTTTGGAAACCTCAAAAATATTAATTTATAATAAATCAAACCCCACTTAAAAACATCCAAAAATGACTAATATTGAATGAATATATGAGATAGGGTTGTAATCTCATCAACCAATAAAAATTAGACATGTTGGGACTTTATTTTAAACATTATCAACTTGATTTATCCATATTTATTCTATTTAATTTTATTTATTGTAATAAGATTCTAAATTTTAAATTGTTATAAATAATTACTTATGTATTGTAAATTGTCCATAATTGGATAAATTATGACATTTTGGACCATATAAATTTTAATTTATAATTTTTAAATATTTTTGTGATTTTGAAACAATTTTATATTATGTTATTTTTTATAAAATCACAATAATGTCAATTTTGACACTATTCATTTATTTGAATTTAAATAAAATCTAGACAGAAGATATGATTGAAATATAAGCGTTAATAGCTTTTTAACATGTCATCGTAATCTAAAAAATTCATGTATCATATTAAATATTTCATATAAAATTTATTTTAATATTTTTAAAACCATTTATTTGATATTTAAATCCATAAAATAATTTCCACATCACTATTGTGTCACCTTTAATGATAATTATTTAATCCCTAAAATTTAAAAATAAATTTACATGATTTAGATAATTTTATTATCATTATTAACACTATTAATGTTCAAATATTCATTAAGTTTATCACTAAATTAAAATTATTATACTTATAAGATTTAAGAAAGTGACATGTTGTCACTTTCTTTGGTTTTGATAATAATTAAATTATTTTCATGGAAAAAAGTCCATAAAAGGAATCTAATCTTAACCTTAACTGATATGACTATACTTTTAGTCATCAAATAGGATTTTGGCAGGTGTTAGGGTAATTTTATAATCTTATTTTTACCCTTAATTACCCGCTTTACATTTAACTGTAGTAAATAAAAATTACCGTAGTTACTATTCATAATGTCAAAAAAAATAAAAGTAACCTATTAACATAATTTTGACCCACTGATTCCAAATATGGAACCCATTTTTCCAAATTCAAAACCCAGAAGTTTCAGTAATTAATTTAAAATTAATCCTGTTTTTATGAAAAAAGGTTTTAAAAGTTAAAACATTGCCAACAATTGAAATGTTTTTACCTATGAATTCAATGTAGAATTAATGATAATTACATACATTATATTAAATGGTAAAAATATATTCTATTTATAATTTAAAAATATTCAATATTATAATTTAACCATATAAATTATTACAATGAAAAAAGTTGTTTTTAATTAAAATATAGAATGTTTTTATTATTCATTAAAATATGAAAGTTATTAGAATAATATGAAAAATTTATCCAAAGTAAATTTTTATATCATGATTCCAAAAAAGAATTTTATTTTGTCAAATTGAACTTATAAACATTTTAAAAATTATATTTAATATGGGTGCGCCATCAAAAGGTAGTAAATCTGCATTTTTTGAAAATTAATTATTTTATCCGAAAAACTGATTTTGTTTTCATACCACATTCTAGAAAATGTGTAAGTTGAATTATAATGTTATAAATTTCAAATTTCAGTTATTACTATTCATAACGGCTAGTTTATAATATTATAATAATATATCATTGTCTGTTCAAACTTGATATTGCGTACTACACACGCTACTGAGGAACGTTGTGATTGCGTGTAATTCAAGCCAATCAAGTGTTGTGTGCATTAAAAGATTCATTTGCATATAACATAAGAAATTAAAAAATATATTTCTTATAAAATATCAGGGTATTGCATTCTACCCCCATTAAAATTAATTTCACCCTCGAAATTCGTCACTTCGTAACAAACAGAAGAGGATACCTCTCCCTCATCATATCCTCATACTCCCATGTAGCTTCTTCTAATTGGTGGTTCCTCCATAAAACATTCACCAACTAAGTGGTCTTATTCTGTAGAACTTTTTTTCTGCGATCCAGAATTTCTATCGGTTGTTCTTCATAAGAAATATCTTGCTCCAGCGGTACAACTTTCGAGCTTAGTACATATGAAGGATCAGGTATGTACTTTCTCAGGAGAGATACATCGAACACATCATGAACTTCAGATAGATTCGGTGGAAGTGCCAATCGGTAAGCTACCTTCCCAACACGATCCAATATTTTGAAAGGGATGATATACCTAGGGCTCAACTTTCCCTTCTTCCCAAATCTCATTACTCTCTTCTAGGGAGATATTTGTAAGAACACTTTATCACCCACTTAAAACTCTAGGTCTTTTCTTCAGTTTTCATCATAACTTTTTTGTCGACTCTGAGCTGCTCTTATGTGTTGTTGAATAGATCTAACATTTTCTACCATCTCATCAACAAGATCAGGTCCTAATAGCTTTCTTTCCCCAACATCATCCTAGGAAGTTGGAGTTCTGCATTTCTTTCCATAGAGAGTTCATAAGGAGCCATCTGAATACCGGAGTAAAAGCTATTATTATAAAAATATTCCACCAAAGGAAGGTGTTGATACCAACCACATTTGAAATCCATAGAGAAAGATCTTAACATTCCTTCTAGAGTTTGAATTGTTATCTTAGACTAACCGTCTGTCTGAGGATGATAAGCAATGTTGAAACTCAACTCTCTATCTAGAATATGCTGAAGAATTCACCAGAACTTCGAGGTAAACCTCGGATCCCGATCAGATATAATGGAAAGTGGTACTCCATGCAATATTACCACTTCTTTTACATATATCCTGGAAAGCTAATTCAGAGAGAAATATTCTCTAATAGAAATAAAGTGTTTCGACTTCGTAAGATGATAAACTACGACCCAGATAGCATTATTGCCTTTGGATGTTTTAGGAAGTCCGGTGACAAAGTCCGTAGTGGTGTTTTCCCATTTCCATTCGGGTATGGGTAATAGTTGTAACATCCCCTTAGACTTCTATCTCTCAGTATTAACATGCTGACAAATCAAGCATCGAGAGGCATATTCAGCAACATCTCTTTTCATGTCATCCCACTAGAAGTACTCTTTCAGGTCCTTATACATCTTTGTGCTTCCAGGATGAATAGAGAATGAAGAACTATGAGCCTCATCCAGCAGCTCCTTCCTTAATTCTGGGATGGGAGGAACATAAACCCGATTCCTGAACCTTATTATTTCATCACAATCAATGTGGAATTCAGGAACATTTCTCACTTTCTTTTGTAACTCTAGATATTCTTTATGCGCCTCTTTAATCTTCTCATGCATATATGGTTGAACATTCATTTGAAAAAGATAAGATTTTTTCCCTTCCATTATAATTCCAAGATATATCCTTTGTAAATCCATAAATATTGGATCTTTTGAGATCCTCATCATAGATAATATATCATGGTCTTTTCGACTTAATGCATCTGCCACCTTCTTTGCTTTCCCAGGGTGGTAATGAATTGATCAGTCGTAATCTTTAATCAGCTCCAACCATCTTCTTTGGTGCATATTCAGCTTATTTTGTGTGAAAATATACTTCAAAATTTTATGATCAGTATAAATATCACACCTTTCACCATAAAGATAATTCCTCCAAATCTTTAATACAAGGATTACCGCAGCTAACTCCAAATCATGAGTTGGGTAATTTTGCTCATGGATTTCCAATTGTCATGAGGCATAAGCTATCACCATATCGTTTTTCATGAGAACACACCACAATCCCTTCTTGGAGGCATCACTGTAGATCACAAACCTTTCTCCACTACAAGTCAGTGTGAGCACAGGGGAACTGGATAACCTTCTTTTCAACTCCTTGAAATTCTCTTCACAATCCTCCGTCCACACGAACATAACTCCTTTTCGAGTCAACCTGGTGAGTGGATTAGATAACCTTGAAAACTCTTTCACAAAACATCGATAATATCTAGCCAGACCAATAAAACTTCATATCTCAGTTACTGTTGTTGGTCCCAAGAATCTTTTGATAACCTCTGTTTTTGCTGGATCCACAGATATCCCCTCATTTGAGATTATGAGACCCAACAATGAAGCTTTTTAAAGCCAAAATTCGCACTTGGTAAATTTGGCATTAATCTTCTCCTTTCTCAATGTCTTCAATACAGTTCTCAAGTGATCTTCATGTTCTTCCTTGCTCTTTGAATAGACAAGAATATCGTCTATAAAGACTACCACAAACTGATCAAGATAGTCTCTAAAGACTCTATTCATCATATCTATGAAGATAGCAGGGGCATTAGTAAGACTAAATGGTGTCACTATAAATTCATAGTGTCAATACCTTGTACGGAATGCCATCATTGGTATATCCTCCCTTTTAACCCTTAATTAATGATACCCTGAACAAAGATCAATCTTGGAAAAGTATTGAGCTCGACGTAGTTGATCAAATAATTCATCAATGCACAAGAGAGGATATTTTTTCTTGATAGTGATCTTGTTAAGTTCTCGATAATCAATGCAGAGTCGCATTGATCCATCTTTCTTCTTAAAAACAGAACAGGTTCTCCCCTAGGTGATGCACTAGGGTGTATGAATACCTTAACAAGATTCTCTTGGAGTTTCTTCTTCAATTCCTACAACTCAATTGGGACCATTCTATAAGGTGTCTTTGAAATAGGCATAGTAACTGGTATGAGTTCTATTGAAAACTCAACTTCACGATTTGGTGGAAGACCTGGAAATTCCTTTGAAAAGACATCATCAAACTCTCGTACAATGGGTGTATTCATAATCATGAGTTTCCCTCCAATAATTTGAGATAAATAACCTTCATTTATTGGAATCAAGACCCATAAGATGGAAGAAATTTCCACTGGAAGGTTATATTTATCCTTGCATCGATAGGTGATCATAGATTGATCAGGAATATGAAATTTGACTTCCCTTATTTGAAAATTGATATGAGCTCTATATAAGGAAATCCAATCCATGCTAAGAATCACATCAAATTCCACTATAGGAAGGATCACAATATTTGCAAGAAGCACATTCCCACAAACGTCAATCGGAGAAGCATTGTAAACTTTTGATGCGACTGTTGTGCCATTAGGAATTGTCAGAGCTAACTCAACATCTAATTGTTGAGGTAATATAATGATACCCTTAGAAAAGTTTTCAAAAATAAAAGAGTGTATGGATCCATAATCAAATAAAACATTTTCTACTTTAAAGTGGATGGTAAGTGTACCTTTCACCACTTCGTTATCGTACTCCACATCGCCAAGAGAAATTGCATGTGACTTTCCTTTGTCTCTGGCCTTAAGAGTTTATTGATGTCAATCATCATCAACAACCCTTGGATTAGGGCATTGATTAGCATAATACCCCATTTCCAAGCACTTGTAACATTGAAGTGTAAGAGGGGCATTCTGTGTAGCCTTTTCATTGTTCACCTCACTAGACATATTTTTTCCATCATTGTGGAATTCAAATTCCCAATGACATTTCTTTCCACATTTGAAACATTTACTTATCCCTTTAAGACAATTCCCTCCATGTTGCTTTCCACACTTTGATCATAAGGGAAAACTCATCTTCTTTTCAGTGTGGTCTTTAGATTTCCCTTTGAATTCCATTTTCCTCTTCTTATCAAACCCATATGACTGATGGGTTACTCCAATCTCCATCTCAACCTTGAGAGAACATCGAACAATTTCCTCATAGATATTGAAGTCCCTTATGGCTAACTCCATTTGAAGACTTGGTTTTAAGCCAATAAGAATCGATCGATTTTACTCTCAGGATGGATAATAATTCTATAAGCGTACCTTGCAAGTCTTGAAAAATTTGCTTCGTAGGTACCAATAGATTAATCATCCTTTTGCTTTAGTTCAAGAAACTCCTTATCCTTATTTGTTCGAAGAATACGAGGGAAGTACTTATTGAAGAATAAGTTCTTGAACTCGTCCCATTACATGGACTCAATTTCATCTCTTTTCATTGTATTCTTGATAAGATTCCAGCATTGATCAGCTTAACCTTCCAAATGATATAATGCTAAGATAACTTTGTCATGTTCAGAACATTGAAGGACTAAAAATATCTTTTCAGTGTTACTGATCCATTGTTCATCCACTAATGGATCAGAAGACCCGCTGAATGAAGGTGGACGCTGCCTCATGAAAGATTAAACAGAATGTTGCTCCTTCCTTTTCTCGTTTGGAAGTCCTGCTTGATTCATAGCTTGAGAATGTTGTGTGAGCATGGCTACAAGATTTTGCATTCCAGCACCCATAACATTTGGCTTCTCAGGGGGACAATCATTACATTTCCCATCGCATTCACCATTAACACAGTCCCTTCGGGTTCTAGAAATTGACTAAGACCAAGAAGTATAGTATGAGCAACACTAATTAAAACCGGAAAACTGCATAATCAGAAATAAACTTTCACACATTAGGTCTTATCGTAGGATTTTCATGGCCATTTCTAAAACACTATGATTATGTTCTATGCTTATACATATCCTTAGGGTTCTTACTAAGGCTTTCACATCCTAGTTTCCAAAGGTTGACGATACCTTTCCTCTGATACCAAGTATAACGACCCATACTTTGCATACTTTGTCATTACTTCATAATTAAAGCATACTTATTACAACATATAACAAAACCATTATAGGACCATATAGGTATAGTGTATTTAGAAACTGGGAAACATAAACAATTGATTCATAAAGAATCTACATTTTCTCCCATTTATTTCATCATATCTTGAGTCCCTTTTAGCATATCCTACTTAATATCCTTCTTCCTAACCAGGGGAATAGAAAACATACAAAAGGGTGAGCTCAAATGATCAGTAAGGGTAAATAAAGGTAATATCAATCATATCATATTCATAAGAACATAACATTTTGAAAATATTAACCTGCAAAAGAGATCATAATATCTTAACATGGGATAAATCATAGAAGTGAAAATGCAATCCCAATATTCATAACATAAAACATGAATCTTTGTGGCATACACACATAATCATAGAAAATTGTTTCTTATTAGTCAAGACTCATTGCCAAGACTATCTTAGTTAACAACGTCCATTTCTAAACTGATTTCACTCCTTGTTCCAGTCCTGTATCACTGAACCGGTTTAACTTGTTGTTCCAGCCATCTGTATCTCATGAGATATAAATCTTTACCCAATGCATTGGAGGGAGATATAGGTCCCACCCATCTAATAATGAAGCCATTCTTACGTGTTCCACAACATGAACATAAATCATTCATCATTACCCAAAGAATAAAATGGGTTTCATAAACATCATCCCATCATAACATAATCCATATATAAAATGGATATCATTTCATCATAAGAAAAGTGAAAACATGTAAATCATAGACACATTATACTTGAAACATACACATATGAAATCATCACATCTTATATAGAAAATGGTTTTTATAAAACACTTTAAATAAATTCTTGAGGAAAATATCCTTTCTTATTAAAAATCAGTTTTTTTCACAAAATTCCATGAAATTTTAAAATAAGAGGATTTTTTGAAAATAGACATGAAATCTTGTAGAGTATGCTTCATGAAAATAAGGTGTTATGAAATCATAAAAATCTGTTCATGCCGTATAAGTTAAAAAAAACATTCTCTTCTTACTTTTGTCGGAAAATTCAAAAAGTTCCTCGTATGGTAAACCAAAGAAATATTCCTTTCATAACATATGGTAAAAGTCAAAAATGGTTAAAAAGTACTTTAAAAATACATAAAAACAATTTTATAAAACATGTACATGGATGATAACAATAACCCCAATAAATACTTACGAATAAACAATCTCAGATAAGAACGAGATTGGAAAGGTTATCCCTTATCTTGGGTCTGATAATCCTTGTACGTGTCTAAACCTCAAGTATAATGATTTAAATAATTTCATTGACTTATTAAAAAATAATATTCATTGTTATGATATCATATACGGTCATATTCTTCTCTTCTAATTAATAATATTTCATTGCTACTTGTTATTCGGGTGTTTATTTCTTTCGGTTCTTATGCATGTTTTGTCGAATAAATTCTTATTCCACATTTTAGGTTATAGATAACTTATTTACAGAATTGTATTAGTGTAATATATATCATATTTATTCATTCAATTCATTTATATAATCATCATTCAATGAATATCATGTAGAACGAGTCGCATCACATCGTGGAGACGGTAGTCCGTACGTACGCACGAGCGATGATATCATTCCAATAATTTTTGAATGGTAATGGAGTGCATGATGGAATGAATCATAATTAGTATCATGCTGTAATAATATTATATAGTTATTCTCTACACCATTATACCCATCCAAGTAAGGAAGTGGTGGAAAACAGATTACACCACGGTGTGGAGACGGTATTCCGTACATACGCACGTGCGATGATTTCATTTTCCATAGGATGGATAGAAGGTAAAGTATGGTTGTTTCATATTTATAATAACATATAATTATATGAGTGATACTTATGTTATTAATTTATGATGAAACAAATAAATAATAAGAAGTATAAGAAAAAATAAATTGGAAAGAATCGGTAAAGTATATTACCTCTTCTTTGACGTGCCTCTTCTTTACCTCCTCTTATGGCACTAAAGATGGTATTTGAATAAGACCAGGACCTATAGGATGTTTCTAGGGAAGTGGAGAATATATATTTTCAGGTTTTGGATGATCTTGAAGGATAAATGTTGTGTAAAGAGAAGAAGGAGGAGGTGCCCTTTTATAAGGGAGGAGAGGGGAACATTTGGAAACCTCAACAATATTAATTTATAATAAATCAAAACCCACTTAAAAACATCCAAAAATGACTAATATTCGAATATTAGATGTGATAGGGTTTTAATCTCATCAACCAATAAAATTTAGAAAATTTGGGAATTTATTTTAAACTTTATCAACTTCGTTTTTCCATATTTAATCTATTAAATTTTATTTGTTGTAATAAGATTGTAAATTTTAAATTGTTATAAATAATTACTTATTTATTGTGAATTGTCCATAATTGGATAAATTATGACATTTTCGACCGTATATATTTTAATTTATAATTTTTAAATATTTTTGTGATTTTTAAACAATTTTATATTATGTTATTTTTATAAAATAACAATAGTTTCAATTTTTTCAGTATTCATTTATTTGAATTTAAATAAAATTCACACAGAATATATGTTCGAAATAAAAGCTTTAATAGCTTCATAAAATGTCATAGTAATCTATAATATTTTTGGATAATATTAAATAGTCATATAATATTTATTTTAATATTTTTAAAACAATTTATTTGATATTTTAATCCATAAAATAATTTAAACATCACTATTTTGTCACATTTAATGATAATTATTTAATCTTTGAAAATTATAAATATATACACATGATGTAGATAATTTTAGTTTCTTTATGGAGACTATTAATGTTTGAATTTTCATTAATTTTATCACTAAATTAAAATTATTATACTTATAAGATTTAAGAAAGTGACATGTTGTCACTTTCTTTGGTTTTAATAATAATTAAATTATTTTTATGGCAAAATGTCCATAAAATGAATATAATCCGACCCATAGGTGATATGGGTCTCATTTTAGTCATCCAATAATATTTTGGAAGGTGTCAGGGTAATTTTATAATCTTATTTTTACCCTTAATTACCTGATTTACCTTTAACTGTAGTAAATAAAAATTACCATAGTTACTATTCATAATGTCAAAAAAATTAAAGTAACCTAATAAAATAATTTGTACCCACTTATTCCAAATATTGAATCCATTTTTATAAATTCAAAACACAGAAGTCTTAGTAATTAATTTAAAATTAATCCCTTTTTTAAGCAAATGGGTTTTAAAAGTTAAAACATTGCTAAAGATTGAAATGTTTTTACCTATGAATTCAATGTAGAATTAATGATAATGACATAAATTATATTAAATGGTAAAAATATATTCTATTTATACTTTAAAACCATTCAATATTATAATTTAACCATATAAATTATTACAATGAAAAAAGTTGTTTTCAATTAAAATATAGCGTGTTTTTACTATTCATTAAAATATGAAAGTTATCAGAATAATATGAAAAATTTATCCAAAGTAAATTTTTATATCCTGATTCCAAAAAAGATTTTTTTTTTGACAAATTCTACTTATAAAAATGTTAAAAATTAGATTTAAAATGGGTGCGCCATCAAAAGGCAGTAAACCTGTATTTTTTGAAAAATACTTCTTTTATCCGAAAAACTGATTTTGTTTTCATACCTCATTCTAGAAAATGTTGAAGATGAATTATAATGTTATAAATTTCAAAATTTAGTTAATATTATTCATAACGACTAGTTTATAATATTATAATAATATAATAATATATCATTGTCTGGTGAAACTTTGTATTGCGTACTACACACGCTACCAAGGAAGGCCGCGATTGTGTGTAATGCAAGACAACTAGTGTTGTGTGCAGTGAATGATTCCTTTGCGTATAACATAAGTAATTAAAAAATATATATTTCTCATAAAATCTCAGGGTGTTACAAATCATGAGTAATACCATGAATTCCTTTTGAATCCTTTTATTATTACGGATCACCCAATTTCCCTTCCAAACAACCATGAGCCCAATGTAAAGGTGCATATTTAGTAAATATTTTCAAGTTTTATTTGATGATATATTTATTTATAGAAAATTATGGTCATCAAATCTAAAACATTTGATGAATGTTTATAGACCACTACACATGATACAACTAAAAATTTAAATAAATATATATTATTTTATGCCAACCGGGGATTATCTAGGAAACCAAATATCCTAAAAATATTTTTTATGAATCAAAATAATATTGATTGTATCGTTATCTATCCTATTCTAAACAATTTAAATGGTGTGAGAGAAGATTTAGGACGAACATCATTTTAAATGAAATTTAGAAATGATTATGGGAATATTACTAAACTATTAACCAACTGGTCCATTAAGGATTGGTTACATCAGAATGAATGGGATTATATGGAATTTTAGCAGTCAAAAAAATTATGATATATCCTCCATTACATTATATTTTGGCTATTACGAAGCCATTTTTAATGATTGTGATGTATTGACGAGAGGAATTGGTGATGTACTCATAGAATAAGGTCAAAAGTTTAGTTATTTTGATAAATTACTAGATGATGTTATTATTTATTTTTTAGTCTATGAAAATGATATATTGACACTTTTATGAGAAGTTACCCAATGGAAGATATACCTAATGGGAAATAATTTTATGTTATTTACTAAATAGAAGGTAATTGGACATTTTCTTAATCGAAGTCTACAAAATATTAGCTATAAATGTTGGTATAAGAAGTTTTTTGTATTATATTTTTTTTGTGTATACTATAATAATGATTAACCATTAGGTTTATTCCTTTTCATGTTGGTAGAGTCTATATTATAGAATCATAATAAAGATAAAATACATAGTTCCATTATTTTGACCCATTTTTGATGGAGATGGATAAAGATAAGAGTTAATTACATATAGATATGGAAAATTTGAATATTATTTCCACCATCTAATAAAAAACATGGTTCTTAGACCAATTATAATTATCTAATGAGACTACTTTATTACCAAGGAATTCGTTTTTTGTCTAATTATTCAATATTATTTCAAAAATTGTTTCATTATGACAATTTCTCTTTCATTAGAGGACATTTAGATTATCATAAAACATTCACATGGAATTATGGAGGTTTTTTAATGGAATTGCCTATATAATTTTAATTTTTTGGAGGTAGTGTGATACATGCCCAAGGAAAAATTGACAGGCTATACCACCAGTAGAATTTCTCTATACTTCACCAATCACTATCATGGGTTGGGATAAAATATATAATGTTTTTTATTTTTATATGCCTTTTTCCAAGTGGTTTTAAACCTTATTGGTTTTTTTGGATATATTTTCTTTGTATGGAAATTTTATTACATATACATACATATACGTCTAAAGTGATAATGTAGAACACTATTAAAAGGATAGTTCATTTACATGGTATTCTTGGTTTATTCTCAAAGATATTGGTCATTTATTTGTCGCTAATTCCTAGAATGCTTTTTTTGTAAAAAAAGAATACATTTGAAAATGTGATAAAATTACTATTGACAAATTGATGGAAACAAAAATATTATTAAAAAAATTAATTATATTTAAAATGATTTTATTTTTAATTACCCTTTATGTTTGTATAGTGCATTCTAAGGGAAGAGTATTTTTATAATATAGATTACCATTAATTTCTTAGAAAAAAATATAAATTTTTATGGAAGGAGGATAGCTACCTTTCTACATTATATTAAAGGGTATAAAAAAGGTGACACTCTTCCTAGGATCATTTGGAAAATAATGTAGTTATAGAATAAAATAAGAAGAATCTACATAGATCCCAACAATTGATGAAATGTTTTTCAATAATCATGGATAGGTTGTGAATTTTGAATTTAGAGAATTCATGTTTGTTATGATACAAATTAATATTCAAAAATTAACATCCAAGAGATTATTCCCTACTTCTTCGGTAGATATTAACCCCCTCTCAAAATAAAAAACTATTTGGTAAAATGAATTTCTAATTTTCTATAACAATCATTTCTCAGATACATCATATGGTTAATTTCTATCAATATAAATGAGTTTTTGGTAACTATCTGGTACATGGATAACTCCCTAAAATTTGGCACAAAGGTTCACCTAATCGGGTTCACCTAGAGGAGTTATTGTTAACCATGTTATATCATAGACAAACACAAGGTTTATGGATCATCATGTGGATGATGTGTTGGCTAAAATATTCATGTGTGAGTATGTAGAATATATTTTGGAAAATTATCCAAATGTCCACTTTTGGGATAATATGGCTACTGAGTAGGGGTTAATATTAGAAATTATATGGTATTTCAAGTCAAAATACCGTTTTACATTTCTAATAAGTTTCCCATAGGATTGATATATAAGTTTCCCTGTAGGTGCATACATAAGGGTCCCTTGTGGAATATGTGTAAGGGACCTCTTAAGGGAATAAGGGTGTCAAACGTTTTATTATGTGAAAGGTGGGATATAGTATGCAAATGTGGATGTGTAATTCGGTTGTCAGGTTCATTTTTTGGGGCATATATTCAACTATATAACATTTTTACTAATCCTTGGATGGTCTCATTGATTATTTTTCTATATATAAGCCCCGCTAGAAGTAGATACAATGGTTTATATAAATCTTGAATATTATAATTGTAGTTTTAAATGAGGACAAGCATGTGGTTTCTCCATGAATTATGTAATTACAATTTTTATTGTCACCCATTTTTTTGTAGAACAAAATAAAAAATGTTCTCTATGTTCTAGTCACCTCATAGATGAAATCTCTCAGCAACTATTATAATAGGGAGGAAGAATGAATTATATGACCAAAAATAAATTCTATCATATAATATATTTTATGATTATGAATTAAATTTTATTGACTCATTTCCACCATCCAATATAAATTAGAACTTACTTATGGTGGTTATTTATATATTAATGTGGGTTGAGGTGGTCATCGTCCTTAATAATCAACCATTATGTTTGACTAAATTCATCGTGAATATTTTCACTTAATTTGGTGTGACATAGAACATCATCACTAATAATTGGGATAATTTCAATAAAATTAAGATTAAAACATTGATGGATATTATTAGAATATCCATAAAAATGAATCCCCTACAACCCGCACATTAGTTTTCAACTTATAATTTTCAATAATTAATTTAAATAAAACTGTGGAAAAGGTAAATGGTTCATGGAAGGAAAAATAATTGAAATTAGAAGAGGAATTGTGGGCTATTGGAAAACCATCAAAGATAATACTATGTATATATCAATTTATCCTACACTATAGAAATTAATACATTAATAGATTGAACATGAACATAATTAATATTATGAAATCAGATCCATAAATTTTAAAGAGAAAAAAAACCAGTGAGAAGAAGTATCCTGAGCTAATTGAATTAGATTAATTGAGGAGTCCTATGAGAAAATGAATTTCAAAGAGAACCCATCAAGTATTTTTATGATCATTTAATTGAAAATGTAATTTTGTGTTTGGGGTGAATATTATCTTATAAAAATCTATATTGTAAAATTCTTCTGAAAAATGAAAACCCAAATTGTCCAGCCCATACAAGATCACTCAATTATATGTAATGGTGTTGTGGATATTTTTTCAGATGATTAAATTCCATTCTTAGGGAAGTACAGTAGTAAAAACATTAAATGTATGTTTATAAAATTGTCTTATCATTTTTAACATTGAATCCCAACTCATACCAAGCTCAGAGTCAATATTCTTCTTATTTCATAATTTACATAACAAAAAAATGAGAAATATATGGGGTACCTAGAGAACATGTGAATTAATGATGCTCAAAACTACCACTCTATTATAAACAGTTTTGGAGGATAAAGAAGGGATCACTAAGTAACAATTTTGATGTAATTGATTCAAGCTTTTTATAATATGGTGATTCTAGGGAGAATATTTTGGTTGGTTTAATAATAAATTTTATATATTTTTTTCTAGGTTTTAAGAATTCATAATTTATGGTAAATTGGATTTATGGTAATCTCTCTAACATACTACAGGGGCGATTTTTTTTGTATACTCTATTTAAAAATCATTCCATTATATTAGTGGAAATTATTTTTTTTAGTTTTTTTCTTTTTTAAAAAGTAATATCCATTCTTCAACCAAAGTAGAATTTAAAAATCTTCTTCTTATTTTACCTCTCATATTATCTTTTTTTGTTATGGACTACTATTTAATTTTTAATTCCATCATGATAATTTATGTTACCAACAAAAAACCCTATTGGGGTTCTTCAATCATACTGGGATTCTACTTTATATTTCTAGTCATCAGTTTTTAAATATTAGTTATAGTAATTTCCCTCATATAACTCATTTTAAGATCAAATTTTAACTACCATTCATGTATTAGATAAGCATATGTTGAGTAAATCTATTTTTAAAGGAATAAAAACATTTTTATCTTGATTAATAAATGTATGGGTTCTTCCAAGTTCACTAGATATATGAAATTATCTAATTTCATATGGAATTATAAAATTATGGTACCTTATTGAATTTAATTTAACTTTCATTGAAATATAGTTGAATTCATTTGATGATAACCAAAACAACTTGAACCTAAGAATCATTATATAGTGTTAATCAAGTCTTCTCTAGGGGTGGAATTGTTTATTTTATTTCTATCGTGTGTCTGTTATTGGTTTAGAATTAATAGTAAAGTGTATTTTTCTATGTGTATTTGTGAACAAGAAAAAAATAATTTGAAATAAATATTTAAAATACTATTATCCACTCAATTATTCCATCACATTACCTATTAATTACCAATTCATTTCAGTTTGTCTCTCATAATCTCTCACTAACTATTTGATACCTCAATTGATTTCCCTAAAGTATTATTTTTGGTTTGTACTAGGAAGAGTTATTATAACTACACTCCAATCTTTTGCATATCTTTATGATCAAAAACATCTAATAAATCCAAGATTAACCAAATTAACACCACATTATGAAATAAATATAAAATCAAAGGGGTGGACTATGTGTAATATGAAAACATGATAGGAATGAATTAGAAAGTATTATGTACTAGAAATATCCAACTTTCTATTGAAAATAACAATTACAGAAAGATAAAATAAGATAAAAATGATAAATTATATTCATAAATCATTAATATGGGAAGTGGAAATCTCACTAGCTTGAGAAAAAATTGTATGTTAATCCATATGTAGAGAAATTCACATATTTAAAGAATAATAAGTATAAAATTCAATAACCAAATGGTATAAATAGTTCTATAAAATATAATTTCATTTATTTTTAAATTTATTTATGAATTGAAATCTTAGGGATTGCGTTATGCTAGTGGGAGTCTATAAATCCATATCCCTTTAATGCACAAGGTACAACATTTCATCTTAATGATTTATGAAATATAGTGTTCCCTTAGTTTTAATAGCTTCCTTCCCATTCTATTAGACCATTGACCAAATATTTCATCAAATATTTATATCCATATTTATCTAGAATAAGATAATGAAATATTATATTAGTTAACTTTCATATCTGATGATCTCCATGTTCTTGATTTTTATCTTCATGATCACGGTTTTTTGAGATCCCTAAACAATATATGAGAAATATTTCTCTCATGTGTTTAAACATTAAATTTATATCTTCTTGAGAAAACTAGTTTATGTTAAATGGGATGAACTGTACATTCTATATTTGAAAACCCTTATTTCATTCAACGTCACTACCATAGGAATATAAATAAACCATATTAAATCAGTATTTATATTATAATGACTCTTACATTTGTGAAAATTAAAATTACACTTTTGAAAATGAACA
Source organism: Viscum album (assembly GCA_963277665.1). NCBI lineage: Eukaryota > Viridiplantae > Streptophyta > Magnoliopsida > Santalales > Viscaceae > Viscum > Viscum album. The sequence continues at coordinate 174,818,011 of OY728135.1, read as the reverse complement.
TTAGGAAGTCAAAAAGGACTCTTATGATTTTCTACATGTTGAATGATTTTCTATATTTCACTCTCTATTTACTCTGGTGACCATTTTGGTTAGAAAAATGAATATTATAAAAAGATAAATAATAAATATAAAACCACTTCTTCTTCTAGAATTACCATTATGTAATAGAACAATAGCCTTATTATATAATCACTTCCACTAGGATAACCCTTCTGAAATGGTAGATGGCCCTTATGAAATGTATCATATGCTTATATTAACATTAGTTCATTGGATTTTTATAATTTTTTCCTTTCTTCAATCGAATAATATTATGATTTAACATATGAACATTATATAATATCATTGATGGTCCTTATAAAAATAAGGTGATTTAATGAATGAATCATATGTTTTATTCATCTTCCAAATTATCCATTATAACAAGTTTTTTAAAGTGTTGACTTCTAGACTCCTATCATCTAAACCAACAGAAATATTCATCTTTTATAACTTTCATTACTTGTAATAATAATGGAAATCACTAAAATCATGTAAGTATTATTACAATAATTTCCAAAAATATATGAACAATGAAAAATCAAAAATATCAATCCAATATTCATTAAACACAAATGATAAATTGAACATTATGTTAAATCCTAATTTTTTAAAATTGGAAGAAATAAAAATAAAAATAATATAAAATACTAAAAAATAAGAAATTAATCCTTGACCACTCATCAGTAGTTTCCCGCACATCTTATAAATCCAAACTTTTTGTTGTTAGGCTAATGACTCTTAACAGGGATAACTAACACTATTGTTATTGATTTGCTTCAAAAAAATTAAAAAACTATGGTTTGAGAAATATCTCAAACTCCCATGTTCAATTGTATAGCCGTTTTATTTTTTTTCATTGATTATTTGGTGTAGTTTTTCCACCATTGTATTTTTGTTCACTACATTTCAAATTTCCTTCATTATTATCTTCACTCAGGTTAAATTTTGTTCATAGATTTTTTTACCATTACTGAGTTTTGTTCATTGTGATACATGTTCATCACATTAGATAAAAAAAATTAAAATAGAAACTAACTCTTTCAAAATGTCTACCACTTAGATTATAATTATAAAAATATATATAAATATTGAAAAAAACCCTATACTCTATAGATGTGATACTCTTAAACACATTTCAATATTTATAATTCATAATTGTAAATATTTTTCTTAAAACATTCATTTTTAAACTCAGGGATGGGTTTTGGAATACTACTATATCCTAGCACCGGATCTATCCCATCAAAATGCCTAAAATGAATTATTGATCACTATGGTCTGAAAAGACTTGGAGTTTGTTCCCTATAAGAAATAATTTTATATATATTATTATCTATATATTTATGAACATGAATATTAATAAATATCTTATCACATGTTTATTTCTCTTCTATGAAATATTAATGGGATAATGTTCATGGATTATTTTTTATATCAAGAGTATATAAACATACCATATTTTACAAAGGAATATGAATTTACCTAAAAATATTCTTAAATTGTTTTCATATGGTTAAGATAATATCAACTAATAGGAAAAAAATATTTTTTGACTATTTGGTCCATTATACATGTATGAATATTAGGATTTGACTCATGAAGGTTCAAACTTTTTAATCTTGGTGTTGTAAGGTTATGAGGAAAATATCAACAAATATAATTTATCGATGTTTAAGGCATTATTCATTATTCATATCTATGAATAAATGTATTGGTTCTTATAATTGATATTATTATTAATTCATAAAATGATCCACATATTTTGATATCTTGATGAAAACTACAAGGAAACGTTCTCATAGTGTTGTGGGATATATTGGGTGTGTCCCAAGTTACATGAAATTAATGAAAAGGTCATTAATAATTTTCCCCTAAAATATTTGGAAGATGATACCTTAGTCCCTTAGATTTAAATAAAACTATCTGATTATTTAAATGACCATAAAAATTATAACATCATGTTAATTTCAAATATTTAATGAAATATATATCCTGAAATTTGGTTGATGATATGAGTATTAAACCAACCAGATGAGAAATTGAGATAAAGAGATTATATTAAATAGAGAGTGTTTATATGAGTTTGATGTCTCTATTGTATTAATTCACTTCTATATGGGTAACCATATATATTCCAAAACAACAATCTTATACTTTATACCTTCTTCCCTAATTCCATTAAGAATGAGGCCTATAGGGTTACACACTTTGTGCATCCCTAAACCTCAATAAAATTCAACCATATTTTAATAAATGACTATATATTATTATCTATTGAAGGGAATAATATTTATTTATGTTATGTTGATTGTATAAATTCAGTAACCAATTATTCTATTTTGGAATATAAATCTATGTTTTATTTTTAATAGGTATTAATTACAAGTTTTGAAAATATAGTATATTTTTATCTCTTATTTTATTCCCTAGATAACTATTTGTTTAATTACATGAATGTGTGAATAAATATTTTTTCACTAGATTGTGAATATGGTATTTATTTTTTTATTTAACAGATAATAAAATGACATATATTTATTTTAAAAAAATTATTAAAAGTTATGATAAATGACTAGGAGGATTGGTTGGCCTATTTAAGGGAACTATGAAAATGTTATAATTAATTCAATATCATTTAATTAAATATTGAGTTTTTTATTTAAGAAATTGTTTTTAAAAATCATAAATTTAGAGAATGTAATGGAATATAGTATTAATAATATATTATTATTATTATTAATGTTGTTTATTTAGAGGGAGATTTTCAATAATAGTCTATGAAAAATTATTGATTCTCTAAAACTAATTGTATTAACTTGAATTTATAATTTTATGGGTTATGATAATTGTTTTGAATAATTCCATTCTCTCTCAAAATTACCTGAATAATTCTCTCAAGAAGAAATTATTTGGTCCTCCATGTCCCTATAAGGAGTGATAAAATAATAGAATAATCATTTAAGATTAATGGATTTTTTTCCATCAACAATAAATGATGTTAGATGATTGGTTCTTATGTGATAACATCCATATATCCATCGGTGACATTATGAGGTTTGAAGAGTATGTGTGGATTAAAAAATTGGGATTAAATATTGGATCCTACGATGCATTGAGTGAATAAAATGTTGGGAAAATGGATTTATCAAAGAAGAAAGAAAACAATTATAATATATTTCATGTACATAAATTTATTATAAATTATATTTTAAAAGATAATATATTCAAATATAGTAGGGATGAAATAAATCCACCATTGATTTATCTAAAAACTAATCAAAATTGTTATTATCAATTGGATTGAACACTTATGATGCACCTCATATTCCTTATATTAAACCAAACTACTCTTATTAAAATTTATAGTTATTTATTATTATTTAGTCAATTACATGTTTGTTAGTTAGTTTTTCATTTTTCATTTTTCATTCTTCAAAATAAAATTAATTATATCATGTTCATTCACATTCATATGAGAATGAATAATACAAGAATAGTTTAATCGCATTTTAATATCACATTCAGAGGTACATGAGATATAGGTAGTATAACCTCACCACACAGTTCATAACTGAAATTAAATATAGTGTAATCAAGTCAATAAAACTAGGATATATATTCATATGAACAATAATAGTCCAATATAGATGATAAATATTTGAGGATCCCAACTGGGGGTTCCAGATAGGTTAGCTGGATGACCAAATTAAATGGCATGTAATCAAAAAAACACAACAGATTGTTTGATCATCCACACTAGTACATTATATGGTAATCATGAAATGTCATAATGGTTTCATTACTTGACATGTATTAATATAAAAATAATATCGACTTAGAGGTCATATGTGGTTTGTTTGGGTTACATAGAGTATATTTGGGGTACAATAAATGTAACCCCACATGATTATTTCCTATAGAAATCATGAAGATCGTGTGGTCAATGTACATTATGTGTAATTTATAATAATAAATAAATAAATTTCATGTATTGAATGAATGATATGAAACTTGTTTTAGATTTTATTACAAGGTATGTAATTGGTTTACATGATGTGAAATGTCTTATAATAAAAAAAATGACTTGTTGAATCCCTGATTCTGTGATGTTGGAGGTGAAAAATGAATTAAATATCTAATAGTAGGTTGTACACATCGTGAAAAATATATATACTACATGATCATTCCCATGGAACACTATATCTTGTAATATCATGACCCATTATTTATGCATACAATGTGTGTAAATACAAAATAAAATTCAGAATCTATAAAAATATATATATATATATAACATTACATTTCATGTTCTAGTACACATCGTGTATGTAAAATAGAATTGACGATGACATGCTATATCCAATACATGATGTGAAATTATGATCCTCAAGTTAATTAAAAAAATTATTATAAGATCACATGTCAGATTATCTAGAAGTAAATGTCTAGTAATATTTAATTTTAATTAATTTTTTTATATTAAATTAATGTAAATAATAGTGGAAAGCAATGTTAAAGAGTATTTGGATGGAAAACTAAGTGAAAATAAATAATTAATTTGTATAATTATTATTTATTCTCTATAGAAATATTATCATAACAATTAAAATTTAATGAATTGAATTATATCTAGCTTAAATATGTAGTCGTTACATACATGGATGATCATGAACATGATTGACCAATGTATGTGTTTGGTTACTATTAATATTAGTATTTACTACATGGGATTCATTATATGTTTAATTTTATTTTAAATTAAATTTTATGTTATATAAATCAACCCTTCCACCTTTATTATATGACTACTAGCATGTTCATGGATTCATTTACATAATCAGAACCACTGGATCCACTTACCTTTCAGTTACTAAAAACATGTAAATGAGGGAGCTATAAGAAGAGGAGGTGGTTTAGAACTCATGTTGGGGTGAAACAAATTAAGGAGATATAATGGTTAAAATTTGTAATGTTGTTACTTAATCTATGTTTGGATCAAGAATTTATTCCCCTAGGGTGATGTTTTGTTTTGTCATATGGTTCATAAACCATCCAATAGTTAATAGACATGATCGCGTTATATATTTATTTCACTCATTCTAGTGCATTTTTTTCATGAGATTCATGTTAATTTTATTTTTCAATGATATCCTACAATGTATATTAAATAAAAAGCAATCTTATATGGAAGAAAATAAATATACTATTAATAAATTATTTTACAATTCATTTTTAATTAATTATATAAAATCAACAAAATATTGATAATGGATTTAAAATATAAAAAAGTGAATTACTTTATATATAAACAAATTCCTCAAAGAAATATTTGGTCAGAACCACCTTCCATCATTTTATTTATGATGCACCCATAGTTAATGTGTTTGGAAATCCAAATTCATGGAAAATATTCAATTATCCAAAATTCATAACAAGGATAATGGGTTGAAATAAAAAAAAATTATTAATTATAATGTCCATAGTATATTTAAAACAATATGTAGGTAAGAATTTTGAAAATATGAGATCATTAACTCTGGATTTGGGAATCCGCATGTTTTATTCAGGATCCATGAGTTAATTATTCTGTAAAATCTACAAAACTAAATATATTAAAGTAATTTTAATTGATATATTTTGAGTTATTTGAAGGGATATATGGATCCTTTCCTCTACAATTTACACATAATAATACCTTTTAGATTTAATGGTGAGTAAATTTAGATTTTATAATATAGGCTGGACTAATTAATATAACTTATTAGGAAACACCCAATAATCAAGATAATGTTCTAATATTATACTTTAATTATTATAGATCATGTTAAATGAAATAATAGGAAGACTATGGTCATTTCTAGATAAATCCCATGTCCACGCCAATAAATTCACAAAAGTGTGGTATGTTCATTTTTATGCCACACTACAACCCAGAGGTCAATATTATGTTTTGGAGTCTCCTATTCCTAACTTAATAACAAAAAGAGTGAGTTAGTGTTAAACGGATTCCTATAAGAGATACTTGGAGAATGATTTTGATGTTTTTTTGATCATGCATTTTGTTTTTTCCAAAATATAATCATGTTATGTATGGATAAGGATACATACAAAATAATAAATAGTCACCAATATCTTGTGAAGAGTAGTGGTGGAGGGACTGTTGTAGGTACTGTAGCAGCGGATGTACTGTAGCAGGTATTGTAGCAGCGCGGGTACTGTAGATGTACTGTTCAACGAGGGGTCCTTTGGGCCAAAAAATGGGCTTTCAAGCCTTTTCTTCAGACCATTTGGCCTTGGGCCTTTGGGCTATGTAATGGGTCTCCCTCTACCTAGTCTAAAGAGGTATTTTCTTTAAATAATAAATTGAGGCTTCGGCCCCAACCTTTAAAAAAAACAATCTCTTATGAAGGAGAAATATAGTCTTATGATAAATGAGACATTCCCAACACTATAAAATTGTTAAGTATAATATTATTTCATAGCTAGTGATATTTCATTCAATATATTTATGTATATTAATTTTTTATTGAAGTTAGGCTTCCTTTTGGATAAAAAATTATCAAGTAATATCATATTATCATACAAACCATGGTTCTCTTTGTTCATCTAGACCTATATGACGAATAGTGTGGGTAATTCAATCAAAAATATTTTGACTATTCTTTTCCAAGATAAAAGGGATTGGTTGGATATGATTAATCACCATTTATGATGAAATTTTTTGAAGGAACATAATAAACATCCAAGAATATTTCTCAATCTATGAAATCATGACATGACTTTTCAATGAGATAATGATTCTTAGGAATGTAAATTGAAATGTGGATATATATGCTTCACATTTGATATGAAAGGTCATTATAAGAGATGTTATAATGGTTTGAAAAAGAAGTTAACTATCTAATTGGTATATTATTCATGGAATGTAATTATTTTATTTCACTTGTTCAGTGTTATATACAATATTATTTTACCATATTTACATTCAAGTATAGAAACTATTTAATATATAAATATCATCATACATAAGGTATATTTTATAAGAGGCAAAATAAGGTTTATTCCTAGATTAGTAAATAGAAATAGATGATGATAATATTTCATAGTGGATTGATTCACATTAAACAATTTTATTTTATTGACTATTACAAAAAAAATTTAGTGTCTATTTTATTAACAATGAGTCATTATTTTATGCTTTAAATGAATACAGTTATGATATTTCATGCTTAACTAATAGTTCAATGATTCCAAAATCATAGATATTCATCCAACCTTAATGATGAATATAAAATATATAAATAAAATATTATCGACTAGAGTAAGACAATTATATATCATGTAAAAATAAATCCAGTTAAATAGTTTTTACCCCTATAGGTTATTAGTATCTACCAATATAATATACTAGGTATAAAGAAAAAATATTTATCATGTTTAAGGTAAATAAACCATTATAAAAAAAACTAACTACAGGGTATCTAGAATTAGTTCAAAAAATTTGTCTAAGATATTCTCTAGGTAATCCAGAGGTAAATTAATAAATGTTATTATATTCCAAAAATATATTTAGGAATTTATAAAAAAAAATTATGAATTCACATGGTAAAGGATATTAAAACCATTGGGTAGGCCTGTCGTAGAATCTCTTTACAAAGTATTCATTCATCATTTAACTTTTGAGTGAAGGTATTGTAAATATCAAATTATCATTTACACATCAACACGATGATGATAGTAAATATATAATTGATCATGAATCGTTTATTTATTGTAATTATTATTTTATATCACCACCCAAGCCATGTCAGGGATCAAGCCGCAGCAACCCCAGGCACGCCTCCATAGGCCAGGGGATGGTGACTTGCGCATATGGCACAACAAACTAGTGGAGGTCATTGCCTAAGAACCTGTACACACACATGATTCCATCTTAATGAAAAGAGTGTAAAGGGAAAAGAATGTAAGATAAAAAAATACTATAAAAATTAAACAAAACATATATGCATCGACCTCTATACAGAACATATAATGGTTCTCTAAAATATACTGAAAAGTAAAGGGGAAAAATACACGCCAAACTAGAAAACTTCCCCAACCTGACAATAGGTAAAAAGGGTAAAACAGTTGGGAGTTTCCCTCTTCTAAATCCAAAGATATGGCCATTATACATGGTTGAAGCACTCTATATCCCTAACTCCTCTGATGTCATAATCATCATGTTCATCTTCAGCAAGGGTACACCATGTGCGGGCAAAGCTAAAGTAAGGATGAGTATAATGATACTCAGTAGGATGCCCCGAAGTCCCAAAGGAAAATCAAGAGAGGTACTAAAGAGGGTGGAAATAGATAGAAAGATGTATAGTAAAAGAATGTAATAAAGATCATCCTAATAGAAGGATCTAGAAATGGTGAGAAGATGAAATTCTCATCAAGTATTCTCTACCTATAATAGGATATAAGACTCATCCAGCCATGAGAATCTAGACTTGGAAATCATGTGGCATACCCCACGTGTCTTCACCACTTCTAGAAGGAATGTAGCCAAAACCTGATGAGTGTGTAATGAAATAGGATATATATTTATGCATAGAAAATAAACCCAAACGAGAGAGTAATAATATCTCAATCTCACAATCTTATCCTAGGAAAAGTGAATGGCCAACAGTCCCTAAAGAATCCATCAATGCCTAGTATCCTGAACATCTTATTTTAATTATAATTCAAAAGGGGAACAATCACCACACCTTGATATTATCTGATTTGGGTGGATCAGTCTCAACCGCACTGTTTCAAGTCACATCAAAAGGATGTGTCTTGGTGGGAAAAGTGCACCTCTTTCTTGAGAGTCCCAAGGTATGTCAACCACATCATTTCTATGTACCGCATAGCCGAAGCATAATCCTAATGTATTAGATACCCATTATATAGTATGTTAGGGGTATTCCACTCTCATTATAGACACAAAGGCTACAAATGACCTAATACGTCAGGGGGATTACACGCTAATGGAAGTATCTGAGGCTACCCATGCCCTGATATGTCAGGGGGATTCCACTCTGATAGAAGTTGAAGAGGCTACTAATTCCCTAATACTTTAAGGGGATTCCACTCTAATAGATTTCTTAGAGGCTAACCATGCATTGATGCATCAGAGGGTTCCATAATAGTAGGACTCATAGAGGCTAGTGATGCCCTAATGTGTCAGGGGGATTACACTCTAGCAGGGGTCGTAGAGGCTACCCATGCCCTGATGTGTCAGGGGTATTCCACTCTAGATCATAGAGGAATGTTTTTCATCCTTGATGGATGGTACCTCTCATAAAAATATCTAGGAACACTGGACATCCCTGCTATATGGTACCTCTTCGAAATGAAACATTACTCCACTCATCGAGTGTCACCTCAGATAGGCGTCACAGCCGAAGCATTTTGTATCAGACCCTAGAAGCCACTAGGGAGGGCACCATCATAGTCTGTGCAAAAAAATAACTCCAGATAGACTACTCTCATTCCAAAATCTGAGTTTAGAAGAAAGGGATGCAATAGATAAAATAATTTGTAATGTAGTAAATGGAACATGTGGGAGATACACGACATGTGACCCCTCCTCAACTACATGTTGTCTACCTATCCATTCTCAAGTACTAAACTATGATTAAGTACCTCTATGATTGTCCATGAAATCCCTGAGTCCATGAAATTCCTAGCTAATAGGAAACAAATCACACGATTCTTGTTGTTGATACGAGGGTAGAAAGAAAATTTTTTCTAACATGGCACCTCAAACAGATCTAGAACATTAAACTGCATCTTTTCATACTTCTTCTCTACTCTCACTAGATTCAAAGCTGACCCCAACCATGGGTTATCTTCAAACACATCAAATTGATCTTCAATTGGTGATATTTTATTTTTTCCACATTTAATGAGATCACGAACAAGTCTCTACACATCCAAACGGATAACAATATTGTGATCCTTATTAAAAAAACACACAACATCAACAATTTATTCGACTCAAACAGTGTAACACCCCGAGCTTCCATGATACGCTTCTCATTCAATAATGCAATAGCTTGCATTGTACGCAACTTCGAGTTCTAAAACACCGCGACTAATCAAAGTAGCCGTTATGAATAGTAATAACCACTTTTTAAAATTATAGAAATTTTATATTTCAAAATGGACTTCATTTATGGATTCGGAATATCGAAATTAGCCTATGTTGAATTTTTGGTATTTTTCTGAGAACTTCTAATTTTTATGAATAGTGAAAAATACTTTAAAACAACTTTTTTAATCAAAATAATTTATTGTGATAAATTATACTATTTAGTGGTTTTAAGGTATAATTAGAATATATTTTTACCATTTTATCCAATGGTGGTCATTATAATTAATTTAACATTAAAATTGGACATAAACAATTGCCAATCTTTTGATATAAATTGTTTCTTAAAAACACGCTATTTGTTGTAACAGCGGGAATTAATTATAAAATTAATTAATACAACTTATATGTTTGGAATTTTGTAAAATAGAAATAATTTTTGAATTCGGAATATCAATTATAGCTTAGGGTGAAATTTTGGCCTTATTCTGAAAAACTTCAATTTTTGATGAATAGTGAAACCACTAAGTGGTTGTTAAAAACTGATTTTTCGTTAAAATGAAATATTACCACTTCTGTGATTTGATTTTAAAAAATACGACATACATGGTTTTCATTAAGAAGTAAAATGTGGTTCAATGAGATTAAAATAATTTTTTGGTGAATAGTAACTTTTAAGTTCTTAATCGCGATTAGAGGAAATTAGTGTAGTTTAAGGTACAAATAATGTTTTAATAATATGAGATGAGCATGACACTTGTCCTACTCCTATTGGATGAGTCATGGCCGACCAAGACAACCCATGGGTCAACTTGGGGACCCCATGGAGCCACTTTAGTTGGAAAATGACATTAATATATATTTATTTAATGTTAAAATTAAATTGACACAAACATGAGTTATTTTACTAAAACAGTTTTTAAGTGGGGTTACACAAGTCCAAATTTTGACTATAAATATTCATTATAAAGATAAAACGATTTCCTACATCATAGAATTTTTCTTATAATTTTTAGACATTAAATAAATTAAATTATTTATGACATCATTATGATGCAGCGATGACCTCATTATCTAACGATTTAAATAAAATGAGAAGATAATGCAAAATCCAAGGCTTACACTTGTCCAAAGCCTATTGTATGAGGAGATTTAGAAACCTTATCACCTTAGCCTCGAATTATATAATTTTGGGACCTTTAGAATCCGAAAAGCATTGTGAAATAATGTAACATTTCAATCTTTCCAAAAGTTCCCCTCCTCTCCACTTATAAAAGGCCCCCACCTCTCCCACCTCATTTACACTTTCAATCCATTTGGCTCGGACAAAATCTTCCCAAATACTCTCCCAACTTCCCCCTCTTACTCCTAGAAGCATTACTTTGGGCAGAACTCTTCCCAAGGAATCCTTTGGCTCAAATCAAAAAGAGTTACCCGATTTTGAGGTAATGTCTTTTCTAATGTTGTTTTGTTTTATTTTTCTTCTCCAACCCCCTAAACTCTTTTTATTAATTTCTTTTGTAACAACACCAGTATCCTAAATATACTAGGATGTTTTTATAAGAAGTATTCGAGCTACACTTACACACACCAACATCTAATGGTTAAAGAACATACAGTTTATGTGGATGGCGAATTTCTGCCTCACGAAACGATGATTGTTCAACACTCATATAACACCTTCAAAGGTGGCCATTAAGATGTCACTATTTTTATATATGATATATAATATATTTATGTTTTAATTATGCTTCTGTATTTCTCATTTATGGCATACTTTATGATTTCCATTATGGGTAAAACGCGATAATTTCATTTTAGGAAGTGCGGACTACCGCCCCCTCAAAGTGATTTGAATCGTTAATGCCATATGTGGGATGTATAAAGGATGGAGTAAATGGTATTATACACTATATTATACTGGAATTATATTATACATTTATATCATTATGATTTAGTTCCATTAAATATGAAATTGAAATGAAAGTAGCGTTCATGCGTACGTACGGCTTACCGTCTCCATGAACGGTGCATTTCATTTCTTACCTCTAAATGTTACGTAATATTATAAATGAATGTATATACTGGATATATAAGATATATATGACATCTAAATCATGAATATAATTCTGGATATAATGGATATTTCACCACATAAACAACTTGTAATTATAAGACGCTTATTGTTGACTCAAGTACCAAAGATCGACAAAACGACCGTTATTAACTTAAATAATTACATAATGTTCATATCATTGTAATAAGTGATATAATAAGGATAATGAAATTGAAAATGGTTCTTAATAAGGTATATATTAACTCTATTTTATTATTCAAGAGGTTAAAGAACGGTTGAGTCAAGTCAGACACGAGGTAAGGGAATTTCTTAACCCAATTTCCAATCTCTGGGTTAATCTCCTACTTTCAAATTATGTCATGATATTATTATGTCCTATATTGTATTTGTACTTTCTTTATGTGTACATATAGTGAATACACATAACAGATCTATTTCATTTTAAAAAATGATCTTTTTAAGGACTCCGTCTCAATCTCCTTTCATTGAGGCATACTTTGTTTTATACACAAATTTCTTTTATACTGTGTATAAACCCCTTTGACTTTTACGTTTATTCAAAAGGAATCTTTTTTATATGAAGCGTTTACTAAACGCCAAAATGGAATGTTTTTGTAATATGTATGTGGCGACAATGACTTCGCTTCCGCCGTGACCACTATTTGAGTTTCGGCTTCCTCTTCAAGCCATACTTTTTTTAATGAAAAATAAATACCATGTTATACTTTTATTTTATTTTGGTATTGAAAATGGTTTTGAAAGCATTTTTATTATATCAATGTGTTGTATTGATATCTTGTGATTGAAATGTGGAAATGTTCTGTTTCCTTTATCCATGTTTTATGTGATACGATTATGTTATGGTTTATGATATGTTTAAACCTATTCATATGAGGAATGTATTGGACTTAATAAGTGACGGGTGGAGCCCGCTATAGATCCTCGATGCATCGGTAGGTCTCATGAGACAACTAGACGTGGAATTGGGCGAGGCCCTTTCCCAATTTGATTTATGGTTTTGGTCGAGGCCTTAATCATTTTAGACGTCTTGGTCAAGGCCTTGACAAGATGTTTCAGAATGTCCGGCATTATACATTCCCTCATTATGAAAGTGGTTATTGATATTTCATGTGATTATTCAAGTAGTAGAATATCCATGTGAATAAGTAAATGGCATTATCTCGTTTTAATTTTGCCATATTATGTTGAAGTTCATGTTTAAAAGGCTTTTGTTTTAGTTATACATTGCCTTAAATGTTAATGTTTATTTATTAAAGCTTCCGCATTATTGTTATCCTTACTGAGCATCTGAGCTCACCCCTTTCAATGTTTTAATATTTTCCAGGATGTGAAGAAGTATTTTATGAATGACCTGCAGGGATAGTCAGAAGAGGATATGAGTGTGGACTATGAAGACTTTGTTATTAGTTTTTCACTTTATGATGTAATGTAAGACTTATGAATGTATCTAGTGTTTCCAAGGCTACTAAACTAATCAGTCTTTCGAGACTTGATCTTTTGTGATCATGCCAATGTTACGAAGTAATGCACCGACTCTGGGTAGCTGGGGTCGGGGCATTACAAACAGGAATCTGATGGAAAATCATTAGTTGCTTCACTGAACTTGAAGGACATCCCCTGTTTCCCATACATCATTCATGAAACTAGATATAAATATTACACCATTTTGATCCTCTCCAAAAAACACATGGGTTTGACTACTTGATCATAAAAAACAGATACGCGATGAAAAAGATGCATTTCACCGTAAAATGTGTGAATCGAATCCCATGGGGATCGCGCCTCAAAATTATTTTGAATGTCTGATAGTAATATTTAAATCACTTCTTGAAGAATAGGTTTTTACCTCCACAGAAATCCCATCAAAGAGACATCTCGTTCATAATATATGTCTGGTACAAGGTTTTGGAATATTCATAATTAAATTATTTTTATTAAAATTAGGTGTTTCATGTACTCAAAACCTTAGACAACGACATGAAAGTAACAAATCAATATTAAATTTTATTATTTTATTTTGGTGACCCATGGCCACAGAAGGTGTGTCAAATGGACACACCGTTTAGGAGAAAAAATCTTTTGATGTTGTTTTAGACCAATTTGGGTCGGTCCGGCCCGTAATGGTCAGACCCCTCCCTCTGGTCCCACCCAGCCTGGTCCATTGTAGCTAGCCCTCTACCTAGAGCATCGTCCGGACCATACACTACAGCCTATCTCAACCATTGTGGCCCGACCCGCATGATAGTTGCTGACACCGACCGGCCCTCATGGTCAGTCCTCCCCTACTCTCTCATCCATGTGGTGGACCGTCGAAGCATGGGTCTTGGTCCCCGCATCAGTCTCCCACCACTCACCCTAGTGACCCAACTTACATATGGATCCTCCACAAAATCAACCTCCATAACTATAGGCCTTTCCATCCTACCGAGTCCCATGACACCAGCTGCCCCTACCTCTGTGCTGCAATCACACCCCCCAGCCAGCTCCCGCCTGGCCTCCATGGCCCATAGCCACCTTGCACCATCACTAGCCGCCACAATTGATTATTCTATAGTTTCCCCTTCCGAGGGACAATGCAATCACAATTGAGGCTTGAAAATTATTTTGAGCTCGGTTTCAGGAAGCTCGAGATGAGATCTTCAAATCCATGGGCTTCACTCAACAATATTTTGTTGATTTTATGCATCCAATCATAAATACCCATGAACTAGAAGAACAGGTGAATAAAAAAACAAATAAAAATGGGTTTTTAGGATATATTGAAGGTTTTATTGTTTCATCCATCTAGGAAGATAATAAAAATGATCATATTAGTATGTGAAGAAGGATATTCCAATTAGAAACTAAATCGGAACTCAAAAATAGCAGAAATCCAACCACAATTCATCTGATATTCATTGATGACATGTTCATTGTGATCTAGCATCAATCTTATGAGGTTTCAATGAATATTGATCCCCAATATGGTGAATAATGGTGAGGAATAGTCTTGAGTGGAGATAGAGGAAGAAATATATTCTAGGTATAGAAGGTATTAGGCGAACCATAATCCCAAACAAAAAAATTTATATTTATAGGAGCTTCACCAAGAGTGGAATCTAAAACCATTGTTCCCCATTATTTTATGAAACACCTAGGAAAAACACCCCATTCCAAATTCAATGGAGATCTCAAATTAGAAATATGAGACCCCGTATGAATGTTATTTTGATTAAAGTTCAAGATAAAATAATTAAATTTAATTATTTTAAGTTCCATTTTTCTCATCGGTATATTTTTCCATAGAAGACCCATTCCAACAAAAGTTATACCCCACCTAGGGTAAATGGAACATTTAGGACTCAACTATGGCCTCATATTTCTAATCTAAACTACAGTTTAGGAGATAACATGTTTCTAAAATATGCAGTTTTAAAAAAACTTAATATTTTTGTATAATTTATTCCAAGCACATTGGCCTTAGAATTGTACACCATCTCATCGACTATCTCTCGAAATACATGTATAAATATTACAAAATCTTGAAAGGAAAAAACCATGTCGCGACCCGTCCTCGGGGCCCGTGTCGAGACTACCCCAAACCCGCCTTCCATAGGCCAGGGGCTGGCGACTAGCACCAAAGAAGTAAATCCTGATAACTGGGAATGCATTGCCTTTATAAAAGTAAACAAACACACATAGTACAAGTGGAAGTAAAATACTATGTAAAACTGAGTACTACAGTAGGTGCGGGAAGTAAAGGGGGCCGGAAATACAAGTCCAACTGTAAAGTACAACTGAAGGAAAAACAGCAACTGAAAAGTAAAACTGCAGCCTCGAGGCGTCCACTAGAAGTCCCTCCTGAAGGGTGAGTACAGGTATCCTCCACAGCTCCTCGGGTCCCACCGTCTACTCTGAGTACGTCTGCCCAGTGGTCCACCTCCGGGTACCGACCTGCTCCGTAAGCCTCAACCGCGATCAGTGATGTCCGTCGTCTACAACCAACACAACGTAGTGCGGGCATAGCCCGTGCAGGGGTGAGTATAAGCTACGCCGTAGGGACCCCAAGACACTGCTTAGGTATATGCCCATACATATACCAAAGTCATCATTTCCAGTACGCTCCAACCTCTGAGCACAAGTACAACCCAGTCCACACAGGAAAGAAAAACGTATTCCACATAGGAAATCAAAACGTAATCCACACAGGATAGCACAACTCAATCCACAAAGGAAAGCAAAACAGGTTTCAGCTCACACATGTATACTTCTCCGAAAGACGATAGAGATGATCACTGATCCATCTAAGTCGTCGGACCCACAAAGGATCGATAGATACTAACCCCCGAAATGACCCACACAGGATCGGTAGGAAACTAACCCCCGCAATGACCCACACAGGATCGGACCCACACAGGATCTGTAGGTGTTGGCTCACACAGAACCGCTGAGCGCTGACCCACACAGGATCGGACCCACACAGGATTGGTAGCACTGATCCACGTAGGATCGCTGAGTGATGAAGTCGTCGCCATCAAATCCACTGAGGATCTCTGCACAGTCGTCGTCGCAGTCACAGTAGCAAACGCAGCCAGCTCTAGGGTTCCCGAACACAGCAAGCTCGCTCGGGAGGGTCCGCTCCACGAGCTGAGAGGCTGATACATCAACTGACACATAGTCCAGAGTTTATGTATCCAAAGGTTCCGTATCATCAACAGGAACTCAACGCAACAGACGGCGCGTCAATCAGATGCCCAGTCTGAGAGTTATTGGCTTTTTCGTTCCAGGGTCCTGTTGGTTTTTAAGGAAAAACCAACCCGACCGTACTCCACCTACGTCCAAACCTTGGGATGAGTATTCAAAAAGATCCGTCTCACTAAGAGGAACTCAACCAAGTTGACGGCATGTCAATCTGACATCTGGATCTCAAGATATAAGTGTTTCCGCTCCGAGGGCCCGGTTGGTTTCGTGCACGAACCAACCTGGCCGAACCCAAAGTATTCCGAAACCTTGTGTATAATATGTCGAAACGAACGTCTCGTTCCAAGTATCGTGTCACCGCTGACGGAGCGTCGATCGGAGGTCTGTAGCCCGAGTTATGGGAAATTTAACCCAAATGGTCCGAAAACGGGGGTTTCATGTCCGGACCGACCCGGCCCGAGACCCCCTGGGTTGGCCCGAACCGGGTCGACCCGGCCTGGCACGGCCCGGCCCGGCTGGGCATGGCCCGGACCGGCAGGCGCGGCCTGGCCGCGGCCTGGCCCGGCGGCTCAGCCCGGCCCGGCGACCCGCGCGCTGGGCGCGCTCGTCGGGTGCTCGGCCAAACGGTCGAGCCATTTTTGGCTCGCGCGCGCGAGGGGGGGGTGCTGCCCCCCCCCCCCCCCGGTTTTCCATAACCGCGACCCCTTAATTGGGGGCCGCATTGATGGCCAGCTGGGGGAATTAATTCCCCCAGCTTCTCCCGGTCCGGCCGGCCTGCCCTGGCCGGCCGGTTCCTGCTCCACAGGACCGGCGACGGTCGATCCCCTTCCATCTCTGACGTCGGCGGCCCGGTACCGGCCGCCGGTCACCCTGCTCCGCCGTGGCCTAGAACCGGCCACGGCCCTTGTCGTCCGGCGCTGTGCGATGGTGCCGCTCCACTCCGCCGTTGCCCCACTCCGGCCGTGGTATTTTCAGGTGTCTCCGACACGGCGCGATGGCGTCGCATACTTGTACTAATTCGAGGCGCGGCGCGACGGTGCTGCGTGTTTCTTGCCGGATAATCCCGCGCGGTGCGACGGCACCACGCCACTTCCATTTCAATCCAAAAGAATCCAACAAGAAAAAAAATAAGGAGGTGGGTCGGTCGTGTTTGTGCGGTCCCCCCCCCCATCACGTTAATCGATAGCAGTTGGTTAAATTTCCCGAAGAAATTCAGGGATGTAATCACGAACAAATTAATTAAATACAATCCCCTACCTTGGTTTCAAGAACGATGCACGTCAATGAGCATCGGAAGACGACCGTTGTGGAGGTCGGGCGTCGCGGAAAACGAGCGTCGATTCCGTTGACGTCAAGGTGCGTCCGAAGAGGAAACGTAGTTAGAGAAGTTCTCTGCGTTCTTCGGTGGAGATTTTCTTCGTTGAAGAACGGTGTTCTTCGTCGGAGTCCGAGGTGTTATTCACGTTCTTCGTCGAAGATGTTCTTCGTTGGAGATGAAGAAGATCTTCACGCTTCCCAAAACCTCTCAACGTGGCATAAACTCTAACAATAATAAAATAAGCCCAAGTCTTAATTTATTAACACAACTTAACCTTTTGAATTTCAAGAGTTTCAAATTAAGTAACTCACCTTATTAAATATCACCAGTTGTCTAAAATTAATGAAAGTGAGTTAATGGGGAGTTAGGAAAGTGAGGGGTTGGGCTCATGTGGGTCCCACCCCACGTTATCCTCTCAAGGTTGGTTAACACTTGTGGGTCCCACCCCCAACTCCCTTACTTAGGATAAAACTACCAAGTGGAAAAAAAAATTGTTAAATTTTTATTTTTTACTTCCATAATTTTTTTCAACTACCCTCGTGTAAACGCTACTCCGGAATAGGAGTTCCTAAGCAATTACCAGCGCTGCGGTTTCATCGGTGCCCTCGGAATTCGATTCTGAGCACCGGTTCAAAAGTTAGAAATTCTTGCTCGTTCTTTCACTGAACGTACCCGAGCTAAACTTCGGATAGAAATTCTGGGCACACCGGGCCTCGGAATCAGGTGCCGTCAGAAACTGCGTTCTTGTAAAATCCCAAAGAAAATTAAGAAAAACATTTCCTTGAATTTTATGGGTCTTTACATTACTCCCACCTCAGGGCTTTACATCCCCATAAAGATACATCATCACTAGGGAAACAAATGAGGGTACTGAGAACGCATCTGAGCCTCCCGCTCCCAAGTGCTCTCCTGGAGGTTCCCCTGCTACCATCTGATGCGCACTAGAGGAATCGACCGTCCATGCAGGACCCGCTCCTGTCGATCCTCGATCTCCACTGAAACCTCCATAAAAGTCACCCCATCGTCAACTTCAAGATCCCCATGGTCAATGATATGCATTGGGTCATGCATGTATCTCATAAGCTGAGACACGTGGAAGACGTCGTGCACCCGATGCAACTGAGGTGGTAGAGCCAGGCGATAAGCCACCTCGCCAATCCTGATGAGGACCTGGAAGGGTCCGATGAAGCACGGAGATAACTTGCTTCCTTGGCCAAATCTCTGTATACCACGTCGAGGTAAGACCCTCAAGAAAACATGGTCTCCATCCTCGAACTCTAGTGGCCTCCGCCTCCTATCGGCATAAGACTTTTGCCGGCTCTGAGCTGTCCTCATCCGCTCCTGGATGACCTGGACCTTCTCTTTCATGGCCTGGACCATCTCCGGTCCCACAAGAGCTGACTCCCCAGGGTCTGTCCAGCACAAAGGAGATCTGCAAGGTCGGTCGTACAACGCCTCGTATGGTGCCATCCCGATGGTGGAGTGGTAGCTGTTGTTGTACGAGAAATCCACCAAGGGTAGGTGGTCCTCCCAACTACGACCAAAGTCGAGGACACATGTGCGGAGCATGTCCTCGAGAGTCTGAATGGTCCTCTCCATCTGACCATCCGTCTGAGGGTGAAAGGCTGTGCTCAGACGTAGCTACGTCCCGAACGCCTCATGTAACCCCTTCCAAAGCCAGGTAGTAAAGAGAGCATCTCGATTAGAGACGATAGATGATGGCACACCATGAAGCCGCACAATCTCCTAAACATAAAGACATCACAAGATCTCCACTGAGCCCTGCTCTCTGATGGGTAAGAAGTGAGCCGACTTGGTGAGTCGGTCGAAAATCACCCAAATGGAGTCGTGACCTCTAGAATTGCGTGGAAGTCCAGTCATGAATTCCATAGATATCCCGTCCCACTTCCACTCCGGGGCCTCCAAGGGATGTACCAAGCATTCTGGTACCTAATGCTCTGCCTTCACCTGCTGCCAGGTGAGGCATCGAGAAACGAACTCTGCCACAGACTTCTTTATGCCTGGCCACCAGTGCTGTCGTCTGCGATCCTGGTACATCTTCACCACTCCAGGATGTACTGCCAAAGGGGAAGTGTGAAACTCTCTCAGCACCTCCTCTCGTAAAGAAACTGTTACCAAGGTACGTACTCTGAAAAGGACGTCGTGCTCTGCTCCAAGGGAGAAACCATCAGGTCTGTCCTGAGGATATCTGAGCACTTCGCGTCTCATAGTCAGCGTCCCCATGCTGTGCCTCTCTGACCCACTGTAGCAGTGGAGGAGTGACAGTGAGAGACTAAAGGAAGGCTGCTCCATCTTTATCCATGAAGGATATCTGCAAAGAGGCTAGCTGCTCTGTCGCCTCCTCATGTAGCTGAATGCCCGTCCTCCTGCTGAGGGCATCGGCTACAACGTTCCCCTTCCCAGGAGTATAGACTATCTCAAAGTCATAGTCCTGGAGGAACTCGAGCCATCTCCGCTGTCTCAGGTTCAGGTCCTCCTGAGAGAAGATGTACCTGAGGCTCTGATGGTCAGAAAAGACTGTAAAGCACTCGCCCATCAGGTAGTGTCGCCATGTCTTCAGAGCGAAGACCACTGCTACTAACTCCTGGTCCTGGGTAGCATAGTTTTGCTCATGCAGCCTCAACTGACGTGATCCATAGGCGATCAATGCCCGCTCTTGCATCAGGACACATCTGAGTCCTGTCCCTGATGCATCGTAGTAGACTACGTACCCTACTCCCACCTCAGGCAACCTTAAGATAGGTGCGCTGGTCAATCTCTGTCTCAGCTCCTGGAAGCTCTGCTGACATCTTTCTGAACACATGAAGGGTTTCCCCTTCTTCATCAAAGCTGAGAGTGGCTCCTCAACTCTGGAGAAGTCCGGCACAAATCTCTGATAGTATCCAGCTAGTCCTAAGAAACTCCGCACCTCCGTCACGCTCCTAGGTGGCTCCCAAGCTAGTACTGCCTCGATCTTCATGGGATCCACTGCAACTCCTGCCTCAGAGATGACGTGTCCCAAGAAGTGGACCTCATGTAACCAGAACTGACACTTCGAGAGCTTACCATAAAGCTGGTGCTCTCGGAGTGTGTCTAACACAACCCGCAAGTGGTAGGCGTGCTCCTCCTCAGTCGCTGAGTAGATCAAAATGTCGTCGATGAAGACCATGACAAATCGATCGAGGTATGGATGAAAGATCATGTTCATGAGGGCCATGAACACTGCTAGAGCATTGGTTACACTGAAAGGCATAACCAAGAACTCATAGTGGCCATACCGACATCTGAAGGCTGTCTTCTGCACGTCCTCGTCTCGAACTCTGAGCTGATGATAGTCTGACCTGAGGTCTATCTTTGAGAACCACCGTGCTCCCTTGAGCTGATCGGCGAGGTAGTCAATACTTGGTAGCGGATACTTGTTCCTCACTGTCACCTGGTTCAGGCGACGATAGTCGACACAAAGTCGCAATCTCCCATCCACCTTCTTGGCGAACAAAATCGGGGAAGCCCAGGGTGAAACACTGGGTCGGTTGAAACCCTTGCCCTGTAAGTCCTCCAACTGTACCCGTAACTCTCAAAGCTCAGCGGGGGCCATCCGATATGCTGGGGTGGATATCGGGGCTATCCCAGGGTACAGTTCAATATAAAAGTCTACCTCTCTGCGAGGAGGTAGTCCTGAAACATCATTGGGGAAAACGTCCGCATACTGATCCACCACTGCAGGAAAACTAGGACTCTGCACGTTAACAGCTCCTAGGATGAGGCTAGCCAACTAATGAGTGATGGGTTGTCCTCTCCTCTACGA
Source organism: Viscum album (assembly GCA_963277665.1). Taxonomy (NCBI): domain Eukaryota; kingdom Viridiplantae; phylum Streptophyta; class Magnoliopsida; order Santalales; family Viscaceae; genus Viscum; species Viscum album. Next base: position 174,795,954 of record OY728135.1, on the reverse strand, counting down.
GAGTCCATCCTGGGCTGCGAAGGCTCCCTTCTCTCCGGTGAAGGTGAACCTGCTCCCGTCGGTGCGTACACATCGCACCTTGCGCCTAATACAGTCGATCTGGGCATGAACCGTAGATAACCAATCCTTGCCCAAGATGAAATCGTAAGGCCTCGATGCCGCTACAAGAAGATCCCAGCCAAAGCTCTCACCCCCTAGAGTAATCTCACACTGCCGGCACCAGTGCTTAATCGTCGATTCTGATCCCATAGGAGTCTCTAGCCGTAAGGATCGAGCCAATGGCTCTGTCGGAATCTCCGAGCTCCGAACAAGGGCAGCGGCTATGAAAGAGTGACTCGCTCTTGTGTCTATAATAACTACAGCAAGGGTGGAATAGACACAGATAGTACCTTGAAACATCTTGGGTGCGCCGTGGTCATAGGCCTCTGCTGCCTAGAGCTGTGCCTATCTCTGCCCGCCAGCTCCCTGTGGCCGGGGTGGACCTCCTGGCGGTGGTGGTGGTAAAGCCTCAAAACGTCGCCCACCACCTGCTACTCGGTCAGCTCCTCTGCCTCGTCTTCCTGCTCCTAGCGGACCGCCACGGTTGACCCTCTTCCTTTGCCTCGGTGGTCCCTCAACCATCTGCTGCTCCTCGGAACGGCGGTTCAGGCAATCACGAGCCATGTGGCCCTGCCCGCCACATGAGTAGCACTGCCTGCCTCTCGAAAGACTGGCTCCGCGCTGTGTGCCCCGCACTACTGAGCCAGTGTCCTGAGGTCGTCTGCCTGAGGGTCTGGTCTGCCTGGACACATGTGTCATCCGTCGACTGCCTGTCGCAGAAGACTCTGTTACGTGTCTTCCCGCGGTGGGTCTCGCTGCTGGTTTAAACTCAGCAAGAAAACTCTCGATCAAAAGGGCTCGCTCCAGTACTCTTGTCTAAGTCGGAATGCTAAGGGAGATCAGCGATGCCTTGATCTCGTGTCTCAATCCCTGATCAAAGGTCTGGGCCCGGAATAAGGGGTCTCGTACCATATCTGTAGAGTAGCGCGAGAGTTCGGTAAATCTCGCCGAGTACTAGGCGACCGTCATGCTTCCCTGCCGCAGCTGAAGAAGCTCCTGGATGCGTACCGCAAGGAGGGTGGCAGGGATGAACTCTGAGCGGAAGAGGCTCTCAAAGTCTTTCCAGAGTAGAGATGCCTCATCGTGCACTTGGAGCATCAACATCCACCATCGGCCCGTTGCCGCGTGCAGTAGGCTTGCTGCGAGGATCACCATGAGGTCTGCTGGTGTCCTCACTAACCGAAAAAACTCATACCACTGCCTCCAGGCAGTCCTCGGCTGCCTAGGAGGTCCATCTCCCCAAGGAACCTGGGTGGTCGCTGGCGCTAGAACTCATGCAGTGCACTGAGGCGACGTGCATCATTAGCGGCTGGTACTGGAAACAGCGGTGGCTAGGCGGGTAGAGCTACCGCTGGTGCCACTGCCGACAAAGGGCCCTACACCGACGCCTCATCGCTCGGTGGGTTGTCGTCACGCTCAACTCTCGGAACCCTAGCTGGCTGCTATCGTGGGGCCATCCTAAAAAAGAAACAGGTGCACCACGATCAAACAGTATACCTGGTGAGCTAACACAAAGTAATCATAAAGAAAACTTGAAACACACATTCAATCAATGTTTTCATGTATTAAGTAAGAAATCAGAAGTCAGGGTCCTGGTGTACGGATACGTCAGCCACCACACCAACACTGGACTCCCTGGACTGATAACCACACCCAATACGCTAAACACTATTGCTTCACATAGAAGAAAGAACAGAGTCTGTGGTAGAACCGAACTCCTCTTATACCAATTTGTCATGACCCGTCCTCGGGGCCCGTGCCGTGACTACCCCAAGCCCGCCTTCCATAGGCCAGGGGCTGGCGACTATCACCAAAGGCATAAATCCCGATAACTGGGAAGGCATTGCCTTTATAAAAGTAAACAAACACACAGAGTACAAGTGGAAGAAAAATACTAAGTAAAACTGAGTACTACAGTAGGTGCGGAAATTAAAGGGGGCCGGAAATACAAGCCCAACTGTAAAGTACAATTGAAGGAAAAACTGCAACTGAAAAGTAAAACTGCAGCCTCGATGCATCCACTAGAAGTACCTCCTGAAGGGTGAGTATAGATAGCCTCCACAGCTCCTCGGGTCCCACCATCTACTCCGAGTACGTCTGCCCAGTGGTCCACCTCCGGGTACCGACCTGCTCCGTAAGCCTCAACCACGATCAGCGCTATCCGTCGTCTGCAACCAACACAACGTAGTGCGGGCATAGCCCGTGTAGGGGTGAGTATAAGCTACTCAGTAGGGACCCCGAGACCCCCGAAGGTCTCCCAAAATCTACAAAAGATAAACCACAAAGAAAGGATACAATCACAAAGTAACATCCGACACTTCTTAGGTATATGCCCATACATATACCTAAGTCATCATTTCCAGTACGCTCCAACCTCTGAGCCCAAGTACAACCCAGTCCACACAGGAAAGAAAAACGTATTCCACACAGGAAAGAAAAACGTAATCCACACAGGATAGCACAACTCAATCCACAAAGGAAAGAAAAATAGGTTTCAGCTCACACAGGTATACTTCTCCGAAATATGATAGAGATGATCACTGATCCATCTAATTCGTCGGACCCACAAAGGATTGATAGGTACTAACCGCCGCAATCTCCCACACAGGATCGGTAGGAAACTAACCCCTACAATGACCCACACAGGATCTGTAGGCGCTGGCTCACACAGAACCGCTGAGCGCTGACCCACACAGGCTCGGACCCACACAGCATCGGTAGCACTGATCCACGTAGGATCGCTGATTGCTGAAGTCGTCGCCGTCGAATCCACTGAGGATCTCTGCACAGTCGTCGTCGCAGTCACAGTAGCAAATGCAGCCAGCTCTAGGGTTCCCGCACACAGCAAGCTCGCTCAGGAGGGTCCACTCCACGAGCCGAGAGGCTGATACATCAACTGACACATAATCCAGAGTTGATGTATCCAAAAGTTCTGTATCGTCAACATGAACTCAACGCAACAGACGGCGCGTCAATCGGACGCCCGATCTGAGAGTTATTGGATTTTTTGTTCCAGGGGCCCAGTTGGTTTTTAAGGCAAAACCAACCCGACCATACTCCACCTACGTCCAAACCTCGGGTGGAGTATTCCAAAAGATCTGTCTCACTAAGAGGAACTCAACCAATTCGACGGCACGTCAATCGGACGTCCGGAGATCAAGATATGAGTGTTTCCGCTCCGAGGGCCCGGTTGGTTTCGTGCACGAACCAACCTGGCCGAACCCAATGTATTCCCAATATTTTCATTGTTAAATAAATTAAAACATTTTCAATCAAAAACATTGATAATAATTACATTTATTTTTTACTATGAAAATTATTATTTGGTGTTTTTTAGGACAATGTATTTTGAGAACAATATTAATGATATAAAATAATATATTTATGTACTCAATAAAAAATATTTTTGAATATAAAATTAAATTAAATGTTATTATATGATTTGTTAGATTATTCTATTTCCCTTCTAAACAACTATTTTTTGAATGGTTTGGGTGTTGAATAAATATTATTATATCCTTTAGAAGGACACAAATATTTAAATACATTATTTTTAAATTATCCTCAATGATCACTATGAATATAAATAATTTTAAAACCTTTTTCCTTTTATACCTTTATGTAAAACATGATGAATATATACAAGATTAAAATTTACGAGATAATAAATATTCCCATATGAATATTATAATGTTTTCAACAACAACTTCGGTGACGGATTTTCCTCATAAACATTCAATTTGGGAAGGACCAAAATGGACTAGATAGACAAATTAAAGAGACATTGTGGTGGTAATTAACATTTTATATATAAAATGGTATTTATATTACATATAATATTAAAATGATTCAAAAAACATTCCATAATTGAAATTAATATTAATAATATATAATAATAGTTCATAACAGTTGAGTATAACAAGATATTGAGTAATGTAATTACCATGGTGTCTATTCTAAATCAAATAATCAATGACTTGGGAACTCAAACCTGATATATTTTTTCATGTAAGATATTTTTAATTGATTTTATAAACATATCTAAGTCTTCAAGTGTTAAATAAATTTTTTCATTTTGAGTTAAACACTATACAAAAAATAATATTTTATATATTTTTTAAAACTCATTATCAAAAAATTGAATAATACCTAGAAAATTTTGTTTCAATAATTTTAAAAATAATGTTATTGTAATGGTTGAGTTATAGAAACTTATTAATCCTTAACTAACTATCTTTTGATTATATTTATATCTAAATGTGATGTGACATCCCTCTAGTCTAATAAAATATGAATAAATTATTTTACTAATCAATGTTTATTAATTATGTAAAACCAACAATATATTAATTATGCATTTAAAATATAACAAAAATATAATTTATTTATATATAACCAAATACCTCAATGAAATATTAGGTCAAGGAACTATCCATCATTTTAGTTATTATTTACCAATTTTTAATGTGCCAGGAAGGAAAAATTCCTAGAAACATTTCGATTATTAATAAGTCAAAAAAAAGGATAATCAATTGAAATAAAAAAAGTCGTATTAATTGTATTTTCCATAGTCTATTTAATACCATTTGGAGGTTAGAACTTAGGAAATATGATCTGAGTAACTCAGTATTTGGGACTCCACATGATGTATTGTGGATCCATGAGTTAATTGTTTTGGAATTACTTATACCTAAATATATTAATGTAATTTTCATGCATATATTTTGTGTTTTTTGAAGGGATATATGGATCCTTTACTTTAGAATTTATACACAATAAGACATTTTAGATTCAATGGTGAGTATTATTTGGATTTTCTAAAATGTGGGTGGACTAATTAATATAATTTATTACAAAACACCAAATAATCACGATAACTTAAAAATATAATACATTAACTATTATAAAATATGTTAATAGAAACAATGGAAATACTATGATAATTTATGGATAAATCCAATGTCAACACCAATAAAAACATAGATGAGTGGTATTTTCATTTTTATTTCACACTAATACCAAATGGTAAGTATTATGTTTTGGAGTCCCCTATTCTTAACCTTCTAACAAAGAGAGTGATTTGGTGTGAAATGGATTTCTATATGAGATTAATGGGGAATGATTTGGATGTTTTTTATCATGAATTTCGTTATTTTCAATTGATATATATGTAATGTAAAGAGAAGGATACATTGGACATAATAAACCATCACCAGTCTCTTGAGAAGTTGAAATATAGTCTTATGATAATTGAGATTTTCACAATTCTATACTATTATAAACTATAAAATGGTTTCCAGGCTATTAATATTTCCTTAAATATGTCTATGTACATTGATAAGTTATTAAATTTGGGATTCCATTTGACTAATAAATTATCATATTATATCATATTATTATAATAAACATGGTTCTCCTTATTAATATTATTCTATATGACAGATAGTGTAGATAATTCACTCAATAATATGTTTTCTATTATTTTCCAAGATGATATGGATTTGTTTTATATGATTCATCACCCATTATGATGGAAACATTTGAAGGAAATGAAAAAGTTCAAGGACTGGTTCTGAGTCTATGAAATCATCCCACCATGTATCAATTTGATAGTGATTTTGAGGAAAGAAAATTATCATGTGTATATTTCTTTCGCATTTGATAAGAAATTTTATTTGAAGAGGAGTTGGAATGGGTTGAGTATGAAGTGAGTAAAAGTATATAATTGGATATATTCATCATTGTATTTAATTTTTTTATTTCACTTTTTTAGGATTATAAACAATATTCTATTATCATATGTATATTCAATTACATGAACTATTAAATATGAAAATAGAATCATATGTAAGGTGTATTTTATAAGAGGATAAATATGGGAGATTCTTTGATTAGTAAAGATAAACACATGACTCTAGGAATTATTATTTTATTGATTCACATAAAAAATTATTTAATATTTCTAATAAAAAGTTCACAGTGTCTATTTTAATCACAATGAGACATTATTTCATGTTTGCATTGAATACTATTATTATAATTCATGCTTAACTAATAGTTAACTAATTAAATAATCACACATACCCATCCATCGTTAATGATGAATATAAAATATATTAATTAAATAATACCAAATGTGGTAAGATAATTTTATATCAAGTAAAACTAAAACCAAATAAATAGTATATACCCCAATATCTATTTAGTCTCAATAAAGCTAAAACACATGGTATGATGAAAAAATACTTATTGTGTTATAGATAAAGAATCCATTATAAACAAAAGATAAAAAAGTAATATAAAATTACTTCATAAAAATTTGTGTTAAATATTCTATGGGTAAGCTAGAGGTAAATTTATATACAATGTTAAATTCCAGAAATATATTTAGGAATTTATAACAGCAGTTCTGAATTCACATTATAAAGGATATAGAATCATTCCAGTAGTCTTGTCATATAATGTCTTAACAATGTATTCATTGATCATTTAAATCAGGAGTGAAGTTATTTAAAAAATCAAATTACCATATACACATCAACATGATGATGGTATTAAATATATAATAGATTATGAGTTGTATATATATTTGAATTCTCCTATGATATCTTAGAAGTCATATTTTATAAATAAAAGAATAGAAACAAACCATTTTAAAAATATATTTATTAGTGTATAACATATAAGATGGATTTTGATAGTGAGTCTATTATGGCATGCTTTAAAGTGTTTTAGGATAACCATTTGATTGAAATATATCCTTAAACTATAATGTTTTTTAAAATAACAGAATGTGAATCTCATATAATTATCCAATATCTACTCAAGTTATTATTATCCCTAAAATAAAAAGGTATTAGTAAAATAAAACTATATTTTTATATAATTTAATCATGTCACTTATTTGATATTATGAGAATAATATAATTTAATGAATCATATATTATAGGTGAACATGTGTTTTCATAGGAACATAAAGTCCATAATTTGAGTGAGAGGAGTAATTTGAGAGACATATACTATGTAGTATATTTAACACTAATGAAGTGATTCATATTAAATAATATAGTTAGTATATTATTTGATAATAATAATTAATCCTATAAGGATACAATAAATGATAACATGATATTATTTGAATAATCTTATGAATTTAGATATAGATTCACTATATCAAAATATACTATTTTTATATTGTAAATTTCTATAAATAATGTAAATCCATTGGTGGGTATTCATGTGAAACCATACATGGTTGGTATAATATGGTACTAACAAGAATTGATTATTTATTCATTGTTCAAAATATTTCTTGACATAGTCTATGATTAAAATTTATACCAGTAAAAATTATAAAATATATTATAATTAATCTTTTCAAAGTAAGTTACTTTGGACATTATAAAGGGAATAGGATGGTAATACCACCTTTATTTGAGGAATTATTATGTAATATATCTAAAGTATCTTAATAAAAGGTGTGAAAACACTATGGAATGATATAAAATATTTTATGGTTGTAGTATTTCATTTCTGGACCGAAGTAAGTATATTTCGCAATGCTAGATTGACCACCGAAAGGGAATTGGTGAATAAATTGTTTCTTTTTTTGAATTCCATTTCATTAAAATTAAACATATCGAACTTGTTATCATTCTCAATTTTCTCAATATTATCTCTCAATCTCACTTCATACACAATATTTTTAATTGAGAGACCAGCACATAGTATTTATAAGGTTCGGTACAAAGACCTACTCCATTCTATTTTGGTCCCCCAAAAAGTATTGTTCACTATCAAAAAAGTGATTACAATGCTCTTGATCAAACCATTTGGCTCTGTTTACTTATATCTCAACTTGAAATACTTCTTCTTCATCTATTTCTAAAAGACACCTGAAACTCCTAGATCCAACCAAAATAATTAAACTACTCTTGATACTTTCTTGAATTCATTAATTTTGAAGAAGGATTGATCTATTATAGTATGATATTTTTTCTTCCTCCAAGAGTTTTTAGGATCTAACATACTAATGTAAACACCAAGTATCATCAACATCCACTAATGATGCTTGATATCCTTGATAAATTTATTTGTTTTGCCTATAATGACATGTTTCCTCAATGAAAAAATGATTGGGAAATGGTTCCTTATATCTGAATTCCTAACCTAAATCTATTGTGTGATAGTGGTGCACACAATTTACTTTAATATTTTAATCATGAAAAATTTACAAAAACCCAAACTTCTTATTCTTAATTTATCAACTCACTTAAATCAAGCAAACTTAATGAATGGATTTAATGGAATATCAATTATTTCGGGTATCACACATATGCTTGAATGGATTTCATTGGTTTCATGGGTTTCATTTAACCTTTTACTTTATATATTTCTCACTACATCATGTGAAGATCATGATAAAACAAATATTATACGATCTATTCACCATCTTCACATGACCCAAGTGTTGCTCCACAACTGTATTCATATAAGAAAACATATGATTCAAAATATCTCAATTACTATCTATGGGTAGTTATATAAATGTATTTTACAGACATGGATGTAACAATTGTATTCTATAACATGGATGTTTGTGTTCAATGTTGTATATCCCTCCATTACTTTGAAAAAGTTGGTGTCTCACTAGATCTCCTCAAACACTTTACATGGAATATAAGCCTCATAGGTTTCACAGTTATGAGAAAATGGTCTTGTGTGGGTAATTATTTTTCAATTTTATGTTTTTCATGACATAGCATGTGTCTGTGAGTTCCTTATATCCTCTTCTCAAGACATGGTGTCTTGGGGATTTCTCTTTCCATCCCATGACATAATTTGTGTCCAGAGCCTACAATCTTGATTTCATCATTTTAGAAATAGTTTTTTAGGTTTTTTCCATCATATGATAGGGTTTTATGTATGGGGTTTTCTCCTACTATCCATATCATAACTAATTTTATTTTCATGATAATCATTTTTTTGTTTCAGTCATGTGATAAATATTCTCTGTTGCATGAATGAATCACATAGTTTCCCTAATTTATCAGAAGATATCACTCTCATTGTCAAAATTTTTTATCTACCATTCCCTCAAGAATGCATTAATATATATAAGAAGAGGTTCTATGATTATTAATTCATGACGAGGATATGTTCAAACACCAGAAGATCTCAAGATATTTAATGAATGATGAGACCCATTTCTTCTTTTACAATTCTGCTAGAATGATCATGTGATCCATGTGATGACAAAAAAATCATCACATGTTCACTCTGTTGATCCTGAGATTCCTCAGTTGATGTCATATCATGATATCTGAATAATCCAAATGAAAATTCAAGAAAAATTTAGAATATTTTGTTGTCGTATATCTTTATGTAAATGCATTTGTGATTTTCAGTATTCCATCATGTGATGATGCATGTCTTTACTTGATTTTCGTCAATAGACCATCTGTTCAAGAGTTCATTATATGATTACTTCTTGTCATTCACCCATACGTTGTTTCCAATTTATGCGAAATCTTTAGTAAAATTATTTTATCTTTTAATACATGTATGCATTAAAATGGTTTCATCCTAGTACTCAGATCGATCAACAATCCATAATCTAACTAGCTTGGTATTATCACTCATGATGGTCAATGTATTCTTTAATGAAGGAAGAAGATTCAAGGTCAAAATATTGGAGATGATGAATTATTTGAATAACCAAAATACAGGATTGAATGGAAAGAGCATATCATCTCAATCGAACATCACATATTTTTCTGTCATTTAAATGGTACATGAAAAATTCCTCATCACCACACATCCCACATCAATTTCACCAAGAGGATTTCCCCAAATATATCATTTAGTCTATTCTTTCTTCACATTAATCAACTATTAGGGATCAACATCAGTTACACAAACACACACTGCAGGCAATGGCCCAGTGGGTGACTGGCCACATCTATGTGCTCCTCTAGGATAACACACCAAAATCCTGATACATCGACCCATAAAAATTGGGTACTATGATCCACGTGGATTATACAAGGCCATAGACACTATGCCCTACCTATTTTAGTAGGCTCTCCCAAGGAGATTGAACCCCCCCCCCCCCTTGTGTGTGGTTGAGGGCCATCCAATTGGTGTTTGTGTGGTATCCAATTATTTTTAGTAACTCTAATAAAATATATTCTAAGAGTATAATCCCCATGAATAAAAATTATAACCCACACCTCAACCATATTTTTATTATTCCTCATGAATTAATTTGTTCTCTCACATGGAATATTCAATTAATCTTTTTATTAATGAAATATCAAATTTGTACTTCATGGCCTTCATAATCTTGTAGTAAATAATGTGAAATATCCTCACCATATGTCTTTAATCATTAATAATAGAAAATTAATTCATATTTTACCATGGTTAATTTTAAAAGTGTAAATCCAATACCATAAAATGAATCCATAATAATTATAATGACTCTCCATGCATCGCCACTTCATACACACCTCTTTAAACACAGACTAACTCTTTATTGACAAAAAAATCAATACAGGACTCTATAGTAAGAATAGTAATCATTAAATATTACTTTATAAATAAAGTGTTCCATGTTTCTATGATAGGTTAGTGCAAGCTCTATAGTCTTCTCAGATATATATGTTTATAATATATGGATGATATATGCCTATTATTATATATTTTTTAGACTAAATAATAAATTTATCCATGAATGAAATAATGTAGTAACCATGTTCAAGAGTAAATTGTATATAGAAATATATCTATGGGTTTCTAAATTAACTTGTTGCTCATATGCTGATGATTAATTGAAAAACCCTTTATTGAAAAAAACAATTACATATTGATGTCTATGTCACAAGGAATTAAATCTCTACTAGTTAATATAAAAAAAATATTATTATATTGAATATAATTTTATCTGTCTAAATTTATTTTAGAATACATCACATAACCCATTACAGTGATTCGTTATGAACATTACTTTTTTATAAATCATAAATAAAAAATATAAAAAAAAAATAAATAACTACACAATCTTAATGAAAAAATTATCCAAAAGTACATTATACTATTTAATTTTAATAGTTCATCATAAAATAAGAAATATAAATAGTAGTCATCAAGGAGATATGGAGTGTGAACTTTTCTTATCCAGGTATATCTATGGGATTCATCACCTTTCCTTAACTAGAATGTGATGTGTTAGGTGTTCTCTATCATAAAGAAAACATCATGGATAGACACATATTATGTCACACATGGGGTGTGGGGGAGTCTAAATCATGTAGTAAATGTCATGTTGTTGTCTCCCGAAATTTGATGCATTTTTTTATTAGTGAGATGAATAATAAAAACAAATTTATGTAATAAAAACCCATAGAGTGAATAAAATAATTGTTATAATTATTGGAACAAATATTGACAAGGTTTAAATGAATATGGATATCATCTAACCACCTCACGCAGTGATGAGGGGTGTTTTTTTGCCCAGTGTAATTCGATACTCCATTAGGGATTCTAGACCAGGACATTTTTGGTTTTTTGTGTATCAGGCAGTACAATCCATCTTGAAGAAGACAATGTTATGGTGCCACACATCCCATGTCCATTATGGGGATTGGGGGAGTTTGGGGGATTAAATATAAGTCATGTGAGATTCTCCCCATTAAGAGGTAATGTTTAAATCGGTAGGATGCTTTGGAAAAAAATCTATCAAATTCAATCCCTATAGTGAAAAATATCATAGATATGAGGGTGATAACTAATATTGGAGAAAAATGAAGAGGATGGTTAGGATGAACTCAACATATATAAGGGGGTTTGAATAATTACTCCTGAATTTTATCCCAACATATATGTTTTACTCCTTTTTCACTTACTTCATTCACTTGTTAGGGTGGGTCGTTCACTTATTCTTTTGTATCACACTTTTTATATCTTGGAGGGATATTAAACACACATATAAAATAGGAATAATAATTACAGGGGTTTTCATTGGAATGTTAAAGTATAATACTTTGTGTCAAATAGTAAAACCCGTGAACAACTGATCCATTAGTAAAACACTATCAATCAAAATTAGTAGATAAAATAATTATAAATAACATTTTCATATCTCAAAATATTTCTTTCATGAATCTCACACATAATTTCATCCTTCACCGTGTAAATATATGATTGGTATAACAACTAGATTTTCTATCACTCATTCAAATTACTATAACTTTTTTTTGTTATTCAATGAATTTGTATTCTCATACATTCATATAAACATGATATCACTTCTTATTCAATGTAATATGTGATTTAAGATAATAAATCTTCTTATATTATTTGAAAAATAATACACACAAACTTTTCTTCCTCTTTACAGTAGCGAGCCTATAATAATTCTCATGATTTTTCTTCATCTCTTGCACTAGTTTTATGAAACATCTTCTTTATATGCAAGAAACACAGATAAATAATCTTTATTGTCCCTGTTATATTATTCTTCCCTATCATAAGTTCAAAGTTTTTAAACAATTTGTTTACTTCATTTATATTTCTTCATTTCTCAGCAGACTACCTAAGATCTCCTTCTTTTCATTTTCATAAACTCTTGGAATGTATATAATAGAATACTCGAGTCTTATAATGCTCTTGATTAAAAAGTAATTTTATTTTTTAATGAATTATTATATATAACTCACACATTCCAAATATCCTTGGCCTATAATATATATATATTTATAATATTATACTCAATAACATTGATTTTTTCATCAATATTCACTAAACTATGTGAATGATTTATTTTAATTACTATCTTTTTAATAATTAAAATCCTCTTTCCTTCTGAACTTTTCATTCATTTATTCACTGATACTATGTGAATAATTTGAATTTGAATCCCAATAAATTATGAAATTTTATTTTCCTTGAATATCAACCTTGAATATTTGAAACACCTGGAAGTTATGACGTATAAAATTTCTTCATTTACCGTATAAAAACTATCATAGTTTGGTATTCTATTCATCAATCATGTTTATCTTCCATAATTTTTCAATATTATCGTCATTAATTTAATCTTCATACAGACACACACATGAACATGCACACCGACACACATGCAAACACACACACACAAACAACTAAATATATATATATACATTCATGCATACATTTACTTGAAACAATCTTGAATACATTCATGACATAATTCTCCTTGTGAATTTATTCTCCCTTCATCTTAATTGACTCTATATGAATCATTATAAAAATATGTTAATATTTGATTGTAATTAGGAATGGTACATCTGGAATCTTTTGAATAAAATATTTTATGCTTCTTAAACTTCACAGAATTTTCTATATTCATGGAACATCTGAAATATTATTTTTAGCCATTCATATCCACATATGACCTTTATAAAGTCCCATGAATACACTCAAATAATTTCCTAATAACATTACGAAATGACTCACCTTCCAAATAACCATTATTTTTCATTTTGACTTATAAGATGGTGTTTTATACCCTTATAAAGACATGAATTCGCGAATTTATCTTTACATAACAATTATTTTTTACCATTATATTAGTGGGTCTAACCTATATATTGATAATGATTGACACTTATGATGGAATCTTGTAACCTTTATGTCAGATACATGATATCTTAGTTACTATTTCATAATGATAAATTACCCAAATATATGTTTTTATCGTTACATAGAATATTGGAGCACAATTATTTTGGTCATAGATTATAGGAAGTGGGGGTGGAGTGAATTTCAATTTTAAAAATTAATGTGAAATGAAAGTTTATTTATAAAATTAAATTATTTTAAATTAATGATGAAGGAAATTGATTAGGAGAATGTAGATAAATTTTATTTGAGTTTATAAATAAAATAAAAATTAAATTTAAGAATATAAATGATCAAAATGAAATTATATATGTTTTTGAATCGATGTTAGATGATGCATTGTAGAAATAGTAAAGATAAAGATTTTGAAAATATCCCATTGTATATCCCTAAGTCTCCATCACCCATCATATGGGATCAATAATATAAATACCTTTATCTTCATGGTGATCAAGAACCCATCCATAAATATATTTAATTTTTAGAAACCTCTTGAGATTTGTATATAGCCAAGGAACTCATCCTTCACTTTTGGGGAGTGAGAACCATTAGAGGGAGATATTTTTGAAGACATATGTATTATAGAAGAAAACTCAATAATAACCACTCAAAAATATCAATATATGGATTTTTATTTTGGATAAAAGAGATTTTAGATTATAGTTGAGATCCATGAGAAAAATATGAAATTTAAAAGGATATTTGAATGAATTGAGAATTCATTCACATTGACATCACTTAAAAATTAAGTGAATCCATGGGTGTAAGAATTGTAAAGGTAAAATTATAAGCTCCTAATGGATTAATTTTATATGATATAAGGGGTTTTGGAACCTTCTATAATTCATTGACTGTCCTGAATCATGGGAAGACTATGATTACAGTCTTTTAGAAAATAATAATTGGTTCCCCGAAACAGCTATTGTGACACTACAAAATACCTAGTATCCACCACCAGGTAATTAGTGAGATTCAGAAAAATCGGTGTAGCTATATGATGTCTACTAGGTAGTCTCTACTAGACAGCAGCTAGCCAGTGGAATATGAAACCAAATTTACACTTATGGGAGATCCACCAAATGGCTAATGGAACTTCTAGAATTCTACTACTTCATACACTATGTCACCATCTGGCCAATGCCCAACAATAGTGAGTAGGTGTTGTCTTCACATGAAAACCATCAGTATATCCCTCTTTATTTTCCTTTAATGACCTAGGACTGATATTAAAAAAATTGAAGGTCTCTAGGGATGAAATCAGACAGGGCCAATCATTCTTCAAGGATTCAATGGATCTTTATGATCCATGCAATTCCTCTACATGGTATTAAATAATAACATAGAAACACAATTAAAATTTTAATATAATAGTCATAAGTGAGTTTTTGATATCATTAAATTTACATGAGAGATTGAGTTAAAATAATATCTATAATTTCATGATCACAAACATATAACTTAAAAAGATAAATTAAGGGTGAATATAGAGTAAACGAGATTTAAAATATCTAAAGAAGTTTAAGATATTAGGGATATTTATATTTCACATGAATATTATATAGACCAAAAAATATTCATAAATATTCATAAATATTCATAAATATCATGATGTTAACATATTATAAATATTGTAAAAAAATTAAAATATCACCCTTAGTAAAATAAATGTGGACTGAAAAATGAATAAAAAATTTAGAATTTATGAACTTCTCTCCCTATTGATTCTAAGGTTCTTCCCACTCTAGATTAAAAGTAAGAAATCCCATTTACCTCAACACACTCATGTATATCATCGATGTTTGAAATTTATATATGCTCATAATCCAATCATGAACAATCACTAGATTATCTACAATCAAAGAAGAATCCTCAAATGTCGGTCTCTAATATTTGATTCCATCTCTCTTATTATTAAAATTCCATATATGGAACTCCTATGGATTTGGTTAATTAGTGAAGACATATTTTATCTCTAATTTAATCCACAATGACCATAATTCCATTATAAAATTATTAGAACCAAAACAGAATTAGTCTATGATATCTATATTTTCTAATAGATTGATGATACATAATTTTTTTCACTACCATCTCAAAAACCAAAAAATATCTTTTTTATAACCCTAATATTATAGTGCAGTTCACTATAGATTTTGATTATTTACTCACAACCAAATTCAGTTTGGGTATGTAAAATTAATATATTTCCTTTTTATTCTATATGTGATGTTATGGCCAGTGGGTTTCACTGGAAATGCCATAGCATGTTGGATCCATGAGCATCTACCTGGTTAGTGGGATGTGACTTCAATGCCATGTTAAAACCATTGGATATGAAAGGTGGTTCCCCTTTTTTCAGGAAGATGAGTTAGGTATTATCCTATTTCACATATCATAGTGGCTTAAAATACATGTGATATATAGATGATAAAATTGCTTGTTGAAACAACCAAAAACATCCATCAATTAGTTGGCCCCATAAAGACAGGTTATTTCAGAACATTCAATAGATCTCATCCTATCAGATTAAATTAGTCACTCATATTGTCTTTGTGTTATCTTCCACTCGCAAATTATTCTGATACTAGAATACAAGGATATTAGAGTTAAGCGATTTTCATTCTTTATTATCTATAATTTCTAATCAAAGCTGCATAAAGAAGATCTTAATTCCTAGAATAAACCAATATAGGGTAGTTTTTGGATTGGTCTCTAAAAAAATTAAAATCGATGAATAAGGATATTTAATTATGGAGAAACATTTAAAAACAACATAGAAAGAGTTGGACAACAAAAACAAGGACATTGAGCTGTTTGAATCATTGATTTAAGAAATATGGGATGAATGCATTTTTAGTGTTCCTTTTAATAAGAAGAGTATCAGGGAAATTATGTTATTTTTTAAACAAAAGTTATCATTAGATATGTCCAATGTAATGTGGATAATAGTAGGACACTTAAATACATGGTAATTTCATGAATGTATCAAAGAATGGAAATGTATCTGTAAACCAAACATTCTCCTCGAATATAGGTCAAATTCAAATTACATTGATGTGGTTGAAGGTATGGCTGACATCCTTTTTCATTGTATCCATAAAGGCCCTAATCCCTCAATATAAGATGGGTACCCATGAGTACAAGCTCCTATTTTTTCATCAAATAAAATAGTCGTGATTGAGTAGAAAAAATCTTCTCAAATCCATTCTTAAGGAAAAGGAAATATGGGAGGTAGTTTCAGGCCTTCTCCCAGATAGCTCTTTGGGGATATAAGGATTCTAGGTTTCTTTTATGTTTCATGCTATATCATTGTGAATAATGATCTCATAGAGGGTGTAAAAGATTTAATTCAATATGGAAGCCTCCCCTAGGTGTCTGGTTTAACCACCCTCATTCTTATTCCAAAGGTTAAATACCTACATTCACATAGTCAATATAGGCCTATATGTGTGAAACTTCTCATATAATGTTCCAGTTAGTTTTCTCAACATAAGGTTAGAAAACCACCTCCATACCTAGGTCTCATAGGAACATTATGGCTTTATAAGGGGAATGTCCATTCATGGTGTTATCAATCTAGAACAATAGATGATCAAGGGAACTAGTAAGAAATAATTTTTTTTGAATATAACCATTAATGGGGGTATGAAGAATGTGTATGATGGGATCGATTGGGGTTCTCTATTAAAGGTTTTGAACTTCATGGGCCTTTCATCATGGTATAGGTACATTATTTTGAGATTTTTTATCTCTAATTAGGTTTTAATCTATTTCATGGGAAGAAGAAAAGGATTTTTTAAATATGTTCATGAGATGAGACATGGAAACATATTGCCCTCATGTTTTTCTATCTTGAATATGGATTATCTAAGTTGATTTATTAATTCAAATATTCAAGAAGGGTTCATATAGGCCTTTAAATCCAGATCTCACATTCAAGTCTTTCCCCATTTAATTCTTGAAGAAGAAAAGGTTATTTTTCTTAATGGATGCTCAAAATACATCTGAGGAATCAATAAATTTCTCTAAGAGTATTTTAAATTTAGTGTATAACTTATAAATCATGAAAGAAATAGTCTATACATATTGATTCATTTCATATAGAGATGTGTGAATAGAATAGAATTCATATCTAATCTTAGAAAATAATCTCCCAATGGAATATTTAGGTACTCCAACAATGGTTGGGAGGTTGCGCAATAGGAACATGGACATGGTGGTAGGGAAGATCACATCACAAATAAACAAATGGAAGAATCTATTCTTCTCTTTCAAAGGAAGGATCAACCTTATAAACATAATTATCTCTAAAATTCACATTTACATACTTTTACTACTCAATTTTCCTAAGACAATGATTAAAATTATTGATAACATTTTAACCAAATTTTTTTTGGACTGTAATTCAGATGGTAGGTTTCATAAGGAATCATTGTCCAGAACCATGTTACCTATATATGAGAGTGGTGTTGGATTGTGTTCTATATATGATACGATGCATGACCTACTTTCAATACAGACATGGTAGGTAGTTGAAAGGTGCACATGGTGGGAAAAGATCATCATGTAGAGATACATGGAGAACATGGATATTCCAAAAAGGTGGAACTAAATATATGTAAAACAATCCATACCCATATTTCATGTCTCAAGAGCTATGCATTCTAGATTATTGATGCGGTTGAAATTAGATTTTGGAATTATAATTGGATAGGGAGTACGCATGGATTTTCCAGGTTTTCCGACTCTGAATATCATGTTCCAAAAATCTATTGAATTTCATTCTTTAATCCATTATATGATTTATAATGAACAAAACAATTTATTCCTAATCATTAAACTCTCATAATTGAAGGAAAATTGTGCATTCATAGAATCTTCTTCTATAAATATCTCATTAAATGCGTATAGATCGATTATTTCTGAAACCCATGCTCATGATTCATGGGGCCATCTCCTCTGGTGAGAAGAGATATCTCCAATGTAAAATTTTCTTCTATAAAATTTCCATAACTACATGATACCAACCGACAAAGATGTGGTCTATAAAGAAATAAATATTGTTTCTAAATTCCTCTCTTTCTAGAATCATTGCATTGATTCATCAACACAATTACTCTTTGAGATTGTATGGACATGAATAGTGTGGCCTGATGTGGGTGAATTTTCAATCATTTATTCTCCATTTATCCAAGGTATTGATTTTCACCAAAGTTAGTTTTAAGGGTAGGGAATGAATGGCATAGAGAATAATTAAAGAGATTTCATCCTATCTACCAGTTGATGTTGAATTTACAAGGCTATGAACATGTCCTTGAATGAGGGTGTATCATGCTCTAGGATAGAATTGGTTTCTAAAACAAGGTTGTTAATTCCTGATTTGGGTGTTCTTATTAATTATTGAGAATATTCTTCTTTAATGATACACTTATTGAAATATAATAATCATCATCTTGATGAACATATATAAAACATCAATTTGTGGTGGATATGTTAGAATCTTCCTATAGATGGGATGAATCTTAACACTGATGATTCATGTATAGTCGGAACAATGAAGGGGTAGTGTTTTCCTAGACCCAAAATCATATGTTGTTCAATATATAATTGCATAAATGGGAGAGGGGAATATCTTAAGGTGAAGTCATAGGCTCTTATTCATGTTATTTTGTTCTGCAAGACAAAAAATATTACTCCCATAGTAATAGTGATGGATTCCAAAATTATTTTCACCTCTCTCAATAAGCTCGTCACAACTCTATGGCCTATTTCATACCATATATAGTGACATATATCTATCATTAACAAGAATAATAGCTTACATAACACTTGATTGGATGGAAAAAAGTTTTCAAATTATCTCTCATTGAGGTACACTCATGATGATGACTTAGTTTCATTTCCCATTATGGGATACCCTCCCCCAGAGTGTTTGAACATAGTTAGTGCATACACTCTTGGGATCCTCTATTTTATATCACTATTACCCATTGTTCATTCCTCAATTTTATAGGGTTTATCATACATTGTCCTTATACTTCTTGTTCTACCATTAAAAAAATAAATAATTATTTTAAGAATAGTTATTAAAATTATATAATCGAAGTGTGGAGGGTTAACAAAAATGTGTTTTAATAGAAACCAATGATATATTAAAAAATTGTGTTCAATAGTGAAAACAAAATTGAAAATAAAAAAAGGCTATTTTAATTAAAAAAATTCATTTCCATACATCCAAAATAATATAATCATTATATTCAGGGAGAGAGAGGAATGTAAAAAGAAAAATGGAAAAAATGGAAATAATTAAATAAAAAATTAAATTTTAAAATGACCCTTTCAACATACAAAAACCTCAAATAATAGGATTTTTAGAGAGGAAGATATAGGAATGATTAAATTATATAGAAAAATAAGTATAAATTAAAAAAGTTAAAATAAGAATAAAAGAAGAGATAAATAGAAAGAAAAATATAAAAAGGTAGAAAAAATAGAAAATGAAAATAAAACAATATATACATTTTCCAGGATATAACTTTTCTGCAAGAAAAAACATTAACTCCATTGATCGATTTATATATTTGAAATTAATTGATTAAAATATTATTTTTATATAATTAAAACTTCAAATAAAATTTCTTATATTTACATTTCGTCAAATAAAAAATGAAATAAAATCTAAAGAGAAAATTATATTTGTTAAAAAATCTACCAATTATTAATCTTGTTTAAAACTTATAAAAACAAACATAAATGTAATAGATCATATTAATGTATTTCATATGAATTTTTTTAAATTATAAAATTATTTAAAAATAAAAGTAACTAATTTATGTTTTTAAAAATATTATTCCTATTGTAAAAATTAATTCTTATTTGGAAATTTTGTTTTGATAAATTGAAATAAATTAAAATTTAAAAGATAATTATTTCTTAAATAAAAGAATCTATATAATGAAAATTTTATGACTAGATTGAAAATTATCCTTCTAAAATGATATAAAATGTGAGATAAATGTATCATATACAAGATTTAATTAGAAGATAAAGTCAATAAATTCATCATTGAAGAATGATTTATAACATTGTTTAAAAATATTTTAGAATGAAAAATCATTATATTGATAGATAAAATGCTTAATGTCGCAAGAGAGACTTTCATAATTCAAATTTAATAAATTTAAAATGGACCAAGGTTAGAGGCCAGCTGAAAATATTAGTGAGTTGATATTTTATTGAAAAATCATGAAA
Source organism: Viscum album (assembly GCA_963277665.1). Taxonomy (NCBI): domain Eukaryota; kingdom Viridiplantae; phylum Streptophyta; class Magnoliopsida; order Santalales; family Viscaceae; genus Viscum; species Viscum album. The sequence goes on along the minus strand of OY728135.1, from coordinate 174,774,942 downwards.
TAAGATCTACACTTTATGGAAGTGATCTCTTGTAAAATAATTTATCTCGTTAATGTACTTAGTAAGAGAGTGGTGGATATGAGTTTTAGTGATATTGATCAAAATATTATTATCACGCTTTATAGGGATATGATCAAATGTAATCCTAAATCCCCTGAGAGTTTGTTTCATCCATGATATTTTTTTGAGACCACTCTTGGTTACTATATATTCTTTTTTTATCTATAGAAAGGGAAACTGATTTTTTCTTCTTAATAATCAATGATATGATGGATTTTCATAGAATATAGAAAAATATAGTTTAATTTATTCCAATCTAATTGGAATCCTCCTAAATAATTATCATAAATATTATTTAATTAAAAATTAGTTCCTTTTGGATAAAACAAGTCAAGATTCTAATAACATCCCAAAAAATGAAAAATTTATTTGAAAAATGGAAAATTATATTCCTTTAGATTTTATTAAAAATGATCAAAGTGATAAACACTGAACATGATATCATGTCTTTCATAGTAAGGTAATTTGTTCTATTATTCATAACTCTATAAAAAATCAACTATTTGATGATCATTATCATAGATTTAACATAACATTTATACTCATGGGTGTGTTATTTTCCATAGCATGATCCATTCAAAATCAAACTAATATTTAATTGGTGGGGTATCCTTGATTTAAAAAGATACTATCATTTCATCGATAAATTTGATAACCAACAATGAATTTAAATTTAACCATAATTCTCATTTAAATTTCATTTTTCATTAAATCATAAAATTAAAAATAACTATTTTCATTCGTAAATATAAAAATAACATCGTTAACAAAAATATGTGCAAGTAACAACTATTTTGATTTAATTTTTGTAAGAGGGTTGAATCACCTTTTCCTGTTTTAAAACTATTTCATAGAATATAATGTGAAATAATTTTATACCAATCCTAGTGGGGATTTTCTAAACCAATAATATATTTGGAGAGTTAGAAAATAGAATTTTGAAAACAAATATATTTCAAAACATGGTGGACATTCCAAAAAAACATTTTTATTTATAAAATAATATATTTATATATAACATTTTACAACAATTTTATAGACTATAAAAATAAGATAAGGGGAGAATTACAATAATATATAATGGATTCTAACCTCTTGATAGATGAAAATGTCTGACCATAGTCAATTCCTTCTTCTGGATTTTAACATTTAGTAATTAAATGTACTTTATATCAATTAATATTACTAAACTAGTATAGAACGTTTTTCAAAAACCCCATTTAGATACTATAATGATTTGGTCACATGGTCATTCCATGAGATTCCGTACATCATTTTGAGTGAATTTATTTAGTTCCACCTTCATAGTTTGTATATAGTTTTAATTTTTAATACCATTAATAATATTTTAGGGTTAAATCTGAGAGACATATAGACTATGCACATCCTCATTTATGACTGATCTAAGTGTATGATTTCTCAATTTTAAATCTCCAATGAAATTTTCACGTTAGTCTTTATATTTTTAGAATGCATTAGGAAAATAATTTCAAGGATATTCTTATACATCATCAAACTCTTTAGTTCATAAAGGTTGTTATATAAAATTATTTTCAAAAACAAATTGTGAAGAATGTTTTGGAAAGCATTACTAAAAAAAATTATATCTTTTTCATTCCACTATTTTAGTAATTTTTTAAGGCATGTCCTACCTTTCATTATTTGGGGTACTCAAGAACTATACCTTTATGAAATTTGGAAATAAATATATAAATATATTCATTGGTGTTTGAATTAATATATTTATAATAAAAAAAGTTATAAAGATGAAATATATTTTTTATTAAGAAAATTTTCATATAGGGATTTTTAAGAAAATGGATTTTTAGAATTTTATTAAAGATATGAAATAAAGTATTCAAGTCCTCCATGAAAAAAATATATTTTATAATAGAAAATTAATATAAATATGTTTGAATAAATTAATGGATTATTTAAATTTTCCTCTATATATTTATTTTTTTAGTGGATTGAGTTGTAGAGGAATAATTATTATATCCATCAGAAGAACACAAATCATTAAATTAATTATTTTATATTTTTCATCAATGATCACTATGAATTGATTTAATTTTTAATACTTTTTTTCTTTGATACTTTTATATAAAACATGTTAAATATAATTCCATATTAATATTTATAATATAAGAAATATTCCCATGTTCATAATGTAATGTTGAAGTCAATAGATGGATTGTAGAATTTTCCTCCTAATAATCCCATTTAAGAAGTATCAAATGGGTCAAGGTGGACTAATTCAAGAGATTTTGTGATGGAAATTATTTTTTTATATTTAAAATGGAATTTCTATTACTTACCATATTTTAATATTGACAAAACCATTCCATACTTGAAAATAAATTTAATATGATATTATAATAGTTCATAATATGTGATCTTGACAAGGGATTTAGTACTATAATAACCATGGTGTTTATTCTAAATCCTTGAATCACTGACTGGTGTACTCAAATATTAAATATTTTTTTGAGTAAGTAATTTTAAATTTATTTTATAATAATTTCAATGTTTCACTTGGTAAATAAAATATTTAATTTTTAGTTGAACACTATACAAAAATAATATTTTAGAGTCATTTGAAATCCATTATCACAATATTGAATAATACCTAGTGAATTTTTCTTCAAAACTTTTACAAATAATATTTATAAAGTTTGAGTTATAGAAACTTATTAAACCTTCACTAACAATCTTATGCCTATATTTATCTCTAAAAGTGTTGTTACCTCCCTATATCTTATGAATTTGATTGAAATTGGAGATGTAACCACACATGAACCTTGAGAAACCACTATGTATTTACCATAATATTTCTTGGGTTTAAATTGGTAGACACCATTACTATAAAATTCAATAATTAATGAGTTTGTTACCCACACAAACATTTCCATGATAATTATTTATAATAAATATATTATTCTCCATGTTTTCCTTTAATTTATTTTTCTTTATAAAATAAGGATTGACATTTGTATCCCATATCATGTGTTCTTGAAGTCACATTCATATGTTAGAGAAGTGCTTATTTTTCACTAATTAAATATCTTATGCTGTAATAAATCATTAACAAAAGTATTATTTGATTGATTTTTTGAAGTGATTTCATTATTTGATAAACAAATGTTTACCATGAAATATTCTATTATATTAAGAGACTAAATTTTTATTTTGATTTTATTCACCTTGGATGAATTTGGAAAGAGAATTTTTGGGGAATTTAATATTAAATATTAGACTATCGATATCCAGTTGATTCATTTTTTTCATGGAGGGATATTATTTTTCTATGAGGAGAAGATCATTTTCTTTTTTATAATTCTCTTTTATTGTTACAAAATGATTATATTTATTTTTTTGTAGTTTATAAATTTAGTAATGACAAATAAATAAATTTTAGAGTTTATTGTGAAAACATTTTTGATCTTCATAATTTAAGTGACTAGATAATAATGAATAAGAATACATAGGAGAAGAGTTAGGATAATAAGAATTTGTGGAGGAAATAGGAATATGCATACTAACCTTGATGTATTCATCAATGTGTTTTATAAATATATTTAGGTTAGAGTCTCTTCAATTTAATAATGAAGTTGAATTCATAGAGTCATAACATAAAACCCATGTTATGACATTGATGGAAGTTTTACCTTGCTTCTTTTAATTGAGATTATTGTTTTTTATATGTGAACATTCTTTTCTACACTCGTAGAACATAATATATGGTCCCACATTTTAATTTTCCTTTTTGGATCACTTGTGGATGTTCTTATTTTGGATGTTTTTATACATTTTCATGGTATTTTCTTCATTGTCTAGAACATAGCCTCTTGTTAGCTCATATTTGGTAGATTTGAAAGTGATTGTTGTATTGTATTATTTTTCTTCATTTGTTTCAATTTTAAATTTTGGTTTCATCATGAATTAATTTGTCATAAAGGAGAGGATGGTTTGCTTAACCACCATAATTTAAACATCATTATCTTCTTGAATGGTTGTGACATTGGGATACAAGGAGATAGGTAAAACCCATATGATTTTCATTATGATTGTTTCTATATATAATTCATCATTGAGGGACTTTATACCATTACATATGTAATTAAATTTCATTTAAATTATTATAGTAAATTCCATAGAATGAACAATTAAGCATTCCAAATATTTACATTATGTACCCAATTAGTGTCCTTCACATTATTAATGCAACTATGCATGACTTTTAATAATATCAAAATTTAAAAAGTAGTTTTTCAAGAAGAATCAAGATTTAATTAATTTATACCAATGCTACAATGCATGAAATTTATATCTTCATTAATAATTTCAAGATTACTCACATATTTGGGAGTCTATTTTTCATAATATTATTTTGTGAGAACATGATCTTGAATTACCATATTCCATACATGATAAAAACCCAACCAAGGAATGTTGGAATTCAATTTTTTCAATAGGAGTAGTTGGTTCCATTAAAATGGGACTATGTGAGTTTGAATTAGATGCCATTATAGAAGTATCATTGTTATTAGAGATGATTTGGAAAATAAAATTTAAATTTATTATTTAAAATAAGATATTTTTGATAAAAACACAAAGCACTCATTCGATATCAATTATTGGTTTAATATTATTTCTAGGGGGTGGGTAAATTCCCCTTCTAAAATTTAAAATACAATAAAAGGTAAATTACAAAATTAAATTATTTATAAATAATAATGAAATAAATATATTAAGATTTATTAGATAAATTTTATTCGAGTTTATAAAAAATGGTAATGTAAAATATTCAAAATAATGATTAATCAAAATTTATACAAGTATGTGAATTGAAGTTAAATGATGAAATGAGGGAATTGTAAATAAAAGACAAAAAACAATTTATAGGGAGTTCATAATTAGCCGTATGTGAGCCCCATCATCTCCAAACCTCATATAATAGGTTTATAGTATACTTACCCTGATCAATGTGGTAACCAATAAATCAATCCATCATAATTTTTGTTTGTGAGAACCCTCCTGAGCTTTATTGGTAGCCAATAAACATTCCCTCACTTTTGAGAAGTTAGAATAGTTTGTGAATAGGATTCCTAGGAGAAAGATTTTATATTGAAAAACTCATTACAAGCCTCTCACAAACATCCTTGGATGGATTTTTTGAATGGGGGATGATATATTTAATAGGAATGTTCTTTGGTTTGAGTGAAATTAGATCTTTGGATGACACATTGAAATAATTTTTATTTATAGAACTTCAACGTCAATTCCAAAATTGAGTGAATTGATGGGTGTATGCAGTTTCAAGGTAAGGTTCCATATTTTTATGGAAGTCCTTTTAAAGTGTCCAATATTTATGGGAAACTTCTATAACTTTCCATGAGTCATAAATCCCCCAAACACTACTATTATGGTATTCTTGCCATAATAAATTATTTACCAAAACTCCATCTATGAAACCAACAAAAACCATATATCAACCACTAGGTGGTAATCGGTATTATTGGAAATTGCAGCTATTGGATTTCATAAACTGGATAGTTGATCCTATCCCATGGAATAATGTGGGTCCTTTTCAGTACGTAAACTTCTTCCACAATGTAACCTTCTAGTTAGTTCACCACACAATAATGCCCATGTTTTCTTCACATGCACACCTTCATGAGGTACATCTTGAGATTCATTGTATGACCATTGATGGTTCTTTAAACATGTTATAAAGGTCATGAATTGTGAAACCCATCATGAAAAATCATTCAAAAAGAAATCAGAATCATTAAGATCATTGAAATTCAACTAAATTTTATTTAATAAAAATGCTAAAACATAATAAAATATTTAATGGTAGAAACATATTTTTGTGATTATGATCATGAAAACAATATGATATGGATAGATATAGAACCTTAAATAACTATATTGAAAATAATAATAACCATTACATGGGTATGAGGACATACACATGAACTTAATATAGATTCTTAGATATCCATGTTATCTTTATGTGTCGATCAGGTTTCCTTTATGGTGGTACTGAAATTATTAAATGACTTGTACATAGTGTTATGTATTTTCAAATGACCTTTATGAAAGATTAATATCATTGTATTTACAATTAAATATGAATTAAAAACTCCAATTGATGGTTATAATTATTTTTAAAATACTATGAAGTAGTTGTATTGAAATCATAGAATACTTCAATAACCATTAAGTATATTTTAGATCATTTCCCATCTATCTTAGAATAGAATGATGGAATACACCACACATTTTATTATTATTTTATATTTATAAACATTATAAATATATATTAGTTCTTATTATAAAAAAACATTGATGGATCTTCATGAAAATGTGTTCATTATAGATATATAATTATTTTCCAACATAAATTAAATTCTCCATAGAAATTCTCCACCCAATAATTTATTTTACATTAAATAATTTATAATTATCTCAAAAACATCCATTTCAAATAAATATTCCATTAAAATTTGTAATTAACAATGATAAGAATCTAAAAAGTAACATAACATATTCATAGATGTGTTATTATGGTGCGTGTTCACCAAATAATTATGACAAAAATATTTTATTCTTTTTATTCCCCCTTATGAATGGTTTCAATAATTAACACTCTAAAATTAGTTTCATTATTTAACATTATATGATATTCCTTGACATCAATCTGCATATGTACCTAATGTTTATTGATAATAAATTCAACACACACAATGTGGGAATAATATCACCCCTATTTATTTATTATCAATAGCATCTAAAACTTGTCATGTCAATATGTGAAAACCATTTGAATATAATCACATTATTTCTCTCCTCTTTACAGTCCTCTCAAATTTTTTTATAACCAATAAATTTTTCATTTCTCCCACCCTTATAGAAAAATAATAATTTGTAATGAGATAAATGGTATCATTTTATAATTAAGAAATCATTCATAAAATAATACACTCTATGGATATGTTATACAACCTGAGTGTAGAAAACAAGAGGGTCTAATTTGGAAAAAAATATTGTATTATAAAAATAATATGATACTATCTAAATTAAAACTACACAGAAACTATATTCAAGGGTTATCCAAATATTTTCTATATTTGGAATGTGATTTAAAGTAATTAGGAAAAAATATTCAATTGAAATTTAAACTTATTTAAATAATTTTAATACACATATTATAACATTTAAACTTACAAAATTACAATATCCATGGAACATATTCAACCTATCCTTTTTATGTCATTTATTGAAATTAATTACTCCACTATAATATTAAAATATGATTTTAGATACTAAGGATACGATATTAAGAAGTCATTACATAATCAATGAAACCACATTCAATAACATTATAAAATATTATGATTTTCATCAATGTAAAATTCATGGAAATTCATTATTCATCACTTTCCCCCCTTAGGAAATCACTCCATTAAATCTTAATAATGGTATACCTCCTTATTGGATAATTTACCTGATATTCCATGCTAATAATACAAATAAATAGATATTTTAATGTAGATTTCTAGATTTTAAAATGTCATCATCTTCCTCATGAATGATATCTTAATTATATTTACTTTTGAACACTATTGGATAAGTCAATCAATGGTAGTTTATTCTTATTCGTTTTTGTATACCTCCTGATATCCAAATATACTCATCATCTATATCTCCTAACATCGTTCCTGACCTTCAATTAATAACTTGTTAAGGGGAAAATTAAATATAATAGGGAGTAACATGGATCTTCATTCTTATAAATCTAAACATTAAATTTTGGTTGATTTTATCAACCATGTTTCTTCACTCTTCTGACCAACACATCTGTTTTTCAAAATAAAATTGGGAATTATATAATTATATATCACTTCAATAATATTATTTGTGATACTCATATTTCATTTATCCCTTAGTTTGAATTCATTATCTAATGTAATCAATATTCCTTTTTTTCTCCTTATGTTTACAATGTTTTCAAATGTCATTTAGATGTATATCCATATTTTTTTCATCTCTTACACAAATTTTCATCACATGGAATACATCAATCCTCTTTAGCACTATATTTTTATTGTGGTTCATATATTTTCCACTCTATTTCAAAATAATCATGCTAAATAACTAAGAAATTATTTTTTATGGTGGAGGATTCTTTAGAGTTTCCACATAGAAACATATTAAGTTTTTTATTCAAATAACTTTCATTACATGTAACATCACCCTCAAAATAATTCTTCCCCTTAACTAGAGGTTCCTATAAAAAACATGACTTCTTGGATTAAACCCAAAATATAATATTTTTTCCAAATAAATAATGAAAAAATAATTTTTATACAGATATTGATCTACTTTTATATACTACATGTCTCCATATATTTAAGAAATATATATTTTTTTCATTCTTCTGAGAAATTTGACCTCTTTTTTGGAAACAACATATAGTCCATATTCTGTCTACAATAGATATGGTGGTATTATTTTCCCATTTTTTTCCCATCCATTGTTTATATATTTTACTTTTAAAACAATACTACACATGAAAAAATTACTTGTTAAAATCATTAGAAATGGGTATGGGTGGTACCTTCTCGATTTGGGCTTCCTGAGTATGATCTACAGGTGATTCTGTGGTCATGTATACATAGAAATGTTTAGTTTTGATAGAATTAACCCAAAGTAAACAATAAATGGAATCAAATACATTATCATTCAATTTCAAAAACATCTATTGAGTGGTACTTTGGACAGTAACATAAATATTTAATTAAATACACATATTAATGAGAATGTGTCTCTCATTTTCAACATCTATCAAACTATATCCACACTCCTTGTGGATTGTTATAACATTATCATCATTTATGTTGATATTTTATTATAATAATACTTATGTATCTAGATTCTGATTGGTTTGACATCAAATTTGTAAATATTTAAATTAGTTCTATAACATATATCTACCACCAAATCTTAGATTATATCTTCTAGAGACTTTGTGATTTCATCCTTTTTGTGAACACTTTTGATCCATATAACTAAACAATTGTACATATCATTCAATGAAAAAAAATTCTTAAATGACATTAACAAATTTATATAGATCGATAATCATTTGAAACTTATTTTTAAAATAATTATTAATTGATTCATATTCTACCTCATAAAAAGTGATCTCATCCAAAACGCCTTCAAAAATTCAATATTTAATAGTGATTTTTTTCTTGGAAATCCATGAATCTTATCCCTTAGTGATTCAACTAAAATAAGTTGTGACATGTAGTTTACCGGACCTTTATGGTCAATTATTTTTCAGAATCCACTGTTTGGGGTGTTCTAGGAGGAAATGGTGGCTCATTTCAAGAGTTTTCAAAATTTCATGTTTTCTAATTATGGGTCATTCATTAATGTGTCATGTTAGTAGGTGGCATTGGTAGCTCACATAAATTTCTCACATCATTAGATCGCATCAATAGATCACCTCGGTAGCTCATGTTAGTAGTTCAACATTGGTGACTTTGGGTGTTGGTGACTCAAGAAATCAGTGACTCAGGGAATCCATAGGTCAAGGCATCGGTAGGTAGACGAATCTATAGGTAGGTCATGAGTTAGTGGAATCAGTGAGTTGTTTTGGTGGCTCACTATTAGTGGTTCATCCATCGATGAGTCAGAGTCGATGACTTGTGTTGGTGAATCACCCACTAGTGAGTCATTTTCATTTTTTCACATTTTTTTAGTTTTCCCATATTATGTTTTATTTGACATAAATCATGTTTAAAATCATATTTGAGCATTTATAATGGAATTTCATGGGATATTAATTATATCATTAACATATGAATGATCTGGGAACATTGAAATATTTAAACTGTATATTCTTGATCATGATTCGATTTTAATGTCCCTGGAACTATTTCCTTCCATTGATATAGGATCTAGATTTTTCTAAATCTGGTATCATCTCTTATCTTTTCTCATGGTTCATAGAGAACCTTTCTTCCCTAAAGATTTGTGTGCTTGTACTGTAGGAGTCTGTTCGTTTTTCACCTAGATTATTTCATATTGTTCGTGCGACCACCTATTTTGGTGCAAGAAGGAAGAATTTTTCATCATCTATTTCTCCATGATAGGATTTTTCCATCATCTATATTTCTCTTGTACATCATGAAGTATGGGAATACTCATGTACCCTTTTTAATTCTATTGAAAAAAAATTAATAAAGTCAATAATAAGTAATAAAGTATGGATGAGGAGATGATGATGATGCTTTTATTGTTTTAAATGTTATCTCTGATCTATATTGTGAATTATATGGTTTTTGTTCTTCTAAAAATCATTTTTTTTAGTTGTCTCTGTTTTTACACATGTATGATTTGTGATTAACTATTGTAAGAATTGGAATCTAGTTAATCATGTATATTCGGTTAAATAAATGGATTCTAAAAGATCGAACTTGTTATATGATAACCATTGTTTTATCAAGTGGAATTAAATCACGAGTGTTTGCTAAATCCAAATAAACCATCCCTTATTAGTGTGGTTATGTGCTTTGTGTGGTATTGTTCAGACTTCAATCTATTCTAGTAGTGTGGTGTTGTTGCTGGGAGTGTGGTTTTGTGTATGCAGTACTATAGTCTGTGTGATGGTATCTCAGGCTGAGAGAATGGTTGATTGCGGAATTGATGAACTTGTTACGCATTGGGATTGCATATTGGTAGTGGTTAGGAAGAGGGGTTGTGGTACTGGGTTGTGTCATATTCATGTCTATGGGTTTGTTGGGTGTGATGTTGTTATTAAATGGGGTTGTCAAGTGGTGTTTTTATGAGGTGTGTTGGGGGCTTACTTGTTGAGAGGATGGGCAGGGCATCATGTCATTGAAGAATGATGTTGTAAGTTTCAAATTGTTCACCTATGTTCTCAGGATTGACATTCTATTATACCTTGAATGGTTGTTATATGGAGAGGAAAAGTGAACTGGGTTATTTGGTAGTGTTTTTTGTTAAGTGATGTATTTGGTGTATCCTTTACATCAGAGAATAATTTCTTGTTTTATGCTTGTTAGTTTCCCAGGTAGGGATAGAATAACTAGAAAGTTTTTAAGAGTGTCGTAGTTATTAATTGTTAAATATGGAAGTGACTATCATTCGTAATGATTCGTGCATGTAGGGTTGGTATAAATTGAATTTTTTGTGTGGTCTAGTTGTTATTTTGAAGACCCATAGAATATTATCAGTGTTTCATACCTTTATATATATATATATATGTAGTTCCTTGTGATTTATATATGCACCCCACCTGAGTTGACAATTACATTTTGAACAGATCCATTATTATGGGAGAGGGTGTCATTTTCCAAAATCTTAGTGGGTGGATGGATGGATGGTTATTGGATCCCCTCCCGTCCCTCTTCTAAGCATAGGTATCCCTAGACACTTCGAGAGGGTTGTGGTTTTGTAGTGAGGTCTAGGTTTTTGTGGGAGAGTTGTGCTTCCCAATTGTATTTGAGATGAGTTTTGTGGTGATTCCCTAGTGTCTTCAGGATGGGGCTGTGTCTTTTAAAATAGGTGTTTGTGGGATAGATGCGATTTATTATGCGGCCCAGGTGTGTATGGGTAGGTTGTGACAGTGGGGCTTGTTGAAGATCATGGTAGTGTTAGGACGTTTGCTGTTCAGGATGAGCAGTTAACCATTGGGAAGTGGTGAGGGGTACCCAATATCGATGTGATTACTACATTACATTACATGACTAGGATTATTTGGTGAGTGTGCCTTGTTGAGGTTGGGTTGGATATTATAAATTATTTAGGTTCTTTTGAGTTTATTTTTTTCTCATAGGGTCATTAATATGATTCTCCCATATATGAACGGGTGACATTGTGTTTCTCTACTAAGTATACTTGTATGCTCACCCTATGTATATAAAACTATTTTTAGGTTTCTAGGGATATTACATGGTCTATGATGGAACTTACTAGATCATACTTTGGGGATGGTTGTTGTGTTGCTACTTGGTTTTAATTTTGTACTTTGTTTTTTTCTTTTATTTCAAATATTTTATCAATAAACAAGCATATGGGATGGATTTTTGATTAATTATATATATGTTTCTTGGAGTTGTTTTTGGTTGATATATCTTACACCCCGATCATGGATACTATTATAGGGTAATGCCTCCCATTTTTTGTGATATTTCGATAACCTTGGTGTTGTTTGCAACCTCAAGGCCTATGGGTGGCGGGACTCAGGGTCATTATCTCTCCTTCCTCGTTGGGAAGTAAGGTATCAACTACTTGTTATCCCTTACCTCATCTTGAAGAAGGCTAGTTGGGATATAGTGGTATCAGAGGTGATGGTAGAGAGATAGTGTGGAGTTTAAAGTTAGGAAAAGTGAGGATTTCGTGGTTTGGTAGGGAAATAGTGTTAGGTGATCATGGTGCCTGACATAGGCCAGGGATGATCAGTTAGGACATAGGATTTTAGGCCCCCATGTGATTTGATGCAAGGACTCCGAGCTTACTGAACGACCAAGTGAGACTACACAGAATGCAGTGTAGGGTCCCTAGGAAAGGTACAAGCATCATGATGACTTTTTTTATTGTTATTATTATGATTTTCTAGGAATTTTTTTTAAAATAATGAGTTAAAATAAATCCTAAATAAATTACATACCACTCGGGCTTTGGAATTCCTTTTTTACCCTTTATCTATGACACTTAGTCATCATCCACGAGTGGCTCAGGCTATAGAGTCTTAGCAGGCTAATCCGACTAATCAACGAAGGATTGATCTATAGGAGGATGACAATAAATAGGTGAAGTATCTTAATTCATTCCAAAGGTAGACACTTGGAAATTACAAGGGATGTGTCTCGAATAGAGAGACTAAGATTTGGCTTGAGGAGCTGGTCATCACTTTCTGCATGATCCAGGCTCTGACAGAGTACTAGGTTCCCCTAGTAATGATGCATATGAGGGGATAATCACATTAGTGGTGGATTATTTACCTTAGGGAGAGTTATAATACCAATTTTTCATTGTCTTCCATTGATAAATAGTTTAGTGAATAATTCCATTCATCCACGATGACGAATAAGAAGAGGTAGGAGCTACTCTCCCTCTAGTCGGGGTGCATTTTGGTGATGGAATTGGGGATCAATTTCAAAAATTATCCACTAGTTTTCTTTGGATATCTTTCCAGATGAGGTTTCTTGGGATAGACACTTATATTAGGCCATTCGTGCTTCTCTTCAGTATGTTTCTACTCCCCTCACTCTATCAGAATACCTAGAGGTTCATAAGAACGATGGGGTAGTATAAAGGATTAAATCGCAAAGATTATTACCATGAGAGGGGATCTAACAATGTTATATAAATGGTAATTCTATTAGTAGTAAGTCTCGGATGTTAGGATATTCCAAGTTTCGATCAACGGGGGACTGACCCCAGCCGTTTCAGTTTCGACCTTCGGTTCCTCATTCTTTTCCAATAGGATTGGGACCTAGGTGTTTCTATTATGGAGGTTATAGGTACCTTTAGAATTAGTAATGAGTTCAAGCACAGTATGGTGGAGGTGGTTAGGTTCAATGCCCACCACATCAGCAGTTGTCGTCCAAGACGTTTTAGCAGTAGGTATAGTGGGATCCTACTCCACCAAGGGGAGATGGAGCAGGCAGAGGCCGATCTCAGGGAATTCCGTAGGACATCAAACCAGCCATGGTTAGGGAAGTGGTTGGAAGCATAGAGACATATGATATATGCATGGTCAGTTTCATGCCAATGGGTCATTATTTCTAGTATGGAAAAAATCATTTGGCGTATGATCAGTTTGTTCAGTGCTCTTGTTTTCACCTTGTTTGATTTAAGAGCATTGGACTCCTTTGTTGCACGTGGTCTAGCCCATGATCTAGGACTATAAATAGATATTAATTTTGTTCCCTTGGTGTTGGGAACACCAGTAGTAAATCAGACCATCTTGTTTGATGTTTTCTATGGATGTAGACTGATGTTGGGGCTGCATCAGTCTAGTGGGGATCATTTTCCACTACCGATGTAGCCATACAATGTTATCTTTTGCATCAACTAGTTGTACATTGTACATGATGTCAACGACTGCTTCAAGATAAGAGTCGTGTTTTCAAACATGGGTGGAAAGCATGTATCTCTCTTTAGTGAGTGGATTTTTCATATGGGAAATCAGCATGTGGAGAATTTCCTTTCCTTGTTGGTTGATCTATTAGTGTAATTCATGGATTCTAAGATGGTGGAAGTATTAGGAGTTGTTAGAGAGTTCTTGGTTGTTTTACCCATTGATTTTGTGACTCTACCCCCTCGATATGACGTTGAGTTTGGGATAGACTTACACCCCGGATCTAGTTCAATGTCAATGGATCCTTATAGGATGGAACCTTAGGAGCTCTAGGAGTTACAGATCCAGATTGACAATCTAATAAAGAAGGGCTTTATCTGACCTAGTGTGTTATTGTGGGGTTCTCCAGCCTTGTTTTTGAAGAAGTTGGATGGTGGTATAAGGATGTTTATAGACTATCAGAGGTTGAATCAGGTAACAATCAAGAATTTTTACCCTCTACCAAGGATATATGATCATTTCAACTAGCTAAGGGGAGAAAGTTGGCTTTCTAAGAAAGATATGTGGTCTGGATATCACCAATTGATGGATAAGGAGATTGACATCCTGAAGATTTCTTTTAGTTTCAGGTATGGGAACGTTTTGTTTTTGGTTATGTCATGCGGTGTTACGAATACACAAGCTATGTTCATAGGTTTTATGAACCCCATATTTCATGAGTTCTTGTACCGGTTCATTTAATTATTCATCAATGACATCCTAATCTACTTTTAGTTAGAGGAAGATCATACAGGGCATTCAAGAACTCTCCTAGAGGCCCTTTTTCCCACCATATCTATGGAAATTTTTCCAAGTATAAGTTTTTTACATCGTAATTCCACTTATTCGGGAATGTCTTGTCTCATTAGGGTGTAATTGTGAACCATTCAAAGGTTTATGAAGTTTTTTTTTGGTCAAAACCAAAGAACCTGGAAAAAGTTCATAGTTTTCTTGATCTGGTAGGCTACTACCAGAGATTCTATGTGATTTATCTCAAGTAGTAGCATTGTTTATGGCTTCAACCACAAAAGGATAACCTTTTATGTGTATTGAGCACTGCCAGGAAGTGTTTAGTTATCAAAAGGGGTTATTTTTTTATTCCCTAGTACTCTATTTGTGAGAGGAATGGGTGATGTTTGAGTCATTTTGGGGTGCTTCCTATCTATGTATGGGGTGTTTTCTTATACAACAATAGAGATTGATCACCTATGGGTATTTAAAGTAACGTCCCCATTAATGTAACTATGCCACCCAAGATATGGTGTTATCAACAGTCATGTTCATGCTAAAATTTTGGTAATATTACCTCATTGGGGAATGCTTTGTGGTCTTCATAAATTACTAGGGATTTAAGTACATCTCTTCCAATAAGATCTAAAATTTTGGTTGTAGATGTGGATGGAGTTTCTCCAGGATTACCATTTTTACATATCTTATACCTCAAGAAAGGAGAATGTTTTGTCTAATTCTTTGAGATCGAAGTCGCTTAAGGATGTGGTTTGGGAATATGTGGACACCTATAGAGTGATAAAGGAGATGTATTCCTTACACATAGATGTAGGAATAGATGGTGAATGGGGATATTTGTTTTAGATGATGCTACATTCAACTCTAAGAAGACAAGTGGAGGTGTCTTAATAGAGAGACTTAGAGGAAGAGTTAATGTTTGATCACATTGGGGATGGTCATGCTCCGGAGGGATGGTCAGAGGATGGTTAGAATCAGGTATTATTCTATGGGGGGTTGTTTAATGCCATGATGATTCATGAGGGAGTCCTCTGTGAGTTTCATAGATCACCCCTAGTGGTACACCCATAAATTTCTAAGATAAATTTTGGAATGAGGGAATAGTTCTTATGGCATGGGATGAAGTGAGAAGTGGCGGGGTTTGTGGAAAATTGTTTTCTGTACCAATAAGTGAAGTCTGAGCATCATGTCCTTAGTTTTTTTTGAATCACATATATGTCCTTGAGTTGAATTAGGATGACAATTCAATGGATTTCATTATAGTATTACCCATATCTCAGGGAGGATGCGATGAAATCTGGGTAGTAGTGGATCGATTGATGAAATCATCTGACAACTTAGTGATCAAGGAGTCGAGCATAGTAGATTCCTTAATGTGGATGTATATGGATGAGGTGGTGAAGTGGAATTGAGTTCCAAGATCCATAATCTTGGATTTAGATACATGTTTTACATCATGAGTCTAGAGGGGATTTCAGTATGCTTTTGGCACTTAGTTACGTGTTGGCATTGTATTCCACCCTCAGCCATATGGGAAAATAGAGACAACAATCTAGACATTGGATATCATGTTGTGAGCATATGCCTTGGATTTTGGTGGGTTTTGGGCACAAAATTTTTACTTGATAAAGTTTCTTACAATAATAGCTATCACTATTCCATTATAATGGCTCCATTTTATGCTTTATATGGAATACCATGGAGTTCACCGTTGTTCTGGAAAAAAGTTGGGGAAAAAAAATTTGGTCCAGATGTGGTGTTGAGTTTTATCGAGAAGGTACAACATGTACGTGAAAGGATAAAGGTAGCACATGACAGTATGTATTTATATTTCAATCTCAGGAGATGTCCCATGGAGTTTGAGGTTGGGTAACACATGTTATTGAAGATTTCCCCTGAACATGGAAAGCAAAGGTTAGGATGTGGGATTAAAATTTGTTCAGGGTTCGTCAGACACTTCGAGGTGTTGGGATGAGTTCGTGAGGTGGCATACCTGTTATCATTTCCATGGCAGTTTAGGAGTATCCATGATGTATTCCATGTCTCCCAACATTGTTGATATCTTCACAATGACTCCCACGTCATTGATTTTGGAGACGTTGATATTGGGGATAACATTACAGTCATGGAGTGACTATTATAGATCCAGGATCATTCTGATAAGGTGATTTGTGGATAGACCATTCCCATTATTCATGTGTTGTGGAGGCATGGTGGCCTAGAAGAGAGTACTTAGGAATGGGAGATGCAGATATATGCCTAGTACCCAGAATTGATTTGAGTTTTTCTTCTGTGTTTTTCTTTGTGATATAGTCTATTAACTTTATTTTTTATAAGATGGTTTTCTTCCTTTTTCTAAATTGTGTGATGAATTCCTAATATTTGAAAATGTGGAGACCTGATTTCTAAGAAATACTCATTAAAGTGGATGTTATTAAACCCATATGGGCGAGTTAGTGCCACCCAAAGTGGATAGTGTCTTGACATGGAGAAAAGAATTTCCCAGATTTGTCTATTTGGGAAGTATCACTTTTGGTTCTATGTGGTGTGTTTTGTGTTTGTTTGGGTTAGAAGATGTGAGATAAGGTTTCCTTGGGTGTTGAGGTCTCACTGCAGCTCTCGAACAACACATGGTGGTTTATCCTTGAGAGATATCATGCGGGGTGGTCGTTTGTACCCCACATTGTTTGGGGTTGAATTTAAATTCATGAGGGTTAGAATTGTTTTAGAGTTATTTCATGTAATGTACTGGACCTTCGTGGTCCACTAAATTTTCAAAACCATGTTTTTTTTTTGTGTTTTGGGAGGCAATAGTGTCATATTTCAAGCGTTTATAAAATATCTTGTTTTCCATCGATGAGTCAAGTGTTGGTGAGTCGGGTCGATAGCTTGCATTGGTAGATCGCATCAGTATCTCACATCGGTATCTTATTGTAGGTGACTCAAGGTGTCTATCACTCAGGGAGTAGGTGACTCGTGGCATTATTTACTCAAGTAATTGTATGTCGAGGTGTCGATAGGTTGAGGCACCGGTAGGTTGAGGCATCAGTAGGTCAAGGTGTCAGTAAGTGAAGGTGTTGGTAGGTCAAGGCATCGATAGGTTGGGCATCAGTGAGTAGCATCGGTGAGTTGAGTTAGTGGTTTAGATTAGTTCTCTCATCTGTTGTTAAGTTAGGCATTGGTGACTCACCCATCTGTGAGTCATTTCCCATTTTTTAATGTTTTCCATGTTTCACCCATCTAATATTTTATTTTACATAAATAGAGTTTAAACTCATTATTGATCATTTCTAAAGGAGTTTCAATTTATATTAATTATATATTTAATATAATAATGATATGGGGACATTGAAATAGTCAAATCATGTAATCTTTATTGTGATCTGACATTAATGGACTTGGAACCATTTAGATCTATTGACATAGGATCTTTCTTTTTCTAAAGATGAGATCATGTATTCTCTTTTATATTGGTGTGCCAAGAACCTTTCTTCCTCAAGGATTCATGTTCTTGTTCTGTAGGATTCTATTCGGTTTTCCACTAGAGTCCTTCCTTCTACTCAAATGAACCCCTTTTTTGCACAAGAAGGAAGAACCATTGATTATATGTTTCTCCATGTAGAGATTTTTCATTCGTCTTTATTTCTCTTGTACATCATGTGTGATGGTCATACTCATGTGCCCTTGGGAATGTAGTTGAAACCCAATTTAATAAATGCAAGACATGGATGATGATGATGATGATGCTTGTGTTGTTTTATTTGTTCTATTTGATCTCTATTATGATTTTTTTGGGTTGTATTATTATGAAAATCATGGCCATTGGTGGCCTATTTTTGCGAACCTGTATGATTTGTGAATCACTACTATAAAAATTAAAATCTATTTAATCGCATATATTTAGTTAAATAAATGGATTCCCCTATATCAAAAAATTTCTACGAAAACCCATGTTTTATCAAGTGTAATTAATGCATGAGTGTTTTCTAAATCCAAATAAACCTTTACTTGTTGGTGTGGATGTGTGATGTGTGTGATTCTGTATGCCTTGTGTCTTTGCTGGTAGTGTGGTATTGTGGTTGGGAGTTTAGTTGTGTGTGTGGGGAAGAATGGGTGGTGTGATGGTTTCTTAGGATGATAGATTGATTGCTTGTTGAATTGATTAACTTGTAACATAGTGGGACTATGTCTGAGCAGCGGTTTGGAAGTGGGGTTGTAGGAAAGGGTTGTGTCATGTTTATGTTTATGGTTGTACTGGGCATGGTTTTTTTCTTCCACATGGCTACTGAGTGGAGTTTTTATTAGGTGGGTTTGGGGTTTACTTGTTGATAGGATGGACAGGGTGGTATAATGTTAAAGAATTATGTTGGCCGTGTCAAAAGTTTCACCTGTTTTTTGGGGTTGGTGTTCTATTTTGCCTCTAATGTGTGTTAAATGGAGAGTAAAATAGATATGTGGTTTTTGTTTGTGATTTTCGTTTTTTGGTATGTTTTGTGGATCCTTTCATTCTGAGAAAGGTTGTTGGGGTTATGCTATTTAGTTTCTTGGGTAGGGATTTAATAATTAGTAAATTATTAATATCGTCAAAGTGAATAAATGTTAATTATGTAAGTGACCTTTATTTGTTTTGATACGTACATGTAGGGTTGACAATAAGGGAATTTCTGGTTTGGGATGGTTTTGATTTTGAAAACCCATAGAATGGGTGGAATATTTGGTACATATATATATACATGTAGTTACTTGTGATTTCTATACGTACCCCTCCCATGTTGAGCATTATGTGTCAAACACACCCATTATTATGGGGGAGGGTGTCCATAATCAATATCCCAGTGGGAGGATGGATGGATTATTATTGTAACTTCCTTAATCCCTTTTCTAAGAATTTGTCTCCCTATACGCTTTGGGTTGGTTGTGGTGTGGTAGTGAGGCCCATTCGTCTGTGGGGGAGTTGTGCCTCCGAGGTGTCTTTTAGATGAGTTGTGTAGTGATTCCAAAGTGTCTTTAGGATGGGTTTGGGGCTTGTGAAGCATGTTTTTTTGGTGATATGTAATGTGGTATGTGGACTTTGTGTGTGTGGTAAGGTTTTGAATATAGGTCTTGTGGAAGAGCGTGGTAGTGTTAGGAAGTTCGCTATTAGGGATGAGCAGGTAACCAGTGGGATGTGGGGTGGGGTACCAAAATATCTATGTATGTAGTAATTTACATTACATGACTTGAATTATTTGGTTATTGTTCCTTGTTTAGGTTTGGGTGGATAATTTACATTATTAGGTGCTTTTGAGTTTATTTTGTTTTCTCACATGGGAATTAATATGCTTCTCCCACATGTGCATGGGTGACTTTGGTTTCTCCCTACATAGTATACTTGTATGCTCACCCTACATATATAAAACTAGTTTCATGTTTCTATGGAGATTATGCAGACCATTCTAGACCTTACTAGCTTAAACATTGGGGATGATTGTTGTGTCATTGTATAGTTTTATGTTGGTACTTACATTAGAGTTTTGTTTTTAATCTCATAGTTTTACTTTAAACATGCATGTTGGATGGATTTTAGTTTCTTTGTATATATGTATCTTGGAGTTTTTTGGGGTTGGTAAATTTTATATTCTGATCTTGGTTACTATTAAAAGGTAATCCCCCCCCCATTTTTGTGTCATTTTTTTACCCTTTGTGTCGGTTTCCACCCCAGGGCCTATTGGAGGTCAGACTCAAGGGGTTATTATCTCTCTTCATCTTGGGGAAGGAATGTCTCAACATATTTTTATCCCTTCTTTCATATTAAAGAATGTGGGACATGACATGACATGAAATCACTCCCTGTAGTGCATCGATTTTCTTTATTATAATTTGAATAAGAATTAACTCTAACATCATGATCATTTTATAGCCTCATATCAAGAGGTAAAAAACTTATACATATACTTGGTGGTAGACTAAACCACCAGTATTTATCCATAAAAGACAAATCTATCTTATTATTTATATAACAAGGTTTTTTGATATCTTATTATATTTATTTTTAACTTTTAACAGAGTCTTGATAGAAACTAAATTCATAATGGTTGAAAATGAATCATCTACAAAATTGTTCTTCATTGTAAATTCAAAAGGTGATATCAGTATCCCCAAAAGTGAAGAAATTAAAAATATATAATCCAATCTCATTTGAACCAAAATATAATAGTAATTGAGGGGATTGGTTTGGATAAACTCAACATGGAGGGGGTGTATTAGTTTTGTTTTCATTTATTCCAATATATACATATTATCTATTTTATATTTACATAAATTACATATTAAGAATAATTATTATATTCATATATATTCTAAAATTTCTTCCTTTTTATTAGGAAACCAACAAAACACACAGATATGGGGCATAAAAAGTAACATGGTATACCTTTAAAAATGAATGTATAGTCATTAGTGTGAATCTATAGAAACTATGTTCATATAATTTATAAGTAAAACCCTAGGAATTACTATGTGTAGGGAAAATCCTTAGATCATTCCTTTTCCCATATCCAGAATTAATTTTACTTTATACCAGATGTTTTTTTATAAAAAAATATAATTTTATGATTAAAATAAAAACTAGAGAGTATATCTCTACTAGAGATATATTTAGTTAATTATTATGATTCCTATACCATCTTATTTTCCCTTACATATACAAAAACTTGTTAATAATTTTTTATTATTGAAATCTGTGGTGAATAATTATAATTATTCTCTTTCTGTAGACACAATAGTTCAACAAAACTATTCTACATATTCACTTCATCAATTATATAACTTCATAATTTTCTTTTCCACTTATCTTGCTATAGTTGTAGGATACATCCTCATTTTGTGACAACTGGACTACACATTCCTCATGTTTTCTTCATCCTTTTCTTTACAAAAAATGGTATTCATTTATTTTTCTCCAATTTATCGTCTACATCAATGCATAAAAATACTCAATATATCTACCTCTATTCCTTCTCTTCGAATCTCAAAATTTATCAGACAAGTTATGTGGGAAATATTATTCTATTAAATATTCATGAATTTTCCTTCATAATATAGAATCGCATCTGGATAAAACACTTTAACAGTATTCAACCTATAATATATACATCTCCATATAATTTTAGGCTATATAATTTATTTCTTATTCAGTTCCATTCACTAAATCTTATAAATCCTTGATTTGAATTGAATTATTTTTAGTAATTAAAATCCTCCCACCTTTTATTATTTTCATTCATGTAATCATTGTATTCCATGTTAACATATTGATTTTTATTAATCAAATATTACATTATTTCAAATAACAATTAATAGCATCCTTTACTTTTTGGAACAACTAGATGATTAGATATAGAAACTATCAACATTAACTGCGTGAAAGCTATCATAGTTTCCTCATCCATCCATCAAACATTTATCACCTTCATCTTTGTGCATGATAATATACATGAATTTAATCAAAACATAAATATATATATATATTTATTTATGAATTCAAGAACCAAATGTGATCATGAGAACATTCACATTGAAAATATACCTATGAATTCTTTTTTTTTCCTTTAACATCATTAGATCTTCTTAATTTCTAATAAAATGCTCAGGGTTATTATTTTCCTTTAAGAATGACCCTCGTGGAATCATTTGAATAAAATATTAACTGCATCATTTTTATAAAATCATTAGATGTAGTAAACCTTATAAAATTATAATAATACCCTTTTTAATCCCTTTATAACCCATATATAGTTCCTAGAATACCCATATGAAACATCTAGTTATCGTTATATTATAGCTAACCCTTTAGATAGACTTCAATATTTTAATTATGAACATTATGAAGCTGTTTATTAACCTTATAGAAATTTTGATTTAGGACATTATAGTTATGTATTTCTTTAGGATGACCTTTATGCAAGTAGTTATTAAATTTACCCAACCAATGGATATTAATTACACATGTGTTCGATTACTTTTTATATAGGAAACTAGATTTATATGATACCCTTACATAGTGAGTAATTGCTCATTCATATCCAGATACCTTTACATTATAGATAAAAGGTCATTTACATCATTTTTTAGAACTCAGATAAGCCTTTGAACAAGTAGGATAACAACTAAATTTCTTAATATAACTTAGTATATGTTTGAGTTAATACATCTTGTGGACTACCTTACCATTACATTGTCACTAAAACATTTAAATGATCTTTATGTTGTGCCTTAGATCATAGGATTACCTTTAAAAAGGTTACATATCATTATAGATTCCATTACACATGCATAAAAGAGATCTAATAGACCATTACATAGAATTTCAAATCAGGATTTCA
The DNA here is from genome assembly GCA_963277665.1 of Viscum album. Taxonomy (NCBI): domain Eukaryota; kingdom Viridiplantae; phylum Streptophyta; class Magnoliopsida; order Santalales; family Viscaceae; genus Viscum; species Viscum album. The sequence continues at coordinate 174,751,608 of OY728135.1, read as the reverse complement.
TAGCTCTACTGAAATTAAAAAATACTTTAGAAATCTACTATATCATTTTAGGACATGTCTGAACCATTATAGAATATATACAAGTTCTTCACCCAAACATATCTTCATCATCTATCATTATAAACTTCATCAAAATATTATTTTCCTCCTTATGAATAAAATATATGGGTCTTCTCTAAAATGTCTACATCATTGAGATATAGAAATTTTATAATATTAGTTAAATTTTCAATGGAACTCATTAAATAAAATAATCATTTTCCTTCAATAATAAATAATTCTCCCAAAATCATCCATGCAATGGAATCTTCATATTTTTAATCATATAAATAATGACACAAAACATCATCATCAATAACCATCTTCCAAGAGATGTTCATCCAATGATCATCCAATAAATAAAGATGACAAACTTTAAATGTTCTTATTCTTCATCAAATTTATTTGTTTTTTAATCATCCTCTAAGATTTTTCTTCTTCAAAATATTGTAATCATGAATCAATTTTATATTAGTATTACTAATAGTAAATAAAAAACACAAAAAAATTTCACAAAACATAAGACTTGTTTTAAATTAGATAAATTTGATATATTTCATAATATGGACAAGTTAATATATAATTCAAAATGTAACATCCCAGGTAAATAAAGAATATAAAATTTTCATATTTTTTAATATTTTTGAATTAAATATTAATTTTACTTTAATGGGGATTCTATGTTCGATGGTGTACCCAATACATAACAATGGGGTTCTTTGAAATCTTACGTTGCACACAACGTTGGGTTATACTGAAAAAAATAATAATATAATATTATTTTAAATGGTAGTTAACGCCTAACTGTTGTATTAGCAGGAATGGATAGAACTAACTACAATATGAATATACATGTTTTTTAAATGTTTTTACATTTATCCAATAAATTTTATAGGCTTAAATAAGAAAGAATCTGATTTTAAGCGTAAATACTCTAATATTCATTAAAAGGTCGATTTACCACCTTTTGATGGAGAATCCTCTTTAAATCAAGTTTTTATCACTTTTCTATTTTCTATTTGATAAAATAAAATTCTTATTTTTAATCAGGACATAAAAAATTACTTTGTGTAAATTTTTGGTATTTTTCTGATAAAATTCATGTTTTTAATGAATAGTGAAAAATACTGTATTTTAATTCAAAACTGCCTTTTAATATAATTTATTTATAAGGTTATATTATCTTTTTAATTGGTTTTAAATTTTAATTATATTATTTTTTTACCATTTAATACAATTTTGGTCATTGGAAGTAATTTCACTTTGATATTGGATGTAAATAAGTGTCAAACTTTTGAGAGTTATTATTTCTTAAAAACACACTTTTGTCTTGACAATGCTAATTAATTTTAAATTAATTTCTGCCACTTATATGTTTTGAATTTGAAAAAATGGATTCCATATTTAGAATCAGGAGGTCCAAATTTTGTAAAAAGTTAACTTTTATTTTTAGACATTATGAATATTTACTTCAGTAAAAATTTTATTTACCATGGTTAAAGGGTAAATATGGTAAATAAGGGCAACAAAATATTATTATAATAATATAAAATTACCCTAACATTTGTCCTAATCTTATGGGTTGATATATTTTAGACCATGGGAATCTTTGGCTAGATTTTGGGACCCCATGGAGCCACTTGGGAGTGATAATAGCACATTATGTTAATTAATTTAAAGTAAAGACAAAAATGACTTAAACATATATCTTTTAGTAAATCAATTCTTACATGGGGTTATGTAAGTTATCTCTTAGACTATAAATATAAATTAGAAATATAAAAATATTTAATACATCATGAAAATTTTTTATAATTTTTAGACATCAGATAAATAAATTTATTTATGACACAATAATGATTTAGTGTTTACCTAATTACTGAATGATTTAAATAAATAAGATTATAAAGATTAAAAAAAATCAAAAACCTATCAAATTCTTATTGGATGATTTTATTTCGAACATTATTCATCTTATCTTCTAATTTAATGAGTTTCGGACCTTTAGAAACTGAAAATCATTATATAATAAAATAATATTTTTAAACTTTCAAAAAGAGCCCCTCCTCCCCCTTATAAAAAGTCCTCACTTCTAACCCATTCCACGCACTTATCAAGCCCCTTGGCTCATCCAACCTCTACCCAATTAATCTCCCTACATCCATATCCTCCTCATAAAAGTCTTTACCTAGAAAGGAGGCAATTCAATTAAACCTTTTGGTTCAAACCAAAGGGAGATACAAGATTTAAAGGTAACATCTTCTCTTAAGTTATTTTATTTTATTTTACTTCTACAACCCCATAAACTCTTTTTATTCATTTATTTTATAACAACACCAGTATCCTCAATATACTATGTTGTTGTTATGAGAAGGATTCTAACTACACTTACACACACCTCCATCTAATGGGTAAAGAACATACTTTTTCTGTCGACGACGAACTACTGCCTCAAAAAACGATGATTGTTCAATCTTCTCCTACTACCTCTTATGGTGGCCATTAATATGGAACTATATTTATATCTGATATATATTATATTTATATTGTTTCTATGCTTCTGTATTTTTCATTTATATAATACCTTTATGGTTTCCATAGTCGGTAAATACGATAATTTCATTTGAGAAAGTGCGGACTACCGCCCCCTCAAAGTGATATGACTCGTTCATTCCTTACATAGGACGTATAAAGGATGGAGTTAATGAAATTATATATGATATTATACTGTAATTATAATATACCTATGTATCATTATTTTTCCATTTCTTTAAATATGAAATAGAGATGAAAGTATCATTCATGCGTACGTACGGCTTACCGTCTCCATAAACGGTGCATTTCATTTCTTATCTCCAAATGTTATGTACTATTTTAAATTCAAATATATACTAGATATATATGATATATTTGATATATAAATATTGAATATAATTTTGGAGATAATTGAATTTCTACCACATAGAAAATTTATAATTATAACAAGTTCATTTTTAACTCAAGTTCCAAACATAGACAAAATGTACGATATGAACACAAGTAATTAAATAATTGTTATAGCAAGGTAATAATAGATATAAAAGGAATAATAAACTTGAAAAAAATTCTTAATAAAATATAAATTAACTTTAGTTTTTTATTCAGGAGATTAAATAACGATTGAGTCAAGTCGGACACGAGGAAAGGAAACTTCTTAACCCAATTCCCATTCGTTGGGTTGATCTTATCATTATTATTTGTGTCGTTCATTGATTATGTGAGAAATGTATTTTTATATCTTATGTTTTATTTATAATTTCTTTATTTTTACTTATAGTGAATACACATATTTGATCTATTTTATTTACAAAATTATCTTTGTAAGGGACTTCGTATCAATCTCCTTTCATTGTGGCATATTTAGTTTTATACACAACTTTCTTTTATACAGTGTATAAACACCTTTGAATTTTCATTTCATTCAACATGAATCTTTTTCTACGAGGCATTTTACTAAATGACAAAATTGAATTTTTCTTTTTAACCTAAGCAGTGACAAAGACCTTTCCACTTTTGTGAGTATTATTTGATCTTTGGCTTCCTTAAAAAGCCGAAATGTTTTTTAAAAGGAAAATAAATACCATATACTCTTTTATGTATTTTGGTATTGAAAATTTTTTTGATAATGGATTTGTTATTTCAATATATTTTAAAGATATATTATGATTTAAATATGAAAATTTTATCTTTACTTTATGTTTTTTTATGTGTTATGAATATGTTATGGTTCCTAGGTATTGTTACGTATACGGGTGGTTCCGTGATAAACCTAGGGCAGGTGAGCCGGAGATAGCTCTCCAATGTATTGGGTAAGGTGACAGAGGTAAACATGAATGTTACTCCTGATAGATTTAGGTAATATACTTTGATGGGTATTCTAAATGTAACTCCCTACATAGCTAAGAAAGCTACAATGTAAGTAAGTTATGTATGCCACGAGTTACCTTTATGATTTATGATTTCTATGTGTTATTCATAATTATTATGATTTCATGAGGTATGATCTTATGCTTGGTATGTATTTATGGACTAATGTTATCTTTCTTTATCTTATAAACCTTACTGAGATTTTAATGCTCATCTCATGTTTTTGAAATGTTTTACATAGGACTTAATGATGAATAGGGTTATGGATGGGATCAAGGGAAAGTCATGTTATCTAAAACATGGAACTAGACATGACTCTTTTTTTTCGAGAGTTTTTATTTTATGAAAAAAAAAATAGAAACTGAGTAGAATTATCTAATTTTTAATTCTTGAGATTTAATTTAATAGTTATGGCCTAATTCTCTAAAAATCTAAACCAGAAAAGATCCTCGATGTGAATTATTCATTTAATTGAAGATTATGTTATGTTTTAAGGTCGGGTACTTATAGATGGTACCAGAGGTCAGTTTAGACAACTTTAGGAGTTAGGATATTGTTAAATTAATATCCATAAATTATTTTTAGATTAAGTTATGATTGAAATGATATAGCATTTACAGATTACCATGTTGCTTTGCCTAAGATATTTCGGTGTTCTGAATGGTTTTCCACAGAGGAAATGGAGCAGCTATGATGGGATGACATCAAGAGGAAGACAACCTTCCAAATCAGAAACTTGAGATGGTTGGAATCAGAACTGAATAGTTTCTTGTAGTGATGGCATAGTTGACTCGGGATATAAATGGTGGTGGTATCCATTCCTGAGAACAGCCATAACAATCACATAGGAACATGTCAGTAGTGGAGCATTTCCTTACGCAACACCCCACATCATTCAGAGTATCATCTGAAACTGTGCTATCTGAAGGGTGGATTAAAGCATTGGATAAGATTTTTGATGTCATGGGGTGTTCAGAACATCAAAAGTTTAGTCTCACTATTTACTATTTTTATGTTGAAGATGATCGGTGGTGGTCGATGGTGAAAAATATCAAGGATAGTGAGGTGATTTATTCTCTTGATTGGGATGAATTCAAAGGTATGTTTCTTGAGAAATATATTCCTAAGGTGTTTCATCTAAGGATGGGAAAAATTCCTATAATTGAGGTAAGAGAATGACTTAGTGGCTGCTTATGAAGCAAAATTCACTTGATTGGCAAGGTATGCCTTAAATTTCATACGAGATCTTGATAGTAAAATAAATCATTTTTAGTCAAGATTAAAGCCAAAGTATCGAAGGGATTTAGCTTCTCGTGAGTTAAAAATTTATGAAAAACTTGTTGTATGTGTGGAGAAGGTGGAAATGGATTTTGTCTATGATCAGGTGTTCTTTGTAAAACAACAGAATAAGAGGTCGAGGTGGTAGATTAAAGGGAAGAACACTTCAAAAAAGTCTTATGGTAAGAAACTTAATTTTACAGTTTGTGAAAATTGTGGTAAAAAGCATTCTAGAAAATGTATTTTGAATTCTGTTAAGTGCTACTGATGTGGTAAAATGGGACTTAAATCTCATAATTTCTCTAAAAAATATCAGGGTAATGGTAAGACAAAATCTGATTTAACATTAGTAAAATGTTTTAACTGCAATGAAATGGGTCATTATGCAAATGTGTGTCCAACCGAGAACTCAACTAAAGAAAAGAATCCAGACTACAAGCAGAAAGGGGTAGTTAAATCTTGTGCAACAACTTCAGCAGATGTTGAGCCATCAAATGATGTAGTATCAGGTACAATATTTGTTTGTTCAGATTATGCCAATGTGTTGTTTGATTCGGGGTCTACACACTCTTTCATTTCTGATAAGTTTTCTAGTAAATTGGGAATTCCATATCAAGATATGAATCCCAAACTTATGGTAGAAACACTGGGGGGAATGTTGAGACAAAAATAAAACAAAAGAACCTTCCTATACTTGTGTGCGGAAAAAATCTACCTGAAAACCTTACTGTTTTTCCTCTAGTAGAGTTTGATGTTATTTTGTGTATGGATTGGATTTACGTTTATCATGCTAAGATTGACTGTAGGGATAAAGAGGTTTCCTTTAAGAATGATTTTCAGTTTGTGTACAAGAATGAACCCTTACTTTTGATAACATATGAGGAAGATAAGATAATAGTAAAAGATGGAAATGAATATTACCTTGCACATATTGTTGAAAACAAATAAACATTTTAGATTAATGATGTAAAAGTAGTAAATGAGTATCTTGATGTTTTTCCGAATGAGTTTCCTAGTATTATACCTAACCGGGAAGTTGAATTTACTGTTGACTTAGTTCATGATGCTAATCCAATTTCAAAACCCCCTTATCAAATGGATCAAATTGAACTTTTGGATTTGAAGAAGCAATTTTAGGAGTTATTAGATAAAGGTTTCATTTGACCTAGAACATCACCATGGGGTGCTCCTGTATTGTTTGTTAAAAATAAATATGGTTTAATGAGACTTTGAATTGATTATAGAGCATTGAATAACATCTCTATTAAGAACAAGTATCCTTTGCCTCATATCGATGATTTGTTTGATCAGCTCAAGAGAGATCAGTATTTTTAGAATATTGATTTGAGTTTAGGGTACATCAGTTAAAATTAAAGGAAGCATACATTCTGAAGACTGAGTTTCGTAGTATATATGAACATTATGAATTTGTATTTATGCATTTTTAGTTAACTAATTAACCTGTTGTATTCATGGATCTTATGAATAGAATTTTCCTTGAGTTTTTGGATATGTTTTTAGTTGTGTTCATTGATGATATTTTGGTTTTTTCTAAAAGTAATGAGGATAATTAAATTCATTTAAGGGTTGTCTTGCAAACCTTAAAAGAAAATAAACTATTTAGGAAAATCATCAAGTGTGAGTTTTGGTTACAACAAATTTATTTCCATTGTAACATTGTTTCAAAAAATTGGCATAACTATTGATCCTATTAAAACAAAAGTTGTTGAAGAATGTCCAAGACCCACAAATATAACTGAGATTCGTAGTTTTCTTGGATTAGTGGGTTACTACCAGAGGTTTGTTGAAAATTTTTCACAATTATCTAGCCCACTGACTATGTTAAATTGAAAAGGTGTTAATTTCATCTAGACAAAAGAATGTGATGATTGTTTTCAAGAATTGAAAAGAAGATTATTGAATGCTCTAGTTTTGGAATTGCCTTCCATAAATAGTGAGTTTGTTATCTACAGTGATGCTTTGTTGAAAGGACTTGGTTGTGTCCTAATGCATAATGATCAGGTTATTTCTTATGCTTCATATCAGTTGAAACATTGTGAGTTAAATTACCCTACACATGATTTGGAATTAGCTGCTATTGTTTTTTCTTTAAAAAATTTAGAGGCATCATCTGTATGGAGTAAAATGTGAAATATATACTGATCACAAATGTTTCAAGTATATATTCACTCAGAAAGAATTGAACATGAGACGTAGGAGATGGCTGGAATTAATCAAGGATTATGATTACACAATTCATTACCATATAGGAAAAGAAAATAAAGTGGTTAATGCTTTGAGTCAAAAAATTAATGCTACATTAACCTTTGTACGTTTGGAATGATATCCTTTGGTTTTTGATTTGATGAAATTTGGCATAGAAGTTGTTGGTGCAGGAAATTCCTCTATTTTTTTTAGGTGTTAGTGAAATCATCTATATTAGACAAAATTAAACAAGCGCAGAAGCAAGACAATGAGTTATAGAAAAAGGTAGAGTTGGTTCATAAGGGTAAGTTTCCAGATTTTAACATTGATAATGATTGTGTTTTGAGGTTTGGGAAGAGATTATGTGTTCCTTGTGATTCACAGTTGAAGAATAAGTTGTTATGTGAAGCTCATAGTTCTCTGTTTTCAGTTCATTCTAGAAATACTAAGATGTACAGAGATCTTCGGGAGTATTACTGGTGAGATGGAATGAAAAGAGATATTGTTGATTTTACAGTGAAGTGTTTGACTTGTCAATAGGTTAAAGCATAGCGGTAGTTACTAAAAGGGATGCTTCAGTCTTTACCAGTGCTAGAGTGGAAATGGGAAATATATTCATGGACATCGTTGTGGTATTACCAAAGACATCTCTAGGTAATAATGCAATCTGGGTTATTGTTGATAGATTGACTAAATATGCTCATTTTCTTCCTATTCGATATACGTTTTCTCGAGATCAACATTCTTGGTTGTATGTTAAAGAGATAGTCAGGTTACATAGTGTTCACCTCTCCATTGTATCAGATCGTGATCTCGGGTTTACTTCTAACTTTTGGAAAGGCCTTCCAAAGTTATTGGGTACTGAATTAAATTTTTGTATAGATTTTCATCCACAATCAGATGGGCAGTCATAATGAACAATTCAGACCTTGGAGGATACGTTGTGTGCTTGCTCGATGGATTACCAGGGATGTTGGGACCAACATATTTCTTTGGTTGAATTTTCTTATAATAACAGTTTTCATTCTAGTATACAGATGGCTCTATTTGAGGCATTATATGGGAAGTGGTGTCAAACTCTAGCTTTTTGGGATGAAGTATGTGAAAGAAGCTGATGGGACCAAAATTGGTACAAGAGATGGTAGAAAAAGTTCAGTTGATTCAGAAGCACATGAGAACAGCTCAGTGCAGGCAAAAAATTTATGCGGATAATCGGAGGAAGGATCTTTCTATTGAGGCAGGTGATCATGTCTTTCTCAAAGTTTCTCCATGGAAAATTGTGATGCGTTTTGGTAAGAAAGGAAAGTTGAGTCCGAGGTTCATTGGACCTTATGAAATTCTGGAGAAAGTCATATTAGTTTCATACAAAGTGGATTTACCTCCATGTTTATCCTAGGTACATAATTTTTTTCATGTTTTAATGTTGAGATAGTATATGCCAGATCCATATCATGCTTTGATCCCAGAGGTAGTTCAGTTGGAAGAGAATCTCTCTTATAAGAAATAATCAGTCCAAATTCTTGACCGAAGAGAGCAAGTGTTGCGGAATATGGTAATTCATTAGGTAAGGGTTTTGTAGAAAAACCATATTGTTGAAGAGGAAACATGGGAATCTGAAAATCCTATGAGGGATAAATACCCCCACTTATTTGATAAGTGAATAGAATTGCAGGGACGCAATTCCCAAAAGGGGGGAAGGATGTAACATCACAGGTAAATAAAGAATATAACATTTTCATATTTATTAATATTTGTGAATTAAATATTAATTTTACTTTAAAGTGGATTCTATGTTCGATGGCATACCCGATATGCAAAAACAAGGTTCTTTGAAATCTTATGTTGCATGCAATGTTGGGTCATACTGAAAAAAATAATTATATAATATTATTTTAAATGGTAGTTAATGTCTAGCCGTTGTATTGGAAAAAATAGACAGAACTAACTAAAATATGAATATACATGTTTGTTAAATTTTTTTACATTTATCCAATAAATTTTAGATGATTAAAATATGAAAGAATCTGATTTTAGGCGTAAATACTCTAATATTCATTAAAAGGTTAACTTACCACCTTTTGATGATGAACCCTCTTTAAATATAGTTTTTCTCACTTTTATATGTTCTATTTGACAAAAAAAATTCTTCTTTATATTCAGGACATCAAAATTTACTTTGGGTATTTTTTTGTATTTTTTTGATAAAATTAAATTTTTTAATGAATAGTGAAAAATACTGTATTTTAATTCAAAACTTCCTTTTAATATAATTTATTTATAAAGTTAGATTATCTTTTTAATTAGATTTAAAGTTTAATTAAATTATTTTTCTACCCTTTAATCCAATTTTTGTCCTTGGAAGTAATTTCACATTGAAATTGGACATAAATAAGTGTCAATCTTTTGAGAGATATTATTTCTTCAAAACACGCTTTTTGTCATGACAGTAGGAATTAATTTTAATTTAATTTTGGCAACTTAAGTGTTTTTAATTTTGAAAAATAGATTCTAAATTTGGAATCAAGAGTTCCAAATTTTATGAATAGGTAACATTTATTTTGAGACATTATGAATATTTACTTCAGTAAAAAAAATTACCATGGTTAAATGGTAAATTTGGTAAATAAGGGTAACAAAATAGTATAATAATAATATTAAATTACCCTAACATGTGTTCTAATCCTATTGATTGATACATTTCTGACCATGGGAATCCAAGGGTTTATTTTGGGACCCCATGGAGCCACTTGGGAGTGATAATGACATTTTATGTTAATTAATTTAAAGTAAAGACAAAAATGACTTAAACATATACCTTTTAGTAAATAAATTCTTACATGGGTTTATATAAGTTATCTCTTCAACTATAAATATTCATTTTAAATCTAAAAATATTTCTTACATCTTAATATTTTTTTTATAATTTTTAGACATCAAATAAATAAAATTATTTATGATACAATAATGATGGAGTGTTTACCTCATTAATGAATGATTTAAATAAATAAGATTATAAATATTAAAACAATATCCAAAACCTATCCAATTCTTATTAGATTATTTTATTTCAAACATGAGTCATTTTATCTTCGACTTTAATGAATTTTTTACCTTTATAAACCGAAACTCCTTATATAATAAAATAATATTTTTAAACTTTTCTAAAGAGCCCGTCCTCCCCCTTATAAAAATCTCTCACTTCTAACCCATTACACACCCTTATCAAGCCCCTTGGATCATTAAAACTCTACCAAATTACTCTCCATGCATCCCTATCCTCCTCCTAGAAGCCTTCCCCTAGGCCGAAGACAATTCAATGAAACCTTTTGGTTTAAACTAAAGATAGATACCTGATTTAAAGGTATCGTCTTCTCTTAAGTTATTTTGTTTTTATTTACTTCTCCAACCCCTTAAAATCTTTTTATTACTTTATTTTATAGCAACACCAGAATCCTCAATATACTAGGTTTTTTTATGAGTATTATTAGAACTACACTTACACACACCTCCATCTAATGGGTAAAGAACATACTGTTTCTGTGGAAGGCGAACTACTTCCTCACGAAATGATGATTTTTCAATATTCTCCTACCACCTCTTATGTTGGAGATTAATATGGAACTATATTTATATGTGATATATATTATATTTATATTTTTTTCATGCTTCTTTATTTTTCATTTATAAAATACCTTTATGGTTTCCATAGTGGGTAAATACGATAATTTCATTTGAGAAAGTGCGGACTACCGCCACCTCAAAGTGATATTAATCGTTCATGCCATACGTGGGATGTATAAAGGATGGAGTTAATGAAATTATATATGATATTACACTATAATTATAATATATCAATGTATCACTATTTATTCATTCCTTTAAATATGAAATAGAAATAAAAGTAGCGTTCATGCATACGTATGGCTTACCGTCTCCATGAATGGTGCATTTCATTTCTTATCTCTAAATTTTATGTACTATTATAAATAAAAATATATATTGTATATATATTATATATATGATATCTAAATCATGAATATAATTCTGGAGATAATGTAATTTTGACCACATGGAAAATTTATAATTATAACAAGTTCATTTTTAACTCAAGTTCCAAACATCGACAAAATTTCTGATATAAACTCAAATAATTATCTAATTGTTATAGCAAGGTTATAATTGATATAAAAGGAATAATAAACTTGAAAAAGGGTTTTAATCAAGTAGAAATTAATTTTATTTTATTATGCAGTAGATTAAAGAATGATCGAGTCAAGTCAGACACGAGGTAAGGGAACTTCTTAACCTAATTCCCATTCTTTGGGTTGATCTTATCTTTCTTATTTATGTCGTTCATTGATTATGTGAGAAATTAATTTCTATATCTTATATTTTATTTATACTTTCTTTATGTTTACTTATAGTGAATACACATATTTAATCTATTTTATTTACAAAATGATATTTGTAAGGGCCTTCGACTCAATCTCTTTACATTGAGGCATATTTAGTTTTATACACATCTTTATTTTATATAGTGTATAAACCCCTGTGGATTTTCATTTCATTCAAATGTAATATTTTTCTATGAGGTGTTTTACTAAATGAAAAAAGGAATGTTTCCTTTTAATGTAAGTGGTGAAAATGACCCTTCCATCGCCGCGAGTTTTATTTGATCTTTGGATTCCTTAACAATCTTAAATGTTTTTTAAAAGAAAAATAAATATCATATACTCTTTTACGTATTTTGGTATTGAAAATGGTTTTGATAATGGATTTATTATGTCAATATATTTAAACGATATATTGTGATTGAAATATGGAAATGTTATCTTTCCTTTATGTTTGTTTTATGTGTTATGAATATGTTATGGTTCTTGGGAATTGTTACATATACGGGTGGTTTAATGATAAACCTAGGGAGGTGAGCCTAAGATAACTCTCCAATGCCTTGGGTAATGGGATGAAGTTTAACGTGAATGTTTCTCCCAAGAGAAATAGGGATTATACTGTGATGGGTATTCCAAATGTAACTCCCTATGTAGCTATGAAAGCTACAACGTCAGTATGTTATATATGCCACAAGTTACCATTATGATTTATGATTTCTATGTGTTATTCATAAATCTTATTATTTCATGAGGTATGAGCTTATTCTTGGTATGTGTTTATGGACTAATGTTATCATTCTTTATCTTATAACCCTTTCTGAGCTTTTTATGCGCATCCCAAGTTTTTTAAATGTTTTTCACAGGACTTAAAGATGAATAGGGTCAAGGATGGGATCAAGGGAATGTCATGATGTCTAAAACATGGAACTAGACATGAATCTTTTTTTCAAGAGTTTTTATTTTATGAAAAAAATGAAAAAATCGAGTAGAATGGTATACTTTTTAATTATTGAGATGTAATGTAATAGTTATGGCAAAATTCTCAAAAACTCTAAACCTGAAAAGACCCTCAATTTGAATTTTTCATTTAATTCAAGATTATGTAATGTTTTAAGGTCACGTCCTTATACAAACTCATTATATCCTATGGTTTCGATATATATAATGAATGAGTATGTTAATGAAACTGATGTAGAATAAGAAGTTTTTTAATAAGGATTTTTTTGTTGTATAGTTTGATATTATAGTTTCATTATTATCATGAAAAACTCTCTTTGTGGAATTATCCATGATGGAATGTTCAAGATATGTGAAAAAGGTAACTAATTGAGGATATCACTTCATGGGTGATTTTCTCTAGTTATAATGTATTCAAAATATGAATATTTTCTATATTGGAATATGGAATGATAAAAAGTAATTACAAGATAATGTGGAAGGCCCAACAGATATAGACATACCTTTATAGAAGCATGTTTATAATGTGCGTCTTACCAGTTAGTTAGAAGTTGAATTTAGTGAAAGTGGGAGTTTGTTGGAGTTAAACCCCTATAAAAACTACTTTTTACATAATATTACTTTTATATTTATATACATGGATATTAACTAATGTCATATAATTATATTATTGTTCACTTCAAAGGAATAAATGCGATAATTTCTTTGGATGACTGGTCAAATAAAATTGTTATAATAGTTTCCTACCATAATAAGGAATATAAGTGCTTTAAAAATATCTAAACATATATCTTATGGTATAGATTACCTCATATTATTGGATATATATGCAATTTTTACTGTAACATCCTAATCTAAATCATTGGGTCTGAGAGGGAATGACATATGACCATAGGCACACATCCTCGGATGCTAGAGGATGCCAAAAAGTTGTTAGGGTCTCACATGGAATTATTAAGAGACTATACCCTCCTTTAGAAGTCACAATATCAAAAAAAATAACCAATATTTTAATAGTATAGAATTCTAGTAAGAAGGAAAAAATAAAATTCTAACTGTTTGAAGGCGTGTAGAAATAGTAAACTCAATAGAAGTACATGACAGTAGTCACCCACTGAGATGAGAACATATAAAAATAAGAAATGAATAAATTAAAAGAGACTCTATAAAAAAACTCACCTCATGTAATTCTCTAGACTCATAGAATGAAATCCAAATAATCAATCAAACTCAGACCTTATCCTAAGCTAAACCTGGAACAAGTGAGGTCAACTCAGGAATCCAATTGGTGCGGCTGCTTGAGTAGTGTGGGAGTACAACTCTGTAGAACACCCCCAATGTATTCATGTTACAATTTGTTAAGAAAAATTAAATGCATGTGAAAATCTAATTATAAAGAAATATGTGATACATAACTACACAACATTGTATAATATCACCAAGAACACTATAGAAACCAATCATGTTTCGAGTATCCATCTGATTACTGTGCTACCAAGAACCCCCAACTATACCTCATTCTACTCCAATCATAAATGCAGTTATTAAGAAAAAAAAGAAGAAAAAATGATCATGTCATAAGGATAAGAGTATTAGTTCATACCAAAAAATTCCATCATTCCCTATTTCTTTATCATAGGATGTATATTCCCTAGGCCTCCATGTCAAGTAGGAGCCATCCACGAAGCTGGTCAATATCCTTATAGGGCCCATGCCTACAAGTCAGACCAAAAAATTACATCATTACCTTCCACTTCTTCTCGAGACCGATAACATAGAAATCATTCCCTATAAAACCTCTTTAATTAGGTCACATATACTATCATATCCCCATGTGAGGCCACGCAATACCATCTTGCCTAATCGCTTGTCTTGATCATGTCAACACGCCACATGATGCAACTAAACGTGACCCCCCTAGGGATACTGAGCCACGATATGTCCAACTGATACTTAAATACGATGAATATAATAACAAAATCACATCATATGTTAGAAATAACATTTGTAAGGATTTTCATCATATCATTCATACATATCAATGTCATAGAAGAACAAATATGGTTATCACACATTGGCATACCATATCATAGAATGAGTTTCTATACTTTTCATTCACACACGAATGTGATCACTATAAAAAATGGTCAACAATATATGTGACCATAGGTAACACATCAATGAAACATGGGTATACATATAAATAGAGCATAAAATATCATTATGAGTCATAGTGGTCACACTAATGATCAAACATCCAACATCATCTTACATGATCTAGGTCTCATGTAGCATAACAACACATCCCAATGTATCGAAACCTCAAACTTGGGATCCACTGGAAACACAAAAAACACACACACACACACCATGTGATAAGTCATCAACCATACGTCTCGTGAGAAACACAACCAATCACTCCTCAAAAGATCAGCAGTTAGAAACTAAGCCAACTCACAAGCTCCAATGTGGACCTTTGAACCCTATAAATTTATTTACTGTGGTTCCTCTATTTAATGATTACATAACCCAAATTATTTTTTTATGAATGTTTATAATTAATTTCACAACATGAATTAAAGTTTTCTCACATAATGTGGTAAACCTATTATCTCATTCCAATAAAAATGCTTATATACCATAGTTTTGAGCATAATAGACTGAATACCTCGTGGTTTTAAACATCAATATCATGGTTCATCTTGGAATCATCACTTGAATCACATCCCCAAGATTTTCATCTCAACCCTCTTGCCAAATATTCCTAGAACTAATGCCAAATATTTTATTTCCAACATGAAACTAAATATCACATAAGATAAAAACCCTATCTCTCCATGATATTTTCTAAATTTTCACATAAATCCAAATAATGTGATAACCTTTATATATTAATTATAAGTCCACATTTGATTATATTATATCTCTAATAAAATGTTAAACACGAATGATATTTATTATTTATCATTTTCTCATAGTTTACGTATTATTATCATTTATGAATTCTATTTTCCTTAATCTTGAGAGGAAATAGGAAGATCATGATTTAAAAATTATTTCATAATTAATAAATATAATTCCATTTATTATTTTTATCCCCAACTCAAAAACAACAATGATAAAAAAGAATAACTCTCATTATTATTTTCTCAATTATTATCTTTTAAACATTTGATGCCACTTTTCTTTAGAAGGCTTCAGATTCTTTATCAAACATTGAATTTGAAAAAAATTGAAATATTACCCATGTTTCATCATTTGAAAAAAGTGTACACAAAATGGAGGATAGAGGGGGTGTCCTTTCCACCCATGGAAACTGGATGGGGAATTCATGTTTGTACCGACAATTCTTCACCATTATTATATTATGGGATTTTGTATTTACCTAACTCAAGAAGATCTAAAAATCTAATGGCAATTGAGGGATCATGTATTTATTTTACGATAGTCACATATTAGTTTGAAAAAATAAAAGCGTGAATTAAATGGACACAATAGATTAACCATTTTAATATTATTTAAACTGTTTAATGGTTTACCATGCAGGTTGAACCAAAAAATTAAATGAACAATTTAATTTACCTTCTTGATTATCTAGCTTATGGAGGATTAAAAATACATTATAAATGTTTTTTAAAAAATATAAATGATTCAAACTATTTATTACCATAATTTTTGTCTTTTATAAGATTCAAAATCAAATTATTGGTTTAAATATGGAAGAAGAAATGAGATAATTGGTTCTTAATTAAAATTTCTCTTGGAAAAGATTCAACGTAAGGGTAACATGGTTTATCCAATGCACAGTAGGCTACCCTTATCCAATCAAAATGAATTATTTGATACCCATATGTGAGTACCCCTACATAGTTATATTACCCTTATACAACACCAAGTACCCTAACGTGAGTAACCTTACATAGGTTTGTTACCCTTATATAGATCTTGGTAACTATTTTCAAGTACCCCATGACTATTTTTTACCCTGATGTAGTTCCAGGTACCCATACACAAGTACCCTTATACAACTACCATACCCCTACACAGTACATGGTTTAACACTTACATGGCCTATTAAAATCCCTATTTGCGCTTATGACACTTGTGGTCACCCATACAGAGGTCCATAGTTACCTTTACAAAGGAATTATTTACCATTATATGAGTAGAGGTTTTATCCAATTTTTTCTTACAGAAGACAGGATTATCTATATAAATAACTAGGCAACCTTACCCAAATCAATGTTTATCCTTACGTTGCGTACGGAATTTATTGGTTGCCCTTATGAATCCAATCTCACCATTATGTAAAAGTTGTTTACCCTTATATAACTCATGAATTTAAGGATTTACCATCATTCATCAAAGGAGATATCCTCTTTGCCCTTATGGAAGTCTTAGAAACCCAATTATAATCTTATTTTACCCTCAAAACACATTAGCATGGGTTATAGTTATTGAAAAAAATATATTCACATAAAAGGGACTTCTAAAAAACAATAAGTGAGTTTTAAAAATGAGATGTGTTATTGACTATGAGGTGTTTGTTTCTCATTTTAGGATATTACATTGAGTATTGTCGTTCCAAACTAGTAACCTTTAAGATGTGTTTTTATAACGATACGTCCTCCAATAGGAATTTGACATGCTTTCAATGTCATTATAAATTCTCATATGTGAACATGTGTATTGTTACATATACATGGGATTATTATAAATTCATGTCACGAGTTATGTACTATTATGTATTGATGAAAAACTTGATGATATAAAATCATAATAATGTGGGATACATTAGGATTGTCATAAGTAATATAAGTTTAATAAATCAGTCAATATTGGATTTTTTCCTTCCACGGTTGGAAGATGATATCTAAATTCCACAACTCAAAATATAATTGTCTGATTAAGTCCATGGTCATTATAGTGATATTGATGAGTTCATTTCATATAGTCAAAGAATGAAATAGTAATCATATAGGCTAATGAAAAGAGTGTCCAACCTGGTTGATGTTATATCAAGACTAAGGTATTATATGACACAATGATCATTCATAAGAGGTTGTTGTCATTGAAACATTATCAACGTTCTGTATGGTTTTCTGAAATTTTTCTAGTCACTGATTTTCTAATTTATTGAAGATTTCCAAAATGCCAATATGAAAGTGGGTGAGAGGGCTACACACTTTATGTATCCTTTAACATTAGTTACATTCTATATGAGTGATGTGGTAGTGTTTTCACATTCTTTGTCACATCTTCGTTTGCATTTGTTATTTAATACCAAAATGTTGTTTTTTATTAAATAATTGATTTGTTGTTCTTTCTTGTACATTAATTTTCAAAACAATCATTTTTATGTAAATTGTGTATTTTGTTGAGTTATTGTGTTATTTTGAATAACATTCAAATGAAATAATCCTTGTTATTTTAACTTTCATTTTTATTCTTTCATTCTTTCTAAGATTTTTTTTATTAATTGATTAATTTAATTAATTAATTCTTTATTTATAATTTGTAGATAAGTAACACATTTTAATTTTTAATTTTTAATTCTTTTAATAAATAAATTGGGTTAACAATCTAATTTTATTCAATTAATATTTTCAGTCTTTAATGAATTCTTTAATTAATTCATTAATTAATTAACTTGTTGATTAATTGATAACAGTAATTATTTTAATTTGTTTTAAATGTTTTATTTAATCCAAATAAATTTATTCTTTTAAATAATTCATTATTAATTTTATTATTTAACTTTTTTTAGTTATTTTTATTTAGTTTTTAATTCTTTTTGTTAATTCAATTGATTAATTAATTAATTTAGTTTTAGTTTTAGTAAATTATTTTAAATTTTGGTGTTTGGTGTTTGTTTGGCAGATGTTACGGTGCCACCGTTCCACCCCCGCCACTGTCTCATCTTGCACCTCGCTGGTGCCACCTCTGCATTCACGGTGCCTATGCCTCCTCCTCCAAACCGCACAGCAACCACAATATATCATCACAGCAAACGAGTCCGAAGCAGTAGCGATCTGCGAAAACACGAACCAAACAGATCAAAATTCCCCAATTTCCTAAATCTGAAGAGAATTCATGATCAACCCAAACCCGCGGTCTTCAGCTTTGGTCACCACAGCCGCCGCCCCCATAGCCGACGACCATCGTTCCTACCTTTCCGGCGCAAGTCCGCGCCGCTGTTCGACCCCGAACTCATCTCAGCCGCCGCTGAAATTCAAAGCTGGAGCCCTCCAAGCCGAGACCCACCTTGACCTAGGCCTACGCACCTGCTCGCCATCTGCACCCACTGTTCAGCCCGACCACCTGTCCCCGAACCACCCTTCGCTGTCACCCCAACCCCGCTCCCACCTCCACCGCTTCACCATCGGATCAACCGCTGTGGACCCGAGTCCCCCCTTTTCTCTTCCAGACCCACGCCACGAGCCACCTACCCTGCCCCCGCCGCGACAGTCTTCCGGACCGAATCTCCCTCTCCGCACCGCGACCTGCCCTCGCTGGAGCCCTGCCTCATCCGCGGCGTCATACCCTGTTGAAGCTGTGATGCACCTGCCCTGCACCGTCACGCTTCCCCTCGCCGGCCGAACCACATTCCCCCCCCCCCCCACCCCTATTTCTTCCACAAATTCCTACCCCCTGTCCCCTTCTCCCTCCACGCAACCCAAGCCCCCTTGCCCCTCTTCTCCTTCGCCGCACTACCCCCCCTCTCCATCTTTAATTTCATTTTTTCTTTTTTTATCTTTATATTTCAATAACATATATATATATATATATAATATAATAATATTAACATATACATAAATATAATATAACTAATCAAACATATATTATAATCAAAATATATTAAATATATTATAATTAATTTAACTAATAGAGTAAAATAATATACATTATTTTATTTGTTTATTTACATAATTATTTTTATTAATTAATATACATGTATATAATAGTACTATAAATATATTTTTATACATATCTAATAATACTTATGATAATAATTATAACTATAGGTATATATATATATTCTTTTTTTCCATTATTTTTGTAGAAGGAGAACGTGCATGGGGGGAATCATTTTCAGTTACAAGTGCGCGGAGCATCAGAACAATGGAGAGGGGGGAGATTCCAGAACAATTGGAGGGCACACGTCATTCCTTCATCGTGACTCATCCCGGGATCCATCCATTCTTCCATCCGGAGATTCCTCGAGCCATTCATCCATTACGGGCGAACCTCATCATCAAATCCATCTCATCACTGGACCGAGGTAGACGGACATTGAGCAGGAGATCAGCATCAGAGCAGAAGCTGGAGATCTTGCGGGAGATGCTTCTTCATTAATTTTCTGTTTCTATCTGTTTTACTGTTTCAATGTGTAGTTAAATAGATTAGGAGAATCTGGCTGTAGAGAACTGATCATCCCTTTATCTATCATGTTTGGTTAATTTGATTGTTCAATGCAACTTTTAAGTTCGGTTTTCTTTTCTGTTTAATTATGAGCATCAATTTACATTACCTTACGACCGACAGATGTGGTAGTGAATAATTTCATCATGGATCATTGCCCGAAGTTCCAAGAATTGGAAACGGTCAATGCATCTCTTCTCCAATTTAAACAGATTAATCCAAGGGTCAAGATCGAAAGTTCTAGACACAAGGAAGTTAACTGAGCTATGTTGATCCACTGATTTGGAAAATCAGTGGATGAGCACCATTTTACTATGCACTGAGTAATTGAATTAAACCAAGACGAATCAGAGAATTTCTTTTTAATCAGTTTAAAGCAGCCCGAGAACCCTCAATTCATCATTATTGTTTGCTCTATGTTCAAATCAAGCCATGCACCATTTCACCTTCATTTTCACACCCTTTGCCACTACATGCATCATTGTTGAATTTAGTTTTTGTTATTTAGTTTTTTTGTTGTTTTAGTTTTAATTTGGTCTAGCACAATGTAAGTCCCTCTCTGTGGATTGACACACTTCTTGTCACAATACTAGTAGTTTATAGGGTTTATAAATTTTAAATTTTCACGTACTCAACGACTGCGCAGTTAAAATTTGATGTCTTTGTCAAGGAAGGCTCGTGCAACCAAGTTAAAAAAACACAAAAAAATAATAGAAAAAAACAAAAAAACAGAAAAGATAAAACCAGAAAAAATACAAAACTTAAAAAACTGTCTAAAAAATCTCAAGAAATGCTTATTGTTGAAACTATCTGTACACTAGAGATTCTAAGTCAGAACATGAAACACAAATTCAAGAAATCAACAAGCACTATTCTGCACTATGAAAACAAAAGAAACATGAAATGGAAAATTTGGATAATATTACTAGAAATCAAAATGTCAATGGGCCACATCCCTTAGTTCTTATGTAACGACCCAAACTTTTTAAATAGTATACTAACATACTCTTAATGATTTAATAAGATGTTAATGGTTAATGCAGAAAGAGGAGTCGATGGCTTCTTCCAGTACACTCGAACCTTATGAAGCCCACTTATCAGAGCTTGGGAAGGAGGTGGCATCTTTGGGCTTCGCTTTAGAACAAGCCCAAGCCGAACTCCAGCGTGTCAAGCTTGAACGAAAACGCCAACGGGAGAAGTTCAAGTTAGTAGAGATTACTACTAGGGCAATGTTATCTGAGCCTCCCTCAGATTCTCTCACCATAGCACACCTTACACTTAGGTCATATGCCGGTGTTATAAGGGGCTATGTGACGAGACCCTAGCTTCCTTGTGTGATCCTTTGAGATGAATAAATTGAGATTTCTTCCTTTGGTGATGTTTGTGAAATTTCAATTGTTCGGATAATTTTAGGATATATTTTATTGATGAATTTTGAAAAAGGGATATTTTAAAATATTTATGTAAACCTTAAATAATTAATGATGTGTAATGATTTTCAAAAAATGGTCTTCTACAAAAGTGTTCAGTAAGGAATTTGGAGTCTAATAAGATCAAATTAATTTTTGATGAATAGTATATTATGAATAGTGATTTTACGCTTAGGATTAGTAATGTGACCAAATGGATTAGTAATTTCACTCAAAGAAAGTTTTAATATAATTTAGACACCTAGATTAAGTAATGTGATTCAATAAAATGGGTAAATAACAGTTTCATAAATTATTAATCAAGTATTAGTTTTTTTGGGGGTGAATAGTGTTTTTAATTAAAAATTAAATTAAAAATATTTAGAAAAATATTTTTTTATAAAATGGACTTTATTTTTGAACTCAGAGCACCGATATTATGTTATGGTAATTTTTGGGGTTTTTTCTAAAGAAATAAATTTTCGGTGAATAGTGTTTTTATTTAAAAATTAAATTAAAAATATTTAAAAAATTATTTTTATAAAATGGAGTTCATATTTGTAATTAGAGCATCAATTTTTGGTTAAGGTGAAATTTTGGGATTTTTCTGAGTAAGATGAATTTTTCAGTAAATAGTAAAAATGCAGTTTTAGGGTTTCGGTATGTTTAATGACTTCATAACTGTGTCATGATGATGTCATGAGATATTTTAAGGGTTGGCTGGCCAAGGGTGATGAATTATTGTTTTGGGGGCCCCATGTGGCCTAACTCCATGGTAAATGCCAAGGGAGAGCACATGGTTTTGAGAAAAGCACTTGTGAGGTGTCCCTTGGCCATTAATGACTTGTCCCCTCACTTTCCCTATAAATACCCACCCTTTCCTCCTTTAGTTTTTACTCCCAACTCTCCCCCAACGAAGTTCTGGTCTCCTTACCTCCCAAGGAGTCCTCCCATGGTGCCCCCAAGCCCTCAAGCTCCAAACCGTTGAGTTTTAAGAGTTACGTTTTAAGGTCAGGGATCCGACCTCTCTCTTCTTTTCAAATAATATCTTTTATGTCATTTCTTTTATACTCCATTTTCATACGTTGGAGGATGTTCTTATATATTCATATTACTTCCCTTTTTATGTTCATATGATGAGAGACCCCGTCTTTCTCTCATCAATTCGTTTTAAGAATGTTTCAGTGGCGCCGTTAGGCTGCCGAAATTTTAATGGGATTCTTTCACCCTTCTCATTCTTTTCAAAGTTCTACTTTCATGTCAAGTCTTTCAAGTTCCTTTTTAATTATTTTGGGGTATGATATCTATATATATCATACTGAACTATTATGTTCATATGATGAGGGACCCTATTTGATCTTTTCAATTCGTTTTTTTAAGTTTAAGTGACGCCGTTAGGCTGCCGAATTTTCATAAGAGAAATCTAATTTTTGTCTTCCTTCCATGTTTTTCATTTCAAATGGTATGTCCTTCAAATTTCATTAACATGTTCTTAACTACTTTATATTCTGTTCCCATACTGTTTTATGGGTCATTTATGAATGTTTGACCCATGTCCCCTCTCTTTTAAATGTTTTCTAAAACCCCGAAACATAGCCGTTATGCTGCAGAATTTTCGTCTCAAAATGCCTCTCTCTTTTCTCAAAATTATTTTATGTTATAAAGTGAATACTCAAAGCTATTATTTCTATAGGGGTATTCACACATATATAAAAATGTTCTATTTTAAATTCTGGGATTTACATACATGAAACCCGCTTTCCCTTTCCGTGGGTTTAAAGTGACATAAAGATCATGTCTTTAAAGTAGTTTTTAAAATGTTATGATTATGAAATGAAACACATTTCTTTTATTCTATATGGGTTTTTTATGAAATGATTGATGAAGATATATGTGGCTCACATGATAATAAATACATGTCAAGGGTGCGCCCAGATAGCGCTCCAATGCATTGGGTAATGACTTAATCTCTAGAGATGACTTTTTAGACTGATACCTTGGTGAATAACCTTGGTAATTTTTAATGACACCTTGGGGATGGAACTTGGTGAAACGAAATGATTGTCAATATTAAATGTTGCAGCCACGTCTTCAAGTTATGAAAAATGGTATTTTTATTATGATGTATCTCATGATTCCTTTCTCATGCCTTAAAGTTCTTTTCATATCCTTATTGAAGTATCTCAAGTTCACATGTAAAATGTTTCTCTTGTTTCCCTTACTGGGCCTTCTGTTCACCCTTTCTTTTGATGTATATCCCCAGGTTATGAGATGCAGTAATGAACCTAGGATGAACTTAAGGAGAAGACATTCAAGTGTTTAAGAAGAATGTTTTATGTTCTTTTCATGTATTATGTTTCTTGTTTCCAAGACACTAAACCTTAAAATATCCTTAGTTCCGTGTAATGAAATGAAAGTTTATGTTATAAAAAGACGGGATGCTATAGTTGGTATCAAAGGATGGTTTAGTTATTTGTGGAAATTAGGATATAAAAACATTAATAAGAACCCTATATAAAAGATTAAATATAGGAAAACTTCCTGGTATTTTGGTAAGTATTGAGTGAGTGGTTTATCAAACAAATACATCCATGTCTGGATACGAGCAAGTAGAGGCGGCTCTGGAACAAATGTACATAGGGGTAAAACCCGAAAACACCACTTTGAGCTAGACTTGAACGAGAACTGGTGCACGATAACGGGCCTTGCTGCACTCTTGGTTACGACACTCCCAGGGGATATGTTTGGTTAATCAAAAGCTTTTTATGAATCATTATGAAGGAATTATAGAGAAGTGTAATTGTATAAGAATAAAGTCTTAGTTAAAAGATTCATAAATGAAATAAGTTTCTTACTAAGGTTTTATTCTTTTAGAAAATGGCGGGCAATAGGAGGAACCGTGTCGATGGTGACCGCAATGCACCATGTGCTGACGTCCCTCCGATGGAAGCCGGAATGGAAACATTCATGCGAATGATGAACCAACTGACTCATGTTATGAGTAATAACTTGAATCAAGCTGAGAGGCCGATCTCACCACAAAGGGAAAAAAACGCTGTTGAGTCCTTCATGCATCAACGACCACCATCTTTCAGTGGATCTACTGACCCTTTGGTTGCGGAACAATGGATAAGATCCATTGAAAAGATCTTTTCTGTACTCCTTTGTTCGAAACAAGAAAAAGTCACCCTTGTTGTTTATCGCCTAGTGGGAGAAGCTGATCAGTGGTGGTCACTGGTCAAAAACACAAAGCCTAGAGGAGAGATGGAAGCTATGGAGTGGGAAGAGTTTCGAGGAATATTATTTAACAAGTATTTCCCTCGTTCCATGAGAACGAGAATGAAGAAAGAGTTTCTCGAGCTGAAGTAGAAGGATAACGAATCTGTCGGAAGCTATGAGATGAACTTCACCCGACTTTTACGATATACCTCTAGCTTTTTCATGGATCCAAGTGGGAAGGTTGATAGAGTTTTCGGTGGGCTGAGACCTCATCTGCAGAAGAATTTAGCCAACCGGGACTACGATAGCTATGAGGAGATCATGCAGAGTGCAATGAAAGTCGAGCTGGAGTTTGGTGAGACGCAGTGGTCTCATAAATCAAATGAAAAGAAGAGATCGTTGGAGCCCAGTTTAGGGAAGACTTTTGATCAGGGAAGAGGTGGAAAGCAAATTCAACTTACCACATGCAATAAATGTGGGAAGAAGCATCCGAGGAACTACTTGGTCGGAAGTGGCAAGTGCTACAAGTGTGGAAGAGGAGGCCATATTGCTCGGAATAGTCGTAGTGAGGTGAAGCCTCAACTCCCCAACACTAACGACAGAGGAAAGATGGTTATGGCCTTACCCGAAGTCCATTGCTTTAAGTGTGGACAGCTTGGGCACTATGCTAATCTCTGTCCAAATCCAAGGGCAGTGGAGGGGAATCACCATCAACCTCATCAAAGGCCAGGGTAGAAAGGTCGTTCTTTTTCTATCACGAAAACTGAAGTTGAAGCTCTGAATGACGTGGTAGCAGGTACTCTTGTTGTCCTCTCAAAACTAGCAACTACTTTGTTTGATTCTAGTTCTACGCATTCCTTTATTTCCTCCAAGTTTGCGAAGAATATAGAATCAATCCCAGAATTTCTTGAGGTAGAGTTGTCAGTCAAGACTCCAAGTGGGATTATCCATGCATCAATAGTGTTTAGAGACTCTAGTGTTTACTTTATTGAGCACAATATTATCGCAAATCTCGTAGTCATTCCCATGTTGGAATTCGACGTAATACTAGGGATGGATTGGCTCTCAAATTATAATGCTAAGATCAAGTACAGAAGTAAGGAAATCTCAGTTGTCTTGAATGAACGACCTACAGTTATCTTCCAAGGAGATATATCCCGAACTGATCCATATCTAGAAGCACCTCCTATAGTTTTCTTTATGGAGTTAATCGGTGATGATGAAGAAGGAAAAGGGAGCATACCAATAGAAGATGTTCCAATTGTTCAGGAATACATGGATGTATTTCCTAAGGAGTTACCTGGACCTCCCCCCGAAAGAGAGGTAGAGTTCTCCATTGAACTCATACATGGGTCTCAACCGATATCAAAGACACTGTATAGAATGGCAAATGTGGAGCTAGAAGAGTTAAAGAAACAACTCCAAGACTTGTTGGAGGAGGGGTTTATCCGACCGAGTGTGTCTTCTTGGGGGGCACCCGTTCTCTTTGTGAAGAAGAAGGATGGATCAAAGAGGCTACGCATTGATTATAGAGAACTAAACGGGATCACAGTGAAGAATAGATATCCTCTTCCAAGAATTGATGATTTATTTGACCAACTTCGTGGGGCTCAATTCTTCTCCAAGATTTACCTCCAATCTGGTTATCATCAACTGAGGGTGAAGAAGGAAGATATTCCAAAGACTGCCTTCCGATAATGATATGGGAATTATGAGTTTACTGTTATGCCCTTAGGCTTGACTAATTCTCCTGCTATTTTCATGGATTTGATGAATAGAGTCTTTAAGGACTACCTTGATAACTTTGTGGTAGTTTTTATTGATGATATTTTGATATATTCAAAACGTTGTGAGGAGCATGAAGATCATCTGAGGGTTATTTTGAAAACTCTACAGAAGGAGAGTCTCTTTGGAAAGTTCAGCAAGTGTGAGTTTTGGTTACAACAAGTGGCTTTCTTGGGGCACATAGTAACCAATGAAGGAATCTCGGTTGACCTTGCAAAGACAATGGTTGTGGAGGAGTGGCCTCAACCCACAATAGTAACTGAGATTAGTAGTTTCCTTGGATAAGCGGGATATTATAGGAGGTTTGTGAAAAAAAATTCACGGCTTTCTAATCCACTAACCAAGTTGACTCGAAAAAGGTTTAAGTTCATCTGGACAAAGCAATGCGAGGAAAGTTTCCAAGAGCTGAAGAAGAGATTGGTTACTGCACCTGTGTTAACACTACCCTTTATCGGAGAAGGATTCGTTATTTTTAGCGATGCATCTCTGAAAGGGCTTGGGTGCGTCCTCATACAAAATGACAAGGTAATTGCTTATGCATCTCGACAGTTGAAGATTCATGAGTAGAATTATCCTACGCATGATCTAGTGCTGGCGGCAATTTTGTTTTCTCTAAAGATATGGAGTCACTATCTTTATGGGGAGAAATGTGATATATACACCGACCACCAAAGTTTAAAGTATATTTTCATGCAGAAAGAATTGAACATGAGACAAAGGAGATGGTTGGAGATTATTAAAGACTATGATTGTTCAATTCATTATCACCCTGGTAGAGCAAACAAAGTTGCGGATGCGTTAAGCAGGAAAGATCCTGTTGTTCTGGCAATAATGAGGATCCTAGGAGATCCATTGATTAAAGATCCAGTAAATATGGACATGGGAATTATAAGGAAAGGGACATCATCAACCCTATCCCAAATGATTTCTCAACCTTCATTACTAGAGAAGATCAAGAAGGCTCAAAAAGAAGATCCTTTGCTGCAGGAGAAGTTTGAGGATGTAAAGGATGGGAAGTTCCTTGATTTCAATATTGATCAAGAAGGTGTATTGAAATTTCATACAAGACTATGTGTTCCATCTATTCCGGAGATAAAGAAAGAACTGATGTACGAAGCTCATAGCTCTACTTTCTCTATACACCCAGGAAGCACTAAGATGTATAGAGACCTTCGTGATCATTATTGGTGGGATAACATGAAGAGGGAGATTGCTGATTACACTACAAGGTGCCTGGTGTGTCAGCAAGTAAAGGCAGAAATACAACTTCCTAAGGGGGTATTACAACCTCTACCCATACCAGTATGGAAGTGGGATAATATCACTATGGACTTTGTAACTGGTCTCCCAAAAACATCAAAAGGAAACAATGCGATATGGGTTATTATGGACCGTCTCACCAAGACAGTCCATTTTATCACTATTCGGGAAGATTTCTCTCCGGATCAGCTTTCCAAGATATACGTAAAAGAAGTGGTGAGGCTGCATGGGGTACCACTATCCATCGTGTCTGATCATGATCCAAGATTCACATCAAAATTCTGGAGAAGTATTCAATATGCTCTGAATACTGAATTGAATTTTAGTACGCCCTATCATCCTCAAATTGATGGCCAATCTGAAAGGACTATTCAGACACTTGAAGACATGCTGAGATTATGCTCAATGGAATTTAAAGGTGGATGGGATCAACACCTCCCATTAGTGGATTTATCCTATAACAACAGTTTCCATGCGAGTATTCAGATGGAACCCTATGAAGCTCTGTATGGAAAGCGATGTAGAACTCCTACTTGTTGGGATGAAACTGGTGAGAGAAAGCTTCTTGGGCCTGATCTTGTGAAAGAGATGACAGAACAGGTCCATGCCATCCAACAACACTTAAAGGCTGCTCAGAGTCGACAGAAGAGCTATGCTGATAGTCGTCGAAGGGACTTGGAGTTTGGTGTTGGTGACAAAGTATTCCTTCAAATTTCTCCATGGAAGAGAGTCATGCGGTTTGGGAAGAAAGGGAAGCTCAACCCTAGGTACATTGGCCCCTATGAAATCCTTGATCGCATAGGAGTAGTGGCCTATCGTCTAGTACTTCCACTAAACCTAGCTCAAGTTCACAATGTCTTCCATGTATCTCTCTTGAGGAAGTACATACCCGACCCTTCGCATGTACTGAACCCAGAGGTGGTACAACTGGAACATGACCTCTCTTATGAGGAGCATCCTGTGGAGATCTTAGACCGTAGAGACAAGGTTCTATGAAACAAGACTACCCACCATGTGAAAGTGTTGTGGAGGAATCATAAATATGAAGAAGCGACTTGGGAGCCTGAGGAAACGATGAAGCAAAAGTACCCTCACCTTTTCGACTAGGCCTCAAGTATAAATTTCGGGGATGAAATTTCTTAAGGGGGGAAGAATGTAATGACCCAAACTTTTTAAATAGTATATTAACTTACTCTTAATGATTTAATAAGATGTTAATGGTTAATGCAGAAAGAGGAGTCGATGGCTTCTTCCAGTAGACTCGAACCTTATGAAGCCCACTTATCAGAGCTTGGGAAGGAGGTTGCATCTTTGGGCTTCGCTTTGGACCAAGCCCAAGCCGAACTCCAGCGTGTCAAGATTGAACGGAAACGCCTACGGAAGAAGTTCAAGTTAGTAGAGATTACTACTAGGGAAATGTTATCTGAGCCTCCCTCAGATTCTCTCACCATAGCACACCTTACACTTAGGTCATATGCCGGTGTTATAAGGGGCTATGTGACGAGACCCTAGCTTCCTTGTGTGATCCTTTGGGATGAATAAATTGAGATTTCTTCCTTTGGTGATGTTTGTGAAATTTCAATTGTTCGGATAATTTTAGGATATATTTTATTGATGAATTTTGAAAAAGGGATATTTTAAAATATTTATGTAAACCCTAAATAATTAATGAAGTGTAATGATTTTCAAAAAATGGTCTTCTACAAAAGTGTTCAGTAAGTAATTTGGAGTCTAATAAGATCAACAAAATTTTTGATGAATAGTAAATTATGAATAGTGATTTTACGCTTAGGATTAGTAATGTGACCAAATGGATTAGTAATTTCACTCAAAGAAAGTTTTAATATAATTTAGACACCTAGATTAAGTAATGTGATTCAATAAAATGGGTAAATAACGGTTTCATAAATTATTAATCAAGTTTTAGTTTTTATTGGGATGAATAGTGTTTTTTAATTAAAAATTAAATTAAAAATATTTAGATTTTTTTTTAAAATGGACTTTATTTTTGAACTCAGAGCACCGATATTATGTTATCGTAATTTTTGGGGTTTTTTCTAAAGAAATGAATTTTCGGTGAATAGTGTTTTTATTTAAAAATTAAATTAAAAATATTTAGATATTTATTTTTATAAAATTTAGTTCATATTTGTAATTAGAGCATCGATTTTTGGTAAAGGTGAATTTTTGGGATTTTTCTGAGTAAGATGAATTTTTCAGTGAATAGTAAAAATGCAGTTTTAGGGTTTCAGTATGTTTAATGACATCATAACTATGTCATGATGATGTCATGAGATATTTTAAGGGTTGGCCGGCCAAGGGTGATGAATTATTGTTTTGGGGGCCCCATGGGGCCTAACTCCATGGTAAATGCCAAGGGGGAGCACATGGTTTTGAGAAAAGCACTTGTGAGGTGTCCCTTGGCCATTAATGCATTGTCCCTTCACTTTCCCTATAAATACCAACCCTTTCCTCCTTTAGTTTCCACTCCCAACTCTCCCCCAACGAATTTCGGGACTCCTTACCTCCCAAGGAGTCCTCCCAAGGTGCCCCCAAGCCCTCAAGGTCCAAACCTTTGAGTTTTAAGAGTTACGTTTTAAGGTAAGGGATCCGACCTCTCTCTTCTTTTCAAGTAATCTCTTTTATGTCATTTATTTTATACTACATGTTCTTATGTTGGAGGATGTTCTTATATATTCATATTACTTCCATTTTTATGTTCATATGATGAGAGACCCCATCTTTCTCTCATCAATTCATTTTATGAATGTTTCAGTGGCGCCGTTAGGCTGCCGAAATTTTAAGGGGATTCTTTCACCCTTCTCATTCTTTTCAAAGTTCTACTTTCATGTCAAGTCATTCAAGTTACTTTTTAATTATTTTGGGGTATGATATCTATATATATCATACTGAACTCTTATGTTCATATGATGAGGGATCCTATTTGATCTTTTCAATTCATTTTGTTTGAAGTTTAAGTGATGCCGTTAGGCTGCCGAATTTTCATAAGAAAATTCTAATTTTTGTCTTCCTTACTTGTTTTTCATTTCAAATGGTATGTCCTTTAAATTTCATTACCATGTTCTTACATACTTTATATTCTGTTCCCCTACTGTTTTATGGGTCATTTATGAATGTTTGACCCATGTCCCCTCTCTTTTAAATGTTTTCTAAAACCCCGAAACATACCCATTATGCTGTAGAATCTTCGTCTCAAAATGTCTCTCTCTTTTATAAAATTATTTTATGTTATAAAGTGAATACTAAAATCTCTTATTTCTACAGTGATATTCACATATATATCAAAATGTTCTATTTTAAATTCTGGGATTTACATACATGAAACCCGCTTTCCCTTTCCGTGGGTTTAAAGTGACATACAGATCATGTCTTTAAAGCAGTTTTTAAAATGTTATGATTATGAAATGAAACCCATTTCTTTTATGCTATATGGGTTGTTTATGAAATGATTGATGATTATATATGTTACTCACATGATAATAAAGACATGTCAAGGGTGCGCCCAGATAGCGCTCTACTGTATTGGGTAAAGACTTAATCTCTAGAGATGACTTTTTAGACTGATACGTAGGTGAATAACCTTGGTAATTTTTAATGACACCTTTGGGATGGACCTTGGTGAAACGAAATGATTGTCAATATTAAATGTTGCAGCCACATCTTCAAGTTATGAAAAATTTTATTTTTATTATGATGTATCTCATGATTCCTTTCTCATGCCTTAAAGTTCTTTTCATGTCCTTATTGAAGTATCTCAAGTTCACATGTAAAATGTTTCTCTTGTTTCCCTTACTGGGCCTTCTGCTCACCCTTTCTTTTGATGTATGTCCCCAGGTTATGAGATGTAGTAATGAACCTAGGATGAACTTAAGGATAATACCATAAAGTGTTTAAGAAGAATGTTTTATGTTCTTTTCATGTATTATGTTCCTTGTTTCCAAGACACTAAACTTTAAAATATCCTCAATTCCGTGTAATGAAATGAAAGTTTATGTTATAAAAAGACGGGATGCTATATCTTACCCCTAAGAGACCCATGCTTAGGGAGTTTCAAATTCCTAATATGTCAAGAAATCCATCAGGCATCAAATTTTCCCCTAGGACGAGGAGCTATGAGATCAAACACTCTCATCTTTCTCAACTTCCATCAATTAATGGTCTTCCAATAGAGGACTCTTTAGAGTTTATCAATGATTTTTATGGTTCTGTTCAGCAATTTCCTCTGCGAGATCTTAGTGAAGAGGATTTGAGGTTGATGTTTTTTTCATTATGTCTAAAGGGGAGGTCCATGACATGGTTCCAAAATTTACATGGGGAAATCTTTGAAACCTGGGAAGAGATTTCCAATGCCTTTGTATCTAAATTCTATACTAGGAACACCACTATTGAGGTTAGGAACAAGACCACTAGATTTGTCCAGGAAGAGGGATTACTCTTTCAAAATGCATGGGATAGGTTTAGATGTCTTCTTAGACAAATTCCCAACCATTAATTAGCTCCCCATCTACACATGGAGACTTTCTATAATGCCCTCACCCCCTACAATCTGAACTTAGTTGATCAATCTGGTGGAGATGATTTCTCTGATTCCACTGCTGATGAGATGAAAAAATTGTTTGATAAGTTGGATCAGAAATCTATGCACAAGTTCACTAGGAAGAGATTCATCCATGGGGCTTATACAAATCCTCAAGCAACTGTTGTTGACAATAGGGTCCTTAGGGAGCAGTGCTATCTCTGTGGGATGTTTGGTCATAGTCATAGATTTTGTCCACTACTAAAAAATGGGCAAGGGATGTGCTTCAATTTTATCAGCGCTAAAAAACGCACTGATAAAGGGGGTCTTTATCAGTGCTAAAAAAGTGCTGATAAAGGGTCTCTTTTATCAGCACTAAAAAAAGCGCTGATAAAGGCCCTCTTTATCAGCGTTTTTTTAGCGGTGATAAATGCCCCCCCTATATCAGCGATTTTTTTTAGCGCTGATAAATGTTAAGTTTCAAAAAAAAATATTTTTTCATGACAAATAATATTTTGTTATATAAGTATATTTATATTGATATAAATACAATATATATATATTTTAAGTATGTTATAGATACGTATAAATAGACTATTACATTTAATATATAAGAAATTTAGTTAAAATGGATTCAAAATATTTTAAAAAAATATTATTAATTAATAATTTTCTAATTATTATTGATTAAAAATAATTTAATAACAATTTAAGGACAAAAAAATCAAAACAATTAATAAAATATCTAAAATATGTTGAAAATGTAACTCAAACTTCAAACGGCCATAACTTTTGATCCGGGTGTCCGTTTGAGCTCTACCACATATCAAATCGAAGCCTGCGATGAGCTCTACATCGATATAACTCAGGTCCCCCCATTAAAGGTTTTTTTGAGGCCAAAATATGCCTATAAGGCCTCCAAAACTAAGTTTTTAGTCGGGTTACCCCGATTTGTTAACATTCAAACAGGTATAACTTCTGATCCGGATGTCCGTTAGGCCTGTACCACATATCATATCGAAGATTGTTTCATTTTATTAAATTTTACTAGTTTTTGCATTGAAATGGGATTATAGATTATAAGTTATGGTCGTTTTAACATTATATGGCTTTTCAAATACACATATATATGTATTTATTCGTAAATATATATGTGTCTGTGTGTGTGTGAGTGTCTACGTG
Organism: Viscum album; assembly: GCA_963277665.1. NCBI lineage: Eukaryota > Viridiplantae > Streptophyta > Magnoliopsida > Santalales > Viscaceae > Viscum > Viscum album. The sequence goes on along the minus strand of OY728135.1, from coordinate 174,718,018 downwards.
TTGTATATATGTATATATGTATGTATTTATTTATTTACTTATAAACAGCCATCAAAAACATATTTTTTCATAAATGTATTTAATACTAATCTTATAAGTACATTCTATGGCTTTCCAAATACACATATATATGTATTTATTCGTAAATATATATGTGTTTGTGTGTGTGTGTGTCTGTGTGTTGTATATATCTATGTATGTATGTATGTATGTATTTATTTATTTAGAAACACACATAAAAAACATATTTTTTCATAAATTTATTTGAAACAAATCTTATATGTATATATTAATATACAAATAAATATACGTATAAAAATTATAACTAAAAATATATAGATAAATATATTAATATACGAATTAATATATATATATATACTAATATATGAATAAATATATTTATATTAATATGAATATATATCAATATATGAATAAATATAACTATATATATATATAGATTTATCATCATACAGAGAACAAAATGAAAGGGCTTAGTGGTAAAGGTGCAGCCGCAAAAGGGGGGAGGTCCTCGGTTCGAGTTCGGGTGGAAGCGAATGGGGTGTACGTGTATGAGGATGCGCATGAAGGGAAGCATATGGGAGACCTCCTAGTGCTGATAAAGGGGGTGTGGAGCGCTGATAAAATCACTCCTCGCATTATTTTTAATTTTTTTGAACTTTATCAGCGTTGATAAAGGGGTCTTTTATCAGCGCTTTTCAATTTTTTTATTTTTTTTATTTTTTTAATTTTTTTGACCTTTATCAGTGCTAAAAAAAGTGTCGATAAAATCCCCTTTTATCAGCACTAAAAAAAAGCGTGGATAAGGGGGTCTTTTATCAGTGCTTTTTTTAGCGTTGATAAAAGGGGCCTTTATCTGCACTTTTCAAAGCCCTGATAAAAGGGACCCCCTATATTAGCGCTGAGCTTTACAGTGATTTTTTAGCGCTGTTAAAGCCATTTTTTTTGTGCTGATATAGGCTGTTTGTGTAGTAGTGGTCCAAACATTGATCTCCTTATTTCAGGTGATGAGAGTGCCCAGTTTGTTTATTACAGGGCTAGGAATCAAGGTGTCCATGATCAACTCTCAAATCCATACCACTCACGCTATCAAGGTTAGCTCAATCTATCATGGAGTGAGAAAGGGGTCACAAAGAAGTCTACTACCCCAAACAAGTAGCCCACTGCCTAGGCATTCCACCCATAGCCCAAATAAATTTTCCAGAATCAATATGAGTCCGAGTCTTCTAATTCCCAAGGGTAATTAAAGAGGATGATGCAATAAGTGTTGAGTGAGATCAGCTCATTTAAGAAGGACGCAGATTCTAAGATTCATAATTTAGAACTTCAAATGAGTCAAATGGCTTAGAATCATGCTGGTAAGGAAAATAGAAACCTTCCTTGCACCTTAACTCCCAATCTAAGAGAAAATATGATGGCAATAACAACCAGGTCAGGGATTAAACTTAAGGAAACAGTTAGGGAACCACAAAGGCCAGAGGAAAACAATGTACAAGCTAAAATTGGAAATGAAAATATAGAAAATCCCAATTCTGAAAATCTATACAATGAGTTCCAAACTAAACAGATTGTGCAACCCTCACCTGAAAAAGCTAAGGAACCAAAGAAAATGAAGTGGGAATTGATTAAGGAAGAAAAGAATAAAGCGGGGTCTGAGGAGAAGGTAAATAACCTACCTATTCTAAAACATTATGCCCCCACATTCCCTTCCCTAAAAGAGTGAAGCAAAGATATAAACCCGATTACCTGAGATTTTTTAACTTATTCGAACCTTCACCATCAACATGACTTTCTTAGAAGCCCTAGATAAAATCTCTTCATATGTTTCATTCAAAAATGGTTTTTTAAGAACAATAATGGTTGGAAGAATTTGGATTAAATTGTTCTCAATGTGGTGTGTAGTGAAATTTTTGAAAAAAAATATTCCTCCCAAATTGAAGGACCTTGGTGGAATTATCATTCAGTGCGAGGAAGTGGAAAACTAAATTGTCTATCTGACTTAGGAGCGAGTATCAATCTTATGCATTTCTCCTTGTTTAAAAAGATGGGTCTTTAAGATATCCAACCAACTTATGGTTGTCTTCATCTTTCTGATGGTCTCTCACACACCCTTATGGGAGAGTGGATGACCTATTAGTAATTGTCAGAAAACACACAATGCCCATTAATTTCCCGATCCTTGATATGGAATGTGATGAAAAAGTCTCAATAATCTTAGGAAAACTCTTCATTGCTATTAGTGGTCCATTATTGATGTATCCAAAGGTAAACTCACCCTCCAAGCTGTAGATGATGTGGAATAAATTTTGGTGTTTAAAAGGCCTTGACATGAGGTTAGTTGTGATGTAAATGATATTGCTGAGAATCAATGTTAAAAAATTGAGGTTAGAGCTGAGTATGGGTCTTTACCACTTGAGGTCGCAGAGATATTAATTCCCCAACCCATTGAAATTTTTTCCTTGGCCGCTGCTCTTTCCCCACACCCTCCTGTTGATGAGGAAATTATTTCTTTGGAACTCATTCTAGAGAGTGAGTCACAACTTTTTACTGAACCATATCAACCTGTCTATGAATGATTCCCTTGTGAAGTTGACTATCTATGAGTTCCTGAAGCTAGAGAATGTTATGGGTTGAGTCCTTTTAAAAAACATAACGATTTCTATTATGAACAAGTGAATTTCCTTGATATCTTCTTACCAACCCAATTTGATGTTGTGAGTGATGATTTTGAACCTGAACTCGAAAGATTTGCATCATTTGAGTCCTATGTAGACATTGAGAACAATATGTTGGAAGCTGAACTTGATAAATATTTCTGGGAGATTTCTGATTTTTTAGAGTTATGAGTTGTTTTGGGACTTTGCTGAGGGTTTTGTTGATGTTTCCTCTTCTATTTCTGGTTTTGAGAAAAACTCTAAGTGTGGTGGAAGCTGTGGAAGTGTTTTTATCAAATTAGTGATTTACATGGGAAACTATTGAAATTTTTAAGAGATCAAGAACTGATTTTTAGAGACCCAGTCGAGCTGAACAACATGGATTCTCTTAGTGAGATGGTTGAATTTTGGAGAATTTTGATTGGTGCTAAAGATGAAAATGTATCAAGTAATCCTCCTGATTCCTTATACAATTGTAAAGTCCACACCATTGACACATCTTTCCCATTGAATGATCATTGTAAGAAATATTTAGGGGAATAATATCTTGCTAGTGACTTTAATCCTAGAGCTTCATGAGAGGAAACCTATGATTTAATTTTTTTTCTTATTTAATTTATAGTTTGAATAAATGCTCCTTTCTCAGTAGTTTGTCTCTCAGTTTGGTGAACAATAAATCCTACATTTCCTTGTCATATGGTGCAAGTGGTCTGGTGGTCCTGGTTGGCTTTGACAATCATGTTTCAGGGGTAGCCTCATTTAGAACATTATTAGTAGAGGAGAATATTGTCGGAGAACACAAGATAACACTCACAAACTCATTCTATGGGTTTCATTTTACGTGAGTTTTATATTCTTGAAGACTAATGATAATTGTTTACTTATGTAGGAACTTGAATGGAGAAACCAGAGTACTCGGAGAGAGTAGAAAAGGGAAGAAAAAATTGATGATAGGCTTTCACATATAGGGAATTACTATTGTTCATTTTGCAAACATTTATTTTGTACATTCCTTCGACTGAATGTTGTTAGGACTTAATTGTGGGGGACATTCCATTGATTGGTGAAACTTATGAATTGTTTTCCTGGTTGGGTGTTGGATTAATTGTGGGGGACATCCCACAAATTTTTGAAACTTATAAATTGTTTTCCTGATTGGGTGTTAGAATGCTGAAATATAATGATATGAAAATTATTTTGAGCTGCACTTTGAAACGTACTTACACCCACTGTTTGTACTCACATTCCCTTTCATTGAGCTACTGCGGCACATAAATGTTAATCATTATACTATTTTAATGACATTGATAAAATCTTTTTTCTGCTCATAATGATTCAAATCATGATTTGTTTAGGAATAGAACTGAAATAATTGTCGTTGCTGGTTGTTGGGTTTGGGTTATTTTGTGTTTGTCTTTCTTTTCTTTTATTTTTCCTTTTTATGTAGAAAAGTTCTTTTTGAACCTTCTCTCTACCCCTCAATATTATTTTAAGTTATGATTTGTCAATATTAAACTAAACTATCTTCCCCCCACTAAAAAATAATTATCTTTTTTCAACATGGGTATATCTGTTGGTAAAAGTGCATTTTCTGTTGGTAAAATGTTTACCAACAAAAATTGTCTTGTCACTAAACTGTTGGTAAAAACTCTGTCGCCAAATGTTATTGTGACAAATAAAATGATTCTGTTTCAATTATAATAATACCAAGAAGATAATATATATGTTGGTAAAAAATTTTAGCAACAGATTAATATGACTAATATATCTGTTGGTAAAATTATTAACATTTATAAACAATATCTACAATTAATATGTTTTTTGTAAATTATACTCTAAATGTTGGTATTCCAATATTTATTGTCAAAATTTTATATTATATTTATTAATATAATTATATATAAAATATAAATATATTTATTATATAATAATTACATAAATTAACTTATATAAAATACCAAAAAACCAAGTCTTTATTTAAAATACACGTTCCAATATAATTTAAATACATGTTCAAACCTCATAAAATGACAAGAATCTCCATGAAACATATTGAAAACAAGTTTAAACATGTTCAAACACTAAGAGACTTTACATGTAACTCAACGAAACTTCATCTCCAATCTATTTCCCACAAACATCAGACGTCTTAGAGTCCACATAACTTCACATGAGCTATTATCTAATGCAATGAATCAGGACATGAACTACTTCACCATCATCCCATTAACTATAGTCTACCCTTCTATGCTTGAAGCATCACATGTCCTTGATCCCTCCACTTTAGAGATGAATCATCATGAGAAACGTTCTAATCACACAAAAAAAACAATTGTCAAATAGTTTTAATTTAAATGCAAGATATAAAAATAATAACACATGATATAAAAATATCATCCATTGACCACAATAAGAGGATAATCTAACCAGTGGAAACAAAAACCATAAGATAATATATCTAGATACCAAAATAACCATAAAATTATCCATCATGACCACAACAAGAATATATAATGAATACCAAAACAATTTCCATAACACTTGATATAAAAATAACTAGTGAGCACAATAATATAAAAATGAAAATTACAAGTGACAACATTAACAGAAGACATCCAGTTACCATAACAAATGAAAATAATGAGTGATATAAAAATAACAATAAGATTATCTAACATGTGACGAAAAACCATTAAGAACGACACTAACTTCAATTAAAAGTGACATATAACACAAAATTTTATAATCTAGTCCAAACCATATGATAAATGATTTGGTTTTCCACCCCTCACACCCCTAAAACATTTATTAAATAAAATTAAAGTTGCAGTGCATACATAAGGATTAATTTTACCATCAAGGAATTGAAATAGATTTCAAGTATACATCACATTAACACACATATCATGAAGAAATAAATGTCACCATTTTAGCCAAGCATCCCAACCATTCTCTAGAAAAATCTAACTGAAATATACCACATATGAAGAGGTTACAATTATTCCATAATCACAATCATTTGAGGGAAGTAAATATGGAAAGAGATATTTCATTTTTAAAATTGATTCACCTAAGAAAAACATCCACATCAGTTAGAATGGAAGGAACATGAAGAAATGGAAGGGATTTATAATCCATGGAATTTTAAATTGGAGATCTGCATGTGTTATTGTCAGGAAATGAGGGGAAAAAGAAATATAGGATATACACAACCCAAAGTCCTTGAAGACCAAATCCTATGACTAAACAGAGGGAAAAACGAACAGAAATATATCCATGATTCGTAGGAAACCCCTTGCCTATAACAATACTCCCCATCTATTTCAATCTAAATGTACTTCATATGGGCCTTTGAATCATCTAACTTCACATAGATACAAGGTAAAATTGGTTGGAATAAAACTTGTGTTCTTTAGTCCACATAGATTAAACACTGAAGCAAATGATCGATAGAAAAACCATGAAAATGAAAAATTATATCAGAAAAAAGAAGCTTCAAACAAATTTATATCCCAAAACCAATCATCAGTTCATGGTAACAAAATGAAATGATACAAATCATCTCACCAGAGAATTTATTGGTTTGGTACTTTGTCTTCAATAAGGGCTACGGGCTTGTTTGTAAATTCTAGTAAATCAGTGTACTCCTAGAATGGTGACCTCGAGAAGCAGGTGGTTCCCCAAAAATCAGGTGTCGGAACCCATAGGTTTTTAGTAATCCGTCGAAATTGGCCTTCAAAAAATTCCCAAGAGTCTTGGTAGATCCACATGATGAAGTGAGAATGTCCTCAATACCATCAAATTGCCTGACCTTCTTGGGAACCATAGATGCCACGATCCCTGAGCCACGGGGGGTTGGACCATTTGAACCAGGATGGATCCACTCTTTCGAATGCATTTATAGGGAACAGTGTGGGGCATCCCGATCTTGTTACCCCAATAGCTATGCCTAACTAGGATCACAAATAGCTTCTCCAGGATTAGGGAACCATGGATGGCGATAGCCACCTCCTTGCTGCACTTGACCCCCAACCCCACATGATAGTTACTGTCACCGACGACCACAAGTGCCTTGAAACATATCCGCTGACCCGTGAGGGTCTGCTTCTAGATGGTCATGATCTTCATCGCTTCATCCTTCAAGACCCCAGGGCCCAGGTAGGCATCTATTATTTGAGACTCGTCGGGGCCAGTGGAGGGAGGCGCGCTGCTAGGGTTGGATGGGGGCGTGGGACACAAACAGGAATGGGAGGCGGTGGGGCGATGTTGGGGAGAAAGGGAGTTGGAAAATGTAAAGAGTAAATAATAATAATAATAATAATAATAATAATAATACAACATTTTTTACAATAAAATGAAATTAACCGGATCGAGTATGACATTGGAAGTCGCCGTAATGGTGATCTGATCAATGCGGCTTGAGAATTTTAATTTAGGAAAGAGTGTGTCATATTATTAGTGTAATTTTAAAAAAATTATGATGTATAATAAATTTATATATAATTTATATATAATGATTTTTTTTAAATTTATATATATTTTGAATAAAAATTTATATTATATACATATAATGAAATTATATATACGTGACTTTATTTTTTTAGTTTTTACTACATTCGGTCTTATTCAAGTATCCAAAAATTATAATAATTTATCATAAATTTTATATCACACACACACACAAATAGATATATATTATCACAAACATATAACGTGTAAATGAAAACATATGATTATATGATTTTATTAAAATATTTATAATTTATAACATTTATTGAAAATAATATATATATATATATATTAATTTTTTGGTAAATTATTTTATGTTATTGAATAATTTATTGCAAAATATTTTTATAATGGTAAAAATTTTGTTGGTAATAACAGTTAAGAGTAATAGATTTATTTGTTGGTAAAAAAATGTTAGTATTGATTTGATAAAGCAATAGATGTAATTGTTGGTAAAAAAATTGTTGGTGCTAAATGATAAATATCAACAGATATAACTATTGGGGAAAAAAGTTTTGTTACATAAAATCTATAACAATATAATTTAATATATGTTGGAATTGCTCATTTTTATGAACAAATATATCATCTGTCAATAAATTTTTGTTGGTATAAGCAATTTTTTTGTAGTGACCTTAAAATTCTACATTGTGGACAATGTTGGGTTTTAAGGGTGGGGGAGAGGGGTTATTCTAGTGTAATTTTAAATTCCCCTTTCTTGAAAATTTGAAATGTGATTGTTTCAAAAACAATTGTCAATTTTTTTACAAAAATTATTCAATATCTTTCAAAAATTTTAAATTCTGTCATCACTTTAAGGTCATTGGAGGGTCACTGGTACTTCATTTCTTTCAGGTTTAGTGGATAACTACTTGTTGGATGCTGAAAGTGACACTTAGTCAGAAACTGTTAAGTTTGAGTGATTGCTGAGTGGAATTGTTCACTATATCTATGGATCTATATGTTAAGGAACTAAGGATGGGAGTGTGATAGGATAGGTTTTGTGGAATGAGGATCATGAGTTAGGGTAACTGGAATTTTTCACCATAACCTAGAGGAATCACATTTTTAAAATATAATATTCAATCACTTTAGAAATTCAACTCAAATGATTAGTAGTTATATCCTTTGTAAATGGAGTAAAATGGGAAAATGAGATCCCACAGTGAGTATTTGATACAAGGTGCACTGATTGCATTTCTGTGCATAAATAAAGCCAATTTCAATATTAATAAGTTCTATACACAGTTCTATGCATAAGGAATATGACTGGGAAAAATTAAAATAAAGTTCCCTTGTCAAAAATTAACTCATTAAGGTGAGGGGAATTTTGAACTCAGATGAAGAAGGGAGAAAATTACTTGGTTAAAATTCTTTTGAGTTGAATCAATAAAGTGATGAAATTAATGGAATTTAATTTTTTGGAACCTAGGGGAAGGTGAGAATGGAAGGTGCCCTTGGTTATGTTTTGAGCTTCACATAGTCTAACATGTCAACAATCCTTGAATTAGAACTTAAATTGAAAATTGAAATTGGACAGTTAATGAAAACATATAGATAGCATGACATACTTAATAGTGTATGAATTTGTGAGGCTTTTCACTTCCTGTGAGTTTTTGAAGCTAGGAAGGACATCATTTTTGAACACCTTGGAAAAGATTTACCCACTCTTTGGTCTTGATCCTCTGGGTATTAATCTTTAATCATGAACTTTTTGAACTGAAACTCACAAATCATTTTTCTATTTTAAAGTAAAAGGCATACATTTGTTTGAGGATAAACAATGTTTTATGTGTGGGGGAGTTTGATGCGGCAGTGTTTTCACATTATTTTCCACACCCTTTTTTGAATTTTTACTGGTTATTTAATACCAAAATATTTTTTTATTAAATAATTTGTTGTGTTTTATTGTACCTTAATTGGTAAAACAATCATTTTTTATGTAAATCATGTATTTTGGTGAGTTATTGTGTTATTTTGAATAACTTTCAAATGAAATAATCCTTGTTATTTTAACTTTCGTTTTTATTCTTTCATTATTTGTTAGAAAATTATTTTCTTAATTAATTAATTAATTAATTTAAATTTTGTAAATAAATAACACATTTTAATTTTTAATTTTTAATTATTTTAATAATTAAATTAGTTTAACAATCTAATTTTATTCAATTAATATTTTTAGACTTTAATGAATTATTAAATGAATTATTTAATTAATTAATTGGTTGATGAATTGATAACAATAATTATTTTAATTTGTTTTAAATTATTTTATTTAATCCATATAATTTCTTTATTTTAAATAATGCTTAATTAATTTTATTATTTAACTTTGTTTTAGTTATTTTTATTTAGTTTTTAATTTTTTTTAATTCAATTGATTGATTTATTAATTTATTTTTTGTTTAAGTCAATTATTTGAATTTTTTGTGTTTGGTATTTGTTTTATAGATGTTATGTTGCCACTATTTCACCCCCTCCACCATTTCACCCTCACTGTTACACCACACCCATTGTTGTCCCACTGTATCCTCCAAATGGTGGCACTATTTCAGCACTCAATCTGTGGCACCATTTCACCACTCAACCTGTGCCACCACCTCGTCTTGCACCTCATTGTGGCACCGTTTCATCACAGAAGTGGTTCCACCTCTACCTTCATGAAACATGTGGCTCCTCCACCAAACCACAAAACAACCACAACATCGCATCACAAGAAATGAGTCTCAAGCAGCATCGATCAACAAAAACATGAACCAAACAGATCTAAATTCCCTAATTTCCTAGATCTAAAGAGCATTCACGATGAACCCCAACCCGCGGTCTTCACCTTTTCTCATCGCAGCCACCACCCGCATCGCCAAAGACCATCGTTCCTCCCTTTCGGCTTCATGACCGCACCGCCTTTAGACCCCATGATCTTATCATTCTCCACTGAAACCCTAAGTCGGATCCCTCTAAGCTGAGACCCAATGTGACCTAGCCCAATGCACCTGCTCGCCACTTGCAGCCCCTGTTCAGCCTGACAACCTTTTCCCTACACCTCCATTCACCATCACCCCAACTCCGCTTCCACCTCCACCGCTTTTCCATCTGACCAGCTATCACAGACCCAAGTCCGCCTATTTTTCTTCTAAACCCACGTCGTGCACCACCTGACCTGCTCCCCAATGCAATAGTCTGTATCCCTGGATCTCCATCTCGGCACCACGACCTTCTCTCACCAGAGCCTTGCGTTGTCTGCGGCATCATACCCTGTTGAAATCGTGATCCTCCTGCCCTACGTGTTGAGGTTCATCCCATAACTTGGGGTTTTCAAATTTGAGATAAGATATGTTTTTTGGAATTTGAGATATCCTTTAACATATAACACAAATAAGGCTACATGGGTATCTCATGGGGATATATATTATATCTATTTAGATGAGATATGTGTTTGAATCTTAACATGGCAGATACATGGTGATTTGAAGATTTAAGATATTATATTTCATATTTTATCTATATTTGAAAAAGGAAATAGTGAAGCCTATAAAAGGGGAATCTACTGGTGGTGAATAGGTAGAGCTGCTCAAGATGTAGTCCACCGAGAGCAATAAGGGAGCTACCGTGCCGGCGGTAGCATGTGCGGCGTCTCGGTGTTCTATAAGTGTGAAACAACAGCAACATGATTAATGATCGAGCCATGTATTGAGAGTCTTCTTGATTGTGGTGATCAAGCAGCGTGTCCCGATTGAAGATTGGCGGTTCATTATGATTGTGAGATCATTCTGCTGTCGCAAGCTGGTGCGAGGCTGATGCATGTTCAGGTGAATATCTCTGAGGTAGTGATGCTTCGTCAACAGAAGGGTGACATTTTTCACAGATTCATCTTATGATACATGGCATCAGTGGTATGTTTATCAGAGAGAAGGCAGAGGTGTATCAGGGTGCAGTTTTCACATAGGTTTTCTACGCTCTCTCATTTTTAATTCAATTTCGGGCATTTCTTGGATTCTTGTATTCTCTGATTCATAGTGGATATTTTGGGAATTTCCCAGTGGTTTTTTAATCATCCGCATGTGAGGGTGTTTCAAAGTTAAAAAACATGCATACTGATTTATTTATTCTATTCATATAGATGCTATAGTGACCAAAGACTTTTACATATAACATTTCAATATTTTCATCATAATTATTCATCAGAGTACAAGCTTAGGATCATTAAGTCTAGTGTCTTAGAAGACTAGGTACATATAACACAAAACATGGGGCTAAAATAAAACACTTCTTTATTTAATCTCCATAATGTGCTCCTAACTTCCTTTGAGCCCTTACATCTGCATAGGGTACCCTGGGGAACACATGAACAAAGGGATGAGCTAAAAATTCCCAGTAAGGGAATGAACATAAGGATACATCTCAAGCACATGAGTTAGGAGGCATGACATAATGATATCCAAAGCATGAAACTTATAAAATCATTTAATATAAGCATGGGATTGCATAAACATGGAATCATATAATTGTGGCAGAATCATAAATCATATATTTAGTATGAGTCAAGGCTAATCGCCAATCTCGTTTCCCATTTCAGTACGGGTCAAGGATAACCACCAATCTCGTTTCACATCACATATCATGCGACTTAACCTTGCCCAATTCATTAGAGCACTATCTGGGCGCACCCATATCAACATATTCATGAATATCCTTGCCACATAAATATTCTTACCACATATACAATCATACATATTCAACCATACACAAACATAAAGGTACCCATGAAAAGAATTGTGTACCAAAATCATGAAATCAATCATAACCAATGGGCGTATCATGAAAGTGTGCATATAAGGAAATAATTAGAAATATATGAACGTTAATAGGGTAAAATAGGCTTATAAAATGGTAAGTGGTGTCAAACATAAGTGACAACATACGAGAGATGTATTTTAGAAATATTAGCATTAAAACATTTTTGTGCGGTTTTATGGAAAAGACTCTAGAGATTTTCAAATAGAAAAGAGTAAATTCTTTTACATAAAAAAATAATTGAACCAAGATGGTTTTCATAATTAAAATATAGAATTTTCCAAGATATTGGTGTCTTAAAACAGAAGATAGAGTGCTCTTGAAATTGGGTAAAAGTTTGGGAAGTTCCTTTAAAACAAGTGTGCTTATTGGGAAGTATCGAAGAGAGATTCACTTATAATCATGTAGAACCACGAAAGAGAGTGATAGGTGGATATTGGAACATGATATTGGATCATATAAAGATAATTTTGAATTTTTACAAAAAATAAAGGACAACAACAAAAAGAAAGATAGAGCAACCTGAAAGAATAAAGGAAGTTCGGGTAGAATCCATCATGGTTTATTGACATGGTATCATGTATAATTAAGAGGGATTGATGAGAGAGATAAAAGGTTTTTCATCACTTATAAAACATTAGGGTAGTAAGGGGAAGGTGTATAAATGTACCCCATTACTTGGTATTACACAAAAAGGCATAGCTTAGAGATCAATCTTGATTATGAGTAAAAAGGGGAGGATCCCTTACCTTAAGTCCGTTGATGTTCTCCACTTGATATTAATGACCTGAATAGTAAAATTAGGATTATTAATCAATAAGTCTATAAACTTATATACATTTAAAATATTTATTATAACCTTTTTACGTTCATTCATACCCATTTTGATTGATTATAAGGTTCAATTTCATGGTTAAGGTCCGTTTGTTTCCTTGGATTTAATGATTAGTTAACCTGTATTTAGGTTCAGATAAAATGTAAGATGAAATTGGTTGTACAGAATTGATTTTATATAGAATTAGTCAACATCCATAAGGTTGAAAAATTCATTTGGTTAATTGGAGTGAAAGAGAACCATGACATAGGACATTAATGATAAACGCTTGAATTAATTTTAGCGATTTTACCCATAATTAAATTGTTTTGTATTATTATTTGATATCATGAGTGTATAAAGATTCCAGAACCATAAATAGGATATATAACATACATAATAATCTGTTTCAACCATAACATAAATGTTTTCATGACCAGAAACAAAGATGATAAAAGAAATTGAAAACACATTATCCACGATGTTGATCACGAATGATATTTTAATTTTAGAATGTGAAGGAGAGGAGAAGAAGAATGATGCTTGAATTTTTTACATAAACATGATTAACATCTAGAATATATGAGATTCTGGAGCTTTCATGCCTTTTGGATAAGGGAAGGGGAAGAGGGTATAAGAAAAGAAGGAAATTGAAAACAAAACACTTGAAAATGAAAGGGGATCCTTACCCTTTGATCTTCTCTCTTTGAGATCCCTCTTAAGGCCTTTGATTTTGGACTTTTGGTAAGACCAACCAGCCTTGGACATGGGGAAAAATCTTGGGAGGATTTTTGGGCAGAATTTGGGCTAGGCACAAGGCTTGAGAGGTGTGTGGGAAAGAGGTAAGGAGAGGGGGTATTTATAGTGAGGGAGGGGAGGTGTTTCCTGTTGTTTTAAGTATTAGTTTATTATTTAAGGCCAAGACTATAAATAATTGATAATTATCATCAAATATACTAAAATAATCAAGGCTGATTCGGGATTATCATCTTACATCAGTCATACATCACCTATGATGCAGTATTTAGCATTTATCATAATTTATCTTATTTTACTATTCATCAAAAATTCAAGTATTTCAGAAAAATCCCAAAAATTCACCCTAACCATTTTTCGACATGTAGAATCCAAAAATGAAGGCCTTTTTTCAAAAATAATTTTCTTAAATATGATTATTTTAATATTTAATTAAAATAATATTTTATTATCAAAACCAGTTTTAAAACATTCATTAACTCATTCTAAAATATAGGTATATCATACTTCCAACTTGAATATTATTTTTATCCCACCATAGGTGAGGTTACTATTCATTAGAGTATATCACTATTCACAAGGGTAGGTTACTATTCATTAGGGTAGGTTACTATTCACCAAAAATTATATTTGTTTTATTAGACTCTAAAAAACATCTTGAACACAACCGTGTATGCCAGATTTTCGAAATTCCAAACACAAAATTATGTTTAAAGGTCACTTATCACATAGTAGTTCATTATATTATGATTTCATGTGATTTTATGACATAAATATATGAAGGGAATTTCTATTGAAAAACTTTGGGTCGTTACATTCTTCCCCCCTTATGAAATTTCGTCCTCGAAATTTATTTTTACATACTTAGACAAAAACAGGTGTGGGTAGTTTTCCTTCATTAATTCCTCCAATTCCCATGTTGCTTCCTCAAACTTATGGTTCCTCCACCACACTTTTACAAGATGGGTTGTCTTATAGTGTAGAACCTTATCTCTCTGATCTAGAATCTTTACTGGCTGCTCCGCATAGGAGAGATCATCTTCCAGCTGCACCACCTCTGAGTTTAGTACATGTGAGGGATCAGGTATGTACTTCCTCAAGAGAGATACGTGAAAACATCATGAACTCGAGCCATATTCGGTGGAAGTGCAAGCCGATAGGCCATAGATCCTATGTGATAAAGGATCTCAAAGGGCCAATATACCTTGGTCTTAGCTTCCCTTTCTTCCCAAATCACATGAATCTCTTCCATGGAGATATTGGAAGGAAAAATTTATCTCCAATGTCGAACTCCAAGTCTTTTCGATAGTTGTCAGCATAGCTCTTTTTCTGACTTTGAGCAGCTTTGATGTGTTTCTGGATGACTTGAACCTTCTCTGTCATCTCTTAAACACGATTGGGCCCAAGTAGCTTTCTTTCTCCAACTTCATCCCTACAGGTTGGAGTTCTAAATTTCTTTCCACACAGAGCTTAATATGGAGCCATTTGAATACTCGATTGGAAGCAATTGTTGTATGAGAACTCAGCCAATGGGAGATGATGATCCCATCCACCTTTAAATTCTAGAGAGTAGCCTCTAAGCATATCTTCAAGCAACTGAATAGTTCTTTCAGACTAGCCATCAGTTTGGGGGTGATAGGCCGTGTTGAAATTTAATTCAGTACTCAAAGAATGGTGAAGGCTCCTCCAGAATTTAGATGTGAACCTTGCATCACAGTTAGAGGAAATTGAGAGTGGAACACTTTGCAGTCTCACCACTTCCTTCACATATAACTTTTCAAGTTGTTCAAGAGAAATATCTTCCCGAATAGCGATGAAATGGGATTTCATGGTGATTCGGTCAACCACAACCCATATCGCATTATTTTCATTTGATATCTTCGAGAGACCCATGACAAAGTCCATAGTAACATTTTCCCATTTCCACATGCGTATAGGCAATGGGTACATCATACATTTGGAATTTTTTCACTCAGGTTTAATTTGCTGACATACCAAGCACCTTGATATATGTTCCGCAATCTCTTTCTTCATGTTATCCCACCAGAAGTGT
This sequence comes from Viscum album, assembly GCA_963277665.1. Lineage (NCBI taxonomy): Eukaryota > Viridiplantae > Streptophyta > Magnoliopsida > Santalales > Viscaceae > Viscum > Viscum album. The sequence continues at coordinate 174,702,420 of OY728135.1, read as the reverse complement.
TCTCAGAGATCACGGTACATTTTGGTACTCCCAGGATGGATATAGAAGGTCAAGATGTGCATAATTCACTAGCTTCTTCTTTATCTCTGGATCAGATGGTACACATAATTGTGTCCAAAATCTTACAACTTTTTCCTCATCAATTTTGAAATCAGATGATTTCCCATTTTTAACAGCTTCCACCCTTTTCTGAATTTCCACACCCTTTCTTTGAGAAACCATTATTTTATCCATGAGGGATGATTGAGAAATCATTTGAAAAAGGATTGATGACATTCCTCCCTTAATGATTCCCATTTTCATCCTTTAAAAATATAGGAAGATCGGATCCTTTTCAATTATCATCATTGATAAAGATGCAGGATCCTTTCTACATAGAGCATCCGCCACCTTGTTTTCCTTACCGGGATGGTAGTGGATTGAGTTGTCATAATCCTTGATGAGATCTATCCATCTTCATTGGCACATATTAACCTGTTTCTGTGTGAATATATATTTGAGACTCTTGTGGTCAGTATATATCTCACATTTCCCCATAGAGATAATGCCGCCATATTTTCAACGCAAAGATCACAACCGCCACCTCCAGATCATGCGTGGGATAGTTTTTCTCATAGATTTTCAGATACCTTGAGTCATAGGCTATCACTTTATCATTTTGCATTAGCACATAGACTAAACCTTTCTCAGAAGCATCACTATACACCAAAAAGAGTTCTCCACTTGAAGGGAGTGTGAGTACCAGTGCATTGATAAGCCTCTTTTTCAACTCCTTAAAACAGTCTTCACATTCCTATGTCTAGACAAAATTTACTCCCTTCCATGTCATCTTGGTCATTGGGTTTGACAATCGTGAAAAGTTCTTCACGAATCGTCGATAATACCTAGCTAGACCTAAAAAGATGTGGATCTCCGTTACAGAAGTTGGCCTTAGCCACTCTTCAATTGCCTTCATCTTATAAGTGTCCAAAAGATATCCCTTTCCTGGGGATAACATTCCCCAAGAATGATACTTCCTCCATCCAGAACTCACATTTACTATACTTTGCATATAAATTCTCCCTTCGCAAAGTCTTTGACACAGTTTCCAAATGCTCCTCATGTTCCTCCTTACCCTTGGAGTATATTATAATATCATCAATAAAGACCACCACAAATTTGTCAAGGTAATATCTAAAGACTCTACTCATTAAATCCATGAAAATTTTTGGAGCATTATAGAGTCTTAAGGGCATCACTATGAAATAATAGTGTCTATACCTTGTCTAAAAGGCATTCTTGGGAATATCATTCTTCCTCACCTTTAGTAAGTGATATCCCGACCGAAGGTCCACCTTAGAGAAATAACTGGCCCCATGAAGCTGATCGAACAAGTCATTTATCCGTGGAAGGGTAAACTTGTTCCTTATAGTGATTTTATTGAGCTCATGATAATCAATGCAGAGGCACATTGATCCATCCTTCTTCTTGACGAAGAGGACTGGAGCACCCCATAGTGAAGCACTCGGGTGTATAAAACCCTTCTCCATATTCTTCTGTAACTGCTTCTTCAGCTCTTCTAGCTCTACGATGGCCATTTTTTAATGTTTCTTTGAGATTAGTAGAGGTCCAGGGATTAGTTCAATTGAGAACTCAACCTCTTGGTCAGGAGGAAGACCAGGAAACTCTTTGGGGAATACATCAGTGTAATCCCTCACGATGGGCATGTCTTTAATCATGATCCTCTCCTTTTTCTCAATATTTTGAGCTAGGTATGCATGCTCATAAGGAAGCAATATCCACACATGAGATGATTCTTTTAAAGGAGACTCATCTTTCTCTTTTCACTTGTAAATAATCGGAGGATGCTTTGGGATGTGAAGATTAATCTCCCTTTCCCAGAAGTTGATGTTGGCCTTGTACAAAGATAGCCAATCCATGTCCAAGATAGCATCGAAATCCACTAAAGTAAGTATGACAAGATTTGCTGGGAGGTTCAGTCCACTACCATTAACCGGGGAGGAGTTATAAACCATGGATGCAATAATTTCCCCATTCGCTGTTCTCACAGATAACTTTTCCTCCAAATTTTGAGGTGGTGTTTGAATAGTTCTACTAAACTTGCAAGATATGAAAGAATGTGTAGAACAAGAATAAAATAGTATGTTCTCTATTATTGAATGAATAACAAGCGTACCTATCACAACATCATTTTCCGGATCCACCTCAGCAATAGTGATATCATAAGACCTTCCTTGTTGCCTTGGAGGATGTTGCTAATTGCCTTCGACAACCCTTGGCTTAGGGAAATTGTTCGCATAATGACCAAGCTCCTTCCAGTTAAAACACAACACTACAGGTTGAGTGTTGATCAGAACCTTCCATTATTCCTCAACATTAGCGGAATTTTTCATATCCATCTGGCAGTTATTGGCCAGATGACCAAACTTTCCACATTTGAAGCAATTCCTGGTTCGCTTGAGACAGTCACCAAGATTCTTCTTCCCAAAATTCTTGCAAAGGGGAAAGTGAGGATTCTTTCCATCATGGTATTTGTTTGATGAACCACCCATGTTTTTCTCCATTTTCTGCTTCTTTTCACTAGGCCCATGAGACCACTGAGAGTCTCCAATATCCATTTCAACCATAAGGGAACAATGGACAATTTACTCATAGCCTTTGAAGTCTTGAATTGCCAACACTTTTCATAGAGTCGGATTTAGTCCGATAAAGAAGCGATCCACCTTGCTTTTGGTGTTCATGAAAAATCCAGAGGCATACCTTACAAGCCTTGTAAAGTTCGCTTCATATGCCTCGATGGACTCGTCTTCCTTCTGCTTGAGTCCAAGGAACTCTCTTTCTATCTTGAGATGGAGAGTTCGAGGAAAATATTTGTTGAAAAACATCCTCTTGAATTCCTCCCAATCTAGGGAATCAATTTCTTCTCGGGACTTTGTATTCTTGATTAGTGTCCACCACTGATCAACTTCCCCATCAAAATGATAGACTGCCTGTACAACTTTCTCTTCTTCCGAACACTGGAGGACAAAGAAAATCTTTTCAATGGAGTTAATCCATTGTTCTGTGAGGAGGGGATCAGAAGACCCACTAAAAATGGGAGCCCTTTGCCACTTGAAGGATTCTATGGAAACTTGCTCTTTCCTTGGAGGAGGGGGAAATTCTACCTGATTCAAGTTATTATTCATAACTCGTGCCAGCTAAGCAAGTACTGCCAAGATGTTTTGAGAACCCGCTTCCGTCACATCAAGAATGTCATCAGGGAAATCATCACATTGCTTATCACATTGGTTGTTGGAACATGTTCTTCTATTTCCCTCCATTAACTATGAAAAAGAATGTATAATTAGAGGTCTTTAATACTTAGCTATTGAGCATAGAAAAGAAAAATTTGAACATTAAAGGATAAAAATATAATGAAGAAGTACATCCTAACTTGTGATTCCTTAGTTTTATATCTAGGTTATCCTCGATCAATTTCTTAACATATATTCTTATGGGATTTTTTTTGTCCCTTAATAATGGTTTGTACTAAGCTCATGAAAATAAAAAAGCATATCCCCTGGGTGTGTCATAACCAAGAGTGCAGCAAGGCCTGTTGTTGTGTACCAGTTCCCTTTCGAGTCAATCTCAAAGCGGTGTTTTAGGGTTTTACCCCTAGACACATCTGTGCCAGAGACACCTCTACCTGCTCGTATCCAGACAAGGATGTATTTTCTTGATAAACCACTTACTCTATACTCACCAAAATTTAGGATTGTTTTCTTATAATTAGTTTCATCCTTAAGGTTCTCGCTAAGGTTCGCTATTCCTAATCTCCAAAAATAACTAGACCATACTCTGATACCAACTATAGTGACCCAAGCCTTTTACATATAACATTTCAATATTTTTAGCATAATTATTCATCAGTGTACAAGCTAAGGATTTTTAAGTCTAGTTTCATGGAAGACTAGGTACATATAACACAAAACATGGGGCTAAAAAAACTTCTTTATTTAATCTCCATAATGAGATCCTAACTTCCTTTGAGCCCTTACATCAGCATAGGTTACCCTGGGGAACACATGAACAAAGGGATGAGCTAAAAATACCTAGTAAGGGAATAAACATAAGGATACATCTCAAGAAAATGAGTTAGGAGGCATGACATAATGATATCCAAAGCATGAAACTTATAAAATCATTTAATATAAGCATGGTATCGCATAAACATGGAATCATATAAATGTGGCAGAATTATAAATCATATCTTTAGTACGGGTCAAGGCTAACCTCCAATCCCATTTCCCATTTCAGTACAGGTCAAGGCTAACCACCAATCCCATTTCACATTGTATCTCATGAGACTTAACCTTACCCAATGAATTGGAGTGCTATCTGGGCACACCCATCTGAACATATTCATGAATATCCTTTCCATATAAATATTCTTACCACATATACAATCATACATATTCAACTATACACAAAAATAAGGGTACCCATGAAAAGAATTGGGTATCACAATCATGGCATCAATCATAACCAATGGGCGTATCATGAAAGAGTCCATATAAGGAATGAATTAGAAATACATGGACGTTCATAGGGTAAAATAGGATTATAACATGGTAAGTGGTGTCAAACATAAGTGACAACATATGAGAGATGTATTTTAGAAACATTAGCATTAAAACATTTTTGTGTTGTTTTATGGAAAACACTCTAGAGATTTTCAAATAGAAAAGAGGAAAATATTTTCTATAAAAATATAATTGAACCAAGAAGGTTTTAATAATTAAAATAAAAAATTTTCCAAGATAATGTTGTCTTAAAACAGAAGATATAGTGCTCTTGAAATTGGGTAAAAGTTTGGGAAGTTCCTTTAAAACAAGTGTGCTTATTGGGAAGTATCGAAGATAGATTCACTTATAAGCATGTATAACCATGAAAGAGAGTGATAGGTGGATCTTGGAACATGAGATTGGACCATATAAATAGAATTATGAAGTTATACATAAAATAAAATACAACAATAAAAATAAAGATAGAGCAACATGAAAGAATAAAGGAAGTTTGGGTAAAATCCATCATGGTTTATTGACATAGTATCGTGTATAATTAAGAGGGATTGATGAGAGAGATAAGGGGTTTATAATAACTTATAAAACATTATGGAAGTAAGGTGAAGGTGTATAAATGTACCCCATTACTTGGTATTACACAAAAAGTCATAGCTTAGAGAATAATCTTGATTATGAGTAAAAAGGGCAGGATCTCTGACCTTAAGTCCGTTGATGTTCTCCACTTGATAATAATGACCTGAATAGTAAAATTAGGTTTATTAATCAATATGTCCATAAACTTATATACATGTAAAATATTTATTATACCCTTTTTAACTTCATTCATACCCATTTTGATTGATTATAAGGTTCAATTTCATGGTTCAGGGCTGTTTGTTTCCTTGGTTTTAATGATAAGTTCACTTGTATTTAGGTTTGGATAAAATTTAAGATGAAATTGGTTGTACAGAATTGATGTTATATAGCATTAGTGAACATCGAGAATGTTACAAAATTAATTTGGTTAATTGGAGTGAATGAGAACCATGACATAGGACATTAATGATAAAAGCTTGAATTAATTTTAGCGATTTTACCCATAATTAACTTGTTTTGTATTATTATTTGATATCATGAGTGTATAAGGATTATAGAACCATAAATAGGATATATAACATACATAATAATCTGGTTCAACCATAATATGAATAGTTTCATGACCATAAAGGAAGATGATAAAAGAAATTGAAAACACATTATCTACGATGTCGATCACGAACAGTATTTTAATTTTAGAATGTGAGGGAGAGGAGAAGAAGAATGATGCTTGAATTTTTTACATAAAAATGATTAAATTCCAGAATATATGAGATTCTGGATCTTTCATTCCTTTTGGATAAGTTAAGGGGAAGAGGGTTTAAGAAAAGAAGGAAACTGAAAACAAGTCACTTGAAAATGAAGGGGGATCCTTACCCTTTGATCTCCTCTCTTTGAGATCCCTCTTAAGGCCTTTGATTTTGGAATTTTGGTAAGACCGGAAGGCCTTGGACGTGGGGAAGGATCTTGGGAGGATTTTTGGGCAGAATTTGGGCTAGGCACAAGGCTTGAGAGGTTTGTGGTAAAGAGGTAAGGAGAGGGGGTATTTATAGTGAGGGAGGGGAGGTTTTTCCCATTATTTTAAGTATTAGTTTATTATTTAAGGACAAGACTATGAATAATTGATAATTATCCTCAAATATAATAAAATAATCAAGATGATTCGGGATTATCATCTTAAAATAGACATACATCACCTATGATGCTGTATTTAGCATTTATCGTAATTTATCGTATTTTACTATTCATAAAAAACTCAAGTAATTCAGAAAAATCCCAAAAATTCACCCTAACCATTTTTCGACGTGTAGAATCCAAAAATGAAGTTCATTTTTCAAAAATAATTTTCTAAATATTGTTATTTTAATATTTAATTAAAATAATAACTTATTATCAAAATCAGTTTTAAAACATTCATTAACTCATTTTAAAATATAGGAATATCGCACTTCCAACTTGAATTTTATTTTTATACCACCATAGGTGAGGTTACAATTCATTAGGGTATATAACTATTCATAAGGGTATGTTACTATACATTAGGGTTGGTTACTATTCACCAAATGTTTTTTTGTTTTATTAGACTCCAAAAAACATCTTGAACACAACCGTGTATGCCGGATTTTCGAAATTCCAAACAAAAACTTATTTTTAAAGGCCACGTATCACAGGTAGTTCATTATGTCGTGATTTCATGTGATTTTATGACATAAATATAAGAACTGAATTTCTATTGAAAAAATTTGGGTCGTTACAGCTGCCATATTTCAATGGGTTTCTCATGATATTTTTTGGCAAGAAATTTTCGGCCCAGAATCGGGATTCTCCCCAATAAGTGGTATTAGAGGTGATGGTTTGGGCTTGAAGTTTGTGGTCATAATTGTTTGGAAGCTTCGAAGAGGATTGATGGAGCATGCATGAGGCAGAATAATTTTTGGAAAGCAGGTTGAAAGTGGTGTTCCATATCTTACACCTAATTCTTTTCTTCAGAATGTCCGACTGGTGAAGAAAGAATTAAAATTTGTAGATCGAGGTGATGCGCTAGGTGCTAGGGATTTTAATAAGGAAGAGCAAGTTTTTCTATAAGGTGCTCCATATTTTGTGGTGATCGTGATTTTATGGGAGCCAAATATTGTTGATTCTAGTATTGGTGGTGCAGACACAGGTATAATGAAGTCTTCAGTGTTTGAGTTTCTTTTGTAGGGGGAGAAGTCAGGTTTCTGCCAGAGTTGCAAAAGGGAGTCATCATTTTTCTATAGATAATGGTGGTTGGTGCAATACCAAATTTTTTTTTTGGTCCAACTGAGTATGTTGGATGGTATCTCCATTGACAGGCTGAAGGAAGAGGTTTTTGAGGTTCAACCTGTATCTTGGTGTTTCCAAATTTGAGATAAGATATGTTTTTTTGGAATTTGAGAGATCTTTTATCATATCACATAGATAAGGTTTCATGGGTATATCATGGGGAGATATATCTTATCTATTTAGATGAGATATGTGTTTGAATCTTAACATGGAAGATACATGGTGATTTGAAGATTTAAGATATTATATTTCTTATCTTATCTGTATTTGAAAAAGGAAACAGTGAAGCCTATAAAAGGGGAAGCTGCTGGTCGTGAACAGGAAGATTTGCTCAAGATGTAGTCCACCGAGAGCAAGAAGGGGGCTACCGCATCAGCGGTAGCATGTGCGGCGTCCCAGTGTTCTACAAGTGTGAAGCAACAACAACGTGATTAATGGTCGATCCATGTATCAAGAGTCTTCTTGACTGCAGTGATCAAGTGGAATGTCCCGATTGAAGATCGATGATACATTATGATGGCGAGATCATTCGGGTGTCGCAAGCTGCTGTGAGGATGGAACATGTTTGGGTGAAGATCTCCAAGTTAGTGACGTTTCGTCGACATAAGGGTGATGTTTTTTCACAGATTGATCTTCCGATACATGGAGTAAGTGGTATGTTTTTTAGAGAGAAGGAAGAGGTGTATTAGGGTGCAGTTTTCGCACATGTTTTCTACACTCTCTCATTTGTAATTCAAGTTCGGGCATTGCTTGGATTCTTGTATTATCTGATTCATAGTGGATATTTTGGGAGTTTCCTCGTGGATTTTTAATCCTCCACATGGGAGGGTTTTTCCATATTAAAAAAACCTACGTGCTGATTTATTTATTCTGTTCATATCACTTGCATATTTCGACGGGTTTCTCACGATATTTTTTGGCAAGAAATCTTCGGCCCGTAATCGAAATTCTCTCCAACACTACACTGTCATGCTTAGCCTCGCCATTCAAACCACATTCCCTTGCCAAGACCCCCTCTTATTTTTCCCGCAAATTCCTACCCCTGGTCCTCTTCTCCCTCAGCACAACCTTAGCCCCCCATGCCCTTATTCTCCTTCTCCGCACTACCCCCTACCCATCATTAATTTCTTTTTATCTTTTTTTTTATCTTTATATTTTAATAACATATATATATATATAATATAATAATATTAACATATACATAAATATAATATAACTAATTAAACATATATTATAATCATAATATATTAAATATATTATAATTAATATAACTAATAGAGTAAAATAATTTACATTATTTTCTTTGTTTATTTTACATAATTATTTAATTAATTATTATACATGTATATAATAGTACTATAAATATATTTTTATACATATCTTATAATACTTATGATAATAATTATAACTATAGGTATATATATATATATATCTCTGTGTGTGTGTATGTATATATATAATATTTTTTTTTCTATTATTTTTGTACAGGGAGAATGTTCAGGGAGGAATAATTTTCAGTTACAAGTGCGTGGGGCATCAGAACAGTGGAGATCAGGAAGATTCCAGAACAATCAGGGGGACACGTCATTCCATCACTGGGACTCATCCCGGGTTCCATCCATTCTTCCATCCAGAGATTCCTCGAGCCATTCATCCATTATTGGCAAACCACATTATCACATCCATCTCATCACCAAACTAAGGCAGATAGCCATTGAGTAGAAGATCAACATCGAAGCAGAAGCTAGAGAGAGGAGAAATATCATGGGAGATGCTTCATCATTCATTTTCCATTTCTATCTATTTTACTTTTTCAATGTGTATTTAAATAGATTAGGGGAATCATGCTGTAGAGAACTGATCATCCATCTATCCATCATGTTTTGTTAATTTGACTGTTCAGTGAAACTTTTAAGTTCAGTTTTCTTTTTTGTTTAATTATGAGCATCAATTTACATTACCTTACGACTGATGGGTGTGGTAATGAATCATTTCACTGTGGATCATTGACCAAATTTCCAATAATTGGAAAAGGTCAATGCATCTCTTCTCCAATTGAAACAGATTAATCCAAGTGTCAAGATCGAAAGATCGAGACTCAAAGAAGTTAACTGGGCTATGTTGATCCACTGATTTGGAAAATTAGTGGATTAGCACCATTTTTCTATGCACTGAGTAATTGAATTAAACCAAGAAGAAGAAGAAAATTAATTTTTAATCAGTTCAAAGAAGCCCAAGGACCCTAAATTCATCATTACTGTCAACTCTACATTCAAATCAAGCCCTGCACCATTTCACCTTCACTTTCACACCCTCTTCCACTTCTTTCATCATTGTTGCATTATGTTTTTTATTATCATTATATATATATGTTTTTGTTTTTGTTTTAATTTAGTCTAGCACAACGTAATCCTTCGTTGTGGTTCGACACCCTTATTGCCACAGTACTAGTAGTTTGCAGGGTTTATAAATTTTAAATCTTCACGTGCTTAATGGTTGTGCTGTCAATGAGTTTAATAAATGAATAAATTCTATTATCTAGATCGAGGAGTAAAATATATTTAGGTTCTTCTCATTGAATAAATTTAATAAAAAATTATTCAATATAGGTTATATATGTTAGTTGAATATTAAATAAATGTTACTTTTTAGTTAATAATATATCATATTTATTTAAATAATTTTTTTATCCACATAAATATTTTCTTAATTACTCAAATACATCAAAAAAAAACTTATTCCCCAATTATTGAATATATATATGTATATATATTCATTTATTCTACCAATAATAAAAATATATTATTTTTTAAAATAAATACTTACTATATAAGGTTTTATAAATTCTAAGCCATGTTGATGGGTTGAGTAAAGGTCCCACAAAAAATGATATATTTTATATTAAGTCATTTAATGAAATATTTATTTATTGATTTTTTTATGAATTTATATTTAAATATCTGTGTGATAGAACAAACAATTGAATATAATTATATTATTTAAATATTATTTTTTGACATGGGGTACATTTAACATTTATAATTATATAAGGGCCTCTATTAAATTATCCATTATTTTACCCTAGGTAAATCAAGTTAATTATATCATTTAGGGGGTGATGAAATTTTTTGAGCTCAATGATATACTATTGAGATATTTTCTCAAGGATTGTCTCAAGAAAAAAAGGTTTGGTCCACCTCCACACTCTTAATAAATAGATAATAAAGGAAGAATCCTCAAGATTAGTATAATTCTAAATGCGATTGAAAAAAATGATGCAAGATAATCAGTTCATCTATATTAGATCTTTGAGATCCATAACTGACATTCTAAGGATCATGGTTATTATGTGGATGCCACATGTGGGATTTTTCTTTGCATCCATTAACACAATTAAGGTACAATAAGTTGGTTAATTGGATTTATCAATGATGAAATAAAACCATCCAGAGAAATTCATTTTCTATAAATTAATTATATATTTTAAGTGAAAATATCCTCCATTTAAATCATTTTTGATTTAATTCTTCCAATTATGTGGATTTTTCCAAACAAACTAATGAATAATGTTATTGGGCATTGACCCAACCTCTTTTTTTGTACCCTAAAACCATTTAAAACTCTTTTTGGGGCATCAAGATTAGATAATTTAGAATGCTTTTGATCAATGGAACTCATTGAAAGCAGTAGTTTCTGTATAGATATTTAAATTATTTTTAATAATTATTTTTTTAATTTTTAATCTTTTCATTTTTTTATAGTTTTACATTGTTTCTATTTCTATTTTTTTATTATATATCAATATTAGGTTTTCATGTTATTATTGGTGTATTCACTAATTTTATATATTTTATACTTATATTAATTAATATTGTACTTAGCTATTAAATTTAGTAATATTTATTATCATTATTTATCTATTTTTTTATATTTTTTTATTTTCATTAAAATATTATTATATGAATAATTATACTTTCATCTAATGATGTATATGATAATTTATTTACCTATAGTGATTAATTATATTTTTATATTTTTATAATTCAAATTATTTTGATTGATTTTACATATTATTATTTTTATTATTACTAGTTAATGCTTATTATTATTATTATTAACCTTTTCCATTTTTTTAATTTTGAAAATGATTCCTGTAGATAGGAAGAAGATCACTACTAATATAGATCTGGATTATATCATCTTGTGTTGTCTGCAATATTAATGCAAAAAAGTAACTAATATTATCATCATTGATAATAGATTTGAATCATTATCTATGTTAATGATAATGATGATAATGAAACCTTTTATCAACACTAGAGTTATTACTGATAAAATTAATATTTTTCAGTGATCATTTTATAATTTATAAAATACAATATTTTCCCATGTTTTCTCTAGATTGGATAAAATTCATCAACTATTGTAGTGTTTCGTTGCTTGAAAAACACACTACAACAACCAAATGAATGAAACATTAAAAAATATATATTATAATAAATTAAAATTATTGGAAAATTTATATAATTAATATTTCAAAATTTCAAAATTATATTGATATTTTTATTATAAATATATTCAATTTATAACCAAATAAAAAACAATCCAACCCATTAATGGTTTGGTGGCCCCGTATTCCACTTCCCTTGGGACCCTCTTCTAATAGGACCTGATTGTTCTACCAGTTATCAAACAGACTACCCCAATATCGAAGAAGAGAATCATGAAAATTTAAAACAAGAATATTTTAATCATACTATATATAAATAAATAGATAATTTATATGATATGATAATACAATATTAAAAAAATTTATAAGGGAAAAATAAATTGTAGAAGAAAAGACATAAAAAAATAAGAAAACATAATACATAAAAATATTACATTGTAATATGATACTGCCAGCATGTTTGTTTAATTTCGAATATGTAAATTACATACATTCATTTTTATCACACTGTGTGTTGAACTGACATGAGTCTAATTAATACATGACAAATGTTTTGCAATAACACAAATATGCTTGGCCTTTTTTGAATATATGTAGTGGGTTTTGAACCAAAATTCCTTTTTAAATATGCTTTCTCTGTTTTTGGAATGTAATCTATCTTTTGGACTAAAATGTAACATTAAAATAAAAAAACAAACAATTATTCATATCATTCACACCATGTGTATATTGATAAGAGATTAATTAAAATATATCAAAAATGTATTATTTATCTTTTTCTAAACACATGAAGACAATCCTAGTATGTTTTTATAGTTACTAGTATGTGATGCATGTTTTGAACTAAAAGTTAACATTTGAAAGAAAACATACACATCCATTGATTCCATCCAGACCGTGTCTGGGTTTGACATGAAGTTATTTCCTACAAATTAAATATCAATTATTGATGATTATAATATTTTATCAATAAAATTTGAATATATTTTTTGTTTTCATTATTTGATTTCTATTTTGAACTAAAAGACCACTTTTAATATAAAAACATCCACATTCAATCATACCAAGCACACCTTGTGTCAGATTGATCCAATATCTATTCATAGTATTAAGACAATACAAACATGTTTACAAGTCTTTGGGTATGTGATGCACATTGTGAACTAGAATGTAACTTTTATTTTGAAAACACACACTTTCAGTATTACCGAACACACCATGTGTCAAATTGATATGAATTACATTCCAAAAAAGGAAAAATGAATCATCATTAATTACCATAAAGTATAAAAAATCCAAATTTCTTTTCTCAGTTTTGAGTATGCGGGGCCAATTTTGAACTAAAATGTCACTTTTAAATAGAAAATGTGCACAATCATTTTCAATAATATTAAATAATTTTTAATTTATATTATAATAATATATACATACCAAAAATTATTTATTTATAATTTTTATATTGTTCCAAGAAAAGTTTAGCTTGTTTTATCAGTTTTGAGTATAAAGACCATATTGTGGCTGAAAAGTTACTTTTATGCTGAAAATAAGAAATATTTCTCAAACTAGAAACACTATGTGTCAAATTTACATTAAATTAATTCTTAAATGTAATAAAATATTAATGTACTATTTTTCTAAATTATCAACTCAATACAAGTGTGTTTTCTGATTTTTGAATATATGATGCGTGTTTTGAACAAAAAATGTCACTTTAAAGATGAAAAATAAATTGTCAGTTATACCAGTGACACTCTATATCTAATTGTAATGATATTAGTAGACAAACATAAAAAATGATTTATAATCAAATTTCATAATGTTTTAAGACAATATAATCACATTTACTAATTTTTTATATATGATGGTTTCATAGAACTAAAATTTCACTTTTAAATATAGACATAAAAATTCAGTCATATAGGCTACATTATTTGTCAGATTGAGGTATGGTTGATTATTACATATCACAAATGAACCATATATCACATTCCAAATTAATGAAGAAAATATAATCTTTTATTTTTTGTTTTGAGTTTTATGCATGTCTTTTGAACTAAAAAGTCCTCTTAGATCTACCTCTACTCCAATTAATAAGTGAAGTTTCCATTAAGATTACCCTATGAATATGTGCATCCCTATACCATCATATAACATATAATTAGCAAATAAATATAGTTTCAGTCATCACCTTTTGAATCAAATCCATTATATTTTTCTAACAATCATATTAATTTCTAAAATTATATATCTTAGTATACCCACATGTGCATGTGATCATTTCCATTGATTCTACCCTTACATTTTTGTTTCAAGGGTTACTATAAAAGAAAAATATTGACATCCATATAGTATATCATGTAAAATAATAATACTATAAAAGTCACCCAATAATATCAAAGGAATTTTATGACCACTAGGTACTCTAGAAGACTTTCTCAATATTATCCATCTATTTTGAATCCAATCAAAGTCATCTATAGTATTATATCAATATCATTTTAGAAATAAGATTAAATATAAAAAGATATTGAATATTTAAATAATTTCACATCACTTTCTCACATACGTAATATTAATATAAAATCTTTATCTAAAAACTCATAATATTTATTATCACAAATAAGATATTTTCATTTGATTCTAAAATACCTCTCCATGATTCTATCAAAAATTGACTATAAAATATACTCATTATGTACTAGAGATACTAAATTTTAATGATCATAGTGTAATATAAATATTTAAAAACAAGATAGAAAATAACCACCTCTTAATGTTTGTAAACACTACAACACTATTTAATCTCCCACACATTCCAAAAGAAATAATAATTTAAATATATCGATATTTTGATATTCATTTTAGTACTAGAAAAATAATGAAAAATAAATGTTAATGAATAATATAAATGAAGTTTTAATTGTTTTCTAAAATTCTAATTTTGGGATTCTACATTATTGATGTAATATGATATGTTTTTTAAATTTAAAAATTTAATAGCCCAAATCAAGTGATTAAATACATTAATACACTGAGAAAATACGTAATTTTGTTTAGTATATTTAATTAAAATGAAATATTATAAGAGATGACCCTATATTTATTTAATTATAGATATACATTGGTTTATTATACACATTTACATCCTCATAACTTATTCTTCATGATAAATAAACACCTCCCTATCATAAAGAAATATTTGTTAAAACATAATATAAAATAAACAGTTTGATGTTTATTTGTAAATTTTTGAGTGAATTTTATTACTAATTTGTAAAGGATTTCATATGTGTTCCATTTTTTGGATATCATTGTATTGGATTAAATAATGTTTATTTGGAGTATAGAAATTGATCACATTGAGCATCTAGTGATTTCTAAAAGGTCAAAAAGAAATAAGCAATGGAAAAAATACACCATGCATGATTACAATGTAAAGCATTGCCCTTTTATTGTCAGTATTATGAAGATATTACCATCTTCTATTTAATTTCAAACACTATGGATACCCACTCTTCTCTTATTATATTTTAATGTGGATCTATTTAAATATTTTTTATGAAGTTACATGAGGACTAATAAATCCAAAACATTCATTAAAATGCATTTTCTTTATATTTTTGGGATTTTAACAATTGTATAAACTATGGATAGGATTGAACTATAATTATAATACTTGATACATTATTGGGAAAATAGATTATAATAATTTATCTCTTTTATTTATTCTATATTGAGGCTCTCAACCATTAAATAGTGATAATATCATTAACATTATCAAAGGAATTATTGTCAGTAATGACATGTAAAATCCCGTTACACTATTTCAAGAATTTGTTAACCATTTTTTTGATATAATTTATGTGGTGTCTTGAATTTGGGTTTTCTAACATGATATAGATTATTTTTGAATATTTTTGGGTTGTTCATGGTTGGTGCATGGTTAGGAAAAACCATTTAGTTTTCCCCAATAAACCGTGTACCCTATTAAAAGCCACTGGAAGGGGGAACATAGTTTATCCAAATTATATGGATACCCCTCAAAACTATATAGACCTTGGACAATGGGATATGATATGTTGGATAACGGTTAGATTAAATATGTGTCCAAACCATGCATAATAAATAGTAGGCCAGTATGGGTACATGTTTAGGAATCATGGTTACTACTAACTGTGAATCCCTACATATCAAACCATATTGATGGGTTTTAAATCCTCAAAAAAAAAAATTAAAATCCAAAAGACCACTATTTTAACCTCTAATCACCATATTTTGACCTTCACTCAATTATTAGGTCATTGAATTCTCCCAAGAGTATATTTTGACTCATCTAAAAAATTTTCATGGGTTATCAAAGCATCCATGATTGTGTTCAATCATCTCCATGTAAACAGATCTCCTCTCATGTGGTTTCTTTGGAAAAATCATTATGTACTACAAAGATAATGACATATCATAATTTAATTGATGGATATAAACAATGTTTAGTTGGATATTATTTTAATTCTTCATTTATTGATCTCACATTCCTTCATTCTCCATTGATTTTCACTCACTACAATATAAATTACCTTTAGCGGCGGTCTTTTAGTGGCAGTTTAGTAAACCACTTCTAAACCTTTTTAAAAAAGGGTTTAGTAGAGGTTTATTAAAAATGGACTCTAACCCCCTTTTTTCAGCGGCAACACTTCCCCCCAACCCCAACTCCCCTTCTCCCTCATACCCTCACAAGAGATCCTCGAACGCCAGCTCACCTCCCCGCCACCGACCGATCATCTACGCTACTTACCCCCAACACCTGACCCCAAAACCCCTTCTCCCCCAACCCCTGTAACCCCACCTTCTTCCCCCGACCCCCGCGAGACCCGAACCCTAGCTCACCACCCTACCGCTGATGAATTTTATTTACATCAGCGTTTCCATTTCATTGAATTTTATTTAAGAGATTTATGTGTGCTTGGATTTATAAATTAATTTTAATCCAAATAACGAGGGTGTGGGTTATCTAGGTTTGGTTTATAATGTGTTCATATAAATTAACTTGGTTTTCATGTGGCTTAATGGTTTTAATTTCATGTTTAAATTAATTTTTTATGTAAATTTTTATTTTATACATTCGACATGTTTGATAAAATTAAAATAATGGTTTTATATAAGAAAAAAACATGGTCATTTGATTTTAAGGGAAATTGGTTTTTCAAAGTGGGTTACCCTTTGGGGGTTAAATTGTTTCCATGTTTCAAAGGGAAATGTTGTTTTATGAAATGGAATTGTGATTCATTTGGGTTATGTTGGTTGTGTTTTGTAAATGATTGTGATTTACCTTATATTGGTGTTTGGATTCCAAAACATTTTAAAAAGGGTTTTACAAATGTATATATATTATATGTGATAATTGAAAGTCATAGATGACACTTTGTGATGTGATATTTGAGTTTATTGGTTCGTTGTTCCCTTGTTGAGCCCATTTTCATTTATTTATGATGTCATGTGTATCCATGTGATGGTTTTTTGTGATGTGATTCATGATTTTCTTATGGTTGGGGGCTCATTATAAGATAAATGTGGGATGTGGGAAGGATTTCATTATTATGATAGCCTTTGGATATTATGATTTTCATTGAATGACATTCACTTTAAAAGTGTATCACCTTATTTAGTTATTTTATAGGGAACCATAGGATACTAAGTGGGAAGTCATATGAAGTTTCTAGGAACATTGAGATTACACACATTCTATTTACCACTAGTTGTACAAAATACTGATCGAGTGGGGTGTCACATATGAGATTGGGTTTAGAGTGATTTTTTTGATAGATGTGTGACCGTTAACCTGATAGAATTAGGTTCACATTTTTATGTATTATACATGTCCCATTAGTTCCTAACACGTTTCCTCATTATATTTATCATGTGTTATGCCTTTAATTATTTATTATCTTGTGTATAGATTTTTTACTTGGATAGAATTTCATTGAAGCATTGATCCTCCAATGATTTAGTACTGATATTGATTAGTGTGGTTCCACTTGTTTATTGGCATACTTTACAACTTTATATAGGGAATTTTCCTTCATAGTTATCCTTGTTTCCTTACTTACTTTGAGTTTCTGTGTTAAAGCTTTCATGTGAGGGAATTGTTTTTAAAATTTTCTAGCCATTATTAGAAATTCCATTGATATTTTTTAAACCATGTAAGGGTTTTTTTATAAAAGGGGTGATGTTTTAAGGATAGATGAATGAGTTTTGAATTGGAATTGTTTCATGAAAAACAAATTTATACCATGTTTTATAAATTTTGTGCATCAATAAAGTGAATGTTTTATATTTTATTTATTTATATATCATGTTAATGGAAAAAAAACTTATTTTCTTATTATTCTCAAACTAGAAATTATAGTTCCTCTTATAAAAGGAATAAAATTCAATGACTTACACTCAATATAATTATTAACTTTGCATGAAACTTGGTTCAGTATACTCTCATGAATTGTAGAAGATAATACTTCAAATTTAATTAACTGCTATATCAGAATGATCATCTTGAAAATATCTCAATGATCTACAAGTTGACTTCTAATATAATGCTTTAGATTAACTCTTAACTTTTTTACTAATGCTAAACATGCTGAAATATATATGAAAATACTCACCATCTTCTTAAAATGTATATTTCCTAAGAAAATACTCACTATCTTCTTATTTCTTCAAGTGATTTTGTAATCACATGTGTATAAGAATGCACATGCATGCACATATGTACTTCGGTTTTCTAGTGGGTAATTTACCATATGTATTTATATAGGAAAACCTTATATAACATATTTATATATTTTTTCAACTATTATATATGAATCTATTTCCCTATTTAGTAGTAACTATGTGTTTTAATTGTTTTTAATATTGTGTAGGCACATTGTGATATACATGGATAAAAGCTGGATCACATTACCGAGGAACACACCTCAGTATATTAAGGGTTTGAAGGTGTTTTTATATTTTTCAATTTTTAATTGATCCATTGAAGGGAGAATAAGATTTACATGTCCTAAATGTAAATTTAGAAGATTGTTGAATAGAGATGAAGTTAATAAACGTTTAATAGTGAAGCAATTCCCTGATCAATATTTGTGTTGGATTTGGCATAGAGAATCAAACATTACAGAAAGTTTGAGAAATGATGTTAATCCATAGAATGTTCTCCCAAATTCATTAGCAATGGAAAATGAAATGAAAAACCTCATAAATGATGAGTTTGGCACTACAAGACACCAATATCAACATCAAAACATAACAAAACAACTAGATGAGGGTGCTGCAAATTGCAACGTGACAAGTGATGTTTTCGAGACTGTAACACAACCAGATCAAGATTGTAACATATCATTGGATCCTCCTCTTGATTCTATGGAGGCGAATGTAAGATAAAACTTCACCATGGAAAATACGTTTCATGATTTAGTTGATGATGGAGATCAAGAGTTGTATAGTGGATGTTTGAAATATTCAAAGCTTTCTTTTCTACTGAAGTCGTACCATATCAAATGTCTATGTGTAATTACAAATAATCAAATGTCCATGATATTGGAATTGTTGCGTGATTCATTTCCTAAATGAAAAATCCCTGAGTTTTTTTATGATACAAAAAAAGTTGTTAATAGTCTTGGTCTGAATTATACAAAAATACATGTGTATCCGAATGATTGTATTCTTTATTGGCAAGATTATTCAAGTAGACAGAATTTCAAAAAATGTTCTTCTTCTAAATGGAAGTCAATGGGTAATGTTGGATGTATGAATTTAAATACTTTCATGATGAAGAAGAATTATAACACACATGCAAAGGTTTTTTGTTACTTTCCTTTAAATCCTCGCTAGAAAAGATTATTCATTTCATCGAAAACAACTGAACACATGAAGTGGCATTCTGTAGATAATAAAAATGATGAGTTAATGAGAAATCCACGAGATTCACAATCGTGGAAGACATTTGATTCATTAAATCCATAATTCTCAGCTGATCATAGGAATTTTTGATTGGGATTGGTTGCCGATGGATTCAACCCATTTGGGACTTTGAGTACCAGTTATATAATTTTGCTAGTTGTTTTGATCCCATACAATCTGCCTCCGTCGATGTGTCTGCAAAAAAAATATTTTATCATTTCGATGATTATTCATGGAAAACAAATGCTTGGAAATTATATTGATGTATACTTGCAGCCTTTGATTGAATAATTACAGGAGTTATGAAGCAATGGTGTTGAGGCATTTGATGCTTCTTCTAAAACAATGTTCAAAATTCATGCTACTTTAATGTGGACCATTATTGAATTCCCTGGGCTTGGGAATTTATCTGCTTGGAACATTTACCGGGGTTTCACTTGTCCTATTTGTAACTTTGATTTTGAGCCCAAATGGATACCTCATAGTATAAAATGGTGCTTCTTGTGCCATCGATGATTTATCGATGCATCTAATAGATTTTAGTTGAACATATCAAAATTTAATAGTTTCATTGAATGTAGACCACCTCCAAAGTTGTTAACTAGTTCTGAAATATTGACACAACTTGGAAATGTTGAAACAGAATTTGTAAAGGTTCAACATTTGAATGATAGCGAGAAATAGGTTTGTAGTGCATCGTCAAGTGAAATCAGAATGCAACAATGGAAGAAGAAATTATATTCTTAAAACTTTCGTATTAGAAATTTAATTTGTTATGCCATAATCTTGATGTGATGCATATTGGGAAGAATGTCAGTGAAAATTTGATTTTCACATTTTTTAATGATCATGGAAAGTTGAAGGATCATCACAATGCTCGAAAAGACTTACAAGTAATGAACATAAAATGTGATCTCTGGCCAAATGAGAATGAAAAGTATGATCTGATAATTTTTTCAATGAAAAATAGAGATAAAGATACATTCCTTCTATTTTTAAAGAATGTGAAGGTATATTATGGGCATTCAAGTAACATTTCGAGGTGTGTTGACTTGACGAATCATAAGTTACATAGATTGAAAAGTCACAATTCACATATTTTGTTACAACATTTACTACAATCGGCATTGAGTACATTATTACTTGAAAAAGTTACTACTGTTGTACTCCAATTATGTACATTTTTCTAACAACTATGTAAGAAATCTATACATCAATTTCAGCTTGACAACCTCCAACAGAGGTTTTTATTGACCCTTTGTGCAATGGAGATGATCTTTCCTCTATCGTTTTTTACTGTCATGATGCATTTAACTGTGCATTTGGTTGAGGAAGCTAAATTAAGAGGCCCCGTTCATTATTGATTGATGTATCCAATTGAAAGGTACTTTATTTATTTGTTTTTAAGTTAAGTAAACAATTTTTACACTTAATTAAATGAATAATTGTGGTTATTTTATTTCACAGATATCTTGGGCATTTTAAATCATACGCGAGAAATAAATCTCAACCAGAAGTCTCTATTGCTGAAGTCTATTTAGATGATGAGTGTCTTACCTTTTGTTATGGATAATTGTATGATATTTAGACAGGATTTAATAGATTTGGACATGTTGATAACACATCGAATTGATTACAAATACATCAAAAATAAAAAATATTTCCTATTATTGGCCGATCAATTGGGAGGACCTCAAATGTGACACTGACAGAATTGGAATTATTACAGGCACCTAGATATGTGCTGCTCAATAGTGAAATTGTAAATCCATTTATTGAAGAGTTGAGGATAGAAACAAAGATATTAATGAGATTCCAAACAAGAAATGAGAAAGATACAATGAAATCTTTTAATAAAGATCTTTTAGAATGGTTTGCATGACGTGTATGTTCATAAATATTGCAATAAATAAAAATATTAGTTTGACACATATATTTTGTAAATATAATAAAGTATATTTATTGTTTTAGATCATGAATACTGATACTCGAGCAGAGTTGTCAGTAGATTTGACGTTTCTTTCTTGAGGTCCTCTAAAACAAGTTAGAAAGTTCGACACTTACAATGTGAATGGATTTAAATTTCATACAGTCGATAGAGAAAGGGGTTTGAAAACACAGAATAATGAAATATTAACATTTGATGAAGTGGGATACTATAGAAAGATAACTGATATTATTGAATTAAACTACCATGGGAATTTTTCATTTGTTTTATTCAAATAAAATTAGGTCGATATTATCAGAGGTGTTAAAAGATATTCCTTGCAATTTACTTCTGTGAACTTCTCTCACATGATGGATGTTAGTTATCATGAACTGCAAGATCCATATATCTTATAATCACAATAAAAAATGGTATATTATGTGAATGATGTTGTGGATGAAGGGTGGAGTTTATTTTCTCATGTAATAAAAAGAGATTTGTATGATATGGGTGATGAAGTGGAAGATTTAACCTCTGAAATTGAATCTCATCAACAAAAACAAGAAGAATTATTTGTCCACCATGATATTGAAAATATTATTGTAGTAAAGATGAATGAATTGGATGAAGTAATGGAGTAGGAAACAGAAATGATTGATGGGGAAAATGATTGTATGTACAGTTATTTATTCATTCAACAACCACTTATTTCATTTGTGCAGTCATTCGTTATCATTGTTATGTATATTTTGTTTGTTAGTACTGGGCATCTATTATCATTTTTAACTTTTTTTTTCAATTTTTTTTTGAAATATATGCTCCAAAATTAATTTTATTTGATTAAATGAAAGGAATTCTAAGGAATAAACAATACACTATTTCATCTACTACTGCGATAGATGACTATACATCTATCTCCCTCCCTATGACATCTAATCCACTGGCTACCTTCCCCCTACACTATCTCCCCCTACACCATCTCTCACACCCTCTACGAGCATCCCTTTAGGAGCCAAGTTATCGACTCCCCCTTCAGTAGCCTCAGAAGTGGGGAGGCGACGCGCCACTTCTAGTTCATCACGAGCATACTGGAGGGTCACTTTTATTGGTAAAAATTTTAATATAAATAAATTTTTTGAACTTTTTTATACAAATATTTTGTTCATTAAAGATGAAAAATGCTACTGTAGTGAAAAATATAAAATGTACATATGTGTGGAATATGAATGGAGAGAAGATAGTTGTCCCATTTGATTCATATGGGGTCCCTACGGATGACGCCGTGAGATTACTTGACCAAATTCTTGGCCAACTGGCAGCAGAGCCCATTTCCCTTTCTATTTCTTATGATTATTGGAGAAATATGCCTCCAAGTTGAAAAAATGATGTTTTTTATTCCCAAATAAAGGTAATTTTAATATATTATGGTGTAATTGAATGTCATGTTAATAATATGTTCAAAATGAATTTCTATATATAGATGTTTTTCCACTTTACATTTGCTGATGTGATAACATGAAAGTGGACGTTATGAAATCATGGTAAGAAATGGAAAGACTTAAAATGGAGATTTTGGAGTGATTTCAATAATACTTCATTGACCATCCAACAAATGTATGAGAAGCTACCCAATGGGGTACCCAAAGAACAATGGAATGTTTTTGTTGACAGACATTGTGATGAGAAGCAGATGGTATTTAAATATATATTATTATATTAACCTCATTTTACATTTATACATATATATGAAGAGGATATGACATTGAATACAATAATATTAAATTGAATTTTATTTATTTCAGGATCTCCAAATAATGAATGCATCAAGCCGAGCTAAGCAAGTCATCCCTCACACTCTGGGGTCAAAAATCTTTTCTAGAAGTTGATTGACTTTGGTAATCTTTTCATTAGTATAAATATTTATACAAAATATTATCTATTTAATATATTAAACTGTTTATTTATATTTTTTTAATTTAGTCACAGAGTTTAGGGCATGAAGCATCTCAAACTGAAGTGTGGTTGGATGATCACAAAAAATATGATGGAAGTTTTGTTAATGATCTTGCCAAAGAAGTTGTGGTATGAACTCATTTTTTCATTTTAATAAATTATTATCAGTTTTAACTATGTTCATATATATTGAAATTTTATTTATTGGTAAAAATTAAAGAAATATGGGATCCCAATACTGGGAAGTACTACTCAGTCTCCCTGGATAACCCAGTTGCTAAAGTCCTTGGGAAGGAGCATCCTCGTAGAGTGCACCAGATGGGTTTGGGACCCATACCATCTGAGGTCTTTGGATGACCATTGGGGATTGTAGCTACATATACTCCTGGTTTTAGTCAGTACATACCCAGAGATGCTCAGAGAGATATTGTTTCTCTACGAAACACAGTTCAAGACCAGTGGGCTCAGATATCTTCTTTGCAGAAAGCGTTGACTGATATATCTCAGCAGATGAGAATATTTCTTCCCAGGGGTATTTCATTGACTAGTGGTGAGTAGGTAAATCATGAAAATTCAAAATCATTTAGTTTTCAAACTTTTATTGGTTTTATGTTTAAATATAAAAATGCAACACTGTTTAATTTTCAATATAATGTTCTTACAGGTGGTAGTAGGAAGTGGAGATGGAGGTGGAGAGGGTGATGATATCTGTTCATCATCAAACAGTGATTAGTAGTATTGTTGATATGTGGACAAATAGTGTAATAGTCAGTTTGTATATGTATCATGTTTGGCACATAGTTTCCTCCTAACATTTTCATGACCAAACATTTTCTTGATTTCTCATGTTTCATTTTATGTATTTTATTGATTTATGATGTTTCCTTTTATGTCTTGATTTCTCGAGTGTGGCATGCACCGTATATATCAACTCTTTATTGTGATGATTCATTTTTTAGGATTCATTTTTCCTAAATTCATTTTTTCATTAAAATAACGTATCCTACATTTTCTAGTCCAATGCTTTTACCCCTACATTTTCATTTCTAAGTACTTAGTAATGCGCTTGTATCTATCCCTAGGTATGAGAATGTGTGTCTCGCTAACTTGTTTAAGATAGATCACCCTTTAGTGTGGCATAATACTAGTATCCAAAATTTCAAAAAATAGTTGGAATCCATAGATACTGATATGATATTAGGGGAAATTTTGCTACACTGTCTGAAATGGGGTTTTCCCACCATTTACAAAGTGGCCTCCAAGAACAGTCAGGTAGTGTGAATGACAGTGTCCATTATATCAGTAGGCATGAAATGACGATGGGAAACTCCTAGTAGATTCTCTAGAACCCCCTGCCCTATAAAAATGTTAAATAGACTACATGATCAGTTACTTACCAATAATAACATCAACTACCCTATCACAAATAATTTATTATAAGAATCCATATTCCTTGATAGAATATATCAACCCCCATCACAAGACACTCTTCCCTTTTAAGGAATGTGCCTGATCACTTCTATTATATTCCGTACTTCAAAATAACTAGGATGCATAATGGGAGTGATAATATATTAGGAGCCAAATTCCATTCCTTCTAAGGAAACCACACTAACGACTCCTTTTCCAAAGAAATCACATGAGTGAAACAAATATGATACTTGAACCTGATCCATCAATCGTAAAAAAATTAGGAACCCTTATCCATAGGAGAGATGATTTTACCTTTTTTCTATCTTTAGTGTCAAGTATAATAATTCCACATGGAATAACCCAAGAAAGAGATGATTTTACCTAATTCTTATGTTATGTATCATTTATAATAATTCCACATAGAACACCAACATAAGTTAATACCAAGAAAATATTACCACATCATTATTCCCATGATAAGGGGTCTACCACCAACATACTACACACCACATATTTTGAGTAACTAAGGAATAAATAAATAACCACCCAATCATGTTCCTAAAGGACTGTAGGAGGGTTTAAATTTATCAACACATAGATGGAATAGAAATCTAAATAGTTACTATATATATATAGTAGTAATATATACATTTTATATATATATTTCATCCACCTATATTTCCAAGGTATGTTAAGATGTATGTAGACATATACTTATAGTAATACTTATGAATAAACCATCGGCTTTCTTTCATATGAAGCATTTTATAAATCATAAATCAAGAGCATGACATTAAAATTACTTGGGGTCATTCCATTTAAAACCAATTGATTTATTTTAAGGAAGGAAACCCATAATTAATTATCTATTTCACATTATCAGTTACATTTAACTCATCCAATTCATTAAAACATGGGAAACCCATATATAATCTCAATGGAGTCACTTAGATGGTGACATGTTAATCTAGGAAATTTCCCACTTTAAAAATTACTACTATAAGTGGTCTAAACACCTAAGGGATGCCTTGGTTTCTATGAAATAATCATATATAAGGGATATTACTTTCTTGAACATTTCCAAAAGATATGTGGGAGTACCAACATTTGAAAAAAAAAATCATATTGTCCCATTTCACCTAGATCACCCAATGGGTGACCATATAAGTTGCACACAACATGTGAACATCCAATCAAAAATCAACTATTACATATGAGTCTTCAATGGTCAATTTTAAATACATAAACCACTTAAATAAAGATTCTTGACCAAATATGGTGTTTGGAACAATGGATTAATTACGAAACATCGAACCCGAAAGGGAAAACAATGTGATTACCAACCTAAAGGTCGTAGATGATGCGTCTCCCAATATCAGCTTCATATTTCAAGATTTTTAGGAGAAATATGAGAAATGGTTTAGATACATGATAGTATAGAAAATGTTTCTATGTCTATATAGCATAAAAGATCCAATGGGTAACTAAAATTGGATGTATGAGTGGGGTTTGACTTAAATTAAGCTATACAATTCTTCCTTCGGATCTTGAATTGGGTGTCTAATGATAGAGATATGGATGAACCTATGTAAAAAAACTGAGTTATTAAAGAGGTTAAATAATTCAAAATAACAAGATGATGAAGTAGAAAAGGGAAAGTGGTATAACAATAGGAGATGGGTGAACTTGTAAATCCACCACTAAATTTTATTGGATACTATGATTATGCCATGTGATATGTTTATCTGCATTCCTTCACTCACTGAATGATGAATTTTTTTTGCTTATTTAAGAATCTCTTTTCATATTGGCTGTAGTATGTATTATGTTGGTGTTTTGGTGTTCTTAGAATGGTTTTTTTTCAGGGAACTGGTACAGGGGCTCCAAAAACTGGTTCTTTTTTTTGTAAATCTTATCTTTAGTGGTGGTTTTAACCGCCGTTAACTATAATAGGTACATTTAGAGGCAGTTTTAATTGCTGATAAATGTCTATATTTTTCTATTAGTGGTGGTTTTAACCGCCCCTACAGTCTTAAATTTAGCTGTGGTTCTAACAGCCACTACAGTGGCCCATCTTCCGTGCTTTTTTCATGGTGGTTATATTGTTTGTTGCGGTGTTTTTTTTGGTTAGGGGATTACTTTTCTAGGGGTGGTTGAAACTGCCGCTAAAAAAAAGTAATGGCATGCCAGGACAAACCACTATGACAAACAATATAACCACCATGAAAATGTGCCAACTATGACGATTCACATAAACCACCGCTAAATTGCTTTAGCCACCACAAATAGGTTCCCGACATGAAATTTAGTAGCAATTTTCAGAAACTGCCCCAGAAGCATTTGGAGGTGGTTTAAACCACTGCAATATCTAAAAATAAGAACCATGAAATTAAAATTTTCCTATAGTGACTATTATGAGTGTTTTTGAGTTTTGATCTATTGATTTAAAAGTGGGTAGTTTTATAATGTTATTTATTAAAATATAAATATTAAATATATTTAATTGAGATGAGTATTAAATTAATTTAATCACCTAATTTTAATAAATTTCATGTGTGATTTAAAATGAAATCTATATTTCGAAAGAAAACCCCAATTTTAATGGTATTGAAATGTGGGGATGATTTTTGTAAAATTATTCCTTGATTTTAGAATTGATTTAATAAATTGATTTGATATTGAACCATGAGAAAATTGTATTAAAGTGAATGATTATTTGAAAATCCAAGAAATTATGAAAACCTATGTTTTGGTTTTTAAATAAGAAAGGCATGATTAAAATAGAAATTGGGAAATTGAAATTTGAATTGATTTTGAAATGTTTTGTTTTACCATGATTGATTGACTAATTATTTCATGAAAATGTTATCCAATATAGGTAGTTGTAATTAAGACTAGATTTCTAGGACCCCAAATCTATGTAAATGTATTGAAAAAGAAAATTACAACTAAACAATTACATCATGAACATCCAAGTGGGTTCCCCTTTTGGTGTATAGATGGACCATGATGGATCCTAGATTAGGGTATAGATTGATTTTAGTGATAACACCTATCATGATCATATATCATTTTTGAGATTTGTGAGGATCCTATTACCTGAACTAAATTATTTCAGGTCTTTTGTACATGGTGCTATGATTTTTTGAGTTGAATATTAAAGGAACTGATTGTTGAACTATATTATTCATTCCAACTAATTTATATAAATATTTTATATAGATTTTTATTTAAATACAGTTTTGATATATCTTCCATCACATAAGATGTGAAATAATATTTTGGTTTAAAAAATATGAATAGTATACCATGACTTGTTTAATTTATAAATGAAAGAATAATTTGTTTAAGTTTTATAGAATTTATTTTAGAAAAATTACGGAGACCGTACTGGGATTTATAGAGAAAACCCTTCATTATCCTTCGATTGTTTACATATTTTCTTCTGCTATACTTATGAAATGAGAAAAATCCACAAGAAGGTGGTGGATTTTCTTTTTCATTGTGACCATGGGGTGTTGATGGTGACTGATGGATTTGTTCTCTTGTTGTTACATAGGAGTTTCAGAAACTTATTTCTAGTTGATGTGTTTGTTTCTTTTGTAATGCTTATCATTATTTTTGGGTATTTTTTTCTTTTTTTCTAGTACCGTCACCTTTTGAAGTGTTGATCATATTTAACGACATATTTTATCTTAAATTATTTTATGGAAATTCATTACCACTCTCTTAGTATATGATGTTTGGTGCTTTTATTAATCCCATTGGGATTGAGAACTCTCCTTAGGTTTTGTATGATAAAACTAGGGTAACATGCAACTAGGTTCTTTGAACTATTTTGTGAAAAAGTTGTTTCAAAGGCTTCTAGTTTATGAATCTTTTCTTGATTTCATTATACTATTTGGGATATCTTTATGGGAATTATGATGTAGTTTTTTAGTTCTTTTCCATATCTCACTATAATAAGACTTTAATCACTATGGGATTTTGTGAAAAGTATATTTGATGAATATTTTAATCTGATTTGAGTCCTTTCCCTACCTTTGGCATGAGTATGATAAAATCCCAATGTTAAATTTCTATACTATGGAATTGATATTACTATATATTTTATATGTGTATCCTTCTAGATGACATTAGTTCTGTCTATTGATGTTGTGTAAAATCATTACTATAACAATAAAGGTGAACATTCCCTAAGAGGTTGTTGATGGTGAACCACAACATTAAAGTCCTATAGTGGACCTTAATCAAATCAATATAGTGTTATGGGTTTTCCATGCTATAGGAAAAGTACCTATACTCATTCTTGGTCAAGATATGATAGTGTAACTTTAAATGGATTGATCTCATGATCATTCTCAAGATTTTCACCAATGAAAGAAACCTTCTTTCCATGGATTTGAGGATCCTCAAGTGGCTATAGACTGGTTAACAAATATAGAGATTCTTTTTGAACTCTTAGATATACCAAATGAAATTTAGGTTAAATGTACTACATTTAAGGTGGAAGGGATTATAAGGAGATCATGAGATTCAATGGTAACAGTGAAGAAGAAAAGAAATTTTTGATTGGAATGAATTTCAAGTAATATTACCATTTAGTTCTATCCAGAGTATATGGTCTGGAAAAAACCCAAGAGTTTCTCAAAATTCAACCAGGAGACATGCCTATGCCACAACATGAAATCCTCATTGCAGATATTGTACCATTTTCTAGTGAGATTTTTACTAATGATTTGATAAAGGAATAATTATTTGATAAGGGTATTAAATATGAAATTTTAACTCAGGTATTCTTACTGATGGTGGATTCTTACACTGATTTTATGGATATGCAGATGATGGTTGAGCTTTACAAGACTATTAAGTCAGGGTTGACATTTGTTACTTTTTCTCCCTATGTAAATAATGTAATTTACTTTAATGTATTGGGAAATCATGATGAGTCTCATAATGGTTCCTAGAAAAATATATCATATGTAACTCCTTCGTTGTATGGTAGAGTCCTATTGACATGATTTTAGTGTAGTAAAAATGGTGATTTAATACATGTTTGTACTGAGAAATCAAACATTTTTAGATTTTATGGCCACTCATGTCATATATATAAGATATTATACATATATTATTCTCTATACAGTGGAATTTGATGAATATCTCGGAAAATTACTATGGTGAGATTAGATACATCATGATTTACATGGTTTCATCTATATGCATATAGAACAAGTCATTCTCACACAGTGAAAGTGTGTCCAGTGGAAGATGATACAGGTCCAACAACCATGAGAGGCAACATCAGTATAGATTCATATTGAGTGACATCATTATTTTATACTTTTTGTCTAACATGTTTATATTGACTTGTATTGTTAACCTACAAAATCATCCTACCAATATTTTGTATTATGTGATGGATTTTATTACACCCAACAAAAGGAATAGAGATCAGGGTCTCTGTTTCCTTCTTATGTTTTCTATTTTTCAAAGATTGATCATTAAGTGAATTTCTTGGTCATAAAAAAGAAATCAATGAAAATAATTTTTAAGATAGATTGGTTGATTGCTAATAATTCCAAGATTGACTATTTCCCTTGCGAGTTACCATTACTACACTTGATTGGGTGTTCCGTGCCTTCCAAGGAGCATGGGATCTGAGGTCATGTAGATGTATATAATCATTAATAGGGTTGTTTATGGTAATATTTGGGTTTTTTGTCTTATAGATAGAATCATCAGTGGATGTTCTCTCTCTATTCATCATCATGTCTCCTGACATTTTTCCTTCTGATTTCTCGGTTCTGAAGGTTCCAGGCACAACAGAAGCGCGTGGGTGGATGTGCCCACTTGGCTTTTTGTCATTAGAAATGATCAATTTGGGATCAATACGACGATAAACTCCAGTCTCCACGGATCGAATCATAGAAATATATAAAAGAAATAGAAAGTCCTGAAACCACAAATTAGGATCGTTATAGGTTGATTATAATTAATTTAATCAATTTAAAAGAAATACCTTTTGGGTGTTCTTTCTTCATTGATGTTCTTGATCACGTTCCGATGTGATTCATCGTTGCATCATAGAAGCCAAGTGTAGACTTCCTCTAGCAGTGATACACACGTGTACCTCGTATCTCGGGGCCTCACCAAAGGATTCTCCAGGTGCTAGCATGGAGAAACCTTTTCTTGCATTGTCCGCCTTAGATCATCTTGATCTGATGGAAGAGGATCTCTCTCATTCTTGAGAGCGTTCTTGGAGGAAGAGGTTATTTCGGCCTTGAAAGAATTCTCCAGAGATGTTGTCTGTCGGAAAAGATTTGGGGTTGTGAGGATATTTATAATCGGGTGTGTGGGGTTATAGAGTTATGACAATAAATAAACGCGTTACACATTTTATTTATTTCATTAACTCTTATTTAAAAACCCCATGTCGAATAATTAATTCCTTAACATGCACCCACGCTGATTATAATAAATATCATTTAAAACAATATTATATCCTCAAAATCCCGACTAGAAAAACTACACGGCATGTATTAATAAATACACGGCGTGTACTTGTTTTTCATTGAAAAATACACAGCGTGTACATTTAATGTACACGGCGTGTATATCTTGTTTTCATTTACTTCTCCCTCCATCATTAAAATGATTTATGCTTCCTTGAATAATTATTAAACCACGTATAGGAATAATCATTATTCTACTTGAGATACTTGAATACACTTAGTGTGTGACCCTCTAGGCCTCTTTCTCATTGGCATTAGGTAGGCTTGCCTAAAGTCCATGATTACTGTCTAGCAACAGGTCAAGGCACCCAAGAGAAATAAGTTGACGTCGTATTGACGTATCACCACATACGAACAATTATTGTGTAATTTAATCCCTTTGTCTCAATATCTCATCAAGAAGGTTTCATGGCAGTGTCATAAACCTATATGCCTGATCCGTCATTCTTTGACTAACTGAAATAAACTCGTCGTTCGCACCATGGCCATGGAATTTAATGCGACAATTCTATTTCAATCAAAGGGCCGAGATATCAACTTCCATAAATGGAAGGGACAAATCCTTCCTCGACTTATCCATTAACAACATGTCACTTGTGATGCACCCAACATACCCTACTTCCCGCCAACTGTCCGCGTGATAGTTTTCATTAGTAAATCTAAGTGCAAGAGTCATGACATGAGTTAATGATAATCTTCCAGTCTAAGGACCATTACACATGTTTGTAGATAGCAATGTCCGATGACACCAAGACATGCAGAATTACTACTGGCGGGTCTATTCTCATAATCTCCCATCTTGGAGATTACCAAGTGAAAAATCTATGAGAGAGAGTCTCGTCTTCTTACGAGTACTCACACATGACGGTCCGTATACTATGTGTCCTATCATAGTATGTCATCCAACCGTAGAACTTTATTTAAGAATATTGTTATAGCATTTCAAGGTTCTCATCATAGCAGGGATCTGCCATGACCTTATCAATGCAAAAAATATTCCAGGACATTATTATATTATAGTCATGCAGAACAATGAAAAATATATAAGTGAACATTAATGTAATCAAAGTAAAAAACAGTTGGTTCTCAGGACACCAATCCTTAAAAACTGCCACTTAGACAAGAGCCAACTGCCTATGACTTTTAGTCCGCTAGACCTCACATGATGATCATGTTTTTACTGAGTCAAGGCTTTAGTCTAGGGGTCGGCCACATTGTCTTCTATGGAAATACTGTTCACTGCAACTTCACCTCTCTGAGAAAAATCCCTCAAGAGATGATACTTTCGAAGTATGTGCTTTGTCCGCTGATGTGACATTGGCTCTTTAGCAATTGTCACCACTGCAGTATTGTCACAATAGAGTGTGATAGGATCTTTACTACTCGGTACTACATCCATCTCTTGGACGAAGATTCACATCCATACTGCTTCTTTAGGTTCTTCAGAAGCTGCGATATACTCAGACTCCACTGTAGAATCTGCCACCACACTTTTCTTTGAGCTCTTCCATCTCACTGCACCTCCATTCAAACTGAAGATGTATCCATTTTGCGACTTCATGTCATCTTAGTCAGTCTGGAAACTAGCATCTACATGTCCTCTGATGACTAGTTCCTCATCTCAGACATAAACCAGGAACATATCCTTTATACGCCTCAGATACTTAAGGATAGTCTTGACTGCCATCCAATGGCATTCTACTGGATCATCTTGATATCTCCCTACCACACTTAATGCATAAGAAACATCTAGCCGCATACATAGCATAACATACATGACTGAACCAATCACAGATGCATAAGGGATCCTTGCCATTCTCTTTCTTTCCTCATGTGTCTGAGGACACATATTCTTGGAAAGATGAATGCCATGGGACACTGGAAACAATTCCCTCTTGGACTGTTCCATACTGAATCTCTTCAGTATCTTGTCAATGTATGTTCTTTGACTCAGGCCCATCATTCTCTTGGATCTATAACGATGGATCTTGATTCCAAGAATATATGCTGCCTTGCCCAAGTCTTTCATGGAGAAGCATTTATGCAACCATGCCTTAACTGACTGTACGACAGGCACTTCATTTCCAATTAGTAATATGTCATCAACATATACTATTAGGAAAATGACTTCACTTCCACTAAACCTCTTGTAGACACAAGGCACACATTCATTCTGGTTCTCTCACCTCTCTCATGCTTCTACATAGTTCTTGTGTTTCTGGAACAGATTGTTCTTCCACGGGGCTTTTTAGAATCTGTTCCTGTACCAACTCTTTGGTATCTTGAGCCTCGAATTAATCAAATTCTATCTCGCTTCCACTATCTCTTTTGGAGATGTGCTCCTTCTCAATGAATATAGTGTGTCTTTACATTGTAACCTTTTTGTTTTAGGGGTTGTATAGGTAATATCCCTTTGTTTCTTTGGGATATCCTATAAAGATACACTTTGTTCCTCGGGGTGCAAGTTTGTTACCTGAAGTGGCCTTAACAAATGATTCACTACCCCGCACATGTAAATTAGATAACATGGCTTTGCATCCACTCCATTACTCGTATGGAATACCATTTATCGATTTAGTTGGTACTTGGTTTAGTATGTGCACTACTGTTTGAAATTCATATCCCCAAAAGGATAAGGGAAGACTCGCATGACTCATCATTGATCTCACCATGTCCAATAGGGTGTGGTTCCTCCTTTCACTTACACCATTCCACTGTGGTGTGTAAGGAGGAGTGAGTTGAGATAGAATCCCAAACTCCCATAAGAAATCAATGAAGTCCTGATTAAGTTATTCTACCCCTCTGTCTGAGAAGAGTTTCTTAATATTCTTACCAAGCTGGTTCTAAACCTCATTTTTGTATTCTTTGAACCGATCAAAATAATATAACTTATACCTCATTAAGTAGATATATCCATATCAACTAAAATCATCAGTAAAAGTTATGAAGTACGAGAACCCACCCCTTGCCTCAACTGGAAATGGCCCACACACATCTGTGTGAACTAATTCTAGAATCCCTTTAGCTCTTTCAATTTTCCCACTAAATGGGGCTTTGGTCATTTTTCCTTGTAGACACGCATGACATACACCAAGTGGTTTTAGTTAGAAAGAATCTAAATACCCATCTTGACGTAGTTTTGTCAAACGTTTCTCATTGACATGACCTAGCCGGTGATGCTAAAGTTGGGTGTGGTATGAGTCATGTGAATTGACATTGTCATCGATTGACATTACTTGGTTTTTGTAGTCCAACACATAAAGTCCGTTATATAAATGTGCCCTACCAAAACAAATGTTATCTTTATAAAAGTAGCAACATTCATTTCCAAACTTGAACATGAATCCATCAGTATCTAATATGGATACTGAAATAATGTTTTTAGTAATAGAAGGCACATAATAACAACCCTTTAACACCAAGATCATTCCAGTTAGCAATCTGAGGTGGTAGTCTTCAACAGCTATAGCAGCAAGTCTGGCTCCATCGGCTGCTCGTAGATCTACCTCCCCTCGATCAATATTCTTGAATCTAATTGGTTTCTGTATTTGGATACAGATGTGAGAACCACAAGTAGTATCTAATAACCAATTTGTAGAAACAGATAGATTGCATTCGATAACAAACGCACCTGAAGCTTCCCCTTGCTTCCTTGGATGGGTGCAGTTTTTCTTCTAGTGGCCCTTCTTGCCACATGCGAAACAAACAGAATCCTGTTCCTTTGCCTCCCCTTTGATCTTCCTTTTCTTGGAAGGCCTTGAAGAATCTTTGGGCTTAAATCTCTTCACCTTCCCTTTCTTTTTATTCAACATAAGGACAGAAGGCTTTTCATGCTTCATGTCATTGTCCACATGGCGAATAAGGATAAGAAGATCAGATAGAGAGTTCTAATTGTTTGCTCATGTTGAAATTAACAACAATGTTTGAGAAGCTCTGGGGGAGTGATGCAAGAATGAGATCGGTACCCAGTTATTCAGGGAGTTTAAACCCTAGAGCCTCCAAGCGCTCAATGTAGCCAATGAGCTTGACTACATGAGGCCCGGCTAGGGAACCCTCGCCAAGCGTCCTCTGAAATAGATCCTTGGAGATCTCAAACATTTCCTGTCTTGTTCTCTCCTGGTATAGACCACAGAGGTTCTCAAGCATGCTATAGGCATCCATGTCCTCATGAGACATCGTGAGCTCACTAGATATCGATGATAGCATCAAACATTGAATGTCGAGAGCATCGTTCAAATGTTGATCATAGACCAGGAAACCTTCATCACTTACCCTTGGGGCAGGATAATCAGGAAGTGAGGACTCCAGCACGTAAAACTTTCATTCATGGCGTAGGATAACCTGAAGGCGCCTAAACCATTCCTGAAAATTACTGTCGGTGAGGATATTGTCTTTATACAGTATTGATCGTAGAGAAAATTTGGTTGATGAGTTTGTCATCTTGATTATACAATTTAAAAGAGCATATTTATTAGTACTTTATTGATTACAATTTATGAGAAATAATTAATGAATGAATTAAATATCCCACTATTTTATCAAGTCCCAATGGCCCTCACCATTGAACTTGGAATGTCCAATTGCTTTGACATTCTAGTGGAAATGATCCATATTCCCCTTCGTATAACCCCAAGAATGGTTAGTCAAGCTATTTGAAGGTATTTAGGTAGGCAGGTCTTTGCCAACTGTGAGCTTACATTTCCTTGATCTGTTGAGTGGACTCCCAATCCTGAAATCCTGACTTGGATTTCCTAAACTCTTGCCTCCAATATTACACCAAGTCTAGCAAGGGCTACTTCTCTTGATGTAATATGGTTAAGTCAACCCGAAAACTTTCATAATGGATTCCTTTATAAAAGTAAGTGTCCCAACAAGGGTTGGTCAGACACATAGTTTTATTGAGTCTTGCCCTTAATCATGTAACATAAGGCTTGGTCTGACTTAATATGGTATTGGGAGATTTTAGTCCTTTATGCGTAGTTTTTACATTATCACATGCTTGTTAATATTAAGTGTTTCTTACTTAAGTGATTAACCATGTTCTGATAATGTTTACGCATAGTCCGGTTTTTATTTTATTCCATCTTTGCATGCTTGTTCATTTTATTAATTATGTGATTGTGACAACACATACATAATAAATAAACCATGAAATCAGAAAAAAAAAATATGGCATGATCATGAGCTTCTATTTGGTTAGCTTTTCTAGAAGTTTTGATAAGCTAACACTGACCTAGGGAAAACACCTTGAACATGATAGTTCATGTTTTGCAGCTCCCACCTGTCCACCTTTGTATATTCTTGCGTCGGTTTTGCCTCGGATTCGGGATTTGAACAGTCTCCTCGGGCTTGGGAGATCCTTCATTACATGGGTTTATATTAAAGAAACCATGGACATGCAGGCCCTACATTTTTTTGGAAGAAGGCTCGCATGCCAACAAATTTAAATTAAATAAATTTAAATGAAACTATACACATATAAAGGGTCTTTGGTCTAGCTCATGATCATCCATATCATGCAATGAAATTTATGCATATTTAGAATTCAAATTCATTTAAACGTTATTTCATTTAAGATAAGTCATGCTTGGATTTAGTTAATTATGATCTTATAATTAATTAATTCATTATCTTAAATTCCTTTCTGAATTTACCTGAGATTATTCTCATCCATATTCCCTGTACGTGTCTTTGTACATTGGAGGAAACCCGGTGAAATTCCATTTCTAGAAAGTACACGGTGTGTAGTTTATAATTACATGGCGTGCATTACTTTTCACCCTTTATCAAAAGTACACACTGGGGGCTTTGGTGTGTTTTCTTTACTTTGGAAAATTTGGAGTACACGGCATGTAGATAAATCATACACGGTGTGTACTTCCTTGTTACGCGGTAACCGGCATGGAAATCTCGTGTACGCAGAACTTGTTTTCTCCTTGTACACGGTTTTACCTAGGCTGTATCGGACTACACGACATGTTGTTCCAACATACACGCCGTGTATTCTGGTTCCCATGCGCCGTTCAATTCTGGTCAACACGACGTGATTAATACTTAGGCATATTCAATTTACACAGTGTGGTTTGGCGGACCAGTTCCGATTCATTGAACCTAAGTACAGGGTGTGTAGTTTTAATTACACACCGTGTAATCCCATGCTGTACAGAC
The DNA here is from genome assembly GCA_963277665.1 of Viscum album. NCBI lineage: Eukaryota > Viridiplantae > Streptophyta > Magnoliopsida > Santalales > Viscaceae > Viscum > Viscum album. Next base: position 174,664,602 of record OY728135.1, on the reverse strand, counting down.
AGAAAGAGCAGCTCCTCCGGATGAGTTCCTCATTTTTATTTTAATCAAAAACTAAAATTAAAAGCTCATTTCTTTGATATGAATCGAGAAACAAAGGAGGAAGAATAGATCTCGTTTATTCAGATTTATAGAACAATTTATTTTGAATCGAATAAAATATAAATGCGTAAATTATCAACAAAAATTAAATAACTATAGTCAAAATTGTAACCTCCCTCTGATACCATTTGAAGGTTCCGAGCGTAGTAGAAGCACGTGGGTGGATGTGCCCAGTTGAATTTTTTTCATTAGAAATGATCAATCTGGGATCAATATGACGATAAATTCCAGTCTCTATGGATCGAATCATATAAATAGAAAAAAGAAATAGAAATTCCTGGAACCAAAAAGTAGGATCGTTACAGGTTGATTATAATTAATTTAATCAATTGAAAAGAAATACCTTTTAGGTGTTCTTTCTTCATTGATGTTCTTGATCACGTTCTGATGTGATTTGTCGTTGCATCGCAGAAGCCAAGTGTAGACTTCCTCTAGCGGTGATCCACACGTATACCTCATATCTCGGGACGTCGCCAAAGGATTCTCCGGGTGCTAGCATGGAGAAACCTTTTCTTGCGTTGTCCGCTTTAGATCATCTTGATCTGATGGAAGAGGATCTCTCTCAGTCTTGAGAGCGTTCTTGGAGGAAGAGGTTCTTTTGGCCTTGGAATAATTCTCCAGAGATGTTGTCTTTCGGAAAAGAGTTGGGGTTGTGAGGATATTTAAAATCGGGTGTGTGGGGTTATATAGTTATGACAATAAATAAACACGTTACACATTTTATTTATTTCATTGAATCTTATTTAAAACCCCCATATCGAATAATTAATTCCTTGACATGCGCCCACACTGATTATAATAAATATCATTTAAAACAATATTATATCCTCAAAATCCTGACTGGAAAAACTACACGGTGTGTATTAATAAATACACAGTGTGTACTTGTTTTTCATTGAAAACTACACGGCGTGTACATTCAATGTACACGACATGTATATCTTGTTTTCATTTACTTCTTCCTCCATCATTAAAACGATTTAGGCTTCCTTGAATAAATATTAAACCACTTACGGGAATAATATTTATTCTACTTGAGATACTTGAATACACTTAGTGTGTGAACCTCTAGTCCTTTTTCTCGTTGGCATTAGGCGGGCTTGCCTAAAGTCCAAGATTACTGTCTAGCAATGGGTCAAGGCACCCAAGAGAAAGAAGTTGATGCCAAATTGACGTATCACCACATACGAATGCTTACTGTGTAATTTAATCCCTTTGTATCAATATCTCATCAAGAAGGTTTCATGGTAGTGTCATAAACCTATATGCTTGATCCCTCGTTCTTTGACTACCTGAAATAAAATCTTCATTCACACCATGGCCATAGAATTTAGTGCGACAATTCTATTTCAATCAAATGGCTGAGATATCAACTTCCATAAATGGAAGGGACAAATCCTTCCTTGACTTATCCATTAACAACATGTCAATTGTAACACACCCAATGTACCCCATTTCCCGCCAACTGTCTACGTGACAGTTTTCATTAGTAAATCTAAGTGCACAAGTCATGAAATTAGTTAATCATAATCTTCCAGTCTAAGGACCATTACACACGCTTGTAGATAGAAATTTCTGATGACACCAAGACATGGGGAATTGCTACTGGTTAGTCTGTTCTCATAATCTCCCATCTTGGAGATTACCAAGTGTGAACTTCATGAGAGAGAGTCTCATCTTCTTATGAGTACTCGCACATGAGGGTCTGTATACTATGTGTCCTATCATAGTATGTCATCCAACCATAGAACTTTATTTATGAATATTGTTATAGCATTTCAAGGTTCTCATCATAGCAGGGATCTGCCATGACCTTATCAATGCAACAAATATTCCAAGACGTTATCATATTATAGTCATGCAGAACAATGAATAATATATAATAAGTGAACATTCATGTAATCAAAGTACAAAACAGTTGGTTCTCAGGACACCAGCCCTTACATGTTCTACCTTCAGTAAGATAGGTATAATTCTCTAATGATTTAGTACCTATCACTTAGTCGGTGTCTATTCCTTCATGTCATATTGAACTAGAAGATTAAAAATAGTTAATGACTCATTTGGATGAACTATTATTGAACAGATTATCATGAATGCATGTGTCAACATTGGAAACACCTATGCTATTTTCAATTAATTGTGACAGGACACATCTCTGCTATGTTGATTTTTGAAAACTAAATCATGTTATTGAAAATGAAAAAATATCCATTATCATGGAATAATGGTTTATTTTATCATTTTAAATGGTAAATGTTGTTCTCAAATATTATTCTTAGATAAGGTTATCACTATTTTAGAATTAAACAATACGATATTCGAAATAAATCCTTCATAAGAAGGTATAGTCACATTGAGTACCAGGTTATGCCATTTTTCCTAAACAACTCTCCTAGGGTATTTATAAAATTGAAGAAAAAATATTCCATGAGTACCTTGACTCTTTATTTTTGGTATTTTTTATATTTTTGTTCAATGTTAGACCAAGGGGATCATTTTAATCATTTAAGATCAGTCCTAGAAATCTTGAAAAATCACTGAATTTATGGGAACCATTAAAAATTCTATTTCAGGATTGGGCTGGTGAAATTAATGTGATGAATTGTCTTTGAACATGCATTATTAGTCAATCCTAATAAGGTGAATAATTTTTTGACATGGGATCATATGCATATTGATAATGAAATATGAACATTCATAGGATTTGTAGGGTATTAACACATTTTTTAATGATTTGTCGAAGATGGATTCTCCAATGATCACCCTCACTCATAAGGGAGTGATTTGCATGTGTAATGAAATATTCTAGAGTTATTTAAATGTGATTAAATTTACTTTTTACTTCAACCATAGTGTTTACTCTTCCAGAGGCTGGGTTGGGAGATATGGTCTTTTATGACACACCAGGTTAAAGTTTGGGTTGTGTTCTTATAATGTGTGATCATGTGGTAGCCTATGGGTCTAGAAATCATAGGTTACATGATAATAATTATCTAATCCACAACCTATAACATGCATTTATGATGATTTATATTATTATTTGGAGATGTTTACTTTTTAGAGAAAGGTTTACCATTTACTCTGAAAAAATAATTGAGTTATATATTATCTCAAAAATATTTAAATATATGTTAGGGGGGTTAGGTGGTGTGCCTCCAATATTTTTTTTTCAAAAATTGACTACACCTAAGATAAGTGGAATTTAATTCTAGATGCTTTTAGTAGCAAACATATTACCCATTTCATGAAATAATCATCAAAATAGTGGGACATGATAGATATTTTTCCTCAACTACAACTATGATTCTAGTAGGATTAGGCTAATGTTTTCTTGGTAAGCATTTAGTCATCCTTCACTCTTCTCAAGATTAATATTTAGAAGATTTTTCTTGATAATGAATTCTATAGAATTACTAACTCTTTTTACTATAGGTTAACCATTTTTGTTTGGTCGTTCACATCAATCAGTATTCTATGTTTTTAGAACTGGTTTGTTATAACTGTTTTTATATGAAATTCTATGAAATGAGATTTCCATAGTTCTTAGTGGGTAATCCACCCTATAACCAAGTAGAGTGTTTATTATGTGTTTTGAAAATTCTAATGTCCTTGTATGAGTTACGAAATCGCTGACACTATTTCTCCATATTATACATATCAACAGGTTAAATCCAAGAACCAAAAACCTTCAAGTTTTCTTCAGCCACTTATCCTTCCATAATATAAGTGAAATGAACTATCTATTGACTCTGTGGATGGGTTTCTGTGTACCCCATGGAAGAATAATGTTATTTGGGTTGTGATCAATTGGCTAAAAATATAGGCTCACTTTGTACACATTTTATATATGATTTTTTAGGATTTATTATATCTCTATGTACAAGATATTATAATATTTCATAGTGTTCCATGTATTATAGTTTCTAATAGATATCCTTAGTTAACTTATCACATTTGGAGAGTCCTCTATGAGTTGATGGGATATCATGTAAGTATGAGTACAACATATCATCCACTGATGGATTCCCATGTAGAATTAGCTATAAAGATCCGTGATGAAAATAATCAAACATTAATTATCGATGTTGGTGGATATTGGGATGTCCATTATGGACTAGTTGAGTTCTCCTACAAAAATAGTTAATATTATACACTTTGGATGGATCTTTTATAGGTCTTATATAGAAATCCAATTAAATCTCTATCTTATTGCTCATAGATTGGTGAAGCTTCCATGGTTAGGCCATGTTTGGTCCAAGTGACAACGATGAATATACAGTTGATTATTCCTATAATTTTTATGAAACATATTTGATATAATTCTTGTGATGATTTTCATATATGACCATTGGAGTTTCTAATTAGTGACCAGATATTTTTTTTAGAGCATCGCCTCATTTTGGTGATGGATGGGTTGGGAAATAGTGTAATCTCACCCCATGGATTATGGAACCTTTTGTGGATATTGAGTAGGATAGTATAGTGGCATACCATTTTGAACTACCAACACAGTAAAAATTGATAAATATTTTGTTCCATGTATTTTAGCTTTAAAATTATTTTTATAACCCATATATTGTATTGATATGGGAGGATCTTAATGGACATTATGAATTATCAGTAATGAGATTCCATTTAGGAATGCTAATTCTGAGGAAAATGTTCTGTTTGGGAGTATGATACCTTTTTTCTTTGTTCTTTGGAAGCATGGTTCAGATCAACATGAGTCATTCAAGCATGAGGCACTAATGAGAGATTTGTGGACTCATGTTTTCAACATGGAATCCTCTTGACATTCATTCTGGGGACAAAAAGTATTTATTACGGGGGATATTGTAAAACATTGTTACCATTATTCAGGTATTTCATAATTTTTTTGATATGCCTTATGTTGGTTCATGTTTTGGGGTCTTTCTATGACAATTTTGATGATTTTGTAACACCATGGGTCAATGCACATCTTGAACATGGTTATAGAAAACATTGAGGTTTGTCCAAGAAATTTTTGGTCCATTGGGAAAGCCATTGGAAGGGGTCTTACTATTTGTACAAACCATGGGGTCTCCCCTACAAACCATATACTCCATGTATAGTAGGAAATGCACAGTTGGAACATAGTTATTTTAACCATGTGGCTAAACAGTTCAACCCAAATAGAATAATATTATTGGTTCATGGTTAGGGAACACACTTACTACTAAGCATGCTACCTTCTTAAAAACTGTGTGTGTTGTCTTTAATTCCCCAAATTTTTTATTAAATTCCCAAAACCCTCTAGTTTGACCCCTAATAAACTTATTTATACTCTAGCTCAAATCCTTGGTCAGCAACAGATCCCAAGTGGAAATTTTGACTCCTCCAAACCTTTTCTTAGCCGATTCTAGATCTAGTAATTATATTTGATCCCCTTCGAGTAAGAGGATCTTCTTTCATGTGGTTTCATCCATTTTATCTTTATCTACTTCTTAGAGAGTGATGGGTCATCATTTAATTAGTGTATATACACTATGTTTTTCTAGATTTTAATTCTAAGTACAATTTCATTATCTCACTTTTTTTTCAATTGACATTGCATATTGCAGGCATTGTGCATTTTGATCTTTTTATTTAAAGGTATGCTCTTTGAGAATTATTGTACCTATGAATTAATCCTTAAATATCATTATGGAATTGAAATGTGTTTTTAATTTATTTAAAAAAGTTGTTTTTACAGTATTTTATGTCTAACTTGAAATGGAATGGGAATTTAGAAATGAAACACCAATTTTTATTGGAAGTGAATATGGGAATGATTTTTGGAAAATAAGGGATTTATATTTAAATTTAAATGATATTTTTTTCCATGTTTAACCATGTGAAAATGGATTAATGTGAAATTTTATTTGAAATGGAATTAATTTATGGATGGGTCAATTTGGTTTTGAAATGTGAAAGTAATTTTGAAAACAAAAACTGGTCAGTAGTAATATGAATTGATTTGAAATTTAAAATTTTCATATGTTTGATTGACTGGTTCTTAAAGAACATGTTTACCTGTGTGGTTATTGGTAACTAGGACATGCATGCTAGAAACTTAACTCCCTAAAAATTTATAGATGATGAAAAATCAAACTAAAATTTTGTGACATGAAGGATTAAGAGGGTTTCCCTTTTTGTTATGTGGTAGGGAAATGAAGGTTCCCCATTTTCATTTAGACTGATATTGTTTTGAACACCTATCATGATATTCGATCATTATTTATATGTGTGATGATCCAATTACCTAAAATAATTTACCATGTGGGATTTTGTACATGGTGCTATGATTTTTTTAACATAAATATATATTTCGTTGATTATTGAACATTTTTATTAATTCTAGCATCTTTATATAATTATTTTATACAAATAATTATTTTAAATATTTTTTGTTATATATTCTCTCTCTATTTATGTAAAATCATTTTTTGGTTTAAAATATATGAATGTTATAAAATTATTTTTTTAATATTAAAATGAACTAATAAATAGCTTAATTGTTATCAAATTCATTATGGAACACTTACTGAGACCATACTAGTCTATATAGGTCACCCCTTACATTTCCTTTTGGATTTTGAAGATTTTCTTATGTTAGGTCTGGGAAAAGGGAAAGCACCACTTAGAGGTGGTTTATGTTCTTGATCATTAGGACCATGCAATGATGATTGTGACTGATCGATCTATTTTCCAATTATTACACAATATTTTTTTAGAATTTAGTCTAGTTAATGTTGTTTCATCTTTTTGGATATTTATCTATCTATTAGGGTAATATTTTACGAGTTTGTTTCTAGCACTATCTCCATTTTTAGAGTTGAACATATTGAATTATATCCTTTATATTCTAATATTTGTATAGAAAACAAGTTCCCACTTCATTCTTGTATGATTCCATGTTCTTATTTCAATCCTATGGGGATTGGTAATTCAGATTAGGTTATGTTATAACCGACTGGCTTATTACTGTACCAGGGTATCTAGGCTACTTCTTGAAATGAACTATGTATATATTTAATCTTAATATTTATTTTTTCCCTTATTTTTATCTAGGAATGTTTTATATACATTAATATGAAATTTTAGAAAATCTATTAGATCAATAAATGGTGTAAATGTGACCTTATAACATCTTCTCAATATATAATTTGATCCTTTATATTGCCATGACATTAAATACAATTTCCACTTTTGTTTCTCCTTGTATATTAACATACCTATGTTCAGACATTTTTTCATTAATTATGAATGGATTTGTTCAAAAAATATTTTTAAAAAGAGAAAACACATTATCATCATGAATCATTTTATTATTAAACATCCATGATACAAAATATCCAATAACATTATAGATAATACCAACATTAAGTTAATTAATAGAAATTTGTAGCTTGGTGATTAGCTCATGAGCTACATGAATCCTTACTCTCACATGATAATTTATATGTTTATTTTTTTTTAATATCACTTAGAATATTTTACAATGCACTTCTTATAATAAAGAAATTTTTTGGAACTGATTAATATAAATCAAAATAAATTTTACCTTGTAGTATTTAATTACAAGAAATATATAAGTTGTTTTTTGATTCAAATATTGTAGATATTGTTATGGAGAATTAAATTACATCATATTTAGTGGGACATTAAGAAAATAAATAAGATCAATGTTGGGTGGGGAATTGGAACATAGTATTTTTGTTTCAGATGGGTTAATCCTTCTCATGGATCATTTTGATAATACTTGATTATCAAATCATTCTACTCACTATATTTTATAAAAGAGTATCAACAAGTGCCTACATACTTTTCAATTTATCATATGTATCACCCAATTTATTTTCTTTATTAATTTATTCATAGGGTAACACTCCATAAGATACACCTTCATTATGGAAAACCATTTCTAGAATCTTCGAAGCCACTAAAATTAGTTGCTTATTGATTATATAGAATTTTGATTCTTGTGTCTACCCAGAATAATAATTAAAGAAAAATAAGTAATAATTGATACGTAATATAATAATAGGATTAAAAATTTATAATATATAATAATTAAAAATTATTCCCCTAATTTATGTGTGATTTTAAATACTATTTATCCATTTCTATTTACATGGACCTACTTTCATAACACAAGAATTTGGTTGGATGTGGCCTGAGATTTTGATTCAATAATATAAATATAATTAAAGGAATATAATTTTGTTTTTGATTCATTTCATATAAATTTTTTGCCATAGATTTAGAATACATATTTTTTATAAGTTATTCATTCACCATACATGATTTATAGTAGGGGTATGGAGGTTTTTACGCATGTGTTGGCACTCAATTTTGTCACCTGTGATGAAAATATTTAACAAAAAATAATTCAAGGAGAAGATCCCAATGAAGGATTAATGGAATGAGCGTAAAAAATCCTACACATACAAAACCTATTCACCAAAAGTCTTACACATTCCCCACCTATATGGAAATGGATATTGTCTAACCAGTCATGGGGTACCTACACTAGGTATCTAAATCAAGTCCATGTGATGGAAACTTCTTCAACCAGGGTGCCATATTTTATTATAGGGCCTTGGGAATCCTCATTTGATAGAATATAAAAAATAAAAGAAGCCTCCATGACATAGTCATGATATCACATCACCTATGTCTTAAAAAAATTCCTTATATTTCTCTCCAAAAGCTAAGAGAAGTAGGAATTATAGGGTATAGTGAGAAAAAATTCCATCCAATGTCTGAAACAAAAGACACATGCACAAGGACCCATTTACCCTTATTGAAAATAACTTGATAGAAAGTGCACTCCCAAAACTCGGTACTAATATGAGACCCTTCTAGTGAAACCTGATGTGACCCTTGGTTTCTTGATCAAGGTCTCTCTCAACTGTTGTCGCTCAGTTGGTCCATTTCTTAAGGAACCTCCAACACGTTTTGGCCCACCCCTACATGATGCACCTTCATCCCTTACTAGGTCCTTCTCGAAACAAATCCGTCCATACTTGATATATATGAGAAACTATTTAATAACTATTTCAAGAAACTAATGGAAATGGACCCATTTTTTTGGATCCATCATTCAAGGGGGATCAAATTAATGCCTCCACTAAAGCCTTCATACGTGCATGATCACAACGAGAGATGCACCAGCATGTATCCCATTCAAATATGTATTCCATTGGTCAGAGGTGTCCTGTTCATGTACTACCTTACATGTTTGTTCTATGGGGTTCATGAAAATTTGAATCACATCGGTCACAAGGAACCCAACCCTAGGGGAAGTGTCATGGATGTCCCGGTTTCAGGTACGAGGGTTAAAGAAAATGTCCATGATTCATGGTCTCTAAGATGAAGGATCCATGATTTTAGGTGGGGAGGGATAGTAACATTCTATAATTTCCCTATGAGGGTTAGTGGATTATCCACCTATCTTTTCTTGGAACATCTATCATTACATATTTCATAGAGTAAGCCCCTACTCATTCTTATAGGAACTCTCACGATTCATTACTTCCTCATTTTCCATACCCATGGACCTTACCTATATGGGTAGTTTTTTGTGACTATCCTGGATACAAAACCGGATGTGACATGCACATAAATTCCCTTTCATTTTCTACCATAGTCATTTCCTATTCCACCATTGGAATAATGATCTTTCAGTTTTTTGGATCTTATAATTCCACATATTTCTCATGTTTGATAATGAATCACGTGAGATTAGATGTTATCTACAATCTTAAAATATATATGATAATATATATTTATTGGAAGATAATATTTTTAGGATCTTCCTCTTGATATCTTTCAGAGAAAATTTATAGGTTTTGGTACTCAAAGCCATGTATCCAACCAACATGCATCATCTAATATGGTGTAATCCCGAAAATCACCCCCTTGGCCTTCAAGGGGACCATATTCCTAATGAAAAAAGTCAAAGGGAATCCTCCTAGGCTTAAATCTGACACTAAACATTCATAGGAACCACTGCCATAGAAATCATCTCTAAATGAAATTTATCATCACATTTGTATCCACATCACATGACCATAAATGGTATGATGTGTCACATTAGGTGGAAAAAACTATATGGGATCATATTCCTTCAATGAGGATACCTAAGAATCCCATATCATGGATCCTATCAAAACATCGAAACATCTCATATCTTCCTAGATGATGATAAACATCAGAGAAACCCACAATGTGGCTCAAAACAAGAATTTTAATAATAAACTACAAATGAATATCTAATATGCTCATAAAACGGTACCATTGACAGACAACGTCAAATAGATAATGGTATATCTATCCATAAGGAACCTTGGATAAGTAAACATAATATTTTGTTCCATGAATGATAATAAATGATTATTAATTCAAGGGTGACTTACATTATACTTTGGAGTTAATAAAGGATTTTCGACCATGTCTTAAATCTGTAAAGGATTCCAAAATTAGGAAACTACTCCAACAAAAATGGATTGATGATCATAACCTCACATCCTCTCAAAACGTGTGAGTTCTTAACTATAGTGGGATAATTCACCCAATGAGTGATTTCATTTCAAAATAAGGTCCATGAGTTATCACATATATGATAGTCAATTGGTTTTTATGGATCCATGAACCAAAACTATTGAAAACTATCTAGAAAGGATGTTTGTCTACATGTATGATATGATAGTTGTTCTTCCAACACCATAAAACACCATTCCAAGCACATGTGGTATTCAAAAATTAAACAAAAATGGTGATCCTGACATGAATCATTAACTAAGATGATGGTGACACCAACCTATTAGGCCCCTTTCACTTTTAAAGTGAAATTGGGCCAATTAAGACAACCAATTTTGCATGTGTTCATTTAATTAAATGATGATTTGATATAGATTTCCTGTTTTTTAGCACCAATATTTTAGGAAAATTTAACAAGAAATTTGTTAAATCTAAATGTCTCCATACCAATTCTCATAAATTTCCATATCATCCACTATAGATTTTAGGTCCTCAAATAATTTGAATAAATCTTCTCCCACTTGACATCTTCAATCCTAGGAATTAAAGGCACTAGTCTAGGAATACTATCAAAATGGTACCATCCTGACCTTAAAGGCTTCTTGGTAGGCACTCCAACTCATGAGGCCCCACTATTTATCCACTCATCAATGACTAGTGGTCTATAAATAGGAGGATCCAATCACCATCTCCCACTGCCTCGCGATTCTATCCTCGAAATACTTCAATTAGATCCTACATTATCTTAAGGAGGAAGATCTGGATACCACAAACAACCTCACCTAAAAGACTCTATGTTCTTTTTAAATGGATCCCTCTAGTAATCACTAAAACCAATGATGTATGGTAGTGAACCCTCATCATGATGAGGGTACTATACTCATGATTCCATATCTGTACATCTATATCCGAGCTCACATGATATCCTGCTGAGGGTAGAGACTAGTCAATAGGTAACACATTTATACCTTTATCCCCTCCAGAAGTGTCCACCAATTAGACTTCATGGAAATGTGTGAGTATGCACAATAAATATTCAACCATAATAAAATAGAATAGTATAATTGTCTGATAGCACCCATATAAGCCCACCAAAAATATATTGTGGAAAAACTTGAGCAGGATAAAACACCTTCCTACACCTAGAAGACCAACTAGTTAAACTTGGAGGCTACTCCGTAGAAGATAAAAACACCTTTCCACACCAACCAAGGCTACCAGAATCCAAACTAATTATTTTACAATGAATCCTACCAATCAAATTCATGGGAATGATGCAAGTAGGAATCCAAACCTACCCACACTTATAAATCCTAAAAATAGCCTCACCTATTAGTCTGTTTCTTCTTCTTGCACCAGTGTGTAATTGTTCCATGTATTGTAGATATTCTCTCTTGAAAACATCATGGAAAAAGAGTCATATTTAGTTTTTTTTAAAAATAATTTAAAAATCAATATAAAATGTGAAAATTAAAAAAAATTAAATATTCTATTGATTAGATCCCTAGAAACGTTACTAGTTCTAATGCATGCCTGTTGTGGGGTGTGATGAAACAAATTATATATTTCCTAGTGCAGCACAATAGCTAACCAATGTCGTCTCACTTGATGAGACATTCAATTTTCCCCCCTAATTATTATATATTACCAAAGCTATCACTTTTTTTGTTTTTTGTTATTTAATGAAAACAATGACATTGTTTTTGAGTTTTTTTATTATTAAAGGTATTGGCATGTAAAAATAAAAATTTAGACTAGCATGCAAGCTAAACAGAATGGGTTAATGGAGAATAGATTTCCTATTGGGTTCTACCTTGGATTAAATCATTATTCTTATTTATGTTCATAATTTTAGTTTTATACTAAAAAAGTAGATATCATTTTTATATTACTATTCTTCATTTAGAAATTGTGTAATTTCATTAAATTCTTATGACCTCTTAATTTGACCTCCTCCTTAAATCGAGGTTGATGAAACTACTTGTCCATTAGGTGCCACCATGCATGACCCAGCTCAATTGAAGCAATTTCATCCATTAATTAGTTCAACCATAGCATGTGAATAAATAAACAATGGAGATAGGGAGAAGTTATTAAATGGATGAATAGTGATATTTTGAGTTTCTTGTTGTTGGGAGGAATTCACCACATCATGGGAATTCACCTCATACATTCATTCTACTAAATTATACTAAAATAAATTTTGAGGAAAATTCATGAACAACTTGAACTCCCCTGGACAAGCCTTGGGGTCAGCCTCTTATTTCAATGAGTCAGAGATCACAATGGTGGAGGGGATGGAATAAGGTAGGAAGAATAGAGGGAGAATGAAAGAATAGTGGATGAATCAAATAAAAATGGAAGAATGTGGAATATGGGCTGATAGAGAAAGAGAAAAATAAAATAAAACAAAATAAGAAAAGAAAAGAAATATATAATTTATAATGAATCATAAAATAACAATAATAATAATAATAATTCTTTTATTTAAGAGACTAATTTTCGAAAAAGGATAAGTGAAAGAAAAAGAGAAAATAATTTTAAAAGAAGAATTTTATAATAATAATTTAAATATATAATAATAATAATAATAATAATAATTTTATTATATTGATAATTTACAAGAATAAAATTAATATAAGGAGAATATGGATGGATTTGGGTGGAAATAAAACGCACTTATTATTTAATTTTAAAAACAATAAAATTTGAAATTATAAATTGAAATAAAAAATATCTAATATTAAAAAATTAAATAAAAAAGAAAGTAGGAGGGGGGATAATTCAATAGCCAACCTACCTTAGTGGAGATCTTCTCCTTGATGCCTTAGATGGAATTTTATGGAATAAAATGATTTGGGAAGGAGGAGCTCTTCTTCATTTATAGGCCAAATATTCCCTTTGAATATTTCTATGTGTTATACCCATTAAATGTCTAATTAATGTTTATATACCTTCCGGAATGTTGTTCCACATTTTAATTCCCACACCCCCATCAAAATTTCATCATATTTGGTGATATGTATCGACAGTTATGAACATTTTACTCGGAGAATTTAATCTTCCCAGGAATCCTCTACATATTACATGTATCTGGATTCCCCTGAATTAATGGTCTTCCAAATGGCTGACTCATGTGTTTCCTCCTTAACAATATTTGTTTCTAAATTTTATATCCTCCTATATGTTAAATTTCATCAACAATGGGCAGTTAAACATTGAGATAAAATCACATATTTAAAAAATTCCAGATCGGTAAATAGTTTTTGATCCCTGTGTTGTGAGCTGATTTTGGGCCTCCAAATGATAGAATGAGCTTGTGGTCCAGAAGGATGAAATGTATCCTAAAATGTGTGGGATCCTATATAAAAGTAATTTTACAATTTCAATTTTTTTAGAAAGCATTATGGCCCAAATATTGAATACAAATAAAACATTTAAGTCCCAAAATTAGTTCATTTTTATAATCAAGGTGATAATTCCACAAAAAAGTTTGAAAATTTATAATAAAATAACACTATGGTTGGTGTAAAAATCTTTAAATTCATTTTAAAATTCTTTAAAAAATAATTCTTTCAATTTCATAGAATAATTAAATTGATTTAAAAGGAATGATTTTTTCATGAACAACATTTGGGGTTGGTTATTGAAATTAATTGGATTTTTTTTGAAACATGAACCTAGGGATAAATGAAATGTTCAATTAAAATGATTTGATATTTATTGACATGAATAATATTCCCTTGAATTTTTGATTTGCATGAATTGATTTCATATCTAGTTAATTAAGTGGGAAGAACAAATACTAGATATTTATTAGCACATCCTCTAAATGGATTGATGATGACAATGTTTACTAATCTATATAGAGGGAAGGGAGATGATTTATTAGGGTGTTCCATTATTCCACATAGGCTTGTAGATATAGGTATATGTGTTCCCAACTGGAGCTATATATAACTGAATTGTGTGAAAATTCATTTATTAACCTAACATTGAGACTCTTAACCATAGTGCTATAAGGGAAAATTATTTATAGTTTCCATTTTTTGATTGAAATTATTATTCATACTGATTTTTAGATATATTATTATCCATTTATAATTTGAATTATATAATTACATAGACATATATAGATAGAAAATCACTTTTTACCTTCTCTATAATAGAGATTGTAATGTTTTGAAAAGCATGACCTGATATGATATGTAAATATCATCATGCCATGTTTTATATATTTTTTTGGGAATTTTGTTTACTTGATGTGAATATCTTATAATTACATTAGGATATCCTACAAGACTTTTTCTCTCACACACAATTGTTTTCCTTTCGTCACTTTTATATTTTTTATGCTAGGTCAAGGAAAATGGAAATTGCCACATATAGATGGTAAGAGTCCTTCATTGGAGAGAAAAATGGATTTGGAAATGATTAGTGGAGTATGTGATCCAAAAATCACATTGAGATATAGTGATGATGTATTTTTATGGTTTATGTGATGAATTAGGTTAATGTGACATTATTGTTACTTTTATCTATCAACTTTTCGTACTTTTATCTTGAGTTTTGTTTTGAATACAGACTATTTTTTGATTTTCATTCACATTTTCATTCTTGTTTAGTTATTATTGTGGGGAGTTTTTCCTTCTCATGTGTTTTGACACCCAGACACTAGTCTCCATCCCATGTGTATATGTAACCCCCTACAAGATATATCAAGATTGATTTTTGTACCATTTATGAAGATTATCTGGATTCTTTTACGATAAAAAATTATCAAACATGGCTATGTAGATCCTTTAATGTTGGAATTCTATTTTAGGAGGTCTTGTTGTATAGGATCTAATATACATGTAACATAAGGGGTTAGATATGAGTTAGTTCCTAACCATATCTAATCATATCAAGCATTATGTTACTATAGGATATTGGGAAAATATGTCTTGGAGGAGTTGTTTGATATGGTTATTTACTTTTCCCATGATTTTATCTAAGATTCATGTTCCCAATATGACAAATTATTGATATAGTTGATGTTATTTTGTTTCTTCAGAACTGATCACATATTTTTTATTGATGTTATGTAGTACCATGCCACTAAGAAGGCACTTTAGTTGACTAATGGAGGGAGATACTGAGGACCAATAATGGGTGAACCCTCATGTAAACGTAAACTAATTTTAGGTAGTTTTGTGTGTCGTGAAATATTTTAGTCCAGAATATGAACCTACTCCCATTTTGGTTATATAGGTTGTACCTCATGGGGAAGATAATAGATATCATGATAATGTGCTTCTTCATCATAAAAAAACATTTTTTTCACTGTACCAATTATCCTCCGGGGTCATACGATTGGTCGAAAAATACTGAGCTACTCTTTCAGTTATTTTAGATGCCATATTCATTTCAGGTGTGTGTTGTGTTCAAACATAAAGGTACTAGTAAGGTATAGTGGGAGACTATAGTTATAGTGAATGGAAATGAAGGTGTGAAGTGGAAATACTTCAAAGAGATTTTCACAGATCAATTCTATCCAAATTTGATTGTATTGGCTAAGTCTATGGAGGTACTCAACCATCTACAAGGTTAACATATAGTGACTAAGTATGCCAATAATTTTGTTTAATATGATCCTTTCTCACATGAGCAGGTGTCAAATGAAAAATTGAAGACAAAATGTTTGATATAGATCTTCAGTCACATATCTCATATCAGTTCTTTTGGTTAAATCATACATCATATGATGATGTTTTGATTTGAGGTTTGATAGAGAACATGAATTATATTGTATGTAAGGTTTTATAATTGTTATTTCTACTCTCGGTTGCTTTTTTAATAACCCCTTTAAAGGGAAGATGATGTGGTATTAGTCTAATGGTGGAAACCATAGTGGTGGATCATGACATCAATCATCCTCCAAATCATTAGCGGTGAGTTAGAAAGTCCAATTTCCTTGTTTTCAATGTATAATGGTTGGTAAGGTTAATAGTAATTTATCATTTTCACTAAACATGTGTCGCTCATATTGACGATTATGTCATATACAATGATAAATCCTTGTTTTTTACACTCTGATTAGTGGTATGAACTATTATGTGCTATGAGGATCTACTATGAAGTCAGTTTCTTCAATAATAATGTTGTTCCTACCATAGGAATCTGGAATAAAGCCACTTCATGAAATTGAAGAGTATCTAGTGTATGATGATCCTAGTACCATAAATATGAGTGATAACATTACCATTAAATCATCATTTTTCACTCCATTATTTGATATTGGTTTCCCTTATTATATTGTACCTACCATTATTGTGAAATTATTGAATATTCATAAAGGGATCAGGCTTTATGTATTGGCGACAACAATTCATCTCAAGATGGAGACAGATTATGGTCTCTAATGAACTTAATGTATATTTACACTATTATTAATAGAGTTCATCTTGGAATTTTTATTTCTAGATATGAATCCTCTAGATATCAATCTATGGATGTATTTTTTGATTACTCATAATCTTCATATAATCTACTTTCATTGGTGTAACTTTGATGGGGAGTGATTCTCTTTTATAGTGAATGAAACCTAACACGAGTCAAGATAGACCACCTATTTAAGATTTGGTTAGGATGATATAAAATTTTTCCATTGAAAATATGCAGGATTATTCATATAGAGATCTTCATCTAGTAGCAATTGATTTTATAGATGTTTTCCTATATCAATTTTCTATTTTTTCACTTGTATTGTAGGATGAGTTCTCTATTGATTTAGTGTCAAGTACATAGAACATATATATTCCTACAAATAATATTGTACCTTTTTAACTAATGTTGTTAAAAACCAAGTTGGATGAATTTATATCTAAAGGTTTCTTTCAATAAAATGTACATCCTTAGGAAGAACCTATTATTATTTCAAAAAAAGTAGATGGAAACCTTTTCCTAGGTATTTACGACTAGGAAATAAATCAGGTTACGACCAAGAACATGTATCAATTTCTCTATATTGATGACTTATTTATTCACCCCAAATAGAAAATTTGTTCTCTATGATTGATCATTCATCTGGTTATTACTATCTTAGTATTAAGGTGTATGATATCGCAAAGAACATTTTTAAGAGCATATATTTTCACTGTGCGTTCCTTATTATTCCGTTTAGGATGACTAGTTTACATTCTATGTGCATGGAACTGATAAAAATGATTTTACTCTATTACATTGAATCATTAATTATGGATTTTATTTATGTAATCTTGGTTTAATCTAAAAATAATGAGGATTATGTCCATAATTTGAGAGAAATTATATAAATAATGATAAATAACTGACATTATGTTATGTTATAAAAGATACATTTCAAGATATGGGATGTAATGTTATTAGGTCACATTGTTTTTGAAAATTATATCCCATATGATCCTGAGAAGGTGAAAGTTATCATGTCATCGGAGGAACCACATAATGACTTTGAGATTTAGATATTCTTTTGATTTTAAGGGTATTATAACTGGTTTTTGAAAGTTTTTCAATGTTTGATTACCCTTTGATGGATCTCACTAAAATGGTAGTAAAGATTGTATGGAATTTAAAATATCATGTTTCCAAGGTGGAGTTGAATAAACATTTAAAATTTCTCATGGGTATACTCTTGTAGAGGCTCTGCAGGGCTATGTGGTCTTCTATGAGTCGTCAGGATTGGGTTTGGACTGCATTATCACCATGGTGATAACATGGTTGGTTATGGTTCTGATTATATTTGGCCTCATGAGAATATATATACGAAACCTGAATTTGAAATATCAGCTATGATTCATTATATATAGAGTTTGAAATAGTACCTTTTCATAGAATGGATTACTATATACTCTAATCATAAGTTTTTTAGTTATATCGTTTCATAAAAAGATTTGAATATTTCACAGATTAAATTTTTGGATTGCCTACAATATTTTATCATTATTATTTCCTACACTCTTCATAGGGTAAATTTAATTATTTATTCCCTGAGTACAAATAATCCATCATAGGTTATTAAAGAATCATTACAGGAGGGGAATCTAATGGCTCACATTACTTGTATAGATATTTTTTGTATAGGAGGATGAGATCGAGGTTGTATTAGTGAGTGTTCAGCTGGAATCCCCTTTTCTAGAGATGATCATACATGATAATAAATATGAAGATGATTCCAAGGAATTATGTATTCTTTATATAGTGGGGATATCATTATTGAATGTTATTTATCTCCGAAGGGTATCATTTTCATTAGGAACTAGTTTTTTTCCTGTTCACTTCATAAAAGGTTGTGATGTGGGATTTTCATCATTTCTAATTGTAGTTACACCAATGAATGATAGATATTTATCTGATATGTGCTGTTGATTTTTGTGTTTATGATTAATATTTGACATTTCATATCTTTTTTCTCACTATTATACATGTAAACATACTATGTCCAATCATCAAAAGCCTCATGGATTCTTGAATCCCCTACCAGTGCTAACTTAGAAGTGGGATGGGATATCGATGGACATTATGGTTGGGTTTATGCTTACTCTTTGTGGAAATAATTTGATTTGGGTGGTGATTTATCGATTGAACCAATCATTTCCCTTTATTATCATTCAAGATATTTTTAATGTTTTTAATTTTGAAAATATATGTGTGTATGATATCATTATGTTTCTTGGTTCACTATCATCCATGGTTTCATATAGGGACCCCCTTTCACTTTACAATTTTGGATAGGCCTCCCTGAGGTGATGTGATTCTAGGTATAACTAAGCATATCATACCATCCTCTGAATAATGGTCATAAGGACCAGGCTCTAATGATTATAGAAAACATGATTTGTGCTTGTATCATTGACTTTAAAGGATCAATGGATTTCTTATTTGGTATGCTTGATTTTTCCCATAATAATAGCTACCAACCATCTATAAATATATAATCCTTTGAGGGATTACATGGATGAACTTGTAAATCCCTATTTTTATAGTCGGTGATTGGTGAAGCTTACCTTGTTGGGGATACATTGGAATAAGACATGAAAACTAAGATTATGATGAATCAATAAAGAATTATGATGGTCAAATGTCAATATAAATCTTATGAATATTATTATAGACTCCATTGGGTGTTCTTGGTCAATGACCAGAGGTTTTTGAGTGTATCACCGTTGATGGGTCATCAATGTCTTGGAAAATAGTGGAAGTTGGCACCTAGATATATAATAAAGTATGAGGTTGTTGAAGTGATTGGAAAGTTGGAATACCATTTGGAATTACCACCAAATATCTCATTGATCCATTATGTGTTTTACGTGTTGTATCTTAAGATGTATCTTTTGGATAGGTCTCATGTTTCGAGTTTGGAGGACTTTGATGCCCAACCTGATATGACTATGATTGAGTAGGAATTTTGTATTATTAATTCTTAAAAAATGTTTATATATTTAATGTTCATACCATTTATTCAGGATTTTTTAATGAAATTTTTTGATTATCACCTAACATGAGATCATGACACATTGATGAGAGATAAGTGGAATCATCACTTTTTGGACTGGTCTTCCAGATAAGATTTCTAGGGGAATAAATAATTTATAGTTGGGATAATTATAACAACATAACACCCAACATTAGGTACATATGTTAGTTTTTTCAATCATCATTTCCTTGTGTTATAAAATGAGTTTTTGTTAGAGAATTTTTGATATTTTTGGAAATTTCACGGCCAATGAAGAGTTAGTGATCTTCTTTGAGGAAACCATATATTTTTTCTAAGGAAACCATACATATTATGTTGGAGTATTAGAGGAGGGTGCACATTTCAGCACATGGTTAGTGATAAATATGAATCCAAACCCTCAAACCATAAAACATGAGATTTTTGGGGCATTCATTATTGGAATATAATTAGTAAAAACATTAATCTAGACACATAATCTAATTTATTATCCTATAAAGAAGTTATCATTTGAAGGATAGTTTGAAAAACACTCAGCCAAACTATGATACACTTATTATTTATTCTAAAAATTTTATTTCTAGACCCAAAACGCACAGAAGTTGCCTCATTATTCTCCCATTAGAATATGCTCCTGACCAAAGATTATCATATTGGAGATTAGGGGTATTCATTTTATCCTAGATATTTATATCAATTAATCTTTGTAAATTGGATCTAGTTTCTCAATGTTACATTTAATTTTATTTATACTGTCTTTTGATATTATATATTTTCCCTTCTTATCTTAAAAAAACATAGATGAATGTTTCTAGTGTATGATATATGGTTTTTGAATTGATCTTTTTTGGTTACTTATAGATCAGTTTTATACTTCACATTTTACCCTTTTTATTATTTTTCATTGTGAATTCTTTGATAATCATTATGTTATGCTTCTTATCTCTTTTATGTTATTCAATTAATGTTTAATTTATGATTCATATTCAATATTTTAAGTTCAAGGATTATCCATTGATCATTCTATAACTTTACATGATTATTGAACCAATATTTGGTGTTGATGATATTGTGAATTGAGGTATATTGAGACACAAATAAATTCATATCAATTTAATTGTTTGATTCTTATTTATTTTCAATTTTTTTTTATTTCAATGTATTCAATTGTGACCTATTCATAAAAGTTTTTGAAATGGATTGGTGTGTAGTTGTCTGATAAAATATATTGATTATGCCTTTCAAAATAAAGTTTGATTTTAAAAAATATATTTAAAATGAATGAATGATTTGATGAAACACATTGAAAATTATTATTGATAAAATATGTATGAAATTTTTGATTATTTTTTTGGATTAATTGAATTGATCTAAAAGGCGTGTGTTTTTATTAAAACCATTTGAGGTTTATTTTATAAATGAAATGGAATGTTTTTGAACATGTACCTGCAGCCAAATGAAATAATTGATTGAAATGATTTAATAATGATTTAAATGAATTATATCCCATTGAATTTCTAATTTCATTAAATCACATGTGATCATGGGTAGTTTGGCAGGATGAAGATATGATTGGAATGTGTTAGCTCTACCATTAAATATATTGGCAAGGAAAACACTAACTAAACTATGATGGAATCTAGGGGTTTATTCCTTAGGGAGTTATCCTACTCCACATTATATTGTGGATCTAGGAATGCTTTTGAATTCCTGGAGCCATATTATACAGTTATTTGTGATAATCCAAGTAATAACCCAACCCAATGATTCATAACAATGGTTCTATGATATTAAAAGATTTATACATTCAAGTTTTGATTAAAATTATTATTCACATTTTTGATAGAAATTCTTATTCTAGAATTATTTAAAAAATATTCTTATATAATTATTTTTTATTGAAATTAATTTTGTACCAAATTTATACTATCCATTGTGATTTTAAGAAAATTAGGTCTTGGTATGATATGTAATGATTACCACTCCCTGATTTATTTAAAATTGAGAATATATTGTTTACATTATACACTTATGGGAATATTTGTGATATCATAATATGTTTTGTTTCACAAAATTTACTTCATTACTTTGTGAATTGATAAATATTATTATCATAGGTCTAGGAAAATGGAAAAAACCACTTAGAGGTGGTTATTTTCCATGATTGGTGTGAACATGGGAGTTTGTTGTGATGGGTGGAGTATGTGATCCACCTTCTATATGTATACATTGTAATGATGTATTTGATGATTTTATGTGATGAAATTGGTTGATTTGTTATTTTTTTCATGTATCTATATACCTATAGTGCTTTTATCATAATAGGTGTAATGAAATGACCTGGGTTTCCCTCAAACCTAACACCCGACCTGATCTGTCACATATTTAAAGGGCATTCCCAATCCCCCTAGGCTCTTGACACAAACCTAGGCATCCAAAGAAAAAAGGTACTGATTTCTCCCAACCTGAATAACCACATGGAATAAATATATCAATAAAGAAAGGAAAAGTGAAAGACTAACAAATATATAGTCCATAACTATAAGGAAAATAGTGGAAATTGAACAACTAAAATAGTAGTTAAAAACTGAAAAAGAGAAGTCATACTACAAGAGACTCAAAACCAAATAGCTACTCCAATTATGGACAGGATGAAATCCAACCATCTCACCACCAGCTACCCATCCCAACTGACATGAACCACATTGCCTTACTACGACATATTCTCTTTCCCTGTGTTAGAAGACAAGAAAAGAACTATGCACCACTGAATTAGTGCGCAAGGTGTTAGCTAACAGGCACAGTAAGATCCCACCCAGGTACTCCAAACCAAGTCTTTGTATAAAAATTTATCTATGCTTATTTAAAATTTAAAAAATGGCATGACAAGAAGTAATGCAGTTTTATAGAAAACATGGTAAACATTTCCTTTTCCACAGTTCTAAACAAAAGAAGGTTTATCAGTTTAAAAACACATTTCCATATCATTTTCCACAAGCATAAACATGTATATCATGGAAAACTCCAAAATCCAAGAAATAAAAAATAGAAGCACCAATATCACATCATTAAGGAATACTATTGGTCTTTTCAACAAACTACTCATACCATAAGAGTCATGTGCTGAAAAATGATCCTAGAACAATGGTCCTAGGAAGAGAGGAAACCCCCAAGAGTAATACCCTCAAAATATCAATACCAGTCCCATAAAACAATGTGCCTAGGAAACAAAAGAAAACCCTAAGACAAACCAACTTAATAATGACATCAATGGATGAGGAACATAAGCTAAAACTTCCACCTAAGTACCCAAGCTAACCAATTTTATCTTTTTCACAAACCCATTTCTATGTTTTGAAAACCATTCAAAACCATTTCAAAATCAATTTATCAAAATATTGGGACAACCCATTTTTCATTCAAAACCCTTTTCAACACACAAAAACAATCATACAAATTTCATAAATCAATTTATAATGTAATTTTCAATGAAAAACAAGAAGTTGTATTATCATAGGCTAGAGATTGAACCACCTACCTCAATGCTTGGGTCTCACACGCCTTCAACCGAATCCAAAACCAAGAACAAAACCCAACAGTGCCAATGGAGACCCAATGATCCAATCCATAATAATATTGATTCAAATCTAAACAAATAATGTTGGCAAAAGAGAGGAAAACCACATACCTCAAAGAAGGACACCCACCACACCACAACCAATGAAGGAAAATGAACTCTAAAATGAGATCTCACTATGAATCTGGAAGAAGAGGATAAGAAACATCCAACTGGGATTAGTGATGTGATAATTCTAGGCTATGACTCAATCGCGATCAATCATAAGGAATAATTGGTGTGAACACTTACCTGGAGAGATGCACCATAGAAACAAAAATGAATCGGAGCAGATTAGATTGATTCGGAAGGTGATACATCTCATAAAAACATATTGGGAGGTTCTATAGTCAAGATACATGAATCTTGTAGATAAAATGACTGAGAAAAACACCCAAACGTGTAACTCTAAATAGGGCACGGGATGGGTCACGATGTTTACCCCTTGGTCATGACGTGAATGCCATGCTGGATAAGTTATGTTGAAAAACCCATCGCCTCAGATTAAAAATGGATATTTTTACCCTAAAAGATGTGTACCAATCATTAAAAACTTGTACAAGCCCACAACGTGACTTCCCCCCTCACAACATGGTCTCCCAGTCCACGATAAGCAACCAGAACTAGAACACGACATGTACTTCAGGTACAGGGTGTGTACCTATTCTGAAATCTATAGTAAAACAAAAAAAATCCCATTAATGGATTTTTTAACCATAATGGAATGTAGAAAAATGGAAAACTAACCCGATTGAAGTAACATGATGTTAAAAAATCCCAACCATAAATATGTTTTGTCCCTGGGAGTCATGTGGAAGATGCAACCTCGAAGAAAGCGATGGGGCCATTACTCCCTAATTAACTAATAATGTTCCAAAGTCTCATGAGAATGTACTTATTTCCATAAAAATATGACCAACGTAATTGACGTCCCATTCAATTATTTCTATTGAGAGTCAATGATCTCCACTAGTTTCCCGAAAACAGAATAATCTAGTTCTAAGTCAATTTCCTCCCAACATAAAACATGAGCAAGGAAGGGTGATACATCCTAGGTTGAGGTACGTGGAAAACATATTGAATTCCCATCAACTGAGTCAGTAATGCTAACTGATAAGTAACCTCCCCAATCTATCCAATGATCTCAAATGGTCCAACATATCTTGGATCCATCTTTCCTATTTTTCCAAACTGACAGTGATCCAATAAAGGAGAAACATTCAATAAGACCTAGTCACCAATGGAATTCTCAAAAGGACGATACTTCCGATCTGCATATGATTTCTGTCGACTATGGGATATAACCAGTTGTTGTCACACCTCCTAAATCTTTTGTTGACGTCTCCTGAACCAAAATTGGTCCAACCAATGATACTTCGCACATCTCTTCCCAACAAATAGGTGATATGAACAGGAGACCACACAATGCATCAAAAGGATCCATTCTGATCGACTGCTAGTCACTATTATTGTAAACAAACTCAACCATTCCTAGATGGCTATACCATGATCCATAAGATTTCATGATGTAGGAATGAAGCTTATCCTCTAGGATCTGAATTACATGATCCATCTGGCAATCTGTCGAGGCATGGTAAGTTGTGGTCAACTTGAACTGATTCCTCACTGCCTGTTGAAGACTGCTCCAAAACCTTGAGGTAAACCTAGGATACCTATCTGAAGCAACAAAAGGACTCTGATATACCTCACAATCTCCTACACATACAACTTACCATGATCCTCAACATTAGGGGTGTCTCTAATTGGAATGAAGTGAGAAGACTTCATCAACTGATCAAAAACCACCCAGATAGAATTTATCCCTCAGGGGGTCCATGGTAAACCCCAAAACATTCCATGGAGACCTCATCCAACTTCCAAAATGGCACTAGAAGAGGATGCAGAAAACCAGAGGGCCTTTGGAGCTCTACCTTTATCTGTTGGAAGGTGTAACAACGGGACATATAATCTGCAATGTCATGCTTCATACCCAGCCACCAGAGCCATCTTTTGATGTCATAATACATCTTTATAGTTCTAGGATGAATGGACCATGAAGTGTTATGACAATAAAATAAGAATGAATTTCTCACAGTTGTTGGGACAACATCTCGCTTCCCGATGTGATATTTTCCATCTGAAGAAAGAGACCGACCAGAAACGTCTCCCCTACATAATGTTTATCCCAAATCTGTTGAAACTTATAATCTTATTATTGAAATTGAAAGATAGACTCAAAGATAGATGGTGATAGCTAAACACTAGTTAGAACCATAACTGAAAAATCCTCCTGAGTGTCCAAGTGAAAATGAGAAAAAACCCCATAAGATTCCACTCTTCCTTTGATTCCAAAACAGCTTGTAATGGTACCTTCCTACTTAAAGAATCTTCAAAAACATTCCCTTTCACCAGGGTGTAGGTGATGTCAAAGTCAAACATCTGAATGTATTCTACCCATCATATCTATAGGAGATTCAAGTCCTTATGGGATAATATATTTCTCAGACTCTTATGATCATAGAAGATCATGAACTTCTCCCCAAAAAGATAGTACCACCAACATTTAAGCTCATTCATGACTGCATCAAGATCTAACTCATGAGTGGGTTATTTCTCCTCATTTGGTTATAGGTGCCAAGAGAATTAATATAACACATGATCATCATACATCAACACACATCCCAAACCATCACCAGATGCAAAAAAAACCACGTTTCCCATAACAGGATCAAGTAAGATCAGAACATGTGAAAATGTCAGAACTCTTTTAAGTTCATCCAAGGAAGAATGTCACATTTCATACCATGATAATTTCACTGTATTCATTTTAAGATCACTCAAAGGTGATGCCAGCTTAGATAAATCCTTTATAAACCATCGATAGTATCCAGAAAGACGAAGAAAGCATCGTATCTCATAAATTTTTTTGGTTTCTTCTACGACAAAACATCTCTTACCTTCTCTTTATCAAATTATAAAACAATCATAGAAATTTTATTCCCCAAGAAATTAAATTCTTGAATCCAGAAACTATATTTTTAAAGCTTTCCATAGATACGGTGATTTATCAGAATCTCCAGAAGAAAACCTAGATGGTTCCCGTGCTCACACTTGGACTTGAACAAACCATAATATCATCCATGAACACTATATAAAATGTGTCAAGATATTGGTGGAATATCTGATTCATCAAGGGCATAAAAACTATAGGAGCATTAGTCAGACTGAAAGGCATCACAAGATATTCATAATAGACATATCTACTCCTAAAGGTCATCTTTGGTATATCAGACTCCCAAACTCTGATATGATGGTAAATATATGGAAGATCAATCTTTGAAAACAACTTTTCTCCCTTCAACTGATCAAACAAATCATCCACATGAGGAAAATGATATTTGTTCTTAACTATTACCCGGTTTAACTTCCGATTGTCCACACACAACCAAATTGAACCATCCACATTCTTGGAAAAGAGCACATGGGATTCCCAAGGTGAAACACTAGGGTGAAAATTATTATTCTCTAATAGGTTTTCCAACTAAACCTTGAGTTCTTTAAACTTTTTTGGTGCCATGTGATTAGAAGGCATCGATATCAGCTACGTACCTAGCACCAGGTAAATCATGAACTCTACCAATCTCTCTAGAGAAAGGCCAAATAAGTCATCTGGGGAAATTTCATGAAAGTGTCAAATGAAAACATGAAGATCCTCAATAGAAAAAACATTATCAAGACTGTGCTGCATGACCTGACCTCGAGTCCCACTCTCCCTGAAACACAGGAGAGCTCCCACTGACAAGATGAAACTAAACACACCAATGATAACAATCAAACACATATTGATGATCAACAAGACAATCTATACCAATGATGGTGTCAAACAAATCCAGATCAAGAATATGAAAATCAAAGACCAAATCCGTGTTAGCTAACCTGAATGAACCTGAAGGACACCTAAACCCCTTCACTTTTCTATTGTGAAGAGGTGTCACTAAATCCACTGTAAATGGAATAAGTTCTATTGGAAGTTTAATCGTATCCACAAATTGTGTAGATATAAACATGTGGGAAGAACCGATATCAAAAAAATCCATAGCTACGGAAGCTGCAATAAGTAGTGTGCCTCTCACTGTTGCCGACCCTACATCAACATCCACCAGACACTCATCTACTGCATATAAATGCTTCACTCTTGAGGCCTCTTATTGGATCCCTATAGTCCTTTAATATTATGACTGCACCATAGTATCCTTTGGAGATGACAAAACCTGAATATAAAGGGAAGTATTCATATCCTTCTAGAAGCATTGTAGATGACCAACATGTCCATAGCTATTGCACGTCTTTGTGGGCATAGGACAAGATTATCTGGTGTGACCCGCCTTCCACACGGGTATCAAGTTAGAGGCACACTTCTAGCTACAATGCACAGTGTAGATATGGATCGCTACTGAGAGCCACCTCAACCACTCCTGTAATGGTCTTTCCACTTCCTCTTCTTCGCATTCATTCCACTGAAGCTATCAAAAGTTGGAAAAAAGAGGCGGTAAAGACGAACTTGCCTTCCATGTTCATCTATTCCATCATTGATCTATTCAGGGTCTTCACACAGGTAGAAAACTTCAACATGAACACCTACAACCTAATATGTAGCCACAAACCCTGCAGGTACTTCTACACCTTCATCTGATCATTCTAGACCATGTTTGGAAAAAATAGACAAGATCTGAAAACCAATTGGGGTAGGAAGACACAGAATGCTTTCCCTAATAAAATGATAGTGACTCTAGATATTTTTCTAGCATCAGAGACTTTGTAAAAAACTACTAAAATAACATGGTTTTTAAACCCTTCCAATTCAATCCCACATGTCGGTCTTCCTAGACCATAGAGTCCCACCAATTCTTGCTGGAAACCTCGAGTATGAATTCCCTACACTTCAACCAGATATTCTTATGTTTCTCCAATAATACAAATATTTTATCGATATTTTCTATATAATACTCCACCTCTTGAGGTTCATTCATCTCGTTAAATGATGGTGGTTTCTTGCACAAGGACTCCTATGATCAATCTATTTCTTCTCTAGCTTCGGGTTTTACTTCAACCACCGCATTGTGAACACAAGGCACATCCTGATTGACAACACAGACTGCCCATACAATAGTCTTGATGATATTATGATCCATAGGAAGATGTCCTTGAGGAGCATCAGCTGCACCTTCATGAGGAACCTGTGGAAGATGTCTCGGGGGCATGCTGCTACCTACTAAAACATAAGAACGAACTTACACAGAACAAATATCAGTTTGAACTAGACAACCCATAAAGAAAAATTTAGATTTTAAAAATAAAAAACCAACACTATAGACACATATCCTAACATCCCATGGTAACTTGAGACTTGTTAAGAAAATATATATCTAGGAACTCATCACAACATAACTCTCAAGTCCCAAAAATCCTATATCATGTCTAACCAATGTCCCAAGATATGATTCTTGAGAACATACCTCCTATGATACAAAAACTGTAATGAACTGACCTAGGTTTCCCTCAATATCAGCACCTGACCCAATATTTCACATTACAGAAGGGCATTCTCGATCCCTACAGGATGGTGACATGCACCTGGGCATCAAAGGACAAAAAAGGAATGATTTCACCCAACTTGAACAACCACATGTAAAACATATATGGAGAAATAAAGAAACAACGGAAGATTAGAAAATATATATTCCATAACTATATGGAAAACAACTAAAACAGAACAACTGAAACAATTGTTAAAAACTCCAAAAGACAAGTCCAACATCAAGGGACTCAAAACTAAATAGCTACTACAATGATGTAATGGAAGACCTCTAACCATATTACCACTATCTACCTATCCCAAACGATATCAACCTCACCACCTCGCTACAATTCCTTGCATTTCCCTGTGTTAGAAGACAAGCAAAGGTCTATTCACCACTGAAGTAGTTAATAAGGTGTGAGCTAACATGCTTAGTCGAATCCCACCTAGGTGTTCCATAGAAAGTATTTTTATAACAATTATTTTATGATTATTTAAAATTGATAACATTTCATGACAAGTTGTAAGGACGTTTTATAGAAAACCTAGTAAACATTCCCTCTTCCACAGTTCTAAACAAAAGAAGGTATATCAGTTTCAAAGTACATTTCCCTATTATTTTTCACAGTCATAAACATGCATATCAAGGCTAACTCAGAAATTCATGAAAAACAAAATAGAATCACATATATCATAGCACCAAGGAATATTATTGGTATCGGCAGCAGACTACTTGTACCATAAGAATCAAGTGCACAAAACTGATCCTAGAAAAATGGTCCTAAGAAAAAGAGGAAATCCCCAAGACAAACCTACTTAATAATAACAATAATAGATGACAGTCTCAAGCTAAACCTTCCACCAATGTACCCAATATAACCCATGTTCTCTTTTTCTCAAGCCCATTTCAATGCATTAAAAACCATTCAAAACCATTTCTCAATAAATTTATCAAAAGCCAGAGAAAACAATTTTTCTTTCAAAACAAATTTTTAACACAGAAAACCAATCATGAAAATTTTATAAATAAATTTATAAACCAATTTTAAAAGACAAAAAGGAGGTTTAATTATCATATTCTTGAGACAAAACCACCTACTTCAATGTTTGGGTCGCACACACCCGAAACGGAATCCAAAACCAAGAACGAAACCCAATAGCACCAAAGAAGACCCTAGTATCAAATCCATAACAATATTGATTCAAATATAAACACAAAAGGTTAGTGGAAGAGAGGAAAATCACATACCATAAAGAAGGATGCCTGCCGTACCACAACTGACAAAGGAAAAAGGCTCTGAAATGAGATCTCATGACAGATCTTGAGGAAGATGACATGAAACATCCTACATAGATCTATGGATATGATAACCCAAGGCTGGGGTGCTATCAAAAACAATCATAAGGAATAATTAGAGATAACATGTACCCTAAGAGACACACCATAGAAACAATGATGAACCAAAGCTGATTGGATCGATCTTGAAGGTGAGATGCCTATGAAAAATGCATGGGGTGGGTTTAGGGTTAAGAGCCATGATCTTTGGAGAGAAAAGGACTGTGAAAAACTCCAGAAAGCATGACTTTATACTAGGCACGGTCGAGGTCATGACATATAACCCATGGTCATGACGTGATGGTCGTGATGGATAAATACATCGAAAAACCCATTGTCTTTGATTAATAATCGTCATTTTCACCCTACACGACATGTAACCATCATTCATGACGTTTACAAGCTCATAACGTGGAATCCCCCTTCACAACATGGTTGCTCAAGCCACGACATGCAACTAGACCATGTACAATATGTATACATCAGGTACGCAACATGTACCTCTTCTAAAGTCTGCAGTAAACCTATAAGAATCACATAAAAGGATTTTATAACCATAAAGGAACATATAAAAAGGGAAAACTAACCCTATTAAGGTAACATGATGTTACAAGCAGTGTTTATCATATTGATTATTTATTGATTTGTATTTACAGTTCTGTCTTTTTGATTCATCTATTTGTCTAAATCATTTCGACATGTATGTTTTAATTCTTATGGAATAGTCTCTAGACTATAGGGATCAATAATGACCTTTGAAATGCATTAGGATTGATTTTTTCCCATTAAGGTAGGTCACCTAGATTAATTAATGAAAAAAACTATAAATAATTAAAAAATTGTTTATTTTCTCAATTTAGATTCAAATTTTGAGAACATCTTTAGATAGGAAAACATTAATTAAATAATTATTTATCATAAATATTATTTATTTATTTCCATATCCTTTATTAAAATTATTAATATTATTCATTTTTTCTGATCAATTCTATACTATAAACCATTTTTTTAACTATTAGTATGAACTGATCATAAAAAATTGCAATATTCATATGTGGGATAATTATATCTCATTTAAACATGAATTCAAAGTTTGAAATCCATGTACAATTCATTTAACATACATACATAAAACACTGTAACATTTATTTAAACAAAAATTTACATGATAAAATAAAAAGAAATCACATCCATAATAACCAAAAGAGTTATAAATCAATTAAATAAAACCAAAATGTAACTACTCAAGTCATTGTTGGTTTGAAAATTCTAGAAGGAATTTTAATTTTTGATTTGTTTATTTTTTTTAATAATTGGGTCTAATAATGGGGTTTCAAGAATTGAATGTATATAAAAGAGATTTTTTCAATGAGGAATGTAGCTCAATTAGATTTAAGGATTATTGGGTAAGGATTAGAGGAGGCTAGAGATGTCTAAACAACAAATTTTAAGAAACAGAGGCCATTGGTAAGCCATTGAGCCACCAACAGTATGTAGGTGAGCTGGTTAGAACATAGCTTGCTGGATGGGGCCAACGTCTAGTTAGAGAGCCCTAAATAGTTTATAGGTGAGCCATTGACTTGTTGGTGTGGCCCAATATCTTCACAGTTTTGTTTTGGTATTTTGTATTTTTAGTGAGGTTAGTTCAGCCATTTCTATTTTAGGGTCCTTCAAGTTATAAAATGGGAGGGGGATTTAGAGAGGCCATTTCATGGTCAAGATGCCACACCAAGACACTTACTGGAAACTCTATGAGTGGGGGTGATTTTTATGATGTATAGTGGTGATTTTAGATAGGTTCCTTCCGCAATTGGAATGAGTTTTGGTTTCCACTACATTGAAATGTATAGAATGTGAACGAGGATAGTTTTAGGTGTTAGTTCCATTTGAGCATGTTGAAATCATCCTACAATGATGGGAATACTACTCTACTCATTTATAGGACATCCTAAGACACCATATTTATTCCTTACACATTCATTTCAGTTTTCGTAAGAATTTATAAAATTTTATTTAGATATTGTGATAAAATTAATTGAAATTTAATGTTTCTTAAGTGTTGATTGGTAAGGATTTTTGTCATGATGGTTTTGATAGTGTTCCATGTATCTTCCCTAGAAATATTTTTGTGGATTCCATTTGAAAATAAATCCATGTGAGTTACTTGTATAAGAACCCAGATCTCTTTTCAGGTATGTTTTTCCTTTTTCTGGAGTTTTTGAGAAAAATGAGTTTTCTGGAAATTTCAGAAGTACACGTCGTGTACTTTCTTAGTACACGCCGTGTACTCTTTCCCCGGCTCAAAGCTGTGTGCTGGCCATGTCCGGGCCACACACACGGTGTGTAAGGCTGAGGAGGAGGCCAGTTATTTTGGAGTACGGAAAATTCAAAGTACACGCCGTGTACTCCAAAAGTACATGTCGTGTACTTCCTTTTTTATTATTAAACAGACCGGGGTCGCATCTAAGACCATTATCCATCTTCTTCTTCTTCAGGTTTCGACTATCTGGGAGCGACCGTACGGCTGGATATTCGACGGATTCCCAGCTCACTATCCGTTCTCTAATTCAAGCACGGTCAGTTGCGTTGGAATCGCAGCGGTGAGTTCTTTCTTCTTCTTTAGCCTTGTTTCTTGATTCCTCCTGGTTTCCATGTTATTGTGGGATGAACCTTTTGTGCGTTTTCTCGGATCTATGTTGTTCTAAGGGGAATCTGTCGTCGAGGTTCACGTATATCGATCTCCTAGGATCATGGTAGGTGGTTTGTGCCTTTCTGTAGAAAGTTGATGAATATTTTGTGAAATTTCCACCAATACCCTTGAACAGGGTATTGTGTGTTTCCTGTTTTTCCCTTGCTACTTGACTGATTTGCTTGATTTCTTTAGTAGAGGTTATTGCTTGTGATTAGAGTATTTGTTTGTGCTCATTTTCTTTACCATGCCTAGTTGTAGGATTGTGGACTATTGTTTTAGTATTTCTGTTGAGCCTTAGTTGATAGCCAAGTAGTTCTTGAGGTTTACTTGGACGATATACACACGCTGAGCATGTTTAGTTATACTCTGGACTGTGAGAACCTAGAGTAGTAGACCAAAGGGGTAATTGACGGAAGGGCTTCTCCAAAGTTTCTTTTTAACCACGATGCGAGACCAAGGGGAGAATTGACGGAAGGAATTCTCCAGAGTGTCTTTAACTACGACGTGGGCCACATGGGGAATTGAAGTTGAGTGCTTCCCCAGAGAGACTTTAGCACGATACGAGACTATAGGGGGAATTGACGATGAGTGCTTCCCCAGAGAGTCTGCTTAATTACGTAGCTGAACCAGAGGGGTGAGACTGTGTGTGCCTCCTAGAGGGTTGCTAGTACATAGAGGTTGAACCATTGGGGTTAGACTGTGAGAGCTACCCAGAGGGTTACCTGTTTTCATCTTGTTGTTGACTGTTTAC
The DNA here is from genome assembly GCA_963277665.1 of Viscum album. Classification (NCBI taxonomy): domain Eukaryota; kingdom Viridiplantae; phylum Streptophyta; class Magnoliopsida; order Santalales; family Viscaceae; genus Viscum; species Viscum album. The sequence continues at coordinate 174,630,507 of OY728135.1, read as the reverse complement.
TTGTGCACTTTGTTTGCTAGAACTGTGGATTGTAGCTGCTTGTGCTTTTCTGTTTACTGCTCCTTGTTTTATAACTGCCATGTATTCATTGACTGTTAGGCATAGATCTTTGGGTGATTTCATAATGGGATTGTATCTCACACCCTGTATGGGCCATGATTTTGGGCCCCAGCAGACTATGTTGCTGCAGGTATTGATAAGGGTAAGCACCCTTCTTCTTTGGGATCTTGACTGCATCAGGAGCTGAGGAGCATGGGACCGAGCCGTGGCTCGTGATTCTGAGGATCTTACTTTTTTTCTTTTGCACTTGGTTTCAATTTTATTTCACTACGTTGTTGTGTTTTCTATTTTCCTTAGATACTTGTATCTGCTGCATCATTGTCATCATAGTTATATATTTTTACATTGCTTCCGCTGTTGTTTTCTGTTGGTATGCATGTTGTTTACTGCTTCTGCTGTTTATTTTTGTTTTCTTACCTTGTATACCTTACCAAATGAGGGCATAGTTTCCCCACCAAATCCCCAAGGACCTCACTGCTAGTCGGCATCCTCTGGAGTTCGGGGAAACACTCTTGAGGTCATCTGTTGAATCAGGTACGGGGCACCAGTGGAGGGGCTCCGGAATCGGGACGTTACAAAGTGGTATCATAGGGGTTCTTTTCTCTTGCTTTACTATTTGGATACCTTATCCAGGGATAGGACAGATTCGGTACTTGGCATTAAGATGTGCTCGGGATTAGCTAACCCGTGTATAGGGAAAAGCCATAGTACCTCGTTAATTGCAGTTTTTGGTTTTGAGATTTTATGACTGACCTGATTTCACCTATAGTGATTCACATGGCTTGTGCTATTGTGGTTTTGGTATTGAGGTTCTATTTATGTCGCAACCCAATGATATGAGGGTATGCCATCTCATGCATCATATAGGAACTTGTATAAATCACATGTCATGCATTCTTTCCATGCCATCTAGGGTGCATTAGCGACTGCATGCTGTTGTGATAGACTTTGTGTAGATTATGCATGCTGTTGTGATATTTGCTTGATAGATTCTATGCTGCTATGTTAGAAAACTATTGTTTTGTTCTTGTTTAAAGTGAACGCCAAAATTTTGGTTCTTGAGGTGTTATGGGCCCTCACGGATCGGATTTTGGCATCTTTTCTCCTTGTTTTTGTGTTCTGGAATTCTGTGCAGTTTCTAAGCTACTGCCAAAAAAAACCCAGAATACACGGCGTGTACTTTTTAGATACACGCCGTGTAGTTTTCAGGCCATGTCACTGACCGTGTGAGCATAACACAGTGTCGTGGGAGTAACTTTGGGTACGCGCCGTGTACCCTTGGTACACGCCGTGTGAGTTTGGAGCAGTGTACCCAGCCGTGTCACTAACAACATGGGCTGGGGAAGCTTGGGTAGAACACGCCGTGTCCATAGAGAACATGATGTGTAGTCCTGTCCAGGTACACATCCATGTCACAAACAACACGGGCCGGAGTTACCTTCCTTTCCACACGCCGTGTAGTCTTGCCCAGGTACCCGGCCGTGTCACGTAAAACACGGGACAGTGTCGCCTTCGCCTATGCACGCCGTGCTTGTTCGGAGCACACCGTGTAAGGACCAGCCGTGTAGATGGTCATGTACTCAACAAGACGGACCGCTGAAGCCTTGTCTAGTGCACTCCGTGTTTGTTTCGAACACGCCATATAGTCTCGGGTTGAGTCGAATCGTGTGGGTTGTCCGTGTCAAGAGACTCAGGAAGGTGAATAGTTTTCATGTACATGCCATGTGTGGTTGTTAACACACCGTGTAGTTTGATGTGTACACAAATTGTGGGGAAAGAGTACATGCCCATGTCAGTGGTTCCAAAAGACATGTCGTGTAGTTTTATACACGCCGTGTAGTCGTGTTTTGCAATCTTGTGTGTTCTTCTTCCCCTGTTCCTGTTTTGTACTCTTGTGTTCTCTGTCTTTGTTTTCCTGATCTAAGGTGTGCTTTTGATCTTCAGAGCTATGCCTCCGAGACGTCCTCTGGTCGTACTTCTGTCGTTAGGCAGTGATCAGATGCCAGACAGGGCTGATCAAGGACTTCCTGTCGATCCCCCAGCCGAGCCATCCTTGGCACCGGTTGTTGTACCAGTCATTGGCGCTAATGCATAGTTCAGGGAAGGTTTCATGGGGATGATACAGGCCTTCCGAGGAGCACCTCTTCCGGCCTCGTCTATGGCAGACTTGACGCGTGTTTTCCAGCAGCAACATCCTCTCACATTCTTGGGGGAGGGAGGACCTCAGGCTGCAGAGTCATGGCTGGAAGCCATGCTGACTATCTTCAAGCATCTAGAGATGCCTCCAGAGAGGCGGGTCAAGCTCGCCACCTACATGCTCCGAGACTCCGCCAAGAGGTGGTGGGACATGATCTCACAGGTGGGTCAGCAGCAGGCTATGGCTTGGGAGGAGTTCCAGCGCGTGTTCTATGACTACTTCTACCTGGAGACCCCGAGGGACAATCGATCCCGGGAGTTCATGAGCTTAGAGCAGGGTACTCTATCTGTCATGGAGTATTCCTCTCGTTTCACTGAGCTGCAGCGTTTCACACCCCTCCGGGATGGGAGTGGGGTGTTCATGGCGAGGAAGTTTGAGGATGGACTCAGGCGGGAGATCTTCTCGCAGGTGAACATATTCCAGCTGACTTCCATTACTTCCATCGTCAACCAGGCACTGATTGCGGAGTGCAATCTGAGAGACTCTGGAGCTGCGAGCCAGGGCAGTTCTGCTTCCAGAGCAAGCTTTCCTTCAGAAGACAGCAAAAAGCGTCGTAGGGAGCCTACGCGCGGTAATTCGAGAAAGCGAGACACATCTTCCAGCAGCCAAGTGACATGATACCAGTTTGGATAGACAGGGCACACGAGGCTGCAGTGCCAGAGAGACCCCGTGGAGTGCCGATCATGCGGCAAGTTGGGTCACCTTCAGCGTTTCTGCCAGGTTTTTTCACCAGCAGCAGGTGACCGGGGTTCTTCCATGACTCCTCGTTCAGGATCAGCACTGTCAGTTTCTCACTAGTCGGGGAACTGGAGTTCTTCCGACCATTCGGGCTGAGGTGGAGGTCGAGACCGTGGCAGTCAGCCACCAGTTCCTCAGCACCAGCAGGGCAGTTCAGCTCAGAGTGGTCAGCCAAGGGTACAGGGCCACGACACGGGCCAGTCATTCGCCGTGGGGAAAACTTATCATGAGTTGGATACCAACCCTTTTACTGTTCGAGGTACGATTTTAGTAGCCTCAGTTTTATCTTCAGCTCTTTTCGATACTGGTGCTACGCATAGTTTTATCTCTGTTGCTATTGTGGAGATCCTTGGACTCTTCATCTTTTATTCTACTGACTCGTTGACACTAGACACACCCTTGGGGACGAGGAAATATAGTGTACGCCAGTGTAGAGAGTGCCCTCTCGAGGCTGCAGGGTATCACTTCTTATGGGATCTCTATGTCCTGGAGATGACAGGCTATGATGTCATTCTCAGCATGGACTGGTTGATTCCCTTCCCGGCATTCGTTGACTGTTATCACCAGAGAGTCAGTTTTATTTCACCAGAAGGTGAATCATTCCTTCATAAAGGCGAGTGGGACGTTCGGGTGAGTCGGGCAGGACTTGAGCATCTTAGGCTAGGAGGGGTAACAACCCAGATTTCTAGTCTTTATCTGGATGATCAGGGGACTCCACAGTTCAACTTTCCTTTAGTGGTGGATCACTTCAGGGATGTCTTTCCAGAGGACTTTTTGGGTTTGCCTATAGAGAGTGAGGTAGACTTCTCTATTGAGCTCATGACAGGATCGTCACAGGTGTCCATTCCTCCCTATAGGATGGCCACACCTGAGTTATAGGAGCTCAAGAAGCAGTTGGAGGAGCTACAGGCTAAGGGTTTAATCTGACCCAATACTTCTCCTTGGGGTTCGCCTGTTCTATTTGTGAAGAAGGGAGGCGGTACCCTTCGGCTTTGTGTGGATTATCGGAAGCGGAACCAGTTGACCATCAAGAAACGATATCCCTTGTCACGGATTGATGACCTCTTTGATCAGATTTGAGGAGCCTGGGTGTTCTCAAAGATTGACTTGTGGTCTGATTATCATCAGTTGCGTGTTAGACCATCAGATATACCTCTGACAGCCTTCAGGAGCAGGTATGGTCTATACGAGTATAAATTCATGCCGTTCGGACTCATGAATGCACCTGCAGTTTTCATGGCACTGATGAACTGAATGTTCCATCCTTACTTGGATTCCTTTATCATGGTCTTCGTGGACGATATCTTGGTGTACTCTCACACTCGACACGAACATTCCACACATCCTGAGATCATTCTGAGTACATTGAGAGAGCATCAAATTTATCCTAAACTCTCAAAGTGCCACTTCTGGATGGATCAGATTCACTTCTTGGGTCACGTCATCTCAGAGGCAGGAGTATCAGTGGACCCAGGGAAAGTGAGAGCTGTAGTTTCCTAGGAGAATCCGAAGAATGTCTTTGAGGTACGAAGTTTCCTAGAGCTGGTTGGATACTACAGACGTTTCATTCAGGACTTTTCATGCCTAGAAGTGCCTTTGACAGGACTGACCAAGAAGGGGGTGAAGTTATCATGGTCAGATTCTTGTGAGTCATCCTTTCAGGAGCTGAAAGGGAAGTTGACATCAGCACCGATACTGGTCTTTCTGGAGCCAGGAAAGAGCTACACTGTTTACTGTGATGCTTCGGGTATCGGGATGGGAGCTGTGATTATGCAGGGAGATGGAGTCGTTGTGTACGGGTCTCAGCCGTTGAGGCCACATGAGAGGAACTACAATACACACGATTTGGATTTGGCAGCTGTTGTTCATGCCTTGCGCTGTTGGAGACACTATCTTCTGGGAGAGAACGTTGTGGTTTTCACTGACCACAAGAGTCTCAAGTATATCTTCAAACAGCGTGATCTGAATCTGAGGCAGCACAGGTGGGTCGAGTACCTTAAGTATTTTGACTTCGATCTCGCCTATACGTCAGGAAAGGGCAACGCCGTGGAAGACGCGTTGAGCAGGAGAACTCAGATTCAGGTAGTTTAGGAGGCCAGTAGTGAGTGGCAGCTGATGGCTCTGTTCTCTGAGATGCATCTGGAGGTGCACGACAGACGGAGACAGACTTTTCTATCTTCTGTAGGCGAGGATGAGATCTTGCGCTTCCAGGGACGTGTATGGGTGCCAGCAGACATACACGAGGATCTGATGCGGGATTTCCATTCCTCAGTTTGAGCAGTTCATCCTGGCGTCACCAAGATGTATCTGGACCTTCATCACCAATACTGGTGGCCAGGTATGAAGAAGGATGTTTCTGATTTTGTCATGAGATGTTCTACTTGTCAGTAGGTGAAAGCAGAGCATCAACGACCAGCAGGCCTTTTACAGAAGTTACCCATTTCAGAGTGGAAGTGGAATGATGTTGTGATGGACTTCGTGACCGGGTTGCCGAGGTCACCTCGGGGAAACGACGCTGTTTGGGTTATCATTGACAGACTCATGAAGGTTTCTCACTTCTTTCCGATCAAAGAAACCTTCAGTGTCGATGATCTGGGACGAATTTACATCAGAGAGATTGTTTGTCTGCATGGAGTTCCGCGCTCTATTGTTTTAGACATAGATGCGCGCTTTGCCTGTCGGTTCTGGAAGGGACTTCAGAAGGCCTTAGGTACACAGGTACTTTTGAGTACAGCATACCATCCCCAGACTGATGGCCAGTCCGAGCGCACAATCCAGGTGCTTGAGGATATGCTCCGAGCTTGAATCCTTGACTTTGGTGGTTCTTGGGAGAAGCATATTACTCTGGTGGAGTTCTCCTACAATAATAGTTTCCAGGTGACCATTCAGATGACACAATACGAGGATTTGTACGGTAGGCCATGCCGATCACCCTTATGCTGGATAGAGGCAGGAGAGGCAGCTTTGCTGGGATCTCATCTTGTTCAGGAGACTTCAGAGCAGATAGAGCTGCTTCAGAAGAGGATGGCTACAGCGCAGTCTCGGCCGAAGTGTTATGCTGATCAGCGGAGATGACCTATGGAGTTCGAGGTCGGTAATCGGGTTTTCCTATGTGTCTTACCTAGGTTGGGACACAAGAGGATTCGGAGACAGGGTAAGCTTTCACCGCAGTACATCGGGCCATTTGAGGTCTTGGAGAGAGTGGGGCCGGTTGCCTATCGGTTGCAGCTACCTCAGAGGTATCAGGCCATGCACGACATCTTCCACGTCTCTCAGCTCCGATGCTACTTTTTAGACCCGTATCACGTCTTTCAGCCCTAGGAAGTCGAGCTTGAAGCAGATGTGTCATTCGAGGAGCATCCTATCTGAATTGTCGATCGTAGTATGAAGGTTCTCCGTGGGCGGTCTGTTCCTCTGGTACGAGTGCTATGGCAGCACGGGCGAGCACAGGACGAGACCTGGGAGAGGGAGGCCGATGTACGATCGCAGTGGCCAGAGCTGTTCGGGGTTTCTCTTTCTCCATCTCGTTAGGGAAATTCGGGGATGAATTTCTTCAAGAGGGGAAGTTTGTAAGAACCCGGATCTCTTTTCAGGTATGTTTTTCCTTTTTCTGGAGTTTTTGAGAAAAATGAGTTTTCATGAAATTTAAGAAGTACACACCGTGTACTTTCTTAGTACACACCTTTTACTCTTTCCCCGGCTCGAAGCCGTGTGCTAGCCGTGTCCGGGCCACACATACGGTGTGTAAAGCTAAGGTGGAGGCCGGTTATTTCGGAGTATGGAAAATTTGAAGTACACGCCGTGTACTCCAAAAATACACGTTGTGTACTTCCCTTTTTTTCATTAATCGGACCGGGGTCACGTCTAACCCCCATATCTGTCTTCTTCTTCAGGTTTCGACCGTCTGGGAGCGACCGTATGGCCGGATCTTCGACATATTCTCGCCTCGTCATCTGTTATATGATTTGGGCATGTTCAGTTGCATTGGAATCGCAGCGGTGAGTTCTTCCTTCTGCTTTAGCCTTGTTTCTTGATTCCTCCTGGTTTTGAAGTTATCGTGGGATGAATGTTTTGTGTGTTTTCTCAGATCTACATTTTTCTAAGGGGAATATGTCATCGAGATTCATGTATATGGATCTTCTAGGATCGAGGTAGGTGGTTTGTGCCTTTCTCTAGAAAGTTGATGAATATTTTGTGAAATTTCCACCAATACCCTTGAAAGGGGTATTGCGTGTTTCCTGTTTTACCCTTGCGGCTTGCCTGCTTTGCTTGATTTCTTTAGTAGAGGTTATTGCTTGTGATTAGAGTATTTGTTTGTGCTCGTTTTTTTTTCATGCCTAGTTGTAGGATTGTGGACTGTTGTTTTAGTATTGCTGTTGAGCCTTAGTTGATAGCCAAGTAGTTCTTGAGGTTTACATGGAAGATATACATGCGCTGAGCATGTTTAGTTATACTCAGGTCTATGAGAACCTAGAGTAGTAGGCCAAAGGGAGAATTGATAGAAGGGCTTATCCAGAGTTTCTTTTTAATCATGATGTGAGACCAAAGGGAGAATTGACGAAAGGGATTCTCCAGAGGGTCTTTAACTACGACGCGGGCCACAGGGGAAATTGACATTGAGTGATTCCCCAGAGAGCCTTTAGAACGATACGATACTATAGAGGGAATTGATGGTGAGTGCTTCCCCAGATATTTTCCTTAATTACGTAGCTGAACCAGGGGGGTGAGACTGTGTGTGGCTCCCAGAGGGTTGCTAGTACTTAGAGGTTCAACCATAGGGGTTAGAATATGAGAGCTACCTAGAGGGTTACCTATTTTCTTCTTGTTGTTGACTGTTTACTTGCGCACTTTGTTTGCTAGAACTGTGGATTTTAGCTGCTTGTGATTTTCTATTTACTGCTTCTTATTTTATTACTTCCATGTATTCATTGACTGTTAGGCACATATCTTTGGGGGATTGCCTACTGGGATTGTATCTCACACCCTGTTTGGGCCATGCTTTTTGGCCCAAGCAGACTATGTTGCTACAGGTATAGATAAGGGCAAGCACCCTTCTACTTCGGGATCTTGACTGCATCAGGAGCTGAGGATCATGGGACTGAGTCGTGGCTCGTGATGTTGAGGAGCTTACTTTTGTTTTTATTTTGCACTTGGTTTCAGTTTTATTTCAGCACGTTGTTGTGTTTGCTGTTTTCCTTAGATACTTGTATCTGTTGCATCATTGTCATCATAGTTATATACTTTTACATTGCTTCCGCTGTTGGTTTCTGTTGGTATGCATGTTGTTTACTGCTTCCGCTATTTATTGTTGTTTTCTTACCTTGTATACCTTACCGTATGAGGGAATAGTTTCCCCACCGACTCACCAATGCCCTCGCTGCTAGTTGGCAGCCTCTGGCGTTCGGGGAGACGCGCTTGAGGTCATGTGGCGAACCGGGTACAGGGCACCAGTGGAGGGGCTCCAGACTCAGGACATTACAACTTGACCACCACACCTTGTTAATTTAATATGAATAAATAATAATATACTTTTTTAAATAATGATTTCTATTTCATTTCCAGATATTGGAGCATGGGTTGTGGTATGATCTTCAAAATGTCATAGATGGGCCTTGATGATGCATGAGAAATATTTTCAAAGGTGTTATATTGTATCAATAAGGATGTAACTCCAAGATGGGGGTAAGGTTATCTTTAATATGAATTATAATTCATTATTATTTGTTTGTTTCCTAGTACATAAATATTGAATGTGTTTAAGAAGAATGTATAGGGACTAGGATTGGATGAGAGAATGTGACATAATGATTCTTGGTCTCTTCTGTATGAGATTTGTGATATTTAACCTTGGGTTAAATTTAGATCTCATTGAGACTATTTTTTCATGGTTATTGAGCTTGAATGAGACCTATAGTATGTATGAGTATGTGATATATGATGTGGGTTGCTTAAGATAGTTTCTTGAGGTCTAGTTGAGCATGTACAAGAGGCTAAGGAGTAGTGAAGATAAGTGGGATGACCATGCATCTCATCATGGGAGAGTAACACACTCCTAGGGGTGGTTAGAGGGTAGTGGGTCTTACTAGAAGTAAGGGTCCTTTTAGATTATGTGAGATATGACATAGATGGTCTTTATCCAAGTTAGGAGTTGAGATATCTCCCATAAGATATGTGAGACATCAATGAAATTTTGATTGAAGAATGATTTGATACATAGTATAACCATAAAAAGGAGGAATTGGATTCGAATTAGACATCTACTAATGAGGCCAGGGTTAGGATGAACCACTGGGATGTGGAATTTCCATTAGGTGATTGACGGGAGTTGGTATCAACAATCAGAGACACTAATGAGACCTCTAGTCCCTAGTTTTTTCTATAATGAGAAGGTTGTGCTTTTGAACATGTGAGAGGATAGCAGTGGATGAGTCCTGGATGTTTTCATCTTGTGAGATCATGTGATGGGATATGAAACTGGATTTTATACACACTTGGGTAAGTATTTTGAAGATAGTAACCACTGGGGGTAAGAATCTCAAGGCCAAAGGAATCTATGAGTGAGATAGAGTTAATATTAAATTCATTTGTGTGTGTGTTCTTATTATATGTGAAGGACTCAAAGGGGGAGTAGGATATTGAGTCCTGAGTGATTTCCATTATTTATAAGGATCGTGGCAGTGTTCTGGATGTGACCTCCTTAAATGAGATGGATGTGTCAAGTACTTAATTTGGGACATTTCCCAGAGGGGCATAGGTGATATATTTCACTGAGGAGACCTTTCTATGATGTATATTTGGTTGAGGTAATCCTACAAGTAATTATTGGCCATCTCCTTGGATTTATCCATTATATGAGTAAACACAAGCCTATGAGTGATAAGGATAGGGCTGGGTCATGAATTGTCTTGAGACGTGACCGATTGACCCTTCCTTGAGTAATAAGTTAGTGGCTAGAGGTGTAAATATATGATCATATCCTATTCGTTCATGTAGTTGGTTGATATATCAAATGATTCCCCAAAATGATTTGTCATTTTCACGCTAGGAATCTATGTATTGGCAAGGGAAGGGGATAGTTTTATTACTTTTTGGCACTAGAGTTTTTATGGTTGGGTGTTATAGTGGTCTCACTAGAACACAATGACCTGATGAGTTGGTATTTGAGGTGGTATATTTAGAACACAATGTCAGAGGTGGTTTTGTGTCATGTATATTTTATTCCTCATACATATATGTATATGATATAATACATATGATGATCTTTATGAGACCCCGTTTTGATGTATTCTATATGTCCAAAATGGGAAACATGTTGTACATTCATATATATTTCTTTACTTTAGATTAGGGTAATGCACATGAAATGGATCAGGATAGGGTTGCTCAATGAGTATGTAGATTCATGGTATTTTGAAGCCCAAAGAATATAATTATGGCTACTATGCATTATGTTTATTTTTTTTATCTTGTATACAAGATTAACAGAATGGGTGATAAATTTTGTATGATGGGATGGACAAAATTTTGTATAACTTTAGATCATTTTTAGAGCATTTTTTCATGATGAATATTTGAACTATGATTTTATGTAGGTTTATATTTATAATTATATTACATGGTTTCATGAATCATATTCTTGTGAATCATCTCTCAAATAGATGTATTAGGACCTCACCGCTAGTTGTAAGCCTCTAACATATGGAGAGGAACTCTTGAGGTCACATGACATCTTCTGTCCATACATTGATCAGTGGACCAATATCGGGGAATCACAATGTTGTATCATATTTTTGTTTTGTATTATGATTTGGGGATATAGAATATTGGTGGTATAAGAGTCTATGATATATTTTTATTGATCTCAAACTAGTGTTTCATAGAGAATAATCTAGTGGGAATTGTTGGCTATCAGGGTTATGATATGTTTTTTAATATCATTATTTTTTTCAAGTTTATTTATTTTTGTAATGAAATGAGGTTATTAGGAATGTGATTTTTCATTATTATGTCTATTGGAACATAATGGCAGGATTCCTTACAATAATAATGATAGGAACATATATCTTAGATTACATGCTCATGCTTAAAAGTGACAGAATTTTCAAACAATTTTTTAGTTTATTAATGTGTCAAAACAACGTGTTTATAATTTTTGAATATAAATATTTGAATAAATTATACTCAACTAAATCACAATAATATTACTGATTTTAGGTTATGTAGATCCTGGTAAGGGATGTTTTTAGGTGATAGTCAAGCATTTCCTTCATTAAGGGATGTGTGGAGACCCTTAGCGGGTTGGTATAGGATATTGATTTGTAGGCGATGAAGAACACATTGAATGGTGTGATTCATAGATAACGTAATGATACACACATATTTCCATGTTTATGTGGAAACTCTTAGGGTTTATAGTGAATGAAATGATTTGTGTAAATTGTCTTATAATGTAGATCCTAGGAGGAACTCTTGGAATAAAGTCTAGTTTCAAAGGTAAATATTGGTTGGATTCCTAAACCTATAGATAGAGACCATATATGGTCATGAATAGGATGAGTAGATCATGGTTATATGATCATGGTTTTTTATGGACATCGTATAGATGTTTATTCATGTGTAGAGATTCCTTCCATTGGTTATATACACTAGTATATTCCATTAGATTGATATACATGCAGTTCATGTTCATTTGGATAGTCATCTGATTATATAAAAGATAGGGATGTGGATTATGGGAGAATGAATTTTGTGGTGTTATAGGGTTTCATAGGATCATGAAACCATTGGGTTCATGTGATATGCAACAGGACTGTGGGTGAGGAACTATAAGGGTTTCTTCTAGAGTAACACTAACTTGAGAGGGAGAGTGACGGTCAACCTATATTTTTGGAAAAATCCGAAGATATGCGAGGGAATGTGTTTTGGGGTGATTCAAGATACCAATTAGGTTTTTGGATTGGTAGAACAATTATTGTTCATGTTTTATATAATTATTATGATGTAGTGTAACTCGAGCGATGTAGTGGTTGTAGTTATGTAGTGGTTCTGGAGCTCAGGGTCACTCTCAATGTTTGGTGATAGATTCATTCTATGAGGTGTCTAAGGGTGTGGTGGTATAAGGCCTTTCATGATGATTGGGATGTCCCTATAGTGACTGGTGAAAATGGTCAAAGGTCATGTGCATTGGAATAGTCTATCTGGGTTGAAAATTCATATGGATTTATAGGGTTGATAAAGTGGATGAGAATGAATTAGGAAGAATAAAAAATTTATAGTGATGAACATGTTGATGTCAGTGCTGAATGAATAATATATGGAGTTCCATATGAAGGATAGCACACCCTTGGATGTTTGAGGAGGAAATTATTGTTGAAGTAGGCTCACATGGTTTGGTGTCATGTATTAACACTATGGTGTTGGTGCGATGACTACATCATTTAGTATAATGTAGTGATAGACAGATAATCATTCATGGAGATGGATCATTTAGTTCAGTGGATCAATGATAATGACAATACTATGATAAGAAGTGTGAAATCATTCATGGGTTTAGGGAACATATGTCATAAGGTCAATGGAAGAAATGAGTGATTTTTCAATGGATGGTTATGGTGGAAATGGAAGCTAGTGTGAAGATAAAATTGGGATGTATTTGATTTTTTGAAAAAAATATATTATAAATATAGATGTAGTGTTGGTAGGAGTCAATGTATTAGTATTAGGCTCGAGTCAGAGTAAAGGTGATGAGAGAGAGATGTATATATTTAAAGTGGGATTAGAGTTTCACCAGTACTTGGGGTGAGGGAATAATGATTAGAAAATGTGGCTAGTGATCAATCCTTGGAATCACAACAAGATTTAGGCATTGAAATTGGTGTTTAAGGATTCAACAATTATATAATTATACTAGGAGTTGAGGTATCGTGACAAGGTGTTGTTGTTACATTTTAGTGCATGATAACGATCATTTTTGGGAGAGGTCAGCTGATGGAGGGTCCGACTAGAGATTCTCTAGGGAATTGGATGTGGTGAGGTGGAAATCATAACATAAGTGTTGATGAGAGCATTGTTGGTGGGGTTTTGTTCCAATGTATATGTTTTATCTATATTCCATTCCTATGGTGGAGATAACGATGTGTTGGAATTGGCGTTTGTGTGTAATGTCTTAAGGTGGGGAGAATTACGAGCCTTATAATTAATTGATCAATGGAACCACAGTGTGTCAAAATTAATGGAGATCAGAGAGTGGGTTTTGTGTGTTGGATTTATTAAAGAGTTTGTGGCTTGGATTCTGGTGAAGAGTGTATTTGGTGTTTGATGTTGTAGTTCTATGGAGTGTTCAGAATTCAATAGTGTAATGCGGTAAGTTCCCAACAATCTAATAACCATGGTAGGTCATGAGAAGTTGTTTAAAGACTATCTTGACTTATCATGTGTGAGAATAATTATGGTGGGGAGTTTTTAATTACCCACACCATTAAAGGTTGGATAAGTTCCCAATTATTTTAAAAAATTTATTAGGTTTGCAGTTATTTCTTAAAACTATAAATATAAATATTTTTTTATAATTAATAATTTCTAAAGGAGATGTGTTGGATCCTAAATAAGGCTCAGTTGTTGTTGGGGATGCGTAAGTGATCATTATAGGATGCTTAGGTTGGTTGGGCAGCTGATTTATTATAGAAGTGGTTGTTGTTAATCGGTAAGACTCAACTAGTTAGAGAAATATCTATGAAGAATCTAAAGTGCATTATGGGGCCCCAGTCTTGCTGGTGATATCTCTTTGAATAGATGGTGACGCAATGTTTAGTCATTGTAGCCGAACTGGTATATGATTGTGTTTGTAGTGTATGTTTTTTAATGTGTGATATTTTTTCTTTTCCTAGTTGGTGACATTTGCTATATAGGTGGAATATGGATTGAGAGTGGGAATTTCATGTACGAATTCTCCTTCCCAAGACACTCCTTTGATATTTCACGATGAGGGATGAAATTATTGATTCATGGTAGGTATTCATAGAAAATATTTCCCTATTTTGGTTCAATTTTTATTTCCTCTTCTTTTCCACTATTTTGGTGGGAACAAGTCTTGGTTACAGTGCTGATTCCACTAAAGAATGGTTTAATTGATAGAGGATGATGTTGTATTTTCTATTCCTTGATAATGGATTCCTTAATATTATCCCCACACATCACCTTCTGTCATTTCATATTAGGTAAAACACAATGTAATTTTATTTATATATTTTGGTAAAATTTTAAAACTATTTATTATTTGTTTGGTTCCAATAGATATGGTCTTTCCCATTATAGTGTCAGGAGTGCATAACAATCTATCTATGTGCAGTTGGTCATTTTTGTGTGTGACATTAGTATATAGTGAGTTGTTCATCCTTTATTATTTATTTTTTAATAAATTGATAATTAAATTATAACTTTTTATAAATTTATTTCTTTCATGGTGTGAGGAAATAAGTTGGGAAGTAGTATGAGCATTGACAAGGCATGAATTGGCATGGGGGAGGAATATGTAGGTTCGAAATAGGTGTTATGGAGTATCTCTGAAATATTAAAACCTTGATGGAATTATGTGGTCCCTAAAATATAAAATTATATTCCTATATATGTTTTAGTTTACTAATGAATTCATGTTTTATTAGTTTAGAAAAAATGGATAGAGACTTTTAGTGGATGATATAAGATGATAGGATGACGTTGGGTCTGCTATGCTCAAATTAAGTGATATCAAGTAGTTGGGTGAATTAAGATAAGAATATAATGGTGTATCCATGTTTCTAGTGAATTATTGAGATGGTGTTGTAACAATAAGAGGTTATTGGATGTGATACATTATGTGGGTAGTCTGAGATGGTTTTTTATGGGTATCTAGGTAGGCAAAGAAGGATGAAACCTAGTGAAAAAAGATTTGACTATCATGGATACCATTCATGGTGACTAACAACCTTCTAGGGGTGGTTGAGTCTTGGTAAAGCTTATGAGTAGGATGAGTCCTTTAAGACTAAATGGGTTTTTAGAGAGGTTTTTCCTCTATGTGATGAGTTATGATGCCAACCTCATGATATGTTAGATGGATCCTAAGTATAGGCTGAGGAATTTTCTAAGACTATGAATCAATATGGGAAGTCTGTAATTGTTGGTTGTTACAACTCACATGAAGAGGCTAGGGATAAGATGAGTTTTCGGGATATAGTTTCACTATTATATGAAAAAATAAGTTAAAATCATTTTGAAAAAACTTGGATGAGTCATTCATACCCTAGTGGAGGCCCTAGACTACAAGATGTGATGCTGAATACATTGAAGGATAGGTGAGGGATTATCTTGGATGTGCATAGAAAGTGATCTCATGTGACCAGATGAATCACTGGTTTTGATTTATGTTTTTGTTCATGTTTTAGGGACAAATATTGGTCGGGGAGACTATAAAGAGGAATAGGGCTTCCATGAGTGAGATGATTTTCTACTTACAAGAATGTATGTGATTTTTCTTTTGAAATGTGATAAACAAGAAGGGAGAGAGGGATCTAGTTGCCTATGACCTCACCTTGAGTGAGAAGGCAAGGATTTGTGTGTTGGATGTGAATATCCCTTGATTTGATGGATGATTCATGTGCTTAATTTTGGACATTTTCCTGAGGGGATTGGGTAATGTTCATGGCTGAGGGGACCTTACATTGAGGAGTCTTAAGTCATGGGACACCCATGAGAGGGGGTGAGTTATGTACATGGATTGGATCATCAATGAGAAATATTGGATTGAGTACATTATATGTAGTTATGGGTCATGTAATTTCATGTAACCTAACTGATAAACCCTACCTTTAGTGATAAGGTAGATGGTTGATGTGTAGATGTGTTACTATACCACGTTTCTTCAAGTACCAGGTTGAGGATTCATATGTGTACATACCATAAACCATCATGTATAGGCATGTAATTTTGTATTGGTGATGTGAGGATAATAGTTCATTACAACATGGAATCGATGGAGTTATGACTAGGAATCTTGGTGGCCTAGTTAGTATATGGTTACCTAATGGGCATGGATTCTTGGTGACCTTCTTTGAACCCGATGTATAAGGATTTTATTGAAATATGTGTTTTATTTATAAATAAATTCACATAAATGATGAAATATATAATGGTTATATTTTGAACCTATTGAGATGTATTTACCACAGACTCCATAGGAACCCCGACTCATGTGCATGCCTTATGTTTCGTATTCAGTTAGAGAATAGGATGTGTCATTGATGTATTTAAGGAATCTCTATGGGTATGTAGTGGTAGGGCATGTTAAGCCGAGGGGGTGGAATAATAGATTGTGTGTGCATGTTGTATTTTTTTCTTTAATATGTGATAGTCATTGTTGGATATCAGTGTTATATATCATCATGACTGAATGTCTATAGGAATCCATTTCAATTTGTTATAGTAGTGTTTTTTATTGTTCATTTTCCACACTCTGATGATTGCGGTTGTGTATGTGAATTAATTTTTTCATATGTTGTATGAATTTTACTCGAGATAATTTTCTCCCCACTGTATTTATTAATACCTCACTACTATTTCTGTTCATAGGGTATATAATGAGATATGCTTTATGTAACATTAAGTAACAATTATGAGCATGGATGAGTGGCCCATGGAAATGAAATCATAGAAAAATGATCGAAAATCCATTATAAACTAATTAAATTAATTAATTATAAACAAAATTAAAATTAAACTTTTAAATAAAGAAAAAATGATGTTTAAAAAAAACTCTTTCTATCATAAAAAATAATTAATAATCAATATTTTTTTTATAGAAATCATTTACAAAAAAAATTCTTTTTAAAACAAACCAAAACCAAATATGGAATTATACTTTAAAAAATTTTCCTCTTCAAATACATAAATTTAAAAAAACTAAAAACCAACTTCCATTTAAAAACCATCCCTATGAAATCATAAAATTTTATAAAAAACCCATTTTAAATGTTTCCATTCAAAAACAATCTACAAAAACACCAACAATCATGGAATTTCATAAATTCATATCTGCAACACTCTGAGACATGTGTAATGGAATACTTGAATAAAAATAAACAAAACATAAATTTTATAAATTATTATCTAGAGGGGGTGAGATATCGCGTAGAATCATTTTACATGAAGAATACTCCTTAAAAAATTAATAGAAAGCACATTCTGATGGGTGAGGATTTCATAACTTTTATTTTAGAAGTATCATACAAAAAATTATGTGACATAAATGAAGTAGAGCATGACTTCTATAATATCATGGAATATAGGTTCGATCAATAGTGTTGTTAGGTTTATTTTATAAGAACAGTACATTATTTTTACGTGTTAAAAAAATAATGATAAAAGATGATTTTATCCAAGCTAAAATCATAGGTACAAATAATGTAATAATTTATCAACACGTTTTTAGGGCTAAAAATGATGATCCCTTTCATAGAAAAAGTTAGTGGTGATAAATAAAAAAATATTATTTTCCTTTTGTCACTTTTAGCTTTTCTTATGATAGGTCAAGGGAAATGGAAATCACCACATATAGACAGTAAGTGTCCTTAATTGGAGAGAACATTTGATACGATAATGATTAGTAGAGTATGTGATCCAAAGGTCACATTGATATATTGTGATGATTTATTATTTGGTTTATGTGACTAATTAGGTTAATTTGACATTTTTGGTACTTTTATCTATCTACTTGTTGTACTTTGCTCTTGAGTTTTGTTTTGAATACTGATTATTTATTAATTTTTATCCATATTTTCATTCTTGTGTAGTTATTCTTATGGGGAGTTTTTACCTCTTGTTTGTTTTGATATCTAGGAAATAGTCTCCATCCCATTTTTATATGGAACACCCTTAAAGATATTCCAAGATTTATTTTTTAATATTTATGAATGATAATTGGATTGTATTTTAATAAAAAATTATCAAACATGGAAATGTCCATTCATTAATGTTGGAATTCAGTTTTAGGAGATCTTGGTGTATATGAACCAAAAAATTTAGAACATAAGGGTTTTGATATGAGTGATTTCATAAACATTTAATATCATATAGAGCCTTATGTTACTATATTATATTGGTAAAATATGACTGTGAGGAGTTCTTTGATTTGGTTCTTGACTTCTCCCAAGGTTTTATCTACGATTCATGTTCCCAAGATGAGTTATTATTGATAGAGTTGAAGTTATTTTGGTTATTCACAAATGATCGCTTATTTTTTATTGATGTTATGTAGTACCATCCTTCTAAGAATACATTTTTGTAGATTAATGGAGTAATATAATGAGAAAGAACAAAGGGTGAACCCTCTAGTAGACAAAAACCCCTTTTAGTTAGTTTTGTGTGCAGTAAAATATTTCGTCCAAGAATTTAAACCTACTCCCATTTCAGTTGTATAGGTAGTACCTTAGTGGGAATATAATAGAGATCATGACTATATGCAACTTCATCAAAACATTACATTAATTCAGTGTACCAATAATCCTCTGGGGTCATAGGATTGGTTGAAAAATACCGAGCTACTGTTTGAGTTATTTTAGATGCCATATACATTTTGGGTGAAGTGTGTTGTGTTCAAAAAAATAGGTACTAGTAGAAGATATTTTGAAACTATAGTTACAATGAATTAAAATGAAGTAATGGAGTGGAAACACTTCAATGAGATTTTCAAAGAGCAATTTTATCCAAATTTGATTATATTGGCTATGTCTATGGAGGACCTCAACTGTTAACAAGGTTAACATATTGTGACTGAGTATACCAATGATTTTTTTCAATATGATATTTTATCACATGTATGTAAGGCTTATTAGTGTTATTAATACTCCAGGTGGGAGTTTTAGTAATCCAATTAAAGGGGTGATGATTTTGGATGAGTCTCATGGTGGAAACCATAGTGGTAGACCATGACATCATTCATCTTCTAAATCATTAGTGGTGAGTGAGAAAGTCCAATTGTCTTGTTTTAAATGTGGAAAGGTTGGTAAGGTGAATAATAATTTCTTATAAGCCCTAAACATGTGTAGATCATGTGGATGATCATGTCACATACATAGATACATCCTTGTTTTTACCACTCAGTATAGTGATATGAAATATTCTATTCTATAAGGATCGACAATATAGTCAATTTCATTAATAATAACGGTGTTTCAACTATATGCATTAGGAATGATGCCACTTCATGGAATGGATGCATATCCAGTGTAATATGATCTTGGCACTATGAATGTGAGTGATAACATTACTATTGATTCATCTTTGGTAACCCAATTATTTGATATTGGTTCCTCTTAGTCTTTTTTACATACAGATATTGTGAACTTATTGAATATTCATATAGGGATCATGCTTTATGTAGTGGTGATAGTAATTCATCTCAAGATGAAAATAGATCATGGTATCTATTGAACATCTTTTACTTTTCCATTATCATAATTTGAGCTCATTTATTAATTTTTTTTCCTTGATATGAATCATTTAGATATAAATCTCTGGATGAATTTTTTTATTACTCAAAATGTTCATATCATATACTTTCATTAGTGATACCCCTTATGGGGAGTGCCTTATGTTTTTTGGGGGAATGGGACCTGACATCGAGTCAAGATAGACCTCCTATTTCATATTTTTTTAGGATGATATCAATGTTTTCCATTGAACTTATGCAGGATTATTCATATAGTTATCTTCCTCTAGTATCTATTGATTTCACCACTATTTTCTTATATTAATTTTCTATTTTTTTGTTATTGGATGAGTTCTCTATTTATTTAGTTCCAGGTACATAGACAATATATATTTATTTATACCATATTGAACCTATTGAACTAATTTTTTAAAAAACCATGTTGGATAAATTAATATCCAAAGGTTTCATTCAAAAAAATGAATATCCTTGAGAATAACCTATTATTTTTCCAAAAAAGTTGATGGAAATCATTTCCTAGGAATTTACTACTATGAAATAAATCCATATATGACCAAGAAAAAGTATATATTTCCATATATTGATGACTTCTTTGATCTCCCAAAAATGGAAAAGTTATTCTCAAAGATTGAATACTGATCTGATTATCACTAGCTTAGGATTAAGGAGTATGATTTCCCAAAGATCACTTTGAGGAGCATGTGTATTCACTATGAATACCTTGTTATGCCTTTTCGGCTAACTAGTGCACATTATATATGAATGGAACTAATGAAAATGATTTTCATCCATTATGTTGAATCATTCATTGTGGAATTCATTTATGTAATCTTTTTTTACTCTAAAACTGAGGAGGATCATGATCATCATTTGAGAGAAATTATGGGAATAATGATAAATAACTAACATTACACTAAGGTATCAAAGATAAATTTCTCAATATTGGATGTAATGTTATTAGGTCACGTTGTTTTTGAACATCATATCCCAGCTGATCCTGAGACGATGAATGTTATTATGCAATTGGAGGAACCACAAAATGAATTTGAGATTTAGAAATTATTTTGATTTTATGGCTATTATAACCAGTTTTTGAAATATTTTTCAATGATTTATTATACTTTGAGGGATCTCACACACATGGGAGTAATGATTATAGAGAATTAAATATATCATGTTTCCATTGTGGAGTTGAATAACCATTTAAAATTTCTCATGGGTATACTCTTGTTGAAGCTATACAGGGCAATGTGGTATTCTATGAGTCATCAGGATTGGGTTTGGATAGTGTTCTCAACATGTAGATCTCATTTTCGGTTATGGTTATGATCATATTTGGGCTCATGATAATATCTATACAAAACATGACCTTGAAATCATAGCTATGATTATTTCACTTTGGTGTTGGAAATAGTACGTTTTTAGAGAATGGATTACAATCTACTCTAATCACAATTATTTGAGTAATATCATTTCCCAAAAAAAACTTAAATATTTGTCATAGGAAATTGGTGGATTACCTATCATATTTTATCTTTATTATTGCATACACATTTCATAGGGTAAACTTCATTGTTTATTCGATTAGTAGGAATCATCCATCATCGTTTATGATGGAATCAACATAGGAGGGGATTATAATGGATCACATTACATATATACATTTTTTATTTATTAGAGGATGAGGCCGATGTTGTACTGGTGAGTGTTCAGCTTACATACCCTCTTCTTGAGATCATTATATAGGATGATCAATATAATGATGAGATTCATGGAATTATGGATTATTTATATTGCAGGGAGACCATTAGTTAATGGTATTTATCTCTTAAGGTTATCCTTTTCATTAGAAACTATTTTTTTGTTCCCTTTAAGAAAGGTTGTGATAGGGGATTTTCAACATTTTTAATTAGAGTTACACCAATGCATGATAAAGATTTATCTGATATATGGTGCTTATTTTTCTGGTTAGGATAGATATTTGAAATTTCTGATTTTGTTTCTCACTATTATATATGTAAACAGACTATGGAAAATATTCCAAATCCTCATGGATTCATGAATACCCTTCTTGTTCTAACTCTGGTGTGGTATGTGATATTGATAGACTTTGTGGCCGGAATTCTACATACTCTTATGGAAATAATGTGACTTGGGTGGTTATCGATCGATAGAACCAATCATATGACTTTATTCTCATTCTTGATATAACCAATTTTTTTGAAATTATAAAATATATATGTTTATAAGATCATTATGTTTCACGGAGCACTATTATTCATGGATTTATATAGTGACCCCCATTCACTTCAAAATTGTGAAAAGGCCTCCCTGAGGTAGTGTGATGCTAGTTATAGCGGAGCATATCTTATCATCCTCAGAATAATGGTCAGACAGATTAGGCTCTACTGATTATAGATAACATGATTCATACTTGTGTCATTGAGTTTAAAGGATCAATGGATATCCTTTTGGGTCTTCTTGATTTTTCCCATAATGATAGCCGCTAACCATCTATAAAGATGGAACCCTTTGAGGGATTGAATGGATGAATTGGTAAATCCATACTTTGATAGTCTGAGATTGGTAAAGATAACCTTGTTAGGGATAGTTTGGACTATGATATGAAAACTAATATTCTAATGAATCAATAAATAATGGTGATGGAACAATGTTAGTATAAATCTAATGAATATCATCATAGACTCCATTTTCTATTCTTGGTTAGTGACCAAAGGTTTTTGAGAGTATCACCTTTGATGGGTCATCAATGGCTTGGAAAATAGTGGTAGATGGCACCTAGATATATATGAAATTATGAGGTTTTTGAGGTGATTGGAAAGGTTTCACACCATTTGGAATTACCCCTGAATATCTCATTGATCCATTATGTGTTTCACATGTTGTATCATAAGATGTATCTTTTATACCTGTCTCATGTTTTGAGTTTGGAGGATATTGATGTGGAACCCAATATGACCATGACCGAGAATGTAGTTTGTTTTATTAATTCCTAAAAAAATGTTTTTCTATTGAATGTTCATACCATTGATTAGGGTATTTCAAAAGAAATATTTTTTTATCACCCGATATGGGAGCATGAAACATTGATAAGAGAGAAGTGAAATCATCTCCTTTTGGACCAGTCATCCTAACATGATTTCTAGGGGTATATAGAATTTACAGTTTAGATAATTATAACAACATGACACCCAATTATATGTACATTCATTAATTTTTTCAATCATCATTTCCTTGGGTTATAAAATGAGTTTTTATCGGTGAATTTTATATATTTTTTTGACATTTTAGGGCCTATACATATTTAGTCATTTTTTTGAGAAAACCATATATGTTATCCTAGGAAAATGTACATTTTATGTTGGAATATTAGAGGAGGGTTCACAGATAGGCTCATGGTTAGAAATATCTATGCATCCAAACCCTTAAACCATGCAACATGAGACGTTGAGGGTATTCATTATTGGAATATGATAATAAAAAATTAATCTAAATAGATCATCTATTCTAGTATCTTATAATGAATTTAACATTTGATGAATATTTTGAAAAACGATCAGCCAAACCATGACACATTTATTATTTATTCTGAATGTTTTATTTCTAGACCCAAAACACACATGATTTCCTTAACTCTTCTCCCATTGGAATAGGCTCCTGACCAAAGATACTCATCATGGAGATTAGGGGTATTCATTTTCTCATGGATGTTGATATCGATTGATCTTTGTACATTGGATCTAGTTTATAAATGTTAGATTCAATTTAATTTATACTATTTTTGGAAATTATATATATTCCCTTCTTATATTTAAAAATCATAGATGAATGTTTCTAGTGTAGGATATATGGTTTTTTAATTGATCTTATTTTCTTCCTTATATATCAGTTTTGGAATTAATATTTAACAGTTCTTCTTATTGTTCATTGTGTGTTCTTCAATAATCATTGTGTTATGCGCCTTATCTCACTCATTTAATTCAATAAATGTTAAATTTATGTTTCATATTCAATATTTTAGGTTCAAGGAATATTCATTGAGCATCCTAGACCATCCCTTAATTATTGACCCTATTTTGGAGGATGATAATATTGTGAATTGTGGTATATGAAGCCAAAATGAAATTTATATCAATTTAATCAGTTGTTTATTATTTATTCTTGATTACATTTTAATATTATTTCAAAATATTAAATTGAGACCTATTCATAAATGTTTTTGAAATGGATTGGTGTGTTTTTTATGATAAAATATCATAATTATTCCTTTCTAAATAATGTTTTGATTTAAAAAATGAAATTAAAATGAATGATTCTTTTGATGAAATAAATTGAAAATTTTTATTGATAAAAGATGGTATAATGTTTTTGATGATTTTTGAGAATAATTGTATTAATCTAAAAGGTATGAGTTATGATTAAAAGCATTTGAGGTTGATTTTTTAAATGAAATGGAATTTTTTCAAACATGTACATGTAGCCAAATTAATTAATTGATTTAAATGATTTAATAATGAATTAAATGAATTATATACCCTTGAATGTAAGATTTCCCTAAATCACATGTTATCATGGGTAGTTAGGTGTGATTAATATATTCTTGTAATGTATTATATCTACCAATAAACATATTGATGAGGAAAACAAAAACTAAACTACGATAGAGACTATGGGTTCAATCCTTAGGGAGTTCTCTTACTCCATATTGAATTGTGGATCTAGGGATATTTTTGGATGTTTAGAGCCATATTATACTATTATTTGTGACAATCCATTTAATAACCCGACCCCATGATTCATGACCATGGTGATATGATATTAAATTATTTATACATTTAAATGTTTTATTAAAATTATTATTCATGATTTCATTATAGAAAATATAATTCAAAAATAATTTAAAAAATATGATTATATATATTTTTAGTGAAATGATTGAATTAATATATTTTTAATATCCATTTAAAGTTTACAAAAAATATGGTTTGGTATCATATTTAATGATTACCACTCCATGTTTTATTTAAAATTGAAAATATATTGTTTACTTAATATGGATTTCTCATGGGAATATTTTTAATATCATAACATGTTTTGTTTCAGAAAATTTACTTAATTACTTCGGGAATTTATAATATTCTTATCCTGAATCTTGGAAAAGGGAAAGAACCTCTTAGAGGTGGTGTGTGTCCATGATTAGTGAGAACATCAGAGTTGGTGATGGTGGGCGGAGTATGTGATCCACTTTTTATATGTAGACATTGTAATGATGTGTTTGATGGTTTTATGTGATGAATTTGGTTGATCTGTAATTTTTTAAATGTAACTATATACCTATGTTGATTTTTCTCATAAGTGGTGTTTATCATATTTATTGTTTATTGATTCTTATTTTTGGTTTTGTTGTTTTGATTCATCTAATTTTCAAAATCATTTCCCACATGTATGTTTTAATTCCCATGGGATAGTCTCTAGACTATGGGGATCAGGAATGACCTTTGAGATGTGTTAGGATTTATTTTTTTTCCTGTTATGGTAGGTTACATTGATCTGTTCATGAAAACAACTATAATTTATTAAAAATATGATTATTTTTTCATTTTTTTCAAATTTTGAAAACATATTTAGTTAGGGAACCTTTAATTTATTAATTATTATTTATAAATATTATTTATATATTACCATATACTTTATTTAAATTATTAATATTATTCATTTATATGATCAATTACATACTATAAACCATTATTTCTTAACTATTAGCATGAGACACTAAGCAAAAATCCCAATATTCCTATTTGAGCTAATTATACCTCATTTTAACTTGAATTACATGTTTAATATCCATGTAAAACTCAAGTAACATATATTCATCAAATTCTATAACATTTAATTAATTGTTTTCTAAGATAGAAATAAAAAATAAAAAACATCCTTAATAAACAAAATATTAATGAATCAATTAAATCAAACAAAAATGTAACTAACCCAGTAAATATTGGATAGAAAATTCCGAAAAGAATTTAAATTATTGATTTGTTTATTTTTTTATAATTGGGACTCATAATAGGGTTTCAATAATTGAATGTTTATAAAATAGATTTTTTTATTAGGAATGTGGCTTGATTATATCTAAGTATTATTGGGTGAGATTTATAGGAGGGTCGAAATATATGAACTAATAATTTTATGAAACAAAGAAAAATATTAATCCATTGAGACACCACCAATAGGTATGTGTGATGGTCAAAACATTTCTTACTAGATGGGTCCACCATCTATCTAGTGATCCCTAAATAGAAGATAGGTGATTCATAAACTTGTTGGTGTGGCCCAACAACATCGTAGTTGTGTTTTGGGTTTCTGTATTTCTAATGAGGATATTTTATCCATTTCTATTTTAGGGTCCTTCAACTATTAAGATGGGAGGTGGATTTGGAGAGGCAATTTCATGGTCATGTTTCCACCTCGAGATACCAATTTGATCCTCTATGAGTGGGGGATGATTTTCATGATTTCCAGTGGTGATTTAAGGTAGAAACCTTCCCCCTTTGGAATGAGTTTTTGTTTCCACTTCCATAAATTTTTTTTAGTGTGAACCATGACAGTTTTAGGATTTGGTTCCATTTGAGCATGTTTAAATAATCCAATGATGATGTGGATTTTTCTATACTTGTGTATAAGACATGTTGAGACAATATCTTCATGCTTTATATAATCATTTTAGTTTAGGTAAGAATCTATCAATTTTCATTAAGTTATTTTTCTAAAATTATATTAAATTGAATGTTTTTTAGGTGCTGATTGGTATGGATTTTTCCCATGATGGATTAGTTAGTTTTCCATGTATCTTATATACAATTTTTTTGTGGATTCCATTTGAAAAAATATATATGGGAGTTACTTGAACATTACAACTCATTAATTTAATTTGAATAAATAATAATTTTATTTAAATAATGATTTCTATTTCATTGAAAGGAATTAGAGCATGGGTTCTGGTATGATCTTGGAAAAGTCTGAGACGGGCCTTTATGAGGCATGATAAATATTTTTATAGGTGTTATAGAGTAGAAATAAGGATTTAACTCCATGATGGTGGTAGTGGTCCCTTTCACTATGAATTTAAATTTATTATTTTATGTTTGTTTTTGAATAAATAAATATTCCATGGGTTTAGGAAGAATGTATATGGAATAAGAGTGGATGAAAGAAAGCGATATAATGATTCTTGGTATCTTATGTATTAGTTATGTGATATTTACCCTTTGGTTGAATTTATATCTCATTGAGAATATTTCTCCATGGTTATTTAGCATGATTGAGACCTATAGAATCTATTTGGATGTGAGACTTGATGTGGGTAGCCTAAGATGGTTTCTTGAGGTCTATTTTAACATGTACAAGAGGATGAGGTGTAATGAAGATAGGTAGGATTGTCTTTAATCTCATCATGGGTGAGTAACACACTCCTAGGGGTGGTTGGGGCTCAGTGAGTCTTATTAGAAATAAGAGTCCTTTAGGATTGGATGATTTATGACATACTGGATCTTTATACAATTGAAAAGTTGAGATATCTCCCATAAGACACATGATATGGAACTAAATCCTGGATTTAAGGATGTGATAAGACTTTGTATAGTCATGAAAAGGAGGTATTATATGATAATTAGACATCTACTAATGAGGCTAGGGTCAGGATGAACCAATGAGATGTGGAATTTTCATCTGGTGATAGATGTGAGTTGGTATCAACAATTAGAGACAAAACCATGACCACTGGACCCTAGTTGATTCTGTAATGGGATGGTTCTGATTTTGGACATGTGAGATGGTGGTTTAGTATGAGTCTTGGATGTTTTAATCTTGTGAGATCATTTTATGGGATATGAAAATTCTTGTTATGCACACTTGTGTTATTATTTCAAAGATAGAAACCAATGGGGGTGAGAATATCGAGGCCTAAAGCTTCCATGAGTGAGATAGAGTTAATATTCAACACATGTGTGTGTGGTATTATTATATGTGAAGGACCCAAATTGGTAGTAGGATAATATGGCTAAGGTCTTTTCTATTAGTTATAAGGATTAATGCTAGTGTAATAGATGTAACCCCTTAAATGAGAGAGATGGGTCATGTTCTAAACTTGGGACATTTCCCATAGGTACTTGGGTAATATTATTCAATAAGAAGACCATTACATGATGTCTATTTGGTCATGGGATTCCTACAAGGAATTATAGGTCATGTGTATGGATTTATATTTTATATGAGTTGGCGTAGGCCTTTGAGTGATCAAGAGAGGTCCGGGTCATAAATTGTTCTGAGACATGAAATATTGAACCTTCCTTGAGAAATAAATCAGTGGATTAAGGTGTAAATGGATGATCATAACCTATTCATTCAAGTAGCGGGTTGATATCTCAAATGAAACCCCACCATGATTCTCCATTTTTATGCTAGTAATCAGTGTATTGGTGAGGGAAGGAGATATTTGGATTCTTATTTGGAAATAGAATTGTTATAGTCAGATGTTATAGTGGTCTCACTTGAACATAGTGACTTGATGAGTTGGTTTTTGTGGTGGACTATTTAGAACACAATTTCTAAGGTGGATTTGTGTCATTTATATTTTATTCCTCATACATAGATGTATATGATGGAATATATATAGGGATATTTATGAGACCCTATTGTGATGTATTTCATATGTCCAAATTGGGAACCTTGTTGTAAATTCATACATTGTGTTTTAATTTAGATTAGAGTAAAGGACATGATATGGATTAGGATAGGGTTTCTCAATGAGTTTTTAGAGACATGGTGTTTCCAGGCCCATGAGTGGAATTATGTCTACTATGAATTAAGTTTATATTTCATCTTGTACACATGATTGACCTAATGGGAGATCAATGTTTTTGATTGAATGTACATGATTTTGTATAACTTTAGATCATTTTTATAGCATTTTTTGTTGATGATTATTTGAAATATGATTTTATTTGTGTTTATGTTTCTAATAATTTTAAATGGTTTCATGAATCAGAATCATGTGAATCATCTCTTGAATATTTTTATTATTCCTCAACACTAGTTGGAAGCCTATGAAATATAGGGAGGAACTCTTTATGTCACAAGACATCTCTAGTCCATACATTGATTAGTGGCCCAAAATTGGGGAATCACAATGATGTAACATATCGTTGTTTTTTTATGATTCAGGGAGATGGCATATTGGTGTTCTAGGAGGGTATGAGAGTTTTTGATGCAACTCAAACAAGTGTTTCACATAGAATTCTCTAGTGGGAAGTATTGGTTAATAGGGGTATCATATATTTTTTAATTTCATTACATTGTTCAAGTTGATTTATTTTTGGAGTGAAATGAGGTAATTAGAGATGAAATTTTTCACTGGTACGGCTATTGTCCCATAGTGTCAGGAGGAATTACTTGAATTAATATAGGAACATAGGGCTTAGATGACGTGTCATGCATAAAATTGACTTAATTTTTCAATAATTATTATATTTATTAATTTTTCATTTACAACATATAAATAATTTTCCAATATAAATATTTTTTGGAATTATACTCAACTAAAACACAATAATTTATCTGATGGAAGGTCATGTAGATCTTGGTAATGGATGTAATCAGGTGATAGTAAAGAATTCCCTTCATTAAGGGATATGTGGAGACCCTAAGTTGGTTGGTGTAGGAAATTGATTCCTAGGTGATGAAATAGAAATTAAATAATGTGAATCATAGCCGATTTAATGATACACACAAACTTTCTTGTTGATGTGGAAACACTTAGGGTTTATAATGAATGAAATGAGTTGTGTGAATTGTATTATCATGTAGATACTATGAGGAACCCTTTGAATAATTTCTAGATTCATTGGGTAATATTTTTGGGATTCCAAAACCTATGGATAGAGACCATATATGGTCATTCACAGGATGGGTAGAGAATGGTTATATTCTTGTGGTTTTTGAATGACATCATGTAGTGTTTAATAATTTGTGTAAATTCATTCCATTGATGATATACCCTAGTATATTGGTTTATATTGATATAAATGTGGTTCATGTTCATTTAGACAATCATGCGATTCTGTAAAAGATAGGATTATGGATTATAGGGGCATGATTTTGGTGGTGTTATTGAGTTACATAAGACAATGACCCCATTGGGTTCAGGTGAGATGCAATAGGACTATGGGTGAGGGACTATAAGGGTTCGTTCTAGAGTAACACTACCTTGAGAGGGATAGTGATGGTCTATCAATATTTTTAGAAAAATTCAGTGATGTGTGAGGGCATGTGTTTGAGAGTGTTTCACGATAACTACAAGGTGTTTAGATTAGTAGAAAAGTAATGTGCTAGTTTTTTGAGAATGATTGTGATTTAGTGTAACTAGACCGATGTAGTGATTGTAGTGATGTATTGGTTTTTGGGTTCAGGGTCACTCAAAATGTTTGGCGACATAGTTATTTGATGAGGTGTATAAATGTGTGGTGGTACAAGGCATTTTATGAGGATTGGGATGTCCCTATAGTGATTAGTGAAAATGGTGATTGTTCATGTTCACTAAAACAATTTTTATTGGTTTAAAATTGATAGGGGTTTCTAGGGATGATAAAATTGGTGATAATGAATAAGGAACAATAAACAATTTATAGTGATGAACATGTTGTTGTCAGTGCTAAATGACCAATATAAGGAGTTCCAAATGGTAGAGAGCACACCATTCGATGTTGGAGGATGAAATAATTCATGAACTAGGAACATGTGGTTTGGTGCCATGTGTTGACACTGTAGTGTGGGACCAATGACCACATCCATTTGTATCATGTAGTGATAGATAGATAATTTTCCATGGAGTATGATCATTTAGTTCAGAAGATCAATGATAACGATAATAACATGACAATAAGTGTAAAATCATTCATGGGTGAGGTTACCATGTGTCCTATGGAAAATGGAGGAAGTGAGTGATTGGTCAATGGATGGTCAAGGTGGAAATGGAAGCTAGTGTGCAGATAAAATTGGGATGTATATTATTTTGTGAAAAAATATATAATAAATTTAGATGTGGTGTTGGTAAGATTTTGTGCATTTGTACTAGCCTCAAGATGGAGTTAAGGTGATGATATATATATATATATATAAAGTGGGATCAGAGTTTCAACAGTGCATGGGGTGAAGAAATAATGAATATAATAATTGGTTAGTGATTGAACCTTGGAATCACATCAAGAGTTAGGTTTGTACATCAGTGTTAGGGGATTCAACAATTATATAATTCCACAAGGAGTTAAGGCTTATTGATATGGTTTTCTGTTCACATTTTAGTGCAGGCTACAGAGCATTTTTGGGGGAGGTCAACTGATGGAGGGCCCGACTATATATTCTCAATGGAATTGGATATAGTGATGAAATATTCATTACATAAGTGTTTATGAGATCATTTTTGGTGGGTTTTTGTTCCAATTAATACATGTTGTCCATATTCCATTCCTATGTTGGAGAGAACTATGACATGGAATTGGAGTTTATGTGTAATGTATTATGGGGGGGAGAACTATGAGCCAAAAAATGAGTTGATCGATTGAACCATGGTGTGTCAATAAGAATGGAGGTCAGAGAGTGCTTTACAGATGTTGGAGTTAATGAATAATTGTTGGCCTGGCTTTTGGTGAAGAATGTATTTGGTTTTTGAAGTAGTAGTTCGAAGGAGTTTTCATAATTCAATGGTGTAATGTGGTGAGTTCCCAATAAACTAATGACCATGGTAGGTCATGATATATGGTTTTAGGACTACCTCAACTTATCAAGGGTGAGAATAATTATGGTGGAATGTTTTTAATGACCCACATCATTAAAGGTTGGAAAACTCACCAATGAATTTTAAATATTTTATTTGGTTTGTGGTAATTTTTTAAAACTATAATTCAAAATAATTTTTTTATAATTGATAATTTTTAAAGGATATGTGTTGGATCCCAAATAAGGATCAGTTGGTGTTGGGGATTCAAGGGTGATCATTAGTGGAAGCATGGGTTGTACGAGCTATTGATTTATTATAGAAGTGGTTATTGTATAGCTGGTAAGAAACAACTAGTTAGGCAAAGATCTAAGAAGAACCTAAGGTGCTTTATGGGGCCCCTATTCTACTGGGGAGCCCTCATTGACTAGAAAGTGAATAATTGGTTAGTCGTTGGGGACCAACTGGTAGATTATGGTTTTCTTTGGGTATGTATTTTAGTGGGTGATAAATTATCTTTTCCTAGTTAGGGGCCTTTGAGATTTAGGTGAATAGGTGGATTGAGAATAAGCATTTCTTGTTTGAATTTACCTTCCTAATACTCTCCTTTGGTCCATAACGATGAGGGATGGCTTTGATGAGGCATGGTGGGGATTCATAGTAAATTTTTCCCTTTGTTGGCTCAATTTTTTTCTTCTTCTTTTCCACTATTTTTATGGAAACTATGATAGATTTTAGTGCTGATTCCACTAAGGAATGGTTTAATTGATATAGAATGATGTGGTTTTTTCTATTACTTTATAGTGTATTCCTTAAGATTATGCCTACACATCATCTTTTGTTTTTTCATATTTGGTAGGACACAATTCAATTTTATTTAGATATTTTGTAAAAACTTGAAAAATATTTATCGTTAGTTGGGTTCCAATCTATATGGTTTTTCCCATTATAGTGTCAAGTGTGCATAAAAAACCATCTACGAGTAGTTGGTCATTTTTTTGGGTGTTCCATTGGTACATGGTGTGTTGGTCAGACATTATTCTTCATTTTTTTTAAAATTATTAATTAATTAAAAATTCTTATAATTTTTTTCATTCTCGGTGTGAGCTAGTACATCAATAAGTAGTATAAGAATTGAAAAGAAATTTATTTTCATGGAGGAGGAATATGTAGGATTGACAGATGTGTTATGGAGTATCTCTTAAATAGTTAAATCTTGATGGAATTAGGTTGTTCATAAAATATAAAATTATATGCCTATATATGATTGAGTTTCCTAGTGAAATCAGGTTTTTTTTGGTAGAGTGGATAGAGAATTTGAGTGGATGAGATAAACTTATAGGATGACGTTGGCTATGCTATGCTTTACTTAATTGATATCAAGTAGTTGTGTGAATTAAGATAATAATATAACTTCATATCAATTTTTCTAGGGAATTATTGATATGGGGTTATACTAATAAGTGGTTCTTGGATGTGAAAATGATGTGGGTAGTTTGAGAATGATTTCTTATGGGTATCTAGGTAAGTGAAGAAGGATGATGCTTAGTGAAAATAGACATGACTTACATGAATCTCATTAATGGTGACTAATTCCATTCTAGGGGTGGTTGAGTCTTGGTGAAGCTAATGAGTAGGATGAGTACTTTGAGACTAAATGGGGTGTTTTATAGTGAGTGTTCCACTATGTGATTAGTTATGATGCCTACCTCATGAGTTGTTATATGGACCCTAAGTATATGTTGAGGATTTTTAGGTCTTGGAAACAACATGAGAAGTTGGTACTGGTTGTTTGTTACAACTCACATGATGATTCTAGGGCTAAGATGAGCCTTTAGGATACGGTTTCACTATCGTTTAAAAACATAAGTTAAAATCATATCTTAAGGATTTGGATGAGTCATTTAGACCCAAGTGGGGCCCTAGAAGGCGATTTATGATACTAAATACATGGGAGGATAGGTGAAGGCTTTTCGTGGATGTATTAAGAATGTGATCTACTGTGACTAGATGAATCACTGGTTTTTATTCATTCTTGAGAACAGGTTTTAGAATAAATATTGGTTGGGGAAAGTATAAATTTTAATATGGATTCTATGAGTGATATAGAGGCCTAGTTACAAGCATGTATGTGCATATTATTTTGAAATGTTATAAGCATGAAGAGATAGAGGGATACTGTGTCCTATGACCTCACCCTGGGTGAGAAGACATGGGTTGGTGTGTTGGATGTGACCGTCCTATGATGTGATGGATGACTCATGTGCTTAATTTTGGTCATTTTCATAACGAGATTGGATAATGTTCATGATTGAGGGGACCATGCATTGAAGTGTCTTAGGTCATGGAGCACCTATGAGAGTGGATGATTTATGTACATGGATTGTATCTTAAATTACAAATATTGGGTTGAGTACACTATAAGAGAGGTATGGGTCATGACATGTCATGAAACATGACTGATGCACAGAAACATTAGTGATAAGGTACTTGGTTGAGGTGTGGATATATGAATGTACTGTGTTTTTTTAAGTACTAGGTTGAGGTTTCTGATGTAGAACTTCTTTAAACCATCATGTATAGTCAAGGGTTTTTTGTATTTGTTAGGAAAGAATAATAGTTTATTCCATCAAGGCATCGATGATGTTATGATCGGGAGTCATGGTGTCCCAGTAACTATATGGTTACATAATGTTCATGGATTCATGGTGACCTTATTTGCACATGATGTATGAGTATTTTGATTGAAATATGTGTTTTATTATTCAATTCATTTACATAAATGTTAAAATATATAAGGGTCTCTATTTTGACCATACTGAGTTTGTATTTATCACAGACTCCCTAGGAATCTTAGTGCACTTACATGCCTTATGTTTCGTATTAGGTCTTAGAACCAGATTTGTAATGGATGTAGTTGGGGAAGCTCTATGGGTATGTAGTGGTAGGATGTGTTAATTCTATGGGGTAGAAGAAGGGATTTTGTGTGCATGTTTTATTTTTTTCATGAATATTTTATAGTTTTTTTAGATATTAGTGTTATATATTAGCATAACTGAAAGTCTATATGAATCCATTTCATTTGTTATAGTAGTGTTTTTATTGTTTATCTTCCACACTTTAATGATGGTGGTTTTGTATGTGAATGAATATTTTAATATGTTGTATGATTTTTATATTAGGGAATTCCCCCCACTATATTGATTAGTCCCTCACTATGATTCGGATGCCTCTGGAATATAAGGAGAAATGAATTATGTTAGATGATGTCTCTAGTATAATCATGGATGAGTGTCCCAGGGGAAAAAATCATAGAAAAATAATAAAAAATACATTATAAACAAATTATATCAGTTCATAATAAAAAAAATTAACACAAAATTTTTAAATAAAAACTAAATGATGTTTTAAATACAGAAATATACACTTTCTCTGATCGAAATCAATTAAATATCAATAACATTTCTTATAGAAAACCATGAAAATAACATTATTTTGAAAACAAACCAAAACCAAACATGGAATTATTCTTTAAAAACTATTCCACTTAGAAAACATATATAAAGAAACTAAAACCCAACTTTAATTTTCAAACAATCCCTATGGAATCATGGATTTTTATAGATAACCCATTTTAAATGTTTCCATTTAAAATAACTCTACCAAAACACCAACCATCATAGAGTTTCATAAATTCATATATGAAACACTTTGGGACATATGTATTAGAATACATGATTAAAAAATCATCAAAACATAAAATTTATAAATTATTATTTTGAGGTGGTGAGATATCAAGTTGAATCCTTTTACATGAAGAATAATCCATAACAAATTAACAAAAATAACATTCTGATGGGTGATGATTTTGTACCTTCGATATTGGAAGTCTCATAGACAAAATAATTTAACGTAAATGAAGTAGAGTATGAATTCTATAATATCATGAAAGATAGGTTTTATCAATGGTGTGGATAGTGTTATTTTATAAGGATGGTAATGGAATTTTAAGTATTTAATAAAAAATAATGATAAAAGATGGTTGTATCCATGATAAAATCATAGGTAATAATAATTAAAAAGTTTATCAAGACATTTGTTTGTGCAAAAATGAAGATATTTTTCTGTGAAAAGGTTTGTGGTGATAAAAAATTGATAAATAAGGGTAACCATTTGATATGTAAGGGTTTACTCATACTTATTAGGTTACCACATGTATCAGTTATAACATTAACATAAATATAGGTTGCTTTATTAGTGAAAAAATTAGTACTCCTAAATGGAATAGTATAATTATTTATATAAATGAAATTATTTTAAATTATATGTCATTAAATAAATAAATATTATTTACATTCAAAAATAATTTTCTATATACATATAAAAAGATAAATGTATATACTATTAATAATTATATAAACATATATACTATTAATGAAATCATATATAAAATATTAATATGTATTAATTATATTTTAATATTATTGGTTGTGTTTATTGAAAATATTATTAATTAATCAAATTAATAAATATTATAGGCTAAATAAAAATGTATTGTTGTATTTATAAATATTATATGACTTGTATATAATTAAAAAAAAATTAAAAATATTTTTATAGTTACCTATAAATATTAAATTTATTATCAATTATATATTAAAATAGAATTCATAATTTTTTATATTTAAAGAAAATAATTTTATAAATAATTTTTTTATTATGATGAATATTAAAATAAATAAATAAATATATGTTAATATTTCATTATTAAAGTCACATTAATTACATTTCAATTTCATTAATTGTTAATATTATGAACCACATCATACATGCTGCTAATACTACTTATATAAGAAGAATATTTGTATATAATTTTAAGAAACTAATTTTATGTTAAA
Organism: Viscum album; assembly: GCA_963277665.1. NCBI lineage: Eukaryota > Viridiplantae > Streptophyta > Magnoliopsida > Santalales > Viscaceae > Viscum > Viscum album. The sequence goes on along the minus strand of OY728135.1, from coordinate 174,594,343 downwards.
AGTAGTTATAATTTCATAGATGTATAACACATTGAAATTAAATTCTATCTAATAAAACACTACAAATTTATATGTTATTGTGTCTATTTATGTTTGATTATTTTATACATAATACAAATACTTTTTTTGCAAATCATACATAATATTATTTTAAATTTTTATGTAAGTATTAATTTTTACTAATATTAAAAAATTTCTATAATATAGTAATAATTTTCAAAATAAATACTAATAATTATTAATTATATTTCAATATTATTATTTATCTTATAAAAAATATCAGTAAATAAATAAATAAATAAATAAATAAATAAATAATTATTTTATATTACATAAAATTTATAGTTATACTAATAAATATTATATATGTATTGTCTTTAAATACAAAATATTTTCAATACATTTCCCAAATTAAAATCAATAATAAATTTATTATCATTTGTATTAAAAAAATATTTACTAGAATCATGTGTGATTGTGTATTTTCTTATTTATATAAAAACTTATATTGTAAAATTACTTATGTGAAAGTGAAAAACCAAAGGTGTGTTCCTATCTAAGAGTGAATATAAATATATTTGTTATATTTTATATTTAAATTAAGTTTTTTAAGAAATTATAAATCACTTACTGATATGTGTATAAATATTTTTATTTATTTCTTTAAATTTCATATTTATAAAATTTTATTAATTATGCTTGAATAACATTAATTATTAGTATTATAATTGATGAAATATGTAATAATAATATTATTATTATTAATTAAAAAGAAAAATTTCTATATGAATAATTTTTTAAAAATAATGTTCTTTTTATTAATTGTGTTAATTAAATTAAACAAAATATTTTCATTGTAATATAAATTTACATTCTAGACTATCTATACACTAACAATATTATATATATATAACAAACATATATATTATTAGTAATAAATGGAATTAACAAAGATTGATCCAAATTACTTTTTAGATTCATATTAATAAAAAGAAAATTTCCCCATTTGAGTTAAATGAGTTCATTTTAATTGAAATAATTTATTCAAAAAAATGGGTTTGAAATGTTTTTACTTGGATAAAAATAACTTTTATTATATAGTTGATAATATAAATCCGTGTAAACTTGATATAAATCGCTCTTTACTTTCTTGGAATATATATATATATATATATTGGAAATAATTGAATTCCAATAGTATGTAATAAATAACTATTAATTTTTAGATATTTTTTATTTTTTATTCTTATTTCATTGTTTTATTTGCTCAAATGTGTCAGATAGTGTGTTTTATTTTGTTTGTGCAACCAATGAGTTATGTAATGTGGAAAAATGTGTCTATATATATGTCATGTATAATATTTATTTTACTAAAATAAAATTTAAATATTTTATCAATTCGAATATTGAAATTTAAAAATCTTAAATGTGACATGCCAAGATTTCATAGTATGTTATTTCTTCAAAGTAATTTAACAACTTGCAATACACGCAACACCGAGTTCAACCGCACCACGACTTACAAAAAAAGTTGTTCAAAAGTGGTTATGAATAATATTAACTGAATTTTGAATTTTATATAATCGTTTTAATTTTAGAATCCATATGATGAGATTCTGAGACAAAATATAAGAACAAATTCATTTTTTCAGATAAAAGAAGTATTTTTCAAAAAATGAAATTTTACCTCCTTTTAATGGTGATCTCTTTATAAACCAAATATTTGAAACATTTATATATTCAATTTGAAAAAATAAACATCTTTTTTTAATTTTTACATATAAATTTAGTTTCGATAAATTTTTGGTGTTTTTCTTATAACTTTCATATTTGGGTGAATAGTGAAAATACTAAATTTTAACTGAAAACAAAATTTTTAATAAAAATAATTTGGAGTGTTCAATTATACATTGTAAAGGTTTAGAATTATAATTAGATTATATTTTTATCATTTAATACAATGTTTGTCATTATAAGTAATTTCACATTTAAATTTGACATAAACACATATCAATCTTTTGATACTTTTTACTTTTTAAAAAAACCCACTTTCTGGTTTTGAAAACGGGAATTAATTTTAAATTAATATATGAAACTTTTATGTTTTTAATTTTTTAAAATAGACTTAATTTTTGAATTCTTAATATCAAAATTATCTTAGGGTGAATTTTTGGTTTTTTTCTGAAAACATTCAATTTTTGATGAATAGTGAAAAACACAACATTATTGTTTGAAACCAACTTTTAATTTAAGAAATTAGTTATTTTATTTAAATTTATTTTAGGTAAAAATAGATACATATTACCTATATATGTTCAATTTAATTCATTGGAGTAATTTTATAATAAGTTTAGATATATAAAATTTTATTGAACTTTTGACCGTCTTTTACCCACATTCTAGGAGTATTTGAAAATCTTAAAAAACTTAATTTGACCTCTTTTATGAGTTGAATTTCAAAAATATGAGAGGCATGGTTAACCTAATTATGTAAAATTACGTTTAATAAGATGAAAATAATTTTTGGTGACTAGAAACTTTTGACTTTTATTTACAACGGTTAAAAGTAAATAGGGTAATTAAGAGTAAAAATGAAATTATAATTTCCCTAACACATGTCATAATTATATTGGATAAGTTTATATTAAGAATAAACATCCTTAGAAATAAAATATGATCCTTTAGGTCCACTTGGATTAGCTTAGGACATTTATTATTATTTTATTTAAAGAAGAGTTAAAAGTGTTAAATTAAATATTTAATAACTAATCCATTTTTATTATTGGGTTAAACATAAGATAAATTCAACTATAAATATTAATTAGAAAGATATAAATATTTTATACATAATGGTATTATCTTTATAATTTTTAGAAATTAAATAATTAAATTTATTTATGACACAAAGATAATGCAATAATTACTTTTTTAATGAAAGGTTAAAATAATTGATGTTATAAATATACAAATAAATGTAATATGAGACTTTTTATAAATTAAAATAATTTTATAGGTTAATATGACATTTTAGTATTGAATATACGAATTTATTTCTAATTAATAATTCTATTATGACTTAAAAAACAAAATACCAAATAGTGTCAAAATTGACATAAAAGAGTTTTTAAAACAAATATTATATTTTTAAATAATATAATATTTCTAAAAATATAAGGTTCGGTCAAAGGGATTAAATAATATTATATAAGTCATTAATGAACCACTTTAGGTTCTCTTGGAGGTTTAGAGTATGTTTATTAACCATATAGTGTAAGAATACAACAAGACACGATAAAAGATAAATTATTTAACTGAGAGTTAAATCTAAACGATAATGTTAAAATGGAAACCTAAACTTGTCTAAAAACTTTTTCTTGAGAGGCTTTAGACCTATCCCCACCTTATCTTCCAAATAAATCAATTTGGAGACATTATAAACTGAAAATGATTTTATTATAAAATAATATTTCAATCTTTTCCTAAGATTCCCCTCACCTCTCTTATAAAAGTCCACTTCCCCTTATCTTAATTTTACATATCCAAAGCCATTTGGCTCGGCCAAACCCATGACCAAATATACTCCAATATTACCTCACTTCAACCTAGAGGCCTTATCTTGAGAATAAATCCAACCTAAGGAGCCCTTTGGTTCAAATCAAAAGAAATAACCTGAAGAAGAGGTAAATATTTCATCACCTCTTTCAAGTTCATTTATTCTTCCACTTCCTCTTTCTTTGTTGTTTCTATTATAAAATAATAACTCTGGTATCTTATATATACTGTGATGTTATTATAATTATTGAAAAATCATATTCATTATTCTATCCATCCTATGAATGATAATGTCACCATGCGTGCGTACGTATGACTTACTGTCTCCACGCCATGGTGTAATTTTTTATTCGACAGTATGTTATTTGGATGGATACAATGATGAGTAATATGTATATAAATAATAAAAATAACATTCTAATGTATCTTTAAAATTAATATTCCTTCCAATTAAACAACTTTTAATCATTAAGAAGATGATATTATCGTTCGCGCATTCGTACGGATTACCGTCTCTTTGACGCGATGAGATTCATTTCCACGTTCACCATTCAACGATGATTATATAAATATATATTATTAATAATTATGTAATACATGACATAATAATTCTACTGGATATATATATATTTATTTATATATATGTATGTATTTACATTCATATATCTTATTCAATTACTTCCATTAAATATGATATGAAAACAGAAACAACATTTATTTGTGCGTACAGCCTACCGTCTCCATAAACGGTGTTTTTCATTTCATATATCTATCTATTATAAATATTTATATTCTAAATATATATTATATATAAATAATTTTTATATTCTGGGAGTATTTAAATCATGATCTAAATGATATGATCAATAATAACAAGTTAAACTGCGTACGATAAAGAAAGCGATTTTTACCCGAAATGTTAATTTAACATGAAAAACATTATTAAATGGGTAGTATAAAGTCATAAATGAATCATGTATGATATAATAAATATTAATATATTTCTGGTATAATTTAATAACATACAATGGTCATTATAAATGAGGTTAAGCGTACCCTCAACCAATGAAAAGTGCAAGGTAAGGGTTATTTTTTCAATCTCATCATTATCTGAGATTGTTCATGTGTAAGTATTTTATGGGAAATACATATCATAGATACCCATATTTCATTAAAATTTTTTCAAAAGGAATATTTTAAGTTTTTATGGGAGGGTCTATTTAACTAGATAATCATTTTAAATGTTTTAATGATTTATCTTTCTAAACCGTTTTAATTAATGTCCATGTTTTCAAAATGATTTTAAGGATTTATTTATATGGACATGAATGTCTTGAAATTATAATTATTTTATAAAGTTTCAATGTGGTATGGGACTACTTGATTCAGAAATCTATTTTAAATGAATTTCGTTATAAATTGTGAGACTTTTAAACGATTTCATAAAAAAGGGGTATTTCTCTCAAAGCATTTTACTAATCATTTTCATATATGTCAACATCCTTTAATGGATTTTAAACTTGTTTGAAGTTGATTTATTATAGATACAATATTTCATATTGTATTGAATGTTTTGTGATATGTTTTATTGTAGATGTGCTATTTTTATACCATTCATGGTTCATAGTAAAAGTATTGACATTTTGTATACTTGTTTTAATATGAATGTTTATGTTATTTTTCAACCTTTTCATATGAGGAATGCATTGGACTTAGTAAATGATTGGCAGAGCCCGCTATATCTCTAGATGCATCAGTTGGTCTAATGATACAAACTAGTGTATTGGCATAAGGTCTTGGAATTTTTTTATTTTTTGTCTTGGCATGAGGCTTTGACTATGTGGTTATGATGTCCGGAATTACGAATTCCCTCATTATAAAATTAGTTATTAAATGTGATTATTCGACTACTAGAATATCCATGTGCATGTTAATATGGTAATTTTTGATTTATTTTTTCCATATTATGTTCATGTTTATGTTTAAAAGGTTGTTGTTGTTATTACACATCTTTCCTTAAAAGTTTATAGCTTCTGCTAAATTATTTACCCTTACTGAGCATCTGAGCTCACCCCTTTCTTATGTTTTATTTTCCAATGATCCCAAGAAGTGTTTTATGATTGAGTTGCAAGGTTAAGCTAAGGGAACAATAAAAGTATAAAAGGATTATTTATGTTGTGTTGCATGTTAGAAAGTGTAATGTAATGTTCATGCATGTAATCTATTTTTAAAGATTGTTAAACCGATCGGTACTTCGGGACTTGATTCCTTGTAATCATGCCAATGTATTAAAATAGTGCACCGACTCTGGGTAACTAGGGGTGGGGAATTAAATTTGGTATCAGAGGAAGTGTAGTACAAACATTAGAAACTAGATTTAGAAAAACTCTGATCATAGAACACTACCCTAAGATAGAATTTGAGTATTATTATAGAAGAAATACGTAGAAATTCGGTACTGTAGAGATTTCGCGAGTTTTCCAAGCAATACATCCCTGTCTAAATACAAGTAGGTAGAGGCGGATCTAGAACATATATACCTTGGGGTAAAACCCAAAACACCTCTTTGATCTAGACTCGAATGGGAATTAGTGCACGACAATGGGCCTTTCTTCACTCTTGGTTATAGCACTCCTGGGGGATATGCTTCAGATAATTAACATATTCATTTCAAGACCTTATGAAGGATTTAGAAGTAAATACTTCCACAAAGAAAACAATTTTATGATTATGGATAATATCCATAAACATTTCAATTTACGTTAGTTATTTTAAAAGTTTGGACTTATAAATTGTGATTTATAAACTGACCTAGTGTCTGCCATTGTTTAGAAATGGCGCCCGGTAGAAGGAATGAGAACTCCAACAATACGTATGATCCAAAGTGTAAGAAGAACCATATCTTTCATGGTATTAATCCAACATTTAGAATGGAAATATTCTCCCACGTATTCTCAATATATGACGAAATATTATCATGTGTTAATAAGAAAAGTAAATAATTCTAGGATTCCTATGGATTTGAAGGGAAGAAAGAGAAGAAATGGACAATAGAGAGAAAGATAGATAAAGATAAGAGGGTAAAGAAGGATTTTCCCACATGTGATAACTTTAGAAAGAATCATCTTGGTAAATGATTGAAGGGAATGAGTGTTTTTTATAAGTTTGGAGAAAAAGGACACAATTATGTGATTTAAAGGGTAAGAAAAAGGTTTCCAATGTAAAATGCTTCATCTGCAAGGAGTTGAGACACTACGCGAATCAATGTCCCAATAATTAGAGTATAATACCAATGATACTATTGGATAATAATCAAATTATGATACTACCACATATGAAGAGGAATGACTAGTGTTATTATGTTATTATTAAATAATTATGTAATTTCAGTGTTGAATTTATGATATACCAGTTATAATAATTATATAAATAAATAAGGATTGTACTGCAGCACTATTTTATTAAAGAATTGAGATTATATGGTTCTATGAAAAGTGACATAACAACATGTTAAACTTTTTGGAAAATACATGGTTGGAGTAAAGATAAACCTTAATATGGTCCTGATACTAAGGTAGTATTTTGGAATAAGATATGGTTGATTTGGATAAATTATATTCGATATTCTTTACTAACTTGGCACTGATTAATGGTTTGTTTATTTCATCATTCTTAGAGTATTCAAAATTTTTGGATATAAGGAATATATCTAGTATTCTATAAGAAATAAGGGAGCATGAATGTAATAAATAAGGTATTATGGTAATTTAGGGCATTGCCATGTTTTAAAAGAATACATGATGAATGTATTCACATGTTATAACGTGAAAAAAATATCTTCATTATGTTTACCTTCCTTATAAATTTTGGACTGTGAGTTTGGACATAAGTATTTTGGATAAGTCTAAAGGAATAAATAGATTAAGTTTGAAATTTGATATTATTATTAAGGTTAAATCATTTATTAATATTATTTTTGGATTGTTATAAAAAGGACAACCTAGAGGTCGGTCGACAACCCGTCGCGTCCGGCAAGGCCCTATTACTTGAACCCGCAACTGAAGGGCGACAAGGGTGCATCACCTACCGCTAGAATACGTGATGTACTAGTTTTTATAATGTAGTTTTTTAAATTGTCTAACAAATGAATTATAAATTCATTATTTTTGGAACCCTATACGATTAGGATAAATAGAATATTTTTGAAATCTTTTGGAGTGAAAGATGAGTTTGTGGTAGAAATTAGTTTAAGGATGAAACTCTACTTGTCAGGTATATTTTTTTCTTCTTATTCTATGAATAAATTAATTCTTAAAATTTAGGGAAGATATATTAAAACAAAAAATGTGTTATCCTAATACCTTATGTTTTGTTGAACTGATGGTATTTTAAATCATCATAGATTGATGGATTTGAGGCCCTAAATTTTACACTTGTTTGTGATGGATGACCTCAATCACTCCCTATAAATATTTAACTTTTCTCCAATTATGTGTCTCTAATTTCCACCAATGTTATCCTAATTGAGATCATAATTTGGTGGTGACTTTTTTATTTCCCTTTCCCTCTTATTAAGACTAAATTTTATTAACCCAATTTCCGATGTGGGTTTTCTACAAAGGTATTTTTATATTTTTAAGCATTTATTTTCGAAGAACAATTTCAAATTGCGAGGACCCAATTTTTTGAAGGAGGGGAGAATGTAACACCCTGATATTTTATAGTATATTATTTCTTCAAAGTTATTCAATAACTTACACTACACGCAACACCGAGTTCAAGTGCACCACGAATTACCAAACTAGTCGTTCAAAAGTAGTTATGAATATTATTAACTGAATTTTAAATTTTTTATAATCTTTTTAATTTTAGAATCAATATTATGAGTTTCTTAGACATAATATAATAACAAATTCATTTTTTTAGATAAAAGAAGTATTTTTTAAAAAATGAAATTTTACTACCTTTTAATGGAAAACCATTTTTAAACCCAATATTTGAAACATTTATAAATTAAATTCAAAAAAATTAACATTCTCTTTATAATCGGGACATACAAATTTAGTTTCGATAAATTTTTGGTTTTTTTATGATAACTTTCAGATATGGGTGAATAGTAAAAAATATTAAATTTTAACTGAAAATAAATTTTTTATTTAAAATAATTTATAGTGTTCAATTATACATTTGAATGGTTTGTAAGTATTATTAGATTATATTTTTATCATTTAATACAATTTTGGTCATTATAAGTAATTTCACATTTAAATTTGACATAAACACATGTCAATCTTTTGATAGTTTTTACTTTTTTTAAAAAACCTGCTTTCTGGTTTTGATAATGGGAATTAATTTTAAATTAACAAATGGAACTTATATTTTTTGAATTTGGTAAAATAGACTTCATTTTTTAAATCGGAATATCAAAATGATCTTAGGATGATTTTTTTGGTATTTTTCTAAAAATATTCAATTTTTGATAAATAGTGAAAACACTACATTGATGTTTAAATCTGACTTTTTAAGTAATTAGTTATTTTATTTTAATTTATTTTAGTTCAAAATAGATACATAATACCTATATATGTTCAATGTAATTTATTGGAGTCATTTTATAATAATTTTAGATATATTAAACTTTATTGAACTTTTTACTGTCTTTTACCCACCTTCTAGGAGTATTTGAATGTTTGCATAAAACTTAATTTTACCGTTTCTGTGAGTTGAATTTCAAAAATCTGAGAAAAATGGTTAACCTTAGTAAGTAAAATGTGGTTCAATTAGATGAAAATAATTTTTGGTGAATAGTAACTTTTGACTTTTATTTACCACGGTTAAAAGTAAATAGAGTAATTAAGGGTAAAAACGATATTATAATTACCCTAACACATGTCATAATTCTATTGGGTAAGTTTATTTCGACCAAAAAAACCATAGGAATAAAATACGATCCTTTAGGTCCACTTGGATTAGATTAAGACATTTATTATTATTTTCTTTAAAGAAGAGTTAAAATTGTTAAAATCAAGGTTTAATAACTAAACCATTTTTATTATAGAGTTACACATAAGATAAATTTGACAATAAATATTCATTATAAATCTAAAAATATATTCTAAATAATGTTATTTTATTTATAATTTTTAGACATTAAATAATTAAATTTATTTATGACGCAAAGATGATAGAGTAATTACATTTTAGTGAAAGGTTAAAATAAATGATGTTATAAATTTCCAAATAAATGTAATTTGAGACTTTTTATGAATTAAACTAATTTTTTAGGTTAATATGACATGTTATTATTGAATAAATGAATTTATTTTGAAGTAATAATGCTGTTATGACTTAAAAAAACAAAATACCAAATAGTTTTAAAATTGACATTAAAGAGTTTTTGAAAAAAAATATATTATTAAATGATATAATATTTAAAAAAATATAAGGTTCGGCAAAAGGGATTAAATAATATTATATATGTCATTAATTAACCACTTGAGGTTCTCTATTATGTTTAGAGTTAGTTTATTAACCACATAGTGCAAGAATACAAGAAGACACGGTAAAAGTTAAATTATTTAACTGAGAGGTAAATCTAAGAGATAAGGTTAAAATGGAAACCTAAACTTGTCTAAAACCTATTGGTTGAGAGGATTTCTACCCATCCCAACCGTATATTAGAAATAAATAAATTTGGATCCATTATAAACTGAAAATGAATTTATTATAAAATAATATTTCAATCTTTTCCTAAGATGCCCTTCACCTCTTTTATAAAATAGAACTTCCCCATCACTTAATTTCACACCTCCAAATCCATTTTTATCATCCAAACCTTGCCCAAATATCCTCCAAACGTTCCTAAATTCAACATATAGGCCTTCCCTTGAGTATAAATCCAACCTAAGGAGCCCTTTTGTTCAAATCAAAAGGAAGAACCCGAAGAAGAGATAAATATTTCATCACCTCTTTCAAGTTATTTTCTTCTTCCAATTCCTCTTTCGTTGTTGTTTCTATTCTAAAATAATAAATCCAGTATATTCTATATAATGTGATGTTATTATAAATATGACACAACCATATTCATTATACTATCCATCCTATGAATGATACCATACGTGCGTACGTATGACTTACTGTCTCCACGTCGTGGTGTAATTTGTTATTTGACACTATGTTATTTCGATGGATAAAATGATGAGTAATATGTATATAAATAATGAAAATAACATTATAATTTCTCTGTAAAATTAAAATACCATCCAATTCCACACCTTTTTATCATTATGGTAATGATATTGTCGCTCATGCGTACGTACAGAATACCATCTCCACGATGCGATGAGATTCATTTCCACGTTCACCATTCAACGATGATTATAAAAATATATATTATTAATAATTATGTAATATATGACATAATAATTCTACTAGAGATATATATATTTATATATATGTATGTATGTACTTACATATATCTTATTCAATTACTTCTGTTCAATACGATATGAAAACAGAAACAACGTTTATGCGTACATACGACCTACCGTCTCCATAAATGGTGTTTCCCATTTCGTATATCTATCTATAATAAATATTTATATTATAAATATATATGATATATAAATCAATTTTATATTATGTAAGTATTTAAATCATTATCTAAATGATACGATCAAGAATAACAAGTTAAAACGCGTACGATAAAGAAAGCGATTATTACCCAAAACATTAATTTAGCATGAAAATCATTATTAAATGGGTTGTATAAAGTTATAATTGAATTATGTATGATATAATAAATATAAATATGGTTCTGGTATAATTTACTAACATAAAATGGTCATTATACAGGAGGTTAAGTGTACCCTCGACCAAAGGAAAATGCAAGGTAAGGGTTATTTCATCAATCTCATTATTATCCTAGATTGATCATGTGTAAGTATTTTTGGGGAAAAAACTTATCATAGATACCCATATTTCATAAAAATGTTTTCAAAAATAATCTTTTAAGGTTTTATGGGAGGTTCTATTTAACAATATAATCATTTTAACTGTTTTAAAGATTTATCTTTCTAAACCCATTTAATTAATATCCATGTTTTCAAAATGATTTTAATGATATATTTATATGTACATGAATGTTTTGAAATGATAATTCTTTTAAAAAAGTTTCAAAGTAGTATGGGAAGATTTTATTAAAAAATATCTTTTAAATTACTTTATAAATTGTGAGACTTTTAAATGATTTCATAAAGAAGGGGTATTTCACTCAAAGCACTTTAGTGATCATTTTCATCTATGTCAACATCATTTGATGGATTTTAAACTTGTTTGAAGTTGATTTATTATAGATAAAATCTTCCATAGTATATTGAAGGTTTTGTGATATGTTTGATTATGGATGTTCTATTTTTATAACATTCATGGTTCATGGTTAAAGTATTAACATTTCATATACTAGTTTTAATACAAATGTTTATGTTATGTTTCAACCTTTTCATATGAGAAATGCATTGGACTTAGTAATTGATGGGTGGAGCCTACTATAGATCCTTGATTCATTGGTAGGTCTCATGAGACAAACTAGTGTCTTGGCACAAGGCCTTGGAGAAAAATATTATTTATAGTCTTCGCATGAGGCCTTGAATATGTGGTTACGATGTCCAACATTATGCATTCCATAATTATGAAATTAGTTATTACATGTGATTATTCAATTAATAGAATATCCATGTGCATGTTAATATGGTAATGTTTGATGCATTTTTTCTATATTATGTTCATGTTTATGTTTAAAAATATATTGTTTTTATTACACATATTTCCTTAATAGTTAATAGCTTATACTAAATTATTTACCCTTACTGAGTATCTGAGCTCACCCCTTTCTTACGTTTTATTTTCCCAGGATCCCAAGAAGTGTTTTATAATTGAGATTTAGAATTAAGATAAGGGAAAAATGGAATTTTCAAATTACTATTATGCTTTGTTATATGTTAGAAATTGTAATGTAACGTTCATGTATGTAATCTATTTTCCAAGACTGCTAAATAGATCGGTCCTTAGGGACTTGATTCCTTGTAATCATGCCATTGTATTAAAATAATGCACTAAATCTGGGTAACTGGGGTTGTGGTGTTACATTAAATGCTAATAAAAATAAACTTCAATCAATGTATTATCAACACTGATATATGTTAATATTTATACATGTTTTTAATTATCCATAACAAAATGTGGAATTTTATTTTGAAAAATATATTCTATTACATATGATATACCCTATTCATAGAGGATTGAGAAATATTAGTTTCTTTTTTCAAGAGATCGCAACTCCCATCCAAACTTTCACCAGCCCCACCCATATAAATTTTCTCTAAAAAACACTAGGATTCCCCCTACTAGCCTCCTATTGTTTCATAATTTGTAAACATATGGTTACCTCTCTAAACTCACATGTTTCCATCAGTATAAATCCCTCCATAATATCTTGAGACTTCATCCCCACAATGAAAAAGTGCATCGAACCATCGAATCATGAAGTCCTCCACCAACTACGGTAAACTAGTCCACACTCTCCCTTCACAACAATACCATCTATGTATATACAACTATAGTATAGTTTGAGACATTCATAATAACATCCTCTCACCCACCTTTAGAACTGGCATTGAAATTTTTTGAGATATGTTTTGTGTGGATATCCTCAAGATGTTGATGAGGCACTAATGTGGTAGTGATAACTTATGAATGGTTTAAATAATATATTTCTTATTATGAAAATATAAAATAAAGGAAATGATTTAAAATTGTTGGGTCTTCATTAAAAATAGAAAATAAAAGGAAATAATGAATTCAAATATATAAAATCATTTATTCAAATTAAACCTATGTGCGTGGAGATAATATCACCAAAACAACCCATTATTACTAAGGATAAATAATCTAGGAATACAGACTTGAAAACATGAAGTACTAGAGAAACTATTTGAGGAGGATGGACTACCCGTAACATATAGTGTGACCAAAACTATCATGATGAGTTAGAATTTTCCACTTCTAGATGGACTCATGCATGCACTTAATATAAAGGCTAAAACAGAAGTCCTCAAGAAAAAAAATAAAAAACATATACAAAACAAATTTTCCTAACTAAATCAATATTATGATATAGAATGTAGAGATTCCTACTACCAAACCTCATAATGGGGAAATTCTAGACCTAATGAATGTTATACCATATTAACTAAATAACTATCAAAACAGAAGTGTAGTTTGGATAGATTTATACATCGAATGTGATGGAACCATGTGTAAGACAGAAACCTCGGTTCCCCATCCATCTTATTAAAATATCATAAAAATACTAAAATTTTCCCTTATATCAATAAAATAAAAAAAATCTAATGTGATCTATCTTTTAATATAATTTCAAAATAAAAATTTGGAGATTAATTAATAATTAAAAAAGTGACAGGGATGATGTGAGAGGGTGTTGGATGCACGACACATAGGTGACCAATATCAAAGTGGTCATTCACAAAAAAAAGTGTATATATCACCAGGGCATGTGGAAACATAGTTCATTCCACAAATTTTTGGTACACTAAAAATTAATATATGATAAAAGAAAAACATATCAATAAAATGTAGGGGGACTCAATCCCAACTGATTTACTGTCTTGAATAAATAAACCTATATCCCAGAGGTATATGGAAAATCATTGATGAAAATTTATATTTTATGGAAATTAAATAATAGAATGATTTTTTATGTCTACATATAATTATCCTCATTAAAACATAACTATTCAATAGGGAGAAATAAACCACAAGTGAAAAATAATGCAGTAGTACAAAATTAAAAAAAAACTTTTTTGATTAGAACATAAAAAAACATGTAGTAACATTATAACAATTATATACCTTGTAACAATATATATTACTCAATAATTATTTTTTCTCAACCTATGTTATTTAACAAGGACAATACTAATTAAAGATAAAAAATGTTTAATAATTGAAAACGAAATAGATTTAGTTTTAGTAGTAGATAAATTATTGACAGTGTGTATCATTGTTAAACACAAACCATCCCATATCCTATAATCACCCACAACCTGTAATGTATAATGTATATATAAATTGAACAAGCTTTGAAAATAATGTTCATAAATATTTTTCGTGTGGACTAACATTCATAGTGAACAACGACACTATTTGAAGTCATATACAACTCACTTATTAATACATTAAAAAATATAGATTTATTAATTGATTAATTAATGAAATAAATTCTACATCAGTGGTGGATAATGTAACAACTGATTTTATATAATATTTCCTAGTAACTAGTACATAATAAATAACTAATGTAGTAATAGATTTATTATTTTCAATATTGGAAACATATTCAGAATTATGGAATATAATAATTTCAATATAATGTCATATCGAATGTATGAATGAACAGAAAAAAATTCTTATGATTCCATTAAAGATCATGGGATTTTATTTTACCATTATTTCTGAGAAAATCTATAAATTTACACAAAAATAATGAAATATTTAATCTACAACTTACTGTACCTCATATAATAAAACATATGACACTGAAATAGAAAATTCTAATCATGAATTTTACATTAGATTTAAAATTTGTGGTTTGATTAAGTGGAAGAATAAAATTCTATCCCACAATAATACTAATAGATTTTACATGATCAGACTTGTACTATTTAAAAAAACTTTAAATGAAATCATGTTCGGATAGATGAAATCTTTATTCCTCCCTATGTGTATTGATTTCTATTATAAGCATTTCAATCTAATTACCAATGTATTTCATTTCTGAAAGAGATTGATTTTATGACTTAACATGATTATAATATTCATGTATTTATTTATTAGAAACATGTCATTGATGCAAAGAATAAGATAACCAATTTCATTCTTTCTAAGACTAAAATAAACTAAAATATTAAATTTTATTATATTAACACTATTCTCATTAATAATGGAATAAATCATCTTATACAATTATATCAAATATTAAATAAATCCATACAAGGGATTCTATAAAAGGAATATTTTATCATGATTTAAATCTTTTGAAAATATCTTGGCAGGCCTCCATAAAATTTTCCATCATGTTTACCTTAATTAAATATAAATTTTAACATTTCAATTTCCAATATTGATTTTTTTAGATGTTAAAGAAAAAAATAACATGGATATATGAATTCAAAACAAAATATGAATAAACTCATTATAATAAATCCCTTTATGTTGAAGGAATACCATTATAACTATCCTATATGTGTTTTCAATTTTTTTACTTCAAACTGTTGTCTTGCTTCTCTATAAAGACCTTTCTTCATCCAATAATATTTTCAATTTTTGATTTGATCATAATAATAAGTTTATTATTCTTTTGAAATTATGTCCTTTAATCTTTGATTTTAGTTGAATACTACTAGAATTATTTAAATTTCATCAATTTCATAATGGTTTATGGTTAATTCCAATTTATATCCTAGGAAATATTAGAATAACAAATAAGAAAATCTTGAAGAGTAAACTGAGAATGGAGTATAATGGTCTTCTTAACTCTATATATATCAAGTTAAAAATTCATTGGCTCACCACCTCCATACACATATTATTTACACATATAATTGGAAATATACTTGTTTTGAGTCCATGGAGGGGGATTAGTATAGATATTCTTAGGTTTATACAATTTTTGGGGCACTAAGTGTTCCTCAGAACCCCAATGTCATGGTGTACTATTATAACTAGAATTGATAGTTTTTTCCATAGATAGGTTGGACTCATTGAATGTAACATCCTAATTGTTGATTTATTTCTAATACCCAGTTTTATCTATCCAATATTAATAAATTTTAAAACCCTCTATATATCAAATGAAAAAATTGTTCAAATCCCCTAGATCAAATTTATCATTCTTAGTGAGAGTATGAGTTTTGGATAAAAAAATATGAGGTAAAAATATTAAGTAGTTAACATTTAATGATAACTTTTGGTGTTATTAAGTCATTATCTATATAAGGGAAAAATATTATAGGTTTCACTACCATGGGGGAAGATTCATCACGTAATTACAAAGGCAATTCTTGGTTTGAGATAATGCATCTCACAGAAAACATGGTTATCCTTTTCATACATTATAATAATCCATTCTATTTTGGGGATTCAATAATAGACCAATGTTGTGGTTACATTCTGAGGGAAAAAATTATATAAACTAAATAGATAGATTTTGTATACTATTATCAGTCCAAAAATAATTCAGATTTATAGTAGATTCATTTAAAATACTAGCTTTATAGTTCTTAAAATTCATAAATGTAACATACACTTGAATTAGAATGTAAATCCAAAATTTCCGGAAGAAATAATCAATAAATATAATAAAGTGATATCAACACTGAGGGTTAGATGTCCTAAAAGTATGTAAAATATCATATTTGACACACTTAATTTATATTTTAGCTTAGTAAATTGACTTATAGATACTCAATAATCTATACATAATACACACAAAATCTTGAAATTGGATAAGAACAACAACCCTTGCATCCTATATGTGTCTTGACATTTCACTCACATTCCCAAGTCATCAATTCCATAGGTAACTTTTTTCTGATACTAAAACATTGGTGGAATTTTGTTTCTTTGTAATATTCATTAAATCTATCATAAATATTATATTAAAGATATTTTACTTCTTCATATTAAGGGATGAAAGAGTAATTCATGGACTACTAGATCCTAACATGATGATATAACCTCTCTAATCTAAAACCACAAGGGAAATAATTTTTCTCTTTAATTTGGGTTCCCATATATTATATTAAATTTCCATTACTATTCCATCATGAAGATCGAAAGAGATATATCCTATACCCATGAAAATAAAACTCTTACTATTTCCCAAATAAACATCATTTGAATCAATATCCCTTATCATAGTTATGTATTCAATTATTACGCACATATAAAAGGTGTATCAAGAATCTATGATCATATCCTTTGAGATAGAATGGAAACAAACACTTAACATTTCTATAATGTTAAAATACTCTTCAACTAACAATTATTGATCATTATTATTTTCATTAAATACATTCATCGTGTAAGAATTTTTTATATATATTCCAATGTTCTTACATTAAAAAACATAATCACCTAATTGTTTGATTTAGATAGATGATTCCTAGACTGGTATATTTAAATTTTCATACTCCTTTATTCACTACCACCTCTAATTTTTTGTCAATTTAACTCACTCATTATAGTTCAATTCATTTGGTTTTATTTTTATAAACATGTTGATTCAACCTCATCAAGAGTATGCATTTCCTTACTATATATCAAAGAGTCATTGACAGAATGTATAGACATATACAATGATGTTATTAGAATTGTATCCCAACCTACATAACTTATTTCAACACTAAATCAAAATTGTTAACATGATTTGATTAATATAATCAATATATGCCTTTATTGATGTTCGAGGGTTAATTTTAAATGTATATAATTTCATTTTCATATATAGTCATCCCAATAATGATTTATTCATATATACAACTTCCAATTTAGACCAGATTCCAAAATCAATAGACTCATATTCAATATCTCAACAAACCTTTTTTGCTTAAAGATACAAATATAAATCTATATAATCCCTATGAATATCAAAATTTTCATAAACATAGGTAAAAAAACCATCCATATGGGAAAATAATGGCAATGTTATGTATAGTAAGATCAAGTGAATAAAAAATCATATTGTGATCCAATTTAAAAGATATTAAAATCATTTTCATTATCAAACTTATATTTAAGAAATATTCTAGAACACATATTAAATGAACTTGGGGGTATGATATAAATTATTAAGGGTGGTACATTTGTCGATGTCATTACTAATAACCAAGATCCACTAATGGGTTTATTATGGATTAAAAAATATTTAGATATGAAATATATTATTAAATAAAAAGTTTTTTAATGTTATAAACTGAAAAATATTATTATTCTATATAAAATAAATAAATAAATAAATAAAACTAACATATATAGTTATTTAGTTTTCATTGAACCTTTAATCAAAGAGAGAACAACAACCTCTATAAATTAATTATTATTAATAAAAAATAGTCATAAATATAGGCTTAAAAAATAAGTACTACTGAAACTATCATATGATACTAAACATACTGAAATAAGTGGTGATGATCACCATTTAAAAAAGTATTTAGAAATATCCAATCCTTGATAAAATATGACACAAATATGATATAAAATATACAACAATGAGCATCAAGAAAAATTAAAATTTATTATAGAACAACATTTCTTTTCTAAAATATAATAATGATCAATGATATTTAGAGTTTATAATATAAACCTCATTTAGTGGTTATACTACACCTAAAGACCATTCCATTGTCTAATTAAAATATCTATTAGAATATAAGTATAGTTATAGCTAATCAGTATGCTAGATGTTGTGTTATAAAGTGTATGCTATAGATCACAATTACACTTCACTATATTTTAAATCTTGATAAAAAACTAGAATTAACACTTCTCTTGGTCAAGAAAATTAAAAAATGGTAACTCTATCATTCTCTATCAAATGATGAATAAAATTCTATATAAAATCATGAATTGAAGAAAAGTAATTGATATTGTTGGTAAGGGCATAGGATGTATGAAATGTAAATGGAAGAGATTAAATAATCCATTATCATAAAAAATTAGTGCTAAACTCACAAATACACAAAACAACGTGAGATAGGATATTAATAAGAGGCATGAAGATAATGAATGTATGTTACTAAAAAATCTTATTGAGAAAATGTAATGGGGGATATTCTATCACAAATTTCCAATGAATCAAAATAAACAATCATCTAACCTACTTGAAATAGGAAAAATTGTGATGAAAAATTAATTACATATAAATTAAAATATAGAAACAAAATGTATCACATTGACATATAAATAATCCCATATAAATAGAACCGAGAAACGAGAAAGAACAACCAAAAAGGAAAAATTTACTAAATAAAAAAAAAATAAAAATCAATTTGTTTGAAAATGTTTTAAAATATATAAAAACATTAGCACAACATCCATTTTCCAATTAGTACCCGTTCAAGTGACATTATCCTAGCATATCACAACAGCATTATATATAATTCATATAGAAAAATAATGAACCCAAAATCCATTAGTTGTTTTGGTTGACTTCTATCACTCAAGATATACCACTAATAGTTCATCTGGTGTTCATGGGGATTATAATTTATGGTTCATGTCAGGATTATGATCTATGGTGTATCTAGAATAAAGAGGGATGTTTTGGAATTCCTATCATGAATGTTTTGGATGTATTCACATTTGGTAATATTTCGAGAAATAGAAATGATGGATTAACTTGGAAATTAATATTTCAATGGTGTGGATTTTTATTTTATCCAGAAGTGTTCAAAACATCATCATAATTATTTTGATTATATAGTTATGTTATTCATTTTTAATTATTTTTGGTAACATGTGAATATCATTATAATTATTATGTGATTGTTTCTTTTGTGTTGAGATGTTAATAGAGCTGAAATTGTAACATCTGAGGAAAATAAAGAATATGAAATTTTCAAATTTCATAATATTTTTGACTTAAATATTAATTTTAATTTAAAGGGGATTCTCTTTTTGATGGCGTACCCAATACACAACAAAGAGTTTCTTTAAAATCATACATTGCACACAATGTTGGGTCATACTGAATAATAATAATATAATATTATTTTAAATGGTAGTTAACGCCCAGCCATTGTATTGGAGGGAATGAAAAAACTAACTACAATATGATTATACATGTTTGTTAAATGTTTTTATATTTATCCAATAAATGTTAGATGCTTAAAATGTGAATGAATCCAATTTTAAGCATAAATACTCTAATTTACTTTAAAAGTTCAATTTATCACCTTTTGATGGAGAACCCTCTTTAAATATAGTTTTAGTCACTTTTATATGTTATATTTGAAAAAATAAAATTCTTCTTTAGAATCGGTGCATCAAAATTTACCTTGGGTAAAATTTTGGTACTTTTCGGATTAAATTTATTTTTTAATGAATAGTAAAAAATATTGTATTTTAATTCAAAACCGCCTTTTAATATAATTTATTTATATGGTTAGATTATATTTTTAATTGGTTTTAATGTTTAATTAGATTATATTTTTTACTATTTAATCAAAATTTGTTCCTTGTAAGTAATTTGATTTTGAAATTGAACAAAAACAAGTGTCAATATTTTGATAGTTATTATTTCTTAAAAACATGTTTTTTGTTTTGACAATGGGAATTTATTTTTAATTAATTAATGAAAATACTATGTTTTGAATTTGGTAAAATATAGATCATTTTTTAATTTGTAATATCAAATATCTCTTAGGCCGAATTTTTGGTATTTTTCTGAAAAACATCAAATTTTGATGAATAGTGAAAACACTAAGTATTAGTTAAAAAACTAACTTTTTCATTTTAATGAAAATTTTCTTCTTTTGTGATTTAAATTTAGAAATTAAAACATACATGTTTGTTAGAAGTAAGTAAAATGTGTTTCAATAAGATGAAAATAATTTTTTGTGAATAGTAACTTTTGTCTTTTATTTACCACAGCTAATGGTAAATAGGGTAATTTATGATAAAAATAATATTATAATAATATTAAATTACCCTAAATTGTGTCCTAATCCTATTGGTTGATACATGTCCGACCATGGGCATCCTTGGGTCGATTTTGGGATCCTATAGAGCCACATAAGATTGATAATGACACTTTATATTAATTAATTTAAATTAAAGGAAAAAATGACATAAACATATATCTTTTAGTAAATAAATTTTTTTACATTGGGTTATATAATTTATCACTTTGAATATAAATATTAATTAGAAATATAAAAATATTTCCTACATCATGGAATGTTTTTGGTAATTTTTAGTCATCACATAAATAAAATTATTTTTGACATAATAATGATGCAGTGTTTACCTCATTAATGGATGATTTATGTAAATAAGATTATATAAATTAAAAAAATATACAAAACCTATCCAATTCTTATTGAATTATTTTATTTCAAACAAGAGTCATCTTATATTATATTCTAATAAGTTTTGGACCTTTAGAAACCAAAAAATAATTATATAATAAAATAATATTATCAAACATTCCTAAAGAGATCCTCCCCCCTTATAAAAATACCTCACCTCTAACCCATTACTCAAACCTCTCAAGCCCATTGGATCTTCCAAAATCTGCCCAAATAAGCTCTCAATATCTCTCTATTCCACCTAGAATCCTTACCTTAGGCAGAAGTAACTTCAAGAATTCTTTTTGGTTCAAACGAAAGGTTGTTACCCGATTTAAAGGTAACGTCATCTCTTAAGTTATTTTCTTTTATTTTACTCCTGAAACCCCATAAACTATTTTTATTCCATACAATTATAAAAACACCAGCATCCTCAATATACTAGGTTTTTTATATGAGAAAAATTCAAACTACACTTACAAACACCTCTATCTAATGGGTAAATAACATATTGTTTCTGTGGACGACAATCTATTGACTCACAAAATGATGATTGTTCAATATTCTCCTACCACCTCTTATGGTGGTTGTAATGCCCCAACCCTAGTGACCCAGAGCCGGTGCATTATTTTAATACATTTGCATGATTACGAAGAATCGAGTCTTGAAAGACGGATCAGTTTAGTAGTTTTGGAAAATAGATTACATTCATGAATGTTACATTACACTTCATAACATACAAAACCACATAAATAATCCTTTATGAATTCCTTTATTCCCTTGTCTTAACCCTACATATCAATCACAATATATTTCTTGGAATCCTGGGAAAAATAAAACATAGAAAGGGGTGATCTCAAACGCTCCGTAAGGGTAATCAATACTGAGGAAACTTTCATAAATAAGCATAAACATTTTAGGCAATGTATAACTAAAACAAAATCCTATTAAACTTAAACATAAACATAGTATGAAAAAAATAAAATGAAAATAATGGCATTTACTTATTCACATGAATATTCTACTAATCGAATAATCATATGCAATATCAATAACCACTTTCATAATGATGGAATGCATAATGCCAGACTATCATAACCACATAGCCAAGACCTCGTGCCAAGACTACAAATAATATTTTGTCAAGGCCTTGTTCCAATGCACTAGTTTGTCTCATGAGACCTACCAATGCATCGAGGAGCTAGAGCGGGCTCAACCCATCACATATTATGTCCAATGCATTCCCATATGAAAAGGTT
This sequence comes from Viscum album, assembly GCA_963277665.1. NCBI lineage: Eukaryota > Viridiplantae > Streptophyta > Magnoliopsida > Santalales > Viscaceae > Viscum > Viscum album. The sequence goes on along the minus strand of OY728135.1, from coordinate 174,571,386 downwards.
TAAACATAACATAAACATTCGTATTAAAACTAGCATATGAAATGTCAACACTTTCTTCATAAACCATGAATGGTATAGAAATAACACATCCACAGTCAATCATATCACAAAACCTTCAATACAATATGGAAGTTTTGTATCATACTAAATCAAATTCAAATAATCTTAAAATTCATCAAAGTATGTTGACATAGATGAAATCAAAACTATTTGAGAGAAATATATCGTTTTTTTAAATCATTTAAAAGTCACACATTTATAAAGAAAGTAATTTAAAATAGATTTTTGAATCAAAGCGTCCCATACCACTTTAAAACTTTTGAAAAGAAATATCATTTTAAAATATTAATGTCCATATAAATAAATCCTTAAAATCATTTTGAAAACATGGACATTAATTAAAAATATTTAGAAAGATAAATCTTTAAAACATTAAAAAATTATGATCTTTGATCAAGAGTACCTTTTCCAAATTCTTAAAATATTCATTTTCAAATAATTTAAAGTCACATAATTATAAAATAATACATTTACTTTGAAGATATTCTTATAATATTGTAAGGGAAGCTTCAAAGATTTTATAACGGCGGTAAATAGCCGCACTTGCCGTAGAAGTTAAAAAAACATTCTTACCTTAAATTTGTCGAAAAGGTTAAAAGTGCCTTGTTTGGAAAATGATGGAAAGATTCCTTTAAAAACACATAAGGGTATAAATTACATTAACCCATTGTCTAGTAAATAGTAAAAATGTTTTTAAATACATTTTTAAGGAACATGGATGTGGATTATAAAGAGATCCCAGTAGATAATTACGTATAAACAACCTCAGATAATGAAGAGATTGCAAAATAAACCCTTACCTTGTACTTTTCCTTAGTTAGGGGTAGGTTAACCACCTGTATAATGGTAAAATAATTGTTAATAAATTATAAAAGAATCATATACATTAATATGATATCATATATGATCTTTTAAATTCTTTTGTTAACAATATTTTAGTATTATCGTCGTTTCAGGTGTTAACTAATTCGTTTTCCTTTATATGCTTTGTTACGTAAGCCGTGTGTGTTATGGTTAGGTTGTATCTTATTTATATCCAGAATAATATCAAGTCCTCAAACATTACTTTTAATCATAAAATGATAATTATTCTTGAATGGATATAATGGGGAAATGAATCTCATCATGTTCGTGGAGACGGTAATCCGTACGTACGCACGAATGCTACTTCCATTTCATTTTTCATTTAAAAAGGAATAAAAACCAAAAGATACATAGGTTAATAATTATTAAATTATAATATAATATCTTATATGTGTTACTTAAGTTCATTAACACCATCCTTTATACGTTCCATGTATGGTATTAACGAGTCATATCACTTTGAGGGGGCGGTAGTCCGCACTTCCTCAAATGAAATTATCGTATATATATACAACATGAAATGAATAATGGTATGATATAAAATGGAATTACAGAAGATTATATATAAAATAAATATCATTAATATCATATTTAATTATATTGCCATCATAATGGCCACCATGAGAGGTGTTTGGAGATAATTGAACAATCATCGCTTCGTGAGGCGTTTGGTTGCCATCCACAGAAACATTATGTTCATCACAAATTAGATGGATGTTTGTGTAAGTGTAGTTATAATACTTATAATAACATTATACTAGTATATTTAGGATACTGGTTTTGTTACAAAAGAAAATAATAAGAAGATTTTAGGGGTTTGAGAAGTAAAATAAAAGAAAAAAAGCTAAGAGAAATAGTTACCTTTAATTTGGGTAACTCCCTTTGGTTTGAACCAAATATAACTCTTGAAGTGAATTATGCCTAAGTTGAGGCTTCTAAAATTAGTATAGGTATGTAGGGAGATTAATTGGGAAGAGTTTTGACGAGTCAAAAGGCTTGAGAGGTGTGAGGAAATGGTTAGAAGTGGTGTCCTTTTATAAGGGGGAGGAGGGGCTCTTTAGGAAAACCTAGAAATATTATTTTATAATAAATTCATATTTGGTTTATAATGGCTCAAAAGTGGAGTATTTAAAGGTTAAGGTGGGGATAGGTATAAAATCACTCAACCAATAGAATATAGATAGGTTTGGGTCACAATATTAACCTTTTCTTTAAGTATTAACTCTAAGTTAAGTAGTTTCACTTTTACAATGTCTCTTTTTATTTTTATATTATATGGTCAATAAACTTATTATATACATCCAAGATACCCCCAAGTGGTCCATTAATGATACACCTATAATGATATAAGTCTATTGGCCGAACCATATATTTTTAGGAATTTAATATCAATTAATAATATAATATTTGTTTTAAAAACTCTTTTATGTCAATTTTGACACTATTCAATTGTTGATTTTTGTAAAACTCATAAAAGAATGATTACTTCGAACAAAGTCCATTAAATCAATAATAATATGTAATATTAACCTATAAAATTATTTTAATTCAATAAAATTCTCCAATTATATTTATTTGGGTATTTATAATATCAATTATTTTAATTTTTATCTATTATGGTAATTACTGCATCATCAATGTGTCACAAATAAATTAACTTATTTAATGTCTACAAATTATAAATAAAATATAATTATGTATGAAATATTTTTAGATTTATAATGAATATTTATAGACTAAAATATAACATATATAACCCTATGTAAAAATTGTTTTTCTAAAAGATATATGCTTATGTCATTTTTGTAATTACTTTAACTTAATTAATATAAAGTTTCATTATCACTTACAAGTGGATCCATGGGGTCCCCAAATCGACCCAAATATTCCCATGGTCGGATATGTATCAAAAAATAGGGTTAAGACACGTTTTAGGGTAAATTAATATTATTATAATATTATTTATTTACCATTATTTACCGGATTTACCCTTTAACTATGGTAAACAAATATTTACCGATGTAATTATTCAAAATGTCTAAAAATAAAAGTTAACTATTTACACAATTTAGACATCCTGATTCCAAATATGTAATCCATTTTTCCAAATTCAATACATAGAAGTGGCAAAAATTAATTTAAAATTAATTCCCGTTGTTAAAACAAAAAGCGTGTTTTTAAGAAATAATAACTATCAAAAGATTGACAGTTGTTTATGTTCAGTTTAAATGTTAAATTATGTTCAATGACCCAAATTGTATTACATGGTAAAAATATATTCTAAAAATAATTTAAAACCACTCAAATTCATAATTTATCACTATTAATTATTTCGATTAAAAAAGTTGTTTTTATTTAAAATTTAGTAATTTTCACTATTCATCAAAATATAAAAGTTATCCGAAAAGTACAAAAATTTCACCCTAGGATAATTTTGTTATTCCCAATCCAAAAATGAAGTCTATTTTACCAAATTAAAAACATAAAATTTTCATTTATTAATTTAAAATTGATTCCCGCTATCGAAACAAAAAGGCGTATTTTTAAGAAATAATAACTATCAAAAGTTTGACACTTGTTTATGTCTAATTTCGAGGTGAAATTACTTAAAATGACCATCATTGGATAAAATAGTAAAAATATAATCTATTTATACTTCCAAACCATTAAAATTTATAATTTAAAAACATGAATTATTTTGATTAAAAAAAGTCATTTTCAGTTAAAATATAGTATTTTTCACTATTCACACAAATATGAAAGTTATCAGAAAAACACCAAAACATTATTGAAAATAAATTATTATGTCTCAATTCTAAATAAGAAATTAATTTTGTCAAATTAAATATATAAAAGTTTCAAATATTGGATTTAAAAAGGCTTCGCCATTAAAAGGCGGTAAAATTTCATTTTTTTGAAAAATACTTCTTTTATCTGAAAAAAAATGAATTTGTTCATCAATAACGTCTTAGAAACTCATAATATGGACTCCAAAAATTTAAGGATTATATAAAGTTTTATAATTTAGTTAATACTATTCATAAACTCTTTTGAACGGCTTGTTTGGTAAGTCATGGTGCGCTTGAACTCGGTGTTGCGTGTAGTGTAAGTTATTGAATTATTTTGAAGAAATAACACACTATGAAATCTTGGAGTGTTACATTCTCCCCTCCTTAAATAAATTGCGCCCTCGAAATTTGAAATTTTTCTTCAAAATTAAAAGGTTGAAAATAGAAAATATATTTGTGGGAAAACCCACATCGGAAATTGGGTTAATAAAATTTAGTCTTAATTAGAGGAAAAAAGAAATGAAAGGGTCACCATCAAATTATGATCTCTATTCAAAGAACATTGGTGGTAATTAGAGACATATTATTGGAGGAAAACGTAAATAGTTATAGGTAATGATTGAGGTCATCAATCACAAACAAGTGTAAAATTGAGGTCCTTAAATTCATCAATCTATGATGATTTAAAATACCATCGGTTCAACAAAAAATAAGGTATTAAGATAACACATTTTTGACGTTTCAAAATATCTTAGTTGAAATCCCAAATCGAAAAATGAATTAATGAGGCCTCTATTTAACATAAAGAGTGGTAAGTATGAAGATTATTGAAAATAACACATACTAGGGTTCCATGTAGAAAAATATGGATATGGAAGAGAAATCTAACCATCAATTATCTAATGGAGAGTGGTAGAGAACATGGCTATGAAAAGGCCAACAATCCTGAAGCCATAAATTAGTGATGATCTAAGGTACCATATAGGACAACATTTTTGTTCTAAGTTCCTTTTCTTAATGTTTAGGAATTTATTTATGAGATTGGCTGAGATCATAAGAAGATAGGCTTAATTTATAATTAGAGTTTTATCCATTAATAAATTTCTACCACAAACGCATCTTTCACCCCAAAACATAATACAACTCAAAAATACTCTTTTCATCCTAAGCGTAAAAGATTCCAAATATAATGAATTTATAATTCACATATCAGATTCTTTATGAAAATAAACTACATTATACTATCTAGGAACCTCATGTATCACAATGGTATGTGATAAATCCCAATTGCACTATGGTTTTGGGTTCGATTCCCGAAGCTTTGTCTGACATGACGGGTTGTCACACGGTCTGTGTGTTGTCCTTTTATAAAAATCCAAAAATAACCTTTCAAACTTAATCCATTCCAACCTTAAGACTTATCCAAAATACTATTATCCAAAGTCATAGTCCAAAATTTACAAGGAAGTTAAACATAATGAGGATCCTTTTTGCCAGGTAATAACATGTGAACGCCTTCCCAATAAATTCTTTTACAACACCGCAACATCCTGAATTACCAAAATTAACCATCTCTTATTCCAAAATCACTACCTCGGTATCAGAACTATATTATGGTTTATCATTCTCTCAACCATATATTTTCCAAAAATTTAATCTGCTATTGAGTCACTTTTCTTTTTTCCACACAATCTCAAGTCCTTAATGAAATAAAACTGCAGTACAATCCCTATATTATCCTTAATTATTATAAGAAGTACATTGTAGATACAACACTCAAATTAAATAATCAACATAAGAACTCTAATCATTCCTCTTCATCTGTGGTAGTATCATAACTTGATTATTATCCAATAGCATAATTTGTGGCATAGTCTGACGACTGGGACATAGGTTCGCGTAGTGTCCAAACTCCTTGCAAATGAATCATTGTACATTTGAAATAATTTTCTTACCCTTGTAGTCACGTACTTTGTGCGCTTTTCCTCCACACTTATAACAAACTCCCATTCCTTTCAGGCATGTTCCAGGGTGTTTCTACCCACAGTTATCACATATGGGAAAATTCTTCTTTTCCCTCTTCCCTTTATCCATCTTTTTCTCTTCCCTCCTTTCTTTTCTTGCTTCCCTTCAAAGCCATAGGACTCAGTAAACTCTTTAATTATCTTATCAACACATGATATTATTTCTTCATATGATGATAATACATGGGAGACTATTTCTCTTATAAATTCTGGTTTAAGACCCTGAAAGAAATGATCTTTATTTCTCTTTGGATCATGTGCATTGCTGGAGTTCTCATTCCTTTTACTGGGTGCCATTTCTAAACAAAGGCATAAACTAGGTCAGTTTATGAATTACAATGAATAATTCCAAACTTGTAAAATACCTAACGCAAATTGAACAGTTTATGGATATAATCCATAATCATAAATATGTTTTCTTTGAGTAAGTATATACTCCTGAGCCCTTCATAATGGTTTGTAAAGAAAATGAGAATTATCCTAAGTATATCCCCCGGGAGTGTCTTAACCAAGAGTGCAACAAGGCCCGTTGTCATGCACCAGTTCCCGTTCGAGTTTAGCTCAAAGAGGTGTTTTCAGGTTTTACCCCTAGGTACATCTTTTCCAGAGCCGCCTCTACCTGCTCATATCTAGATAGGGATGTATTGCTTGGAAAACTCACAAAATCTCTACAATACCAAAATTATAAGAAGTTATTCTACACTAATCCTAAAAGTTCATCTTAGATCTACGTGCCCTAATCAGTGTTTATCTAAATTTAGTTTCCAAGGTTATTGCTAAACATCCCCTAATACCAACTGTAATTCCCTGACCCCAGTGACCCAGAGTCGGTGCATTATTTTAATACATTGGCATGATTACAACGAATCAAGTCTCGAAAGACCGATCAGTTTAGCAGTCTTGGAAAATAGATTACATACATGAATGTTACATTACACTTCATAACATACAAAACAACATAAATAATCATTTATGAATTCCTTTATTCCCTTGTCTTAACCCTACATATCAATCACAATATAGTTCTTGGAATCCTGGGAAAAATAAAACATAGAAATGGGTGAGCTCAAACGCTCTGTAAGGGTAAGAAATACCGAGGAAACTTTCATAAATAAGCATAAACATTTTAGGCAATGTATAACTAACACAAAATCCTTTTAAACTTAAACATCAACATAGTATGTCAAAAATAAAATGAAAATAATTCCATTTACTTATTCACATGAATATTATACTAATTGAATAATCACATGCAATATCAATAACCACTTTCATAATGATGGAAATCATAATGCCAGACTATCATAACCACATAGCCAAGGCCTCGTTCCAAGACTACAAATAAGACTTTGTCAAGGCCTTGTGCCAAGACACCAGTTTGTCTCATGAGACCTACCAATGCATCGAGGAGCTATAGTGGGCTCCACCCATCACATATTAAGTCCAATGCATTCCCATATGAAAAGTTTTAAACATAACATAAACATTCGTATTAAAACTAGCATACAAAATGTCAACACTTTCTCCATAAACCATGAATGGTATATAAATAACACATCCACAGTCAAACATATCACAAAACCTTCAATACAATATGGAAGTTTTGTATCATACTAAATCAACTTCAAATAATCTTAAAATTCATCAAAGGATGTTGACATAGATGAAATCAAAACTATTTGAGAGAAATATCTCTTTTTTTTAAATCATTTAAAAGTCACACATTTATAAAGAAAGTAATTTAAAAGATATTTTTGAATCAAAGTGTCCCATACCACTTTGAAACTTTTGAAATGAAATATCATTTTAAAATATTATTGTCCATATAAATAAATCCTTAAAATAATTTTGAAAACATGGACATTAATTAAAATTATTCAGAATGATAAATCTTTAAAACATTTAAAAATTATGATCTTTGATCAAGAGTAACTTATACAAATTATTAAAATATTCATTTTTAAATCATTTAAAGTCACATAATTATAAAATAATACATTTAATTTGAATATATTCTTATAAGATTGTAAGGGAAGATTCAATGATTTTATAACGGCGGTAAATATCCCCACCTGCTGTAGAAGTTAAAAAAACATTCTTACCTTAAATTAGTCGAAAAGGTTAAAAGTGCCTTGTTTGGAAAACGACGGAAAGATTACTTTCAAAACACATAAGGGTATAAATGAATTTAACCCATTGTCTATTAAATAGTAAAAAAAATTTAAATACATTTTTAAGGAACATGGATGTGGATGATAAAGAGATCCCAGTAGATAATTACGTATAAACAACCTTAGATAATGAAGAGATTGCGAAATAAACCCTTAACTTGTACTTTTCCTTAGTTGGGGGTAGGTTAACCTCCTGTATAATGGTGAAATAATTGTTATTAAATTATAAAAGAATCATATATATTAATATGATATCATATATGATCTTTTAATATTTCTTTGTAAATAATATTTTAGTATTATCGTCGTTTCGGGTGTTAACTAATTCGTTTTCCATTATATGCTTCGTTACGTAAGCCGTGTTTGTTATGGTTAGGTTGTATCTTATTTATATCCAGAATGATATAAAGTCCTTAAACATTACTTTTAATCATCAAATGATAATTATTCTTGAATGGATATGATGGGGAAATGAATCTCATCATGTTCGTGGAGACGTTAATCCGTACGTACGCACGAATGCTACTTCCATTTCATTTTTCATTTTAAAAGGAATAAAAACCAAAAGATAAATAGGTTCATAATTATTAAATTATAATATAATATCTTATATTTGTTACTTAATTTCATTAACACCATCCTTTATACGTTCCATTTATGGTATTAACGAGTCATATCACTTTGAGGGGGCGGTAGTCCACACTTCCTCAAATGAAATTATCATATATCTATACAACATGAAAAGAATAATGGTATGATATAAAATGGAATTTCATAAGATTATATATAAAATAAATATCATTTATATCATATTTAATTATAGTTCCATCATAATGTCCACCATGAGAGGTGGTAGGAGATAATTGAACAATCATCGCTTCATGAGGCGTTTGGTTTCCATCCACAGAAACATTATGTTCATCACCCATTAGATGGATGTTTGTGTAAGTGTAGTTATAATACTTCTAATAACATTATCCTAGCATATTTAGGATACTTGTGTTGTTACAAAAGAATATAATAATAAGAGTTTAGGGGTTTGAGAAGTAAAATAAAAGAAAAGAAGTTAAGAGAAATCGTTACATTTAATTTGGGTAACTCCCTTTGGTTTGAACCAAAAAGAACTCTTTAAGTGCATTATACCTAAGGTAAGGCTTCTAAAATGAGTAGAGGGATGTAGGGAGCTTAATTGGGCTGAGTTTGGACGCGCCAAAAGGCTTGAGAGGTGTGAGGAAATGGTTATAAGTGGTGTCCTTTTATAAGGGGGAGGAGGGGCTCTTTAGGAAAATCTAGAAATATTATTTTATAATAAATTCATATTCGGTTTATAATGGCTCCAAAGTAGATTATTAAAAGGTTAAGGTGCGGATAGGTCGAAAATAACTCAACAAATAGAATTTAGACAGATTTGGGTCACTATATTAACCTTATCTTTAATTATTAACTCTAAGTTAATTAGTTTCACTTTTACAATGTCTCTTTGTATTTTTATATTATATGGTTAATAAACTTACTATATACATCCTAGAGACCCCCAAGTGGTCCATTAATGATACACCTATCGTGATATAAGTCTCTTTTAGGAACCTTATATTTTTAGGAATTTAATATCAATTAATAATATAATATTTGTTTTAAAAACTCTTTTATGTCAATTTTTACACTATTCAACAGTTGATTTTTTGTGAAACTCATAACAGAATGATTAATTAGAAAAAAGTCAATTAAATAAATCCTAATATGTCATATTAACCTAGAAAATTAGTTTAATTCAATAAAAGTATCCAATTATATTTATTTTTGTATTTATAATATCAATTATTTTAATTTTTCTCTATTATGGTAATTACTGCATCATCAATGTGTAATAAATAAATTAACATATTTAATGTCTAAAAATTATAAATAAAATATCATTATGTAGGAAATAATTTTAGATTTCTAATGAATATTTATAGTCTAAAATTTAACATATATAACCCTATGTAAAAATTATTTTTCTAAAAGATATATGCTTATGTCATTTTTGTAATTACTTTAACTTAATTAATATAAAGTTTCATTATCACTTACAAGTGGATCCATGGGGTCCCAAAATCGACCCAAAGATTCCCATGGTCGGCCATGTATCAACCAATAGGGTTGAGACACGTTTTAGGGTAATTTAATATTATTATAATATTATTTATTTACCCTTATTTACCGGATTTACCCTTTGACCATGGTAAACAAATATTTTCCGAAATAATTATTCAAAATGTCTAAAAATAAAAGTTACCTATTTTCACAATTTGGATATCCTGATTCCAAATATGGAATACATTTTTCCAAATTCAACACACAAAAGTGGCAGAAATTAATTTAAAATTAATTCATGTTGTTAAAACAAAAAAGCGTGTTTTTAAGAAATAATAACTATCAAAAGATTGAAAGTTGTTTATCTTCGGTTTAAATGTGAAATTATGTTCAATTACCCACATTGTATTACATGGTAAAAATATATTCTAAATATAATTTAAAACCACTCAAATTCATAATTTATCACTATTAATTATTTTGATTAAAAAAGTTGTTTTTATTTAAAATTTAGTAATTTTCACTATTCATCAAAATATAAAAGTTATCCGAAAAGTACCAAAATTTCACCCTAGGATAATTTTGTTATTCCAAATCCAAAAATGAAGTCTATTTTACCGAATTAAAAACAAAAAATTTGCATTTATTAATTTAAAATTGATTCCCGCTTTCAAAACCAAAAGGCGTATTTTTATGAAATAATAACTATCAAAAGTTTGACACTTGTTTATGTCCAATTTCATGGTGAAATTACTTAAAATGACCATCATTGGATTAAATAGTAAAAATATAATCTATTTATACTTCCAAACCATTAAAATTTATAATTTAACAACATGAATTATTTTGATTAAAAAAAGTCTTTTTCAGTTAAAATATAGTATTTTTCACTATTCACACAAATATGAAAGTTATCAGAAAAACACCAAAACATTATTGAAAATAAATTATTATGTCTCGATTCTAAAGAAGAAGTTCATTTTTTCAAATTAAATATATAAAAGTTTCAAATATTGTATTTAAAAAGGCTTCTCCATTAAAAGGCGGTAAAATTTCATTTTTTAAAAAATACTTCTTTTATCTGAAAAAAATGAATTTGTTCATCAATCATGTCTTAGAAACTGATAATATGGATTCTAAAAATATAATTATTATATAAAGTTTTAAAATTTAGTTAATACTATTCATAACCTCTATTGAACGGCTTGTTTGGTAAGTCATGGTGTGCTTGAACTCGGTGTTGCGTGTAGTGTAAGTTATTGAATTATTTTGAAGAAATAACACACTATGAAATCTTGGGGTATTACAGTGGCCATTAAGATGGAACTGTATTTACATGTGATATATATTATATTTATATTTTCTCTATTCTTCTGTATTTTTCATTTATATCATACCTTTATGGTTTCCATAATGGGTAAATGTGATAATTTTATTTGAGGAAGTGCGGACTACCGTCCTCTCAAAGTGATATGACTCATTCATGGCATACGTTGAACATATAAAGGATTAAATTAATGAAATTATAAATGATATTATACTGTAATTATAATATAGTTATGTATCATTATTTTTTCTTTGCATTAAATATGAAATAGAAATGAAAGTAGCGTTCATGCGTATGTACGGCTTACCATCTCCATGAACGGTGCATTTCATTTATTACCTTAAAATGTTACGTAATATTATAAATACAAATATATACTAGATATATATGATATATACAATATCTAAATCATGAATATCATTCTAGAGATAATGGAATTTTGACCACATGACATACTTGTATTTATAAGAAGTTCATTTTTGACTCAAGTACCAAATATCGACAAAACTGACAATTATTAACATAAATGATTGCATAATGTTTATAACATGGTAATAAGTGATATAAAAGGAACACTAAACACGAAAAAAGTTTTTCATCAAGTAGATATTAACTTTACTTTATTATTCATGAGATTAAATAATGAACGGGTCAAGTCAGACACGAGGTAAGGGGTTTTTATCTCACATTTTATTCTCGTGAGATTCTTGCTATATTTGTCACTATTTCTATTGTGTGGTGTATGTAATGCCATGATTGTACTATTTTGGGAATTTAATTTACGAGTATTTACATCTTCATTTTATCATCCATCTTCCATGTGGTGTATGTTTTGTAATTTACCAAATCGGTAAGGGAACCTTTCACCCTCCTCTTTTTGAAAGACTTCTTTTGTTATGTATTTTAATTTACATGTTATTATGTTGGGATATGTTCTTATATATCCTTATTGATATAAATTTTATTTCCAAGTGATGAGATACCATTTTCTATCTCATCAACTCTTTTTCTGAAAATTTTTGTGACGTCGTTAGGCTGTCGAATTTTCATAAGAGAACTTCTTAACCCAAATTCAATTCTTTAGGTTCAACTTATATTTCTTGATTATGTCGTGATATGAATATGTGTAAATGAACTCTGATTATTTTACAATTAATATCCAATTATATTGGGTGAATTTTTATTTGTCACACATAATTATTTCATTGATTTACCCTTAATCTAAGGATATAATCTTTATAAGGGACTTTGTCTCAATTTACATTCCATTGAGTCTTATTTGTTGTTATACACCAATTTACTTTTATATGGTGTGTATTCTTCGCTTTGACATATTATATCATGAATCTACTTATTTTCATGATATTATAAGCATTGATTAATGATATTTTGTAATTATTTTTATTCAAGAGTTTCTCAAGTGGTAAAGGATTATTTAAACAAAACATAATTTTAAATGTTTTAAAGATCTATTCCTCTAAATATTTCACATTAATGACCATGTTTTCAAAAAGGTTTTAAGGATTTATTTATATGGACATTAATGTTTTAAAATTTTAATTCCTTTAAAATCTTCAATGTGATATGGGACACTTTGATTCAAAAATCTTTTTATTATATGGATTTGAAAATGGGTTGATAATGAATTGATTATGTCAATATCTTGAAATGATATATTATGACTATAATATGGAAATATTATCTCTCCTTTATGCTTGTTTTCTGTGTTATTGTTATTTTATGGTTCTTGGTGATTGTTTATGTATACCTTTGGTTCCATGATATACATATGGTGGGTGAGACTCAGATAGCTCTCCAATTCATTGGGTAACACAATGGAGATAAACATTAGTGTTTCTCCTATGAGATTTAGGGAATATACTGTGATGGGTATTCCAAAGTAAATCCATATGTAGCTATGAAAGCTATAATGTAAGTATGTTATGTATGATATTAGTTAAATTTATGATTTATGATTTATGTGTGTTATTCAGAAATCTTATGATTTTATAAGGTATTTTATGATTAAAAAGCATGGTTTCATTGATCTATATTTATTGATGGGCTAATGTTTTATTTCCTTATTTTATAAACCTTACTGATATTTTTATACTCATCCCAAGTTTTAAAATGTTTTTCATAGGACATAAAGATGAATAGGGTCAAGGATGGGATCAAGGAAATGTCATGATGTCTAAAACATGGAACCGGACAAGTTTCTTTTTTAAGAGTTTTTTTATGAAAAATGGAAACTAAGCAGAATTGTCTACTTTGTAATTTTTTGAGATGTGATATTTATGGAATAATTCTCTAAAGAATTAAACCTGAAATGATCCTCAATGTGAATTATTCACTTAATTCAAAATTATGTAATTTTTAAGGACATTTCCTTATAGTTTGTATATGAGGTCGGTTTAGATAACATTTGAGGTTAGGGTTTTATTTGAGCATAAGTTACATAACAATAATGGTTGCCATTTTGGAGAGTCAAGGGTTTTTTGATAAATAGAATGAGTTTAAGATAACATGAACACGTATGTTTTAATGTTTACCCTTATCATAAGACAATATATAATGATTTAACTAATATTATCACACTGACCTTTTTGGTTTTATTCAATGGCTAGATCTAGTAAGCATCAAAGTAACAATGGTTGTCAAGAAAACTGTGATGATTTTATAAATAAGAAACTAAATGAAATGGGAGTTGAAATGAGAAATCTTGTGGTTATTCTCAACCAACTATCTGGAGTCACGATTGACCACTTGAACTTTGGAGATTTTTATAAGGAATCATATATGGAAGAAACAAATCCTTACAGATTTTTAGGTAATAATCATAAAGGTAAGTATTTTAAAAAACCTATGTGTCAAGGATGTGGAAATAAACACATAGGAAAATACTTCAAAGGGATTAGAAGATTCTATAGATGTGGTAATGAAGTTCATAAATCAAGAACCATCTATGGAAAAAGGAAGCATCTAATTGAATCTATGAAAGGGAAATAAGTTCTTTTCGAAGGATCAATTAAATGTTTTCAATGTGGTGCTCATGGTCATTATACAAATAGATGTCCTATGATTAAGGTTTGGAAATGGGATCATATGGATCATAAAAATATATGATTACCAATTCATAATGCCATTCCAATTGAAGATGAGGAAACTGAAAATGAATCAAGAAAGTTATGAATTATTTCTTAGGTGATGTTTTGACATTATTGAATCATAGGATATGATTAATCATTTTGTCTGTAGGAATGAAGTATTATGGAATATGTTGGAAAATAAAGGATAATTGATCATGAAGAATTTTGAATGAGTAAAAAGTCTACATATAAGGTATTCAAGAGTTATGGTATATTTTAGGATGATGAAATGCTTAAAAGTATTAAGGTTCTATTAATGATGGGATTACTTTGGAAGACATTTTCTAGTATGTGTAACCATGAAGTTTTATATGTGAAAACGTTATTCAAGAAATAGTTATCTTTTCTTGTGTGAAAATAATGGATAAGCTGAGGGGTTTATATGATCTTTTGTTTTTGAGGCAATTACAGGTTACTACTTTATGGGATGAAAATGCGGGGTATGTGATAAAATATGTAGTTAAAATGTGTTATGGTTATTTTTAAGGGATTTATCTCATTTTTGGGAATGTTATAAAATTATATAGTCTTTGAAATAGTACAACACATAGATCATGTAAAAACTCATCACGTTGGACAAAGCTGTAGGAATCGAACCCACAACCAAAGTGTGATTGGGATTTATCACCTACCACTGGACTACGTGAAGTCCCTGACTAATTATTTTTAGTTAAATGATTTTATTAATCAAGAATAAGTTGATATGGGATATGATGTGTTATCAAATAGATATCCTTATTATAGGAAAATGATTTGGTGATTAGGTGATAATGGTTATTTTGGAAGACATTTTCTATTTTGGGAACACTCTATGCTTAAGGGAAATAGAATACTATGGGATTTCATTTGTGGAGTAATGGTTGAAATATTATTTTAGAAGAATCTATGTTTTTATTGTGGAAATAAGGTGATTTGGGTTATTTATGGAAATTATTAACCTATCATAGAGAATATGTGATTAGGTTAATTACACGTCAGTATGAGACTTGAAGAGTAGTCAATGTTTTTGGAGATAAATGTCAAGATTTACTGTGGAAGACTTTGTGATTAAATCCATCTGAGTTTTGGGTTTCAATATTAGTTTCGATTATTTTGAATAACATTAAAGACACTTGTATATTGAATGTTCGTTTTTGATCTTTGGGTACTTTTTGTTGAATTTTGGAGATTAAGAGTAGTATTTCTTTTTAAAAAGGATTATCCTTTTGTGTATTATCTGATCTTGTACTAACCAATTTTGGTTTTGGATGATGTATAAAGATAATGGAAATATATAGTTCATCTTTTATAGAATATGTGATACTATAGAATTTGATTCTTGAAGTTCAGGTGTGACTAAGTCATCTTGGATACTTACTGTTTCGAGAAAATATGTGTTTGTGGTAGAATTTTATTAAAGGATGACACTCTACATGACAAGTAAGTATATTTCCTTACCATCTTAGTCTATTTATTAATACAATTATTCAACTATATGAAAAGGATATTGAAGAAAAAATGATATAATATCTCTTTTATCATCATACTTTTACCCAACCACAAATTTATTTTATTATGGTGCTTAACATTCCATGATCAAGTTCTCTATCACTCTCTATTAATCAATGAGAGTTAGTTTATCTTCCATATCCATGTTTTACTACATGGAATCCTAGTATGTGTTATCTCTGGTGACCTTTATACATCTCTTTATTTCTTTTAATGTGATAGTTTTATTGACTCTTTTTTCAATATGAGACTTTTAATGAAGTTTCCAAATCCAATGTTTAAATTGCAAGGACATAATTTCCAAAAGGGGGGAAGGATGTAACATCCCAGGAAAATAAAGAATATGAAATTTATATATTTCATAATATTTGTGATTTAAATATTAATTTTAATTTAAATTGAATGATATGTTGTATGGCGTACCCGATACGCAACAATGATATTCTTTGAAATCTTACATTTGACACAACATTGGGTCATACTGAAAAATAATAATATAATATTATTTTAAATGGTAGTTAATGCCTAGTCATTGTATTGGTGGGAATGAATAGAACTAACTAAAATATGATTATACATGTTTGTTAAATATTTTTACATTTATCCAATAACATTTAGAGGCTTGAAATGTGAGTGAATCCAATTTTAAGCATAAATACTCTAATTTACTTTAAAAGGTTGATTTACCACCTTTTGGTGGTGAACCTTATTTAAATATAGTTTTGGTCACTTTTATATGTTATATTTTACAAAATAAAATTATTATCTAGATTGAGGACATCAAAATTTACTTTGGGTAAATTTTTGGCAATTTTCTGATAAAATTCATTTTTTAATGAATAGTGAAAAATACTATATTTTAATTCAAAACTGGCTTTTAATCTAATTTATCTATATGGTTAGATTATATTTTTAATTGATTTTAAAGTTTAATTAGATTATATTTTATCCATTTAATCCAATTTTGGTCATTGGAAGTAATTTCACTTTGAAATTGGATACAGAAAAGTGTCAATATTTTAATAGTTATTATTTATTAAAAATACAATTTTTTGTTTTGACAATATGAATTAATTTTAAATTAATTAATGAAACTACTATGTTTTTATTTTTTTAAAATAGACATCATTTTTGAATTCGTAATATCAAATATATCTTAGGGTGATTTTTTGGTATTTTTCTGAAAAACTTCAATTTTTTATGAATAGTGAAAACACTGAGTAGTAGTTAAAAAACTGACTTTTTCATTTAAATGAAAATTTACCACATCTGTGATTAGAATATCAAAAATATGACTTATATGATTGTTATCAAAAAGTAAAATTTGTTTCAATAAGATGAAAATAATTTTGGGTGAATAGTAACTTTTGACTTTAATTTACCGTAGTTAAACGTAAATAAAGTAATTCAAGGTAAAAATAATATTATAATAATATTAAATTACCCTAACATGTGTTATAATCATATTATTTTATACATGTACGACCATGGAAATCCTTGAGTTGGTTTTGGGACCCCATGGAGCCACATAAGAGTGATAATGACACTTCATATTAATTAATTTAAAGTAAAGACAAAAATGACATAAACATATATCTTTTAGTAAATCAATTTTTTAAAGGGGGTTATATAAGTTATCCATTCAAATATAAATATTAATTTGAAAGATAAAAATATTTCCTACATCATGGTAATTTTTTTTATAATTATAAGACATCAAATAAATAAAATTATTTATGACACAATAATGATGTATTGTTTACCTCATTAATTGATGATTTAAATAAATACGATTATATAAATTAAAAAAATATCCAAAACCTGTCCAATTATTATTGGTTGATTTTAGTTCAAAATATATTCATATTATCATCATCTTTAATAAGTTTTGGACCTTTAGAAACTGAAAAATCATTATATAATTACATAATATTTTCAAACATTCTTAAAGAGCCCCTCCTCCCCATATAAGAATACCTCACCTCTAACCCATTACTCACACCTCTCAATCCCCTTGGCTCATACAAAATCTTCCCAAATAAGTACTCAATATCTCTCTCTTCCACTTAGAATCATTACCTTAGGCTGAATACACTTCAATAAATCCTTTTGGTTCAAACCAAAGGGATTTACTTGATTTAATGGTAACATCTTCTCTTATGTTCTTTTATTTTATTTTACTTATTCAACCCCCTTAGATATTTTTATTCCTTTATTTTATAAGAAAACCAGTATCATTAATATACTAGGTTGTTGATATGATATGTATTCTAACTACACTTACACACACCTCTGTCTAATGGATAAGAACATACTGTTTCTGTGGACGGAAAACTACTGCCTCACGAAATGATGATTGTTCAATCTTCTCCTACCACCCCTTATGGTAGCCATTAATATGGAAATATATTTAAATGTGATGTATATTATATTTATATTGTCTCTATACTTCTGTATTTTCATTTATATCATACCTTTATGGTTTCCATAATGGGTAAATACGATAATTTTATTTGAGGAAGTGCGGACTACCGCCCCCTCAAAGTGATATGACTCATTAATGCTATATGTGGAACATATAAAGGATGAAATTAATGAAATTATATATGATATTATACTATAATTATAATATACCTATGTATCATTATGTTTTAAATCCATTAAATATGAAATAGAAATGAAAGTAGCGTTCATGCGTACGTATGACTTACCATCTCCATGAACGGTGCATTTCATTTCTTACCTCCAAATGTTATGTACTATTGTAAATATATATATATATATAATGGATATATATGATATATATGATATATAAATCATGAATATAATTCTGGATATAATGGAATTTTGGCCACATGAACAACTTGTAATTATAAGAAGTTCATTTTTGACTCAAGTACCAAATATCAAAAAAATGACCATTATTAAATTAAATTATTTCATAATGTTTATAAGATGGTTATAAGTGATATAAAAGGAAAAATATACTTTAAAAAGGTTCTTAAGATAGTATAAATTAACTTTAGTTTATTATTCAAGAAATTAAATAATGAACGGGTCATGTCGGATATGAGGTAAGGGGTTTTTATCTCACTTTTTATTCCCATGAGATTATTTCTATATTTGTCACTATTTCCTTTGTGTGGTTTATGTATTGAAAAGTATTGTACTATGTGTGTAATATAATTTTATTTATGGGTATTTACATCTTCATTGTATGATCTTTCTTTCATGTGGTGTATGTTTCGTAAGTTACTAAATCGGTAAGGGAACCTTTCACCTATCTCTATTTAAAAGACCTATTTTTGTTATGTCTTTTAATTTACATATTTTTATGTTGGGATATGATATTCCATATAATTATTTCTATAAATTTTATGTCCATGTTATGAGATAGCCTTTTCACTCTCATCAAATCTTTTTCTAGAATTTTATGTGACGCAGTTAGGCTTGCGAATTTTCATAAGAGAACTTCTTTACCCAATTTCAATTCTTTGGGTTAAACTTCTACTTCTTGATTATGTCATGCTATGAATATGTTTGAATAACATATGATATTTTAACACTTAATATCCACTTATATTGGGTGTATTTTTATTTGTCACACATAATTTTTTCATTGATTTGTCCTTAATATAAGGACACAATCTTTGTAAGGGACTTTGTCTTAATTTACAGTCCATTGAGACTTATTTGTTGTTATACAAAAATTCACTTTTATGTGGTGTATATTCTTCCCTTTGACATATTATATCATGAATTTTCATATTCTCATGATATTATAATAATTTTTTAATGTTATTATGTAATTATTTTCATTAAATATCTTCTCAAGTGGTAAAGGATTATTTAACTAAAACATCATTTTAAATTGTTTAAAGATTTATTCTTCTAAATATTACTTATTAATGTCCATTTTTTCAAAATGGTTTTAAAGATTTATTTATATAGAAATTAATGTTTTAAAATATTAATTATTTTAAAAGTATCAAAGTGGTATGGGACACTTTGATTCAAAAATATCTTTATTAAATGGTTTTGAAAATGGTTTGATAAAGAATTGATTATGTCAATATCTTGAAATGATATATTGTAACTGCAATGTGGAAATATTATATTTCCTTTGTTTTCTGTGTTATGATAATTTTATGGTTCTTGGGAATTTTTTACTTATATGGGTTGTTACTTAATATACCTAGGTCAGGTGAGCCCGATATAGCTCTCCAATACATTGAGTAACATGACGGAGGTAAACATTAATGTTTATCCCAAGCGATTTAGGGAATATATTGTGATGGGTATTCCAAAGTAACTCCCTATATAGCTATGATAGCTACAATTTAAGTATCTTATGTATTCCACAAGTTACCTTTATTATTTATGATTTCATTGTGTTATTCATAAATCTTATGATTTCATAAGGTATATTATGATTAAAAAGTATGGTTTCCTTGATTTGTATTTATTGATGGGATAATGTTTTCTTTACTTATTTTATAACCCTTACTGAGCTTTTTATTCTCATTCCATGTTTTAAAATGTTTTTCAGAGGACCTAAAATATGAATATGGTCAAGGATGGGATCAAAGAAAAGTCACGCTGTCTAAAACATGGAACTTGACACGTTTCTTTTTTAAGAGTATTTTTGGTGAAAAAATGGAAACTGAGCAGAAGTGTCTACTTTGTAATTTTTTGAGATGTAATAGTTATATCTTAATTATCTAAAGCATTAAACCTGAAAGGATCCTCAATGTAAATTATTCACTTAATTAAAGATTATGTAATGTTTATGGTTGGGTCCTTGTAGAAATAATATTTCATATGCCATAATTTTAATGAATTTTTGTGATTTATTTTAAGATTAATTTATTTTCAAAAAATTAAATATGTTAATTTTAATTATTAGTTATTTATGTGTTAATGAATTACACATCGTTTTAAGAAGACTGTAACAAAAATAAGTGACAGTAATTTTTGTTAAATTTTTATTATAATTTCATACTTATAATTAAATACTAAAAAAATTCATAATTTATTTATAATATAAAATAAAAACTATTTAATTAAATTATTTTATAGAATTACTTTTATAATAAGGTCATAAATGTTTTGGATTTTTGATAATTGAGTGTAAGAATTAATTAATTACAAAAAAATATGTTTACAACATATGTAATAGTTTCTTCTTACAATGTAAACATCCTATAGTTTTTTATTATATTAACTTATCATTAATAAATTAAATGTTTTTATATTTATTTATATATTAATTTAAAATTAAAATAATAGAAATTAATTAATAAATAACCCTCATAGATTTATTTCCTCTATTCCCAATGGATCGAAAAAGATTAGAATTTCAATAGGAGTTATTAGGTTAAATTTTTACAAAACATAGAATATGAAAACAAAGCATAAAAATGATTTAGTTCCATTTCTAAGAATCATGTATCAGTTTATAATTAGATTAGTCTTGTGAGAGAACTAATTTAGGCACTATTAGACATTATAGTGAACACTAAAACATAAATTTACTTTAGCGGCGGTTTTGTAAACCGCCGCTAAAGCCCATTGTTTTTTTCCATCCATGACACTCCCTCTGACCCCTGACTCCTCTTCTACCTCAGACCCCACCTGTGAGCGATCCCCAAACCCTAGCTTCATCGGCCTTCCATATGCACCACTTCCCTCTAACACCCGACCCCAAACCCCCTTCCCCCCAACTACCGAGACCCCATCTTCTTCCCCCGACCCCTATGAGATCCGAACCCTAGCTCTCCTCTATGCTACTGGTGAATTTTTTTAGGTCAGTGTTTCCATTTCATTGAATTTTATTTAAGATATTTATGTGTACTTGGATTTATAAATTAATTTCTAATCCAGATAATGAGGATGTGGGTTATCTAGGTTTGGTTTATAATTGTTTTATATAACTTAACTTGGTTTTCATGTGGCTTAAAGGTTTTAATTTCATGTTTAAATGAAATTTTTATGTCAATTTGTATTTTTTACATTCAACATGTTTGATAAAATTAAAATAATGTTTTTTATATAATAATAACACATGGTCATCTAATTTTAAGGGAAATTGGTTTTTCAAAGTGTTTTACCCTTTGGGGGTTAAATGGTTTCCATGTTTCAAAGGGACATGTTGTTTTATGAAATGGAATTGTGATTCATTTGGGTTATGTTGGTTGTGTTTTGGAAATAATTATGATTTCCCTTATATTGGTGTTTGGATTCCAAAACATTTTAAAAAGGGATTTACAAATATATATATTATATGTGATAATTGAAATTCTTGGATGACACTATGTGATGTGATATTTGAGTTGATTAGTTCGTTGTTCCCTTGTTGAGACCCTTTTCATTTATTTATGATGTCATGTGTATCCATGTGATGGTTGTTTGTGATGTGATTCATGATTTTCTTATGGGTAGGGGCTCATTATAAGCTAAATGTGGGATGTGGGAAGGATTTCATTATTATTCTTGGCTTTGGATATTATTATTTTCATTGTATGACATTCACTTTAGAAGTGTATCAGATCATTCAGTTATTTTATATGGAACCCTAGGATAATATGTGGGAAGTCATGGGATGTTTCTAGGCACATTGAGATTACACACTTTCTTGTTACAACTAGTTGTACAAAATATCGAGCTAGTGGGGTTTCACGAATGAGATTGTGTTTAGAGTGACTTGTTTGATGGATGTGTGACTATTAACATGATGGAATTAGGTCCACTTTTTAACTTATTATACTTGTCCCATTAGTTCCTAATGTGTTTCCTCATAAAATTTATCAATTTTTATGACTTTAATTATTTATTAGCTTGTATATTTCTTTTTTACTTGGATGGAATTTCATTGAACCATTGATCCTCCAATGATTTAGTAATGATATTGATTAGTGTTGTTCCACTTGTTTATTGGAATACTTTATGACATTCTATAGGGAATTTTTCTTCATAGTTATCCTTGTTACCTTACTTACTTTGAGTTTGTTGTGTTAAAGCTTTCAAGTGAGGGGATTTTTTTTAAAGTTTCTAGCCATTATTATAAATTCCTTTGATATGTTTTATACCATGTAAGGTTTTTTTTATAAAAGGGGTGATGCTTTAAGGATAGATGAATGAGTTTTTAATTACAATTGTTTTAGGAAAAATATCTTTTTACCATGTTTTATAAATGTTGTGCATTGATAAAGTGCATGTTTTATATTTTATTTATTTATATATCATGTTAATGGGAAAAACATATTGTTATATATTATTCAAAAACTAAAAATTATAGTTCCTCTTATAAAAGGAATAAAATTAAATGACTTACACTGAATATAATTAATAACTTTGTATGTAATTCAGTTCAGTATGCTCTCATGAATTGTAGAAGATAATACTTCCAATTCAACTAACTGCTATATCAGAATGATCAACTTAAAAATATCCCAATGCTCTGACAGTTGACTTCTAATATAATGCTTCAGATTAACTCTTATCTTTTTTACTAATGCTGAACTTTCTCAAATATATCTAGAAATCCTTACTATCTTCTTAAAATGTATACTGCCTAAGAAAATACTTACTATCATCTTGTTTCTTCAAGTGATTTTGTAATCACATGTGTATAAGAATACACATGCATGCACATATGTACATTGGTTTTCTAATGGGTGATTTACCATATGTATTTATATAGTAAAACCTTATGTAACATATTTATATATTTTTTCAACTAGTATATATGAATCTCTTTCCCTATTTAGTAGTAACCATGTGTTTTAATTTTTTTTAATATTTTGTACGCACAATGTGATATACATGGATAAAAGCTGGATCACATTACTGAGGAACACACCTCAGTATGTTTTGGGTTTGAAAGAGTTTTTGGATTATTCAATTTCCAATCGATCCATCAAAGGGAGAATAATATGTGCATTTCCTAAATGTAAATTTAGAAGATGGTTTAAGAGAGATGAAGTTTATAAACCTTTAATACTGAAGCAATTCTTTGATCAACATTTCCGTTGGATTTGGCATGGAGAATCAAACATTACAGAAAGGTTGAGCACTAATGTTAATCCACAAAATGAGGTCCCAAATTTTTCGAAAATGGAAATAAAATGAAAAACTTCATAAATGACTCATTCGGCAATGCAAGACACCACTATTAACATAAAAACATAACAGAACAACCAGATAATGGTGCTAAAAATTACAACATAACAAGTAATGTTTTTGAGACCGTAACAAAACCAGATCAAGATTGTAACATATCATTGGATCCTCCTCTTTATTCTATGGTGACAAATGTAAGATAAAACTTTACTAAGGAAAATAAGTTTCATGATTTTGTTGATGATGGAAATCAAGAGTTTTATAGTGGATGTTTGAAATATTCAAAGCTTTCTTTTCTTCTGAAGTTTTACCATATCAAATTTCTATAAGGAATTACAAATAAGGAAATGTCCATGTTATTGGAATTATTGCATGATGCATTTCTTGAAGCAAAAATCCTTGAGTATATTTATGATATGAAAAAAGTTCTTAAAAGGCTTGGTCTGAATTATACAAAAATACATGTGTGTCCCAATGGTTGTATGCTTTACTGGAGAGATGATTCAAGTAGATAGAATTGAATTTTTCTTCTTCTTCTAGATGGAAGTTAATGGGTGATTTTGGAAGTCTGAATCAACATACTTTCATGAATATGAAGAAAGAGAAGACACCTAAAAAGTTTTTGCATTACTTTCCTTTAAATCCTAGATTGCAAAGATTATTCACGTCATCGAAAACCGCCGAACACATGAAGTGGGATTCTGTAGATAATAAAAATGATGGGTTAATAAGACATCCATGAGATTCAAAATCATGGAAGACATTGGATTCATTACATCTAGTTTTCTCAGCTGATCCTAGGAATGTTCGATTGGGATTGGCTACTGATGGATTCAATCCATTTGGGACTTTGAGTACCAGTTATAGCATTTGGCCACTTGTTTTGATTTCTTACAATATGCCTCCATGGATGTGTATGCAACAAACATCTTTTATCATTTAGATGATTATTCCTAGAAAACAAATTCTTGAAAATGATATTGATGTATACTTGTAACCTTTGATTGAAGAATTATAGGAGTTATGGAGGAAAAGTGTTGATACATTTGACGCTTTTCTAAAACAATGTTCTAAATGCATGCTGCTTTAATGTGGACCATTAGTGACTTCCTTGGGATAGGGAATTTATCTGGTTTGAACATTTACATTGGTTTGGATTTTCTTATTTGTAACTATGATATTGGTCCCAAATGGCTACCTCACATTAGAAAATGGTGCTTCTTGTTCCATCAAAGATTTCTCGATGTATCTCATAGATTTTTTCTAAACAGATTGAAATTTAATGGTATCATTGATCATAGACCAACTCCAAACTTGTTAATTGGTTCTGAAATATTGACACAACTTGAAAATTTTGAAACATAATTTGGGAAGGTTCATCATTTGACTGATAGTAGGAAACAGGTTTGAAGTGCATCGTCAAGTGAAATCAGACTGCAAAAATGGAAGAAAAAATTTATATTCTTCAAACTTATGTATTGAGAATTTAATTTGTTTTAGCATAATCTTGATATGATTCATATTTAGAAGAATTTATGTGACAATTTTATTTTCACATTGGTTAATAAGCATGGAATGTCGAAGGATCATCTCAATTATTGCAAAGACTTACAAGTAATGAACATAAAACGTGATCTCTGGCCAGATGAGGATGAAAATTATGATATGACAATTTTTGCGATGAAAAATAGGGATAAAGATACATTAGTTAAATTTTTAAAGAATTTGAAAAAATATGATGGGTATTCAAGTAATATCTCGAGGTGTGTTGACATATAAAATCGTAATTTACATGGATTGAAAAGTCATGATTCACATATTTTGTTACAAGAGTTACTACCATTGGCATGGTGTACATTAATACCTAAAAAAATTACTATTGTTGTAATCCAATTCTGCACATTTTTTAGACAACTATGTGAGAAATATCTACATCCATTTCAGCTTGAGAACCTCCAGGAGAGGTTTGTATTAACCCCTTGTGTAATGGAGATGACCTTTCCTCTGTTTTTTTATTGTCATGATGCATTTAATAGTGTATTTGGTTGAGGAAGCTCAATTAGGAGGCCCCGTTCATTATTGATGGATGTATCCAATTGAGAGGTACTTCATTTATATATTTTTTCAGAAAACTAAACAATTTTTGGAACTTAATTAAATGCATAATTATGTTTATTATATTTCAAAGATATCTTGGGCATTTGAAATCATACATGAGAAATAAAGATCAACAAGAAGGCTCTAATCCTGAAGGCTATTTGGCTAAGTGGTGTCTTACCTTTTGTTCTAGATACTTGGATGATATTGAGATAATATTTAATCGAGTTGGACGTGTTGAAGTCACATCGAATCAATCTAAAATACATTAGAAATGAAATATGTTTCCTACTATTGGCTGATCAGTTGGGAGGGCCTCAAATGTGACATTGATAGAACTGGAATTATTATAGGCACATAGATATATGCCGTTGAATAGTGAAATTGAAGATCCAATTATTGAAGATTTTATAATAAAAACAAAGAGACGGATGAGAGTTCGAACACAAAATGAGAATGATGTAACGGAAGCTGTTAATAAAGAGATTTTAGAATGTTTTGCACGACGTGTAAGTTCATAAATATTGAAATTAATACAAATATTAGTTAGACACATATATTTTGTAAATCTAATACAGTATATTTCTTTTTTAAATCACGAATACTATTAATTGAGTAGATTTGTCATAATATTTGAAGTTTCTTGCTTGAGGTTCTCTAAAAGATGTTAGAATGTTCGACGCTTACAACGTGAATGGATTTAGATTTCATACAGTCGATCGAGAAAGGGGTTTGAAAACACATAATAATAGTATATTTACATTTTATGAAGTGGGATACTATGGAAAGATGACTGATATTATTGAATTAAACTACCATGGGCATTTTTTAGTTGTTTTATTCAAATGCAATTGGGTTAATATTATCAGAGGTGTTAAAAGAGATTCCATGCAATTTACTTATGTGAACTTCCCTCGCTTGATGGATGTTTGGGATCATGAACTTCATGATCCATATATATTATCATCACAAGAAAAAAAAATTATATTATGTGAATGATGTTTTGGATGAAGGGTGGAGTATATTTGGTCCCGTAATACAAAGAGATTTGTTTGATATGGGTGATGAAGTGGAAGATTTGACCTCTGAAATTGAATCTCATCAACAACAAGAAGAAGAATAATTTGTTCATCATGATATTGAAAATATTATTCTAGAAAGTTTGAATGAAGTGGATGAAGTAATGGAACAAGAAACTGACATGATTGAAGGGGAAAATGATTATATGTACAATTATTTATTCATTCAGATACCACTTATTTCATTTGTGGCGTCATTCATTATCATTGTTATGTATATTTTTTTTGTTAGTACTAGGAATATATTATCATTTTAAAAACAAATTCTGCATATTTTCTTTGAAACATATGTTTTAAACATAATTTTTTTTATTGAATGACTGGAATTCCAAGGAGGAAGTGATACACTGTTTCATCCACTACTGCGATAGATGACGATACATCTCTCTCCCTCCCTACGTCATCTGAGCCACCAGCTACCTACCCCCTGAACCATCTCCCCCTCCACTACCTATCACACACTATGTGAGAGTCCCTTTAGAATCTAAGTCATCAAATCCCCCTTCAGTTGGCTCAGCAGTGTGGCAGCAACGCGCCACTTCTAGTTCATCACGGGCATCCCATAGGGTCACTGTTATAGGTACAAATTTTAATATATATAAATTTATTGAATTTTTTTATAGTAATTTTTTGTTCATTAAAGATGAAAAAAATGAAACTATGGAGAAAAATATAAAAAGTTCAGATGTTTGGAATATGAATGGAGAGAATATATTTTTCCCATTTGATTCATATGGGGTCCCTACGGATGACGTCGGAGGATTACTTGGCCAAATTTTAGGACAGCTGGCAGCGAATCCCATTTCCCTTCATATTTCTTATGATGATTGGAGACATATGCATCCAAGTTGGAAAAATGATGTTCTTGATTCCCAAATAATGGTAATTTTAATATATTATGGTGTAATTTAATGTCATGTTATTAATATGTTCAAAATTAATTTCTGTATACAGATGTTTTTTCACTTTATAGTTGCTGATGTGATTGAATGAAAGTGGACGTTGAAAAATCTTGGTATGAAATGGAAAGAATTAAAATGGAGATTGTGGAGAAATTCCCATGATACTTTATTGACCGTCCAACAAATGTATGGGAAGCTACCCAATGGGGTACCCAAAGAACAGTGGAATGTTTTTGTTGACAAACATTGTGATGAGAAGCAGATGGTATTTAAATATATATTATTATATTAACATCATTTTACATTTATAAATGTATATGAAGAGGATATGACATTGAATACATTACAATTAAATTTAATTTTATTTTTTTTAGGATCTCTCTAGAAAGAAGGCATCAAGCCGGGATAAGCAAGTCATCCCTCACACTGCAGGCTCAAAAAGATTTTCTAGAAGCCGATTGGCTCTGGTAATATTTTCATTAATTTAAATATTTATAAGATAATATTATCTATTTAATATATTAAACTGTTTATTTATCATTGTTCAATACAGTCACATAGTTTAGGGCATGAAGCATCCTGACCTGAAGTGTGGTTGTATGTTCATAAAAAATCTGATGGAAGTTTTGTTAATGATCCTGCCAAAGAAGTTGGGGTATGAACTCATTTTTTCATAATAATAACTTAATATCAGTTTTAAATATGTTAATATATTTTTATATTTGATATATAGGTAAAAATTAAAGAAATATGGGATGCCAATCCTGGGCAGTCCTACTCAGTCTCCCAAGATGACCTGGTTGCTAATGTCCTTGGGAAGGAGCATCCTGGTAGAGTGTGCGGGATGGGTTTGGGAACCGTACCATCTAAGGTATTTGGTGGACCATTAAGGATTATAGCTGCATCTACTCTTGTTTATAGTCAATCCATACCTGGAGATGCTCAGATAGAGATTTTTTCCCTACGAAACACAGTTCAATACCAGGGGGCTCAGATATCCGCTTTACATAAAGTGTTGACTTATATACGTCAGCCGATGAGCATATATCCCCCAGTGGTATTACATTTACTGGTGGTGAGCAGTTAAATCACAAAATTCAAAATCATTTAGTTTGAAAACTTTTATTGGTTTTAAGTTTAAATATAAATATACTAAACTATTTAATTTTCAATATAATGTTCTTACAGGTGGTAGCAGGAAGGGGAGATGGATGTGGAGAGGGTAACGATATCTATTCATCATCAGAAAATGATTAGTAGTGTTGTTGATATGTGGAAAAATATTGTATTAACCAATTTTTATATGTATCATGTGTGGCACATATTTGCTTCCATACATTTTTATGACCTAACATTTTCTTGATTTCTTATGTTTCCTTTTATGTATTTTATTGATTTTTAATTTTTCCTTTAATGAATTGATTTCTTGAGTGTGGTATGCACCATATATATCGACTCTTTATTTTGATGATTTATTTTTATGATTCATTTTACCTAAATTCATTTTTTAATTATAATAACTTATCCTACATTTTCTAGCCCAATGCATTTACCCCTACATTTCCATTTCTAAGAAGTACTTCTTAGTTATGCTCTTGTATCAATCCCTAGGGTTGAGAATGTGTGTCTCGCTATGATGTTTAAGATAGATCACCCTTTAGTGTCGAATAATCCTAGCATCCAAAATCTCAAAATATAGTTGGAATCCATAGATACTGATACGAGATTAGGGGAAAGTTTTCTTCACTATCTAAAATAGGGTTTTCCCACCATTTCCAAAGTGGCCTCCAAGAACAGTCAGACAGTGTGAATGACAATGTCCGTTATCTCAGTAGGCATGACATGGTGATGGTAAAATCCAAGTAGATTTTGTAGAACCCCATTCTCTAGAAAAATGTTAAATAGACTACATGATCAGTTACTTTCCATTCATAACATTAACTACCCTATCACAAATAATTTATTATAAGAATTCATATTCTTTGATAGAATATATCAAAACCCTTCATGAGACACCCTTCCCTTCGAAGGAATGTGCCTGATCACTTCTATTATATTTTGTACATCAAAATAACTAGGATTCATAATGGGAGTTACAATATATTAGGAGCCCGATTTCATTCCTTCTAAGGAAACCACACTAAAGACTCCTTTTCCAAAGAAATCACATGAGTGAAACAAATATGATACTTGAACCCAACCCATAACTCTTAAAAATTTAGGAACCCTTATCCATGGGAGAGGTGATTTTACCTTTTTTCTATCTTTAGTGTCAAGTATAATAATTCTATATGTAATAACCCAAGCTAGAGATGATTTTACCTAATTCATATGTTATGTTTCATTTATAATAATTCCACATGGAACACCAACATAAATTAATACCAAGAAAATATTACCACGGAATTATTCCCATAATAAAGGGTCTACCACCGATATACTACACCCCAAATAATTTGATTAACTATGGAATAAATAAATAACCACCCAATCATGTTTCGAAAGAACTGTAGGAGGGTTTAAATTTATCGACACATAGATGGAATAGAAAACTAAATAGTTACTATATATATAGTAGTAATATATATAGTTTATATATATATATATATTTCATCCACCTATATTGTTAAGTTATGTGAAGATGTATGTATCCATACACTTATAATAATACTGATTAGTAGACCATGACATAGCTCAGACATCCTTAACCAGTCTAACAAGCCTATGTGCTCATGTAGTTGGGTACATGCCCTATATCCCAAATGAGTGAGAGATACCATGAAACAACACATGGGATATTGAGTGCACCATTAGGTCAAAATTATAATCATGGAATGTGGTGATTTAATCACAATACTTATATAATAACATTTTTGTGATACACCATGCTCAACACTTGATGTAAGGATTTGTGATATCTCCTTTCTCAACAATCTCATACCATCATATGAGAGCCTCTATAAAGGAATATATTAAATATAACTAGCAAAGGTAATTATCTAAAATCCACTTATTCTATCTACACCATATACATAATAAAGGAATAATAATTTGTGTCACAATAGATAAAGAATAACCTCATATTCATGTCTTTATCCATGTTTAATTCCTATTTAAAATATTACAGTTCATTTGAAGCATTTTACAAAGCATAAATCAAGAGCATGACATTAGAATTACTTGGGGCAATTCCATTTAAAACTAATTGATTTATTTTAAGAAAGGAAACCCTTCATTAATTATCCATTTCAAATTATTAGTTACATTTATCTCATTAAATTCATTAAAACATGGGAAACCCATATATAATCTCAATGAAGTCACTTAGATGGTGACATGTTAATCTATGAAATTTCCCACTTTAGAAATTCCAACTATAAGTGGTCCAAACACCTAAGAGATTCCTTGGGTTCTATAAAATAATATTATATAAAGGGATATTACATTCTTGAACAATTCTATAAGATATGTGGGAGTACCAATATTTGAAAAAAAATCATATTGTCCCATTTCACCTAGATCACCCAATGGGTGACCATATAAGTTGCACACAACATGTGAACATCCAATCAAGGATCAACTAGTACATATGAGTCTGCAATGGTCAATTTTAAATACATAAATTCACCACTACATTTTATTGGATACTAGGATTATGCAATTTGATATGTTTATTTTCATTCCTTTACTAACTGAAAAATGCATTTGGTTGTGCTTAGTTAAGAATCTCTTTTCATATTGACTGTAGTATGTATTCTGTTGGTGTTTTGGTATTCTTGGAATGGTTTTTTCCGGGCACTAGTACATGGGCTCCAAAAACTGGTTTTTTTCTTTCTAAATATGCTCTATAGTAGTAGTTTTAACCGCTGCTAACTGTAAGAGGTACATTTAGCAACAGTTTTGACCACTGCTAAATGTCAATATTTTTATATTAGAGGCCCTTAAAACCGTCACTAAAAAAAGTAACCCCCTGCCCAGAAAAATCACTGAGAGAAACAATATAACCACCATGAAAATGATTCAACAACAATGGTTGCCATAAACCACTTCCAAACCACTTTAACTTCCACAAATAGTATCCTGACATGCAACTTAGTCACGGTTTTTGGAAACCACCGCAGAAGCATATAACGGCGGTTTAAGCCGCCACAATATCCAAAAAAACCTTCGTGAAATTGAAATTTTTCTGTAGTGAAACAATAATATATAAGAATAGTAAAAAAATAACCCATTATAAGGCTTAGAACTAGAACAATAATGAAAAGGAAATCCAAAAATGATTAATTGATAGAAAATAAGATTGATCCATAAGAAAAAAACAATAAAACTTAAATCCCAATTCTTAATAGTGGTAATGTCCATCCTATCTTCAATATTTATATCAATAACCAAATACATTGAACTACCTTGATAAATGAATTGATATCGAAACTTTTCATAGTAATCTAAGAATTGGAAGACTATAGAATCATGTGACAAATATTGAGTTGAAACCATTGATGATCAACCTATAAAAAACACATTCACAACATCATAACTTATGTATTGAATAATAATATATACATGTAAACTTTTCAATTAAATTATTTGAAACATTAAAATAGAATGGGGTGACTAAATATGAACAAATTATAAAATTGATACATATCCCATTAAATATAAATATGAAACACTAGTTTGAGAGTATAGACCCATTCACTATATTTACCTAGGAATTTATGAGATCAAGAATCCATGGTTGTTATAACAAGACAAAACAATCATTTATGATCATTAGATGCCTCAATTACTTTTTTATAATGTTTAGGGATCACTGGAAGAATCTAGTAACTTATTTAAGTCTATTTATGGCATAGTACTCATAATGGAATGGATTTTTAAAAAAACAATTTCAATCATTCTAATATAGAATTTAATTTGAATGTATGTTATATTTTTAAACAACTACTAGAAATTCATTTATTAATAGTTTTCCAAAATATGTATACCCATTGATTCCAAAATTTTTAGAAAACAAATTTAATTGTTTTGGATACTCTTCTAGATATAAAGTATGAATACGTGAATCTAGTTCTCAAACATTCATAGTTGTATAGTTTAACGATCTCGATTATAGGATATAAATATTTTCAATGAGTTCACCACACAATGTTCACATAGTTCATGTTTGAAATTATTTATATTGTTGAGGTCCTCATGACTTTTCCATTTTCCAATGGAATATATTAGTTAATAAAATATATAATGATAATTTTTTCATTTATAATAGAGTTAATTATGAAAAATATTATTTTAGGAGCAATTTTAATAATAGAAACATTCAACCAACAATCCTATATCATTAAAGAATAAAACTATGTTGGAAGAAATTATAAAATTATTAATTTCATAGACTCAATAGAAATTTTAGACATAAGAGATATAAGAATAAATCATACATGTTTCTATGAGTAACATGGAAGATAGATTGGGTTAGTTATCTTTACACATGAAATACTAACAATACAGAACTCTACCAGGTAATTTAATGGTTAACATGATAGAATTGGAAAAACATTTCAATCTATACTGTGGTATATTTTTTTTGAAGATATAAATTACATCTTCACAACCAGAATAACTGACACATATACAATCTATAGAGTATTTCCATTAATAAAATAATATTTTTGTTTGGTATGAGTAAAATGAAGATCAAAATAAAAATTATGAATTTTGAAAACTCAAAGTGAAAAGAAATATGTACAATTCAATGAATGTGTGAAAAATCATACACCACCTCCTATATTTACATAAATACCATAGAAAATAAATTTGAATGATTAGTTTTAAAATATATGGATATTTTCAAGATTCATCATATAAACATCTATTTTGAAGAATCAATTTTTAAAATTCCTCACAATACCAAATTTCTCAATAGAATTTAAAAAAAGGAAGAATTCTCAATGACGGTGGATCTGTTTTAATTCGTGATGTATGTTGGAAAGAAATACCTAGGTCCATACATTATAAATAAATTGACCCATGTAGTTTTATGATTCCATGGAATATTAGAGGTTCTGAATTTAGAAGAGTTATATTTTTCCTCATATATTGCTATAATGTCAGGCCATATGGAGTTTATAAAAAAATGGATTTGAAAATTAAATACTATATGGGTAGACATAAAAATGTATAATTGATTAGAAAATAATACATGAGGGTTTTTTATTACAATATTATAAAATATATAAAAAATTTCAATTCCCCACCAACATTATCATCCTTGATATGAAAGAATATAAGGTCCCCAACTCATTACTATGAGGTACTTCATAGATAAATGTAGAGTGAAAAAATTAATAAGATGGGGAAGAAAAAGAAAATGAATTTTCATATCATAAAAATTTGGGAAATCCATTAGTATAATATTTTCATTTCATGGATACTATTGATGAATCATATGATAATGAAACAAAGTTACTAAATTTAAGGCAATTTGATAGGGTATATTTAGATCTAAATAGATAATTTTAAGATGCGGAATTATTAAAAAACAATTTTGGACCACTTTATATATATGTGAAAATATTTGATAACAAGTATCAGTGGAATTGGGTATTTGGATGCATTCTACTAGTTTGAATACTATAATTTCAAGGCCAATAAAATCTGTTGTAGACATACATATCCTTGGTTGATCCCCTGTGTTTATTGACTTTACATGATCCCAAATATTAGGAAATTAAGCCTACATATCCCATCAAAACCATCCTAGTGTCATCAAAGTCTTATTTATAGGATAATATGTAAGGAAAATAGTATCATAAGAAGCGGTTTTCTCTACCCTAGACTATTAAAAATAATAATTGTGAATCTTACATAGGGATTCCATTACTAAATAATATAATTATTCTTGGTCAATATGATAACCAAGGTTATAATGAGAAAATAGATGAATATATTGATCAAGGGTTAGATGATACCTCTCAGTATCTCATTAAATGTTAAGTGGATGGAGAAGCTACTGATTCCTTCTGATCATTTTTGAATACTAAAAATATGGGGGTTTAGAGTTTAGGATCTATCCATTTAATAGACCAATGAAATATAAGATGCAGTAGGACTATCTAATAAATGATGATTCATCATATATAATTTTTCAAAAAAATCATTAACTAAAGAAATAGTTGGTATACAATAGGAATGGAATGATACATCAAGTAAATAGATAGTTGCAAACCACAATTGGTATAATAATCATCACATTTAGAGAAACTAGTTTCAACTTAAAAATAGGGGGGTCAAATAAATATGGGGAAAAATATAAGAAGGAATAATTTACTTTGAATTTATCATGCATTCTAATGTGTATAAACTGGAAGAAATGATTCAAATTAATACTATAATATGATAGGTTGAAAATGTGTATGAAAAAGATATGAAAGATGAAATTAATGATGAAACATAAAAATCGTTTATAATTAAAGAGTGATTCTTTTTTCATGGTTTTAATGAATGAAGATAAATGTGGATTTCTATAATAAAACCTTTTTAAAAATGAAAAAATATTTAGAGTATTTGAAATTAGTTGTACACGAGGAGTTTTGGTTCCATTTTGACTAATTTTTTGTATAGGTACCCGATATGAACTCTTTAATTTCTTTTGGAATGGCCTGTATTTTTTCCTTTGAGGTGAAATTGTATCATCCATCCTTTTGGTGTCCTACTAAAACCTATTTTGTAGATATTGGTAAAATAGGAAAAAAATATTTGGATTAGAGTATATCTATTCTAACAATCCGAAGAAACAATTAATTGAAATATACAAACACCTTTATAGTCATTATTAAAGAGTATATATCTAGTTAAAAAATTAATATTCATAATGAATTTTTGCAAAGGAAACTAGTTATTTACTTAATGGTTGTTTATTTAAATGGAATAATACATACAATCTATACTCACATAATAAAAATGGAAGATAATTTCAAACCTCATGGACATCAAAAATAATGGTTGAAACCACCTATAATGTATGTTTTTAAGAAATAATTGACAAAACTTATCAATGTTGGATTAATGTTTCCCATATCTTATAGTTAGTGGGTCATACCATTGGATGTGGTACCAAAAAATAGTGAAACCATAATAATATAAAATGACAATAGAAAATTTATACCCGTTAGAATAGAAAATAGACAGAGTGTGTTTTGAGTACAATATGTTGAATGATTCTACAATAAAGGATCATTTCCCATTATAGGTTACTGATAAAATCCTTGAATGTTTGGAATGGAAGTATTACTAATTATTTCTAGATGGAAACTCTATATAAAATAAAACTATGGTAACATGATAGTATCCATATATTTGAATATACAATATTCTATATAGTATATCCATTTATTAGGGAATTTCTTTTTTAATGTTCAATGTACCATCCACATTCCAATGATGCATTATGAAAGTATTCCATGACATAATTTTTTCTCTTTTAGAAATATTAATTATTGAATTCAATGCATATATAAATTTAATTAATGAATTCTGAGAACACTTGGACATTTATTTAGAATGTTGTGAATAAAATAATTGGGTTCTAAGTAGAGAAAAAAAATTATTTCATAGTAAAACATGAGATAGTGTTTGGACATTTAATATAAAATAAATGAGATATAGTTGAACCCAACTAGAATTAATATTATTTATAAGATACACCTTCATATGTTGGTTCATGCTATAAATGCTTTCTTGATAAGTTATGATTTTTTGGTGCTTTATTAAGGATTAATATATTATTTCTCACCTGTAAACAACTAGGTGTCACATTTCAAGGGCTTAATGTTATGAATCACTTCAAAAAATTAGTAAAAACCTAGTATATTCTAATAAATTGATTTCAATTGATTAGGAAAAACCATTTGAATAAATATATGATGAATGTGTTTGAGCAACTGTTTTTACATTTGGATAAAGGGATGAATAGTTTTCTAGATCAATATATTATTCTAAATGGTTGTCAAATGATTATCAACATTACTAAAAATTTATTAAGAACATGTTTCTAATAATTTTATTTGCAATGTAAATTATTTTACATACATCCATTTCATAAAATTCATCATGTATACGTATTACTCGATCCTACAAAATTTGAGAAAAAATGAGGATTCCAGTCCAAAAAGTATATTTTAGGAACATACTAATTTATTAATTTTTTATAAAAATGATTCATACAATAAGAATAGAAAATTTCATCATTTATTATTTATCATGCCTATAAGTATAAAAAACTGATATCCATACCTAATTGATTGAGTAAACCTATCCTAGTGAGAAATTATATGTAATTGAGACTAACATAACCTTATTTAAATTTATAATCAACTATATAGGATTATATATAGTGTAACAAGATTTATAGAATTATAAAAGAGGATTTTTAAATAATTATCACCATTACAAATAGGCTATTTAATTAAATTTTATGGACTGTACTACTGGAATGATTTGAATGTTTATGTTATAAGAATAGGTTAACATTATTTTTAATCTATTCTATTCAGGTGAAGATGGAGGACATCATTGAATAAAATATATAATTTAAAAATTATTTTTATGTGCCTTGTATAGGTCCACATAGCTTCCCAATTTTTGATACATTATCATGGATTATAAAAAAATTATAATGAACTATAGGAACTAGATAAAATCGTGATACTCAATAAGACCCCATCATGGGTGTTAAAATTTTAGATATATAGGGGATGGAATTTGTAAGAACTTTTTTCAAAGAATTTTGATAACAATGAATCATAATATATTATAAATGATATTAATTTTGAATAAATTGAAAAATATATGGAATATGTAACATCCTGATACATTATAAAACCTAAATACAATGTTCAAAAGTGTACAAAATACAATACACCAAACATAAACTAATTATGAAATCTTATAATTTAAATGTGAAAAGAATAACCTAGATAGTAATTTATTGGTAATGAAAAATATTAATAAAATTATTAAATATATAAATGTCATTCTCATTGGAACGTGTTAATTAGTTACATGTAAATAATCACCCAAAATTTTAGCAATGTCTTTTGATTCTTCAAAAATGTTTCTTCTAAAAAAATGGGGTTTCTTCCATTTTATGAGTGAATAATTTAATTATTTTTTTAAAAATTTGAGAAAATTAATTTCTAAAAATTATTATCCTTTTTAAATAATATTATAATGAATTAAATTGGGTGTAATTGTGAGTTTCTTAGAAAATATTTGGTTTCCAGTGAATAGTGAGAAATACTATTTTTTTTAAAATTGTCATTTATATTCAATAAATTAAGGAGTTTAAATGTTACCTTATTATATGAGTATTGTTTAATGTTACATAGGTATTATATATTTTTATTTCATCCTCTTAAAATATTTTTTATGTATGTTATATTTTACATTATAAAAAGTTTATTCTTCGGTTTAAATACGGTATTTTTCTAAAAAATATTTTAATTTGCATATTGTTTCCACTTTTTATTATTTAAACAATTCCAAATATGTGAATGTTTTAAATTATACTTATAGACTATATGTCATAAAATATTAATTTATTTCCATGAAATTATTATTTTTTGTCATATAGTTAATGTGAAATTATATTTTTATAGAAAAATAATCATCTTGAAAACCATGTTTTTTATTGCATCTGAGGGTTTTATTTCAATTTTAATTTTTCCAATTTTTTGAAAGTAATTTGGTAAAATGGATTCGATATTTGGAATCATGTGGTATTAATTATTTAGTAGGTATATTTTTATTTTTAGTCATAAAAATATTTACCATGATAAAAAGATGATTTACCATAGTATATGTAAAATAGTGAAATAGGTTAAAGTTATACATGTAAAAGCATAAAATAGAATCAAAATAAAACATTAAAAGGGGTTTTTTAAGTGTTTAAAGACCTTAACCAACCATTAAATTATTAATTATTTACCAAATTCATTATAATTAATGGCACCCAATTATCATTGGCTGTAAATATTAAATAATCATTATTTAATAAATTAAAACCATACATCTTCATATATAAATAATAACTCACCACCCCATTTCTCATCACAATCAATGATGGTCTTAAAATCTCTTCCAACCCCCCCCCCTTCCCACTCTCCCCATGACCAATTTCTAATTTTCTCACCCATATTCCAATTCCATGTTCTTTAAGGTATCATTCAAGATTGTTATATTCATGAGTTAACATTCTCAAACCACCTCTCTTAATTTATATTATTCTTCTAGCTCCTCCTGACCTCATTCAACCATAAAAAAATAATAACTTTAGTATCATTTATATATTATAATTTCTTTTCTCTAATGGAATAACATAAAAACATTTTATTTCAAATATCCACTTATTCAATGAAACTAATCAATTTTCCATATTATGGAGGTTAAACATCTCCATGGATAATGGTTACATGTTTTCCATTATTGCCTTCAAGTGTCATTACCCATCCATATATGGGACTTTCCATGAATCCTCAATCCCACTTCCAATAGGAAAGAGGATGTAAACTAGCACCGAGTAGTCATATTAATAACTTGGGAGGCCTTAGATTATGTACTTGTATAAATTCACACATCTCCAAGACTGTAAAATTATGAAATTTAAAAATAACTGAATAACCATTCATTTATACATATAAATCACACAACCAAAGTATGAAATAATTTTAAGGAAATTAATCAGGGAAAAATACAGTCCCACCTTATAGTATGAAAACAAGCCCAACATGAAAGTAAAACTAGAACTACTATTATGTATCATTGGATCACACCTCAGTCTACCTAGTCTCACAAAGAGCCATCTAGTACTGGTCTATCAAGGACTCAATCAGATGGTCGATCTTCTTCACTAGACATGACACATGCATGAATATCCCATGTATGGGTGAGCATAAAAATACCCATTAGGTTACCACGGTAAAAAAATGGAAAATATATTTAGCTCTACATTGGTATATTTCTACAATACATATTACAATAATAGCCAAATATAATCAATAAACACAGATTGTCTAAAGGTAAGTAACAATCGTAATTCCAGCCCAATGTATCTCAACAAGGAGAAAACACTTTAGGGTCTAATAATACTAATGAAGTATTTATAGGAGGCACAGTTCATCGCGTATCACCGTTAGATGTACAAATGAACGTATAAAATGATACGATACACATATGAGGATCACCCCCAAGTCCTTGGGGTATACCAACAAATCAATATAAATTTAACCTGAAATATATAGGATTTGTGATTGTGTAGTGTTGGTCATGATGATACCAAGAAGTCCATATAGGAAATGAAGAAGAATTGAGGAGCTCACTCTGGGCCTCACAAAATGATTCCAACAACTCTATCCAAGAAGTACTGCTGAAGGGATCATTGTCCTGTCTATAGGAGTCGATTTCATACTAAACGTTAGGGAAAGGATATGAAGAACACACCCTTACAAAAAATTTCCATGATAAAGAGGATTTGGGATCCAATACATGTTTTATATAGTAAACGGTTGGTAGAAGGGGACAATGCTATTTCCCTTGACCCTAAGTCCCGCCCGTGTAAACGGACCATGTCTCATGATTATTTCCATGTAATATTACATGTTGTGTTGGATGGCAGTTTATGACACCCATGTAAAAATACATGGATTAGACCTTGTAAATTTCTAGTTTGTGTCTATATAGTATAGTAAACGACATGCTCCATCCCATTTAACCTAGCCCAAGATTGTGTACCCTCTGGGTTACATGTCGAGTCACTGGGGAGATGTCATACATCATGTGATATGGTCAAATACCGTGTAGTCCTTAACATGATCTCAAAACCCTATCCTCCACATGGGGGGGGCACATCATGTGGCTACTCATTACTTTCATTGTATAACATATTTTTATATATTCCCAGATCTAGTTTCTGTATTGTAGTCTTCTCGACCAACCATTGATCTAGTAATTGCCTCACTAGAAAATCTGTAATTATGACCAAAAGAGACTTTCCATCATCGATCAAAAAAATACATCAATTCAATCCATTCAGAAAATGGATTTATGCACCATTATTTGTTAGGTTTCAAAGAACATGAAATCAGGTATCCTAAAACATATGATTTGGTGCCACTTATATCATCTCACCATAGTCATTCCATGATGACCATAGATATACCATATCAAATAATTTCACCAACAAAAGGGAGTGTAATTATCGATTTTATATGTATAGGTCGAACCACATGACAAACAAATAACACCCCTAATAAACAACTAAATGGGGGAGAAATGCACAAAAACAAAGATAAGTAATGAACCTCAGATAATGTTCATATTGGCCTTGGTATATCACCATTTGAATAATAATTCAGAATTAATAATCACAAATAAAATTCCACCAATAGAATCCCCATAATAAAACCCATACCACAATACACATGATCCGTGACACAATCCATTGGTCGATTGATTCATGTTCACTCTAGAAATTAAGAATAAGGAAATAATCTAATCAAAAAAAAATATCCTACCTCAATTTTGATTTATCTCTAATGGATAATTAAGTCATGTCATGATTTTTGGAAGGATCCTTCAATTCCATCTCACACTGGTCGTTGGTATCTGGTTCGGTAATGATATGCCAATAGAATCCCATTCGACGCATTCCAACGGTACATTGGATATCTAATTTTTGGAATTTAAACCTATGAATTCCCCATAACTGTGTTTTTTTAAATATTCTAGGACATTGTTTCAATGAAATAAGATAAAGTAATTTAATTAATTATTCTATTCATTTCACAACTAGGAAAACATTTCTACAAATTCCCTATTCCATCCAAGGTTATATAACTCCAAGGGTAAAATAAATGTTCTAAACTCAACTGTGACATTGGATTTCTATTCCAAGGAACAATTTTGTAGTTATTCAATTTTTTATGAAAACTACATTTGCATTCTATTTAATATATTTCATATATTCCAAACATTTATTTCAGGAACACTGGGACATAGAATCATATGAAATCACAATGAATGGTCTCGTAAATAATCCATAAAATATCAAAAAACAA
The DNA here is from genome assembly GCA_963277665.1 of Viscum album. Taxonomy (NCBI): domain Eukaryota; kingdom Viridiplantae; phylum Streptophyta; class Magnoliopsida; order Santalales; family Viscaceae; genus Viscum; species Viscum album. The sequence goes on along the minus strand of OY728135.1, from coordinate 174,529,128 downwards.
TACATGGAATATTTTATTCAATAAATTCTCCCCACCTTGGGGCTTTAAGTCCCTAAAAAGAAATAATAAGGGCTACAAAAAAGAGATGTGGGAACTTGGAACATATCCAAGGCTCCCACTCACAAGTGTTCTCTTAGATATTCTTGTGTTGCCACCATACATGCACTAAGGAATTTATTTCCCATGAAGAATCCTCTCATGATGATCGTTAATCTATATTCGGTACTTAGCAAATGTATCTTTATCCTTGGTTTTCATCTCACCCTATTCAAAAACGTGCAATGGGTCATGCACATACCTCCTCAACTACAACACTTGAATGACATCATGTACATGGTCTAACTATGGAGGTATATCTATGTGGTACACCAGCTCTATAACTAAACATTGTATCTGGAATGGGCCAATGAATAATGGAGATAGATTTCCACCCGACCAAATATTTGTAATCTACGTCAAGGTCATGCCTGTAGGAACACATGGTCTCCATCCTCGAACTCTGAATACCTTTTTCATTTGTGAGTATTATAATTGTTACATCTTGGTGTAGTCCTCATACACTCCTAGATTATCTACACCTTCTATGTAGTTGTTCGCACAAACATTGGGCCCATGATTTCGGAATCAACTAGGTCTATCTTTAAAAGTAGTAACATACATGTTCTCCCATGAAAAGAATCAAATGGTGTCATTTTGAACACATAATGATAGATCTTATTGCACTCAAACTCCACCAGTGGTTGGTGACCCAGCGAACAATGTCCAAATAACATCATGACTTCCCACAACATGTCCTTGAAAACCATAAATGTCAATACTATCTGGCCATCAATTTAGGTGTGGAATGTTATGCTCAATCATAACATAGTCCCAAATTACTCCTACAATCCTCCCCCCAACTCGGAGGTGAAACAACCATCATGTTTAGAAATGATCATCAATGTAACTTCATTGACTCAGACTATATCCTTCACATAGAGGTGTCTGACAATATCTACTAAACTCAGCTACACAATAGAGAAATAGTGGTATGACTTGGTGAGTTGGTCAGTGATCAGCAAGATGAGATCATTTCCTTTATACGTACATGGTAATACGAACCTTTAGTCCATGGATATCCTATCCCACTTCCATTAGTTCACCTCATGGGGTTGATCTAAGCCAACTGGAACATGGTTCTCAACCTGCATTTTTTGAAAACTAAGGCATGGAGAGAATAACTTTGGAAATATTTTCTTCATCCATGGCCACTAAAAAGGATGTCAGATGTATTTTTACATTTTTTTCCTACCAGGATGTACCGTAAAAGGATATGAATAAAACTCTCCCATAACATCTTCCCACAACATCACTAGTACCATTAAGCATCCACTAAAATTGTTGAGCCCTCTGAAAGATTGTTGAAATCATGCCTATGATTTATGTTTTAATAATCACAAATCATCACAAATCATTGATGCTTAATCTGGTTTGATTTCTCATAAACTTAATCACAATCTGTTAATGAATCTGTTATCATGTTTTTGTTTATACATATTGATTTACAAGTTTTTTGGAAGTCTTCTGGATCAAATAGACACCGGTCGCACCGATCCAATATCAAGACAACAGACACACCGATCTATATCAAAGGACAACGGACGCACCGATCTATATCAAAGGACAACGGTCGCACCGATCCAATATCAAGACAACGGACGCACTGATCCATATCAGAAGGCAACGGAAGCACAGATCCAATATCGAGTGAACGGTCTCACCGATCCAATATTGAGTGAACGGTAGCACCGATCTGATCAATATGAGTCACCGATGCTGATCAGATGACTCACCGATACTGATCAAAATGACTCACCGATGCTGATCAAAATGACTCACCGATGCTGATCAAAATGACTCACCGATGCTGATCAAAATGACTCATCGATGCTGATTAAAATAACTCACCGATGCTGATCAAAATGACTCACCAATGTTGATCAAAATGACTCACCGATAGTGATCAAAATGACTCACCGATGCTGATCAAAATGACACACCGATGCTGATCAAAATGACTCACCAATGCTGATCATGATGAGCCACCGATCACATGACTCACCGATGCTAATCAAAATGAGTCACCGATCAAATGACACACTGATGCTGATCATCTGAGTCACCGGTCAGGACACACCGATGTCTAGCCACCAATGCTGATGCGGATGATCTACCGATCACTTGACTCTTCAATAGTCATAAACAACTGTTTGAATTTCTTTATCCTTATCTTTATTTAATCAAACCAACGGTCATATCAAGTATATTTTAATGCTCTGTCAATTAATTAATAACGGTTGTCGGATGTCAGGGAACCGTACCTCGTACCTGCGGAAAGGAAACCACTACATTCTTCCTGAGCACATTACATAAATACAAGAATACTCTGCTGCAGACAAAAAAGAAGAGAACAACAACAAGATACGAAAAAGATACACAAGCAAGGAAGAAGTAGCGAGAAAGAGTTCTGTGCATTCAAGAAGACATAAAAGAACTTCATCGACTACATTTTCACTATCTGTGAACCTGGAGCATACGAAATTCTATTTCTCAAACAAAAACTAGAAGAGGACTCAGAATCACTTCTGATCAAATCCAAAAGAGTCCAAAGCTTCACAACAATCACCAGAGCCATTTCTTAACTCTACATCTCTGCTCTGTGATTCATTATTTTACATTTCGAGCAGTGTGTGTTATCTGCTATATTTAACACACACACTGTCTCCTGTACTTTAACTGGAGGATCTGTAAATCCTCAGCAAACTCTTTGCATCTCTCTTTTCCCACTATGGATAGTGGTAGAGGTCATGTGACCTGAACAGCTGGTTTCTGTTGTGTCTGTTCCCACGAATAACAGTGGTAGAGGTCTTGGACCTGGACAGTTGTAAACTGTTGAACCCTGATCCAGGGTGTGGATCATCTTTATATATTTTTGAGAGGACTAAGTCTCAACTTGAGACTGAACCTCTTGGTTAACTCTTCTGTGTTCTTAGTTAAAGTCTATATCCATACTATATATATATATATATTTATTACATATTCTGCTGCTATTACTTTGAAATAGAAGTTATTTTCAAAGCTACTTTGATAGTTAAACTCGCAAGTGTTTATATTTATTGTAAACTAGTAAGTTAGTTTCAAAAGATAATTTAATCATAAGATTAAGCTAACTGAGAACTAATAAATATTTGAGAAACTGATTGAACCTTTATAATCTGTATAAATTCACTACAGTTTAATTTTATATTTTTAATTGGGGGTTTTTAAGAAAATGTTTTAAAACAGAAATTTTAATTGGATCTCAATTCAACCCCCTCTTGAGTATCCACTCCGACCAACGTTTGGTATCAGAGGATGTTAAAACATTTTCTAAAGTACTCTGTTTTTCAACTGTGATTTTAGTTGTATTTTAAAGATCTTAAAATTTCTGTTATTTCTAAATTTTTATCTCTTTAAATTTTTTTTAATGGATAATAGACTTGAGGGTACTGCTACTAACCAGCCACCTTTCTTTAATGGGAATAACTATGCTCAGTGGAAACTCAAAATGAAAATCCATCTAGAAAGCATGAGTTTTGATATTTGGACTGCTATAGAATCTGAATACAAAATACCGACTATTGTTAGATCTACTTGGGATGAACCTACAAAAACAGCCTACAATAATAATTTTAAAGCTATGAATGCTTTGTACTGTGCTCTTGGAGATGAGGAATTTAATATAATATCAGCTTGTAAAACTGCATATGAAATTTGGGATACCTTAGAAGTTTCTCATGAAGGAACAACTAATTTTAAGGAGATGAGATTGAATACTTATACTATTAAGTATGATAATTTTAAGATGAAGCCTGATGAACCCATTTCTGATATGTATCTCAGGTTCAATGAAATTGTCAACACAATGACTTCTCTGGGAAAGGATGTTCCAGCAAAGGAACAAATCATGAGAATTTTGAGATGTCTACCTAAAAGATGGAGAGGAACCTCTGTCTCCATTATAGAATCATGTGACATTGGAGAAATGCTAGTCAAGGAAATAATTGGCAAGTTGATGATGTATGAAGAAGAACTCAAGGTGAACAAAGAAGAAGATGATGAACCTAGAAGGAAGTCTATTGCCTTCAAGACTACAACCTCAAAGAATAAGGATAAGGAAAAGCTTCAAGCTATCAATGAATGTTCAAGCAGTTAAGACAGTGAGAATTATTCTGACAGTGATGCTGAGATGGCTCACATTTCTAGAAGGTTTAAGAAATTCTATAGGAAGAAGAAATTTTTCAGAAAGTCAAACTACAAAGGTAAGTATGACAACAAAGGACACTGGAAAAAAGATTGGAAGAAGTCTGATAAATCAGATGAAGTTGTCTGTTATGAGTGAAAAAGAAAAGGACACATAAAAGCAGACTGTCCAAAGCTAAAATACAAGAAGAAGTGTGAATACAAGGATAACAAGTACAAGAAGGCCATGAAGTCTACTTGGAGTGCTTCTGAGGACAGTTCTAGTGAATCTGATGTTTCTGAAACTGAACACAGAAACAAGGCGAACATGTGTTTTATGACAAAAACTTCTGAGGTAACATCAGGAACTCCTGCTTCTAATTCATATTATTCTGGAGATGATTCTGAATGTGATAACATGTCTAAATCTGAACTGTTTGAATATTGTGATATGTTAGAAGAAACCTGTAATGAGTTGAAAGACAAATACAAAGGTTTAAAGAAACAGTATGCTTTAACTGTTAAACATAAATCTGATCTGGATATTGAAGTAGAAACGAATGCTCAATTTCTTAGAGAGAATAATGAACTAAAATTGTCTAATGAGCAACTCAAGAAAGAATTAGAGAAATTTACTAATGGTAAAGATGATCTTACTCAAATTTTAGGTAAGAAAATTGAACCTAGATATACTACTGGTTTAGGATACCAACCGGGACAAAGGAAAATTACTAAAACTAGATTTATTCCTAAATTTGGACAAGATGTATCTAGATCTGGAATGTCATATGCTGCAACTAGTTATATTAATTTTTATGGATCTAATAAGGTTTATCTTTCAAAATCTATTGATTCTAGAAATTTTATGAGACCCATTAGACAAATATGGGTACCTAAAGTGTTATTGGCTAACCTGTCTGGACCCAAGAAAATCTGGGTACCAAAATCATTTCCTGTTTAAATCTGTTTTGTAGGAAACTTTTTTAAAGAGCTCCTGTAAAAATACCTGGTACTTGGAAAGAGAATATTCAAGACATATGTCAGGATACTTTTCATGCTTCAAAATCTTAGTCAGAATTGATGGAGGGTTTGTCACTTTTGGTGATAATTCAAAAGGAAAAATCATCGGCTTAGGCCAGATTGGTAACACTGACACAGTATTGATTTCTAAATTATTATGTGTTGATGGGCTTAAATACAATTTGTTAAGTATTTCTCAGTTATGTGATGATGGTTTTTATGTTAAATTTGAAAATGATTCTTGAAATTTTTTAATTCTAAAAATGTTTTGGTGTTTACTGCTCTGAGAAATGAAAATGTTTATGCTGTTGATTTAAATTCTTTAGCTAAGAAAAATATTACGTGTTTAAATGCTTTTCATAAAGAGTATTGGCTTTGGCACAGAATATTAGGACACTGCAATGTGCATTCACTTAGAAAACTTGCTAGAAAAAACTTAGTTAGAGACCAACCCAAACTCGAATTTCCAGCAGAAAAAGTGTGTAATCCCTGTCAAAAGGGAAAGTAACATAAAGTTTCTTTTAAATCAAAGAAAGAAGTGTCAACTTCTCAACCTCTTGATTTGGTTCATATGGATTTATTTGGACCTTCTAGAGTTTCTAGTTTAAATGGGAAGCACTATGTCTATGTTCTTGTAGATGACTTTTCTAGATAAACTTGGGTATATTTTCTAGCTCACAAAAGTGAATCTTGTTCCTACTTTATAAAATATTCCAAGTCTATAGAGAACCTTATTGGACTCCATGTTAAAACCCTGAGAAGTGATCATGGCCGTGAGTTTGAAAATCATGAGTTTGATTCTTACTGCTCACACAATGGCTATAGTCACAATTTCTCTGCCCCTAGGACACCCCAACAAAATGGTGTAGTAGAAAGAAGGAATAGAACCCTGCATGAAATCGCCAGGACTATGCTCAATGAGTATGATCTACCTATTTACTTTTCGGCTGAAGCTGTAAATACAGCTTGTTATGTCATTAATAGAGTCTTGATCAGACCAGTTCTTAAAAAGACTCCTTATGAGTTGTGGAACCATAGGAAACCTAAGGTTAACTACTTCAGAGTTTTTGGCTGCAAAGTCTTTATTCTCAATACTAAAGACAATCTTGACAAATTTGCATCCAATAGTGATGAAGGAATTTTCCTAGGTTACTATGTTACAAGTAAAGCCTATAAAGTTTTCAATAAGAGAACCAAATGTGTGGAAGAATCTGTTCACATCAAATTCGATGAAACTGATCCACATGAACCTAAAATCTCTCTTGAAGATGATCTCTCTTGTTTGAACCTTAATGAAAAAGAAAGTGGACCTATAGTTAAAACATCCAGTTCTGGAAATTCTCCAGAACCTGATTCTGTTGAACCCCAATCTTTAGATAAATCTGAAGTCTCTAGCCCTACCTTTTCAAGACCATCTAGGACTCTAAAGAACCATCCTTTAGATGCTGTTGTAAAAAATTTAAATAGAGGAACACAGACTAGAGCTTCTCTAAGAAATCAGGTTGAACATCAAGCTTTTATTTCACATTTAGAACCTAAAAATATCAATGATGCTATCAATGATGAATTTTGGGTAATGGCTGTGCAAGAAGAACTAAATCAATTTGAAAGAAACAAAGTCTGGAAATTAGTAGAAAGACCTAAGGACACCTTGACCATAGGCACAAAATGGGTGTTTAGAAACAAGATTGATGAATCTGGAAACATCATTAGAAATAAATCTAGACTAGTTGCACAAGGTTACAATTAAGAAGAAGGAATTGACTATGAGGAAACCTTTGCACCTGTAGCTAGATTAGAGGCTATTAGGATCTTAATCGCCTATGCATCACATCTGAATTTCAAGTTATATCAAATGGATGTAAAAAGTGCTTTTCTAAATGGTTTTATTGTTGAAGATGTTTTTGTAGAACAACCACCTGGTTTCTCAAATCCTCATTTTCCAAATCATGTTTTTAAACTTTCTAAAGATTTATATGGTTTAAAACAAGATCCAAGAGCTTGGTATGAAAGAATTTCAAACTTTCTTATCTCAAAAGGATTTACAAAAGGAATAGCTGATCCCACTCTGTTTATAAAAAGGATTTCAAGAGATGTTTTAATAGTTCAAATCTATGTTGATGATATTATTTTTGGATCTTCTAAACACTCTTTATGTACTGAATTTTCAAAGAGTATGCAAAATGAATTTGAAATGAGTTTAATGGGAGAACGTAAATACTTTCTTGGATTTCAAGTATTTCAAAATGAAAATGGTATTATTTTGAATCAAAGTAAATATACAAAGGATATTTTAAAACGTTTTGGATTGGATAGTAGTAAGAAAAGTGATACACCTATGAGTACTACTTGTAAATTGGATACAGATGAAGCTGGGAAGCCAGTTGATCAAACCAATTACAGAGGTATGATTGGGAGCTTACTTTATCTTACTACTAGTCAACCAGATATTATGTTTAGTCTATGTATGTGTGCTAGATTTTAGGCTAATCCTAAAGAATCACACTTACTGGCTGTTAAAAGGATTTTTAAATATCTTAAGCATATTGTAAATTTATGTTTGTTTTATCCAAAAGAACAATAATTTGACCTAAATAGTTATTCAGATGCTGAATTTTCTGGATGTAAGTTAGATAGGAAGAGCACATCTGGAACATGTCATTTACTTGGAAGATCCTTAGTATCATGGTGTAGTAAGAAACAGAACTCAGTTGCATTGTCTACTGCTGAGGCAGAATATATAGCTGCTGGTAGTTGCTGTGCACAGATTCTGTGGATGAAACACACTTTATTGGACTATGGATTTGATTTTAAACATGTTACAATTAACTGTGACAACACCAGTGCAATAAACATATCTAAGAACCCTGTGTCTCACTCTAGGACTAAGCACAATGATGTTAGACATCACTTTCTAAGAGATCATTATCAGAAAGTTGATATTTCTCTAAAATTTATCAGTTCTGAACATCAATTAGCTGATATCTTCACAAAGCCTTTATGCTCTGAAAAAATGAATTTCATTAAACAAGAGTTCTGTATGATTGATCTGTGAAACCGATCTGTGAAACCGATCTGTGAAACCGATCTGTGAAACTGATCAGTGAAACCGATCAGTGAAACCGATCAGTGAAACCTATCTGTGAAACCGATCTGTGAAACCGATCTGTGAAACCGATCTGTGAAACCGATCAGTGAAACCGATCTGTGAAACCGATCTGTGAAACCGATCAGTGAAACCGATCAGTGAAACCGATCAGTGAAACCGATTAGTGAAACCGATCTGTCAAACAGATCTGTCAAACCAATCTATTTTCTATTACTTTTTATTATTTTAATTAGTAAATTACTTTTATACTTTTTATGGGAACCCTAAATGATGAAATAAATGATACGCGGCTATTTCTCTTCCCCAAACCGTCGACCCTTGATTTCCCGCCAAGCCTTATACACTCTCTTCTCCTCTACCTCAAACCTTCGAACTCCTGAATTTCCCAAATTCTTCGAATGGCTAAGCAAAAGATACCGATCAAAGGATCAGACAGTCTTGTGCCTTCAAAGCATGCTTGAGGTGAGTCAAGTAGTGCCTCTCAGAGATCAATAAATCCGAACCTGGAGACTCGGATTGTTGCTGTAGAGAAAGAAGTCAGCTCTGCCTAGCTTTTACCAAGTAAGTCGCTGTTGTTACATGTTCTAGAATCACTAGGATGGACAGCCTGGTTTTCATATAATACTCGTATAATCTACCCAAAGCTGGTACATGAGTTTTACATGAATCTCAAAGTTACTTTAGATGGTGCAGAGTCTGCCCGAATTTCATCAGTAGTGAAAGGAAGGAAGATATCCTTTTCATCTAAGCAATGGGTTGAATGCTTAAATGTACCCCATGAGGGTCGGTATGAGGACTATGCTGGAAATATTCCTCCAACCACTGAATACTTATCCTATGAGTTGGCTTTAGAACTTTTAACTGGGAATAGAGAGTCAAGGAGAATCACATCCTCAGAGTTGGATGGTGAATGAAGACTTCTCTTCAAGTTTATTCAGCACCAACTTTGCCCTAGGAAAGGAGATTTTGCTGCTGTAAAGTTACAGGACGTTTTTCTTTTGTTTCTTCTGAAAACCCATGAGAAAATCAATCTGTGTAGATATCTTATGGTGCACATAGCTGGAATGTTGAAACCATCTAAGAAAGCCACTGCCCTATTTTACTCCAAGATGATCTCTGTCATGCTAAAGAATCTAGAATGTGTTGAAGAAGATGATGAATTAGCTGAGACTGATAGTACGTTTTGTCTTAGCAAAGAAATCTGTAAAAGGATGAAAATCAATTGGAATCCATGGAAGAAGTGCTGGGTTGCTGATGAAGACAAGCTGTATGAATCTTACAATCCCACAGATCATGGAAAGAGGCCTAAGGGTTTGAGAGACCCTGGTTTGAAAGCAGATGAGGAACCAGTTTATTCTGATGATGAGGAAGAGGATGAAATAAATAATTCTACCGAAGGTAAAAGGATGGAAGAAGCTGAGACAGAAGATGAAAGTATGTCACCTCCTGATGATAGGAGTGATCCTGACACTGTGAGCCCCAAGAAAAGAATTGATTTCGGTCCTGCCAGTCCACCTTTAACCCTACCTGAGTCAGAACCAATTCTTGGTGATGAAGAAGATTCTGACACTGATGCATCTGACAGTGAAGTTTCTGAGAAGAGTGATAATGGTGATGATGATAATGTTGATGATGATAATTGTGATAATGATAATTGTGATGATTATAATGGTGATGATGATAATGGTGATGATGATAATGGTGATGATGATGATGGTGATAATAGACCAGTGGATGGTCTTGCTGTAGCTCAAATAGAACCACCTCAGTCAGTGCAAGAAATAAATACCAGTGGAAAGGATGATTCACTAGAAATCAGTGGAACAACAAGTTATGAAAAACCGAAATATATCCCTGTGCTACTTTTTGGGATGACTACCTCGGTTTTTCTGTCTTGGGTTTAGATTATTCTGAAGAAGAAGAAGAAAAATCAGATTCTGCTGAGGTTGTGAAGAAAAGCCACCCTGCTAAGACAAGGTCTGCTCCTGTTCATCCTATAGATGTTAATCTACCCAATTCTGCTATCTCCCAGTCTGGTCTTGACAAGTTCAAAACTGATTTTCTTGCTACTGTGAGAGATACAGTTAGAGAAGAAATTTCCAATGCCCTTACTCAAGTGTCTCTACATTTTTATGAAGATTTTTGGAAGTTTTTTCAGCGAGAGTCTCGAATGCTATTCAACTAGAGCTGGCCAATACTGGTGAGTTTATTGGCAGGCACTTAGCTTCTTTGAATCAGACTCTGAAGGAACTCCAAACTGGCTTAGTTTCTTTATCCAGTTAATTTAGATCAACCATCTCTGGTATGATGGAAGTTTTGAGGAATTTAATTGAACATCTCAACAAATATGATCTGAGAAAGTTGAAAGCTGAGATAACTCAAATAGTCAGTCAATCCAGTACAGCCAAGGTAACCAAAATCACTACTTATGAGCTAGAGGCTCTAAGGGAAGTTGTGCATGATGAGTTGGCAGCTGTTAGAAAAGTTCTTGATTTAGATTCCTTGAGGAAGATGAAGGAGCACTGTGATCAAAGTCATCAGATGGCAACAGTATATTCAGCAGATGCTAAGAAAGCTCTGAAAGAGATCAAGGAGAAAGTTGATCATTATTTTTCAAAGATTTATACAAAGCATGATATGACTGCAAACTTCAAGGTCTTGGAAGAGAATCTAAAACTACCTCCAGTCACTCAGGCCTTCAAGACTCAAGTTTTCCAGTTGAAAGATTTTACCCCTACTTTGGCGCAATTCATGGAAAATAAGGATGATTTTGAGAAGGCTATGCAATATGGTGCGGAATTTATTCAAGACTTCATAAATCTTTTGAAGCCTTATCTGAATGCACAGGCCACTGCAATTGTACTTCCTACTTCTGAACCTCTCAGTGCATCTGATATTGCTCCAAATCAGCTCTCTGTTTCTCAAGCTCTATCTCAGTTAAGACCGGTTCCTCAGCCAGCTTCTCAATCAGCTACTGCTCCTCACCAACAGATCTTTGTGGCACCTTCACCTCCACCTTCAAGAGTTGTCCTACCACCTCTTCAGATTTGCTTAGTCCAGTCTGCCTCCAAGCCTTCCAACCTACCAACTATTGATCCAAAATCCAAAGGCAAAGCCCCTTTGTATCCCAAGAAATAGTTGTGTATTGTTTTTGATATGGTGACCAATGTGTTGATTGTAATCTTCTATACTTTATAATTTTTTTTTCTTTCTCTCTCTCTCTCTATGATCTATGCTATCTTCTTTTACATTTATTTGTGTGTTTTACCTCCTTTTTGATTATCCCAAAGGGGGAGATAATTATCAATATCTAAGGGGGAGATCAATATATAAGGGGGATATCAATATCTAAGGGGGAGATTAATATCTATGGGGGAGATTTAATTTCAGTGGGAGATTTATATCTCATTATGTTTTTATTATTAATATTTTTTTAAAAGATTTGTGATTATCAAAAAGGGGGAGATTGTTGAGCCCTCTGGAAGATTGTTGAAATCATGCCTATGATTGATGTTTTAATAATCACAAATCATCACAAATCATTGATGCTTAATCTGGTTTGATTTCTCATAAACTTAATCACAATCTATTAATGAATCTGTTATCATGTTTTTGTCTATACTTATTGATTTACAAGTTTTTTTGAAGTCTTCTGGATCAAATAGACACTGGTCGCACCGATCCAATATCAAGACAACGGACGCACCGATCTATATCAAAGGACAACGGATGCACCGATCTATATCAAAGGAAAACGGTCGCACTGATCCAATATCAAGACAACAGATGCACTGATCCATATCAGAAGACAACGGATGCACCGATCCAATATCGAGTGAACGGTCTCACCGATCCAATATTGAGTGAACGGTAGCACCGATCTGATCAATATGAGTCATCGATGCTGATCAGATGACTCACCGATGCTGATCAAAATGACTCACCGATGCTGATCAAAATGACTCACCAATGCTGATCAAAATGACTCACCAATGCTGATCAAAATGACTCACCGATGCTGATCAAAATAACTCACCGATGCTGATCAAAATGACTCACCGATGCTGATCAAAATGACTCACCGATGCTGATCAAAATGACTCACCGATGCTGATCAAAATGACACACCAATGCTGATCAAAATGACTCACCGATGCTGATCAAGATGAGCCACCGATCACATGACTCACTGATGCTGATCAAAATGAGTCACCAATCAAATGACACACTGATGCTGATCATCTAAGTCACCGATCAGGACACCCCGATGTCTAGCCACCAATGCTGATGCAGATGATCTACCGATCACTTGACTCTTCAATAGTCATAAACAACTGTTTGAATTTCTTTATCCTTATCATTATTCAATCTAACCAACGGTCATATCAGGTATATTTTAATGCTATGTCAATTAATTAATAAAGGTTGTCGGATGTCAGGGAACCTTACCTCGTACCTGCGGAAAGGAAACCACTCCTTTCTTCCTGAGCACGTGACATAAATAGAAGAAGACTCTGCTGAAGACAAAAAAGAATAGAACAACAACAAGATACAAAAAAGATACACATGCAAGGAAGAAGAAGTGAGAAAGAGTTATGTGCATTCAAGAAGACATAAAAGAACTTCATCGACTACATTTTCACTATCTGTGAACCTGGAGCATACGACATTATGTTTCTCAAAAAAAACTAGAAGAGGACTCAGAATCACTTCTGATCAAATCCAAAAGAGTCCAAAGCTTCACAACAATCACCAGAGCCATTTCTTAACTCTACATCTCTGCTCTGTGATTCATTATTTTACATTTCGAGTAGTGTGTTTTATCTGCTATATTTAACACACACACTGTCTCCTGTACTTTAACTGGAGGATCTGTAAATCCTCAGCAAACTCTTTGCATCTCTCTTTTCCCACTGTGGATAGTGGTAGAGGTCATGTGACCTGAATAGCTAGTTGTTGTTGTGTCTGTTCCCACGAATAACAGTGGTAGAGGTCTTGGACTTGGATAGTTGTAAACTGTTGAACCCCGATCCAGGGTGTGGATCATATTTATATATTTTTGAGAGGACTAAGTTTCGACTTGAGACTGAACCTCTTGGTTATCTCTTCTGTGTTCTTAGTTAAATTCTATATCCATACAATATATATATATATTTATTTCATATTCCGCTGCTATTACTTTGAAATATAAGTTATTTTCAAAGCTACTTTGATAGTTAAACTCGCAAGTGTTTATATTTATTGTAAACCAGTAAGTTAGTTTCAAAAGTTAATTTAATCATAAGATTAAGCTAACTGAGAACTAATCAATCTTTGAGAAACTGATTGAACTTTTATAATCTTTATAAATTCACTACAGTTTAATTTTGTATTTTTAATTGGGGGTTTTTAAGACAAAGTTTTAAAATAGAAATTTTAATTGGATCTCAATTCACCCCCCTCTTGAGTATCCACTCCGACCAACAAAAATGATAGACATCCTCCCAGTGATTAGAAATTACATCAGGAGCATTTCCAATGGATATATGAGTATTTAGGGTATCATAGTCAGTATCCCCATGTTTTTCATCCCTACTTTACTACAAGAGAAGAGGGGTGAAAACCATTGACTTCAAGGAAGCTTCTCTATATTCATACACAAAGGATAAAAGAAACGAGGCCAAGTGCCCCAACGCCTCATTCAAAATCTCTGAACAAAATATCATACTAAGAGAATATGCTATCACGTACCCCTTCCAAAAAGTGTAGATAATTTCAATTTCACAATCCTGGTGGAACTTTATACCTCATCTATTTATTATGTTAATATCCACTTGATATAATATTTAATAGAGATTGTTATGGTTTGAATAGACATTAAATTTCTCACCCATCTGGCATTGTCACCACATATTTAGTGTGAAGACTTCCATTTATAACATAAGACCATGGGTCATGTAGTCATTCTCATGTGTTCTAAACTGATGTGACTGATATGAAATCACCAACTGCCTATGAACAAACCAGACTGGTTCCTAATTAATATAAGAATTATTTCCACTAGAAACCATCCTCCAGAAATATCATGATGGGAACACACATTAAACTCTATCTCAACTACTTACAATTCTACTGGAACATATCTATAAACATGAAATGCTTCTCCTTTTGGATCTTATCCATCATGGGTGCTAATATCCTAGATAAATTAGGTATGAATATCCAATAATTTCATTCACACCCTTGTAATCTTCAAACTAGAATTATGATCATGGGTGGATTCTAGGAAAACACTTCTATGACCTTGGATGGGTTCACTGTCACACCATCTGCTAAGATAATGTTCCCCAAAAAGTGGACCTCCTAAATACAGAACTAGAACATGAGAGAATCCTATAAATCTAGTGCTCTTAGAGTACTTCTATAACCATCCTCATTTTTCTCAAATGAACCTCCTCAGATGCTGAGTACACGAGGATATCATTGATGAGTAATACCATTATTTAGTTAAAGAATGGCTGAAATATCAGTTTGATGAGTCCCATGAAAATTGTAGGGGAATTTGTCACACCAAAGGGAATCAATGACTAATTAATTTTACCATAGTGACATTAAAATGTCATCTTTGGCATATCATCATCCTATACATGCAACTGATGATAGACTAACCTAAGGTCAACCATCAATAACCATAGAGCCCCACTCAACTAATCAAAGCAGTCAACTATCCTCTTTACTGGATACATGTTATTCATGGAAAACTGATTCAAGAACTGATAGTCCACAAATAACCTCAAGATACCCTCCACCTTCTTGGTAAACAACACTTTTGTTGCCCAGGGTGAACCATTAGGTCTAACAATTCCCTTCCTCAAAAAGTCTTCAAACATCACCCTCAGCTCACAATGCACTATAGGATCCATCTAACATCCTTGAATAGATATCAATTTCATCCTAAGGTGTAGAGAAATATAGAATCTATATCATGTTAGAGAGGTTAACCTAGAACATCCTCAATGAAGACATCCCCATACTCGGCCACCATTGCAAGAAACTGAGAACTCATAACATCCACTTTACCAATGGTAAATATACCAGATGAATGAGTACTTACTATCACCATCAGGTGCATGAGTCCATCCCACATTTCTTGGGTTTCCTTTTCACCATTAATAGAGAACCTAGTTATATAACTGTGTACACACTACATCCTTCTCTGGAAAGAGTCAATTAAAAAATGAAATATAGTTAACCCATACATGCCAAGTATGATTTCCTATGTCCTTAATAATTATAGAAAGATATTATAATATAAAATATATCTTTCAAGAGTCAGGTAACTCTATCAGCACATGTGTGTGACAACTAAATCTTCTTTAGTAGGAGTTTCGAAGCACAAGAGTCGAGAAAAGGGCTCAACCAGAGTCTCAAAGTCTCATAAAAGGCTTTTTGGAATGAATATAAGGACTAAAAATTATTTCTATCAGTATTATAAATATGATAGAAAATACATATCTCATACCTAAAATCATTCATGGAGCCTCTAGGTCATAATATTCGACCACCAGCTGCTGTCACCACCCTTTTCCTCTAGCTCCTAGAACATAGCGTGGACCACCTGGGGTGGTAGTGGTAACACGTCAATGATTCTACCACCTAATACTAATCTACCTTCTCCTTAGACACATATTACACTTTGAAAACCTAAATACTTATATCACTACCTATACTTATTCATCCCATATATACACTCTCTTTCATCTATACGGTAGGTCAAACAATCTCATGAAGATGTCCCCTACTGCACATGAGTAGAACCACCTCAATCTGGGATGACTGGACCCACCCTATGAGCCCTAAACTATATATCTTCTATCCTTGAACCTTCTCCTAAAATGTATCATACATCTAGGTACCTAAGAAAGAAGTCTTGTCCCTACTTCTGAGGTCTCTTCTCTAGTTTTCCCGCTACCAACAACCAATGGATGTATCTGCTCATCCAAGAAACATTCCACCACCAAATCTTTCTATAGAGCCCCAATATACATAGGAATAAATAGAAAGATAACACTAGAAATTTATATATCTATGATGGAATCTCTCAAAGGTCCATTCTTAGAAGAGATCATCACAAACCATATTCATTGAGTACATTGAGATGTTGGTAAACCTCAATGAATACCCGGATACTATTATTCTACTATGATAGGGCTACAAAAGAACCTGGATACGTACATCCCTCTGCGTAAATAGAGGGAAATCCTATCTAAAAGTGTGCTAAATGTTTAAAAAGGGTATAGTCTCCTTATCATAAGACTTGGTCACTAATCACCATCATCATCCTGATGATCCATGATGATGGATCATTGCTAGGACCACCATCTGATATACTGGTGTCTTGAATAGATGCTAAACATAGGTCAATAACTCAAGCCAATCCTCACCTACATATGGGTCAGGCTTTCCTTATAATATCTGGGGTATATATCACTAAAACCCATCATGTGTTCCAATCCTGTTCACCTCATCTGCTGGTACTTTGAGTACCATATATATCTTGGCAGGTTGTGGTATAGCTCCTGAACCTCCTTGAGGAAATATCTATGGAACTGGTCCCTATTTTAACACATCCTCACTGATTGGATCCTCCACATGATTTTGATATTGAATATTAATTGACATAAATCATGGAGTCATCTTGAATTTAATCAACATGTACCATAATTAATGATTATATCTGAAGAGATTACTCATTAAGGACATAGAATCCACATCTCATTCATATATGATGCATATACCATTAAATTCCATACAAATAATGTTCTCTCAAACCAATTTAAATGGTTGGTGATCATATTTCTGATGTATTGATATGAAATTCATCACACCAATACTATAGTCCTTGGCCACAAATCCAAACTCGGAACATTTAACAGTATTTCCTAATCCAATCAGACAGAATTAGTTCCTATGGTAAAACTAAACCACTCTAATACCTATAATTATTAAGTTATCACAAAATGGCTCATTCTACTACTCCACAATTCCATCTCAAAAGGACAGGGGCTGGAGACTAGTGCTATATAGGAATTTCATTAACATGGCAGGCCTTGGCGTAAGTACCATTACACATGAACACATCTTTAAGCATATACATTGCTAAAATGTAAAAACCACTAAATAACCAAGCATGTATACATCTAAATACCACATACAGAGTACAAAATGAATTAAAGGAATGAAAATATGTCCAAATATAGGTCATCCATAAGGATTCTAAAAAATAGTCCAAACTAAATGTTTAACTCAGACTCTTGTCAAATACCGAAGGAACACACATCGGTATGTACGGTCCCACTAAGAAATAATATTTGGCCCTAGACCATCAAGGAATTTTTCAAATGGTCAATCTTCTGCAAAAGAAATGAAACATGAAGAAAAATCACTTGAATTGGTGAGTATAACAATAACTAATAGGATTCCCTAAACCAACAATGAAAATATAAAAATAAAATACGATTAGATCTATACATGTATATGTCTACAACACATATAAAAATAATATCCAAATATACTAAAAAAGACACACAATATTAAAGTAATTCACAAGCATAATGTCGGCCTAAGATTCCATCTTGATGGTTCTAGAAATCCCTCATCTGGGAGAACAAGAACCTATGTATGATAATACTACTGAAACCTATCTGAGAAGCAGTCTTCTTCGAGTCTCACCACAATAATTACACACAGAAGGACTGAATAGATATGATACACATATGAGGATCCTAACAATAGCCTTGGGGTATGCCAACAACTCAATAATGATTAAATCCCTATGTATAGGATCAGCACCTGCATATTATTGGTTATGTAGTTACCAATAATTCCACCAAGGGAACATATATGAATAGAGGATATCACTTCTGGCCAAATGGAAGGATTCCATGAAATCTATCAAAGAAGTCATGATGGTGGTATCTTTGTCCAATCTGTAGGAGGTGATTCCATTCAAACCATTAGGGAAAGGATACAGTGAATTCACCCAAACAAATCTTTTCCAAGATATAGATGATTGTGGATCCATACCATGTTTTAGAATGTAAAAACCATGTGGAAGGGGTCACACACTGTATCCCTTGACCCAGAATCCTTCCTGAGAAAATAGACTATGTCTTATTCCTGTGTCCGTGTAACATTACAAAACATATTTTCCTCTAATGTATAGTTCTTTGTTTTTGGTATATTCCTTATCCCCTCTTCTTATCTTGAAAATTTTCATGTAGAAGAGTACACAACGTTCTCCTACCCATGTGCCCAACCAGTGTTCTTATGCCCTATAAGGTACACACCGAGGTATTGAGGATAGGTGACATGCTATGTGACAGGGTCACACACCATGTGATCCTTAAAAGTATCCTAAAACTCTAGTCGTTGTATAGTGTATCCAACATGGCATTTGGATCCACATTACATGTTGTATATCACAAATATTTCTAGATTCCCGGATCTGTATTCCACATTGTAATTGGTTTGACTGACTTCCTATCTGGAAACCGCCTCACTAAATAATTGTGTATCACGTAACAACGATTCTTTCCGTCTTTGATCTACAACTTCTGTCACATTGATTCACATGAAAAATTGATTTATATGTCAATATAAATTTAATTCATGTTGACAGTTTGTTTCATCACATTGGTGAAGAGGTGATAAATTGAAATAACAAAGGGATATTATAAGAAGAGAAATGAAGAAGGGTAAGGATTAAAAAGTCACCATCTACCATGACACCCCTTTGAAGAACCCCAGAGTGGAACACCTAGAAAAAATATTTCTTTCACCTTATGTCCTATATTTGACTATAAATAGAATCCTGGGGTATTCATTTACATGAATGGAAATTCCTGAAGGACTCACGATGCTCTAATCACACTAGTCACTAACCCAGTCACTTCAAACTCTTCTAGGTAATTTTCAAAAACATAATGAGTAATGTAATTAATGTGGGATAGTAAACACTAAGTACTTATAGGGTTTAAAACAAATAAAACCCACAAAATGAAATATCTCCCATGTACTTGATGAAAAATAGCATCAGGTCCCCTTCCCTAACTGGGATCTTCACAAGACACCTCTAAAAACGCATGTGGAGACTCATGAAGGATTGAGAAAAGAATCACTAAATTGTTATTTTCAATGTGGTGCATTGACCAAGGTATAATCACCTCTCATGGGTCCACCTGATTGAAGTAACACCTATACGATCCTTCCTTGGCTTGGTCGAGCCCACATTCATGACCCTTCCTTGGCTAAACCAAGCCTCTATCCTACAAAATCCTATTTTCATCTACTCCTCCATGTAATCCATGGAAAATATACACTTCCAATTACACATTTCTCTGAGAGGAACCATGTATAAAACTCCACCGAATCCTTTATTCTTTGAAAAACCATGGAAATAGGCACACTATAATGTATACCCTGTGGGTTTTCATTCCCATAGTTTTAGGTTTCCCACACATGTCCCACATGATGGTTCAAGTTCTTTTGGTTCACATGAGTTTGAATTCTCATAGTTATGAGGATCCCGATCTGAGGAATGGTTCAATAGACATATCACTTTTATACATAATGGTGAGGACTATTTACTCACCTTATCTCTTGTGAGACCCATAAACTCTGTTTACATGTAGTGAGGGTAAGTGTATCAATTTTATTTCATTTTTACATGGAATTAGATCCTCATCCCCAGGTGTGGAACCAATTTTAGGGCACCCTCCTTGAGTACTCCTATAGCCTTTCTTTCAAGTCCTCTCCTCCCCATTATAAGGTGAATTGAAGAGAAGTAAGTGTCATCTCCCCAACCTCTTCCACCGACATAAGAAGAATAATTTGGTTTTCCAAATATATGGAATCCTATTGTTTTTCATATTCATGAATGACTCATCATGACTCAGGTAGAGACTAGAGGATATCCATGATCACAACATTCACTCGATCGAATGCATGTTTTGGTAGAGAATCTTCTTTCAGATATTCCAGTTCCCTTCCTTAGAGTACCTATATAGGTGTAGGTTCTCAAGTCCAGGTATCCAATCATAGGGAAAACCAAATTTCATGATTCCATGAGCCAATAACTTCTACTTGTTTCTCACATCGATCATTACTCATGTTAGAGGTTTTTGGGGAAACTAGAATCCATAATATCCCCAACCTAAGGAATACTTTGAGATTATTCCCAAAACTAATTGAATTAAGGGACATACAATTCCAATTTTTATTAAATTAACTAGGCTTCCCAAAATGAGTTCCAGATTAATGGGAATCATCCTTAGAAGTAAGCCCCAACCAGACTAATCCATGGGCTTTATTTTCATGTGTGTGCACTATCAAGCCTCTAAATCACCATGAGTGGAAGTATCCATCACGATATCTATCACAGGGAATCCTTTTCGGAAATAATCCCCAACATAATCCCATGAAATTTCCATACTCCCCTATCAGAAAATATGGAGGGCCTCCAAAGGCATGGGTCCTCAAACCAAAACTACATGGGATTTGATTCCCATCAATATGGTACATGTAGGAAGCCTCCATGAGGCTGAAATATAACAAACCAAATAAACCATATTCTATCTAGGACACATTATCAGTAGGTTATTATTGAAACTAGGAATTCATATCCATTATAGGTACCATGGTCCACTTCGTAAGAAGTCATACACCAGACCTTAACTAGGAATCTTATGCTAATAAGTCCTCACCGCATGAAGTAAAATTACATGATTTGGTTCTTATCACATGACATTGTAATTTATGATATGACCCCTTTAGTGGAACCATATTACATGGGTTTTAATTCCTGTATCAAGGTTACATATGAATCCCGTCTCATGATCTTGATCCTCCCATCAAAGAAACCATTATCTCCCTGAATGATGATACACTCTAGAGTTCCCCAATTGTGTGGATATGAAACTATAATCATAGTAATAATGAATATTGAGTATCTAATCAATATATGAGGATACCATTAACTGAGAAAAAAGATACACATAGATGATTCTAATTCTAATACCTGCAAATTTTTTATTTGTTAATTCAGGAGTGAACCATGTCATATTTGGTAATTGATAAAGGATTCCTAAACATATCTTATATCTATAAGAGAGTCTACGAGTTAGTAATATCCCCACCAAGGGTGTGATGAGCCTAACCAATAATTATCTAGACCAATGTGAGTTCGTAGGCATTGTTGGAAAAAAATCTCTAATGAGTGCCTAACATTTGGAAGAAGGTCTCAATGGATATAGAACCATTGTGTGTTTCAGGTTCACAAATTAACCCACTAGAAACAATTAAAAAATAGTGAACATGAATTTATTGATTGAAAAAAACTCAAAACCATATAATACACTATCAAAGACACACATTATTATGGGGAAACATGTTAAACATGACATGAATCCTTAACCAAACTAACAGTATCACCAACCTATCAGACAACATTTACTTCTAAGTTAAAAGAGGGATAGCCTAGAAAATCAATCTTGCATCTAATCGTTTAATGAGGTGTTAATTTGATAGGGTGATAGTTTTTGTTTTTTGATCTATATTATTGAACATCATCTTAGGGCTCCCTTAAATCCAATAGAATCCATCCATCTTTTAGAAATTTATGCCTCACCTACTGTTCAGGATGGGTCTTCATCCAACCCATTGAAATATTCACAAACCCAGTGTATTTGACGTTGGTTCTCAAACGTTTTGGTTTAGGAGTACCACTATAAATGTAAAATACTTACCCTTGAGGTTACATGAAAGGTCCTCCAGATCACCAAGTGTCACTGATCATCCAACTAGCAGCGTCTAGTGATTTAGAAACAGATGACACCAACTACTGTCTTCATCCATTTATAGTGTTTATCCCCAGAATGCTAAAACCAATATCACCCCTATCAAAGGGAGGTGGATTAAGAAAACACATACAGAATCTTCCATAATAAACAGGGGTACTTCCAAATTGATCATGCCAAAAATAGATGATTCCAATCACCACACAATAGTGAACCATAAACATGATGATAGTGTCATCATAGACCATCTAGACCTGGTCATTCTAACCCAGGCACAAAAGAAGGCCCACTAGGGACAACATCCAATCATTATAGATAAAGGAAACGCATCCACGCCATTTAAATAATCCCACAAAACCAATATAGATATCAACTATGAGTAGTAATATACACCTTTTTTCCTTAATTTAGCTAGCTAGAAAATTATCCAATTGGCATTCACGGAATCCAACTATTCAAATACTTTGGTGAACTGTGAAAATGAACAAACATCTTCCTGAATTAATCAAACATGAAATCAAACTCATATAATAGAACTCAAGTAATCTCACAAAAGAAATATGGATGTAATCTATGATCTGACACAAACACCCACATGCATTCATCAATCAACCCACCAGTTTCATCTGGTAGACCCCAATAAGTTAGTGGGAATGTCCCGAACATGAAAAGGGGTGAAGAACCAATATTCTACCCACATATACTAGTACTTTCAGTGTCCACCAACTGGAAAGGGATAGCATTAGTTGGCACAAAAACCTAAAATAAATATGTATAGGAATATATCCTGATTCCAGTAACTAAAATCACCAATAACATCATAAAAATGATAAATAGAAAGATAGAAATCCCTTCCCACATCATAAAGACCTGTAAGGACCTCATACTGGTGGATATAGTAGTGAAAAAGAGATGGATACATAACATTATTCCTATAATTGGGGTGACTGATCCACATGTCGCATTGTAGAAAACATAAACCTATGCTCCCATCCAGTAGGGTTATGTGGAAAACTCCACAATAATATATGGAAAACTAGATCAATAACATACCCCCACTCCAATCAGAGGTAATCTATCTACCTTAATGGCCACTACAGGGACAGAACAAACACTTGAATTTGTAGACAACATTTCCCATATAGTGTCCATAGTCACTCAAAATAAGTAATCTAAATTTAATTCTCACCACCAATAACTATAAAATCAAGAGTTGATCCATGATCCTAGTCTACATAATGCAGAAGATCATAAATCCCTCATACACTTGTCTATTAAATATAATGATCATACTCACCCATGACCAAATTGTAAAATCTAAAATATTTACTCTAAAGGTCCCCCTTAGACACTTCACCCTGATGTCTTTCTTCATAATTCTAATCTAATCGATCTTGAGAGCCCATCTCCTAATGAGAGTC
This sequence comes from Viscum album, assembly GCA_963277665.1. Lineage (NCBI taxonomy): Eukaryota > Viridiplantae > Streptophyta > Magnoliopsida > Santalales > Viscaceae > Viscum > Viscum album. The sequence continues at coordinate 174,505,483 of OY728135.1, read as the reverse complement.
ACTACAACCCTCAACATTACGAAAATATCAGGGAGTAAGATGGTTTTCCCCTTACTATAATTCATCATAGTATTCTTCCCCATGATAGAACTCACTATGAAAGTTATCTTAGAAGTAGTATTTCACATCATAAGGAGGATACACCTCTTTGAATCATAGTGATGATAAAACCCACCTATTGCAAGGCACTTGGGGTACCAAGGCAAGTTATGTCTAATGATTTCTCACTGAAAACTAAAATTACCTATCTTCTAGAAGACATACCAATGAAATGGACATTATATAAACCTTCCTTGGGTCTCCTACATTCCAACATAATAAAGGATGTCCCAATAAATCACGCTACTTATGATAAAGTGATCATAAATCATGAATTCTAGTCGGACCAGGTAGAGGAACCCCTTGTGAAAGATGAAGAAGACACATAGAAGATTGTGATGATTAATCACATATGCCCATTCCGATGTTTATTTTAGAGGATGGTGTTCAAATGTAGTGCTACATTTCCCTATGATCCCCAACCAAAAAATACCACCAAATGTGGTATCGTGAAATTTCATAGAATCATGCTAGCATCAAAAAATGAACCCTTTCCACAAAAAAGTTATACTTAACAAAAATAGGTACCCAAAAAATTTCATTATTTTTAGGATAAAAGAGAGAATACTTTTTAAATACTTTTGTATCAACCATCTGAGAATTTTGATGAAGGTTACTATTTATAAGAATTCTAATGTCATATAGTTCAAATGATATAAATAGTGGAATGATCTTTTGAAATGGGTGATACGAGTGCATAAAAAATTATCCAGATGAAAAATTTCTAGAAAAAATCTCCATAAAATCAAAAGAGAAACTAAAATAGTAACATCCGTAGTAGTTCAGAAGATCCCCCGGCTTACCGCGTTGGAAATTTTTTTATGCAAAACTTCACGGTCAAAAAAATATGCATTAATAGTTGTGAAAGTGGTATTTTAATAGGCCATTATTCTTGGGATGAGGGATTTTCACCTCAACAACACCCTCCCCAATGATGATCCATCTTTTCAAGATTATGGGAATTGCGATAGAGTCGATCCTCCTAGTTCCCTTGAACTTGTTCCTTAACTAGGAACACGCAGAACTGAACTATCTGGAGATTCCCCTCGAATTACCAACCACCAAATGAATTCAAGAGAATCAGAAAAGGATAGGCCTAGGCCTCATAGAGGGAATAGAATAAGACCTTCTCATGAATAAATTGTTATAATTCCGATCATTTATTACACATCAATGAATTTTATTGATGTTGTACACACTGATTGTACAGAACATGAGGCCAATTCATTAGAGGAGTCAAAGGAGGGTGTTCTGGTTGATAATGTTGTCTATACACAAACAATTTAATGTGGATTGTGTACTAAAAAATATAGTCATTCCATGAATTCCTGAATTCCCTAAAACAATCCATCATTTCCTCCATGAATGGAATCCAACAATGAAAAGGGGAATCCTCATATTTTTAATCACCTCCCTTTAGGGGATGCTAAGCCCCTTTTTTGTGAGGAAATATTTTCCCAAAAAAAGAATTTATGAAGGAATTGAGGATTCTAAATGAAGATATACTATAAGGAATCTATCTTGTAAGATATGTTCTACAAGAAGATCCTCAACTCACACTCCCTACTAGCACACCTATGTAAAGTGGGTTATTTATAGCAGTGGGAATAGATATGGATCATCCACTCAATATGGGATACCAATCACCAATATACATGGATCCCACAGTAGAATATATACAATTCCCTCTTTTGGGTGCACAAATAAAATAGTTTCATGTACTTCAATTCATGCCTGCCCCTATAACCTAACCATAAAAGGTACCAATATTGAACCACATATTTCCCTACCAACCATCACACCTTATTAAACTTTGACTCATCCATGCATTCACAAAGGTCTCATTAATTATCCTGATTCACTTATGGTTTTTTTGGAACCCATGGAGGAATGATGCATGCCAATATAATAAGAGAATAATCCAAACCCTAAATAGGTAGATCCAGCTCCTCCCCATAGAACTTTTGAGATCCTAATAGAGACAATACATTCCTATTATTTATATGTTTTTAAATTATTTAAATCCTTCTAATTTATCTATTTGAATTTATTTACAACAATTTTAAATTTATGGGCCATTTTGGGATAAAATGTGAGAGGTGATTAACTGTATAAATTTGATAGATTTTAATATCAAGTGTATTTTCTGCATAATTTTTAAAACTTAAATCAAATTTGAGTGATTTGGTATTTTTAGGATTCAATTATTTATTTATTCAACTTTTTCTTCTGAAGTGAGAGCTAATTAGAACAATGTGAGGTCCGAAAAGAACAATCAAATTTGGACATTTTTTCTTGTGGACATCATGTACCACACCTCCTTAATGGATGCATTAATCGGCCTAAACAACTCCAATTTAGGTGATTCAAAATTTATGTGAAGGAAGAAACATATACGTGCTTTATCAAGGAATTTTATGAATCTTTTAACTCATCAAGATGCCTATTCAGCATTATACATATAATGAAGAATTATATAATTCTTAGCTAAAAAACAAAATATTCAATAATAATACCATATCATCATATAGACAAGTACCATAAAGGTGAAATTTTGAGTAAATATGGATAATACATTTTTAACATGTTCCATGAAGAATCCTATCTGAAATTCAGTTATTTTATTAGGATAATAGGAAGACTCTTTTGAAGGAAAATACTGTTAATGAATTTTAAATAGTTGAATACCATTATGTCCTGATAAAAATTAAATACTCTATTATGACACCACAAGACCACTTACATGACAATAAATAATAGGATTTAGGGTGGATTAAGTGGATATGAATTAGTGAGGGACGGTGTGGATGTCAACAACTACTTTAGGATTTTGTTTTATTATTTTCAATTTATTTTCTTTCTTTTCTGATTTAACCCATTAAACTTTTTTATTAAAGTGTTTCAAATTTATTCTTCCATCCAAATTTATCTTCCAAACATAATATAATTATCTCTCTTCTATATTTTTTCATGATCTATTTTCATGTTCTAATGGAAAGTGATAAACCAAATCCTTTTCCTTAAGGGAGGTTTCATGAAATTCCTTTTTATTGAGCACCCATTCTATATGTATTTAATATCTATTTGGTGGATATGAGAGTATTTCATGGGTGTGGTAGTCATCCATAGTGGAATTATTTACAATTCCATTTATTTTATTTAATTAATTTTTTCCCTACCTTTATGGGGTAATCCATTCTAACGGTGGAGTAGGGGTTTCCTTAAAAGATTAAATTACCAATGGTGGAGCTAAGTCTTAGAGAAATATCATTCTCGGTTGAGGTGTTATCATATTTTTCTATTTATGGTGGTGTGGTTTGGTGTCCTGGAGGCATACTAAAATAAAATGCTCAATAAATTGAAGGAATGTAATTTATCAATGAGGATTCAAAAAATGAAAGATCAAATTGAATTAATATAAAATATAATGAATAAACATGCATTATCATACCCTTACCAAGGCATTTCTTTCTAATAATCAATCTTTCTGAAATTTTATTTAAATTTTATGTTTTCATTAAGAGTGGCTTCTCCCTCTCCTCTCATCCATTCTACGGGTTCTTAGATGCATTCGGGAGGGGGAAGGTCTATGTCGCTCCCTAGCTTGTCTCACCCTTTCTCTATTCCTTCATTATTACCTCATTTATTTTCACCTTGTCATCACCCACCCTAATTTATATCTGGTGTTATATTTATTAAAATTGGCTTCATAGTATGGATCAGTGGTCCTAGGTTTCATGTTGCTTTTCAGTTGTTTCCTTTCCCCATCAATCTCTACTTTGCCTTCTAATTCATTTTTTTCTCCCCTATGGATCTGTATCAATGGTGTCGGGAGACTTTGGGAGGTGATAATTGTTTTATTATTGGTGCTTTAATAGGCATAAATTTTTTCGATTCTGATTCACGCAGTGGTTATTCTTTAGGAGGCTTTCTATTTCAGATGTTTGTTGCAGGGTATGTGATTCATGGACCTCTGATGAATCTCTTTCTCCTCAACATTTCCTAAGAAACTTTGTGTAATAACTAATTCCTAGTCATTTTGGTTTAATTATCTCCAAGTGGGTTTTGGGAGTTTATTTTGAGTGGACATTAATTATTAAGAGATGGGTTATGTGTGATTTTTTCTTGGTAATTTTTACATGTGATGGTTTTTGTTTCCCCATTGCTGCATGTTTCTCTCGGGTGAGCCTTGTTGAAGTTGACGTCATTGTTGTTCGTGTTTTTTATCTTCTTTTTCATTATTGAAATGATGTTTTATGGGGTATTTTAAATGGTATTGTAATGGCTGAAGGGATTTGTTTTCATTCAGAATATTCACTCTGGTGATGATTTGGTGTTTCATGATTCGTCAGTAGTGGATCCAGTTTCAGTCATTGGTGTTATTGATGGTGAAAAGTGTTAATGATGATTATTCCATGTTGATGAAGACATATTAGTAGAAGGAACCAGTGATCAAGTGTTTCTATCTTACAGGATGTGGATAGTGGATCTATCATGGCTCTTGGGGTTGATGATGACAAGATCATGATCTTCAATTTATTTGAATTTTAAATATTGAATGGAGGATTTTTTCCCGAGGCAGTATCATGTTAGGATTGAGGTAACTTCAATGTAGTGATAGTTCTTGGTTTTAAATTCTCTTTGTAATTATGAATCCTGATGGGTGTTTTGTGACATAGTCACAAATGTTTTTGATTTTTTATTTTGTATTGGATTTTGTTATTGTGTATAAGTAGATTATAAAGAAAAACTTTTGGAGAAAAATTATGTAAAGTGTTAACTTGATGAATTTATCACTGAATTATTTTAATTATATGTTTTCTATAAAAAACAAAAAACAATATTTTAATAAATAATAAAAAATAATATATAATTATATTAAGTGAATTAATAATTAGTGGTTGAACTATATACAATTATCTTTAAGTGAGAAAAACCTAGTCAGAATCTATTATGCATTATGAATATAAATTTTCTTTTTTCCCCACCCCATGATATATGTGTATCAAAACTGGCATTGTCTGAGGGAAGATATATAGTTATTTCGAAAGCATTTTTTAATTTCACGTTTTTTTTAAATATTTGTCATTATTTTCTTTATTAATTTTTTTAAAACAAAAATATCAATAATTTATTCAAATTAATATTATTTTTCATTGGAATATTCCTTATAGATGAGTCAACAACAAGAAAAAGTGGGAAAAATAATAATAGATCCCATATGCACGAACATAGAAAAAAATAGATCAACTAACAATAAATTTTAAAGGGAATAATAATATTTCTGTGTATTCATGGAGTGACCCAACCCTGATATGGAGAAACAAACTGAGGTATTGGTGGAATATATTTCACCTCTCATTATTAAAATTTTTGAAATTAAAGAGGTAAATGATGAGGTACCTGAGAATCATTCGTCTTTGCTCAACCATTTCTTAGAGAAATATATGAAAATGAATATCTAGATAAGCTATATATGGGAGATGAACATTAAATTGATGAATTATGGAATTAATTTGTGGAACAAATTGATCTCCCTAAACCATTAAAATAACAAGATCCACCCCCATATCATATCTCCCTATAAATGGAAGAATAATGTACCCAATTGGTGGAATTTGAAAAATTGATGGGGGAGCACAACTACGTACCACAATCCACTGATAATCATATCCAATAGGCACTTTACATTGAAGAAGATATTCTTTCTAACCCAAATCCGGGGGATGATATATTCATGAACTCAATTTATTTTTATTTTATTTAAACTACATTGAGTATTAGTCCCAATTATTTTGGGTTTCTAGGAATAAATCACTATTATTATGCCCTAGAGGATGAAGAGGGAATGAAATTTCAATTTTGGAGGAATTCATAGAGCTCCTAGAAGATGTTGAAAATTTACCAGAGGTGGTACATGTCACAACCGGGTCCTGGTTGTCAGCACAACCACCCCGCCTTTAACTTGGTTGTCAGGTCCTGGCCCACCAGGTACCACCAGTTGCCCCTCAGACACGTGGGGCCCACCCCAGGGTCCACCCCATGCCTGAACGGGTCATATGACTAATGAAAGTCCCCACAGGCCAACACATGTCCTTTCTAGTGTGTTTTGTCCTCACTCACACACACCCTGGGAAACTTCCCAGAAGGTCACTCATCCTGATCACTACTCCAGGCCAAGGACGCTTAACTGTGGAGTTCTAATCAAACAGGCTCCCGAAAAGGAAGGTGCACCTTGTTGACATGAGTCATATCATTTATTCATTTAACACTTTATCATTTGGGGATGTTACAATCACTCCCCCTTTAGAGAACAACGCCCTCGTTGTGGGCCATACATCTCAACCCAGGCAGTGCACCGTGCACTTAAGGCTGGGTTCCTCCTCGGATACCAAATGTGTCAACCAGGCCCTGCCCACCAGTTGCCCCGCAGACACGTGAGGCCCACCCCAGGGTCCGCCCATGTGCCCGAACAGGTCATCTGACTAATGATAGTTCCCACAGGCTAACACATGTCCTTTTCAGTGTGTTTATTTGGGTTTTTATCTAAGGGGTTGGGCCTGCCCGAAAGCCCAATTCCTGTTTTAAAAATAAATTTTGATTATGTCATAAATTATTCAATGTTTGGTCTTTTTCGGTGATTCCAAGTGGAGCCCAAGCCCACTGAACCCAGCCGTGCTACCATTATCTCTCCCCGCTCTTTTGAGCTCTGGTTTATCGCAATTTGGTGCCGAAATTTAAAGGATTCCTCAAATCACCCAGATTTAAAGAGGTAAGTTCATTCCTTCATAACTCCCTCACTTTTTACTCTTTTCCCCCCATTCAAATTCCTAAATGATATTCTTATCCTTTTTCGAACCACCCTTGAAGGTTTTAGTATTTTTAAAATCAGATACTGGTATTTTTGGGGGCGATTTCTAAAATATATTTTAAGTAAGTTGTTATCCTCCTTTCTTCTTTCAATTTGTTTAGGGTTACATCCAATGTACTTAGGGTTTCTTCCATTATCCTTGAGGTTCCTAATGTCCAAGGATTATGGTTTAAAAATTAGGGTTTTATGTTGTGTTTCATGGTCTGAAATTCTGGTTTTATGTCTGTTTTACATTCCATGAGGTGCGGCGGTGGTGCGTTTGAGTTTTCGCACAAAGGGTTGAAGGGTTTCCTTGATTTTGGTAGGTGATTCCATTTTGTGTGCAGTTTTTGTGAATTATCTTGTTGTTTTCATGGTACCTTAATGTTTATTTCCCTTTAATGTTTCTGTAAAAAAAAAAATTAATTGCATTTATAATGAAAATGAATTTTAAGTTCCAATTTTAGGTGAAATTGGGGGGTTTTCATTCAAATCTTTCATTGGTTCATTTTGGGCTGACCTATAATTACTTAGTTGGTTTTATTGAACTGTATTATGAATTAAAATCATGTTTTTAATGGTTATTATTTTTGTTGTTTCTGCGAAAGTTTGCTTAAATGGTGTTTGGGGAGTAAATGGGCTTTAAGTGTCATGTTTGTGTGAAAATGGTGGTTTTTAAAAGATATAACTTCTTGGTTAACATTGGGCTGCCCCATAAATGAATTGTTGGTTTCATTAAAGGGTATTGAACTGAAATTTTGTTTTAATTACTTAAAAGTGTTCACATAGTGTGAAAAGTTGAGATCTTAAAGAGCTTTGTGTGCAAAACAATGTGATGTTTTGAGAGGTTGTTTTATTGAAAATAAAATTATTTTATTGTGTGTTTTAAATGGTATAAAATGTGTGTAGCTACTGTACTATTTGTTTGTGATTATAAGTGAAATTTTATATGCAAAAGGATGTGTGTTGTTTTCTGAAATTGTTTTAGTACAAAAGGGGAAGCCCGGGTACCTAGGTGGGGCGGATTTGTAAAAGTACGGCTAGTGGATCGGATGGGTTTTGTCCCTTTTCCACTTAGCATTTGGATAACGACAACTCTAACTAAAATATTTGGATGATTATTGGGTACCACTAGGTTATGGGTATGTTCCCTACTAGTGGCTCGTGCACGAGAACGGATTTTTCTATGGTAACTCTACACTGAGGTACGAGGTACATAGGGCCCGAGACAACCTAGTGCTTAGGGGTGTTCCCGATTTTGATGCTCATTGGATTTGTGGTATTTACCCTTGTTTTGGGGTGTTTTGGAAGTAATTTACAGTAGGTCAAATGTCTATTTAATGTGTTAACATACTGGAATTCTTGGATTGAAAACTGTTTTCATTTGAAAGTTGCATTTCTTTGAATTTTAACACTGTTTCACCTTGTGTATTAAAATTGCTTGTTTTGTTCACATTGTATTGCATGCTCTTTGGAATCATCTGGTGGTATCCTATTGGGCTTAGGATCACACCCTACTTACACCCCTTGGGTGTAAGTAGACTTGGTTATGTTTGATTCAGGTAAAGGAAAGGCTAAGGGTGATGGCGGTTCAAGTGTTAGTTCCCATCCTTGGTGCGGAGTTGTGGAGATAGCTTGGGTGCGATGAACCCTAGTCATGTGGAGTCCTTAGGGATGTCTTGATGCTATAATTATTTTTATTTGGACCACTTGTATTATCTTTAAACCAATGTACTCAGTTTTGGTTTTTACTTAAGTCTTGTTTGGCTCAAAAATTTCAGATTTATATTATGGATTGTTTTTAATGTTTTATGCTTTCATACTCGGGTAAATCATTCCCAAACCTAAATTAATGATACTCGGGCACTTTTTCCAGCCTGTGGGGATAGGGAACGCCCTTTGGGTCATGTCACGGGCTGGGTTTGGTGCCGGTTTTGGTGGTGACCAGATTCGGTTCGTGACAAAATGGTATCAGAGGAGGTTCGCTCCTTGGGTCATGTTATTTGGGGAAGAGTCAGCATAGTCTGGAGCTAGGATTTTTGGGATTTGAAATTTCAGTCATGGGTAGTTTTCCTGGCCAGCACACCTCATGATGGGATTCAAGTCACCATGGGAAGTATGGATTTATCTGAGTCCTTTGGTTTTCTTCGTTTAATGATGACTATGGGAAATGAAAAGACAGTTCGGCGAATAATCTCAGTGAGCTCACAGGGCATGGCAAGCCATGTGGAGCCATGGATATTTCCATAGAATAATCTCTATGAAGGCGAAGTGATTGTAATATGGCTGCCAACCATATGTCCAAGTCACCCACCGAAACTAGTTTCCTCTCACATTGTCCTGTGTCTCTTTGTTTTGGAAACATGGAAACTTGGTTTTTTTAGAAAAAAAATGACTTCACTTTATGGAGAGTGAATTTTTGTGAAGTTATTTTTTAGTAAAGTGAAAATGGTTTTATTTTTTTATGCCTATAAATGAAATTTCAGAATTATTTCAAAAGGTTAAATTATGTGTTTACACCTCTTTTGAAAGTATAAACTATGTTAATTGGGGTTTTGAAAATATGTTTCTAGTGGAATTTTTTTTAAACCATGGAAAAGTGTTTTGGATTGAATTAAGTGTTCTAGAATTTTTGTGTGGGGGTTGAAGATGGATTTTGGGTTTGGTGACTACTGTACCAAAAAAATATATATGAACTTTTAAAACCTTTTCTTGAAATGAGAAGAGTTGAGTTCTTAATTAAATGGAGATTTATTAAATGGTGTTTTTCATGAAATTAGAAGTGTTTTGAAATGGGTTGAAATGTTTTGAAATGATTGTGAAAGGCATGAATATGTGCTTTTATTGAATTATGGATTCTTTTCTAAATGGTTGTGTCCTTATGAAATGTTTTTTAAGATGTGAATTGGGATTTTGATCTCATTGTTAGCAGTTTTTAGAAAAAGGTTGGGTTGGTTGACCATTTTGTTTTTGAAAAGTGGAAGGAAGTTTTGTTTTACCCTTTGGTATTTCCATGAGTGACCACATGCATGGGGTTATATGGGATGATGTATGGTTGATGGCATGACTGGATGAGTGCTGGGATGGATATGAGGTGGGTTCCCAGTGTGGCATGTAAACATGCATGTGTGAGGCTCATGAGATACCATTGGTAAAAACTCAACCCACCAACACCGTTTTTTTAAATAATGTTTTTGAAGGAAAGTGTTGTGTTTTGATAATGTAAGGTTGGGAGGTATGGATTATATGTTTTCAGGATTATTATTGTGGGATGTTTCGAGTTCAATAACCCCTCTTGTTTGAACGATGTTTTGGTTCGGTGTTTCATTGATAAGTTGGAATGAAGTGTTGGTCAGTGGTCTCTTTTGAGGAAAAGTTTGGGAGGCCAATGTGGTGGCTCCCCTCATGTGTTCGGTTCAGGTTTGTGGTCTGTTGTGACCAAATGACCAGATCGGTTGGGTCCTTTGGTTTTCCTGTAGGCTAGGGTATGCCACTATAAAGTGTTAATGTATGATTCATGTTTGGCCTATGGTGATTCACCATTGGATGATCCTCTAGTTGATCAACATAAGGACTTTATTCTTGAGGTTTGGATATTGTGTTTACCTCTCTTATTTTTCAATTATGTGGATTCCCCTATAGTGGGAGAGTGTTTGTGGGAGGTTGAAATAGACCTTAGTTTCTTATGTTTCCTAAGTTGTCGAAGGTCAATGAAGTTCAGGGTTGTCAATGTGGAATGATGTCTTAAAGGGCCTCTGGGCCTTTCGTCAGTCTCATTGAAGCAAGAGTTCATGTTAGGCCACCAATGTGAAAGATCTGGCCAAGAGTGGCTATTATGGACACTTGCTGGAATCATGTGCTGTTTGGGACTCAGTACAAGGTCCCTCGCCTTGTGTTTTATTTTATCCACAATGGTCATGTTTGGTGATGGCATTCTATGTCATGTGTTCATTTGACTATAATGGTGAAGATTGTGCAATCTTATGAGAGTCACTATTTTTTGTTGGATGTGTGTCTCCCTATAGGAAATTCTAAATCCTATGTTCTAGAGGAATGTGTTTCTATTTGTCCTTTCATTCATCTATTTATCATCCAATGAAAAAAAGGGGCGATGTGTGTGCATCCTCTAAGTTCTTGTTTTGGTAAAATGATGGGTTGTGGAAAAGCAGGTTTGAAGTGTGTCATGTCTCAATGAGACCATCTGAGATTACAGTATAATTGTTTTTGGAATTTTAAGAAGATGTTCAGTTTAGGGGTTTCCAAATCCTAACTATGATGCCGAAGATGCTTCAATCCATTGATCTCCAGCCATAGGCCCCAGAGAGAAGCTGGCGCGTAGTTAGGGGAAATCCTAGAGTCGTTCACACTTTTGGTCTAGGTCATATCCTCAATATGAAAGATATGAATAGTTTAAACCTCTGGTGTCATCATCTTGTTCCAATTTCTCACATTTTGTGGAAAGTGGTGTGAGTACCTTCTTCCCATGTCATACCTGGAGTTGAGTTTTTTTTTCCATTTGGTTCCCTTGTGTTTTTGGAGAAAAGTTTAAAATTTGGGTTAAGCAGGTTGAAGTGCCTAGTTTGTGTGTAGTTAGCAGTAACCATGTGCCAACCCAGGGGACCGTGTGATAAGAGACAGTAGCTACTACATGGTCTCCACACGTCCATGATCATTGGACAAGGAAACTGTGTGAAGTTTCCTCTTTGGACAGAATGATCCGCACAGTTAACTCACGGTTTCCCAAACCATGTGAACCAACCATGCGGCCATGCCAGCTCCTTAAAATTCTGTTTTTTTTATCCCATACTATTTATTTAAGATGGTTGGGTTTTGTTTGGGGTATACCCACAATGGGACTCATGTACGTTTTATTGGAAGAATTCTGATATTAATCTACCCCTAATGCTGGGAAGTCTGTTCGAGGCCCCCTGTTAGTGTCTTGATTTTGTCTTAAGGAAAGTTGTGTTTGTTATTATGGTGGAGAGACCCATCATCGGTATCATGTATGTTCTCTTGGAAAAGGAATAATGTTAGTTTAACCCTTATGGTGTGGATATTGTTCGTTCCTTCAACAATTTAAATCCTTATTCTGTCTTAGAAATTGAGTTGTCCCTGGTGGTGGGATGTCCAGATTGGGTCACCACATACAAGTGACTCAGTTTTCTCCATGGTGTATTCTAGGTAAGAGGTAGTATAGTTTAAGTCTATCAACCCAAAAATCTGTTACTTGAGTATATTTGGGGTTAGAGAACACCCAATGGTTTTGCTTATGTAATGTTGTGGTAGCGTTATTCGAGTTCGTTGTTCGTTTCAAGTGGATTGCTTGATCGTCGTCTTGTAGTGTTTGAGGTATTTTGTTTTGGGATGTGTTTTTAATCTGTTTCATCATTTTACATAAGTGGGGTACTTTTTGGTTGGTGAGAGTATTCACTTCCTTTGTTTGATCAACTGGAGATGTTTGTCTTTTTTGAAGCGGGTGAAAACGTGGCAACAAAGCTTGTCTTGGTCTATCATTTGGGATTTGCTTTTGCATCTGGTGTTGTTGGGGCATTCCGGGGGCGGAATGCTTTATGGTGGGAAGAATTATCATACCCATGACTTATTTTAAAGGTAAATTTCATTTAATTTCCATTCATAGTTTGTTTTTGGGGGTTCCCAATCTTTTATGGAGGAATGAGAGAGTTTTCATGAATTGTGTCAAACCGTGAGCCCAATTCTAGATTTAAAAACCAATTTTGTTTCTCTTATAACTTTTTCATTTTTTTAATATTTTTCATCCATTAGAATTCCTACTTGAACTCCCCTAACCTATTAACACCACCAAGGTAATTTGGAGCATTTAGAAATCCATAACCAGGGTTTATTTGGGTTTTTATCTAAGGGGTTGGGTCTGCCCGAAAGCCCAATTCCTATTTTAAAAATAAATTTTGATTATGTCATAAATTATTCAATTTTTCGTCTTTTTTGGTGATTCCAAGTGGAGCCCAAGCCTACTGAACCCATCCGCGCAACCATTATCTCTCCCCGCTCTTTTGAGCTCTGGTTTATCGCGATTTGGTGCCGAAATTTAAAAGATTCCTCAAATCTCCCAAATTTGAAGAGGTAAGTTCATTCCTTCATAACTCCCTCACTTTTTACTCTTTTTCCCCCATTCAAATTACTAAATCATCTTCTTATCCTTTTTCGAACCACGCTTGAAGGTTTGAGTATTTTTAAAATCAGATACTAGTATTTTTTGGGGTGATTTCTACAAGATATTTGAAGTAAGTTGTTCTCCTCCTTTCTTCTTTCAATTTGTTTAGGGTTACATCTAATGTACATAGGGTTTCATCCATTATCTTTGAGGTTCCTAATGTCCAAGGATTAGGGTTTAAAAATTAGGGTTTTATATTGTGTTTCACTGTCTGAAATTCTGGTTTTAGGTCTGTTTTACATTCCTTGAGGTGCGGCGGTGGTGCGTTTGAGTTTTCGCACAAAGGGTTGAAGGGTTTCCTTGATTTTGGTAGGTGATTCCATTTTGTGTGCAGCTTTTGTGAATTATCTTGATGTGTTCATGGAACCTTAATGTTTATTTCCCTTTAATGTTTCTGTAAAAATTGGTTTTAGTTGCATTTATAATGAAAAAGAATTTTAAGTTCCAATTTTTGGTGAAATTGGGGGGTTTTCATTCAAATCTTTCATTGGTTCATTTTGGGCTGACCTATAATTACTTAGTTGATTTTATTGAACCGTATTAGGACTTAAAATCATGTTTTTAATGGTTATTCTTTTTGTTGTTGCTGTGAAAGTTTGCTTAAATGGTGTTTGGGAAGTAAATGGGCTTTAAGTGCCATGTTTGTGTGAAAATGGTGGTTTTTAAAAGATATAACTTCTTGGTTCACATTGGGCTGCCCCATAAATGAATTGCGGGTTTCATTAAAGGGTATTGAACTGAAATTTTGTTTTAATTACTTAAAAGTGTTCACATAGTGTGAAAAGTGGAGATCTTAAAGAGATTTGGGTGCAAAACAATGTGATGTTTTGAGAGGTTGTTTTATTGAAAATAAAATTATTTTATTGTGTGTTTTAAATGGTATAAAATTTGTGTAGCTACTGTACTATTTTTTTGTGACCAGTAGTGAAATTTTATATGCAAAAGGATGTGTGTTGTTTTCTGAAATTGTTTGAGCACAAAAGGGGAAGCTCGGGTAACTAGGTGGGGCAGATTTGTACTAGTATGACTAGTGGATCAGATGGGTTTTGTCCCTGTTCCACTTAGCATTTGGATAACGACAACTCTAACTAAAATATGTGGATGATGATTGGGGACCACTAGGTTATGGGTATGTTCCCTACTAGTGGCTCGTTCAAGAGAACAGATATTTCTATGGTTACTCTACACTGAGGTACGAGGTACATAGGGCCTGAGACAACCTAGTGCTTAGGGGTGTTCCCGATTTTGATGCTCATTGGATTTGTGGTATTTACCCTTGTTGTGGGGTGTTTTGGAAGTAAATTACATTATCTCGCATGTCTATTTAATTTGTTAAAATACTGGAATTTTTGGACTGAAAATTGTTTTCATTTGAAAGTTGCATTTCTTTGAATTTTAACACTGTTTCACCTTGTGTATTAAAATTTCTTGTTTTGTTCACATTGTATTGCATGCTCTTTGGAATCATCCGGTGGTATCCTATTGGGATTAGGATCACACCCTACTTACACCCCTTGGGTGTAAGTAGACTTGGTTATGTTTGATTCAGGTAAATGAAAGGCTAAGGGTGATGGCGGTTCAAGTGTTAGTTCCCATCCTTGGTGCGGAGTTGTGGAGATAGCTTGGGGGAGATGACCCCTAGTCGTGTGGAGTCCTTAGGGATGTCTTGATTCTATAATTATTTTTATTTGGACCACATGTATTATCTTTAAACCAATGTACTCAGTTCTGGTTTTTACTTAAGTCTTGTTTGGCTCAAAAATTTCAGATTTATATTATGGATTGTTTTTAATGTTTTATGCTTTCACACTCGGGTAAATCGTTCCCAAACCTAAATTAATGATACCCGGGTACTTGTTCCAGCCCATGGGGATAGGGAAGGTCGTTCGGGTCATGTCACGGGCTAGGTTTGGTTCCGGTTTTTGCGGTGCCAGATTCGGTTCGTGACAGTACAAGAAGCAATCCTAGTAGCTCTTCCTGAAGAACCAAATCAAGAAGCTTTAAACATTAAATTGCATGTAGAGAAACCACTTGATATAGAAAAAAACTTTTAACATATAGAAACAAATAATAATGATCTATACATCATCCTACCCCCACCATGCATGTTTTACCTGATTGTGAAGGTGTATGATCAGGTGTACTCAATCGATGGATCATTCCTTACCAAAAATTATGATGTTAATGATTGAAAGAAAAAAATGTGGTGGTTCAAATCCAAGAAGCCATAAACACCATAATACATTGGATAATAGCAGTAAAATACTTATGGATGAAGTAAAAAAATCAATTCCCACTTGGGGGATCATACAAAAATTTATATTTACACGATTTCTAGTACTTTAAAGGTCATTTTCCCTTTATGGATTATTCCATCATGAAACCCACTCTATGTATTCTTTTTAAGATTAAATTACAAAATTCTTGGTATTAATTGAGAAATTTTATTTTCTAGGAACATTATGGAAGAAAGAATAACCAAATATTAATGGAACAAGAAAAATATATTTATTTGAAAAAGGTGTTCACTTTTAATGATTATTTTATAATATCATGATATATTTTTCAATAAAATAATGAGTTTTAAAGATAAAATTACATGCCCACACTTGATTTCATTCATTAGTTGACTTGTTTATGAGACATTAAATTCATAGAAATCTTATGATTCCATGTTTTATATTTCAATGTAAATGAAATTTAATGAGTAAAAAAGGATAATTGGAATATAAATTTTAAGCCTGTATATTGAAATGAGGACCTGTGATTTAAGGAAATTATGTTTTTCATGTAAATGAAATTTCCCTAACATTTTTCATTCATTTAATTTTTGAAATTTATGTGAATTTATTTTTTTATTATTAATCATTACTTGAGTGATTGTCCAATGTCATATTTTCTTTTCCATAGAGGATTTCGAGACCAAATATGGTCTATTTTTTCTTGACAATATTTCTTCAGTGATCTTGGGACATGTCACCTATCAGAACATGGTTTATAACTTATCAAATATTTGACTTTGAAAAAACACATTTAAAATGATTGAGGAATATTTTTAAAATCCCTTATCTTTAGTGACAACCATTAAATCAACAATTATTATCCCATAGATACCATGAATGATAGTTATAGGGATGAGCCATGTTTCAAGACTTTTTGATGCATTCATAACCTACTATTATTTTTTGGATGATATTTTAAGGTTTAAGTGTGGAGGTAATGGAAGTAATGGTGTAAGGGATAATATACATTGTAAGGAAGAACTATGGGGGTTCTATTTTTGGTAATGATAAAGTTCATTTTATTCATTCATTATACTCTTTATTGTTTTCCACTGCATGAATAAAAAAATAAGAAATAAAAAAATTAAATACATTTGGTTGTGATTTGGGAAAAACAAAAAAACCCATTAATAGAAAGATAATTTTTTTTAATAAGTGTTTAAGTGATGGTTGTGATCTTTGTTTCAAGCATAACATTTGAAAAATAATTGAAACATAAAAATATATAAAAAAAATCAATAGGGTGCTCAAATCATTAATTATACATTATTTTGATCATGGCCATACTTTGAGTATGGGGGATGTTGGAGTTTCTAATTTGAAGTGGAGAATTTAAAAAAAAAATGATATCATTCATTTTAATTAAGTTATAAACCTTCTCTATGACCCTTATTTTTTAAAACATAAAATCCTTCCAACCATAACCCATGGATTCATTTGAACAATTATTGCAAGTCCTATTTATTTTATATACCTTTTGACTTTACAAAATGGAGAGAGTTGTTCTTTTACAAGAATATGGATATGGAGAATTTTTTCATGATATGAGAATCACTCAACCTTAATTATATCATGATAGATAAGATAGAAGATTACAGTGAGGTAAATCATGATTATACATGTTTAATAATAATTAATTGAGGAGCATTAATGAATGAAAAGAAAAGTTATATCATTATTCTAAGGGGAAATGAAAAATGAATGATTTGATTGTTTCATTGAAAAATGGGAAATTAAAATGATATTTTATGTGAAATTTAAAAATTAGATTTTACATTTAATTTTTTTTGAATTTATTTCTTTTAAATTTGAATACTGGTAATATTGGTGTCCTCTGAATTCCATGTTGAAATTTCATGCTTGATATCAAGAATTGTTTAAGTGTGGTAGAATTTATATATCAAATATTTTACACATTTTTTATTAGTATTTAAATTATTTAAATCCTTTTAATTTATCAATTCGAATTTATTTTCTACAATTTTGGATTCATGGATAGTTTTGGGATAAAATGTGAAAAGTGCTTAATTTTAGAAATTTAATAGATTTTAATCACAATTGTATATTAGGAATAATTATTATACTATTAATATAATTTTTTTGTTTCATTTTCTATTATTCATTGAATTATTTTCTTCATGTTTGTATTTAGTACCAAGATCTTATTCTAAAAATACCAAGCCCAAAAAAATTAATCAATTTGGACAATTTTTTGGATAGACAGTGTGGACTCCAACTCCATAATGAAAGCATAAATCATGATAAAAATATCTACACGAGGTGATTCAAAATGGTTTTGAAAGATTAAAAATATAACCACTTAATAAATGAATTTTATAGAGGTTTTCTCTAGTTAATAGGTCCATTGTGTGTTATAAATTGGATGGGGAATTTTTATATTCTCTCCTTGAAAAATTCATACAGAGTATTAATTCCATAAAATCTTATAGATGTTTCCAATCAGGAAGAATGATTGAGGAGATATGGAAAAAACAATTTCATAAAATTACTAAGAATACACATATCCACTATTTAATGATTTTATGGTGCTAATATGTTGATTATTTTGAAGGAATAGTACTTAATGGAAATTTTAACTATCGACTACCATTATATCCCAAAAAAAAATTGTAATGAAAACCCAAGGCATATTCCATTAATATAAATAAGAGGCTCCAGTTAGGTAAAGTAGATATTAATTAGTGAGATGTTTTTTGGATTTCATCTACTTCTTTAGTATTTTTTTCATTCCTTACATTTTATTCTTCTTTTATTTTCCCATGTAATACATTATTCATTTTTTATTAAAGTGTTTCACATTTCTTCTTCCTTACCTATTTCTCTTCAAACCATACTATAATTCACTCCATTCTATATTTCTATTGTGAGTTCATTTTAGATTAAAATGTAATGTTAATAACCCAAGGTATGGCTTTGGGGGAGTTTTTTTCGTATTCATTTATATTTCACTTCAAATCAAAATGTACTTATTCTACTTTAGGTGGATGAAAGTGTATTGCACAAGTGTGGCTGTTATCCACCACAAAATTATTTACAATTACATTTATTTTCTTCAATTAATTAATTTTTCATACCTTATCACATGGATAACCTTCATATAATGGATTTTGGGTTTCCTTAGGGCATGAAACTGTATACGATGGAGTCAAGTCTTTTAGGAATAACATTCTCAGTAGAGCTGTTATGCTATTTGACTGTCAGAAGAGGTGTGGTTTGGTGCACTACAGGATTTCTAAAATCACACACTCAATAAATATAAGTATATTAATTAATTAATGAGGTTTCATAAAATGATTTATCAAATTGAATTTACCAAAAAAATGACTGATTAATGAACCCGCATTATCAAACCCTTGACCAAGACCTTTCTTTCTATTCATCATTCAGTCTACATCTTCATTAAAATTTAGTTTTTTTATTGAATTATTTTAATTACATGTTTTAAAAAAAATCACAACTCTTATAAATAATAAAAATATCATTAATAATTATATGAATGGAATTAAAAATTACTTATTGAATGGAATGTAATGATCCTCATGTGAGACGACCCTGTTCTCCCTCTATAATACATAAGGAATATAAATTTTCTTTTTCCACGGCCTATGAAATGCATGCATAAGAAACCAAAATTTCATATTTTTAATGTCTTGAGAGACTTGGAACATTATTTGATGCATTTAGACTTTCATTATCATCCCATGATCGGTACCCTTGAACAACACCAGGTAGTGAAACATGGGTGATTTGTATAATCACTAAGTGACATAACCTTTGTATGTTACACTAACTAAGGGGATGGGTCAATTACATGGTGGGAAGTCCTCCATCAAAATTTTCTCAACTAGTTTAGCATGATGATGAAGTGTAAAATAGGCCTCATTCTCCTAATCTAGAAAATAGATGAATGATAGGGTCTCATGTTTTATTACTCTGTGGAAAGGATTGACATACTCCTTAAACCTACCACTCACTCAATAAAACGTTTTTCCCATATATATTGAAACTATTCATGATTATTTTCACACATTATTTATCCAAGGTAATCATACATGAGAATTTAGAGACCTTAGTGAAATTTCTAAAAGTGTGGAGGAATCCATCATAGAGACCAATGCTAAATCTCAAATAATTCCATCAGCTCAAGAAAGGAGTGTAGGTAAATAAAAGGCTGCCACTATTACACATAAATAGGCCCATGTACCAAATCCATAACCAAATCTTTTACCATATCATGAGGACCTTCCTCCTGAGCATCATAAAAAATTCCCACCTCACCAGGATGATCAAAGGGATTAGCATAAAAAGCAGTTTGAGGATATGAAAACAAGTTCTATTATATTTGAAATGACCAAGTCCACAGTTACATTATCTTGGCATTGGATCCAAAATTAATCAAGTTTCTAATGCCAAGGAATACCTATAAATATTATTATGAAGATATACAAAACTATTTACCCTTCCATCAAATTATGGAGCACAACATTGAATAGTGTTTTGTTTTCCAAGAGCTCCAAAAAAGGACAGTGGACTCTGGGAAAGTGATGATAAAGAATTCACATTCTCAAGTATTAGATGTTTCCTCTAACAATCCAGAATAGAAGAATGAAATTAAAGAAGTCAATATAATTATTATGCATAATTTTTGTAACTATATAGATAGAAATATGATTAACTACACTCATGTTATCTTATGAGCATAGATGAAACATTAAATTGTTCCTTCAGCTGCTTATGCTATGACATAGTAAAATTCATTGGCAGCTTAATACTTTGAAATACAACCACATAAAAGGTTACATGGATAGAAGTGTAAGAAGAAAATATAGGAATATTATAATGTACCAAATAAAATTCTATTTTTTACATAAGCATACTTCTTTCCTACATCTCAAATGCATAAGCACCACACTTCCAAATGATATAACAAGAGTTTACCCAATTGGTTGAATCACTATCAGACAAGGTGTTAATCATTGGATCCATCAATGTTATCCACTTAATGGATCACTTATCAGATGATGAGTGTGATTATGAACCCAAAATTTTCAAACTATATTATGGTAACTAGGTGAAGTGGCCATTAGATTTGAGGATATAGGGTAAGCTTTGGTCATTCTAGGATCCATTACTTTATCTATTCCACTGTTCGAACTATCTATGCAGCCGCAAATCATGAGAGAACTCTCCGAAGAGAACAAAAGAAAAAAAGGATGTCCCCCCATTCATATTATGGTCTTCCCAGAAATAATAATCCTAGAATATCAGCTAGAGCATATGTCACCACCAAATCGACCTCGATGAGCAGTCAGGCCTAGTCAGACAAATCCAACAAGAGAGGAAGAACCTTAAGATCCTATTTATAGGGATGAACCATACACATCAAGTGATTCATATTCTATACCACCTAAAAAATAGGATCCCCATGCTAGGAAAAAAATACCTTTGGATCAGAAGTATAATGATTTTATGAAACATGTTTGGGTACCATAAAATTGTTAATCCTGGATCATCAAAGTCTATAAAAACACATCCAAGAAGAACTCAAAGAGGCCCTTTCAAGCCTTAAATAATTTTATGTTGCGGTAACTGCTATTGATGTATATCCTATAGATATTTATCCCAATGAATTCTATATGGTCATCTTTTTCATAGACTGGGGTGATGATGTTTTCATATTGGGACATGTCAATCCCTTGTATATAACAAACATGATAAATGAATTTGACATCCAATAATCCTTAATTGAAAAAGGATCATCCAAAAAACACATTCCAATCTTAACACTTAGTTAGCTCGGTTTTAATGAATCTCACTTATCCCCATGATACAAGGGTTCAAGGCTATGAATGGAATCATAAAATATCTTTTGGTGAAATCAAACACTGGAATCGGTTCATGGATCTTATATCTGACTCATAATTCATGGTTGTTAGGTTGGATACAACCTTTAATTTTTAGTAGGGAATACCTTGGATACGCCATCATGTATAAATCCCCTCATCATACCACCAATCTAATGACCCTTTCTTGACTTACATGGAAATTAAATTTCTTTTATGGAATACATAATAAATTAAAAAAATAGACACCCAAATATCATATTAGTTTAGTGTGTTTGGAAACGCAGAACACATTATTCTATATTTGTGAAAGATCTCTAACATCTACAATATAGATCTTCCCCACTAGTTTTCCTACCTAAAAATATTCTTTGTATCTTGGGGAAAGGAAAACATAAAAAGGGTGAACTCAATTGAACAGTAAGGGTAAAAATAAGCATAAGAATGTAAAAACATGAACATAAATTTTGATAACCAAAATCATGATTCATGATATAAATATTTGTAGTTCATAACGCATAAATCATAAATCAACATGAACCATGATAAAATAACATTTATATAAAACATGGATTTTTGGATAGAATATAATCACATAATATGATTTCTATAGTAGACATGGAATCGCTTCCAAGACCATAATTGTGGATAAAGTCCATTACTGAACTGGGTTTACATGTCATTCCATCCATGTATTACTGAATCATATTTTATTATCATTCCGGCCCTGTATTACTAGACCAGATTTATATTTCGTTCCATCCTTGTATTACTGAACCAGATTTACATTCTATTCCAGTCATGTGTATCTCATGAGATATAAATCTTTACCCAACACATTGAGGGGAGATATAAGTCCTACCCCTCTCATAATGAAATAATTCTTACATGTTCCACAAATACATAAATCAATCATCATATCATAACCCATGAAATTAAATGGGTTTCTTAGACATACTTTCATCATAATATAATCCATATAAAATTTCATTCCATCATTAACACAATCAAATCATAGTAATTATAGGGATATAAACATAACCATATTTAAATATTATCATCGTATATGGGAAATAATTTTGATTAAACACTCGAACCTAATTCTTGAGTAAAATATCTATTCATCATCAAAAACGTTTTCTTTTCTCAAAATGTCGTGCAATTTTAAAAGAAAATAATTTTGTTGAAAATAAACATGAAATAATGTAATGGAAGCTTCCTAAAAATAAGGCGTTAAGAATAGATAAAAACCCATTCATGATGTATAAGTTCATAAAACATTCTTCTTATACACTTTCTAGAAAAGTCAAAAAGTACCTCATATAGAAAATAAATGAAAGCTTACTTCAATACCATTTAATAAAAATTTACCAATGGGTAAAATTTACTTTAAAAAATAATATTAGAATATAAATAGTATTATATATTTTGGAAACATGGATTTGAATGATAAATATACCACAGTAAATACATACAAATAAAAAATATTTGATGATAATGAGATTGTAAAATTATCCCTTACCTTTGGTCCAATTTCTTCTATATGTTTCTGAAACTCTTGTATAGTGTGTATAAACATATTATTAACTTGTAAAGGAACCATAATAATATCTATGATATCATATATGATTTACTTATGACTTTTTATTACCCAATTATTTATCAATTCCATGTTAAAGCAACATTTTGGGTAATAATCGTTTTATTTATCATACATGTTTTGAATTTTTATTCTTCATATTATTTTATAGATCATGATTTACTTATATATAGAATATAAAACATGATTTATATATCATAAATATTCTGTATAGAAATATATATAATAGATAGATAAATGAAATGGAATAAACCATTCATATAGATGGTAGGTCGTACGTAATCATGATCGATGTTTTTGTTTCCTTATTGAATTGAATGGAAGAAAGTAAATGACACACACAGACACACATATATATGCATAAATCCAATAGCATTATTATGTTATATATTTAATGCTTATTTATTTTATATACTATAACATCTGGATGTTTTTATGAAATATATTTTTAAATAATTTTTATTCTTCAGCAGCATTATTTTCAAACAATCTTGAGATTAAACAAACCATGAGATTCCCTTATTATAAAATCACCACTATATCATAGCTGTTAGGTTAACATAAATAATTATAACTAAATTATATAAATTTATTTTGAATTCATTGACTATCAATTATTTATGAAAAATATAAATCAATTAGATAATTTTATTTTTGAGTGAAATAATTTTAGTAATGAAATTAATGAGATATATATGTGTTATATACTTAATAAAATATTTTTTTATATTCATCCAATGGATATTTTAGTCACAAGGTACAGACAAAACCCTTTTTGATGTATAAAACCCTTTTTGATGTATAACACCCTTTTAAATTAAGATGTTGACACATTAATAATTTTTATATGAAAACATAAAATTTTTATTTCAATGCAGGATATTAAAATTTACTTTGGATGAATATTTGACATTTTTCTTATTACTTTCATGTTTTAATTAATAGTAAAAATATGCTAAATTTTATTTGAGAACAATTTTTTCATTGATATAATTTATACGGTTAAATTATATTATTGAATGGGTTTGATTTATAAATATGATATATTATTTCCATTTAATATAATATATGTCATTAGAAATAATTTTACATTAAATTCAGATGTAAAAATTTCAATCTTTTGCAATATTTTAACATTTAAAAACTTGATTTCTGATTTCAACAATAGGGTTAATATTAAATTAATTACTATAACTTTTGTGTTTTGAATTTGGAAAAATGGATTCCATATTTGGAATCATTAGGTCCAAATTATGTAAATAGCTTTTTTTGGGTAGTATGAATACTAATTTCGGTAAATTTTAATGACAATGTAAAAGTGTAAATCGGGTAATTACGGGTAATAATAATATTATAAAATTACCCTAACACTTGTCTTAATATAATTAGATGATTATAATTTTCCCTGAAACATACTTGGGGATGAAATGGTATCCATTAGAACCCACTTCTATGATATTAGGAAATTTTTATTTATTTTATTTAAAGAAAAGTGAAATATGTCGCACTGAAACATTTATAATTAAATTATATTTAATATAAGGATATATAGATGATAAATTCGATTATAAAAAATCATCTAAAACATAAATTGTATTTATTTATCATGATAATTTATTTGTAATATTTATGAAATAAATAATTACCTAAAATACTTATAGTTGGATGATGATAAAAATTAACTAATTGATGAAAAACAAATAAATTTTTTTTTATTAAAATATTAATAACAATAAAAATGCCTTAAAACATGAACAAACATTATTGGTTGAGTATATATCGACCATAAAAATCCTAGGGTCAACTTGTTGACCATTTTGAGGCCTATAGAAAATATTATGACACTTATATTATATTATTTAAGGTGAATATAAATTTTTCACATTAATGTTTTAAAATAGTATAACATTTTTAATTATGGGGTTTTTCGAAGATAAATTCCACAAAAAATATTCTCCTGAAATATAATGGATTTATATTCATACTATTATTTTATTTTAAAATTTTATTCATTAAATAATTATATTAAATAATTACAAAAAATTTAAGTAGTAATTATTTTATTAATGAAGAGATCAAATAAATTTTATTAAAAGTATTTTAATACATATAATTTGGGATACTTTTTAAGTAAAATTAATTTTATAGATTACCTATACCCCTGATAGAGCAAATATTTTCAATTAATTTATATTGAATATCATTGTTTTAAACCCAAAAAATTGTTCCTCTAAGATGAATTTCTTCATTTTTTTGATAATGGTGTTATTTTGAGCTGAATAGTAAAAATAGGCCATTTTGGATTTTTAACAGTTTTACATTATTTCGGTAGTTTGGCTATAACATTATCTACACTGATCCAAATTGAAAAATTCTTTCTTTTCCAGATTCTACACATCCAGGGATTCTATTTAATATATTTGGACCAAAATCTGAATCGGCCATATAGAAGCTCAAAAGAAGCTCACAAGTTGGCTCAAGAAAACTGTTTTCAGTTCTGCCTAGTTTTGATGTGGGATCCATAACTCATCTAATGTGAGCCCAAATCTTGTGTAATTCGGTGGATGGACGCACATGACGTTTGGGAGAATATTTTATGAAGGAAGCACCGAGTTAATTGGCCTTTTATGGGGACATTAAAGCACCCTAATCCGGAGGATTTCATTTTGGAGAGTCTAACTGGACAGAATAAATCCTCATAGTAAAACGGCCATAACTCTCGGAATACATGTCCAAATCCACTGGAATTGTGAGGGGACATGACCAAGGTAATTATGAACAATATGAAAGAAGGGCTCAATGCGTGAAGATGCCATTTAATGGGGCTACAACGCATCGACATTCGGGGGAAACATTCTGGCTATAAAAGGAGGAGAGCTCCACCCTCTCAAAGCATCCATTCTCCATCCATTCTACACCTCATTCCTTCTGGGACACCAAGAAGGAGAACTTTCAGCTTTCTATTTTATTTATTTTCTTTTTCGTAGTTTTTTAATGCCTTCTTCTTCCCCATTCAACTCGATTACCCTTACCATGGTGGGGTAAACTTTTGGAGTGATTGGGGAAGGGTTGGTTTTCTACATTGTAATGCTTGAGTTCTTGGACGCAATTGAATAAATTTCTTTCTTCTTCAAAGATGTTTTCAATTTATTATAGCGGATTTTATTATCAAGTTCGATCATTCTTGAATATTAATTCCGTTATTTATTTTTTCCTTGGTAAAATAATCAATATCTCCCTCCACTAATTTCTGGTTTATATACGATGGAATAAACCAGGAATTAGTGGTGAAGTACTCGACGATCGTCAGTACGTGTAAAAAGTGTAGTGAATGTTCTTGATTGTTTGGGACAAAAAAACCTGATCGGGTATTGCCCATTTCAATTAAGTATATTCAATATAACTATTTTACACATGGAAGGAGAGTTGACCAAACTGAGATCTTGGTAAGGTTTTCTCTCACAATAACAATTTCACCAAGGAAGTGAGAGGAAACGATTGTGGAAACTCACTTTAATCAACTAAGAAGAAGAGGTTTGAATTAAATTGAACAAGGATAGCATTATAATTAGGAAACCGACCCCGACCTAATCACCCTTTTAATTTCATAGTTTTTCAATAATTTGAATTTCAAATTTCCTTTCACAACATTTTCCCCCGTTTTAAAGTGACAAACCGTTTTGTGTGCACTCCTCTTCGTGAGACATCCTAGTTCAACCACATTACTACATTTTAACTTAGGAAATAATTGTTTTTCCACGCCCTACGACAGGCGTGCGTCAAACATGGCGCCGTTTCCGGGGAGCCAAGTGGTTTTAATTCACTATTTTTTATTCACATTGTGTAAATAATTTTCCTTTCATTTAAAAAAAACAACAAAAAAATCATAAATTTCAAAAACTAAAAAAAATCTTCTTTGTTCATGATGTCTTTCAATTCAATTTTTTATTCATGGACTGAACAATATCATGTGCCAGAAAATTTTTACAATGAACTTGATGCTCAATATCATAGGATTAGTGATAAAGTTAAAAAACTAGAGAGCCAAATAGAATGGATTGCTGAATATGTACGCACATCCCAAGAGCAATCCGAACATGAGCCAGAACCTGAACCAGAACGAGTGGTGGAATTGATTTCACCAATAATTTTTTATGTTAAAGAACCTGAGGCGGGTGAGAAAGAACTTCTAAAGGAACTTATCACATCATCCCGCACTCAACCATTGCTCGAGGGGGTCCTAGAAGTACACATTCCAACTGATGCACTAATGGGAGGTCAACATTTTTTGGAAGAATCTTGGAATAACTTTGTCCAAGATAACTTGAAACATGATCCTCCCATTCTTGATATTGAACAATATGTACCTTTTGACCTCAATCTTTCTTTGGAAGATGAAGAAGAAGATTCACTTGCTGAGATGAAGTTTACAATGGTCATGTCAGAAGAAATAAATTTCCAAGATGACTTACTTGAAAGGGAAGATTTATTTATTGATTTTTTATGTTTTAATTTTATTCAAACTGAATTGTTTTTTGACTTCTCCTTTCCTGAAATTTCGGATATAGCACAAATGGATCGGGCCTTGGATGTTTATGATGAGACCACCCAAGTGGTGGAAATCAAGGAAGAAGATCCGGAGAAGCTGGTGGTGGTGCGACTACCTCCTATACATCAACTTTTATATCACATGGAGGAGGACACCACCGAAGTTAATAGGGAGCACCCATATCTTTTATTCCCTCCCACTTCAAAAATCAAATTTCTTATTTATTCTTTCTCTGGGGTTGGGAACATTCTTATCTTATTTGGGGTTCTCTACTTTCAGTGTTTAATCATGGACGTCGGGAAAACTCACATGTGGTGGTTCATCTCAAAGAAACCACATCCACCTTCTGATCAGGGATAATCCACTGAAACTGCCTGACTAGGGGCAGTAAAAACCTAGCACCCGCTTGGGGGTCTAAACCAAGAATTATCTCTTTTATTTTCCTTTTCTCATTATTTTTATTTATTTTTATGATTTATTTTTATTACTTTCTTGTAGTATTAAAGTGGCTGCTTCTAGGAGCTTAACTCAAGGCATCCACTTCTAAAATAATGTCAGGTTGTATCTTTCCTTCCCTTTGATTTTCTACCTTTATATTTATATTTTGTTGAGTTGAAATAAGGGGTAGTTAAATTTAAGTGTGGGGGAGTGTCAACATGCTTAGTTCTTCTCGTGTGATTTTCATTTTTATTATTATTATATTTTTAGGATTTTTGAGCTTTAATGAATATTCTTATCACTTTTCACACAACAATTTATTTTGAAAGAGTTGAAATGATTTTTTAAATAATGGATTTTAAATGATTGTTGATGTGAAAAAATTTTCTTGAATTGGATTATCAATCATTTGTATGAGTTTGACTGATTTTTGAAATCCATGACCATGAAAAAACTGACTCAAAATATTTTTTCCAATCCTGTGAGGTATTCTAAACCACTTTTACATATTCTTCCTAATACCCACACTTTCTTGAGGGAAACATGAATATTGTGTGAGAAGCAGAATTTGTGAATATTCTCTTTCGAAGCTTTGGATTTCATGTAATTTATTTGAAATGATTGAGGCATCTCTTTGGCTAGCCACATTTTATCCTGAGACCCACCTTTACATTTATCCTCCGTAAGCCCTTAGATGCCATGAATTGCCTTATAGGTTTAAGCCACATTACAAGCCACTTTTTCCTTACCTACCCGCACTTTTAGTATTTTTGCATGGATATTTCAAGTTTGAGTGTGGGGGAAGGGAATTTCATGTGCGTTCATTGGGATTTGTATCATATATGGGTGATGCTAGGTGTGTGTCAATACTTTGGGTAGTGGATAACAAGAGAATTGGGCATGAGTCGTCATTTCGTTGTGCTTTATTTGGTTCATCCATTTCTGCTAAAAAAAGAAGAAAAATGGAGATGAGCTTGAATTCTCATTTTACATTCTTTTATGACTCATGTCCCTCCCAAAAATCAGGGGCATGAATTGTCATTCATTCATTGTATTCAATTTTCAGCTCATCCTCCATAAAAAAAAATAAAAAAAAATAAAGTTGTGCCTTTCTGGAGCTTTGAAAGAAAAGGAGGAGAACTTAGATGATATCATCACTTAATGGATCATGTACCATGTCATAAAGAGGGTTGGGGTTGTTTTTCACATTTACAAGCAGTATTTAGTGAGGAATTTTCTGTGTTTTCACTTGAATTAATCATGCATTGTACTTAAAAGTCAAACCTCCTTTTTCTAGCCTGGAACTTTTCTCAATAATTTTCCCACCAACCCTAAGACACAGAATCATTTGAACCTCTAATTAAAGCCATCATGATTAAATTCATTTTCATGTTTCACGCTGTGGAGAAATGATAATTTTCACAAACCTATGGTGATACATGTGATTTTCAAGTATGAGTATAACTTTAGATTCAATTTCTCTTGAGTGAAGAGTGACATAAAATTCAATGTGAGGTAGGTTGTGATTGGGACGTGGATTGATTTATGAGGTCGAACAAATTTTAGTGATTGAAATGAAAATAATAGAGAATTATTATTCATATATGAGACATGATGGAATTCGATTTTGGATAAAATCATTGACATTTTCTCATTTTTTATTGTTGTGTGGATTTTGATTTGGATATATGATGATTGCCCAGGAGTGCAATGTTTAAGTGTGGGGGAGTGATGAAGCTCACATTTTCATATATTTTATACTGTAAAACATTGTTTATAATCCCAAAAAAGTGTTATTGAATGGGTAATTATCATGTTTTTAGGTTTTAGTGTTATTTTGAACCCAAATGTGAAAAACGTCTAATTCTGGATTTTTGACAGAATTTTACGTCAGGGGTATTTTGGTCATTTAAGGAAAAATAAAATTCTAAATTTTCTTATTCAAATTTTTTTAGAATCCTTATTTTATTTCCTTCATTTTTGTCTTCTGGACCAGGAGCTGATTCGGTCATCTAAAGGGTCTAAAAAATCATTGAAAATTGGAATTGTTCTGGGCGGACATCATGGACCCACCCAACGTAATGGACATCAAACGCGGCCTACACATATCCAAATGATGTTTCTCCACCTGGGATACCTCTAGGATAGACAGGGACGTCTCTAAAATAAATTTGGAGGATTTTGGAGGTCATTAAGGATGCTATTGAATGACATTCTTTTGGAGGAACCTTCCTGGATGCTTCGTCCAGAAACAGAAACCGAGAATGAAGAATTCATAACTCCTACATACGGTTTCCAAATTAGATGGAATTTGGAGAAGAGACGGAAAAGATATTTATGAACATCATTCATGAAGGGTGGAACGCGTGAGGGGGACATTAATGGGGTCTAAAATGCTCAAACTTTCGGGGGTCGAATTCTGCCTATAAAAGGAGGCCATCACCTTCTCCTCAAAGGATCTCATTCTCCATCCATTCCTTCAAGGCACCAAGGAGGGGATCTACACCGAGGGAGGACAGCCGCAAATCTTCTCGATTTCTTTTTATTTTATTTCATTTCTTTATTTTTAGTTTTCAATTGTAATTTAGATTTATAATAAATTCATGCATTGTTTTTATTTTTGTGTCCACCGATTCACCCTCTTCTCTTCCTCTCATCTTACCACTGTGAACTATAATACTCATGATCATGAGTAACTAATACGAGGAATATCCTGAGGGAGTAATCAGGTTCTTGAACCCAAGACCATGTTTTTAATATTCTTTGAGTTAATTCTAAGGATAATTTATAGTGGGTGTAATCCTCACTGTGGCTGTCTAATGATTAACTTCTTAATCTACAACCATTTTCCCTCGATTGAGGAGGTGGATGGAAGGTGTGCTTGGCGATCGCTAAGTAGAATTTTCATTCATAACTAGTGTATAATAAGGTGTGCACACATACGGTGGAGTGTGTAAACTAAGAATATTTGAAATTGGCCAATGAAGGTGCTCCCTGAATATTCTCTCAGGAGAACTTCTTTTCTTCCCTAATTACATTCTGTTTAGCATTGCATGGTAATTTAGAATTAAATTTTAGCTTCTTTTGATTTATGAATTTCATTTATATTATTAAATTAAATTTATTTCATAAAATATTAATCAACAAAAAGAATTAGATTAGGTGGACTAGAAGTAGTGATTTATTAACCACAAAAGCTCCTCAAGAGAACGACCTAGGTCAGCCACTGTGCTGCACTTAGTATAAATATTTTTGAGAGCGCACACGACAACGCTTCGTCAAATTGGAGCCGTTGCCGGGGAGGTAGTGCCACAATTTATTTGTAAAGATTTCACTTTTTCAAATTTTATTTTTTTTAAAAAAATCTTTTACCATGTTGTTTTCAAATGATTATTTCTTTAATTCATGGAACAATTACCCACCAGTGCAAGAACCAATTATTGAATCACCTTGGTCTATAGAGTATAAAGTTTCTTTCTTGGCTAGACAAATTCGGGGAGCTCGAATAAAAATCATCAGAGAGGATGAATTCAAGGATCTCATTGAAAACCTTAAATAGAACCTCGAATACCCAGTGTTGGAGGGTTTGGCAAGAGAATTAATTGATCTTCAAAAGTATTTTCCATAATTTTATCAAGAAATGATCAAAGTACAACACCAAGAAGAATAATTTCACAAGGATATTGAATCCCAATTTGATTGAATTAGTCAAACAGTTAAAAACCTAGAGACCTCAATACAGTGGATAGCGGAACAAGTACATTCATCCCAGGATCCACAACTAGAGCCAGAACAAGAACCAGAACCAGAAAAATTGATGGAAGAAGTATCCTCACAAATCCTTCAAGTTGAATAACCCATGGAGGCCTTGATGAAATTAAAATAAGATCCATTTATCCCATCTCAATCAATGTTGGAGAAGATTTATGAAGAAGATTTAGCTATTGAAATGCATATGGGAGGTCAAAAAGATCTGGATAACTTCTGGAATGAGTGTGAGGAACTTCTTGATCCAACTATTCCTGATAATGTAGATGATTCCGAAACATTGAAGGAAGAAACTAACCAAGCAGTGGAATTTGAAGAGAAGATAGAGGAGTCTGACTACCTACCTCTATCTATGGAAATTCAACTCCAAGAGCCACCTCCCTTTGAAGAGGAAATTGAATCCAAACAAGCTCAGGGAGTTAATCTTTTCATAAACTCGTTATCTTTTGATTTTGTTGAAACTAAATTGAGTATTACCTCCCCTTGTTTTAATTTTTCAGATTCATTCAACACTTGTATTTCCTTGGAGGGAGAATATGCATCTGAAGAGGAACATCTAGAGCTCCCCAAACCTGTTGAACATTTAATGGAGGGAGTACAAGAGAAGATCACAGTGGATTTTCTGGGGGAAAATGAGACTCAAGATACTTACATTGAAAGGGAAGAATTTGATATTGATTCTTCATGATTTAATTTTTTTCAAATAGAAATAAACTCTAACATTCCCTTTGATTTTTCCGCAGATGTATCATACCTTCAGCAACCACTAGAGAATAAAGAAGATGTTGTTCATGCAGAACCCAAGAAAGAGGAGGCTCTGTACTTCATCCTACCGCCACCATGCACAGTGTACCACATTGCGAACGGGTTGGATCTGGTGTACTCTATCTATGGATTCCTCCTCAACAAGAACAATGAAATGAAAGTTGTGAAGAGCCACATGTGGTGGTTCAAATCAAAGAAACCTCATCCACCATCAAATTGGGGATAATCGATTAGAATTTCCCCTCTGGAGGCAGTCAAAACCCAGGGCCCACTTGGGGGATTAAACCAAGTTTTATCCTTCTATTCTCATCTTATTTATATTTTTATTTATTTTAATAAATATCTTATGTTTTTTTTGTTCATTTATTTGTAGGTTTTCAGAGTTCAACACTTAGGATCTTAACTCAGTGTTGCACTGCGAATAAATCAGGTTGTACCTCTCCTTTATACTTACTTGATTGTTGTGATTCATTATTAAATTGTCTTACATGTTAAATCCACTTCAATGCATTGAGGAAACTGCATCATTTAAGTGTGGGGGAGGGAACCTTTGTAGTATAGGGTTTTCATTTGATGTTTGTTTTCACAGAAAAATAAAAAATTGTGTGTTTTAAAATTTTTGTGTGTTTTTTAAATTTTTGGTGTGTTTCTGAAACTTTTGAGCTGAAATGATTATCAATACCATTTTTAAACCCATTTCAATGAATAAACCAGTCTATTTCATGAAACTGATCTTAAATGAATGCTGAAATAACTTTGTTTCAAGTTCAAATCTTTTGGAAATTCATGAAAAGTACACTGATTTTTGAATCTCATGCCATATTTCACTGTCGATATCTTTGAAATAACTTTCCTGTGAGGCTTCTAAACCATTTTTCTCATATTCTTTTCATTCGCCTCATTTCTTGAGAGAACCATACCATGCTTGCTTTAACTAGAATTTGATTTATTCCTTTCAAAACTTGAGGGTTGGGGTACGTGTGTTTTAAATGATTGAGGCATTTATTTAGTTTGAAGCCCCCTTTTTAAAATAATCCTTTTCATTATGGCCCACATTTACATTTATCCTTCATTGTATCCCCTATTAGCCATGAATTTCATGTTAGGTTAGCCATATTACAAGCCAATTTTCCCTATCCTACCTGCTCTTGAAGTAAAATTGCATGATCTAGTTGAACTTAAGTGTGGGGGAAGATTTCTTGTGGTGTACTACCTCATTTGGTTATACTTTGGGTGGAAAATAAATTTTGGAAGAGATGTGTGTGATGATGAAAAATTATTCTGTTGAAAGTTGTGCCTTTTCTGGAGCTTTTATGATAAGAGAAGTTGTGCCTTTCTAGAGCTTCCAATGTAAAAAAGAAAGTTGTGCCTATCTGGATCTTTAAAAAAATCATGTTTGAAAAGATTGAAATGTTTGCTTTTGAGCTTATTGAATGATGATGGAGCCTATTTTCAACAAAGTGGAAGTGAAGGAGACCATATTTGAGTGAAAACTAGAATCTTGCAATTTTGCTTCAATAAGAGGCAAGCCTCCCTTTTTCAGCCTCAGAACTTTTAACATCTAAATCCTACCAACCGGAAGCCACAGAACAACCCTGAAAAGTCTTCATGAGAAAAACATGTCCTTGACTCACATCTGGTGGAAAAGTAGGAATTTATCAAACCTATGGTGACTCTTGTGTGAGTTTGGATGAGAAAAGCCTTGTTCAGCCTCTACATTTGTGAGATGAAAGAAAATTCATGTGAGGTAGGTGTTTTGTGTGCATGGGATAAGAAATGAAGTGGAAATATATTAAAATCTTAAATGGAGAACTTGAAATAACAGTTTTTGATGAGGCATGATATATTTTTGTTTCTTGAAATTGATTTGATTGATCTCATTGATATGTGTTTTGGATTTGATTTGATTTGATTTTTACTGGTCCAGGAGTCCAAGTGCTAAGTGTGGGGGAATTGATTGAAAAAATATTTTCAATTAATTTATATTGAATATCATTGTTTTAAACCCACAAAATTGTTCCTCTAAGATGAATTTCTTCATTTTTTTGATAATGGTGTTATTTTGAGCTGAATAGTAAAAAATGGCCATTTTGGATTTTTAACAGTTTTACATTATTTTGGTAGTTTGGCTATAACATTATCTACACTAATACAAATTTCAAAATTATTTCTTTTCCAGATTCTAAACATCCAGGGATTCATTTAGTATATTTGGACCAAAATCTGAATCGGCCATATGGAAGCTCAAATAAAGCTCACAAGTTGGCTCAAGAAAACTGTTTTCAATTCTTCCTAGTTTTGATGTGGGATCCATAACTCATCCAATGTGTGCCCAAGGATTGTAAAATTCGGTGTGTGGATGCGCACGAAGTTTTTGAGCATCTTTTATGAAGGAAGAACCGAGTGAATTGGCCTTTTATGGGTTCATTAAATCACTCTAATCCGGAGGATTTCTTTTTGGAGAGTCTGACTGGACAGAATAAATGCTCATAGTAAAACGGCCATAACTCTCGGAATACATGTCCAAATCTGCTGGAAGTTTGAGGGGATAATACCAATGTAATTATGAACAACATTCAATAAGGGCTCAACGCGTGAAGATGTCATTTAATGGGGATACAATGCGTCGAAATCCGGGGGAAACATTCTGGATATAAAAGGAGGAGAGCTCCACCCTCTCAAAGCATCCATTCTCCATCCATTCTCCACCCCATTCCTTCTGGGACACCAAGAAGGATAACTTTCAGCTTTCTATTTTATTTATTTTCTTTTTAGTAGTTTTTTAATGCCTTATTCTTTCCCATTCAACTCGATTACCCTTACCATGGTGGGGTAAACTTTTGGAGTGATTGGGGAAGGGTTGGTTTTCTATATTCTAATGCTTGAGTTCTTGGACGCAATTGAATAAATTTCTTTCTTCTTCAAATCTGTTTTCAATTTATTATAGCGGATTTTATTATCAAGTTTGATAGTTCTTGAATATTAATTCCGTTATTTATTTTTGCCTTGGTAAAATAATCAATATCTCCCTCCACTAATTTCTGGTTTATATACGATGGAATAAACCAGGAATTAGTGGTGAAGTACTCGACGATCATCAGTACGTGTAAAAGTTGTAGTGAATGTTCTTGATTGTTTGGGGCAAACAAAACCCGATCGGGTATTGCCCATTTCAATTAAGGATATTCAATACAACTATTTTACACATGGAAGGAGAGTTGACCAAACCGAGATCTTGGTAAGGTTTTCTCTCACAATAACAATTTCACTAAGGAAGTGAGAGGAAATGATTGTGGAAACTCACTTTAATCAACTAAGAAGAAGAGGTTTGAATTAAATTGAACAAGGATAGCATTATAATTAGGAAATTGACCCCGACCTAATCACCCTTTTAATTTCATAGTTTTTCAATCATTTGAATTTAAAATTTCCTTTCACAACATTTTTCCCCCGTTTTAAAGTGACAAATCGTTTTGTGTGCACTCCTCTTCGGGAGACATCATAGGTCAACCACATTACTACATTTTAACTTACAAAATAATTGTTTTGTCACGCCCTACGACAGGCGTGCGTCGACCCCATAAATATATAATAAAAAATATGCATCTAGTTTTACTTCTTCTTTTTATATTTTAAAAAATCCATGAAATAAATATTGTCAAATTTGACACTATTGAAATTTTGTTAAAATAATGTTTTCATAAATTATTTAAATATCATAATTTTTTTAAAAAATATATAATAATTATGATATGGTCTAAAAGGTTCTAATTTTTTTCATTTATGGTCTAATTCAATTCAAATTTCTAAATATTTTACCCTTTTAATATTGAAAAATTTGTTACCCTAGTTAAAAAATGAATAGAATAACTAAGTTTTAATTAAAATTATAATGTTGGAATTGACATAAAAACTTTTTTAAAAATTATTGGCTGATGAGATTACAAACCTATCTCATCTTAAATTTTAAATTGGTAGATTTTTGAGTTTTATAGGTGATTTTTGGTGATATTATAAATTAATATTTTTGAGGTTTCCAGAATCGCCCCTCACCTCAATTATAAAAGGGAAATTCCTCCTTCAACTCTTCACATAATTTTGAGCCTTCAAGATTGACAGTATCCTCCCCATTTTCCTTATAAAATTCCATAGCAACATTCTAGAGGTCTTGTTCCTCTTAAAATACCAAATCTACTGATATTAGAAGAGATTTAGAGGAGGAATTTAGAAGAAGATGTGGATCAGATACATACGAAGAATATCAAACCTAAGGTAAGAGATAATATTGAAATATCATTTTTATCCAATATTGTTTATACGTAAGTATTTCATGGGGTATATATATGATCAAAATCCATGTATCATAATTATGTAATATTTTTTTTATTCTTTTATAATTTTTTAGTGTTAATTTTATGCTTTGGATAATTTTTATTAAATGGTAAGAAAGAAATCTTTTGACATTATTTGATTTGAGGTACATTTTGACTCTTTATATAAAAGTACAAGGAGAATGTATTTTTAAACTTATATGGCATGAATATATTTTTATGGTTTCATGGAATCTTATTTCTATGAAGATTCCTATACATGATTTTATGATTATTTTCAACTGAATTATTTTCTTTTAAAATTGCGTGGCATTTTGACAAAAGAAAGAATTTTTTAAAAAGAATGGATATCTTCCTCATGAATTATGTTCAAGTGTTTTATCAATAATTATTTTCCATCTAAGTTGATTCTCTTTAAATATGGTTATGTTTCAATCCCTATTATTACTATGATTTGACTGTGTTAATTATGTAATGATATTTTAAATGGATTATGTTATGATGGAATGATGTTTAAGATACCCATTTTATTTATTAGGTTATGATATGATGAATGAATTATGTTTTTGTGGAACATGTAAGAATGATTCCATATTGAGATGTGTGGGACCTATATCTCCCACTAATGCATTGTGTAATTATTTAAATCTCATTAGATGGAAAAGACTGGAATGATGCATAAATCTGGTTCAGTAATATAGGGATGGAATGGGGATTGAACTCGGTTCAGTAATAGACTTTGTCCACTATGATGGTCTTGGAAATGAGACTTGAATAATATGAAATGATTTTGTATACTTATTTTTGTATGCCATGAAATTTCATCTCTTATGTTATTACCATTGGGATTACATTTCACTATTATGATTTATCCCATGACATGATAATATGATCTTTTTTATACAGGATACGATTTTCAAATGTTATTTTCTTATAATTATGATATAATTGATATTTCCCTTGTTTACCCTTACTGAGAATTTTATATTACCCTATCATATATTTCTTTTCCCAAGGTTATGATAGAGGGTATTAATTATGATATGTCAAAATGTATTCTAGTTATGAATAAATAAATGGGAAATGATGTAGATGTTTTATGAACATTTTGTTTATGTTTCCCAGTTTCTAAAGATAGTAAACCTATACAGTCCTATCATGGTTTTTGTTATGTTTTGTAATAAATATTCTTCAACATTGAAGTGAAATCTATATGTAATGTTTGGTCCAATATAGTTGGTATCAGAGCAATAGTATAGTTATTCTTGGGAAACTAGGATGAGAGAACCTTTGTAAGAACTATAAGGATAAGTCTAATTATTGGATACAATCCTATCCTAGTGTTTTAGATATGTTCATTAATAACACAGGATAAAACCTAAAGTGTCCTAAATAGAAATTTTATTTTGATTTTAGCGGTTTTCCCATTGTGATTAGTGTTTCTCATAGTATGATTCTTGGTTTTAGTCAATGAATGGAACCCAAAGGAAGTACATTAATGTTGAATGTGATGGAAAATGAAATGATTTTCCCTAATAGACACAAAATGTTATGGTAGATAGAGTGAAAAATCTTATATCCATGCTCACACATATTTCTCAAGCTATGAATCATGCTGGAAATTCAAATGAGCAATGGTGGTAGAAAAATTTCGTTGAATCCTTTACGAGGCAGCGTCCACCTTCATTCATCGGGTCTTTTGAACTTTTAGTGGACGAAAAATGGACTAGTACCACTAAATAGATATTTTTAGTTCTACAATGATATGAAAATGATAAATTCATCTTAGCAGTATATCATTTGGAAGGTGAAGATGATCCATGGTGGAATATAATAATGGATATGAGGCAAAGTGATGAATTTGAGTCCATGGAATGGGACAGGTTCAATAAATTATTTTTCAATAAGCACATTCCTCATAATTTTTTAACAAATATAGGGAAGGATTTACTTGAAATTATGAAAAAGGATAAGGAATCCATTGGTAATTATGAAGAAAATTTTACAATACTTGCATGGTATAATTCTGGAGTTATTATCCATCCTCAGAGTAAAATTGACCGATTCTTTAGTGGATTCAAACCAAGTCACTAAAGGGCATTATCCATAAAGGAAATCAATAGCTACGAGGAAATTGTTTGATGTGATCTCAAGGTTAATATGGATATTGGAGTATCTCATCAATCATATTGGTTTGATAAGAAGATAGAAATATAATTCAATGTAAAATTTAATGATCACACTAAAATGAAGATAATTTTTACCTTATGCTCAATGTTTGGAATTAAACATGGAGGGAATTATATTAAAGGGACTATTAAATGTTTTAATTGTGGAAAATAAGGTCATCGGGATATTTAATGGAGAAGATATGGGAAGACGATGCCTAATTATGGGAAGAAATAAATGGAAATAGAAAATGAACCTCCTACACTTCAATGATACAAATGAAAGGAAATGAGGCATTATTCCAATCAATTCCCTAATCTGAGGGCTAATGATGATGATCAAAAACAAAAAACTCATATGGATAAAGGAAATGGAAATTCACATGAAATCACTATGGCGACGTGGAGTACGATAATGAAGTTTTGAAAGGTACCCTTACCATCCACTCTAAAGTAGAAACTGTTTTATTTGATTATGGATCCACCTACTCTTTTATTTATATAGAATTTTCTAATGGTATTGTCGTATTATCACAACAATTAGATGTTGAGTTAGTTATGAAAGCTTCTAATTGCACAATGATCTCATAAAAAGTTTATAATTCTTCTCCGGTTGATGTATGTGTGAAAGTGAATACATAAAATCTTGTTATCCTTCCTATAGTGTAATTTGTTGTGATTATTGTCATGGGTTGGGTTTCTCAATATGGAGTATGTATCAATTTCCAAGGAAGGGAAGTCACATATTATTTTCCAGATCAATCTATGATCATCTATTGATGCAAGGATGAATATAACCTACAGTAGAAATTTCTTTTGTTTTATGGGTTTTGATTCCAATAAATGAAGGTTATTCATGTCAATTGGTTGGGAATAAAGTCGTGATTAATATTACACCAATTTTATGGGAGTTTGATGACATCTATTCGGAGGAATTTCTAGGACATCCACCAAATCATGATGTTGAGTTTGCAATAGAACTCATATCAGGTGATTTGCCTATTTCAAAGACACAATATAGAATGGTCCCAATGGATTTGTAAGAATTGAAGAAGAAACTCCAAGGGAATCTTGATAAGGTATTCACATGACCTAGTGCGTCACCATGGGGAGTACCTATTCTATTTGTTAAGAAGAAATACATATCAATGCGACTCTACATTGATTATTGAGAACTTAACAATATCACTATCAGGAAAAAATATCCTCCTCCTTGTATTAATGATATATTTGACAAACTTAGCAAAGGTCAATACTTTTCCAAGATTAATATTTGTTCAAGATATCATCAATTAAGGATAAAAAAGGAGGATATACCAAAGAAGACATTACTTAAAATGTAAGGACACTATGAATTTATAGTGATACAATTTTTTCTTATTAATTACATCACTATCATTGTGGATCTAATTAATAGAGTGTTTAGGGACTATCTTGATCAATTTTTGGTAGTTTTATAGACAATATTCTTGTCTATTCGAAGAGAAAGGAAGAACATTAATACCAATTGAGAATTGTATTGAAAACCCAGAGAAATGAGAATCTTTATGAAAAATTTAGTATGTGCTAATTTTGGATTCATAAAGTTTCATTTTTTGTCACATAATCCCAAGAGAAGGGATATATGAGGATCCATGAAAAATTGAAGTTTTCGACAGTGAGATGAGACTAAAAATGGTAAATGAGATCTGAAGTTTTCTTGGTTCTACTGGATATTATCATCGTTTGGTGAAATATTTTTCACGATTATCTAATGCACTCACTATGTTAACTTAGAAATTAGTTATGTTCATCTAGAATGAGGAATGTGAAGAGAATTTCATAGATCTAAAAAAGAGGTTAGCCTTTGCACCTATGCTCACACTACCTTGTAGTGGAGATTGTTGGTGATCTACAATGATTCATCTACGAAAGGGATCACATGTGTTCTCATTCAAAATGATATGGTTATATATCATGACACACAATAGTTGAAAATCTATGCGAAAAATTACCCAACTCATGATTTGGAGTTAGCTACGGTAATCTTTTCATAAAAGATATAGAGGTATTATCTTTATGATGAAAAGTGTGACATTTATACTGATCATAAAAGTTTAAAGTATATTTTCATAATAAAGGATATAAATATACAACAAATAGGATGTTTAGATTTGATTAAAGATAATGACTACTCAATAAATTACCACCCTGGGAATGAGAAAAAGGTGGAATATTCATTGATTTGATAAGACCATGCTATCCTTTCCATGATGAGGATCATAATATATCCAATATTTATGGATATGAAAATCAAGAATCATAATATTTTAAAGGAAGGGGAGAAATATTGTCATTTATAAATGAATGCTAAACCATCTAAACAAGTGATGATTAAAGAGGCATAGAAGAAATTTTTAGAGCTATCAAATATTATGATAAATGTTCCTGAATTCAACCACGATTATGATGAAATAATATGGTTTAATAATAGGATTTTTATTCACCCCATACTAGAATTAAAGAAGGCGATATTGGATGAGGCTCATAGTTCTTCATTATCTATTCTCCCTGGAAGTAAAAATATGTACAAGGACCTAAAAGAGTATTTATGTTGGGATGGAATAAAAATTGATGTCGCTGAATATGTCTCTCGATGCATGGTTTATCAGCAAGTTAAGGCTGAGTGATAGATGTCTAAGGGGTTGCCAAAACTACTACCCATACCAGAATGGAAATGGGAATACATCACTATGGACATTATTGTTAGAATTACAAAAACATATAAAGGCTATAATGATATATATGTTATTGTTGATTTCCTTATGAAGTCATAACACTTCATTGCTATTAAAGATGATTTCTCTCTTGATTTGCTTGCAATGATATATGTAATGGAAGTGGTAAGATTTCCGGGATTTCCAATTTCAATTATATCTGATTGGGACTTGAGATTTACCCCTTTGTTCTGGTGAAGTCTTCTAAATGATCTGGATACAGAGTTATGTTTTAGTACTGCTTATCATCCTCAGATAGACAGTTAGTCTAAGAGGACAATTCAAACTCTGGAAGACAAGTTGATAGCCTTCTATTTGAATTTCAAAGGTTGTTGTGATCAACACATACCTTTCATTGGTTTTTTTAAAAAACTAGATTTAAATATAGTATTTAGATAGCTCCTTATGAATCTATTTATGGAAAGAAATATAGAACTCCAACTTTCTAGGATAAAGTTGTGGAAATAAATCTATTAGGAGCTAATCTTGTTGCTGAAATGGCAGAAAATGTCAGATCTATTCAACAACACATAAGATAATTTCAGAGTCAACAAAAAAGTTATGCTAACAACCGATGAAAAGACTTAGATTTTGAAGTTGGTGATAAGGTGTTTCTATGAATATCTCCTTGGAAGAGAGTAATGGGATTTATAAAGAAGGGAAAGCTGAGCCCTTATTATATCTGTCCTTTTGAAATTATAGATTGTTATGAGAGTGTAGATTATTGATTGGAACTTCTACTGAATCTCTCTTAAGTTCATAATTTGTTCCATGTGTCTATCCTGAGAAATTATATACACAATACTTCACATGTACTAATCTCAGAAGTCATACCGCTGGAGAAAGATATTTCTTATAAAGAACAACTGATATAGATTCTGGATCGTAGCGAAAAAGTCCTATGAAACAAGATCACATGCATGGTTAATGTTTTATGGAGGAACCACAAATTTGAATAAAATACTTGGGAACATGAGAATATGATGAGGGAGAGGTATCCTCATATTTTTGATCAATGTGTTTAATTTAGAGCGTGAAAGTCAGTTCCAGGGGGTAGAATGTAACACTTAGATGTTTTTATGAAATATTTTCATTAAATAATTTTAATTCTTCAGTTGAATTTTTTTTCACACATCATGAGTTTGAACAAACCAGGAGACACCCTTATTTTAAAATTACCATTATATCCTAGCCATTAGGTTAGCAATAATAATTATAACTATCTTATGAAAATACATTGTGAATCATTGGCTATCAGTTATTTATGAAAATTATAAATCAATTAGGTATTTTTATTTTTGAGTGAATTAATTTTTTTAATGAAATTAATGATATATATATATGTGTTATATAGTTAATAAAATATTTTTTATATTCATCCAATTGATATTTTAGTCTCATAGTATAAATAAAACCCTATTTGATGTATAAACCCCTTTTTTTTAAAGATTAATTTTAAACCTTTAAATGGAGGACCCCTTATAAAATATGATTTGGAAAATTAATAAATTTTATATGAAAAAATAAACATGATATTTTTATGTGGGGCATAAAAATTTACTTTGGGGGAATTTCTTATCTTTTTCTAATAACATTCATGTTTTGATGAATAGTAAAAATACGCTAAATCATAATTGAAAATATATTTTTCATTGAATTAATTTTTATGGTTAAATTATACTAATGAATTGTTTAAATGTATAAATAGGATATATTTTTACCATTTAATATAATTTAGGTCATTGGAATTAATTTTAAATTATAATCAGATGTGAAAACATTTCAATTTTTTCAATATTGTAACATTTAAAAACCCGTTTTCTCCTTTCAACAATGGGAGTAATATTAAATTAATTACTAAAGCATCCGTTTTTTGAATTTTAAAAAATGGATTTCATATTTGGAATCAGTATGTCCAAATTATGTACATATTTTATTTTATTTTGGGGCAATATGAATAGTATGTTTGTTAAATTTTTTTAACAGGGTAAAAGGGAAAATCATGTAATTAAGGGTAAAAATAATATTATAGAATTACCCAAACACTTGTCATAAAATAATTAGATGATTATAATATTAACTAAACCATAATTTTATTAAAATGGTATCCATTATGACCCACTTGGATGAGATTAAGACATTTTATTTTTTTAAAGAAAACTGATATATGTCTCACTCAAAGTTTAATAATTAAATTATTTTTTATATAAGGTTATAAAGAAGAAAAAATTGATTATAAATACTAATTTGAAATATAAACTGTATTTATTTTTCATGAAAGTGTATTTTTTATTTTTAGGAAAGAAATAATTACCTTCAAGACTTATACTTGGATGACGAAAAAATTAACTAATTGATGGGAAATTAATAAAACAATTTTTATTAAAATATTAATAACCATCAAAAGGATGAAACACTTGAGAAAACCTTATTTGATGAGTATATATCAACCATAAGCATTCAAGGGTAATCTTTTTGACCATTTGGTGGCCTATAGAAGAGATTATGACATTAATATTATTATATTTAATTTGAAGATAAATTTGTCACATTTGTGTTTTAAAAGAGTATACCATTATTAATGTTTGGTTTTCCAGAAGATAAATTCAACTAAAATTATTCTTCTGAAAGGTAATGGATTTATCTTCATAATAGTATTTTATTTTGCGTTTTTATTCAAAAATTAATTATATTAAATAAATAAATAATATTTAGGTAGTAATCATTTTATTAATGATGAGATCAAATAAATGTTATTAAAAATATTTTAATTAATAGAATTTGGGAAAATTATTATGTAAAATGAATTTTATAGATTACCATGACCCTTAGGGTTATAATAAAATATTTTTATCTAGTTTCACTTATTCTTTTTATATTTTTAAAAATCTAGGAAATAAATAGTGTCAAAATTTACAATATTGATATTTTGTTAAAATGGTGTTTTATTAAATTTCATAAAAATCATAATTTTTTTAAAATATATAATAATTATTTTATAGTCTAAAATATTCTAAATTTTTAATTTAT
Source organism: Viscum album (assembly GCA_963277665.1). Classification (NCBI taxonomy): domain Eukaryota; kingdom Viridiplantae; phylum Streptophyta; class Magnoliopsida; order Santalales; family Viscaceae; genus Viscum; species Viscum album. The sequence continues at coordinate 174,460,790 of OY728135.1, read as the reverse complement.
TGTCTAATTGACTTCAAATATGAAAATATTTCCTCTTTTTAATATTGATATATTTTTTACTCTAGTTAAACATTAAATAAAATAACCATGTGTTAATTTAAATTATAATGCTTAAATTAACATAAAAACTAGTCCAAAAAATATTTTTCAATGATATTACAACCCTATCTAATATCATATTATAAATTGGTACATTTCATTGATTTTTATGTTGGGTTTGATTTTAATATAAATTAATATTTTTGAGGTTTTGAAAATTCCTCTCACCTCAATTATATATGGGAACTTCCTCCTTCAACTCTTCAATTCATTTTGAGCCTTTAAGAACTACCATATCCTACCCATTATCCTTATAAACATCCCTATAAACATTCTAGATGACTTTTTATTCTTTAAAGTCCAATTATTTTTCTCTAAGAGGAGATTTAGAGGAGTCACATCAAAGAAGAGGATGTTCAGATACATAAGAAACATATCAGACCTAAGGTAAGAGATAATTTTTTAATCTCATTTTTATCTTATATTATTTATATATAAGTATTTCCTTGGGTATATTTAACATCAAAATCCATGTTTCCTAATTATGTAATATTATTTGTATTCATTTACAATTTTTTATTGTTAATATTTCCCTTTTATTAATTTTTATTAAATGGTATGAAAGGAATCTATTGTCATTATTCGATTTGAGGTACGTTTTGACATTTCTGACAAATGTATGAGGATAATGTTTTTTAACTTATACAGCATGAATGGATTTTTACAGTTTCATGACACTTTATTTCCATGAAGCTTCCTCTACATGATTTACATATTATTATCAACTAAATTATTTTCTTTTAAAATTTCATAGCATTCTGAGAAAAGAAAACATTTTTGAGAAAGAATGGATATTTTCCTCAAGAAATAAGATCATGTGTTTTATCAAAAATTATTTTCAATCTAATTTGAAACTCTTTAAATAGAGTTATGTTTTTATCCCTATTATAACTATGATTCAATTGAGTTAATTATGGAATGATAGTTATATGGATTATATTATTATGGAATGAGGTTTAATAAACCCGTTTTATTTCTTGGGTTATTCTATGATGAATGAATTATGTTTTTGTGGAACATATAAGAATGATTTTATTTTGAGATGGGTGGGACCTATATATACCAAAAATTTATTGGGTAATGATTTATATCCTTTGAGATATACATTAATGGAATGAAAAATAAATATGGTTCAGTAATATAGGGCTACAATGATGAGTGAACTCGGTTCAATAATGACTGAAAAATAAATTTGTTATTTTCAAAACAATTTTGAGGAAAAAGTGAGAAACCCCAAAATTGAGTATTACATCCACATAAAACAATAACATATCATAACCCAGAACAAACTACAACAACTACCCCTCCCCAAAAATTGCACCATAATGAAAAGCCTTCACCAAAGCACGATCGCTCGACAAGCTGTCCCATGTTGGAATGCGTGGGACCAAAACTGATGGCATATCCACACACTCTAGATCATCCAAATAAAAATGGCATTCACAAGTGAAGGATTATTGATATAAAACCCATCTGAGGAATATCAAAGTATATTTATGGTTATATAGCATAAAAAACATCACATCAAATTCACACAGAGAGATGAACCAAAAGAAGACCCAACTCACACTAGAATTCTCCCAAAAAAATAAAAAAAATTCCAAATAAAAAAAAGTAATTAAAGAGTAATTTGAGGTTACCAGAATCCATTTCCCTATAGAATTTACAAGATATATATGAAACCTTGATACTTGGTACCTCCATCACCAGCCTTTCAAACTTAGAAGCCAGCTGGTCCCAAGACTGTATGTATTCCCCAATGATGATCTTCCATTTATTTAATCCCTAACCATAATTTAATCCAGATTGTCAATACATGAGTATTTATCCTCATTGAGATTCACCCTTAGAGACCTCCCCATCATTTTATCTGCCACCTCTTTATTTTCATTAAGTAACCAGGCCTGCTAGATCACTTCTTCTTAGAAACATAAAAGTAGATCCCAGGGTTGATCACCCTATTCCCCTTGTCTCTGATGGCTCATAGGATCAATGAATATCTTCTTGTCATTGATCTTTTTTACAGCAAAGAATAAAAATGTGGTGGTAAAGAGGATTAATCCTCCCAACCCTTCCTACTCCTAAAATTCCTATTTCTCTCCGCGCATGAAACTTCATCTATCGAATGTTCGGGATCATTTCCATTGGGTTCCTTTATGTAGCCTTTGTCAGCATAAAACAAGTTAATTTGATCAGAGCTCAAAACAACCTCATTAAGGCCTTTAGACCTATTATACAAGTGAATTGGGTTCTAGATTATTGAATATAAAACCTTTAGTCTCCCAACTCTTGTTGGATCTTCCACATCATTAGAAAACTCCTACCCCCTTACCCAAGTCACCACTACACGAACATCCTACGTCAATGAAAGTAAAAACTAAAACAACCTCCTCACCACCCGCCATCTGGTTCATCACCACTTTACTCCCATTAAAATGGTTTCCACTCTAAAATAATCAATCTAGACCAAACCATCTCTCTACTGCACACTACAATGTGATGGAATAGCCAGGTCCTGCCTCATCATGCTAAACACCATAGACACTTTAGGATCATCCTGAGGCACCATTGCCTTCTTCACCAGAGAAACCCCCACACCATCCACAAATTTCATAATGCAGTACAACAAATCACTGTTGAATCAATCTTCCTCCACAGCCACAATGATCGAGGTCCCCGACCCCAACAATCCATACCTATTTCCATCAGTTCTAAACCAGCCTCACCACAGACCTCTGGAACCTTACCTGTCCTTCTATCCACCACCCTATCCATATACATATCTACCCGATGACAATCCTCCATTGAGTAACCCATCTTCTTGCAGACATAACAAACCTCATTTCCATTTCCCTTTCCACCCAACACTGAAGACCCCTGATGATAGACATCCGTAGAGTGCCCAAACTGCATGTACGTAGAACAGAAATCTGTCTAGGTCTCATATATCACACACTGTTTTCACCTATACTCTTTCACTGATTGTAATCAATACATATTAAAAGGGTGTTCTATAAAATTCTAATTCCAAAAAAAACCACTGGTTTATAGGGTGACATAACAACTTAGTGCAACTATCTGAACATAAAAAACTATCGACTAGATTTCCAAGCATTTTGAAAATATAAGGATTTTTAATTGGTAAAGGTATATTAGGGATAGTTACCCAAACCATAGATAAAGGAAAATCACGCTTCATATGGAACTCGAATGACCAGTTAAACAGGAATAAATAAAACCCATTGAAGCTATAGGGGAACTCGACTAGGATATGATAAAGTCCTCCTCTGATGCTTATCGAATCATAATATAGTGGCTGTCCAGAAAACCCACTGTCTCTGTCTCATCGTGTCACGAATATGGTAGGTCGTACGTACTCACGAGTGATGATATCATTCAATTAATGGTTAAATGGTATGTAATTGGATGGTGTATTACTTATAAAGAATAATTATAAATTTATATTAATTATTTACATCCATTATACTTCTCATTATACCCATCCAAATTATTATTGGTGAATAACAAATTACAACACAACGTGGAGATGGTTAGTCATATGTACACACAGTGATATTGTTATTTGTAAGATAGATAAAAGGACATATAAATTTGTACCATAAACATAATAACATATCCTCATATAGAAGATACTAGAATTATTAATTTAGTACATAACAACATAATAAGAGGAAGTAAAATTATAAAATAAATATGGAAGTGGTGATCAAACAATTGCCTCTTTTTCGAGTATCTCCATTTGGTTGTCACAAATGGCATCCTTAGGATGAAATTATTCCAAATTTCGTAATGCCCTGACCCTAGTTACCTAGATCCAGTAAATTATTATAATGCATTGAAATGATTATAAGGAATCAAGTCCCGAAGGACCAATTAGTTTAGCAGTCTTGGAAAATAGATTACATTCATGAACATTACATTACACTTTCTAACATAAAACTCATCATAAATAATCCTTCAAGAACTCAAATATTCCCACGGAATTACCCTTCATAACAATCATAATACACTTCTTGGAAGCCTATGAAAATAAAACATATGAAAGGGCTGATCTCAGATGCTCAATAAGGATAAACAATATAGCAGTATCTATCATAAATAAGCATAAACATTTATGGTAAGGTGAAAAATTGAAACATAACCCCTTTAAACAAAAACATCAGCATAATATGGAAAAGATAAATCAAATAATTCTATTTACTTATTCACATGGATATTCTACTAGTTGAATAATCACATGTAACATTAATAACTAATCTCATAATGATGGAATGAATAATGTCATACATCTTAACCACAAAGTCAAGGCCTCATGCCTAGACCCAAAATATAAATTTATTCAAGGCCTTGTTCCAAGACAAAAGTTTTTTTCATGATACATACCGATGCATCGAGGGGCTATAGAGGACCTCGCCCGCCACTTACTATGTCCAATGCATTTCTCATATGAAATCAATGAAACATAACATAATATTTGTATTAAAACTAGAATACTAGATATCTATACTTTAACCATAAACCATGAATGGTATAAAAATAGAATATCCAAAGTCAAAAATATCATAAATCATTCAATACAATATGGAATATTTTATTATAACAAATCAACCTCAATCAATAATAATATCCAATAAAGGATGTTGACATAGTTGAAAATAATCAGTAAAACTATTTGAGGGAAATATCCCTTTTTATTGAAATAATTTAGAAGTCACCCAATTTATAAAATATGTCATTTAAAAGATATTTTTGAATAAAATTGTTCCATAACATTTTAAAACAAACATGTCCATATAAATAAATCCTTAAAATAACTTTTAAAACATGAACATTAATTAAATAGATTCAGAAAAATAAATCTGTAAAACATTTAAAACAATGATCTAGTTAATGTGTACCTTCTATAAAACTTATAAAAATATTTTCAAAATCATATTTATGAAACATGGACGTGGATGATAAATATGTACCAGAAAATACTTACACATAAATAACCTCATATAATAATGAGATTGAGGAATTAACCCTTACCTTGTACTTTCCTTTAGTCAAGGGTACATTTAACATTCTGTATAATGACCATAGTATGTTATTAAATTATACCAAAACCATATTAATATTTATAATATCATATATGATTCATTTATGACATTATATTTCCCATTTAATAATAATTATCATGTTAAAGTATCATTTCGGGTAATAATCCCTTTCTTTATTGTACTTGTTTTAACTTGTTATTATGGATCGTATAACATAGATAATGATTTAATTACTTCTATAATATAAAAAATTATTTATATATCATATATATTCATAATATAAATATATATAATAGATAGATATATGAAATGGAATACACTGTCTATGGAGACGGTATGCCGTACGTACGCATAGATGCTTTTTCCGTTTTCAAATCGTATTGAATGGAAGTAAGTGAATGATATATATATATATATATATATATATATATATATATATATATCTCCAGTAGCATTATTATGTAATATATTACATACTTATTAATAATATATATTTTTATAATCATCATTGAATAGTTAACGTGGAAATGAATCTCATCGCGTCGTGGAGACGACAAGCCGTACATACACATGAGGGACAATATCATTCTATTGATGGTGAAATTGTATGTAATTGGATGTTATATTATATATAAAGAATAATTAAAATTTTATATTTATTATTTACATCAATTATACTCATTATTATACCCATCCAAATATTGAAGTGTTGAATAACAAACTACATCACAACATGGATACGGAAAGCTATATGTAAGCACATATGTTGACTCTCTCATTCATAGGATTTATAGAATTATTAATATGATTGTAGCATATTTATAATAACATATAAATATGCATATGGTACTGGTGGTATTATTTTAGTATGAAAATAACAAATAAATAGTAAGTAGAAGAAGAAAAGTACGTTGAAAGAGGTGATATAATAATTACCTCTTCTTCAGGTATTTCCTTTTGATTTGAACAAAAGGGATCCATACGTTGGATTTATGATCAATGTAATGCCTCTAGGAGGCATTTAGGGTAGTTGGGAGGTTATTTGAGTAGGTTTTGTTCGAGCCAAATGGATTTGAAGGTGTGAATTTAAGAGAAGGGGACGTACCCTTTTATAAGAGAGGTGAGGGGCACTTAAGGCAAGGATTGAAATATTAATTTATTATAAATTTATTTTTGATTTATAATGTCTAAAATTGGATTTATTTAAAGTATATGGTATGTATGGGTCTAAATCCTTTCAAACAATAAGTTTTAGAAAAATTTAGGTCACCATATTAACATTATCTTTTAGATTTTACTCTTAGTTAAGTAGTTATCTTTTACCATGTCTTCTTGTATTTTTATAATACATGGTTAATATAGTTACTATAAAATACCAGGAGAACATAAATAGGTCAATTAATAACATATATTACATTATATAAGTCATTTATTTGAATATTATATTTTTATGAATATTATATCATTTAATAAAATAGTATTTGTTTTAAAAACTCATTTATGTCAATTTTGACACAAGTTAGTATTTGGTTTTTCTAAAAGTCATAACCACTTCATTACTTCAACAAAAATACATTTAATTAACCCCAAAATGTCATATTAACCTATAAAATTCATGGATGGCATCAAAAGTTTCAATTTACATTTATTTTAAAATTTATAATATTAATTATTTTAATCACTCATTAATAGGGTAATTACTGTATCATCATTATGTCATAAATAAATTAAATTATTAAATTTCTAAAAAATATAAATAAAATACCATGATGTCGGAAATAATTTTAGGTAACTAATGAATATTTATAGTCTAATTTATCTTATGTATAACCCTATATTAAAAATGTTTTAGTTATTAAAATGTGAATTAAACACTTATAACTCGTCTTTAAATAAAATATAACAAATATCATAATCTAACCCATATGGATCAAAAATTATCTTATTTTTGTCCTAAGATTAATTAAGGAATATAAAAACATATCAAATAGAATTATAGCATGTGTTGGGGTCATTTTATATTATTATAATATTATTTTTACCTTTAATTACCCTATTTACTTTTAACCGTGGTAAATAAAATTCAAAAGTTACTTTTCACCAAAAATCATTTTCATCTTATTGAACCATATATCACATACTTATGACAACTGTGCCTTTTGGATATTTGAAATTAAATTCATAGAAGCGGTTAAATTACGTTTTATGCAAATTTGCAAATGTGCCTACATGGTGGGTAAAAGACGTTAAAATGTTCAATACAACTTTATATATCTAATATTATTTATAAAATGATTCTAATTACTTAAATTATACTAATATAGAAATTATTTATCTATTTTTAATTTATGATAAATTATAATTAAAAATAATTATTTAAATGAAAAAGATGTTTTTTATATACTATGTAGTATTTTTCACTATTCATTAGAAATTGAATGTTTTCAAAAAAATACCAAAAATTCACCCTAATATAATTTTGATATTCCAAATTAAAAAAATTAAGTCTATTTTATAAAATTCAAATTTTAGGAGTATCTAAAATTAATTTTATTATTTTTCACAAAAGAACAAAAAAAGTAGTTCTTTTAAGAAAATAATTTTTCTAAATATATAACTATTTTAACAAAACTTATACATTTCATTATAATATGTTTTATTTAAGTGAAAAATTTATAAATAACATTTAAAAATTATTTTTTACTATTCATATTAAAATATTTAATTGAAAAATAAATATATTGTTAAAATAATTATAACACTAATGTGTTGTTTTGGAAAAACCCAATCTTGCATATAACATAATTTAAGTTAGTTTTATGTGAAATAGAAGCTATTAAATTCCTTTAAATAGATAACGAACAATGAAATCATGGGGTGTTGCATTCTCCCCTGCTTCAATAAATTACTTCCTCACAATTTGAAATTGTTCTTCTAAAATAAATGGTTGAAAATAGAAATTAACTTTGTGGAAAACCCACATAAAAAATAGTGTTAATAAAATGTAGTCTTAATAAGAGGGAAAGGGAAATAAAAAAGTCACCACCTAATTAGGTTTTTGAATAGAAGAACATTATTGGAAATTAGAGACACATAATTTGAGGGAAAACCTTAATATTTATAGGGAGTGATTGAGATCATAAATCACAAACAAGTAAAAAATAAATGGAAAATTGAGGGCCTCAAAGCCATAAATATATGATGATTTAAAATATCATCAATTCAACAAGACATAAGGTATTAGGATAACACACATTTTTTAGACAATTTATTTTATTTGAAGAGGGGGTATTATTTTACTATCAAGATAAGAACTCAAGAAAACACACTTGATTTCATTAGCTGTCATAATCATATTCTCCTCATTTGGTTGTGCTTTGATCTATTTTAACTTAATCCATTAAACTAAGAAATGATTGTTCAAAAATTATTTTTTATGCCTAAAGTGAATTTGATAAATCATAGGGTCCACAAGTATTCCCTTAATCCTCTAAATGTATACTGAAAACCAAAAGATTAAGTCAAACTATCCAATAAATCATACTTTAACCTCAAAAAAATATCAAGTGTTCAACTTACTTAGTTCCAATCATTATACTTATTCAAAATACTTGTGTCCAAACTCATACTACAAAAATTTATAAGGAATGTCAACATAACATAATGAATATCTCTTTTATCACATGAAAACATGTGAATATATTCATTAGGTATTATATTAAAACATAGTAACAACCTGAATTACTATACAACCTTATTCGAATAGGTATGTACTTCCTTATTCCTTCTGTAAAACATAGAATAATGGATAGACTCCTTAAATCAAAAAATGTTGAAATCTCCTTCAATGATGTAATAATAAAACCATTAATTAGTTCTAAGGGAGTCAATAATATCCAATATGTTGGAACCGGGGATGCAGCGGAAGCCCCAAATTGGTGGTTTTTTTTGCTGACGATTGATGTAAACTTGTCGATGCCGGGGAACAACATCCTAGTCTTAGCTAAGGACCATGCATGAAGGATTTTAAGAACAAAAATAAACCGTGAAGTATCGGGTTTAATTGCGAATCCCCGCACAACATATGCTTGTTGTTGGATATTGATGATCGAAGAATTCAACATTGAACTCCTCTATATCATCCCCACGTGCTTCAATAAATCTATGAGAGTGTTGTTTGTGATAATCTGGGTGCTAGTGTGGAATTGCGACGACACCTTCGACGCTCCAACGATCACCACATCACTTCGCAAGTGATTCCTGAGAGAGTTCATGATCTATGCTCCTTGGATCTAGAGCCTCTCTCTCTAGGTCATGGGAGATAAGATAAGAGAGAGATGCGCCATGAATAGTATTTGGTAATCTCCACTCTTATATTTATCATGTCATTTAATTACCTAGAAATACCAACCTGACCCCCGAATAATCAATGCTCTATTAATGACATATTATTACTACTTATCTGAGTCATAAATATTATTATCATTTACTTGTAATATATTAAAATATATTACATGATAATAGTTGAGTCATTAACTCGACTCTTCATTCCCATAAATATTAATTGAACCCTGAAAAAATTTAATATTCATAAATTAATATTTTTCATGTATTTACTTAAAACTCGTAAATACATTTAATAAGTTAATTCAATACTAATTATTCTATAATTGAATAATATGAATTGATTTATTACATTGGTGATCATTTTTCTTTAGAAAAATCCAAAAACTAGTAGTGGGGTCTACCATGTCAAAAAATCCTATTCAATTGAATATGGATGATTCTTGAATATGCTATTGTGTGTGACCCTCTAGGCCCTTATTTCGATAGTAGTGAATACTATTCACAGACCAAGTGTGGGATCTAGAAACCCATTATAGCCCCTGAAGAGATAAGGATTGTCACAGTAGTGACAACCAACCAACGAACACGCACTGTGTAATATAATATTTTTGTCTGTAATATCTCATAATGAAAAACACACTCCCATGTCATCACCCTTTTCTTACACTATTATTTATTGATGTAACTAGATGAATTTACCCTTGACTTCCATGTCCATGGTCTTATAAAGGTACTTCCATCCATATCAACATGGGTTGAGATATATTACTTCCATTACCCAGAAGAGACAAATCCTTTCTTGACCATTCAACCAATACCATGCCACAAATGATGCACCCGACACAAAATCCCTTGCCACGACTTCATTTACATGGTTTTCTTCTTGCATCAAAGTACGCAATCAAATGAAACACATTGGTAATGATCTCAAGTCATGAGACCATTACACATGATCGTATATAAGAACATATAATGACACTTGAAACATGTAGAGTTCCTATTGGTGGGTCAGTCCTCATGATCTCACTACTAGAGATCACTAAGTGTGAACTTCATGAGAAGAAGTCTCAATGCTTATGAGCCCCCAACACCTGATAGTCAAGAATCTACTGTGTCCAATCAGTAAATGTATCTAGAGCATAAAACACATATTTTTGATTAATGTCATAGTATTTAGAGGTTCTCATTATATCCTGGGATCTTTTATAACCTTTTGATATGATAATTAATCTTTAGACATTACCCTTTCAATAGTGGATGCAGAAAAGTCCACACTATAAAGTTAATATGACATCATGTATAGATAACTGTATACAAGATATGGTAATCAAAGTCACAAAATTGTTGGGTCTAGGGAACCCACTATTTTGACACTCCCACTTGCACTAGATCCAACTTGAAAACCAAACTTGTTAGCTACTCACATGATGAACATCATGTTTCTATTGAGTAATGGATTTTAGCTTATGGGTCCACCACGGTTCCTTCACATGGCTATTCTTCTTTTATGACCTTGTCTTATTGAGTAAAACTTCTCAATAGATGCTATCCTGAGTATATATCACATCTTGGCTAGTAAGAATATCATAATTTACATTATGATAATAATTTTATTACCAGGTGCGATTCCAAGAACTGGAACAAATTGTTTCATTTAACTTCTTCTCAGCTTCCTTATAAGCTGGAACATACTCAGTATTTGTAGTTATGGGCACCACTGGCTGATATGAGCTAGACTCGCTCATCATATTTAGCATAACTACGATAATAGATCACATTGGTCTATGGAAGACTAGTTTGTATCCATGAAAAATAGTATCCTTTCTTCTCTACTTACTGGTTACATATCTTTTGTACTTTCCGAAGTATAATTAGATAGTTCTGACTGCATCCCTTGTAGTGCTCCTGGATATAACTAATATATACCCACTATAAAATATATACCTTGGAAATATTAGTTCTTTTAAATATCATGGAAAACATGATTGATCCATCACTTCTAATTATGGATGTAAACCATCATGTTTATCTCTTCTATGTCTTGAACGTGTCAACATGGAGAGATTATGCCCTATGATATTGGCAACAATTTATCTCTTGAATTGTTCCAACCTGTATTTTTCAATACAATTTCATTGTATGTACGACTGACTAGGACCAAGAAACATATAGATCTACCTCATTAGATCATATTAACTAGACCATAGGTTGCTACTTTAAGTCAATCATTGGAGAATGAATTTCAATTTGGTTTTAAGTAACTTGAAGACCAATTTTTTTCTATCTATTCCCGAACATATATTTTTCTTCAAAAACATTGGCACTCCCACTAACCTTTGTTAGAGACATGGAAATCATTTTTTGCAAATGAATATTATATGATCATGTTGCTTACTTCAATCCTAAAACGAATTTTAGTAACTTTCATATTTTATTAGCATTCTGTGACGTGACCATCCCTTTCTGGTTGTGTCGTATAGACACCATTCACGATTGGTGGTCATGACATCCAATGCTAAATAAATTGATCATAGATATTATCTATTATATGTAAAATTCTAACTGATTTAGTAATAATTACTTGGTTAAACCAATCGATCCATATCGGTACTACACGTGTACTATCCATTTTTCAACTCACTTGAATACCCACTTCAATATTCAAAATAATAATCCCCTTTGTCCTTTAATACATGGAATCCATTAATTGAATTTTAGTTGGTCTTATCAATTTAATCTAATTTCCATACACAAATTAATTGTAGGAAATTTTATTCACAAGGAAAAATAGATCACCGACCATGGTGAATATAACACCATCACCATGGTTTTATCCTTCCTATGTAGTATGTGTCTTTGGAACATACTCAGTTCCACATGCGCTTGTGGAACTAGTTCATATATCTACTATTTGTGCATCTAGAGCATTGAGTAAACACAAGTCAATATAGATCCTACTATCTCTAATAAAGATGTGTACCCTTATATATAAGTGTAGTGTATCTTAGAGATTTAGGTAATATCCTAATAAATCATTAGGATAAGTTTCTTAGATGCAAATGTGTTTATCTTGATGCAAGTTTGTTTGTATCCGAACAAACTATTTTCATTCAAACATATGTCCTTATGAAATAAAGGATTTAAATCATACTATGACTCGTATGATATCCATTTTTCATTTCAGTTGGAATATGATTATGGGATTACACCATTTTTTGCAAAGCTTTTCATGAAATATAATGGAATTTTCTACTAGATGCGATATTGAAATTACTTACATCAAATCTTAGATGTATAACATATGCATTTAGGAGTTTTTCCATGTTACATGTTTATTGATCAATGATGGTATGTAAGACTTCATCATAAATCCTCCTCATTAACATTAATGTCATGATATCGATAAGGTAATGTGAGTTTATGAATTACTCCATGCTACATTATCATGATTGATGAATTCTTGGTCAAGATATTCTTCGGTATCCCAACCCGAAGCAACTCATATTGTCTGACCATTCACATCCTTCACATTATTATTAATTAATTACATAAAGGAATATTATGAAGTATGTATACCTCTAGATTATACTATAAATATTTCAGGCTTACTTGTTGAACTATTTCCAAAAGCTTTGTGACATACCTTTATTTCTAAAGGCTCCTTTTTCCAAACTAATGACGTCGATAATACCAAAAGTATTTAGCTATGTTGAGCCTAAATACCATACTTGGAATATTTATGACATCCACATTTAGTATTACTTGACAAAGAATTATCTTGTCACAACTACGTATAAGTATTACATTTATATTCATCACTAATTGCATATGATTCATGTATCACTGAACTAGTAATTGAATTTACCAAAAAAAATTCATTCTAGAAACAATAAGAATGTATCCTTGCATCCAAGGACACATGAGATTAATGTTTATGGTTATAATCAATAATAGTTAAACACAAATCTTTCACTTGGAAATTAAGAAGTCATGTACTTCTCACCACTGGCCTAGGTATCACCCTTTCGTAGCCTCTTGGAGAATACTCCTGACTTCTAGTAATATTTCTATACTTACTTGGTAAATGTTTTTAAATACACATATGTAAAAATAATATAGTATTAAATACCCATGTTGTAAAACCCGAAACATTACATTGATGAATATGACTAATGTAATAGTAGAAACTTGCCCCTTTAAATCAGTTTATTGCTTTTAAACTTCCATTATATTATTTTATAAAATGCAATGCAATAGCCTTTGTTAATACCTCATTAAATGAAGGACGTCACGAATGTGTCTTTGGCATTAAATTCCTTTGAACATTTCACATTGTATTTTAATTTATTCTCTATAATAATTAAAACTTAATTGTCTTTATTTCTTATATAATAGGCATACCTTACCAAGATATGTAATGGAGCGTTTTATCAATACTTGTTCATTTTATAACTTAAAACAAAATGTGAGTAAAGTAGTTAAAATGATATGAGAAAGGGATCCATTTAAAGATCATGATCAATCTTTCAATTTACACATGTTGGTTTATCATCTCCTTATTCATATCATTGCTTCTCTCTCTCTATGAAAACATCTCGAAGGTGAGACTTCATGTTTTATCACCCATGTCCGGGTGTAGCGACGGTATCTGAAACCAGATGTTGATGAAAGCATAGTGATATAACTATCATATGCTTTGTACATTAGTCTCTTGTATGCAGTTTTAACCTTGGTTCTTGAGGTAGTTTAAGAGTATTAGGGACACAGGCACCTTGAGTTTCCTATATCATAGTACTATGCGCACGTGCTTGTACTATTCATTGGTACTCGTATCTGTGTGGACATTTAATTTGTCCTATATTTATCGTAGTTTTAATCTTGTGGTATAACTTGGCATTTTCTACAAAAATGAATTTTAGCAAATTAGTGTCTTTTATTTTATTACCAGTTTAGACATTTTTGACTAATTACATAAATCACTTAATGTCTCCCACTATTTTATTGGATTCTAGGAACCCTATGTGCTAGAATCATAATACTCCATTTCTTGAGTATTATAGTGTAAAGGATGCCAGAACTACCCTCCATAGTCTACAAGCTATGGCTACGCCACTACAAGGAGGGTTCTAGGTGGGATCTTTGTTGGCCGGCCGCTTCAACTTACGGTTCCATGATCTGTTGAGTAAAGTCCTAGCTTCGTAAAATTAGAAGTTTATTTACACAACGCTCACCTCTAAAATTAAAATAAGTTATATATGGCTATTTCTTTATTGAAACATTAGTTAAGTTAACTTATTATTCTTATAAAGACTCCCAAGTAGTAATAGGTACCCTCATTTATGGCATTACCAACACCTCAAAAAAACTGATTTTGTCCAAATTTGAAGAACAGAAGGCCGTTAATACTTAGTATATCTTTGAGGGTTTTATTATTTTTAATGTGAAGAAAGTAATATTTTTCTATTTTTTAAGCATGTACTATGTGATCGCACTCACAACTAACCATGCATAAAATATAAATTTCATCGCGCCACCTGTTCATTTTATCTTGCATTCTTGTTTATTATTATACTATGTGATCGTGCAGTAATCTACACATGCACAAAAATAATAAACCATGCAAAACAAAATGAAAACCCGATCATGAGTTGGTACTATTGGTTGATCCGTTGAGTGAACAACTGACCTACCAAAACCCTAGGTGTATGTACCTTTAGTTGTGTGGGTTGTAACTTGAATAACAACATATGCTCATCCAAGCTATCCAAATTATGTCTGGTGCATCGCTGTTACTTGGCATGAAGTGCACCATGGGTCATCTCATCATTATACAATTGTATTCGCACGCAGGCGAGGGGATCTCGGGGCATAAAACTACAAATATGAGAAGTGGAAACACATGTCCTTATACATATAATGACACTGAGATCACACACATATCGTCTTTTATTTAATTAAAATAATTATTACAAAACTACATGAAATAATTAAATAAAAGGCACAAGACATACATCGGTCGGTCTCCATCTCGTGATCAACATACACTTTAACTCACGTAAAAAACAAATGGAGAATAAAATTAAACTTGCATTAAAATAAACTTGAGGGAATTATTTTGTTGAATTAAATTTTCACTCTAATTTTAATTCAATATTGATATGTCGTTCGGTCCTGATTAATTAATTTAATTTTAAAAAATTAAATTAATTAATTAATTTAATTAATCACCAAATTAAATTAATCAAGATGCATTTAAATTTTAATAACAAAAAATAATGCTTAATTAATTTAATTATCCACAGAAATTTAATGAATTATTTTAATTAATTTTGATTAAATTATAACACCCGACCCTCAAAAATTCGAGCACGGCCTATGCGGGTTGGGGTGAACCTGTGAATGCCCAATCTAGGTGGTAACGTCTATGTGCAGGGGCGTTCTAGGCCGGGCCGGTCCGCCCAAGCCTATTCCGGGATGGGATGACCCACCCGAACCTCTTTTTGGGAAAAGCTGGACCAAAGGTAACCTGTGTTGTGGTTTGATCGGTGACTGAATAACTGCCACTAGGCAGAATGGTGTGTCGTTGCTGAAGATAACCCATGCGAGAGGTGTAGGCTGGTGGGTCTCCAGCTTGATCGGGCATCACCAGGAGGTGCACTAAAGGGGTGCTAGTCCGCTGTCCATTGCAGCGTGGTGGATGTACCTGGAGGGAACCCGTCGGTGCGGGAGGTCGCCGGACAGGGTGCCGACAGATCGAGGGTTATGGAGGGAGGGTTCTCCCCGGCTGGTGAAGGGCAGCCGACACTGCAGAGGCCGATCAGTGCACTACGGGGTGGAGGCAAGGCGCTCCGGCACGGGGAGCTACCAGAACCGAGGCGGTCTGAGTAGAGAACCACTAGGAAGAGGAGGGTTGGCTGGGAGTGGGGCGTCTCTAGTGGCGGCTGGTCAGGACGTGGTTGGTCCCGGTGGTGGTCAGTGCGACGAGAGAAGGAGGGCTCCAGGAGGTTGCTACACCACGACAAGAGGGCAGCACAAGACTTGAAGGGCGGCTCTCGGTCTGATGACGGAGGCACGACGGCTGCTGCTAGAGCAGCAGGGAGGAGGCAGCTGACCGGCACGAGCAGGGCGCAGGGTGTCTTCATTGGGTACAGAGGAGGTCCAGAGGGAGGGTCGGCCACCCCCGCCACTGGTGATATCCAGTGCGCCGCACGCTGATTCGGGAGGAAAAAACAGGCGGGTAGCTCACACCCCAAACCCTAATTTTTTTTCTTGACCTCAACATGCAGGTCGTCCCTCTTTCCTTTTTTTTTTTTTTTAATTTGGAGACCTGCAAAGTAGGTCTCCCCTCCTTTAATTTTTCTTGACCAAGGCTTGAAAATCAAGTTTCTCATGACCTGTTTTGCAAGTCTTGCACCCATCCCATTTTTTTTATATATTTTTCTTATGTCTATATTTAGACTAGAAAGTATAAAAACACATAATAATAATATATTATTATAATAGAATATTATAAAAATAACATTATTATTATATTCAAATTATTATCATTATAATTAATTTTTTTTAATAACAATAATCATTAAGGTTCACCAGAAAATACTATTCTGGTAACCAAATGTCACGATGAACATTAATAAAATAACTAGATTAAATACAAATTTAAACTTCAGATGACCACAGATGAGTCATCCAATATCGGATTCAAATGTGGTTTGCATCATTGGGACAATAATCATGCCATGTTCATATTTGAATGCAAATTTAATTACTTTGGCTTAAAATGGACTCATGTTCCCTCTACTACCACTTTTTGGAACCAAGCATGCAGTGGAAGCCCCAAAGAGGTGAGTTTTAATATTTTTCTGCCAACGATCGATGTAAACTTGTCGACGTCAGTGAACAACAGACCGGTCTTAGCTGAGGAACACACATGAAGGATTTTAAGCACAAACATACACCGTAAAGTACCTGGTTTAATTCTGAAGCCACGCATGATGTATGCTCATCGTTGGTGATCGCTGCTTAAAGAATTCGACATTGAACTCCTCTATATCGTCCACATGTGCTTCATGAAATATGTTAGAGCACCAGTCGTTATAATTTGGGTTCTAGCGTGGAATTATGAAGACACCTTCGATGCTCCAACGATCACCGCATCGCTTCGCAAGTGATGCTTGAGAGAGTGCTTGATCCATACTCCTTGGATCTAGAGCCTCTCTCTCTAGATCACAGGAGAGAAGAGAAGAGAGAGAGGTACCATGAATAGTATTTAGTAATCTCCTCTCATCTTATATTTATAGTGTCATTTAATTATCCGGAAATACCAACCCAACCCTCGAATAATCAACGCATTATTAACAAAATATTATGACTACATATCTGAGCCATAAATATTATTATAATTTACTTTTAATATATTAAAATATATTACATGATAATAATTGAATCATTAAGTTGACTCGTCATTCCCATAAATATGAATTGAACCTTGAATAAATTTAGTATTCGTCAATTAATATTTTTCATGTATTTACTTAAAATGCTTAAGTAAATTTACTAAATAAATTCAATACTCATTATTCGAAACTCGAATAATAGGAATTTATTTATTAAATTGGTGATCATTTTTCTTTGTACAAGTCCTGGACCCCAGTGGTGGGGCCCACCATGTTCAAAACTCCTATTCAACTAAATTGGACAGATTATTAAATACGCTATTATGTGTGACCCTTTAGGTTGTTATCTCGAGAGTAGTGAATAGTATTCATAGACCAAGAGTGGGATCTAGAAACCCATCATGGCCCCTGAAGATATAAGGATTGTCACAACAATGACAACCATCCTACGAACACGCACTGTGAAATATAATCTCTTTGTCTGTAATATCTCATAAAGTAGGATGCACTCACATGTCATCTCCATTTTCTTGCTTTATTATTTGTTGATGTAACTGGATTGATTTACCCTTCACTACCGTGGCCATGGTCTTATAAAGGTACTGTCATCCATATCAACATGGCCTGAGATATATTACTTCCATAACCCGGAATTGATAAATCCTTTCTTGACCATTCAACCAATGTCATGCCACCAATGACGCACCCAAAACAAACTACCATGTCACGACTTCATAACCATGGTTTTAATCTTGCATAAAAGTACACAATCAAATGACATACATTGGTAATGATCTAAATCCAGGAGACCATTACACATAATCGTAGATAAGAACATCCAATGACACCTGAAACATGTGGATTTCCTATTGGAGGGTCAGTCCTCCTGATCTCACTACAAGAGATCACAAAGTGCGAACTTCATGAAAAGAAGTATCAATGCTTATGATCCCCTAGTACCTGATAGTAAAGAATCTACTTTGTCCAATCAATAAGATGTATCTAGAATACAAGACATATATTTATGATTAATGTCATAGTATCTAGAGGTTCTCATTATAGATTGGGATCTGCTATAACCTTTCAATGCGACAATTAATCTTTGGAAATTACCATTTAAATAGTGGATGCAGAAAATTCTACACTATAATGGTAAGATGAAATCATGTATATATAAATGTATACATGATATGGTAATCAAAATCACTGAATAGTTGGGTCTAGGGAACCCACTATTTCAACATAATATACTTTATCCAACTCAATTATCTCTTATTCCAAAATCATTACCTCAACCTGAGGACTAATTTAAGGTTTATCTTTATCTCAACCATATATTTTTCAAAAAATTTAACTTGATAATGATTCACTTTTCTTAGTACCAAACAATTTCAAATTGATAATGAAATAGTACTACAATACATTCCTTATATACACTATAAATTTTATAACTTGTACATTATTAATACAATACTCAAATGATGCAATTAATTAATAAAAATATAAGAATACTAATTATTCCCCATCATATGCAGTAGTATGATAACTTCATTATTTTCCAATGGCATCATTTGGGGTATAATCTGATGATTGGGACATTGATTCACATAGTGTCCCAACTCCTTCCAAATGAAGCATTGTACATTTGAAACCATTTTCTTGCCATTTCAATCACGTACTTGGTGTCCTTTTCTCCAAGATTATAACAAACTTCTATTCCCTTCAATAATTTACCAAGGTGATTATTTCCACATTTATCACATGTGGGAAAATCATTCATTCCCTTATTCCCTTTATCCATTTTTTTCTATGCCATCCTCCTCTTCTCTTGCTTCCCTTCAAATCCATAGGACTCAAAGAATTAATTACTTATCTTATTAACACATGAAACTATTTCTTTATATGAGTAGAATACCTTGGAGACTATTTCCCATAAAAATGTTTGCTTAAGACCATGAATGATATGATACTTTTTACTCTTTGGATCATGCGTATCACTGGATATCTCATTCCTTCTACTGGGCACCATTTCTAAATGACGATATACACTAGGGTAGATCATATCATACTATATAATCCAAAAAGTAAAAAAATTACCAATATTAATTGAATACTTTGACACATCAAGTCTCATAATCCTAAAAATGGTTTCTTTGCTGACATATTTTCTCATAAATCCTTCTTAATGGTTTTTAAAAAAAATATGAATTATCATAAGCATATCCCATGGGAGTGTCAAACCCGGTGTGCTGTAAGGCCCATTATCATGTATCAGTATACCTCGAGTCAAGTTCGAAACTCCTTGTCAGAGTTTTCACTCCTAGGTACATTTGTTCCAAAACCACATCCACTTGTAGCATCAAAACAAGAATTTATTTCTTGGAAAATCCACATAATATCTACATTACCAAATTTTTTAGATGTTCTTATATACTAATATTCAAAGTCAATCTTAGGGTAATGTTTCCTAATTAGAATTTATCTAAATATTTTTTCCAATGTTATTTCTAAACTTCATTTGATACCAACTGTAATGCCCTAACCTTAGTTACCCAGAGCCGATGCATTATTTTAATACATTAGAATAATTACAAAGAATCATGTCCTAAAGGGCTGATCAGTTTAGAAGTCTTGGAAAATATATTACATACATGAACATTAGATTACACTTTATAACATAAAACAGAACATACATAATCCTTCAATAACTACATTATTCCTCTAGCATAACCCTGCAAAACAATCATAATACATTTCTTGGCATCCTAGGAAAACAAAACAAAATAAATGGGTGATCGTAGATGCTCAGTAAGGATAAATAATATAGTAGAAGCTATCATGAATAATCATAATCTTTTATGGCAATGTGTAAAATTGAAATAAAATCCTTTTAAACATATACTTCAATATAATATGGAAAAGATAAATCAAATAATACCATTTACTTGTTCACATGGATATTCTACTAGTCGAATAATCACATGTAACATTAATAAAAAAACTCATAATGATAGAATGCATAATTACAAACATATTAACCACAAAGTCAAGACCTCATGCTCAGACCATAAATATAAAATTTATCAAGGCCTTGTGCCAAGACAATAGTTTGTATCATGAGACCTACTAATGCATCGAAGGGCTATAGCGGGCCCCACACGTCACTTACTATGTCCAATGCATTCCTTATATGGAAATGTTGAAACATAACATAAACATTCATATTAAAACTAGCATATGAAATGTCAAAACATTAATCATAAACCATGAATGTTATAAAAATACCTCATCCACAGTCAAACATATCAAACTAATTCAATACAATATGGAATATTTTATTTTAATAAATCCACTTCTATTAAGAATAATATCCATTAAATATGTTGATATAGTTTAAAATACTTTGTAAAATCCTTTCGGGGAAATATCCATTGTTCGAGAAATCATTTAAAAGTAACAATTTATAAAATATGTCATTTAAAAGATATTTTTGAATCAAAGTGTCACATATCACTTTGAAACTTTTGAAAGGAATTAACATTTTAAAATAATCATGTCCATATAGAAAAATTCTTAAAATCACTTTGAAAACATGGACATTAATTAAATTTATTTAGAAAAATAAATCTTTAAAAAATATAAAATAATGATCTTGTTAAAGTGTACCTTACATAAAACTTAAAATATTACTTTAAATTTTTTTTATGAAACATGGAAATGTATGATTAATATGTCCGAGAAAATTTTTACACATAAACAATCTCGGATAACAATGAGATTGAGGAATTAACCCTTAACTTGTTCTTTCCTTTAGTCAGGGGTACATTTAACCTCTTGTATAATGACCATAGTATGTTATTTAATTATACCAGAACCAAATTAATATTTATAATATCATATATGATTCATTTATGACTTTATACTACCCATTTAATAATAATTTTCATGTTAAAATGACATTTCGGGTAATAATCACTTTCTTTATCGTACGTGTTTTAACTTGTTATTCTTGATCATATCCCACAGATAATTTTTTAAATACTTACAGAATATAAAACATTATTTATATATAATATATATCACTACGGGAAAAATGGGTATTTGCGACGGGTTATTTGCGACGGGAATAAATCCCGTCGCAAATAGCCCTGTTAAAAACTTATTTGCGACAAGGGTATTTGCCCGTCGCAAATAAGTAGCCTTTTGCGACGGGATAGCTTTCCCCGTCGCAAAAGGACTGGCGCCCTTTGCGCGCCAAATCGTGGGAAAAATATTTGCGACGGGGGAATATTCCCGTCGCAAATAACCAGCGGCGGTAAAAGGTATTTGCGACAGGAATATTCCCCCGTCGCAAATAGTATGTCGGCAGGTGGTTATTTGCGACGGGACCCGTCGCAAATAACTATTTAACCGTTGACCGTAATAAATGATGGCTAAGGTATTTGCGACGGTACCCGTCGCAAATGGGCCCGTCGCAAATAATCTAACCTATAAATACCCCCATCCGTTTTTTTCAAATCATTCTCAAACTCCATCTTCTTCTTCTCTCAAAATTTTATTTCTAAAGTTCAGTTTTTCTCAAGTTTAATTTTTTTTCTCCGGAGTTGATATTGAAGTTTTGAAGAACGATAAGAGATCAACCTCAGATCAATTTTCAAGGTATTTATATTCATTTTAATTTAATATTTATTTTTAATGTTTTATTAGTTTCAATTATTCTTAATTAGTTGTAATTTACTTATGTTTACATTGTTTTGTTACTTAATAAATTTAAATTATTAGTATTGTTCATAGTTAATGGTAATTAGGAATAATTAGTAATAATTTTTAATAATTAACAATAAATATTAATAATTAGTAATAAATAACAATAATTAGGAATAATAACATTATTACATTATTAGTATATTTTATTATTAATATTAAAATAATATAATTTTATATATATATACAATTTTCTTTTCATCTGTGTGTTTGCTGTCTCCACATGTATTATTTGTATGTGGAGATAAAAAACACACAGATGAAAGGAGAATTGTATATAAATTAAAAAATTATATTATTTTAATATTAATAATAAAATATACTAATAATGTTATTATTCCTAATTATTGGTAATTATTCCTAATTATTGATAATTATTCATTTAATTACTAATAATTAGGAACAATTAACAATAATTATCAATAATTAGGAATAATTAGTAATAATTAGTAATAATTACCAATAATTAGTAATAATTACCAATAATTAGTAATAATTACCAATAATTAGTAATAATTAGTAATAATTACTAATAATTACCAATAATTAGTAATAATTAGCAATAATTAGTAATAATTACCAATAATTAGTAATAATTACCAATAATTAGTAATAATTACCAATAATTAGTAATAATTGCCAATAATTAGTAATAATTACCAATAATTAGTAATAATTAGTAATAATTACCAATAATTAGTAGTAATTAATAATAATTAGTAGTAATTACCAATAATTAGTAATAATTACCAATAATTAGTATTAATTACCAATAATTAGTAATAATTACCAATAATTAGTAATAATTACCAATAATTAGTAATAATTACCAATAATTAGTAATAATTAGTAATAATTAGTAATAATTAGTAATAATTACCAATAATTAGTAATAATTACCAATAATTACCAATAATTAGTAATAATTACCAATAATTAGTAATAATTAGTAATAATTACCAATAATTAGTAATAATTAGTAATAATTAGTAATAATTAGTAATAATTAGTAATAATTAGTAATAATTAGTAATAATTAGTAATAATTAGTAATAATTAGTAATAATTACCAATAATTAGTAATAATCCGTAATAATTACCAATAATTAGTAATAATTAGTAATAATTAGTAATAATTAGTAATAATTACCAATAATTAGTAATAATTAGTAATAATTAGCAATAATTAGTAATAATTAGTAATAATTAGTAATAATTATCAATAATTAGTAATAATTAGTAATAATTAGTAATAATTAGTAATAGTTAGTAATAATTACCAATAATTAGTAATAATTAGTAATAATTAGTAATAATTAGTAATAATTAGTAATAATTAGTAATAATTACCGACTCACTCATGCTTTAGGGATGGAGTTTCCTCCAACACCATCTGCAGATCCCCCCTCCCCCCTTCTTCAGATTAGAGTTTGTATTTATGTTATAAAATTTGTGAAATCAAAATATGATTTTTTTCTATTCGTAGTTTCTGTCTCATTATAAACTATTTATTAATATTCTATTATTTTTTATTTTTGAATTATAATTCTATTATTATTATATTAATTAAAATAATTTATTATTTTTATTTGTGAATTATAATTCTATTATTATATTAATTAAAATCATTTATTAATATTTTATTATTTTTTATTTTTGAAATATAATTGGATTATTATTATATTAATTAAAATAATTTATTAACAATTTATTTTTTTTACTTTTTTATAGTATTTGCGACGGGATACTATTCCCGTCGCAAATAGTATTATTATTTTTTTATTTTTTTAAAAATAGTTTTTGCGACGGGGCCCGTCGCAAATAGTTTTTTACAAATATACGGAGTACTAGTTGCGACAGGGATTCTCCCCGTCGCGGAAAAAGGCTTTAGCGACGGGCCCGTCGCAAAATATTGTTATTGCGACACCGTTTTCAGCAACGGGTCATTTGCGACGGGCCCCCGTTGCAAAAAGCCATTTGCGACGGGATCCCGTCACAAATGACCTGTCGCAAATACCTGTTTTTCTAGTAGTGTATTCAGAATATAAATACATATAATAGATAGATATATGAAATGGAATACAACGTTTATGGAGACGGTAGGTCGTACATAGGCATAAACGCTGTTTCTATTTTCAAATCATATTGAATGGAAGTAAGTGAATGATATATATATATATATTATCATTATTATTTCATATATTACATACTTATTAATAATATATATTTTTATAATCATCGTTGAATGGTAAATGTGCAAATGAATCTCATCGCGTCGGGGAGACAACAAGCCGTACGTACACACGAGCGACAATATAATTCTATTAATGGTGAAATTTTATTTAATTGGATGGTATATTATATATAAATAATCATTAACATGTTATTATTATAATTTAAATCAATTATAAACATTATTATACCCATCCAAATAATTAAGTGTTGAATAACAAACTACACCACGACGTGGAGGCGGTAAGCCGTACGTACACACGTATGGTGACTCTCTCATTCATTGGATGGATAGAATAATGAATATTGTTGTACTATATTTATAATGAAATATCAGTATTTATAAGGTACTGGATTTATTATTTTAGTATGTAAATAACTATGAAATAAGAAGTAGAAGAAGAAAATAACTTTGAAAGTGGTGATAAAATAATTACCTTCTATTCGGGTGTTTCCTTTTGATTTGAAAAAAAGGGATCCTTAGGATAGCTTTATGATAAAATTAAGGCCTCTAGGTTGAATTAAGGGTATTGTGAGGATATTTGGGTAGGGTTTGGCTGATCCAAAATGCTTTGGAGGTGTGCATTTAAGAGAAGGGGAAGTACCCTTTTATAAGAGAGGTGAGAGGGACTTTCGGAAAAGCTTGAAATATTAATTTATTATTAAATTATTTTCAGTTTCTAATAGATAAAAATTGATTTAATTTAAGGATAAGGTGGATATGGGTAGAAATAATCTCAAAAATCAGGTTTTAGAAAAATTTAGGTCAGCATATTATCCTTTTCTTTTATATTTAACTGTTAGTTAAATAGTTTAACTATTACCATGTCTTCTTTTATTTTTATACAACATAGTTAATATAGTTACTATAAAATGCCAACAGAACCTAAAGTGGTTCATTAATTACATATATAACATTATATATGTTCTTTGGAGGAATATTATATTTTTAATAATATTATATCATCTAATAAAATAGTATTTGTTTTAAAAACTCATTTATGTCAATTTTGACACTATTTAGTATTTTTTTTGTGAAATTTAAAAACACTATATTACTTTGAAAAAAATACATTGAATCAACCATAACATGTAATATTAACGTATAAAATTTGTGTATGACATCAAAAGATTCCATTTCCATTTATTTTAATACTTATAATATCTATTATTTAAATATTTCATTAACAATGTCATTACTGCATCATCATTTTTTCATAAATTAAAATAATTTTTTAATGTCTAAAAATTATAAATAAAATACCATGATGTAGGAAATCATTTTATGTCTCAAATTAATATTTATATTAGAATTTATCTTTTGTATAACCATATATTAAAAATGGTTTAGTTATTATAATTTGAATTTAACACCTTAAACTCTTCTTTAAATAAAATATAATAAATGTCCTTATCTAACCCAAATGGATCACAACCAATATTGTTTTTATCATTAGATTAATTTTGGTCTAAAAACACTTATCCAAAAGAATTATGAATTTTTTTGGGGTAATTTTATATTATTATAATATTATTTTTACCTTTAATTACCCTATTTAGTTTTAACCGTGGTAAATAAAATTAAAAAGTTACTATTTATCAAAAATTATTTTAATCTGATTGTACCACATTTTACTTACTGGTGAAAACTGTGTGTGTCATATTTTTGAAATTAAATTCATATCAGTAGTAAAATTACGTTTTATGAAAATTTACAAATGTGCCAAGAAGGTGGGTAAAAGACATTAAAATGTTTAATATAATTTTATATATCAAATCTTATTTATTAAATGAATACAATAACATACATTGGACTAATATAGGTATTATTTATCTATTTTGACTTTAATATAAATTTTAATTAAAAATAATTATTTAAATGAAAAAGTCGGTTTTTATGTACTATATAGTATTTTTCACTATTAATCAAAAATTTAATGTTTTTAGAAAAATACCAAAAATTCACCCTAAGAAAATTTTGGTATTCTAAATTCAAAAATGAAGTCTATTTTACCAAATTCAATTTTAAGAAGTTTCTAAAATAAAATTTATTATTGTTTAGAAAAGGACATAAAAATATAGTTCTTTTAAGAAAATAGTTTTTCCTAAATATATATCTATTTTAACAAAACTTATACATTTCATTATAAATATCTTTTATTTATGTGAAATAATTATAAATAAATTTTTTACTATTCATATTACAATATTTAATTGAAAAATAAATATATCATCAAAATAATTCTAATAATAATGTGTTGTTTTGTAGAAACACAAACTTGTGTATAATGCAAGCCAAGTTAGTGTTGCGTGCAATATAAGCTATTAAATTACTTTAAAGTGATAAAGTACTATGAAATCATGTGGTGTTACAAATGTGTGGCCCATATGATGAATTTTGGGATTTTCTTATAGGTAATGGGAAGTTTTATTTTGAGCCAAAGGGCTTTGGAGGTGTGAATAAAAGAGAAGGAGAAGTTCCCTTTTATAGGAGAAGTGAGGGGCACTTTAGGAAAGTATTTAAAAAGTAATTTATTATAAATTTATTTTCGGTTTCTAATGGTACCAAAATAATTTATTTCTAAGATAATATTATTAGGGGTCTAGATCCACTCATCCAATTCTTTTTAGACAAGTTTTAATCAGAAAATTAACCCCACATTTTAGCTTTATCCCTTAGTTAAAAACATTAACTCCTACTATGCCTTCTTGTATTTTCATAATATATGGTTACTATAGTATGTATAAAATTTCAAGATAACCAAAAGTGGATCTGTAAAGACCCGTAAATTTCAAGGAATTTTTTTTCTTAATTTTCTTTGTAATTTTACAAGAGCGCGACCTCTGACGACACCTGATTCTGAGGCCCGGTGTGCCCGGAATCATTTTCTGAAGTTTGGCTCGGGTATGTTCAGTGAATGGACGAGCGGGTTTTTCTAACTTTTGAACCGGTGCTCGGAATCGGATTCTGAGGGCACAAATGAAATCGCAGCGCCGATATTTTATTAGGAAGACCTACTCTGGGGTTGTGTTTGCTCGTATCGAGTTGCTAAGAGTTTGAGTTGAGTTTAAGTGAAATAAAATTTTGTTCTTAAATTTTATTTCCCGTAAATGGTGGAGTCTTGTTGGAAATTAAAGAGGTGGGATCCGTACGAGCCACCCCTTTAATTTCATAACTACCTACTCCCCCAATTTAATATCAAGTCAACCCCGGACCATTCTCCCATTAATGGCTTGACTACGCGTTGGTTAATTAGGAACCTTCCTTGATTTAACTACCAACACGTGTTTTAATGGCGATAAACAATTAATGGGAGGTTTCCCTCACGTGTGTAATTAATTAAATTTTTTTTGGAGGACCCTCTCTTCTATCTAAAGAGAGGCACAACCTTCGTTGGGAGAAAAGAAGAAAGCTCTGTCGTTCTTAAGTTTGGTAAGAACGCTACGCCCCGACGAAGAACGCCGCGTCCCGATGAGGAACGCTGTTTCCGTCTCGGTGCACACGTCGACGACTTCGAGCCTCTTTTCCCCGACGTCGACGCCCGATAACCCTTGTTGAGGTAAGGGGATGTATTTTTAATTCTTTTACGAGATTAAAACTCTTGAATAGCGTTTATCTTCCTTTTGAAGTTTTCTTGATAAACGTGTTCATTGTTGTGTTTTCTTTTATACACACGAACCTTGGTTTTAATTAAAATAAAAACTCTAATGCGGTGGGTGCGGACCTTCGAACAAGTCCGTACCCACCGCACCTTGCTTCTTGTGGCGTGGGACGACGGACGATGATGAAACTGTACTGCAGTGGCGATTGAAGGCCGTCGCAGTGAAGGATGAATTCCGGGATTGCCGTAGGCGCAGATGGAAGCAAAAAACGGACCACCGGAGCGACTCCGGTGGCCCGCGGAAGCCGGCGGCGGCGCGGGTCGGCGGCGCGGCGGCGCCGGCGGTGCCCCGGCGTGCCGCCAGACGGGACCGCCGCGGCTGAAGCCGTGGCCGCGCAGGTCCGGTGCGCGCGGGACTCGGCTGAGGCCGCGTCCGGTTGATCAGGGAGGCACCCCGCGGGTGCTGCAGGGTTGTCACGCGGGGCAGTGGCTCCCGCGTGCCTCGCTCGGCCGCTTGGCCGAGCCGGGTCGGACCCGGGTGGGGTCGACCCGGGGCGGGCCGACCCAGGGGGGTCGGGCCGGGTCAGCCCGGACCCGGACCCCCCGTTTTCGGACCGCTTTCGGTCAAATTCCCATATCTTGAGCTGTAGATCTCCAAACGACGTGCCGTTAGCAGAACACGATACTTGGATCGAGGCGGTCGTTTCAGTATATTACACTCAAGGTTTAGGAGAACTTTGGGTTCGGCCGGGTTGGTTCGTACACGAAGCCAACCGAGCCCTCGGAGCGGAAACACTCATATCTTGAGTTCCGGACGTCCGATTGACGTGCCGTCGACTTTGATGGATTCCTCTAAGTGAGACGGATCTTTTGTCTTTCTCCGCTCGAGGTTTGGATGCTGTCGGAGTGCGGTCGGGTTGGTTTGCTCACGAAACCAACCGGGCCCTTGGAACAAAAAAAGCCAATAACTTCTAGACCGGGCGTCCGATTGATGCGCTGTCTGTTGTGTTGATTTCCTCTTGACGATACAGAACTTTTGGCATACTCTGCCTGAGTTTTGGACATTGTTGGATTTTGGCCGGGTTGGATCGTACCGAAATCCAACCGGGCCCCAGGAACGGAAAAGCTGATACCTTTCAGACAGGACGTCCGTTTGACGAACCGTCGGCGGCGTTGGTGATCTCATTGAGAAACGATCCCTTTGAGTTTACCCTATGAGAGTTCGGGGTGCAGTTGTTAGACGGGCAGGATTGGTTCGCTCATGAAACCAACCGGGATCCTGGGACGAAAAGGCTAATAACTCACAGACCGGGCGTCCGATTGACACGCCGTCTGTTGTGTTGAGACCCCTATGACGAGGCGGACCTTTGTGATACTTCTTCATGGGACCTTGAGATACGTGGATTATCGACTTGTATCTCGTGGAACGGACCCTCCCAGAGACGAGCGTACGGAGTACGGAGACCGTGTAGCCGGCTGAGACCTGAAGACTTCTTGTCCGATTCGATTCGGAGTGACTTACGTAGCCCAGTGGGGAGCACTACTATGTGAGGTGGAAGACCCACAGCGGAGGAGCACTACTATGTGAGGTGGCAGTCCCGCGATACTCGGCAGGAGGAGTACCTCAGTAGGCTATGAGGGGGGGAGCACTACTGTGTTTGGGTGGCAGACCCCGGCGGGAAGCACTACTATGTGAGGTGGCTGGCCCGCGGTACTCGACAAGAGGAGTACCTCAGCAGTCTTAGGTTAGTGAGTAGTACCTCGGGGTCGTGACAGGACCACTGTACACTTCAGAGACGGGGCTCTTCAGCAGTTACAGTTTCGATAATGAAAATCCTGGTTTGAGCTTAATCTTTGACCTTGTGTTTACCTCATGAATGAGATGGGTCACTTGACAACTTAGGTATATGTATGGGCATATACCTGGGTAGTGGTTATCCGTTGATTTCATAATCCGGGTGTTTCCTCATGATTGAGATGGGTTACTTGATAACTTTGATATATGTATGGGCATATATCTGTGTAGAAGTTATCTGTTGAGATCTTCTTGTGGATTACGTTTTCCTTTCCTGTGTGGGCTGGGTTGTACTTGAGCTCGGATGTTGGAGCCGAACGAGAATTGGTGACTTAGGTATATGTATGGTCATATACCTAAGCAGTTTCAGATGTTACTTCGTGATTGTATCTTATCCTTTTTGGTTTATCCTTTGTGGATTTTGGGAGACCCTCGGGGGTCTCAGGGTCCCTACTGAGTATCGTGATACTCACCCCTGCACGGGCTATGCCCGCACTTCGTTGTGTTGGATGCAGACGACGGACAACGCCGGTCGAGGCTGAGGCTTGTTGAGCGAGTCGGTACCCTGAGGTGGACGTGTCGACGAGACGGTACCCAAAGGTGGACGTGACGATGAGATGGTACCCGGAGGTGGACGTGACGACGAGACGGTACCCGGAGGTGGAAGTGACGACGAGACGGTACCCGGAGGTGGACGTGACGACGAGACGGTACTCGGAGGTGGATGTGACGACGAGACGGTACCCGGAGGTGGACGTCATGACGAGATGGTACCCGGAGCTGAGGTGGCCAACTGTACCTACCCTTCATGTAGGGACTCCGGAGGAAGATCCAGGAGCAGCTTGACACCTTCCTGCCGTTTAGTCTTTTCTTGTACTTTACAGTTGTTCTTGTATTTCCGGCCCCTTTTCTTTCAACACAGCTTGTTTCAGTTTTTACTTAGTGCTTACTTTTACTTCTGCTTGTACTCTGTGGTTTTGTTTACCTTTATAAAGGCAATTCCTTCCCAGTTATCGGGATTTACGCCTTGGTGTTAGTCGCCAGCCCTTGGCCTATGGAAGGCGGGCTTGGGGTAATCACGACACGGGCCCCGAGGACGGGTCGTGACAAATTGGTATTAGAGGAGTTCGGTTCTACCGTAGAACTTATGACTCTGGTATTTTCTTTTATGTGAAGTAATAGTGTTAAGAGTACCGAGTGTGGTTTTCAGTTCAGGAAGCCCAGTGTTGGTGCGGGCGGCCGACGTATCCATACACCAGGACCCTGACGACTAAATTCCGACTTTGTGCACGAAGACACTGATTGCCCGTGTATTTCCAAAAGTTTTTCAATGTCAGCTCAAACCAGGTCACCTCACCAGGTAATCGTTTGACCGTGTAATTTTTGTTTCTTCCAGGATGCCTCCCCGCGGACGACCAGCTAGGGTTCCGAGGGTTGAGCTTGGTGACAGCCCGCCGAGCGACGAGGCCTCGGTGCAGGGCCCCTTGATAACTGAGGCACCAGTGGTACCTCTACCTGTTGGGCCACCGATGCCACCAGCCCCAGCAGGAGAGGATGCACGTCGCTTGAGCGCGCTGCACGAGTTCCAGCGCCAGAGGCCACCCAGGTTCTGGGGAGAGACGGACCCGCAGGTGGCTGAGGATTGGATGAAGGCTGTGGTGAGAGTCTTCAGGCTAGTGGGGATGCCAGCAGACGTCATGGCGATCCTTGCTGCCAGCCTTATTCAGGCAGCTGCAGGCAGATGGTGGAGCCTGATGCTTCAGATTCATGACAAGGCGTCTCTTCTATGGGAAGACTTCGAGAGCCTGTTCCGGGCAGAGTTTGTCCCAGCCACCCTTCGAGCGGTGCTTATACATGAGCTACTTTAGCTGCGACAGGGCAGCATGACAGTGGCCCAGTACTCGGCGAGATTTACAGACCTCTCGTGCTACTCTACAGATATGGTACAGGACCCGTTCTTCAGGGCCCAAACCTTCGAGCCGGGACTCAGGAGAGATATTAGAGCATCTATTGTTCCTCTCATTATTCCGACGCAAACAGGGGTGTTGGAGCGAGCCCTCTTATTGGAGAGTTTCCTTGCTGAGCAGTCTCCAGCAGCAGGACCCACTACTAGCCAGCATGCGGCAGAGTCTTCTACAGCAGGCAGTAGACAGATGACGTAGAGGTCCATGAGGACCAGACCTTCAGGTGGTCGACCGCACGACTCAGGGTCAGTAGTGCGAGGCACCAAGGGGAGTGGCAGAGCCAGACCTGCCAGGCAGTGTTACTCCTGTGGCGGGATTGGTCACATGGCTCGTGACTGCCTGAATCGTCCAACGGATGACCAGTAGATGAACGAAGGACCTCCAAGGCAGAGGCAGAGGTTCGATCAGGGCGAGACGCAAGGAGCAGGCGGCCATGGCAGGGGAGCTGGCTGTGTAGCTGGAGGTGGACGACGCTTCGGGGAGTTGCCACCACCACCACTAGGGGGTCCACCCCGACCGCACGGAGTTGGTGGACATGGGAGAGCTCAGCTTCAGGCAGATGAGAACTTCGATGATGGAGCTCTGGGAGCAGGTGGACAGGAGCAAAACTAGTGGATACGTCTCTTGTACTTCTAGTTCCACGTTGATGTTGTTTTTGTGTCTTTGTACCATGAGCTGCAATAAAATAAAGACACTTATCTTGTGATGTTTGCTTTCCTGTCCTCTTTTGAGTTGTTACTGAGTGGTCCTGGTTAAGACTGTTGACTTGACCCTCACTTTCGAGATTCCTACAGGAGGATTCCCAGTGACCTCACACTGATGCCGATAGTGTGATTTGAACTTTGGAGGTGAGAGTGACAGTTGGATCTCTCAGTAGTTACGTCGAGGCCTTACTACGTCATCCATGGCATGATTGCATCCTTCATGTCAGGATTGACTGTATTTGGCAATGGGCGTGGTTCATCCAGGGGGATGAGACTGAGTTTCTATTTTTGGAAAAGGAGAAATTTTTAGCAGCTCTTCCAGACCGTAGCCCAAGAGGGTGCTGATCATCCAGGGGCGGATAAAGACTGCACAATGCAGTAAGAAATAGGAAACTGGTGCCAGTCTTAGAGACTCTGGCGTGTTAAATGTTTCAAGAAGAAGAATCTTTAAAGAGAGTTGAGTCTGCAAAGTGGTAGACATGGAGGCAGAGCTAGGAGAGCAGCATGAGGTGGTGTACGTCTTAACATGCTACAACCACCCGCCTTAGTTATCCCCTCCAGGCTCAGGGAGATGGAGGGTGGAGAAGAGTGCGGCTGCGTGTGGTCAAGGAGTGTGACCCAATGGCTCTAAAAATGATTCAAGGGACAGTCTGTGTCCACTACTAGATGCTATGGTAACAGATGTCGATATGAATCATTACTCGCTTTCACAAATCTTGTTCCAGACCTAGAGTTTCCGGTAAGCCGTGGACTTGAACCTCACGTCTGTAGATACCTTGGGAGGGTGTAGCCGATCATTATTGGGTCAGCCAACCTTACCCTCGTGGTATCAGGGTTTTGTGTTTCAGCTCTAATCTGAAAGGGAGACCTCTAGAGTTCGAGAATGGTGATCACGTTCTTATACGGGTCTCACCTCGTCGAGGTATACAGAGATGTAGCCGAGGCGGAGAGATATCTCCGAGGTTCAACGGACCTTTCTAGGTCACCTGTAGGGTAGGTGAGGTGGTTTACCACTTCAAATTTCCACCTCAGTTGCACCGGGTGCATGACGTCTTCCACGTATCTCAGCTGAGGAGATGCGTGCACGACCCGACACAAATCTTTGACCTTGGGGAGCTGGTCTTTGATGATGGGGTGACATTTGCGGAGGTTCCAGTGGGGATTGAGGATCGACATGAGCGGATCCTATGAGGACGATCGATTCCTCGGGTGCACTTCTTTGGTAGTATGGGAATCTCCAAGTGAGCACATAGGAGCGGGAGGCTCAGATGCGTGCTAAGTACCGCCTTTATATCCCTAAGTTTGTGGTGAAGCTTTACGGGGACGTGATGCCCTGTGGTGGGAGTAATGTAAAGACTCGTAAATTTCAAGGAAATTTTTTTCTTAATTTTATTTGGAATTTTACAAGAGCACAGCCTCTGACGGAACCTTATTCCGAGGCCCGGTGTGCCCGGAATCATTTTACGAAGTTTAGCTCGGGTACGTTCAGTGAATGGACGAGCGGGTTTTTCTAACTTTTGAACCGGTGCCCGGAATTGGATTCTGAGGGCACAAATGAAATTGTAGCACCGATATTTGCTTAGGAAGACCTCCTCTGGGGTTGTGTTTGCTCGTATCGAGTTTCTAAGAGTTTGAGTTGAGTTTAAGTGAAATAAAATTTTGTTCTTAAATTTTATTTCCCTTAAATGGTGGAGTCTTGTTGGAAATTAAAGAGGTGGGATCCACACAAGCCACCCCTTTAATTTCATAACCATCTACTCCCCCAATTTAATATGAAGTCATCCCCGGAACTTTCTCCCATTAATGGCTTGACTACGCGTTGGTTAATTAGGAACCTTCCTTGATTTAACCGCCAACGCGTGTTTTAATGGCGATAAACAATTAATGGGAGGTTTCCCTCGCATGTGTAATTAATTAATTTTTTTAGGAGGACCCTCTCTTCTATCTAAAGAGAGGGACAAAACTTCGTTGGGAGAAAAGAAGAATGCTCTGTCGTTCTTAAGTTTGGGAAGAGCGCTACGCCCCGACGAAGAACGCCGCGTCCCGACGAGGAACGCTGTTTCCGTCTCGGCGCACACATCGACGCCTTCGAGCCTCTTTTCCCTGATGTCGACGCCCGATAACCCTTGTTGAGGTAAGGGGATGTATTTTGAATTCTTTTACGAGATTAAAACTCTTGAATAGTTTTTATCTTCTTTTTGAAGTTTTCTTGATAGATGTGTTTATTGTTGTGTTTTCTTTTATACACACGAACCTTGGTTTTAATTAAAATAAAAACTCTAACGCGGTGGGTGCGGACCTTCGAACAAGTCCGTACCCACCGCACCTTGCTTCTTGTGGCGCGGGACGACGGCTGGTGATGAAAATGTACTGCAGTGGCGATTGAAGGCCGTCGCAGTGAAGGACAAATTCCAGGATGGCCGTAGGCGCCGACGGAAGCAAAAACGGACCACCGGAGCGACACCGGTGGCCCGCGGAAGCCGGCGACGGTGCCTCGGCGCGCCGCCGGACGAGACCGCCGCGGCTGAAGCCGTGGCGGTGGCGCCCGCGGACCCGCGGCCGCACAGGTCCGGCGCGCGCGGGACTCGGCTGAGGCCTCGTCCGGTTGATCAGGGCGGCACCCCGCGGGTGCCGCGAGGTTGTTACACGGGGCAGTGGCTCCCACGTGCCTCGCTCGGCCGCTCGGCCGCTTGGCCGAGCCGAGCCAGGGCCGGCCGAGCCGGGCCGGCCGAGCCGCGCCCTGGCCGGGCCGGGCCAGCCCAGCCGGGTCGACCAGGTTCGGGTCGATCCGGTTCAGGCCGACCTAGGGGGGGGGGGGGGGGGGGGGTCGGGCCGGGTCGGCCCGGACCCGGACCCCCCGTTTTCAGACTACTTTCGGTCAAATGACCATATCTTGATCTGTAGACCTCCAAACGACGTACCATCAGCGGAAACGCGATCCTCGGATCGAGACGGTCGTTTCGGTATATTACACTGAAGGTTTAGGAGAACTTCGGGTTTGGCCGGGTTGGTTCGTACACGAAGCCAACCGGGCCCTCGGAGTGGAAACGCTCATATCTTGAGTTCGGGACGTCCGATTGACGTGCCGTCGACTTTGATGGATTACTCTAAGTGAGACGGCCCTTTTTTCTTGCTCCTCTCGAGGTTTGGATGCCATTGGAGTTCGGTCAGGTTGGTTCGCTCACGAAACCAACCGGGCAATTGGAACAAAAAAGCCAATAACTTCCAGACCGGGCGTCCGATTGACGCGACGTCTGTTGCGTTGAGTTCCTCTTGACGATACGGAAATTTTGGAATACTCTTCCTGAGTTTTGGACGCAGTTGGATTTTGGCCGGGTTGGATCGTACCGAAATCCAACCGGGCCCCTGGAACGGAAAAGCTGATACCTTTCAGACAGGACATCCGTTTGATGAACCGTCGGCGACGTTGGTGATCTCATTGAGAAACGGTCCCTTTGAGTATACCCTATGAGAGTTCGGGATACAGTTGTGATATGGACGGGATTGGTTCTCTCACGAAACTAACCGGGCCCCTGGGACGAAAAGGCTAATAACTCACAGACCAGGCGTCCGATTGACATGCTGTCTATTGTGTTGAGACCCCTATGACGAGGCGGACCATTGTGATACTTCTTCGTGGGACCTTGAGATACTTGGAGTATCGACTTGTAGCTCATGGAGCGGACCCTCTCAGAGACGAGCGTACGGAGTACAGAGACCGTGTAGCCGGCTGAGACATGAAGACTGCTTGTCCGATTCGATTCGGAGTGACTTATGTAGCCCAGTGGGGAGCACTACTATGTGAGGTGGAAGACCCACAATGGAGGAGCACTACTATGTGAGGTGGCAGACCCGCGGTACTCGGCAGGAGGAGTACCTCAGTAGGCTATGAGTGGGGGAGCACTACTGTGTTTGGGTGGCAGACCCCGGTGGGAAGCACTACTATGTGAGGTGGCAGGCCCGCGGTACTCGACAGGAGGAGTACCTTAGCAGTCTTAGGTTAGTGAGCAGTACCTCGGGGTCATGACAGGACCACTGTACACTTCAGAGATGGGGCTCTTCAGCAGTTACGGTTTCGATAATGAAAATCCTGGTTTGAGCTGAATCTTTGACCTTATGTTTACCTCATGAATGAGATGGATCACTTGACTACTTAGGTATATGTATGGGCATATACCTGGGTAGTGGTTATCCGTTGATTTCATAATCCGGGTGTTTCCTCATGATTGAGATGGGTTACTTGATAACTTTGATATATGTATGGGCATATATCTAAGTAGAAGTTATCTGTTTAGATCTTCTTATGGATTACATTTTCCTTTCCTGTGTGGGCTGGGTTGTACTTGAGCTCGGATGTTGGAGCCGAATGAGAATTGGGGACTTAGGTATATGTATGGGCATATACCTAAGCAGTTTCGGATGTTACTTCGTGATTGTATCTTATCCTTTTTGGTTTATCCTTTGTTGATTTTGGGAGACCCTCGGGGGTCTCGGGGTCCCTACTGAGTATCGTGATACTCACCCCTGCACGGGCTATGCCCGCACTTCGTTGTGTTGGATGCAGACGACGGACATCGCCTGTCGAGGCTGAGGCTTGTTGATCGAGTCGGTACCCGGAGGTGGACGTGTCGACGAGACGGTACTCAGAGGTGGACGTGACGATGAGACGGTACCCGGAGGTGGACGTGACGACGAGACGGTACCCGGAGGTGGACGTGACAACAAGACGGTACTCAGAGGTGGATATGACGACGGGACGGTACCCGGAGGTGGACGTTACGACGAGACGGTACCCGGAGCTGAGGTGGCCAACTGTACCTACCCTTCAGGTAGGGACTCCGGAGGACGATCCAGGAGCATCTTGACACCTTCCTGCCATTTTGTCTTTTCTTGTACTTTACAGTTGGGCTTGTATTTCCGGCCCCTTTGCTTTCAGCACAGCTTGTTTCAGTTTTTACTTAGTGCTTACTTTTACTTCCGCTTGTACTGTGTGGTTTTGTTTACTTTTATAAAGGCAATGCCTTCCCAATTATCGGGATTTACGCCTTGGTGCTAGTCGCCAGCCCCTGTCCTATGGAAGGCGGGCTTGGGGTAGTCACGACACGGGCCCCGAGGACGGGTCATGACAGGATCATTAATGAAAACTTTAATATTATAAAAATCATTTGAATTAAAGTTATATTTTTAGGACAATTATTTCATTTAATAAAATAGTATTTGTTTTAAAAACCCATTTATGTCAATTTTGACACTATTTAGTAATTTTTTTAAATCATAATTACTTAATAAAGGCAATAAAATCATCCCTTACATTTCAATTTATTCTTGAAAATTCGTGGATGACATCAAAATATTCAAATTACATTTATTTTAATATTTATAATATCATTTATTTCAATATTTCATTAATAAGGTAATCACCGCTTCATCATTGTGTCATAAATAAATATTTTTATTTAAGTTCGAAAAGTTATAAACAAAATACCATGATTTAGTAAATATTTTTAGTTTTCTAATTACTATTTATAGTCTAATATATCATTTATACAATCCAAAATAATTTTTTTAGTAAAATGATACATGTTTATGTTATATTTACCTTTACATTAAATTAATTATTATAAAACATCATTATTCCACCCAAGTAGCTCCATGGGGTCCTAAAATTGACCCAAGTATGATCATGGTCGGCCATATCTCATCCAAGAGGATTATGAAACATGTTATGGTAGTTTTATATTATTATAATATAATTTTTTACCCTTATATACCTGATTTATCCTTTAACTATGATAAATAAAAATTATTATTGAAGTTACTATTCATAATATCCAAAAATAAAATTCAACTATTTACAAAATTTGGACCTTATAATTTCAAATATGGAATCCATTTTTCTAAATTCAAAACACATAATCAGAGGAAATTTATTTAAAATTAATTCACGTTGTTAAAACCAACAACAGATTTTTAAGAAGTAAATACTTATCAAAAGATTGACATGTTTTTATGCCCCATTTAAATGTGAAATTAATTCAATGAAAAAATTGGATTGAATGATAAAAATATATTCAAATTACACTTTAAAATCAATTAAATAGATAATCTAACTATATAAATAAATTAGATGAAAATGAAATTTTGAATTAAAATGCAATATTTTTCACTATTCATTAAAATATCAATTTACCCAAAAAATACCAAAAAATTATCCAAAGTAACTTTTTATGTCCCTATTCCAAATAAGAAGTTTATTATTTCATGTTTAATACATAAAAGTGTTAAAACTAAATTTAAAATAGGTTTTCCATCAAAAGGCTGCAACACGGAATTTTTTAACAAATACTTCTTTTATCCAAAAAATAATTTTTTTACCATGTCTAGAAAATACATAATATTAATGTTAATGTCATATAAAACTCAAAATTTGGTTAATAATTTTCATCATGGCTAGTTTTTATCCCATTGAATAATAATATTTTAATAATATATCATTGTTGAGTGAAAATCGATATTGTGTACAACACAAGCTTTCGAGGAAGGTTTCTCTTGCATGTAATGTAAGCCACAATTGTTTTCTTTATAGTGAAGGCTTCCTTTGGTATTGAATATAACATAATCCAAACATATTTCTTTAATATATTGAACAAAATATATACTCACTTATGTGTGTATCAGATGCCAACTTGGTGTTGCGTGTAACATACGAGAAGTTGGTTTAGTGTGAAAGGAATGTTTAACTTAGTGAATTGAATGATATGAATGAAAATTTTAATTTATTCTGAAAAAATGGTACAAAATATCCGGGTGTAACATTATACCCCCTCAAATTGAGTTTGTCCCTTGAAATTCTTAAGGTTTATAAAAGGATTACTACTTGAAATATTCTATCATAGAAACTCACATCGTAAAAAGGAATACTAAAACTTCATTTTACCAAGGAATGATAGAAACATAACGGTTAACCAAATTAACTCATAATTGGGTTTAAACTTAAAAGAACATAGGTGGTAAGTGAAAACATGGATATGAAAGAAAAATCTAACCCTCAAGTTGTTATTGATAGCGATAGAGAACAATTTTTAGATATAATTAACAACTAGAAAGCAATAAATATACGATGATTTAAGGGACTATCTGATTCATCAGATAATAAGTTACTAAGATAACATTTTTGGTTTTCATGATGGTTTCCCTATAGTTGAAGAATTTTTCATTAAAATAAATACTTATATTATTTTTCTACAATCTCACCATTGATCATGTCTTGAAAAATTTCCACTTTATCTCTAATTTAATGAAATGAATTTGAATTTTTCATTCTTGAAGTGTTATCAGATCATGCGATAGAATGATAGGTCATTCCATCTGTCTCCACAAAAAGGTTAGAATAGGAAGTCAAACATGCATAAGTACACCTATAGTGATATAATACATTAATCTAAAAAAATTCAACCAAAAAATAAATTAAACTATCCATAAATGGATAGCCTTACAATCCAATCAAAAATAGAAAATATAAAAATTTAGAAAGAGGTGAACTAAATCAACATAATATTTTTATCCCATATCTCATAAGGTATTTATTTGTTATAACATTCCAAACATGTGATTAAATTAATCATGTATTCTATTGAAATATGATAATAACATAAATTACCTCAGAACAATAGTGAAAACATTCACTATGTCAAAATTAACTCTTTCCACACACAAAATATACCAAAAATTATATATACTCAAACCATGATATCACATTGTACTTAAATCAATCATTAGTTTATTAATAATATCAAAAATTTCATTATCTCTTTATCCCTTCATTATTCACATATCATGTGCTTTGCAAAAATATTTCTATCACGTTTCATGGTTACCAAAACCATATACTTGTAGAAAACCACTATGGACAAATACATAGATATTCCAACATTTTATAACACTATAAAGGATATTCTACAACACTATTTTTGGAATACAATTACAGAAACAATTAATCATTCAATCACTTCATTGTCATACTCAACATATCCAATAGAGATCGCATGTGATTTTCCTTTTTATTTGGCCTTATGTGGTTTTGTTGTCAATACTCATCCATAATCTTTGGATTATGAAATTGATTTTC
Organism: Viscum album; assembly: GCA_963277665.1. Taxonomy (NCBI): domain Eukaryota; kingdom Viridiplantae; phylum Streptophyta; class Magnoliopsida; order Santalales; family Viscaceae; genus Viscum; species Viscum album. The sequence continues at coordinate 174,419,696 of OY728135.1, read as the reverse complement.
ATAATGCCCCATTTCCTTGCACTTTTAACCCTGATTTGTGGAAGGTGCACTCTTTGGAGCGTTCTATTATTCCCATTACTTTGGTAATAAAATACTCTATGACCTTCTTTCCCACACTTAAATCATTTATCAGTCCCCTTAATACAATTTTCTTAATGTATCCTTCCGCACATCGAGCATAATGAAAATTATACTCTTCTTTTCTCTGTAATTTTTATATTTTCCTTTGAGTTATATCCTTTTTTTCTTATCATAACCATGAGATAAATGACAAATTGCAATATACCTTTTTGTATGAAGAATATGAGGAAGGTACATACTGAAAAATAAGTTTTTCAACTCATCCTAAACCATGGAGTCAAATTTATCCTGTTGCCTAATATTCTTGGTAATGTTCCACCACAATTCTCTTTACCTTCCATGAAATAAGTTCCCAACTTAACCTTTTCACATTCTGAACAATGGAGAATGAAAAATATCTTTTCAATGGTAAAAATCCATTTCTCAGCCTATAGTGGATCGGTTGTTCCCCTAAAATAAGGTGGATGTTTCCATAACAATGATTCAAGGGAACGTTGTTCCCACCATTGTTAATTGGGAAGCCTAGCATGATTTTAAATCATAGAAATACGATTCTATATTTGGGCACCCATAAAATTTAGTTGTTTATGAGAAAAATCATTACATTTCCCATCGCATCCAGAAGTAATGTGGTTCCATTGGGTTCCAGCCATTGTATAAAATCCAAAAAGAATAGTTTGAGAGGAAAAAGATTCCTAAGAAAAAAACTTAATCAAGGGGGAGTACTTTAAATAGCTAACATATTTGGTTTAATCATAGTTTATTCATTATTGTTACCATAATTCTTGAACTATATCCTATATTTAGACTTACCCTTAGAGATATCCCAATCATACATTATAAATATCTCTAGGGATATCACTAAAGCTTTCACATCATTATTTCCAAAGGTTATCTAAACCATTGCGCTGATACCAACTATAACTCAACAAGGTTGAAATACATGTAAATTACATTTATTATTTAGAATACATAATATATTATCGAAATATACTCCCAAGGATCTTTTTAGTTTAGTTTCATTGTAAACTCAGAACACATTCTTATAGCTTGGTGAATGATCTTCAACATCTCCCATAAAGATCGTCCCCATTAGTTTTCCTAGATAAAAACATCCTTTTATATCTTGGGGAAAACAAATAATTAAAAGGGTGAGATCAAATGCACATTAAGGGTAAAAATAAATATAATAATCTAAAAAATGAATATAAAATTTGAATATCAAAATCATGAGTCAGGAAATAAATCATGGGAGTTCATAAGTTATAAATCATAAATTAATATGAACCATGATAAAATAAAATTGACCGAAAACATGGAATTGTGGAAACAAAATAAGAACATAATATGATTTATATAGAAACCAAGTAATTTCTTCCAATACTATCATAGTGGACAATTTCCATTATTAAACTGAGTTTAATTTTAATTCCATCCATATATTACTGAATCAGATTTGCTTGTCGTTTCAGCCCTATATTATTGAATTGGATATACTATCCATTCCATTCATGTATATCTCATGAGATACAAATCATTAACAAATTCATTGGAGTGGGATATAGGTCTGACCCATCTCATAATGAAACCATTGTTATATGTTCCACAGAAACATAAATCATTCATCATAGAATGACCTATGAAATTAAATGGGTTTAATAAGCATCCTTCCATCATAACATAATAAATATAAGAATTAATTACATAATTGGAACAATAAAATCATTGTACTAATAGTTATAGAAACATAAACCTATTTAAATATAATCAACTTAGTTGGAAAATAATTTTGATAAAACACTCAAAATTAATTCTTGAAGAGAATATCCTATCTTCTTCAAAATTGTTTTCTTTTCTCAAAATGTGATGAAATTTTAAAAGAAAATAATTTAGCTTAAAATAAACATGAAATAATTTAAAGTATGATTCATGGAAATATGTTTTTAGGAATATGTAAAAAACCATACATATCGTATAATTAAAAAAACATTCTTCTTGTACTCTTGCTGGAAAAGTCAAAAAGTACCTCTTTTGAAAAACCAAAGAAAGATTCCTACCACAATGTTTAATTAAAATTAACCAATGGGTAAAATTAAATTTAAAAATTAGTAGAATAAAATAAATTGTATTATATGTTTAGAAAACATGAATGTGAATGCTAAATAGACCCTATTAAATACTTACAAATAAACAATCATAGATAATAATGAGATTGTAAAATCATCTATTTGCTTAGGTCTGATTTTTTATGTATCTATCTGAAACTATTTTATAGTTGGTTTAAACATATTAATAACTTATAAAATAACCATAATAATATCTAAGATATCATATATGATACACCTATGACATTATGTTACCCATTTATTTATCAATTCCATGTTAATGCAGCGTTTTGGGTAATAATCATTTTATTTATTGTACATGTTATGACTTTTTATTCATGATATGATTTCATAGATTGTGTTTTAATTACTTTAAGAATGTAAAAAATTATTTATATATCATAAATATTATGTATGTAAATATATATAATATAGTTATAAATGAAATAGAATACACTGTTCATAGAGACGGTAGGTTGTACCTTCGCATGAACGTTGTTTCCGTTTCCTTATTTAATTGAATGAAAGAAAATACATAAAATATAAATATATAAATAAATTCAGTGTCATAATTATTTCATATATTTCATATTTATTTATTATATATTCTTTATAATCATTTTTGAATGGTTAACGTGGAGAATGAATATCATCACGTCATGGAGACGGTAGGCCGTACGTACACACAAGAGACGATATCATTAACTTAATGGTTAAATGGTATGGAATTGGATTTTATATTAATTATAAAGAATAAAAATAATGTTTTATTTTTTATTTACATCCATTATACTTATCATTATACCCATCAAAATTTTTCATTGTTGAATAACAAATTACACCATGACGTGGAGACGGTGGGTCGCGCACACACACACACACACACACTCATGGTGATATTGTTATTCGTATGATGGATAAAAGGAGGTATAAGGTTATACCATAATTATTACAACATATAAGAATGTAGAATATCCTTGATTTATAAATTTTGTATGGTAACAACATAATAATAGGAATTTGAAGAAGAAAATAATTTTGAATGAGGTGATTAAACAATTAACTCTTTTTCGAGTATATCCTTCAAATTTTCACGAAAGGTCACCTAGGATGTATTTTGTCCGATAGTTCAGCCTCTAGGATGAAGTTATAAAACTTTTTAGAGGAAATGGGAATGGGTTTCATGAGACAAAGGGCTTTGGAGGTGTGAATAAAAGATAAGGAGAAGTACCCTTTTATAGGAGAGGTGAGGGGCACTTTTGGATTGTTTTTAAATATTAATTTATTATAAATTTATTTCCCTTTTATAATTGTCCCAAAATCATATAATTCAACGATAAGAGGATAATTGGCCTAAAAAACACAACCAATAATTTTTATACAAGTTTAGGGAACAAAATTATCCTTATCTTTTATTTTTAACCCTTAGTTAAAAATTTTAACTCTTACCCCATCTTTTGATATTTCAATAATATATGGTTACTATATTTACAAAAAATGAAAAGAGAACTAAAATTGGATCATTAATGAAATTTTAAACATTATATAAGTTATTTGGCTAATATTTAGTTCTTTTGGACTATTATATCATTTAATCAAATGGTATTTTTTTAAAAACACCCATTTTTGTCAATTTTGACACTATTTAGTAATTGTTTAAGTCATAACAACTTGATTACTTAAAAAGAAACATATTAAATCATCCATAAATTTTTTATTTAATTCATATGATTTTTAATGATAGCAAAATATTCAAATTACATTTTTTTAATTTTTATAATATTATTTATTTGAATATTTCATTAATAAGGTAATTAGTGCATCATTATGTTTCATAAGTAAATTTATTTATTTAATTTCCAAAAGTTATAAATAAAATACCATGACATATTAAATATTTTTATCTTTATAATGACTATTTATAGTCTAAGATATAATTTATATAAAGAAAAATAAAATTGTCTTAGTAAAAAGATACATGTTTATGTTGTATTTCCATTTTCATTAAATAAATTATTATAAAAGATCATTATCACAATCAAGTGGCTCCATGGTGTCATAAAATGGATACAAGGATTCTCATGAAAGGACATATATAATCCAATAGGATTATAAAACGTTTTGGGGTATTCTTATATTATTATAAAATTATGATTTACCATAATTTACCAGATTTACCCTATAATGATGGTCAAAAAAAAATAATTGAAGTTATTATTCATAATATTATAAAATAAAAGGTACTTATTTACAAAATTTTTATCTTTTGATTCCAAATATTTAATCAATTTTTCTAAATTCAAAACACATTATTGATAGAAATTAATTTAAAATTAATTCCCGTTGTCAAAACCAAAAAGGAGGTTTTTTAGAAGTAAATACTTAACAAAATATTTACTTTTGTTTATGTCAAATTTAAAAGTAAAATTATATACAATGACCAAAATTGTATTAAATGATAAAAAAATAACCCAATTACACTTTTTATCTAATTAAAAAGACAATCCAACTATATAAATAAATTATATGAAAAGGCAGTTCCGAATTGAAATGCAGTATTTTTCACTATTCATTATAATATGAATTTTATGAGAGAAAAACCAAAATTTCAACCAAAGTAAATTTTTATGTCCCAATTCCAAATAAGAGGTTTAATTTTTTTCAAATTTAATATATAAATTTTTTAAAAACTAGATTTAAAATGGTTTCCCCTTAAAAAGGTGACAAAACTGTATATTTGGAAAAGTACTTATTTTATCCCAAAAAAAATTAATTTTCTCTTATATAATGTCTAGAAAATATATAAGATGAATGTTAATGTTATATAAAATAAAAAATATGGTTAATACTATTCATAATGTCTAATTTATATCCCATTAAATAAAAATATATCGATGTTTAGTTAATCTCGGTATTATGTACAACACAAGCTATCAGGGAAGGCCACTCTTGTTTGTAACAAAATCCAAGTCAGTGTTATGTGAAGTGAAAGGTTACATTGGTGTTTCGTATAACATAATCCAAACATACTTCTCTTATACACTAAAAAAAATCTGTTGTAACACCGCGAGATTTTATGAAAAATATTATTTTAATTTCATTAATGTCTTATGTTGTATTCTACACCAAGATTACCCTGCGCTATACGCAACACCGTATTAGCTTGCAGTATACGCAACACTATTCTTGGACCGTGTTACACACAATTTTGATAATAGTTATTCTACGCAACATTGAGTATATATATATATATATATATATATTAAATGTATAAATGAAATATGGTTGGATTTTGTTATACGAAACGACGAAGGATTCTTTCACAACACGCAACCCTGACTTGGCTTGCATTACACGCAATCGCGACCTTCCTCGATAGCGTGTGTAGTACGCAATAACGAGTTTCATTAAACAACAATATGCTATTAAAATATTATTAAAACTAGCCGTTTTGAATAGTAATAACCACTTTTTGAAATTTTGTATATTTTATTTTTCAAAATGGAATTAATTTCTGGATTTGTAATATCGAAATTAGCTTAGGGTGAAATTTTGGTACTTTTCGGATAACTTTCATATTCTAATGAATAGTGAAAATTACTAGACTATAATTAAAAACAACTTTTTTAATCGAAATAATTAATAGTGATAAGTCATTAAATTGAGTGGTTTCAAAGTATATTTAGAATATATTTTTACAATTTAATACGATGTTGGTCATTGGATGTAATTTCACATTTAAACCAGACATAATCAAGTGTCAATCTTTTGGTAGATATTGTTTCTTAAAAACACGCTATTTGTTTTAACAACGGGATTTAATTATAAAATTAATTAATGCAACTTCTATGTTATGAATTTGGTAAAATAGACTTCATTTTTGAATTCGGAATATGAAATATAGCTTAGGATGAAATTTTGGTATTTTTCTAAAAACTTTCAATTTTTGATGAATAGTGAAACCACTAAGTGGTAGGTTAAAAACTGAATTTTGCATAAAACTTAATTTTACCGCTTCTGTGAATGGAATTTCGAAAATCCAACAGACACGGTTAATATCAAGGACTAAAATTTGGTTCAATGAGATGAAAATAATTTTTGGTGAATAGTAACTTTTTACTTTTTTTTACCACGGTTAATAGTAAATAGGGTAACTAAGGGTAAATATGATATTACTATTACCCTAACACATGTCCTAATTCTTTTGGATAAGTGTAATTCGACCAAAAACAACCTTATGAATATAATATGACCATTTAGGTCCACTTGGATTAGATTATGACATTTAATATTATTTTATTTAATGAATAGTTAAAATAGTTAAAATCAAAGTTTAATAACTAAAACATTTTTAATATGGGGTTATACATAAGATAAATTCGACTATAAATATTCATTAGAAAGCTAAAAAGATTTCCTACATAATGATATTTTATTTATAATTTTTAGACTTTAAATAAAGTAATTTATTTATGCACAATGATGATGCCGTAATTACCCTTTTAAGGAAATATTAACATAATTGATGTTATAAATGCTCAAATGAATGTAATTTGAGACTTTTTATGAATTACACTAATTTTCTAGGTTACTATGATATATATGTGTTGATTTAATCAACTTGGTTCGAACATATAATTCTGTTATGACTTTCAAAAAAATCATATATCAAATAGTGTCAAAATTGACACAAAATAGTTTTTAAATCAAATATTATATTATTAATTGTTATTTTATTCCTAAAAATCTAGGGTTCGGCCAAATGACTTAGCTAAGGATATATGTATTAATAATAAACAATTTGGGGTTTGTTTGGCATGTTATAGTAAGTGTATTAACCATATAGTGAAAGAAAACAAAAAGACACGGTAAAAGTTAAATTATTTAACTTAGAGTTAAATCTAATTGATAAGGTTAAAATAATACCCTAAACTTGTCTAAATCCTATTGGATGATAGGATTTCGACCCCTCCCCACTTTAGCTTCGAAATAAGACCCTTTGGAACCATTATAAACCGATTTTGACTTTAATATAAAATAATATTTTGAGATATTCCTAAGGTGCCCCTCTCCTCCCTTATAAAAGGGCACCTCCTCCCTCTCTTCCTCACACAACTTTGAGCCTTCAAGCTCGGAAAAACCCTGCCCAAATCCCTTCTCCACTTTCCTAGAATAATCCTAGAGGCCCTGGTGTTCTTCAAAGAAAAATCTTAGTTCCCTAAGTGGGGGATTCAAAGAGGCGTTCCAAAGAAGAGGTAATATCCATTACCGATCTTTTCAATTTCTTTCTTCTTAAAACTTCTTCTTCTTTAGTTGTTTCATGATAAAGTAATAACATCAGTATTACTTACATACTGATATATTATTATAAATATGAAACAACCCTAATTCTCCTTCTATCCATCCTACGGAAAACGAAATCACCGCGCGTGCGTACGTACGGAATACCGTCTCCACGCCGTGGTGAAATCTATTTTCCACCACCACCTTACTTGGATCAGTATAATGGTGTAAATAATGACTATATATGACTATTATAAAGTGATATTGATTCTGATATATTGTATCATCCACTCTAATTCAATTGAATAATTATGGAAATGATATCATCGCTCGTGCGTACGTACGGACTACCGTCTCCACGACGCGATGAGATTCATTCTCAATGATTAACCATTCATGAATGATTATAAAGTATATATAATAAGTAATAATGAAATATATGACCTAATAATGATACTGGAATTATTTATATTTATATGTATGTCATCTACTTAATTCCATTCAATTCAATAAGGAAACGAAAACAGCGTTCATGCGTACGTACGGACTACCGTCTCCATGAACGGTGTATTTCATTCCATTTACTGATTTATTATATATGTATATTCTGAATATATATATATATATATATCATGTTTTATATTCTAGAATTAAGTAATCATGATCTAAGTAATCACATGAATAATTACAAGTTAAAAACACGAATGACAAATGAGACGATTTTACCCAAAACGCTACTTTAACATGAATTTACAAAAGAACGGGTAATATAAAGTCATAAGTGGACCATATATGATATAATAACAATGAATATGATTCTGGAATAAGTCAATAACATGATTTAAATCATTATACAGGAGGTTCGGACACTTACAAAGCAAGTCGGACCTAAGGTAAGGGAAATATCACAATCTCATTTTTATCCGAGATTGTTTATACTTTGACATTTACTGGGGTGTATTTTATCATCCACATCCATGTTTCCTCAATATGTGGTATTATTTCCATCCACCTACAATTGTTTAAATCCAATTTTTCCCTTCGGTGAGTTTTTTTGTAAAAGATATGAAAGGAATCTTTTGTCGTTTTTCAGACGAGGTACTTTTTGACTTTTCCGACAAAAGTACGAAGAATGTTATTTTTTTTAACTTATATGGCGTGAATTTATTTTTAAAACATTATTTACAAGAATCTTCCTTTACAAGTTTTCAAGTTTATTTTTATCAACTTCTTTTAGTTTATAATTGTATGACATGTTAAGAAAAGAAAAGTGTTTTTGAAAAAGAAAGGATATTTTCCTCAAGAATGGAGTTCAAGTGTTTTATCAAAATTATATTCCATCTAAGATAATAAAGGGTTCTGTTTTTACCCCTATTATTACATTGATTTGATTATGTTGTGAGGGAATTATTTTTATGAAGTCATTTACCTTATATGATTTGTTTTATGATGTCATGATGTTTCAAGAATCCCATTTTTGTTACATGTGTTATGCGATGATGTATGATTTATTATTATGTGGCACAATAAGAAAGGATTCATTATAAGATGGGTGGGACCTATATCTCCCTCCAATGCATTGGGTAAAGATTTCATATCTCATGAGATAGACATGGCTGGAATGGTAGGTTATACCGGTTCAGTGAAATAGGACCGAAACGAGGGTGACTTGATTCAGAAAGGGACTTTGTCCACTAAGATAGTCTTGGCAACGAGTCATGACTAACAAGAAATGATTCTCTATGATTATGTGTGTATGCCACAAAGTTTCATGTTTTATGTTATGTTTAATGGGTTTTTATTTCACTACTATGATTTATCCCATGTTATGAAATTATGCTCTCTTTTGCTGGTTAAGATTTCCAAAAGTTATGTTCTTATGAATATGATGTGATTGATTTTTCTTTTGTTTACCCTTACTGAGCATTTGAGCTCACCCTTTTATGTTTTCTTTTGCCCAGGATATAAAGAAAGGTTCTAGGTAAAAAAAGGGTAGATCTTTATGGGAGATATTGAAGATCTTTCACCACGATTAGAAGATTACGTTCCGAGTTTCCAAAGACACTAAACTATTACGATCCTTGTGTGTGTGTTTTTGTTATGTACTAAGTATTTCGCAAAAGTAATGTAATGTCAATGTACGTCAGGCTTCGGGTCTCTACAGTTGGTATTAGAGGAAAGGTTTAGTCAACCTTTGGAAACTAGGATGCGAAAATGTTAGTGAGATACCTAGAGATATTTCTAAGGTATGTCTAGGGATGTCCCTAAGGTTAAGTATACGTATAGGTTATAGTACTAGAATTACGCTAACGATCATAGAATTAAACCTAAGATGTTAGATATTGAAGGTACTCCCCCTTTATTATATTGTTTTCCCTAGCATGATTTTTGCCTCTCACACTATTCTTTTTGGGTTTTAGACGATGGCTGGAACCCGAAGGAACCGTTTTGATCAATGCAATGGACAATGCAATGATTGTCCTCCTGAACAAACAAATTTTATGGGAGATGGAGTGAAAAATCTTATTCCTATACTTACACAAGCTATGAATCATTCTGGACTTCCAAATGAGCGGAGAAGGGAACAATATTCTATTGAGTCCTTCATGAGGCAACGTCCACCTTCTTTCAGTGGGTCTTCTGATACACTTGTTGCTGAACAATGGATCAGTACTACTGAAAAGATATTTTCAGTTCTTCAATGTTTTGAACATGACAAAGTCATCTTAGCAGTATATCGTTTGGAAGGTGAAGCTGATCAATGGTGTAATCTTATCAAGAATACAAGGCAAAGAGATGAAATTGAGTCCATGGAATGGGACGAGTTCAAGAACTTATTTTTCAATAAGTACTTCCCTCGTATTCTTCGAACAAAGATGGAGAAGGAGTTTCTTGAACTAAAGAAAAAGGATGATGAATCTGTTGGTATATACGAAGTGAATTTTACAAGACTTGCAAGGTATGCATCTGGCATTATCATCCAACCTGAAAGTAAAGTTGATCGATTTTTCAGTGGCTTAAAACCAAGTCTTCGAAGGGAATTAGCTATAAGAGACTTCAGTAGCTATGAAGAAATTGTGCGTTGTGCTATCAAGGTAGAAATGGAAGTTGGTGTTACATATCCATCTCATGGTTTTGACAAGAAACGAAAGATGGAGTTCAAGGAGAAATCTCAGAATAATGGTGAAAAGAAAATGAATGTTTCCTTATGCACAAAGTGTGGAAAGAAGCATGGTGGAGATTGTATTAAAGGGACTAGAAAATGTTTTAAGTGTGGAAAAGAAGGTCATCGAGCAGCTGAGTGTCGAAGTAATGGAAAAAGGGTTTCTAATGATGTGAATAAAGCAAACACTACAGAGAACGCACCACCAAAACTTCAATGCTTCAAGTGCAAGGAAATGGGGCATCATGCTAATAGATTCCCTAATCCAAGGGTTGGTGATGATCAACATGAGCAACCACTGAAGTCAAAGGAGAAAGGGATGTCACATGCGATCACTATTGGCAATGTTGAATATGACAACGATGTGGTGGAATGATTAAGTGTTTATGTAATGGGATTCCAAAATAATGTTGTATCATTGAGTGTTGCAATATTTATTTATGTGGTATTCAAAGTGATTGAGATATTTTTTGGAAATAAGATGATATGAGCATAATGAAGGGAAAACGAGAAAATGAAATGTTTAATAGTATTCATGAGCTCATGATTGATATAAGGACTAAGTGATATCATGGTTTGAGTATATACAATTTTGAGGATTTTGGTATGTGGAAGGTGTTAACTTTTAACTACATTCAAGTTTTCACTATGGTTAAATGGGTATTCAAGAGAATACATGATTAAGGCCTTTGAATGTTTGGAATGTGACCAAAAAGACATATATATGGGGATTAACGACAGTATTAAATCTCTGGTAATCGTTTTCACTATATTATGAGAGTGGACTGCAGTATTATGGATAAGCCTAAAGATTATAATGGATTATGTTGGACATAAGTGAGTATTGTTTAAGGATAGAAGTTTTTTTATTAGATATTATTGATGGGATGTTATAGTAATGTAGTTTTAGAAAAAGGACAACCTGCAGGACGGGCGACAGCCCATCGCGTCGGACAAATATGTAGGAATCGAACCCACAACCGAAGTGCGACTGGCCTTTATCGCCTACCACTGGCCTACAGGAAGTCCCTGGTTAGTAGAAACTAGTTTTATTTTATTAAGCGGTATGATATATGAAGTATAAGTTCATTTTTGGAACCATATACGATTAACCATAAGATGGACTTATAACTTTTGCTAACCTTTTGTTTGAAAGAGATGGAATGACCCATCATTATATCACATGATCTGCTAACACATCACGAATGACAAATTCAAACTTCATTTCTTTAAGAGATGAAGTGGAAATTTTCCAAAGAATGACAAACGGTGAGACTATACCAAAATCACGAAAGTATTTCTACTAATTCAAATTCTTCAACTTTAGGGAAACGATCTTGAAAACCAAAAATGTTGTCCTAGTGCTCTTATATCTGATTAATCAGATGGTACCCTAGATCGTCACAAATTTATGGCTTTGTGATTGCTGGCTTTTCCATAGCCATGTTCTCTACCACTCTCCATCAGAACATGATGGTTAGATTTCTCTTCCATATCCATATTTTCACCTATGTGGAAACCCAGTGATTAGTTTATTTGGGTAACCGTTACGTTTCATACTTTTGTTTTTAAAGATAAGTTTTGGTATTACTTTTTACGATGTGGGTTTCTATCAAAGAAACTTTCAAATAGTAAACCATTTATAACCCCGACGAATTTCGAGGGCGAAATTCATTTTAAGGGGGGTAGAATGTAACACCCTAAGATTTTATGAAAAATATTATTTTAATTTCATTAATGTCTTATGTTGTATTCTACACCAAGATTACCCTGCGCTATACGCAACACCGTATTAGCTTGCAGTATATGCAACACTATTCTTGGACCGTGTTACACACAATTTTGATAATAGTTATTCTACGCAACATTGAATATATATATATATATATATATATATATTAAATGTATAAATGAAATATGGTTGGATTTTGTTATACGAAACAACGAAGGATTCTTTCACAACACGCAACCCTGAATTGGCTTGCATTACACACAATCACAACCTTCCTCGATAGCGTGTGTAGTACGCAATAACGAGTTTCATTAAACAACAATATGCTATTAAAATATTATTAAAACTAGCCGTTTTGAATAGTAATAACCACTTTTTGAAATTTTGTATATTTTATTTTTCAAAATGGAATTAATTTCTGGATTTGTAATATCGAAATTAGCTTAGGGTGAAATTTTGGTACTTTTCGGATAACTTTCATATTCTAATGAATAGTGAAAATTACTAGATTATAATTAAAAACAACTTTTTTAATCGAAATAATTAATAGTGATAAATCATTAAATTGAGTGGTTTTAAAGTATATTTAGAATATATTTTTACAATTTAATACGATGTTGGTCATTGGATGTAATTTCACATATAAACCAGACATAATCAAGTGTCAATCTTTTGGTAGATATTGTTTCTTAAAAACACGCTATTTGTTTTAACAGCGGGATTTAATTATAAAATTAATTAATGCAACTTCTATGTTATGAATTTGGTAAAATAGACTTCATTTTTGAATTCGGAATATGAAATATAGCTTAGGATGAAATTTTGGTATTTTTCTGAAAACTTTCAATTTTTGATGAATAGTGAAACCACTAAGTGGTAGGTTAAAAACTGAATTTTGCATAAAACTTAATTTTACCGCTTCTGTGAATGGAATTTCAAAAATCCGACAGACACGGTTAATATCAAGGACTAAAATGTGGTTCAATGAGATGAAAATAATTTTTGGTGAATAGTAACTTTTTACTTTTTTTTACCACGGTTAATAGTAAATAGGGTAACTAAGGGTAAATATGATATTACTATTACCCTAACACATGTCCTAATTCTATTGGATAAGTGTAATTCGGCCAAAAACAACCTTATGAATATAATATGACCATTTAGGTCCACTTGGATTAGATTATGACATTTAATATTATTTTATTTAATGAATAGTTAAAATAGTTAAAATCAAAGTTTAATAACTAAAACATTTTTAATATGGGGTTATACATAATATAAATTCGACTATAAATATTCATTAGAAAGATAAAACGATTTCCTACATAATGCTATTTTATTTATAATTTTTAGACTTTAAATAAATTAATTTATTTATGACACAACGATGATGCCGTAATTACCCTTTTAAGGAAATATTAACATAATTGATGTTATAAATGCTCAAATGAATGTAATTTGAGACTTTTTATGAATTCCACTAATTTTCTAGGTTACTATGATATATTTGTGTTGATTTAATCAACTTGGTTCGAACATATAATTCTGTTATGACTTTCACAAAAATCATATATCAAATAGTGTCAAAATTGACACAAAATAGTTTTTAAATCAAATATTATATTATTAATTGTTATTTTATTCCTAAAAATCTAAGGTTCGGCCAAATGACTTAGCTAACGATAGATGTATTAATAATAAACAATTTGGGATTCGTTTGGCATGTTATAGTAAGTATATTAACCATATAGTGAAATAAAACAAAAAGACACGGTAAAAGTTAAATTATTTAACTTAGAGTTAAATCTAATTGATAAGGTTAAAATAATACCCTAAACTTGTCTAAATCCTATTGGATGATAGGATTTGGACCCATCCCCACTTTATCTTCGAAATAAGACCCTTTGGAACCATTATAAACCGATTTTGACTTTAATATAAAATAATATTTTGAGATATTCCTAAGGTGCCCCTCTCCTCCCTTATAAAAGGGCACCTCCTCCCTCTCTTCCTCACACAACTTTGAGCCTTCAAGCTCGGCCAACCCCTGCCCAAATACCTTCTCCACTTCCCTAGAATAATCCTAGAGGCCCTGGTCTTCTTCAAAGACAAATCTTAGTTCCCTAAGTGGAGGATTCAATGAGGCGTTCCAAAGAAGAGGTAATATCCATTACCGATCTTTTCAATTTCTTTCTTCTTCAAACTTCTTCTTCTTTAGTTGTTTCATGATAAAGTAATAACATCAGTATTACTTACATACTGATATGTTATTATAAATATGAAACAACCCTAATTCACCTTCTATCCATCCTACGGAAAATGAAATCACCGCGCGTGCGTACGTACGGAATACCGTCTCCACGCCGTGGTGAAATCTATTTTCCACCACCACCTTACTTTGATCAGTATAATGGTGTAAATAATGACCATATATGACTATTATAAAGTGATATTGATTCTGATATATTGTATCATCCACTCTAATTCAATTCAATAATTATGGAAATGATATCATCGCTCGTGCGTACGTACGGACTACCGTCTCCACGACGCGATGAGATTCATTCTCAATGATTAACCATTCATGAATGATTATAAAGTATATATAATAAGTACTAATGAAATATATGACCTAATAATGATACTGGAATTATTTATATTTATATGTATGTTATCTAATTAATTCCATTCAATTCAATAAGGAAACGAAAACAGCGTTCATGCGTACGTACGGACTACCGTCTCCATGAACGGTGTATTTCTTTCCATTTAATGATTTATTATATATGTATATTCTGAATATATATATATATATATATCATGTTTTATATTCTAGAATTAAGTAATCATGATCTAAGTAATCACATGAATAATTACAAGTTAAAAACACGAACGACAAATGAGACGATTTTACCCAAAACGCTACTTTAACATGAATTTACAAAAGAACGGGTAATATAAAGTCATAAGTGGACCATATATGATATAATAAAAATGAATATGATTCTGGAATAAGTCAATAACATGATTTAAATCATTATACAGGAGGTTCGGACACTTACAAAGTAAGTCGGACCTAAGGTAAGGGAAATATCACAATCTCATTTTTATCCGAGATTGTTTATACTTTGACATTTACTGGGGTGTATTTTATCATCCACATCCATGTTTCCTCAATATGTAGTATTATTTCCATCCACCTACAATTGTTTAAATCCAATTTTACCCTTCGGTGAGTTTTTTTGTAAAAGATATGAAAGGAATCTTTTGTCGTTTTTCAGACGAGGTACTTTTTGACTTTTCCGACAAAAGTACGAAGAATGTTATTTTTTTAACTTATACGGCATGAATGGATTTTTAAAACATTATTTCCAAGAATCTTCCTTTACATGTTTTCAAGTTTATTTTTAATCAACTTCTTTTAGTTTATAATTGTATGACATGTTAAGAAAAGAAAAGTGTTTTTGAAAAAGAAAGGATATTTTCCTCAAGAATGGAGTTCAAGTGTTTTATCAAAATTATTTTCCATCTAAGATAATAAAGGGTTCTGTTTTTACCCCTATTATTACATTGATTTGATTATGTTGTGAGGGAATTATTTTTATGAAGTCATTTAACTTATATGATTTGTTTTATGATGTCATGATGTTTCAAGAATCCCATTTTTGTTACATGTGTTATGCGATGATGTATGATTTATTATTATGTGGCACACATAAGAAAGGATTCATTATAAGATGGGTGGGACCTATATCTCCCTCCAATGCATTGGGTAAATTTTTCATATCTCATGAGATAGATATGGCTGGAATGGTAGGTTATACCGGTTCTGTGAAACATGACTGAAACGAGTGTGACTTGATTCAGAAAGGGACTTTGTCCACTAAGATAGTCTTGGAAATGAGTCATGACTAACAAGAAATGATTCTCTATGATTATGTGTGTATGCCACAAAGTTTCATGTTTTATGTTATGTTTAATGGGTTTTTATTTCACTACTATGATTTATCCCATGTTATGAAATTATGCTCTCTTTTGCAGGTTAAGATTTCCAAAAGTTATGTTCTTATGAATATGATGTGATTGATTTTTCTTTTGTTTACCCTTACTAAGCATTTGAGATCACCCTTTTATGTTTTCTTTTCCCCAGGATATAAAGAAAGGTTCTAGGTAAAAAAAAGGGAAGATCTTTATGGGAGATATTGAAGATCTTTCACCACGATTAGAAGATTACGTTCCGAGTTTCCAAAGACACTAAACTATTACGATCCTTGTGTGTGTGTTTTTGTTATGTACTAAGTATTCCGCAAAAGTAATGTAATGTCAATGTACGTCAGGCTTCGGGTCTCTACATCTGTATTCAGCGCTGCATGTATCGTACGCTAACTCGATGTTGCGTGTAACACACGACAAAAAACTTTAATATGAATGGAATGTTTAACTTTGTGCATTGCATTATATGAATGAAAATATAAATTTATTTGGAAAAAATGGTCCATAAAAACATAGGGTGCTACAAAAAATGCCTCTAATACTGTATTAATGAAAATATTGGGACTTTTCGTGGTGAAATATCCTCATTTAAATCCTTTGAGTCATAATACATTAACATGGGATTATACAACAAGGGAGGGAAAAAATACCTAGATGATAATGTCCTTTAGATCAATGCCTTGAATTGTCTGGAAATGATCCTAGATAATCAATTCATGCAACATAGTATAGAATATGTGATACACATTAATAAAATTGAAGAGGTGGGGCCAAATTTTCATGTATATTTAGTGACATCCATAATGTCAGTCATGAAAACAAAGCCTAGAAATAAAAGGAATGTATTCATATATGCAAGAAGTAATGAAGGCCCGGATGAAAATTCCATTATTTGACATCCCAAAATTCAAAAAATAATTTTTCTATCACTTACTTTGGATGAATTTTTCATGTAAATGAGTGAATATGAAAACACTCATTCTATTTCCTTCATCTTCCATAAGAATCCCCCAAAGGAATTACTCTATAAGTCAAGCCATAGGTGGTTGATTCATCTTACGAATGTCCTAATGTCAAATCCTCCCCTAGTTCATTGAAAAATTATTCATCACCCACTTCCTAGTAACAAGTAGAATAGGTAAATCATGTGGATATGAAAGTTGAGAGATATCTTAGGGAATCCCCTCTAGAATTTGAGGAATGTGTCTCAACAAAAGTTTACAATACTCAAATAGATAAATCTGGGTATGCATGAAGACCAACGCCCCTCATTGATCAGTGTAAACAAAAATTACAATGAATATGAGGTATATATGTCCTCTCTGAAGCAACACTCAGACATGATAATTTTGAATTACATGGATATTCCATTACATGACAGTACAGTTTCCACCCAGAACAGGGATTTTCCTGATGATCATCGGTGATACAAATATACATCCAAGAAGGCACACCAAACTAACAACTCCAAAATCAATAATAAGTAGATAATATCATCATTTATGAAATTATCTATGGGGTAAAATATCTAAATTGGATTTCCAACATTTTAACTATGAAGAAGAATATTAGAAAGATTAGAGTTTTCACAGACTTCAGATATCTCAACTGCAACAATCTAAAGGATGAATTTTCAGTTCCCATGATAAAACTTATGATTGATGCAATAGATATTTATCAACACCACATTATTATGGATATATATTTAGTGTATAAACAAATATGGATGGGCCCAAAAGAATATTAATCCTTCTCCTTCAAATCCCCCCAGGTAGTATTCTATTATTGGGTAATTCCTTTTTGCTTAAAGAATGATATTTCCACATACCAACGTACCATGAATTAAATCTTTAAGGAATTTATGGGTAAACATGATAAAATATAAATTTAAGATATATTAATTATGTCTTGATGACATTAATACAACTTATATGACCTAGAGACCATCATCCTAATGCTATGATAACATATCCTAATGATGAAGTCCTTGAAATGTTGTTATGGGGTATTCATGGGAACGTTTCATGGGTTCTTCGTATACCATAATGAAAATGATATTGATCAGGTGAAATAGAAATTTATATATAACATTTCACATTCTATAAATAGTAATGAGTTGAGAGTAATTCATGGACACTTGGCCTACATCTGACACTTTTAATCCAGTCGTGAATGAATGTGTTATCCATTCACAAAAATAATAAAGAAGGGGTCACATGTTAGTGGACCAATGACTTCCAGGAATAATTTCAAAACCACAAGAAATATCTCTTGGGACCACTAGTAATAACTACACAGGTTGGTATAATTCTACCAATTTTATACATGAGATACTTGGAGTGATCATCATGTGACTGTAGTCAACTATAGAATGATACTGGGAATGAAAAAACCCTTTATTATCTCAATCGAACCATTCCTGATGCTGAGACTCATTATTTAGGTATTTAGTTCAGATTCCTTGAATTAATATTCATAGTTTAGAATTTAAGGCACTACCTGTTTTACCATGAAATCCATTTGGTTTCTTGAAATAACCTACTAAAATGATTCATCAACCATACTATGTTTATAATATTATTTCCATGTTTTGTTGTTATTTGAAATCCATTTAATATATAGATCATTCCTTAAAAAGAATTTAAATTGTAGGACATGGAAGATTTCCATGCAGAAAAACCATATGTAGAAAAAAATCATTAAATATTGAGTTTCCATTAGAGGATATATTATCCATTCAGGGTATCCACCAAACATTGGAAATGTACATTGATAGATTACCTAGGAGACCAACAAGGAGGAGAATGGAAGACCCTATATTCAAAAAACTAGGGCCAGGTATAGTGTTTTTATCTCTAAAAAAATATCTTATAACGAACCATCCTACTATCAGTAGGCTATACCAATAATGAGGTGGAATATTAGGCCCTCACCATAGGACTAAAACTATAACTCCAAGTACTGGTGATCCATATCGAGGTGAAATAAGATTCAAGGTTGGTAATCAAAAATATCAATTTGGAATATGTGATAAGAATAAAAAATAACTAATCCTCTTTGTTGACTATGTATGAGGGTTGATGGTAGAATTACCCTCAAATCCAATATTGAATAACATCCCATTATCACATAATTCCAATGATGATGCATTGAAAAATGCAGCTATAGAACTATGAGAACCAAACTGGAAAAAATAGTTATCATTATTACTCACCATCGAAAGGTCTCACCTTTCATTCAAATCATAACAGAATAGATAAATGAATTTATCCCTATCCCTTTACTGTATGTTCCAACAACTTGATAGATGATTCCCAATATAGACTACCTTAAGGATGGATTAATTCCAACAGATTGGGATGGAAAGAAGAAAATATGATGACGACCATCCACCCTTACTATTTATTATTTTCCAAATCAACATAAATTACTCCATAAATAAGAATTTGGTTGAGTACATCATATTAGTTTGGAATAATGAAAAGAAACACAAGAGGGGGGGGGGGGTGAATTGCGTCTTTTTGATAAAATTCATATATTTTGGATTTTTTCACCTTCTGTGATTTATGTATATATGTAGTAATTTATTCTTTAATTAGAATAAGTAGAGTATAAAAATAACTAAATAACACAACAAATTCTTATTGGATTTAGGAAAAAATATCCCCAACTCCACTCCACTAATAACCCCCTCTGTGAGTGTGGTTAATTTCACTAGAATGGTCTCCTGATCACAAGACTACAAATCCAAAACTGAGTGGAGTTAGCCAATAACTTCACAATAAGGCCCAAAATAGATCCTTTTGGTTTTTTGTTTGGGAATTGGATACCCCAAACTTAGTATAATATGATGAAACATCACCACCACTAATTATGAGTATTTGATACTCTCAATAAATCAAAAGAGGTTTATTTTATTGATTCTAGTTTAACATCAATGTTTTGTTGGAAAAAACTGACAGCAAATGGATATTCTTCTACAGAAATAAAATTCATCAAGAAGGAGTAGTTTTGATGTGATCTGGATTGAAAAAAGTCATCAAATAATAGTATCAACAAATATTAGTGGAAATCATACTGTAGTATGAGGTAAATCATGTATGTATCCAAAGTTCATCCTCTTTCAAAATTGATCATTCGTTACAGAAGAAGTATAAAATATTTTTAGCATAATGAAATTGTAAAATAAAATATAAGAGTTTTATATCCCATATCTTGAAAAGATAAACTGGTAAAATATATAGAGCAGATAACCTTATTTGGAATTACAGATCCAAGATAGACTCCTGATAAATCATAGATATTCAAATTCAAAATAGAGCAAGGGATTCATAACATCCCATAATAATTTTTGTGAACTTCCCCATTGAATAAGGTTCTTTGAATCAATTTTAACGAGTTTAAATTGGATGAAAACAAGAATTGAAACTACCTATAATTCTATCATGACCATTGTAGAAGTCGCTGAATAAATCTTAAAATTAAATCTCTAACATTGAAAATCAAACATAGGGTTCTTTAATTAAATGAAAAGATACAAAACATTGGGTTAAACTACATAAAAATCATTATCCTAATGTAAGGTTGATTGTAATAGTAAGGTTGGTGATCCATATGTTTGTCTCAGAAATGTATGGTTGCTTACATAAATTGGGTTCATTAACCATATTTTCTTCACTTTAAAAATGTAATATTCCATCAAAATGTAAGTTCCCTTATCCATAATTTTCTGATAATGTATGTTTGATTAACAATATGTACTTTTCTGAACAAAAGATTGAGAATCCAAACTTCTCTTCTTCAAATTTATAGTTGAAGACAAACATAAGGTTTATTATCCATATGCACTTTTCCAGGACTTGGGATTATTCCTTACATTACTTAACTTAATTTACGGTATGTACAATGTTTCTAGAATATACAAAACCATTTTTGAACATATAAAACATACTCCTTATGAATTAAATAATTTAATATAATTCTACATTAAATATTGTAAATATCACCAGAAAAACAAATAAAGGAATTTTTAGAATCAAAATCAATATGATTTATAGATTATTGCTGATGTAATACATGACCATCAATCTCTATCTTTTTGATGATCAAAAAACCCATAAAATAATTAACAAAATATAGAATTTTTTAATCATATTTAAAGAAAAATAATATTAAACAATACATATTATTTCAATTTCACATATCTATTTCTAATAAAAATATATTTAAAACAAAAGAAATGTTTTTAACCAATTTTCTCCAACTTTCTATGATATAAAATAGAATGTATATAAATAGGATTAAAATAATTTCAATTTGTCATGAAACATGTAAATGAATGTTTATGTTGTTATTTTTTTGATAAATAATACATTGGTTCAAGAAATAGAGTTGAACATATAATATAAAAAAATAATGCATGGAAAATAAAAAGAACAAAACAATTTTATTATTAAAAACTATATAAATATAGTTTATGTTTTGTTGTTAGAAAATAGGTTAGACAGCTGGTCTAGTGAAAGATGAAAGGGTTTGGTCAGGGGCAGTTTCTAGTTTTTTGTTTTGAGAGATCTTGAGATACTTAAAACCCACTTTCAATTCTTCCATATGATCTTTTATCCTTTATTAATTATTCTCTACCAAATTCATTATTTAAAATATCAAATATTGAATAAATTTCAGATTTTCAATCAAATTGTATTTTAAAAATCCATGCAGATTCTCTTATATCTGCAATAACTGAGAAAAATTATCATTGAACTTGTTCAGTAATGTCCTAATAACATGTTCACATGAAGTCAATTGCTCAAAAATATAATTCTAATTGTGTAAAAAAACTGATAAAGGAGATATATTGCACTGAATATTTTGAATAATTTCTTTCATATCTTCCATGATAAATGTGATAGCCTGAAACATTATGAACAAATATTGTGAAGTTGGTGGGGAAGAGGTAGAATAATTTGTTTCAATAACACTTCCCTTGATATATTTTAAATGGATTCATATGTACCTTTTCAGATCTAAAAAATCCATTTTATAAACAGATTTTGACTCGAGTCTCCCAATATGATCCACCATATCTCTCCTAAATGAATCCAAATCACTTCTTGACACACAATTTTGTTTGATCTCTTAAAGATGAGTCTGAACCGACTCTAGATACATTCATGGGGAGTTTGAATTTGGAAATTCATCATTAGATTTTACGAGTCCTTCTAGCTGCTATTGAACATAAGATTTATCCTCATAATCCTTGTTAAAAAAAATCACAAGATCATCAATCTGAATATTTAGTGAATCAGATGTCCCATCATCTAGATTATTTGACTAAATAAAAGATTCCAAAATATATAAGAGATTATTAGATGATTTTTCCATATAAAAATCACTAGAACAAGATATACCATTAATTATTTTTGTCCCTTCTCCAGAGATAGATTCAAGTCTCGCTATTAAATGATCAAAGGTTAAGGTACCTTGATTTTTAATTATCTCAATGTCTCCATGTATGTATTGATAATATTTTCCTTGGTTATCTCATTGAGAAATATCATGAATATATTCAACATAACTATATTCTTGTGGATCCTCGACATGATTTGGTTCATTCAAATGAACTGAAGGAGTTGCATCTCTAAATCCTAACAATAATTCTTCCGGTTGTGGTTTCTAAGAGTTCCTTGGTTTTAAAACAAGTTCCCCAATAAATTCTTCTTCTCAATATTCCTTAGAAATATTTTTACCATTTTATAAAATATTTCACCTGATAGGATTTTCAACACTAAAATCTATAATTTCTTCATTTCATAATTTTGTTTTCTCCCCCTGAGAAAATTATCTAGATTTCTATTAGTAATCTACACCAACATGCATTAGTTTTTCTTTAAAAATACTCCAAAATAAACCAAATATCCTAAGTGTCATTGAAATCAAAACATTATGTCGATGAAATGTAACTCTATAATGAAACAGAGAAAATATTATTTTACGTAAATAGAATAAGATAATGTATTATTCCATAAGGATAGAATGATAACCTTTCCTTTTAATGATAGGAATACATCATATACCTCAGCATATATATAAGGAAATATAACATGATGTCACTAATATAAAATAACACTATGTACATGTCTAGTTACAAATCTTTCTCTATCTCAGCTACTTGTGGTGAAATAATAGCTTGAATAAACTTTACTAATACTTTTTTATCTGCCTCAAGATACATAATTTTTTTCTACTGTTTGGTGAAAAAAATAAAAAATAAGTTATATTTTCATACTTTTGATATTTATTTATAACTGATCTATGATCAAAGTGGAATAATCATACTTGAGGTAACCTCAAAATTTGAGTGATTTCAAATGAAGAAATTGAAAATTTCATATCTTATATTTGAGAGGATATTATATCATCTGATTCACTGAAACAAAACTGAATATTTCTATAAAAGTGATTCATTTATACTTTATAAAAAATATACATTCTCCTCATTAAACAGAAATTTCAAACCCTAAAGTACAAGTTCTATCATGAGTATAATTTTTGCCTCATACAGCCACTAATAAACTAAAATTTTTCTTTGAAGAATATTTCTATAGGTAATACACAAATGATTCAGATCACATGGTTCACCTTCATCGATTGACCAGGTATTCTTCATTTTTGAGTATCGAAAGGTTGAAAGATTTCATATTCTAGGGTTTGGAAGAGAGATAGAGGATCTTATAGGAGAAATGGTTTTAAATAAAAAGGGTAAGGTAATTGGAAGGGTTTTATAATGGATAGTGACATTGTCTAGTTTGTCATTCTATTTACATAGGGTAATCATTAATATTTTAATTTTAAAAACTCAGGGTTTCAAAACATAAATGTGAACAAAAATTTATATAATGAAATAATATTTGGAAATAATACATTGAATCAAATTATATTAAAATTATAACAATAAAAAATTTAATAGAAATAAATTAAAATGAATTAATGCTATAAATACAGTAACTGAAATAAATTAATAAACATATATCTAAAATAAAAAAAAACTAAGTCCCCCTTAATATAATTAAAACTTACATTGGGATGTGGTTTAGTAAAAACATCTGCTAATTGATATTCGGTATTAGAAAAATCTTAAGACATATCCTTTTTAACAATATTGTCTCTTAGAAAATGATGCCTTATATCTATATTCTTAGTCCTAGAATGAATTATAGGATTTTTTAAAATATTTATATCACTGGTATTATCACATAAAATATGCATGCTATTGAAATTTAGTCAAATATATAGTACTGTGTACTTAATCCATAATATGCGTGCTAACAACTATGAGCTTTAAGATATTATTCCTCGACTTTTGATATGGAAACACATTTTTGTTTCTTACATGACCATGATACTAAATATTTTCATAAATTGTGATAGGATACGGGGATACTTTTTCTATCTAATCTAATGACTCAAAAATAATCATGAAAATATGAAATTAATTTAAAATATGATGTTCTGGGGTAAAGAATATATTGAAAATTAGTTCCATTTAAATATCTAATAATTATTTTAATAGTAGTATAATGAGATTCCATTGTATTTCACTGAATTCTAGAACATAAAAATACAGAAAAAATAATTTATGGTCTTCTTGCATTCTGATATGACAAACTACCAGTCATTACTCTATATAACATGTTCTCCACTGGTTTTCCAACTTCATCCAAATCACGTTTTACATTCGTACACAAGGGAGTTGTATATATATTCATGTTCTAAAGTCTAAATATTTTCAATAAATTAGTGATATATTTTATTTGATTTAATAAATATCCATAATATTTTTTGTAAATTTTTAATACTAAAAAGAAATTAACTTCTCCCATTATACTCATTTAAATTTTTTATGCATTAGTTTTGAAAAATCATTATATTTATTTTTATTTTTTGACTTGAAAATTACATCATCATCATGAATTTTGTACAAATAGAATGTTAGAAAAAACTACCTTCATAAAAAGTGGTTGAACTTCAAATCAATCATTATATCAATTTTTAAAGAAAAATAACTCAATAATTCAAACCACGATCTAGGTTCTTTTAAATTCCATATAGATCTTTAGTATGTTTAAAAATAATAATTTGGTTTGTGAGGGATTTCAAAACCAGGAGGTTTTCCACATAAAATTCCTCCTTTAAATAACTATTTTAAATAGTAGATTTAACATCAAACTGATATATATTTAAATTCATATAATATGCATATATAAAAAGGGATATAATGGATTCTAATCTAGATAATGGGGAAAATGCCTCATCATAATCTATATATTTTTCTAGATTATACCCTTTAGATATTAATCTAGATTTATTTCTTACAGTTCTCCATGGATCATCCTTTTTATTTCTAAAGACCCATTTGGTTCCTATTACTGGGTAATTGGTTGGTCATTATACTAAATCCCAACCTTTATTTCTTATGAATTTTTTATCTCCTTATTTATTTCTTGTATCAAATAGTCATCCTCTAAGGCTTATTTTATAGAAATAAATTCTAACTGTTATAGAAAGGATATAATTCATAGGGGTTTTATATATTTATTCTAGTTCTAATGCCTAGGTCTAAGTGTCCAGTTATAGTTTATAAAGGCTTGTTTTTTAATGTTTTATAATATAGAAGAAATAAAAATTCAGGTTCATCAGTATCATGTTCCTATGAACTAGAAGGAATTATATTAGTATCATTTTCAAAATCAACATTAGGGGTTTCATGTCTCATGTTGTTAAACGAGTCAGTATTTTCATCAGCTTAATCTTTCTTTTTAATAAAAGGGTTAGTTTCATCAGACATAACATGAACTAATTCATCAAAATTCCATTAAATTTTATTAAGCACTATATTGTATTTGGACATAGCATAATATCCTGAAAATATTGATTCATCAGCTTTTGGATCAAACATACCATTGTTTTCCATATTATTCGAGATATAAAAGTTGAATCCAAAAACCATAAACTACATTACAGAAGGTTTTATATTATTCCAAATTTTATAGGCTATCTTTTTGAAGATAAGATTGATTAAAACATTATTCATGATATAGTTGGCTATACTTATAACTTCATCCAAAAAATATGTAGTAAATTTGTATTCATTTAGAATAGTTCATGCCATTTCATGAATAGTTCTATTTCTTCTTTCAACAATTACACTTTTTTGAGGAGTTTGTGGTGCAGAGAAGGTATGTATGATAACTAAATTTGAGAAAAAAGAATTAAATTATCTATTCTCAAACACTTCACCATGAACAATTCTCTACTAAATTATTGTAATTTTTTTTCATTTTCAACAATTTTACAAAAAAATAAAAACTATTGAAAACATTAGTTTTATGATTTAGAAGATAAACCCATGTAAATCAAGAATAATCATCAAATAAAAAATTGACATATAGTTTTACTGCCAAACTTGCTACACTGGATGGTCTAAAAAAGTACATGTGGATAATTGCTAATGGTTTATCTGTTCCAATTTTGATAATAGTTTTGAAAGAATATTTGTGTCATTTTATAATTTGGAATGCATCATGGAATCTATCACTGTGCAACATAAGACTATGAAAATAATAAACTAAATGTTTCATAGATAATTTATGTATTGAATATATATTACAATTACTAAGTCTGTTATTCTAGATTCATGAATAATTTTTCTTAGATGTTAAACAATTCACTTTTTTTACACAAGGAATTTAAATCAAAAGTATAAAAATTATCAGTTATAGGTGCTCTAAATTTATGAAATTTATCGTTAAAATCTGTGCCAGAATTACTAGAAAAATCAACATAAAAACCATCATCAAAAAGTTGAGAGATACTTATCAGGTTGGTAATTATCCCTTCAACATGTGATACATTGTTCATTAAGATAGTCTTTAGATCTATAAATGGTCTAACTCCAAAAAAATTACCATTTTCATTGTCACCAAATGTTACTAGACCTCCATTAATTTGAGTCAATATATGAAAATTTGATGAGTCTCCACTAATGATCTTTCAATATCCACAGTCAATGTAACGTATGGTTTTTCAATTCCTGTGCCATGTTTCTTGAAAAATTAATCAATCATGCATTTGTTTTGGTACCAATATTTTTTTAGGTCCTGAAGTGTTTGTGAGCAATGATCTAGGAATCCGGATCTACTCTATTTTTCAATAATTTATGTCAAATTCATTATAAAAACATTGATAAATAAAATCTACTTTAATACCACTAACATGAATATTTTTAAAATAAAAGTTTTAAATGACATGACCTTTTATTTCACAAAAGTAGCAGGTGTTGCTTTTTCAGTTGGGCACAAAATAAGTTTTTAATAATTTTGATTTATCACCATTATTTACTATTCGAAATCATTCAATTTTAATGGAAATATTTCGATGAATTTTATTCAAAACTTATTATCCTGTGGTAAAAGTAGTTATAGTACTCTTATAATATTCCACATCATTATTCATTTCATTAATCCTTTTTTCATTTAAAAAGATGTTCATTGTAGATGAGTTTAATTTTTAAGAAATATATTAATTTTGTTTTAATTGATTGTCTCCTTCCTGTAAAACATCCTTGTGAATATTTTTTAAATATTTTTTCTTCTTTAAAAAATGATAATATTTTCCTTCCAGCATTGAACAATTATCAGCCAATTTTTCATTTCATAAACTAATAGAATCATAAGAATAAGAGTAATAGGATTGTACCTCTTCTACTTGGGAAATAAAATACATGTTGGATTTTAGATTTGATTTATCCTTCTATAAATATGATTTTGGAGGAGTCTTTTTATAAACTCTATATAGATTTCATTTTCCTTTTTTCTTTTAGGTTAAAAATATTCGTTCTTCTGATATAACTTTTTTGGACTCTTCCATTCACACTTCAATTGAGGGAAATTAGGTCTGAGTTGAACTAATTTTTTTTTCATTCATGACATTGAATTTCTATCTTTTCAGTCTCATCCTTCCTGTAAGATTTTATGAATTATATTTTCTTTATGTAATATTTTCTTAACATTATAGATTTTTTTTTCATTCATAACTTTGAATGTCTCTCTTTTCATTCTCCTCAATATCCATGTTTTATTACATGGACTCCTAGAATGGGTTATCTTAGGTGACCATTGTAATTCTCTTTATTTATTTTAATGTGATAATTTTATTGAATCTTTTTATAATGTGAGAATTTCACTGATGTTTTCAATCCCAATTTTAAAATTTTGAGGACGTAATTTCCAAAATGGGGAAAGCATGTAACGACCCAAGAAATTATAGAATAATACATTTTAATATAAATTAATATTTTTTAATAATATATTAATTTTATGTTACTAATGACACTTATTTTAATAGCTTACTCAATAT
The DNA here is from genome assembly GCA_963277665.1 of Viscum album. Lineage (NCBI taxonomy): Eukaryota > Viridiplantae > Streptophyta > Magnoliopsida > Santalales > Viscaceae > Viscum > Viscum album. The sequence goes on along the minus strand of OY728135.1, from coordinate 174,390,925 downwards.
GTAACAACAAGTTTCTTTTAAATCTTATGTTGCATACAACATTGAGTTACACCGAAAAATAATATAATAAGAATATTATTTTAAATGGTAGTTAATGTGTAGCCGTTGTATTTCTGGGAATGAAAATAACTAAATAAATTATGATGATACAGTTTTTTAAATGTATTTACTTTTAACTAAAAAATTTTAGAGGCTTAAAATAATAATGAATACGATTTTAAGCATGTAATAGTCAAATATTCTTGAAAAGGTTGATTTACTGCCTTTTGAGGGAGAACCATTTTAAATATTTTTTGTCACTTTTATATGTTCCATTTGAAAAAATAAACTTCTTATCTTGAAGCAGGAAATTAAAATTTAATTTGGGTAAATGTTTGGTCTTTTTCTAATAATGTTCATTTTTTAATGAATAGTGAAAAATACTGCATTTTAATTCAAAACTATCTTTTCATATAATTTATTTATATAGTTAGATTGTGATTTTAATTTGCTTTAAAGTCTAATTGGATTATATTATTATCATTTAAGCGAATTTTGGTCATTGGAAGTAATTTTACTTTGAAATTGGATTAAAACACATGTCAATCTTTTGGTAGTTTTAATTTCTAAAAAACGCGCTTTTTGGTTTTGACAACGAGAATTAATTTTAAATTAATTTCTGAAAATTTTGTGTTTTGAATTTGGAAAAATGTATTCCATATTTTGAATCATTAGTTATAAATTGTATAAATAGGAAAAATTTATTTTTAGACATTATGAATATTAACTTTGGTAAATATTTTATTTACCATAGTCAAAGGGTAAATCTGGTAAATAAGGGTAAAAAATAATATTACAATAATATTAAATTGGCCTAACACATGTCATAACTCTATTGGATGAGAAAAATATGACCATGGGAACCCTTTTGTCGATTTTAGGACCCCATGGAGCCACTTGTGTGTGAAAATGATATTTAATTACTTTTAATTTAATGTTAATGAAAACATAACCTAAACATGTATCTTTTACTAAACAATTTTGTATATGAGGTAATATAAATGATATCTTAGAATATAAATATTAAATATAAATATAAAAGGATATCCTATATCATGATATTTTATTTATCATTTTTATACATAAAATAAATAAATATATTTATGACCCAATGATAATGTATTGATTACCTTATTAATGAATGGTTTAAATGAATGAGATTATAAATATTAAAATAAATTTATATTGAAACTTTTTGTGCCATCCACGAATTTTAGGGATTATTATGACATGTTATATTTGAATTAATTATGTTTTTTGGAAATAATAAAGTTGTTATGGATATTTTTAAAGTCATGATATGAATAGTAATAAATTAACATAAATGAGTTTTTAGAACAAATATTATTTTACTAAATGATATAATTGTCCTAAAAATATAAGATTTGGAAAAATGTCTTAGATAATATTTTAAATTTCATTAATAAACCACTTTATGTTGTATTTTCATTTTATGGTTACTATATTAACCATATAGTATTAATATACAAGAAGACATTGTAATAGTTAAATTAATTAACTAAGGGTTAAATTTAAATGATAAGGTTAAAATTGAAACAAAAACTTGTCTAAAACATATTTTATTAGAGTATTTAGATAATATTCATCATATTTTAAAAATATATCACTTTGGTGTTTTTATAATTTGAAAATCAATATTTAATAAAATAATATTTCAAAACAATCCTAAAGTGCCCCTCCTCCCTCTTATAAAATGACACCACCTCTTACCCATTACTCACACCTCTAAAGCCCCTTTTCTCATAAAAACTATTCTTAAATAAGCTACCAAAATTCCTTTCTTCCTTCTATAATCCTTACTTTAGGATTAAGGCAATTTAAGAAGGCCTTTTAGCTTAAATCAAAAAGAGTTACCCGATTTGAGGTAATGTTTTCTCTCATGCTTCTTCCATTTATTTTCCACATACAACTCCCTAAAATCTCCTTATTCCATTATTTTATAAAAAACAAGTATCCTCATAATACTAGGATATTTTTATGAGAATTAATTGAACTACAATTACCCACACCTCCATCTAATGGGTATAAAACATACTGTTTCTGTGGACGACAAACATCTGGCTCACGAAACAATGATTATTCAATATTCTCCTACCACATATTATGGTGGCCATTATGATGTCACTATAAGTATATATGATATATATGATATTTATTTTGTATCTATTCTTATTTAATTACCATTTATTACATACATTTATGCTTTTCATGTTGTATAAATATGATAATTTCATTTGAGGAAGTGCAGACCACCGCCCCCTCAAAATGATATGAATCGTTCATGACATACATGGAATGTATATAAGAATGTATTTAATGAAATTATATATGATATTATAGTTTAATTATAATATACCTATATATTATTCAGTTTTAATTTCTTTAAATATGAAAAAGTGAAAGTAGCATTCATGCGTACGTACGACTAACCGTCCCCATGAATGGTGCATTTCATTTCTTATCTTCAAATGTTATGAACTATTATAAATACATATATACTGGATTTATATGCTATATATGATATCTAAATAATTAATATAATTCTATAGATAATGAAATTTTGACCACACAGAAATTTTTTAATTATAACATGTTCATTTTTGACTCATGTACCGAGCATCGACAAAACAACACATATGAACTTGAAAAATTATATTATTGTTAGTGAAAAGTAATTAGTTATATAAAAGGAATAATAATATTGAAAAAGGATATAAATTTAGTATAATTTAACATAAGTTTATTATTTATGGAGATAGAGATCGAATAATACAATTCGGACACAAGGTAAGGGAACTTCTTAACCCGATTTCCATTCTTTGGGTTAATCATATACTTCTTGATTATGTCGTGCTATGAATATGGTTGAATAACCTGTTATTGTTTTACACTTAAATATCCAATTATATTGGGTTTATTTATAGTTTTTCACACATAATTGTTTCATTTATTTATCCTTAATCTTATGATACAATATTTTTAAGGGAATTCATATCAATATACTTTCATTGAGGAATATTTTGATAACATACACCTTCTTATTTTATAAGGTGTATAATAAAACCCAATTACTTGTAATTTCATTCGAAAGGAATAATTTTCTATGATGTGTTTTACTAAATGAAAAGAGTAATTTTTTAATGTATGCGGTGACAAAGACCTCTCCGCTGTTGTAACGGTTATTTGATATTTGGCTTCTTATACAAGCCTTAATGATTTCAAAAGGAAAAAAATACCTTATTCCCATTTTGGGTGTTTTCATATTGAAAATTGTTTTTGGAATGGATTTAGTATTTCAATATCTTGAAAATATTTATTTTTTATTTAAAATAAAATGTTATTAGTGAAACATTGATATTTTCAATATTTGACGTGCTATGATTTTTTAATGTTACTTAGATATTTGATGGGTGGTTGCATTATAAACCAAATGACGGGTGGTTCCGTGATAAACCATGGACATTTGGTTACGATCTAACTTCCAATGCATTGGTTATGAAAGTCCACCGTATGGATATTCCATTTAGTGATATGTGTGGATGTTTACTGTATGTTTACTCCATTTAAGTATTTTTATGTCCCAAGTTACCTTTATATGGTATACGTTGTTTTCTATTGTATTTATGGTAATAATTCAGTTACAAAAAGGGGAAGCATTGTGCTTGAATTTAGTGAAGTGTTTTCGCTACTTCTTAAAGGTGAAAGGTATTTCATTATGATAATGTATTCTTGGTTTACATGTAGTTTTGAAAAACAAATAGTTTTCCATATTTAGGTATCCCTTAATGAGCTGTTTATGCTCATCCCTTGTTTTGAAATATTTTTCCCAAGAATTAAATATGAATAGGGTCATGGATGGGTTCAAGGAAAAATAATTCTATTTAAATCTTGGAACTAAACATTTAACTTTTTAAATAGTTTTTGTTTTATCAAATAGTGGATAGTGAGTAGAATTAGCTACTTGTAATATTCATGTTGTATTGTATAAATTATGACCTAATTCTCTAAAGATATAAACCTAAAAATATCCTCAATGTAAATTATTAACTTAATTCAAGATTATATAATGCTTAAGCCTGAGGACTTACATACTTTTTATAAAATTTGGTCTATATTTTTAAAAAGGTATAGTTGAATGTTTTTTAATGTGTTTCAAGATATTTATGTGTATTAGGATTTTTTGGGTGTTTATAAGAGGGTTGATTGGGAGGAAGGTAATTTATTTAGGAAGGACATTTATATGTTTTTTTGAAAGATTATTACAATGAATGAGGTAAATATTTATGATTGGGAGAAAAATATGTGGTTATATGAGATTCTGAATACATTTAGTTTGTTTCAAATGACAACTACTTTAATTTTACGATATACCCACAACTTTATATCAATAGTTTTCTAAAACCATTGATATATTGTATTTATTAAAAAAGATTATGTGAATCATTAGTGTATAATTATTTCCATTATTCTATGTTAAAAATTTCCTGAGACCTTTAGTATAAAGTACATTATAGAAACTATTTTTAAAACAATTGGTGTATGGTTGTATATTTTGTAGCTCAATATAAAAAATATCATAAAAAATCCATTATTTTACCCTATGCTGAGCTTTCACATCCACTATTTTCTATAATGTGACATCCCCTTAATAATTTTTTAATCCATTCATCTTCAGAATGAAATTATTGAGTCCCAAATCAATCATTTATTCTTTCAAGTATCATTTTAAAATATATCTACATATAAAAAACTAAATATGATCATGTGAGGTCATTTTTATTATTGTTTCATTGAATATATTTTTTAAATTATATTTAATTTAGTATTTCAGAAAAAATGTGTATTTGGTGGATGAATTTTTTTATTTTATTATTCACTACATCTACATAAATATCATATAATGTATTTTTTAACAATTATATAAAACATTATTATATAGTTATTTAATTAAGTAATTTTTTTTATTTTTTAATGTAATTGGGTGATATTAAATTAATAATTTAAATAATTAATTTAAAAAAACAATAATAAATATTTATACATTAACAATTTTAATTTAATGTGCCTTTATGTGATTAAATATTATTGTTATAAATTAATGAATGTTCATCAAATAGTCACACACTGAATATACATTATATAATAGTATCGATTATTTGATTCTAATTCCATGTCATAGACTATGTTTTGGTTACTACTTGTACACTCAATTATATCATAGGCCATATCATATTATTTTTTTGGATGACTACTAGAATTCTTTGATGAATTTCATTATATGTTTTTTATTTGGATTATCTTATTAGAAATTTTTCTCATACATGTGACACTAAATTATGTCTAACTAGATTTATGAATGATTCCTAGATATAAACATATGTGTCAATGATATAAGTGTTCTTTTTTTGGTGGGATAATGTTTCTGTACTTGAATTAATGTTTTCCATGATATAGAAATTTATATTTAATTTGATTTGATTCGTATTCGATAAAAGTATGTTTTTAATTTTTTTTAATGATGTATGTATTTAACGAGATTTATTTATATCCAAATGAAACCAAAATGAACTGAATTGAATAAAAAATATAAAAGCAACCCAAAAAAATAAATGTAATATAATTTAAATGATATAATTTTGTTTTCAAAATTTTCATAGTTTTCATACATTTTGTAGTTATTTTTATATGCTTATATTAATCCGATTATTTTTATTCATACAATGTATAAAATTTGGATGTATGATATATATTATCTCTCAATCGAGATTCACAAGAAGTTATATTTTTTATATAATTCATTTATCAATGTTGTTGATATAGGTAATATATGATGTAGTGTTTATAATTATGTTTGAATACCTTGGTTATGTCCATAAAAAGTTTGATGTGATATAATATAATTTTTTTAAAGAAATTAAGATTTCTTTTATAAAAATGGAGTGAAAATGTAATATTTGACTCTTCATGATCAAAATGAGAGGTATGATATTGATAATTTGATATTTGATCAGTCTCTATTTATGCATTGTAATGAGAAATATGGTATGATAACACAATTTGATAGTGATTCCATTATAGAAGTTGAATCAGATTAAAATAATGAATTTGATGGTAAGAAAAAATTAATGGATGATTCTTGGAATCCTATATATAATATTATAGGAAAATGGAAAAGGTGTAATTTTTAATGTGCTTATATCATGGAAAAACTATGTTTAGAATTTCTAATACTAACATCGTATATATGCTTATTTATTTGATAGACATACTTCTTGATGATGTAAATATTCGCTCAAATAATTTTTTATGATATAAGTTAACTAAAAATATAGGATTTTATACTAATAATATTTAGGATTTCCCAAAATATTGAATCTTATTATAGGAGAAAAACATTAGACTAAAGGATTACAATGAATCTTATACATCATAAGAGATGAAAAATACATATAGAGAACCATATCACATGTCATATAATGTAAGGTGGAACATTCCATTGATTCCTCAGATCCAAAATATTTTATTATCTGATGAAACCTCATAAAATATGTGATGAAATGATAAGGATAGAATTAATGAAAATAATGAGTTAGTTCATATGGATGATAGATTATCATGGATTAAATATGAGCATGGTATCATGATTTTATAACTAGTTTTTATACTTTCTTATTGGGTCTTTTATGATATAGTTTTAATATATTTGGTTATATTCTAACATCTCACAGAAAATAGATAGTATTTTTTTACATTTATAAAATTCCTTAGGGGTGTGTAGGAAAAAACATTAACTTTTATAAAAATAACACATATCTGGACATTTTGATCTTGGTAATGATATATATTTTTACATGAAAACATTAATAAAAGTGTTAAAGGGGATCTGGGATATGGGTGTGATGACAAATGACCCTTATTCGAAAAATCTATTTTATATGTGTGTAGATGTTATGTTGATGATAAATTATTTCCCTATATATACAATGATTTATGGAAGGAGAAACAAGGGGAAACAATCATGTACTATTAGTTTTAAGAGTACATGATCTAAAATAATTAAATATCAACATATATTTTTATGGGACATCGATGATTCATCCCAATATATCATATATATTGAAATAATCCTCTATGGTTTGACAGTACTATTAAAGATGAGAATAAAACTCAACTATTGTACTGAACATATGTGCATAATGAATTATATGATGACAATTTTTTATTAGGTAATGTTCATATGAAGTCTTTAAAAAAGTGAATAAACCCATTTATTCTAACTAAAATTTGAAATAGAAAATCAACCAATTTAATTTTCTATATTAGTTAATCAATTTGTAATATCATTTTTAGATAGAATTCATATTGGAAAAAATAGTTGTGAAATATCTCATTAAGTTCTTATAAATGTCATGGGGAAGAAAAAATATTACTTTTAATCTTATATTTACATAGTGAATTGGTGTAGTAGATCTGAGATGCATTTTTTATGTGTCCATGGGAACAAATAGGGAGGTTTTTGGAGCTTTTCATGTGATTAAAACTCCATAGAAAAATCAATTTCATATTTTATTATCAACTATCAAGGTCTATGATGATAATCAATAAAAATTTCTAAATGAGTCAAAAAAAGTCAAAATTGAAATACCTAAAAACATATGTCTATCATAACTTTCTTCATAAATTGATTCCAATAGAAAATTTCCATTAACTATAAAACAATATAATGGAGAAAATGGTTCAGTTATATAATTATTTTAGATACCTTTGTTCTAAAATCTTGTATTGTTCATTTTTGATAATCAAACAATGGTGAATCACCAATAATTTCATGTGAATTAAAGAAAATTGATACTCAACATTTTATCAATTTCATCAAACATGTCATGATAAATATTCTGAAAATAATACTTCTTAGGGGATGCATTTATATTTGTTGTATCTATCCAATGAAAATAATTATACACACATTGAGATATTAAGTCTGAAATAATAATAATCATAAAGGTTCCATTGTGAGTGGTAATCTATATTAAGAATGTATAAACTTATATTCAATGTATCTGGATGATGTTAGCCTAAAATCATATAGGCCAATGAGAATTTAAGACCATTAGTGTTATCAAATTGATCATACCTTTCCAACTCTTCCATAAATATGGGGAATTCCTAGGACATATAATTGGATTTATTAAGGCTTGAAGAATGGGAAATGTTATATCACACAATATTTTTTAACTATCATTTATTCGATTACTACATCATGTAAGTAATTTTAGACACTCTATGTTATATCATAGTACACTATTTTATATGTATCTTAAAATTTTATAAACATTTTATAACATAAGTAAGAATTAAAAATAAGCATAATTCATCATTCTCTTACCATTGTGAAGGATAGACAAATTGCCACAAAAATTGGTCCCCCCTTAATTGAAATCAATGTTACGACCATTATATTATAGGTGTAAAAATTTTATTCATTTAATTTTAGTATATATATATATATATATATTTCTGGTATTAATATTACATTTTTAATTTATGTCTAATGAATTAATACCATTGTCTTTTTATCCAAATTCAATTGGTTGTGAATGAAAATGTTTGGTAGTCAATGGGTATAAACTTGAAAAAAATAACTGATAATTATTATGAGAATAAAAAATATTGTATTTATATTGACTACTGTAGAAAATTTTTATTCCATTTCTTTAGATAGATGGAATTTATTAGAATATTGGACTTAATATGGAGTTATTGAAAAATTACTATATTGGATTATTCCCCCCACAGTTTATTTGCTGTGATGAAATTTGAGATCTTTTATTCATTGATGTGAAAAGGAACATTTTTTGATGACTAAGGATTTAGAGTTACATACATGACTCTCTTATTGTTTATAGGGAAGCCATATATTTTGGAATCAATAGTGAAGATTGTTTTTCTATGTGATCGATCATCTATAACCTGAATTCAATGTCATTAGTAATGTAATACAAAAACATATTTTGGATGATGGTGTGGATAAAATTGACAATATTGTTTCCCACAATGTTCTTGGTAAAAATAATTCATATGCAACCAAAATAGTCTAATTTTAAGATTTGACTCTGAACCTAATGTAGTGGTCAATAATATATATAATCAACTATATGTGTTCATAGTTCATTCAGTTATGTATGATATGGGTGTTCTGGGTTGGAAATATTAAAATTACATTAAATTTATTTCAGTTTGGGAGGGAGTGTTTGGAATATTTTTTTTATTTTTTGTCACAAATATTTAGATATATTTCACTTCAAGAAAATTGTTTTTTGCAAATGAAAACATTGAATTGATAAAATTTATCAAACCATTTTTGAATAAACTGAATTCATATAGAAAAATTATTAATGTAGAATTACAACAGTTTTAAATATATTTCAATTTTGAGTTAATATTAGCCAAACCATGTTCAAGGATAACCAATCATTAAACATAAAATATTTAAAATAGTTTCTTATAAAAGAAGATTTATTACAACATTTAATTACTTATTCAAAGATGTATTAAAAAATTGTTTCAAAGATGTTTTAAAGAAAATAGGTAGAAAAAATTATTTAAAAAAATGTGTAAATTTTTTTATTTTAATTGGATAAAACTACTTCAAAAAATATTTAAAAAAATTAAGGTCTTGAATTATTTTTATATATTATATTCAAATATAATAAAAATAAGTTTCCAAACAGCGATAAAAAACCAATTCTAATTTTCTTTTCAAAAAAAAGTTTAAAACCGATTGAAATCAGTTTTTAATATATGTTTTAAAAAATTAAAATTTATATATTTAATTATTATTGTTTTGTATATAGTTATTCAATTAAATGTACATTTCTATTAATTTTTTCTTTATAATTTATATTCTTTTGTTTTTTCATGTCACTAATCTTTCATTCAATATATTTCAAATTAGTATATCTTAATTATTTCCCACTATATTTCATAGCATATTATTCTGTCATATTATTTAAAATCTAAAAAAATAAAATTTCATTCCTATGAATAATATGAGATATATTTAAGTGGTATACAGGATGTTGTTTTTTTAATGATCAAATAATGTGAGAGTGAGGACCGTCTCCCCTATTAACCTTAGTGAGTATAGAAATTCTAATATTTATCAACTAAAATACCATAAAATTCATCTTTATATATTTTATAATTTTTTTTTAAATTCATCTAGTCAAACATTGATATCTTGTAATCCCATTTATAGGGGTTAATAATCTTTCCAATCAATTGGGGGGTACTAGAGGTACTCAGAGAACTTTTCATACCCATTCAAACCCAGAACATCTAGAAAATATATCATCTAACAATTATTGTCTTCCTCCTCATCCACTAAATGCTTCAAGAATGATCTGAACTATTACTTCACCATCATTTCCATCAAACTATTTGTATCATATACCAATTCCATAATCAATTTATGTTCCCCATCACTATTATCCTTTTTCTAACAAAAATATCCCACCAAAATATCCCACTTCTTCCCATTGAGTATTTGATGATCATGAGGTTCTGAATTCAACATAAAAACACACATATGACCCAAAAAATGAATTATAGAATGAAAATATCTCACAAAATACTGATTTGAAACAACCCAAGAATCCACTAGAGTGTAATGATCATCCTATTATGGGTATAAGTTTACAGGTGTATTAAATTATACCAAAATAATTTTATATCAATTGTAATGTGTATCTATTCTAATTTTTTTTATCTTTTATAGTAGGATATTATAATAAGAAATATGGTAGGACCCTTATGTGTGATTTCCAGAGCCATAAAACTGAAATCCTAGTTGAACATAATGAAGATAACCAATTTATTTGTAAATTTTCAAGAAAATTTAGAAGTTTCATGGAAATGTTGTCCATGTATACAGACATCATTCATGTTAAACCAATATCATAGTGGCATGACAATTATCAAATTGATTATAATTTATGGGATGATATATCATAAATAATTGTTTTTAATATTAAATATATTATATTATATTATATATATAAATTAACATGTTTTACACAACTTTGATTTATCTTTCCTAGAATTCATGCTATGATGTGGACACGGTTGATTGAACTAGGGGAACACTGAAAATCCTGTAATCAAGAAGTATTTTTTGTTAAATGAGTAGACATGGAACCCATTTATAAGGTATTATAATCATCAACAACTATCTAGTTGCAAGATACCAATAAATTTTCACTTTTTGGGAAGCTAATGAAATTAAGGTATTGGTCAACATTATTGGTTTTTGATTTAGTTTTAAATTATGATTCTTTTTATGGAATATTTGGTTTTTCGGTTCATCAAATACAAATATAGAAAAAGGAAACTAGTTTGTACATGAACACTTTGATTTTCACTACTATCAATGAGATTGTGAAAAAATAGGTACTTCTTATGATCAAATTAGTTTTATTGACTACCCACACAACTATATCGAAAAAAATAAATAATTTCACATTTAATGTTACTATAAACAAACAAAAAATCTATACAATAACACAAAGTATATTTTTAACTACTCTTCTATATTAGCTATTCCATAAATAATACTAAATATATAAATCCAACACAATTATGATCTATCTAAAAGAAATTGAATCAAATAAATAGAACCTAATTTAATGGATATAAACCCCTCCAACACATTCAAAAAATAACAAAAAAAAACCAAATGTAAATGAATATAATATTGATAAAAAACACGATAATAACTATTACAAACTAAATTAATTAAATTTGATCCAAAATGAACTAGAAACACATCAAAACCAAATCAAGAGAATACAAACTATTTTGAATAGAACTGATTTGTACCAAATGTTAATATAAATGAATATAAATTGACCCAACCAAACTAAAATGAATAGAAATACCATGAATTAATCAACGTAAAATTGTAATAACAATTCTTGAATAAACATAAATTTAAGGGTTTTAAACTTAACTAATATAAACAATTTAATAAATCCATACATAAAAAATATAATGTTTAAAAACCAAACAATATCAATATTTTTTTGACATGGGATGAATGAATATTAAAAAAAAAATTAAATGAATCAAACCAAATAAAAATTAATGGAACCAAACTAATAATAAATTAAAATTTCAAAATTGTTGAGTAAGGAATTAATCCAAGAAATACTAAAACTAAACAACATAAATCTTTTCAACATTTTCAATATTAATAATTATATAATTTAGACAGTTATTTCAAATCATTTGGAATAAAAAAAATGAGAAATTGTATAATTTTTAGGTCATTTAACATTATATAAAAACAATTATATGGATATTTACTAAAAAACTAATTTTAACACCATGTAAACTCCAATCAAATACACTTATTGGATATAGTACCCATAATAAAGTTACATAAAAACCCATATTGAATTAAAAGAATGTTTTTTGGTTGGGGTTTTTCAAAAATAATAAAATATGACCTTATCAATATCAAATCATTCACAATGAAAAAATGAACACAACCATTTTAACACTTTTAAATTCTTAAATATTCATTATTTCAAAAAATTATCTAGAAAAAAAACTTTTAAAAAAATTACAATTTTTCCAAATTAATGAAAATGGTATCATACATAGCTTAAAATACATAAATTAATCCATACTATATTAAAATAAATTCAATAAAATTAAGTTAAATAAAACTTTAAGTGAATTAAATAGAAACAAAAAGTACTAAAACAATTTAATTCATTTTCTATTAAATTGATCATCAAAAAATAGAATGGAATATAATGAAACCAAAATGACTAAAATTGAATAGAACCCATCCAAATCATATTGAGTTAAACGTTCCAAATAATATGTTAACTAAATAAAATAAAATAATCTTAAATTTAACAAAACTACAATAAACTAATCCATATTGAACTTAACTAAACTAGAACATATTAAACTAAAATATATTGACCCAAAATAAAAGAAACAAATATTTATTAATCCTAACTATTCCAAAAAATGTTTTATTAGTTATAAAAGAGATAAATTATCCAAAAGAATATTTACTCAAACTAAAGTCACCCAAACCTAGTTGAACTAATAGAATATAAACCTAATTTATTAAAAAATAAATGACTAGAAGAAATCAATATTGGACTAATTAAGAAAATAAAACTATTCATAGTATTCCAGGAAAAAAATAATTAATTATTTTTTATTTTTTTTTGATTGATTCTAGTTTAAATTTAATGGGGATACTATGATTAATTTTATTGAAATTTAGTTTGTATTTTTTTTGTATTTGGTAAATAATGTATCAAATAATTCAATTTATTTCACTAATAAATTAATATTAAAAAAATTAATTTTGGTAATAAGATTCATCTACAGTAGGTGGTACTAAACATTGATGGTCATGTGAATCAAGAGAAACTATATTCATCGATTAAGCATAAGTATAATGGGAGTGATATAAATGAATTTATAAAAAAATTTCCAAGTCTTATTATGGCCATTTAAATTTTTGGTTACAATTTCATAACTAAATAATATATTTATATTCCCATCAACATATTTTTTGAAATGATCGGTTGGGAATATTCTATACTCATAGAGCGGGGAGGGGTTAACTAGAATTAATGTCCAAATTATCAATTTTCTATCCATTAAACTCACTTTTACATATTTATCTGTTAGATGATGATTATATTTCCATATATATATATATATATATATCACATTATTCACTCAATAAACACTAATATATAATCACACACAAAATAGGAACCATAATTTATAAGGCCCACCATTAAAAAAGGGAGATTCTTAGGTATGATCCAATTTTCATTGTGATAATATGATCCACAATTATTAATCTATGAATTTAGTATAGATGGGTTTATACTTTCAACCACGATTGGTGCATTAATTACTATATTGAATCTATTTGCATCATTATAATTCCATCCCAATATTTTAACATTTGTAGTGCCAAAAACAAAAGAGTTTAGTTTATAATTGATACACGGTTTTTCATGCACTACATCCCCTTATTCTTATTAATATTCATTGACTTACTCAAAAACATGAAAGGATTTATTTTTTTAGTAAGAATACTATAATTTACACATATATTGTTCTTCATGGATGAAGATGATCGTTATTGTTCTTGTGATGATTTCAAGACTTCTTTTTTATCTTATTTACTTCAACATAACATTTTCACGTTATCTATTATTCCACAAATATTTAATCTTCAAATTCATTGTATAATTATAGTACACTAAATTTTTTCACTGGCTTTGAAAAATAAAATTCTATAATAGGTTATAGTTTTAGTTCACTTCTTCAAATCTATTATATATAAATGAAATGCATAATATAGAGACACTAAATTTTTTCTATTTCAATGATATACATTGGATTCCATGTTATCGTCCCTTTATTCTATAGGTCCTAACACTATTTTCAAAAATTGGAATCATGTGACCAATATCTAGGAACATTTCACCATCATATTGGAACATTAAAATCACTGATAATACCCCAATCATTCTCTACAATATTCATAACCCTCGGCCACCATTACTACTTCTTGGTTAACTACCTCTCATCAATTTTTTATAAATTATTAATATTTAATATAATTGATTATTGATGAATGTTTCTTAATTATATTACTTGGATCATTGCCTAAAAACCATGATATAATATTTATTATCATTGATTAAATATTTCAACATCAAATGAGTGAATTCTCAAAAAATCATCATGTCCAATTTTGACACTCCTTACACCAAGGAATAATTAGAATTACTTTGTTGTTCGGTCTTTAAAATTTCGGTCACCATCACTGAGGTCCTCATGATTTTTTCTATTTTGGCCTACTGCATAATTTTTCAACCGTATAATCTTCCAAGAGGGGTTTCATCCATCCCTATAAGGTCTACATTTAACTAAAGGTATTTAATATGAATAATGACATCCCCATGGCTTATCCGCTATGACATAGTGCACACTCATTGGTCTTATTTCACTAAAACACTATGAACTATAACATTCACCCACATAATCATATTTTTGTTAGCCTAAACATTCACTTTTCGACCATAGTCACCTCTACTATAGGATTATACACTTGCCTATACTTATTTTTGAATGGTTCACTGTAATTCCACCATAAGGACCCCCATGGGTGGGGTCCTTTACCTATTTCACATTTCAGGTGTGGAATTCAAAAATGCTCCACAATATGAGTGTTTCAATTCAATGATACTCCAAAATGCCCTTCACCATGGGCATGGAGTTCATAGATTGTCCCTCATTTCTCCGAATAGCCTTCATCACTTCATGAAATCTCAGAATCATAATGAAACAATAATTATGTTTATAACCTTGAAGAACATTTCACATGAAATTGTTTGATGTTTTTGTGCAAACCTCCATGGATGATCCTTGTGAAATTTCCATAATCATAGATATATAATTATCATTAATTTTTAATGTAAATAATCAAACAAACATCATTGAATTATTTACATTACAAGAATCACAAAACATAGTTTCTTCTTCTTTTCCATTTTTAGGGTCATCATCATTAATAATCAATAAATCATAATAACAATGATTACTATTCACATAATTACCTTATATAATATATTTTCCTCAATTAATAATGAAAATTAAATGAAAAAAATGAACACTCACTGAATATAAAAATAACTCCCAAAGTGTACTTTACAAACCCCCATTGTAATTATTTTCAATACCATCATAAAATGGTATTTTAATATGTTATTGTCAAATCTAATTCACTTTTCTCTCACCATTTTATCAAAATTCATTTTATTTCCCCCTTTCTTGTCAATAATTCCATTATACACTCAGTATCCCATATTGAGCATAAATGTAATGTATTTGGGTAAGGGTATCAATTAATACTTTGAAAAGTGTCATTAACCATTCCACTCCATGTTTACGGATCCATGATCAGTGTTGTAAACAAAACTGGGTTTTTCATGTAATCTATGTTTTCCAAAAGCAATTGATCATGATTACAATCAAATATTAAAAAATAAAAAATATAACTTCCAAATCCTTTAAAAATGTATTTTAGTTTAGCCAAGTGATAGATAAAAATTCAAATAAAAATTCTCATAATATACATCAATCATGAATTTATTATATCATATGGAATTGAAAAATTAGAACACTTGAAACATTACAAGATTTCATAGTGAAAATGAACATCATCCCATTTCCAATGTTGGGATTGTTTAAAATTTCCCCCTTTATATTAAAATTAGACTTTAATTTTCTTGGATGAAAGATTGTGATAACATAATTTTTAATGAATCCACCTTCAATAACATTCAGGAAAATTCATATTTTTATGAAGTAATATTTTTTAGAATCTTATTAGTCATTATTTAATTGTATTCACCTCATGGGAAGCACTTTTCCTCATCTTCATAATAGCTGATATCTTCACGGACAATGTTCATGATATTTCAATGTGGAGAATAACGAAATATTGAATTCTTTATGTGACAATCAATATTTGACAACATCTATATATAGAACAAAAAAACTTATATATTGCATACTCTTGAGAATACGTAGATCACTCTATGATGGAATCATAATCACCTTATGGTCTAATGTTGATGAAACATTATTTCAAATTAATCAAGGGTTATTCCTTCATAATAATTTAATATAGAATTCCAAATAAGGAATAAATCAAAGATGAAATATCCATATTATAATTATTATGTTATAATATAATAAATTATTTAGGTACTCCTCCTAAGACAACGAATCACTAATAATTCCATATATTGCAAGTGAAAAAAAAATATAAATCAGAATAATTTATATCTTCTATGTTCCTCAATGGGAATATTATGGTATGGTCTTTCTCAATAATGTAACTTCATTTCACATTTTCTTATTCCTTTCAAATCTAAAACATAAATTTATTTTGAATTTGATATAATGTATAATAGAAAATCTTCTATTTCATTTTGTCTAATACTTTATAACTCTTTATCTGTAAAAAAATATGAATATCGTAACACACTATTAATTAATTTTAGGGATTCATTTTTTGCAAAAATTGTGCTTAAAAATCCTTAGGATATTTATCCGTATTTATTTCATCTGTCACATAGAACATATTCAAAAAATGGGGTTTCATTTGTTTACAACCTCTCTTAAAATTCATTATTTTCATATGGAATATTATTCATTCCATTATCAACTTATTTTTCATGTGTTATGTTCATTTTACTTTTATTTTCTAAATCATCATTCTAATCAACTAATATGTCATTTGGAATGATTAAATATTTTTTGAGTTATCCATATGGAAACATTTGAGTGTTATTGATCACACCACTAACTACTAATGTTTTATTGTTCTTATTATTCTTTTAATTTCCATGAATATGATATATCATTTATTTTTTGTCTTATGATGACTCTTCCTTCTTCTTAATTATCTTTAGAATAATTTTTTGTTTTCTGATTTCTTATAATTATATCCCAAGGAATAAGCTCTTTTATTCTAATACTTCTATATAATTTTATTCCCATTCTCTTTTGATACATTTTGAGGAAAGAATGTTCCACTTAATCGAAGAACACTATTCCTAATAAAAAACTATCTCCAAGCTTCCCAAATGTGTTTGATATTTAATGATATTTCATAAGTTCATGTTATTTCATATCAACTGACATATTCCCCCTTTACATTTTCTTATTTAATTTATGAAAATATTTATGATTTTGTGAACAATATATTTCACAATTTATAACCTAGATTCACCTCAAACATTTTCAAAAAATCATTGATCTCATATTATTAACTGAATATTGTCTATTTTTTAGATTTATAGACATTAATTTTTTAGAATTTATTATAACTAGTTAGGATAATTAGTGAGAACCAGCTTCCATATTACTTCTTATGTCAACTGTAAACAGATTGGTATAATTTTCATTATATTACCTCATCTAAAATTGTATATATTCATCATTTAAGACCTCACATTTCTTGAAAATATATTTAGATTGATCATGAAATTTGGAAATCGATGGTACCTTCTCCTTTGATCCATCTTGAGAGATATTATCAAATAATCATAGGAAATTATTATCTCATAAGATAGGTATTTTTATACTATAAATATATTTATAATTTTAAATGAAAATAGATTGATACATAATTGGTTGTGAGGATTGAATAAATTTTATTTCCTAATTGGAAACATGATTTCCAAATAAAGGCACTTCATATTGAGATCAATTTTTTTATCATCTGAAATTTACATTATATATTCATACACCATATTCAAATTATCAACATTATATTCATTCATTTCAAAAATAACTTTTTACAATATTATATGTTCATTGAACTCCATGGATTTGATATAAAATTGTAAATTATTTAAATCAGCACTAGTTTTATATTTTCATTAAATGCATGGATCCTATCTTAAGATTCATTACTCACCCCTTTATTCTCTTAGATTATATTGATCCAATTATCTTCAAATTTATATCATATTCATTAAAGCTCCACTTACTAAATTTCATTAATGGAAATTTGTTTTGAGATATTTCTTCATGTTAGTGGTCCTTCTCTCTAATATTTCCCCATGTTATCTGTTTCATCATCATCTTAAGAGACCACTTACCATAGATATTAAAAAATCATACAGATAAATGGTACAATTTATTGTATAAAATAAATCATAATGTATTTTTACTATTTAATAGAGAAATATATTGGCATATGATATAACTTACATGATATTCATATTCTTTAACACCTAGTTCAGATTTCTCACAAAACGTAGGATCACTTGAATCCATTTATCCCATAGAGGTAGAAATGCATTAGTTATCTATTTTGGTTCATTGAAACACATGTTTTAGTCCTTCCAAACTAGATATTAATTTATTTTCCTAGAAAAATTAAGACTTATTCCACTTATAAAAATTGTAACATATTCCTTATTTTCATCTTCTATTTATTTTTCTTATTCATCAATGTCTTGTTAAAGACAAATTTTTTAGCTGACATAGAAATAACATATCAAGAACTATATGTCATTCTAATTATATATAATAATCTATAAATAATTAATGAAAAAAATTAATCTTTAAGTATAATTAGTTGTGAACCTATCCATTCGATTCCACTTTGGATTTTGAGTTTTGGGTTTGTTATAATATACGAGGGGGTGATTTGTTGTAGGTTATTTAATTGAAAATTATTTAACACCTCCAACTCACTTTTACATATTTAAGTACAAGGGATGATTATATTATTCTCTATATCACTCTATTATTTTTTATTTTATTAAACACTACAAAACACACACACACACACATGTAAGAGGAATGAAGATATAAAAGGATCAACATTTTAAATGAATTGTTAGTCATTAGTGAAACCAATATTTCACTGATAGAATATGAGCCACTAGTATCTACTTATGATTATAATTATTATGGGTGTATCCTTATATTTTTTTCCTCACTCTATATAATCCACATATAGTTTTCTAAAACCATCCCGACAGTTCAATATTTACAGATACAATTAAAACATATGTTTCATTATAACTTCAACAAGATTGTTGATGCTCTATATTCCCATAATCATAAATATCATCATTAACATCTATAGTGCCATGTAATGATTTATTATTATATATGACAACAATAATTAACACCCTTAGATATCTTGAAAAAAATATATTTTTACTTCCATTCATGCACAAATTTAAAGAATAATTTTTCTTCAATAAACAAAACCACTTTTTTCATCGAAAATATTATTATCCTTTTAAATAAACATAAACTTCATTTAATAACATAACTAAACTAGATTTATTCACTTTATTTGAAACATAGATAATATACATTATATTATATTGTGAGGTCACTCTTTCTTCTATATTAATCTAATATGCAATATATCACACCAAGAAAACCTATTTTTTCTCTTTCAATGATATTCATTGGATGGTATATTATTAACTATTTTTTAGTTAAAAACTCAAAATATATGAAATAATATCATTATAATTATAGAACATTGCAATCACCAATAATACCTATAAATATTATTCAAATATATTCACTACCACTGACCACCATAACTGTATAATAGTAAATTGATTCTCCCCATTTACATTGTGAATTATTAATATTTAATATACATTAATATTTCGGAATGCTCCATCAATATCTTACTTTATGGATTGTCTAGAAATTGATACACATGATATATGATGTGTGATGAACTGATCAATAATCAACTTACTTATTTCTATTAAAATTAGTACATCTCGTGCTGAAACAACATAAAACATGACATAGAGAAAAAACGTGATCACTTTTCCTTTAAAACACCAATTACCACATGTATATTCCTACTATTTCAAATTTTTTTGGACTGGAGACCCACTTATGGACCAAATATACTTTTTCTTTTGACATGGACCATCCCACATTAGCATCCATTGAACTGCAAGTCATTAATGTGGATATAATAAATTACCATCATGGTTTCTCCAATGATATATAATGAAAACATATTGTGAATAATTTTACCAAAACACCAAGTACCACGACATGAACAATGGTATAAGGCCCCAGCCTTAAACCTTACTTAATCTTGAGTTATTACAAGATTACACATTGAGGATCTTTTCGGGTTTAGAGTTTTAGAGAATTAGATCATAAAACTTGCATTACAATCCACATATAAACAAAGTGGTTACATAAAGATAAAACATGGATTATTTCTTGACACATCTTTGACTCTATCATCTTATCATGTACCTTTCCCTTGACCTGTGAAAAACATTTCAAAAACTTGGGATGAGCATAAAACTCAGTATGGGTTAAAAAAACATGGAAAGGAAATATGAGTTAATATATACATAAGAATGAAATCATACTTTACCCATAAAACATAGGCACTTTAACACACCTCATAAAATCATGAATAAATCATAGAAACCATAAGACATAAAGGAAACTTGAGGCATTCATAACATTCTTACGTAGGGAGTAACCCTCTTGGTTACGTTTGGAATACCCATCACAGTATATTCCCTAAAATCTCTTCGGAGAAACCTTAACGTTTCACTCCTTCGCGTTACCCAATGCATTGGAGAGCTATAACGGGCTCACCCGCCCTTAGTCTATCACGGAACCACCTGTCTTCATAATAATGCCCAATAACCTCAACATAAACATATCACATAAAACATGCATAATGGAAACATAACATTTCCACCATTCAATCACAAGATAACAATACCACACATTGATATAATAAAAACATTATGAAAACCATTTTTAATACCAAAGTAAAAGAAAAGTAAAACATGGTATTTATTTTTCTTTTAAAAAGAAGGTATGGCTTGTAGAGGAAGCCGAAACTCAAATAACGGTCACGACGGCGGAGAAGTCGTTGTCGCCGCATACGTACGACAAAAAATTCCCTTTTGTCGTTTAGTAAACACTTCGTATAAAAAAGGATTCCTTTTGAATAAACGTAAAAGTCAAAGGGGTTTATACACCGTATAAAAGAAAGTTGTGTATAAAATAAAATATGCCTCAATGAAAGGAGATTGAGATGAAGTCCCATACCTCGTATCCGACTTGACCCGACCGTTCTTTAATCTCCTGAATAATAAACTTGAGTTAATCTCTACTTTCTTATGAATCATTTTCAAGTTCATTATTCCTTTTATACCATGTTATGAACATCATGTAATCAGTTAAGTTAATAATGTTCATTTTGTCGGTATTTGGTAATTAAGTCAAAAATAGACTTCTTACACTTACATGTTGTTAATTTGGTCAAAGGTTCATTACATCCAGAATATTATTCATGATGTAGATATCATATATGTCATATATATCCAGTACATTCATGCATTTATAATATTACATAATCATTTATAGGTAAGAAATGAAATGCACCGTTCATGGAGACGGTAAGCCGTACATACGCATGAACGCTACTTCCATTTCTATTTCATATTTTATGGAATGGATTCATAATGATATAAGAGTATATTATAATTCCAGTATAATAAAATATATAATATCATTAACTTTATCCTTTACACATCCCACATATGATATTAACGAATCAAATCACTTTCAGGGGGCGGTAGTCCGCACTTCCTAAAATGAAGATATCGTGTTTACCCATAATGGAAACCATAAAGGTATGCCCAAAATGAAAAAAACAGAATCTTAAGGAAAACATATACATATTATATATCATATATAAAAATATTGACATCATAATGGCCACCTTTGAAGGTGTTAAATGAGTATTGAACAATCATCGTTTCGGGAGGCAGAATTTCGCCATCCACAGAAACCGTATGTTCTTTAACCATTTGATGTAGTTGTGTGAGAGTGTAGCTCAAATAAATCTTATAACAACATCCTAGTATATTTAAGATACTGTTTTGGTTACAAAAGAAGTAAATAAAAAGAGTTTAGGGGGTTGGAGAAGCAAAATAAAACAAATGAACATGAGAGAATGAATTACCTTTAAAAGTGTAACTCCTTTTGATTTGAGCCTAAAGGCTTCCTTTGAAAGGATTCTGCCCAAAGAAAATCCTCTAGGGTGAGGAGAGGGATGTTGAGAGAGTAAATGGGCAGGGGTTGGCCGAGCCAAAGGCTTGAAGAGTGTGTGAAATGAGGTAGAGGTGGGGGCCTTTTATAAGAGGAGAGGAGGGGCACTTTTGGAAAGTAAAGAATTATTACTTTACTTGAAAATGTGTTTCGGTTTCAAAAGGTCCCACATTGATATAATTCGTAGAGAAGGTGATAAGGGTTCGAAATACACTCATCCAATTTGTTTTCGACATGTGTAGTTCATAGAGTTTACTTTATCTTTCTATTTTATTTAAATCGTCAAATAATGATGTCATCACTGCATCATTATTATGTCATACATAATTAAATTTATTTAATGTCTAAAAATTATAAAAAAAATACTATGATGTAGGAAATCGTTTTATCTTTCCAATGAATATTTATAATCAAAATTTGGACTTGTATAACCCAACTTAAAAATTGTTTTCGTAAAACATATTATGTTTGTGTCATTTTCACTTTAACATTAAATAAAAAGTAATTTATGTCATTCCCCAACAAAAGTGGATCCATGGGGTCCCCAAGTTGACCCATGGCTTGTATTGGTCTGCCATGACAAAACCAATGAGGTTGGGACATGTGTCTAGGTCATTTCATTTTATTAAAGTATTATTTATACCTTAAACTACCCTAATTACCACTAATCGTGATTAAGAACTTAATAAGTTACTATTCACCAAAAAAAAATTATAATCTCATTGAACCACATTTTACTTCTTAATGAAAACAATTTATGTCGGATTTTCAAAATTCAGTACACATTAGTGGTAAACTTTCATTTAACTGAAAAATCAGTTTGCTTGATTACCACTTAGTGGTTTCACTATTCATCAAAAATTGAAGTTTTTCAGAAAATTACCAAAAATTCACCCTAAGCTATATTTGATGTTCCGAATTCAAAAATGAAGTATATTTTACAAAATTCAAATCATATAAGTCACATTAATTAATTTAATAATTAATTCCCGCTGCCAGAGAAAATAGCGTGTTTTTACAAAACAATAAGTATCAAAAGATTGACACTAGTTTAAGTCCAATTTCAAAGTGAAATTGATTCCAATGATGACCATTGGATTAAATGGTAAAAATATATTAATATTACATATTAATACCAATTCAAAAGATAATCTAATCATATAAATAAATTAGATTAAAAAGCAGTTTTGATGTAAAATGCAGTATTTTTCACTATTCATTAAAAAAATGAACATTGTCAGAAAAATACCAAAAATTCACACAAGGTAAATTTTGATGTCCCAATCATAAAGAATAAGTTTATTTTGACAAACATAGTTTATAAAATTGTCAAAAGATATATTTAAAAAGGGTTTTTCATCATAAGGTAATAAAACAATCTTTTAAGAATATTAGTGTATTCCATGCTTAAGATTGTATTTATTTTTTATTTTAAGCCTCTATAACACTATCTTAGTCATTAATAGACATAGATAAAAATATCTATTATTCATTACTTACTTGGGATGTTACATCCTTCCCCCCTTTAGAAAATTGTGTCCCCGCAATTTATTTACTTATCGAACAAATGGGGGTACTTATCCCTTATTGCATTTTCAGATTCCCATGTTGCCTCTTCAATCATGTGGTTTTTCCACAAAACCTTTACCTTCTTAATCACCTTATTCCGTAACACTTGCTCCCTGTGGTCAAGAATCTGGACCGGTTGTTCCTCATAAGATAGGTTCTCTTCCAGCTGAACTACCTCTGGACTCAAAACATGAGATGGATCTGGCATATACTTTCTCAACATCGAAACGTGAAAAACATTGTGTACCTGAGATAAACTCGGAGGTAAAGCCACTCGGTATGCAACTGATCCAACTCTTTCTAGAATTTCGTATGGTCCAATGAACCTTGGACTCAACTTTCCTTTCTTACCAAATCTCATCACACTTTTCCAAGGAGAAACCTTGAAAAAAACATGATCACCTACCTCGAAAGATAGATCCTTCCTCCGGTTATCCGCATAACTCTTCTGCCTGCTCTGAGCTGTTCTCATGTGTTTCTGAATCAGCTGAACTTTTTCTGCCATCTCTTCTACCAATTCTGGTCCCATCAACTTCCTTTCACCCACTTCATCCCAGAAAGCTGGAGTTCGACACCGCTTCCCATATAATGCCTGAAATGGTGCCATCTATATACTGGAATGGAAACTGTTATTATATGAAAATTCAACCAAAGAAAGATGTTGGTCCCAACTTCCCTGATAATCCATAGAACAAGCTCGTAGCATATCCTCCAATGTCTGAATTGTTCGTTCTGACTGCCCATCTGATTGAGGATGAAAAGCTGTACTAAAATTTAATTCAGTACCCAACGACTTCTGAAGGCCTTTCCAAAAGTTAGAAGTAAACCTGGGATCACGATCCGATACAATGGAGAGAGGAACTCCATGTAACCTGACTATCTCTTTAAGATACAAACGGGAATGTTGATCAAGAGAGAAAGTATCTCGTATAGCAAGGAAATGAGCAGATTTGGTCAAGCGATCAACAATAACCCAGATTGCATTATTACCTCTAGATGTCTTCGGTAATCAAACAACAAAGTCCATGGATATATTCTCCCATTTCCACTCTGGAACTGGTAAAGGCTGAAGCATCCCTTTCGGTAACTGTCGCTCGGCTTTAACCTGCTGACAAGTCAAACACTTCACAGTAAAATCAGCAATATCTCTTTTCATTCCATCCCACCAGTAATACTCCCGCAGATCTCTATACATCTTAGTACTGCCCGGATGAACTGAAAACGGAGAACTATGAGCTTCACATAACAACTCTCTCTTCAACTGTGAATCACAAGGCACACACAATCTCTTCTCAAATCTCAAAACGCAATCATTATCAATGTTGAATTCAGGCAACTTACCTTTCTGAACCAGATCTACCCTTTTCTGCAACTCACTGTCTTGCTTCTGTGTTTGCTTGATTCTATCTGATAGAGAAGATCTCACTGATACCTGAAACAAAACAGAAGGACTTCCTGCACCAACAACTTCTATGCCAAAGTTCATCAAATCGTTAACCAAAGGATCACGTTCCAACCGCAACATTGTTAATGAAGCATTACTTTTTCGACTCAAAGCATCAGCCACTTTATTTTCTTTTCCCGGATGGTAATGAATTGTACAATCATAATCCTTGATTAATTCTAGCCATCTCCTTTGTCTCATGTTTAACTCTTTCTGAGTGAATATATACTTTAAACTTTTGTGATCGGTATATATTTTACATTTTACTCCATACAAATGATGCCTCCAAATTTTTAAAGCAAAAACAACAACATCTAATTCCAAATCATGTGTAGGGTAATTTACCTCACGAGTTTTCAACTGTCGTGAAGCATAAGCAATTACCTGATCATTCTGCATTAGGACGCAACCAAGTCCTTTCAATGAAGCATCACTATATATAACAAACTCACCATTACTGGAAGGTAGTGCCAAAACTGGGGCATTCACCAATCTTCTTTTCAATTCCTGAAAACAATCATCACATTCTTTTGTCCAGATAAACTTAACACCCTTCCGAGTTAGCTTTGTCATTGGACTAGATAACCGTGAAAAATTTCTAACAAACCTTCGGTAATAGCCCACCAAACCAAGGAATCTACGAATCTCGGTTACATTTGTGGGTCTTGGCCATTCTTCCACAACTTTTGTTTTTGCAGGATCAACAGTTATTCCATCTTTAGAAACAATGTGACCAAGGAAAGAAATTTGTTGCAACCAGAACTCACACTTGCTGAATTTCCCATACAGTTTCTTTTCTTTTAAGGTTTGCAAGATAACCCTTAAATGTTTTTCATGCTCCTCTTTACTTTTAGAAAACACCAAAATATCATCAATGAAAACCACCACAAACTTATCCAAGAACTCATGGAAAATTCTATTCATTAAGTCCATGAATACAGCAGGTGCATTGGTTAGCCCAAAAGTCATTACTACAAATTCATAATGGCCATATCTCGTACGAAACGCGGTCTTCGGAATATCTGTCTCCTTTACCTTCAGCTGATGGTACCCTGATCTCAGGTCAATCTTTGAAAAAAACTGAGCTCCCTGGAGCTGATCAAACAAATCATCGATATGAGGCAAAGGATATTTGTTCTTAACAGTGATATTATTCAAGGCTCTGTAATCAATGCAAAGTCTCATAGAACCATCTTTCTTTTTAACAAATAAAACAGGAGCACCCCATGGTGATGTGCTAGGTCTAATGAAACCTTTCTCTAATAAATCTTGCAATTGCTCCTTCAACTCTAAAAGTTCAATTTGTGCCATTCGATAAGGGGGTTTTGAAATTGGCTTAGCATCAGGAACTAAGTCAACAGAAAACTCAACTTCCCGATCTGGTATTATTCCAGGCAACTCATCAGGAAAAACATCAGGATACTCATTTACCACTGGCACATCATTAATCTGAACAGTTCCTTTATTTTCAACGACGTGTGCAAGGTAACATTCATTTCCATCTTTTACAAGTTTCTCGGCCTCTTGATATGTTATCAAAAGTAAGGGTTCATTCTTGTAAACAAACTGAAAGTATTTCTGAAAAGAAACTTCTTTAGCTCTACAGTCAATCTTAGCATGGTAAATAGAGAGCCAATCCATACCCAGGATAACATCAAACTCTACTAGAGGTAGAACAATAAGGTTTGCAAGTAGGTTCTTTCCACAGATAAGGATAGGAAGATTCTTATAAATTCTTTTTGCCTCGACACTTCCCCCAGGTGTTTTTACCAAAAGTTCAGGAGTCATTTCATGAGATGGTATTCCCATTTTACTAGAAAAGGTTTCAGAGATGAAAGAATGTGTAGACCCCGAATCAAACAATACACTGGAATAATATGAAAAAACAAACAAAGTACCTGATACAACTTCATTTGATGGCCCGACATCTGCTGAAGTAGTTGCAAAGGATTTCACCACCCCTTTCTGCTTGTAGTCTAACTGCTTCCCATCACTCAAGCTCTTTGTCAGACACTCGTTTGCATAGTGACCCATCTCATTGCACTTATAACATTTCACTAACTGTAAATCAAATTTGTTCTTACCTTCCCCTTGATCCTTTTAAGTGCAATCACGAGCCTTATGTACCATCTTACCACATCGGTAGCACTTCCCAGAATTTGGAAGACATTCCCCAGCATGCCTTTTGCCACATTTATCACAAACTGGAAACTTAGTTTTCTTACCATCAGACGTTTTTGAAGAATTCTTACCTTTCTCCTGCCACCTCGGTCTCTTATTTTGCTGGTTGTTATAGAACACTTGGTCATCGGCAAACTCCATCTCCACTTTCTCAGCACATCGAACAAGCTTTTCATAACTTTTAAACTCACGAGAAGCTAATTCCCTTCGATACTTTGGCTTTAATCCTGAGTAGAAACGATTGATTTTACTATCAAGGTCCCGGATAAAATTTGGAGCATACCTTGCCAATCGAGTGAACCTTTCTTCATAGGCATCCACTGAGTCTTCCTCTTGCCTCAATTCCAAGAATTTCTTTTCCATCCTAAGTCGAACAGCCTTAGGAAAATACTTCTCAAGAAACATACCTTTGAATTCATCCCAGTCAAGAGCATCAATCTCATCGGCATCCCTGATATTTTTAACCATAGACCACCACTGATCTGCTTCACCCTCCAAACGGTAAATGGAAAGACTAACCTTTTGATTGTCTGAACACCCCATGACATCAAAAATCTTCTCCAGTGCTTTAATCCACCCTTCAGCTAGCACAGGGTCAGATGATCCTCTGAATGATGGTAGATGTTGCCTCATGAAATGTTCCACCACTGAAATGTTCCTCTATGGTTGATCTGGCTGATCTCGTGCATGGATACCACTGCCATTTATCGCTTGAGTCAACTGCGCCATTACTGCAACAAACTTTTCAGTTCCAATTCCGACCATTTCTGGATGCTAATTCAGAAGGTTATTTCCTTCTGTATGCCTTCCTAGCACTGCTTCCCTGTTTCCTCTGCGGAAAACCATTCTGAACAAACATGTCTTAGATGAAGCAACATGGTAATCCTTAAATGCTATATCATTTCAAAAAAAAAAATATATTTTTGGATAATCATTTAATATAATTCTAACTCCTAAAGTTATCTAAACTGACCTCTGATACCAACTATAAGGCCCCAGCCTTAAACCTTACTTAATCTTGAGTTATTACAAGATTACACATTGAGGATCTTTTCGGGTTTAGAGTTTTAGAGAATTAGATCATAAAACTTGCATTACAATCCACATATAAACAAAGTGGTTACATAAAGATAAAACATGGATTATTTCTTGACACATCCTTGACTCTATCATCTTATCATGTACCTTTCCCTTGACCTATGAAAAACATTTCAAAAACTTGGGATGAGCATAAAACTCAGTATGGGTTAAAAAAACATGGAAAGGAAATATGAGTTCATATATACATAAGAATGAAATCATACTTTACCCATAAAACATAGGCACTTTAACACACCTCATAAAATCATGAATAAATCATAGAAACCATAAGACATAAAGGAAACTTGAGGCATTCATAACATTCTTACGTAGGGCGTAACCCTCTTGGTTACGTTTGGAATACCCATCACAGTATATTCCCTAAAATCTCTTTGGAGAAACCTTAACGTTTCACTCCTTCGTGTTACCCAATGCATTGGAGAGCTATAACGGGCTCACCCGCCCTTAGTCTATCACGGAACCACCCGTCTTCATAATAATGCCCAAGAACCTCAACATAAACGTATCACATAAAACATGCATAATGGAAACATAACATTTCCACCATTCAATCACAAGATAACAATACCACACATTGATATAATAAAAAAATTATGAAAACCATTTTCAATACCAAAGTAAAAGAAAAGTAAAACATGGTATTTATTTTTCTTTTAAGAAGAAGGTATGGCTTGTAGAGGAAGCCGAAACTCAAATAACGGTCACGACGGCGGAGAAGTCGTTGTCGCCGCATACGTACGACAAAAACATTCCCTTTTGTCGTTTAGTAAACGCTTCGTATAAAAAAGATTCATTTTGAATAAACGTAAAAGTCAAAGGGGTTTATACACCGTATAAAAGAAATTTGTTTATAAAATAAAATATGCCTCAATGAAAGGAGATTGAGACGAAGTCCCATACCTCGTATCCGACTTGACCCGACCGTTCTTTAATCTCCTGAATAATAAACTTGAGTTAATCTCTACTTTCTTATGAATCATTTTCAAGTTTATTATTCCTTTTATACCATGTTATGAACATCATGTAATCAGTTAAGTTAATAATGTTCATTTTGTCGGTATTTGGTTCTTAAGTCAAAAATAGACTTCTTACACTTACATGTTGTTAATTTGGTCAAAGTTTAATTACATCAAGAATATTATTCATGATGTAGATATCATATATGTCATATATATCCAGTACATTCATGCATTTATAATATTACACAATCATTTAGAGGTAAGAAATGAAATGCACCGTTCATGGAGACGGTAAGCCGTACGTACGCATGAATGCTACTTCCATTTCTATTTCATATTTTATGGAATGGATTCATAATGATATAAGAGTATATTATAATTCCTGTATAATAACATATATAATATCATTAACTTTATCCTTTACACATCCCACATATGGTATTAACGAATCAAATCACTTTCAGGGGGCGGTAGTCCGCACTTCCTAAAATGAAGATATCGTGTTTACCCATAATGGAAACCATAAAGGTATGACCAAAATGAAAAAAACAGAAACTTAAGGAAAACATATACATATTATATATCATATATAAAAATAGTGACATCATAATGGCCACCTTTGAAGGTGTTAAATGAGTATTGAACAATCGTCGTTTCGGGAGGCAGAATTTCGCCATCCACGGAAACCGTATGTTCTTTAACCATTTGATGTAGTTGTGTGAGAGTGTAGCTCAAATAAATCTTATAACAACATCCTAGTATATTGAAGATACTGGTGTTTTTACAAAAGAAGTAAATAAAAAGAGTTTAGGGGGTTGGAGAAGCAAAATAAAACAAATGAACATGAGAGAATGAATTACCTTTAAAAGTGTAACTCCTTTTGATTTGAGCCTAAAGGCTTCCTTTGAAAGGATTCTGCCCAAAGGGAATCCTCTAGAGTGAGGAGAGGGATGTTGATAGAGTAAATGGGCAGGGGTTGGCCGAGCCAAAGGCTTGAAGAGTGTGTGCAACGAGGTAGAGGTGGGGGCCTTTTATAAGAGGAGAGGAGGGGCACTTTTGGAAAGTAAAGAATTATTACTTTACTTGAAAATGTGTTTCGGTTTTAAAAGGTCCCACATTGATAGAATTAGTGGATAAGGTGATAAGGGTTCGAAATCCACTCATACAATTGGTTTTGGACATGTGTAGTTCATAGATTTTACTTTATCTTTCTATTTTATTTAAGTCGTCAAATAATGATGTCATCGCTGCATCATTATTATGTCATAAATAATTAAATTTATTTAATGTCTAAAAATTATAAAACAAATACTATGATGTAGGAAATCTTTTTATCTTTCCAATGAATATTTATAATCAAAATTTGGACTTGTATAACCCCACTTAAGAATTGTTTTCGTAAAACATATTATGTTTGTGTCATTTTCACTTTAACATTAAATAAAAAGTAATTTATGTCATTCCCCAACAAAGGTGGATCCATGGGGTCCCCAAGTTGACCCATGGCTTGTATTGGTCGGCCATGACACAAAAAATGAGGTTGGGACATGTGTCTAGGTCATTTCATTTTATTAAAGTATTATTTTTACCTTAAACTACCCTAATTACCACTAATCGTGATTAAGAACTTAATAAGTTACTATTCACCAAAAAAAATTATAATCTCATTGAACCACATTTTACTTCTTAATGACAACAATGTATGTCGGATTTTTCAAAATTCAGTACACATTAGTGGTAAACTTTCATTTAACTGAAAAATCAGTTTGCTTGATTACCACTTAGTGGTTTCACTATTCATCAAAAATTGAAGTTTTTCAGAAAATTACCAAAAATTCACCCTAAGCTATATTTGATGTTCCGAATTAAAAAATGAAGTCTATTTTACAAAATTCAAATCATATAAGTCACATTAATTAATTTAATAATTAATTCCCGCTGCCAGAGCAAATAGCGTGTTTTTACAAAACAATAAGTATCAAAAGATTGACACTAGTTTAAGTCCAATTTCAAAGTGAAATTGATTCCAATGATGACCATTTGATTAAATGGTAAAAATATATTCATATTACACATTAATACCAATTCAAACGATAATCTAATCATATAAATAAATTAGATTAAAAAGCAGTTTTGATGTAAAATGCAGTATTTTTCAATATTCATTAAAAAAATGAACATTGTCAGAAAAATACCAAAAATTCACACAAGGTAAATTTTGATGTCCCAATCATAAAGAATAAGTTTATTTTGACAAAATTAGTTTATAAAATTGTCAAAATATATATTTAAAAAGGGTTTTTCATCATAAGGTAATAAAATAATCTTTTAAGAATATTAGTGTATTCCATGCTTAAGATTGTATTTATTTTCATTTTAAGCCTCTATAACACTATCTTAGCCATTAATAGACATAGATAAAAATATCTATTATTCATTACTTACTTGGGATGTTACAAATGGTCCTAGCCATGTTTGATTTAACCATATCATATCAAATGTTGTTATCTCCAATATTTACATAGTCACCCACCTCTAATCATTTTGGATTGGTGTAGAAAAATGAAACCTTGATGACAACTATGTGTGTAGTCCAATCTCATTTTCACTTTTTTAGAATAGACTTATCAATGGGACCGACAATATGGGTGGGGATTTTCTTGGACTCTCCAACCTACACATCACCATGGGTGTTTCCTTCACAAATTGTTCCCATTCTTCTATGGGCCTTCATCAAATCATTAAATTCATGAATCAGGATGATCCAAACACGATGATTATAATATTTAAATTATTACACATGGAATCACTTGATTTTGAATTATCCAAACATCTATGGATGAACCTCATGAAAATATACTAACTATTAAGTTATTATTATTATCTATTTGGAAATATAATTCATAAAAACAAACATCTAATAATTAAGAACTATAAAAGCAATATAAAAAATAAGATCTCATTCTCTGTAAATAATATTTTATTTATCATTTATAATAAAAAAATCACAATCACAATTCTTCACATAAATTTTTTCTTCAGCATATTAACATAAATGAATTCTCTAAATTCATTGAAAATCATTTACACTTATTGAAAATAAATTACACAGACACATTTTGGGAATAAAACTATGGTGCCCCTTGATGGTAAATAAGATGAAATATTTGGAAAAAATTATCATTTGAGACAGATATTTGGTTATTATTAACTTGAGAGAAACTGATATAGATCTAAGAAGAGCATTGTTACCGCTTGTAATTTTCCATCATGGGGATCTTTTACAAACTCTATTAGTAATATTTCTCTTGATGATCATGCATATGTGGTTGAGTTAAAAATAGCCATAAATTTTTTTGGATGAGGTGAAATGGTCACTAAGCAGTTCCTAAAAGATTTTATATATTTATTTCCCATTGTTTATAAATGTATTTCAATAATACACTATATATGTGATTCACCGAGTGATGGAAATGATTGTATTAGTGTCAGTCTGGGTGATGAAATTGTTAGTGATAAGGATGTTCATATTGATGATTATGCAAGTTAGGATTTATATGATTCAAGTGAGGATCATGATGGTATTTGTGGCTATGAGGATGATAATGATCCCCTTCAATTTTACTTAAATTTTTAAATATAATTTGTGTATAAGGTGTTTAATGTACCAAAAATTTATATATGTGTTATTA
The DNA here is from genome assembly GCA_963277665.1 of Viscum album. Lineage (NCBI taxonomy): Eukaryota > Viridiplantae > Streptophyta > Magnoliopsida > Santalales > Viscaceae > Viscum > Viscum album. The sequence goes on along the minus strand of OY728135.1, from coordinate 174,357,215 downwards.
TTTTTAATTTCTGTTTTAAAATTATAAAATGTACAATATATAGTATATATGGTATTATAAAAAATTATGTGAATAGTTTAATACCTAATTATAATTTTATGTTTATATATATATGTTTCATTGTGGATTGAGATGTTATTTTCTTCTTGATATTATGGAATCCTATACCAATGGGATTAGAAATTTTTTCATATATTAGTATACCAACAATTTATAAAATTGTGGGAAAATACACATTACAAAACCTTATAACAATGTATTTAAGAAAACTATTTTTATATGGTAATACATATAGATTACATTACAAGGGTTTAGAATAATTTTTGTACTAGATATTTTAATGGTTTACAGGCCTATAATTACTATTTGAAATAGCTGGTATATACAAAAAATTCTAGTAGATGATGAAAGTGTTTTGGATTCCATTAGATAAATGTTGGGAGGTGATGATCGATAGTGGTTGATTCTTTTTTGAGTGATCTTGGGGATTTTGGGGTGAAGTGGGGGATGTTTTAAATTTAGTTCTGAGATAGGTTCTTATCATTGATGTTAAAGTAAACATGGTGCTATGAGCTAATCAATTTCCATCGGGGGACTTCCAATATGAAAAAATTATATATATTGTTCATGAATATAATCCATTATTCACTTGATTGTATTCATGGTGATGATGTTAGGAAACAAAATTTTGAGGAAGCTCTATATCTAGAGATCCACCAATATGTTATAACTTTTATATTTACACTTTATATTGAGGTTATAATTATTACCATGGGAAGGGAGAAGTTTTTTTCTAGGACCTGTTAATACAGGGAGATAATTATTCAGAGTATCTCAAGGAACATATTTCATTAGATGAGTTCTTATTTGGATTGGCAGTTGAGGATCCAACTAGTGTGGAATAATTCTCAAATTTACTTTCTAATTTCTAATTTATTAGTTATTAATATTAGAGTATGATTTATGATTTTTTTCAATATATATATATATTGGTATCACACATTAAAAGTTCTATTTTTTAATTGTTAATTGAACCATGTGGTAGTTTTCTAATTTCAGATATAAACCTAATGATACATTCATATTAATCCTTGTCATTAAAAATTGGTTCCACAAGAATATTGAACATTAAGGGATGATGTATTAGGAGAAGGAAAATCATAGTATATTTTATATCACAAGACAACTAAGGATAAACATGGATTATTTGGATGATTTTATATGGGTTAGTGAGTAAGAGAAGTAGTGTTTTGTACAGTTGGATGTGTTGGAGTTTTCAGTTTCAGGTGAGTTATATACATTTAATATACCATTTATTTATATTTTACAAATATCTATTTATTTAATTATTATGGATCTTAAAAATCCTTATTTTATCCTTTGGTGGATTAGGTGATTAGATTTGTTGTTCCCTTGGGGTTTGGTAATCCAGTTTTAGGTATATTGAGATTTTAAGAGGTGTATCGGGAATGTGAGTTGATGATGTAAAAACATCAATTTGTTGGAATGTTTTACATGTTTCAGATGTACTTATATTATTTTATCATTGGAGTGGGGTTTTATATTCTTTTTGTGATATTATATATTGTTTTAGGGTATATTTTTTCCCATGATGTGGATGGAGAGTGTGTAGTGTTTATTAGAATGTGGGGTCCCCATATATGTCATAGATATTTAGTTAAATATTTTAATTACTTGAGTTGATATTGGTTTTAGTTAATTTGAGGGTAGTGTAGTTTCTATGAGTTTTCAAAGAGTTTTTGAATGTTTTCCTAAAGTGAACGTATCACTACCACCTTGATTTGACATAAATTTTTAGAAATAGATAAAACCTACTATTCCTATAATTTCAATGTCTTCCTAATAGATAGATCCTAATGAGATGCTTGTTTGAGGATTTTATTTATTATCTATTAGAGATGAGTTTCATTAACCTTATTATGTTCCTTGGGGGTGATTTTTTTTTTCAAAGAAGAAGTATATTTTTAGATTATTTTATACATTGATTATCATTAATTATATTAGGATAATATAAAGAAAAACATTAATTGTAATGTTTGATATGATCACCATTCGAATAAATAACTAGAAGAACAAATTATTATCCTATATTGGTAAAAGAACACAGGTTAATTTTGTGCTCATTTTGATTCCCATGAATGTGGTCTCATCTCTCTAGGTTCCAATTAATGTATAGAGTTGATTAAAAATTAATATAATTTCATTTATATAGGAAATCAAGTATAGAATGGTTCACCTTTGGGATACATGGGTTTGTACTGATAGACCCATTGAATAAGGGGTTGGGTTGGCCCAAGGAATGTTCCATCCACTATACATAGCTTCTAATAGAAGCTCACGTGGGAGTTCATTTACAAAATGTACCTCGAGGGTTGGTTCATTATGAATGAATATGGGATTGATTTTTATTATCAAAAGGGTAAGCTCTGCATCTTGTGGAAGGTGGTTCATAGTCATGTTATCATTCTTATTGATCCCTGAAGATGGATTATTGGGAGTTTTGATATAATTTTTTGGACTCATAATTGGATTGTTACAAACCCTAGTTTCCCAGGGGTAACGATTCCCTTCTTATCCTTTTCTTATACCATTGTTCATCATATATTTATTATTTATATCTTTAATCATCATCAAATATCCTATATAATAGCATCATATTTAAAAAAGATCATGCAATGGGTTTGTTCACAAGTTCCGCATTGGGTATTTTATCAGCCAAAAATTATCATCATGTGATTCAGGAAATCCTTGAGTGGTGTAATTGTTGGTAGGTTTTCTCTATTATAGTGATATTACTTTGAAATAAAACTTTCTTATTTAGAGATTATGAACCACTCAATTACAATGTATGATAATATTTAATGTAATGAAATTAACATTTCCCCCTTGTTTCATTACTATTAGAATTTCAGTGGTGAATCAACCTATTATATTTTCATTAAAGGTGATAAGGATTTAGATGTATGGAATTACCTATTTGATTTCATAAGTATCTCATTCCACATCCTTATGATCAAAAACATCATGCATCTGTGGCTTCTGTTATTTTATTCAATAATCATGATAGGAAGGCTAGATTCATCCTCTTTGGGAATGTCTGCTGGTGTTTGTAGAGTGCTAGAAACAAGGATAGAGTTGATGGTTTCTCTTACTTGGGGGTGGTAGTGGGGGTTCAATCAACAACAATTTGGGAAAATATTCATCACTATAGAAGAACTGTGATATTTTTATATCCTTGAGGATAATCATGTATTACTGGGGAATCACCTCTTCTATTTAGAAACATTATTCATTTAGTAATTGGGTGTGTTGGATCCCCCACCACAGTTCTCAAACTCAACATCGATTTATAATGAAACCATGATTTAATGAGCGATGGGTTAGGATCCATTGATAATCTAGAGGGAGATGTCATTTTTCATTCAGTTTATCATATGGTAATCAGGACTCTCTAACTGTATAAGCTATAAATATTCCTACCATACTAAAATTGTTCCACTCTAAAGGTACAAGTTAATCATTAGTTAAAATGGATTCCTACATAATCTACAACTCACACCTAGTTCACTCCACCACTCCTTGGTGGATCATTTTTTTATTTCTAAAATTAAAAATTATATTCAAACTAGATACTTCTTCTAATGAATTGGTGTGTAGTGGTAAAGGTTAGACACATTTTTTCATTTTGATTTTAATTATATATCTATATTATTTCCTTCACTAACATAGATTCCCATCCACCATGAGTTTTTTATATTGTTTGTGATGATTCAAGGGGTTAAATTACATCAAACCCTAATGATATATTGTATTATTGGTTCTTATTTTCTTTATAAAAAAGTTTTATTTTTTGTGATGTGATATGTGGGTAAAGAACAATGTTATTATAAGTACTTCAATTAGGTGATCCTATAGAAAAATTATTTTCAATGTGATACCGTTCAATGGCATAAATCCACCAACTAATTTAAAAATATACGTTTAATAAATTTTTTATGAATTCATATATCAATTTTTAGTTGCATTAATTTATGAATAGTTAATTTATTTGATATTAGAGTAAGATCATTTTGAGAATTATATGGTAGTTTTTGTTTCCCTCCAATAACATAAATTGTATGGGATTTTTTATAAGTATATGTTATGGTATTTGAGGTGAATTTAATTTGGGATGCATTGTCTCAATAGGTTGTGGCTACCGGTAACTATATAATTTTGGCCGTTGTTAGTTGGGAATCCCATAAGAATATTGAGGTGGTGTATAATTTCATTTGTTCTATAGTTCATTAATAGATTATTATATCTATTTTCACTAAAATTATCAAAAATCTCTAATATATGACTAGGAATAAATTTTTTTATATGTAAATATATGAATAATATGATGATTGAATATCAACAATATAATTTTCATAGTTATCCTATTTTTAATTTTCCAGAAGTGGGAGTTTAGTTTGAGGTCTATTATTAGCTAATCCTCTTGGTATGGGTTATCTTCTAATTCAATAGTGAGATTTTAAATCTTATTATTCAATGTAGATATGTTCTAAAGGGAATAATTATTTCACACATGTACTTGAACATACAAAAAAAATGTGTTTTCATTAAGGTTTTTTTCATTTATGGATTGCGAACACTTTTTGGTCACCCTAGATTAGAAGTACGTATAATATAGTTTCACTTTTTAATAATTTATGTTTCATAAATATAAAGGGTATAAGTTCATATCAGATTATTATTTTGATTTATATTTCCCTATGTGGAGAGGAATTATAGTATCTGATGTGTTGAGAGGCATCTGTCACAATGATACTGCTCAAGAGGCTTAGAATGTGTAGAGGATGAAGAACCATCTTAAGACTTTTCATATTGATTTTGGTGGATGTTCTATAGTGACCCATATATTACATTTATAAATACTACATCATCTTAGATGACTGTTCATACAAATCATTATAGTCCATTCCAAAATGATAATTATTTAGTTTTATTAGAAATAGGGATAGATAAACAACTCAATCATTAATAGTCAAGATCATCTCCTACCTTTTTCTTAACAACTAGTACCCTTATAAGACATATCGAACATAAAATATTTCTTCTTATCCATGGTAAAAGATAACATAATAAATGTTGACATCAACTGATCAATAAGTATAGACATGGGATATATCAATCAATGATTATATATAACAATATCAGGCACTTAAGAGCATCAGAACCTGAGATTATCAATTAAAATCCACAACCACTTATTCATATAATCACAGTTGATAAAATAATTTTTTTTATTTCATAGGAAATGAATCATAATGTAATATAAAATATAATCCATGAGATCATAACATTTTCATAATATCATGTCATAATAGAGTTGGAAAAATTGTGGTACAATCATAATTGAGGAAATATTATATAAAAAACTTCCCACAAGGATATTCATGACATTTCAGGATTGGTCTATACAACCATGTACCTACTTCATGATCAGGATAACCTACCATGTACAATATTTTAGGCTTTGGATAAACTCCCATGTACCGTCTCTTAGGATTGTGACAACTAGTCCGACACCCTTTTTGGGATTGGGATAACCTCTAGTATTCCCTCTTTTATTATTGGGATAACCTCCTGTATATCATTATATTCCTAAAAAATTAATATTTATACAAATAATTCGAGCTATATAAAGAACTCACCCATATAATAATAATAATCTATTCGTATTGATGCAAAAATATCATGGAATAATTTATCATTACCTAAAAATTTTACATTTGGAAAGAAAAAAAATTCCATAAATATTTCATCTTCATAATAATAATCCATCAAGAGAAATAATAACGAGGTTGGAATTTGATCATATCTGAAGAAAAGTTTATGAAACATAGAAGGATATTTTTACAGATAAAAATACAATTAAGAGATTACTAGAACATTTCTAATAGAAAATATCCAATTTATTTGGGAATCATTTATTTAAAATATAAAAGTATCCAAAAATATTAATGGAATAATTATCTTTTAAATTATCCATGGAAACATTTAAATTAAGATTAAATGAAAAAAGAATTTATGATAGTGGGAAAATCCATACATGGAGTCTACATTAAAACAAATAAATCCTTTCACATTTAATGTAAAATGATAAAAGTAAATTATTTCAAAAATAAGAAGATGAATTATAATAATCTTTTATATAATAAGAAATAAGTAGTTAAAAATGAATTTATATAATCATATAGTAATATTGAAAATATTCTTCAAAACATTTTAAATAAAATATGTAATTGGAAGAACAATATTCCCGACCAAAGAGACAAATAAAGACAGTTTTATATTTAACCATTTTAAGATTGTTGTGTAGTTAAATAGAGGAAAATTTATGTAAATCATGTAATATTTAAAAATAACTACAGTATTAGAAATAATAATAATTTTATACTGATATTTATTACAAAATTTCCCCATAAAAAATCTAAGAATAAATAATCCTGATAAATATGAAATTGGAATATAAACACTTTACCACATGTCTATATTGATTCATTATCACCCCAAACATCTATATAATATATTTAAAATTATAAATTATATTCAAAAACCTTAATTATAATTTTAATTTCATATATTACAAACTCATAATTTTTTAACACCCATTTATTCAAAATTCCCCTTGGTATCTATGTATTGGGTGATAACCATTTGGTTATTCATAGATGTTTCAGTTTGGAAATTATTATCCCTTGACATTGATATTTTTTCATCATATACATAAACTATATGATGATATACATATAATATATACTCATTAAATAAATATTTATATCCATTCATACATAATGTAGATGAAAAATTAACTACATCACTTTGTGGATATGATAATCTTTATGTACACACGAGTGATGTCTCAACATTTTGATAGACAGAAAAAAACAATGATAGAGAATAATTCACCATTAATTAGTAATTATTATAGTATAAATATCATAGATATATATTATTTCCATCATAATAAAAAACCATGAATTATTATGATGGAAAATGAATTGCATTGTTAAGTTGAGGTGGTATTCCACATGTACAGATGAGATGAAATTCCACATCCCATTTGATGATGATGTGGTGGGAAAAAGTTTTCCCAGATTAATAATTACATATCATTATATTTAAGATAAATTAGTAAAAATTATATTATGAATACATTAGATTTATTGGAATTAATAGAATAAATACAATTGAAAGTGTTTGGTTAAGATTTATAACTTTTCATTGAGATACCTCATTTGGTTTGCGCTATAATCCATAAAACATTGTTCTTATGAGAATAAAAAAGAAATAGTGCAGTGAGAAGTAATAAACGATGGATATTGATTATTTATTTAATGATATATAAGGATTAAATTATTTTAATATGGGAGGATGATAGGTTCACTTTTATAAGTGAGGTGAGGGAGACACATGAAATTTATTAAAAGATTTTAACCATATAAGTAAGCATTCATGTGAACAAGGATATGAATATCTATTCATTTGAAATTATGGTAATATAAACAATAACTTCATAAAATAATATTTATTCATGTATAAGGGATATTCCTACCCTTATATCAGTTTCTAACCCCATGATAAACCCATTTTAACCCTACTCATGGTAATAAAAATTATCCTTTTTTACTATTTACTTTGACCAAAAATTAATTTGCCCCAATTAAACTATAATAATTATGATGATTAAAAATATTATATATATTTTGAAATATTAAATTTATATAATTAGTATAATTAAATTTTAAATAAGTGTGCAAAATATAATGAAAGTGTTTTTTAGAAAAATGCAATTTTATAAAGAAAATTAAATTTATATATATTCCAATACATTTAATGACATTAAAAATATTTTTGAGAATATTATTTACTATATAATATATAAATTTGATTAAAACAAATATTTAATTAGGGTTAATTTTATTATGATGAAATTACATTGCACATATAAAAACAGATTTTAGAAAAATTTGTTTTAAAACCAAAAATTACACATATACAAAAATCATGTATAATTATGAATCATATGAAGTTAATTATATTAAATTTCTTAATGGGGTATTATTTTAAATTATTTTAGAATTAAATAACATAAATTTACTTTTACATGAAATTTAATGACTAATTTTAAAAAAAAATTATATTTTTCTCCATTCATGGAAAAGTAAATATTTTTAAAAAGGACCCAAAATTTACCATATTAAAATATTTACATGGTGATTAAAAAAGATAAATTAATTCTGATAAAAACATTTTCAAAATAATTTACATATTAATTAGAATTTATATTCCTAAAATTAAATAATAATATCTTTTGAATAAAATAATCTTTCAAGGGAAAAACGAATTTACTAAAAAATAAGTCCTTATTTGTTATAAATTAATCAATAATTTTTTCATACTTGAATTTATTAATAATATTATTTCATAATGTGTTAATTATTATTCATAACATCTAATTAAATAGGTTTTTTTAAAGGATTATTATATCTCAGTTCATTTAGGCCTAATGTTGAGTTTTAGGAAAGATATCGAATATATCAAATTTATTTAAAATGAAATAAATATAAAATCATGATGTGTTATAGTTTCCATTATATATTTAAAATATTGAGGAAATTAAAATATTCTTTATTTCATCATGTAGAATATCTTTCATTTGGTTCTAACAAGTTAGATGTGTGGAGAGATAGTGTTTTATGCATAAATACTCATAAGGGATTGTTTGAGGATTTTAAACATCAGGTGTTTCTTAAATGGAATCTATTTATTATATTTGTTTTGGGATAGGTTGTTCTAGATCTTATCTATAACTCACCAATAACTATACATCGTTGTATGTGAAAAAGCATATCATTCTATGAAGGATTATTTTTTCACTCCAAGTATGATATTGTCTACGTCTATGTTTTTATATAGAAATATTGAATATTAGTGGGTGAATGAAATGAGTCATATTATAGTATATATGTCATAGAAATTAGATATTATTCAATTAAATTGAGAGGATATGTTGAGGGTTATCATAACTATTTAATCTCAATTCCTTTACTATATGTGGAACATTTGGGTTATTGTCGATATATTAATGAAGTTGGGACAATTTTTGTGACTAGAAATTTGAATATAGTAGATGATTTTAAATTTCTCTTTATGGATAATATGGTAAAGAATCATCTAGTTTTATGTATTATAATATCCAATCTAAATCATCATTTTTACTTGTAACTCTGGAATAGTCTACAACGTGGGTTTTTCTCTTTGTTGGGCCTTAACATAGACTTTTTTTATTAGATAAATATAAAAATTAAGTTAATGATCTAAATATTAGAGTATATGTTTATCATTTAGTTCTTCATTATAATAACTCATGGGCGATTTTTTAAATGGAAGAATTTACATATAATAATATATATCATTCACAAATTGGAGTGGCTCTACTTTAGGTGTTATATAAGAGTCCTTTTTTGTTCTATGAATTATTAGATTGAGGATATAGTGTTTCTGAATCATGAACCTAATTTAGTATGATCTGTGATATATAATGTCTTATTATTTATTGTGTTTTGAAGGATATTTGGGACAATTATAAGTATTATATTTATTGAAAATGGAGACATATAGAGTTAAAATTTGGGTACATTTTATTCTAATAAGTTTATCTTGTTTGTGTGATGTAGAGGTTCATTAGTCACAATAAACATTATCCATATATTATTTAGAATTTTGATGAAATAAAGAGATTTGGAAAAGTGTCATTATTATTTTGTTTTCCTATTTAGATATGTAAAACACATTAAATCATTCATGTGTTATGAATTCATTTATATCTTCATGATGCCTCCCTAATCATTGATTACTGAGAGTTGAATACTAAATAAGGAGTTAAATTCATTGAGAGGCCTATTAAAATTCAATATCATTAAGAGAAGGTTATTAAAGGATGAATAATTCATTTGTTAAATGTATTCAGGATACATAGAGGTTTATATGAATGAATATTGGAAAGAGATTCATTTATTGAAGATCAGTTTCCTCTGATGTTTTCGAATTTTTTATATTGGCATGATAGTTATATATGGTTTTATATAAAAATAAATATTTTTTGTTTTTTTTTGACATTGTGTTGATATTTGGTGATTGAGAGGATCTTTTTTGATTGGTATCTCACTAGGTGTTGTGTTTTTTTAAATTTTATTATGGATTTGTTTCTTGAGGATTTAAATAATTTAAATTAAATATAATATAAATCCCAGGAATTTGATAGCCTAATATTTTTCCTATTTTTGGTTTTTATGTAGTTGAAATAGTATTTTAAATTCATTTTGGATAGAATATATGAGTTTAATATTTTAAGGAAACTGATTATTTTTTTCTCATCTTTATTTCAACATGATGATTTTGAGTAGTTGATGGAAAACATTGTGGTCATACTAGTGTGATAGTTTTTATTATCATGTTTATTTTGGATTATTATAACCATTTTATAATATGATCATACCATGATTAAGAACCATTATATATAGCTCTCTTATTTTGAAATTTTAGTTTCTATTATGTTTTTGTGAAATCCATGTGTCCCTTGATAATAGTATTCCTTCCCATTTTGAGTTGTCATAGATATATATGACATGGTGGACTGAAAATATGTCATTTCCATTGTATGCTTTGAATGAGAGATTAGAGGAGAAATTCATGTTCTATGTGTTTCTTTCCTGGTCTCGGTTGGAGGTTTCATTCAATAAAATCAAATATATACTGTGATTTAATAGTAGAAGGAATTGAGAATGGTTATATTATTTGATATGTTTTTCCATTCTAAACCATAATGAGGTTTTATTTTTTCATGATGTGGTGTAGTTTTGTATTTGTTATTAAAAAATTTTGGTTTCTCTAAAACAGAGTTTTATTTTATTTTTTCTTATAAACCCTTAGGTTATTAGAGACTTGGTTTTAGCATTGTTTGATTCCCCTTGTATATCTAAATTCCATGGAGTCATGTTACAAATTATTGGTGATCCAGGGGATATTTTTTCAATTTTATCATTGGTTTTTGTTGTTTTATTATACCAGAGTCAATTTCTAAGGGTGGTGTACTGTTTCTATGAATTATTGGAAAATATTTTATTTTGTATTGTTCTGTTCTTTTATTGAGGAGAGTTATTTTGAGTTTTCAGGTATTTTATCTTAGGAAATGTTTCTTCTATTTATGATATGTTTTTAATTGTTTATTTAAGATAAGAGATTTTAATTCTTTCTATTTATTTATATTATTGATTATTAATTAAGATAAATTCATTTTATTTGGATGTGGAGTTTTTATTGACTGAATAAAAATAATAAATAATTCTAAATACAATATTGGACTACTATAAAATGTGTTTTACATGTTTTCAATTAGCATTGAAAAGTTATTACATTATGCAACTAGTCAGCATGTTATTATTGAATAATGTTATTTTTTTCGTATATGAAAATGTGTTGTTAGTTATACAATAAATAAAAAGTAGTAATGTATAAATATATAATGAAATATAAATTATTATTTTATTTTTGTTGCTTATGAATGAAGTGTTAAATAATTATTGAATAATGATTTAAGAAGTTTTTATCATTCTAGTATGATAACTTTTTTTTCTTATTCTAATAGGGGTATTGGATTAGGTTTACTTTGTTATCGATAAAGATTTAATGGGATTATTTTGAGGTAGATATAGAGGTTTTGTTTTGGTAGTTATTGATGAAGCCTATTTTGTTTGGTATTGCTGGGTGTAATTTGATGTTGTATAATTAGAAAAGTAGATGATGTGGACTATTATAGACTTTATGATGTAGTAGATTTTTAATTATTGTAGATAGTGTATTTTATATTCCGCACAATATCGAATAACATAAAAATAATAGAATGAATTCATACAGTTGAATTATTATGGGATCTTCAAAAATAAAATAATTAATATAAATAGTGAATTAATGTGGAAGAAAATTTATAGGTGTTATTAAAATTAATTAATAAAAATTAGTTATTGAATAATGTGAAATGATAGTGGCTGGAAATTATTAAATGTATAATGAAAGGAATTATATAAATAAATTATATAAATGTAACTATTTATGAAATATAAATTGGGTTTATAATATTTTTTAAAGCATCATCCCTTATATGTTATAATGGTGTTTTATGTTGTGTGGTTAATGATCCTAGTAGTTTTGATCACTAGACATTATGATTTAGTGATTATATCTAATTGTAGTAGTTATTAATATAATGTTGAACATAGTTTAGTATTATGTGATTATTATATATACATTTTATTACTGGTTATTTATTACACCCAACCACCTGAGTTGGGAAAATGTACCTATTCTAATATGAGGTGCCTTTTTTCCTTTTTTACCCAAAAAATCAAGTATGTGGATCATATAAAAGGTTTTCTACATCCCCTCTCTAATCATCTATTCCTAATTAAGTGAGGTAAAATTGATATGTGGGTATGTGATAGTAATTTATAATTTTGGATGTTATATTGATGTGATGTGGTGATGATGAGGTCATATGGAAGTGGTTATATGATTATGGCATGGAGTATGTGGTTCTAACATGAAATTTAGTTATAGAATGTGATCTGATTATGTGATTTTTGAAGTGATGTTGTATGAGGTTTTTTATATGGATATAGAACAAATATGTGAACTATGACTTATGTTTTTATAATAAGAAGAAGCCTTTCTATATAGGAAATCTTCTTCATGGCATCATTCTCAATATTTTTCCATGATTATTTTATTAATATAATTTTTTTAGATCTAGGGATTAGGCCATACTAAGGATGGGTAAAGTTTTACTCTATAATAGGAATTGAGAAAATTTCTCTTCATGTTCACTAAACTATTAATAAGCTTCTTATAAATATCCATTAGTGGTTCTTACCGATTCTTATTGATTATACCTGTAAACTCACCCTACATTCAATGTATAGTTTTTATATATTTTCAGTGTAGAATTGGTTATTTGGATTGATATTAAAAATATATGACATATGGATCTCATTATGATGGAATCATTATGGTATGAGTTTTTATTATTATCTATATTCATGTCTTTTTATTCTTTATATGTAATAAATTAAAAAAACATTCATGGGATTGAGGTTATCTAAAATAGTTGTTTTTTACTAGTGTATTTAATTATAGTTCATAGTATAAGGGCCCATATCTATCTAGGGTCACCCATTTTCTATTTTGGAATCTTGTAGAGATTTAAAGAGGCTTTGTGGAGGTTTGGTTATAAATGATGTAACATGGATAATTTGCATTATAATAATAGATTTAGGGAATATGTGTGTTTTATAGTGTAAATAATGTTTATGTCATGAAGGGTTTTGTGAATTCTTTTTTACCACTAGTGAAAATGACATCGTAAACATAATATTTAAAATTTGAATTAAATATAGGGATTTTTATTTGAGGTGATACATTTTTTAGAAGGTCATAATGGTCAATGTATTTATGAAGTGAATGAGGGTATTATGTGGTTAATATACCATTTATTTAAAAGTTTATAACATGAAAATCCATTTGTTTCCCCAAATATTATAACCTTTCTCTCCCAAAGATGTATTTGGCCAGCCTGATTTTTTAGGTGTGTTGGGATACATTCAATGGGAATCAATTCTCAACTCACTTTTTTGCATCAGTATTAACATAATTTTAGTTATCCATTGTTATCTTATGGTTCGTCAATATTTTACCATTTATGTCATTCATTCCATGTGATGGTGGTACCTATCCAAATTCGTAAACTATATTGGTTGTTTGTTGATTTTTTTGTGGTGTAGTGCCTATAGAGGTATGTATATTCTTTCTGAAGAAGTGATCTGGATCCTCATCGATGGGTTATTCTTGGGTGAATAATATTTATTCCTTCAATTGAAGGGATTCATTTCTTCTCTACTTTATATACCTGTAATTGTAATGTTAGCATGTTTTTACCATTGGATTAAAGTTGAATCACCCTTATAAAAAATAAACCAAATTATTAATGAAATTTAATAGTGATCACATGTTGATGTTTGATATCATTATAATGGATTACCTCCTGATTTTTGCAGAACCTACGGTATTTATACTATGCATATGTAGAATGGTTTTTTATCTTTTTAGCATGTTTCATTCATTATAAAATTATAATCAAAATAAATATATAATTAAGTGATTAATTTACTAAAGAACTAAATAATAGGCATGTTAATACTATAGTGTTTATTGTAATTTTATTATAATATTATTTATACAAATATGCATGTTTAATATAATTTTTTCAACCATTTTTAATTTTTTTATAATGAAATTTAAAAAAGATATATTTTTATGATAAAAATAAAAAGTAATGTTAAATTATTAATGTTTTTCTAATTATTTGATGAATATAATTTCATTCTAGAAAACATTTATACATTTGATTGATTTTATAGTAGATTTCGTAGTATTCCCTTACCTATAACTTTTTATTAATGAATCTAGGTAATTAATTATGGAAAAAGAACAGATTTTTTTAAAGATAAATCTTTATGGTAGACTATTTTCATTTGTTTATAAATTATGGTTTCTTTATATTGGTGTTGTGAGAGCCTTTTACCTTTGTAAAAAGTTTTACCTTATTTTAGGGCCTAGTTTCCATGTTATTTTTTATTTTTTATTTTTTCCTTGTAATTTCTTCCTAATGTGAGATTATTTTGTGGTATGATTCTAGGTTGGATAACCTAGGGAAGACTGATGAGATATGGGTGGGGAGGCTTAAGGTTATGGCAGCAGTTGATGCACTTGATGGAAATATGTATCAATATATGAAAGAACCTATTTGGGAAATCCCCATGGATGATAGAACAAGTTAAATCTAGTCTTACCTGTTTATGTGATGAAGATGGATTCTTTCTTCATAATGAATATTTTTAATGGTCTTTGTCTAGGTTTCGTGTTTATATTTATTCATTTCCCCACTACGTGAGGTAACATTTTATTCTTGGATTATTTATACCTATGGGATATATTTTTAATGTTCCCATACAATGATAATAAATATGGAATGGTCAATAGTGATTAAAAAAATTATTAGTCAAAATTTTTGGTTTTATAGGAATGAAAATGTTATGATCTTGAGAAATAGAGTACTCTTTTGGGATAATGCCAAGAGGGTATAGAATTCAGTTGGACGATTAAAATAATGAAATTTTGAATAACATTTATGCTTAATTAATGGATAATGAATTAATTAAATGATATAAAACTATAAGAAGGAATGATATAATTTAATATAGGACCATAAAATGGTTATATGATTATAGGATGTCTAGTCATTAGTAATGGCAGTCAAAGTTCTAAGTGTTTATAGATTCATTTGAACCAAGGGTAAGGTTATTCCCATAGTGCAGTTGTGAGGTATATTATTTTTTATATATTATTTGATTTCATACTATAGTAAAACCAGGTAAGTTAGGGAGACCAACGCCTAGTATACTATGGAAGGGTGTTACCCCCAACATCCAGATGGGAGGATAAATAGATTAATACCCCCTCTAGCCCCGCTCTCAGATCTTTGTAGTATTATATACTAGTATGAATTGTGTTTAGTTTTCCCATAAATATGTGTATAGGGATGTGATGTAATTTTGTTATTTCAAAAACATGTATCATCAAATATGTATCCAAATTATTATTATAGGTATAATGTCAGTGGGGTTTGATTTCTTGACATACTTTACTCAGTGTATTGGATATAATGGATTGAGGTATAATACTTGATATACGATTCTCATTATACATGTTGTGGTGTATCCAAGAAACTATATGGTTACTAGATGGAAACATGATATGGTATAAATTAATGATGTGATGCATGAGGTGAATTTTGTGATATCTATGCCAATTTTTTGTGGGCAAGATTACATTTGAAGATATATGGCTTTAGATGTGAAACATTGGGGCAGTGTGGAAAACTAGTGGATAATTGGTAGTATGGTACTATTGATGATTTATTATTATAATTCTAAATTCCATGTATGTTATATCGAGTGACATATTATCATGGTGAGGCTAGAGAATTTGTATTCTTGTTTTGGTGATGATTTAGTTTCACTTTTCTTCATTGTGATTTATTATTAATTATAAATATTTGACTTGAGAGGATTCGAGAAGGATAATATGTAGTATATTTCTATGTTCATCCAACATCTATATAATATATATTTTTAGTTCAGAAGGGTCAGGTTAAAGATCAGGAGGGACATTACTAGCTCATGGTTTGTTAGAATTGTTTAGGCTTCCTGGTCACCACCATTCATGAATTTTTGGTAATTATAGTTTTCATTTTTTTATTTAGTATAGTATGGAATTAAATTAATTTACTTGGATTACTTTATTTATATATGAATGTAATGATTAGTGTCTTGTATTATCTCTCTATCTCTCTTTTAATTCGGTATGTTCTCATAGAATTTTAATCCTCCCATATTTATGTTTTGTATACCCTTGGTTCAAGACTCCCACCACGAGCATACTAGATGTGGGGATCGAGTGATCACCATCTCACTTATCTCATTTTAGGCCTAGGAGGGGTACCCATTAGGGGAGGGTGTCAGGACATAATTGCATTAGAGGTTCCGTTTGAGGTATGAGATGGATTTTTGAGTTTGATATAGGTGAGACAATAATGGTTGTTATGGAAATGGTGTTAGATAATTTGGTAAGAAATGTAAACATGAAAGACATTCTATGACATGGGTATTTAGGGCCCCTGTGATCTAATGCATTGAACATTATGTTTATCAATCAAACAAAACTATTTTGTGATTGTTGCAATGTTGAGAACTAGGAAAGGATCAAACATAATTATTTTTTGGGCCTAATTATGAAATGGGAAGACCTTGGTATAGGTTATAATCATAAATAAGATAATTAAATAAATAATTAATTAACATTAAATATTATATACCCAAATCATAGGAGTTTAATTATTTTTTTTCATATTCTTGGTATGGATCTATGTTGATATCCACATTAGATTCACACTAAACATGTTTAGCAGAACCTACCAGTATATCATTACAGACTAGAGGCCAAAGATAATGACACATGTATGAGGATAATTCAATAGTTACACCAGATTACTTAAAAATATGAGAGATCAATTTCATATTTATACATTGGAGTCATGTTAGAGGAGGTTGAGATAACTTTCAATTCAATTAATTATCATAAAGATCACAATGATTTTTTAGATATGATTATTTTTTAGGGAATTTAGTTACTGGTGGTTCTTGTTCCATGGGGATTTTGAGGAGTTGATAGTCTTATGAAGTAATTATGAGATCAGTTTTGACCATTATTTCATCCTTCAATAGTGAACGATGCTAATCACCAGGAGCTGATTACCCTTTGATATTGGAGTTTCTATTTTTGAGAGTTCATGATCTATTTTATGTCCCTCCTACAGTATGATTCCGGCCTATTACCAGACGAGGAGGCCATGTGTAGTCATTTTATGTAGTAATTTAATCTATATATCCAAGAATAGGTCATATTTTTTGACTTATGTTAGGGTGCTAGTGTGATTATAGGTTTTTGAGAGGATGTTGGAAAAAATGAAATCATTATGAGAGGGAACCCATTAGGATTTCTTAGGAAGTAAATATGGGGTTCATGGTTCTTATATTCTTTGGTAAAAGAGATTTCTATTAGTAGAGGGATTTTACAAACACTCATAATATATTTTGTCTAAATTTATAAGCTCTCATACCTATGTTGTTTGAAAATAAGTCTGTTTTTCTTATAGTGTTCAAAGTAATTAGCACTGTGAGTGGCCAACACTTTTGAGAAGTTAACATGAACATGGTTTTTGCATTATGTACCACTGTTGAGGTAGTTATAGTCAAGGTATCCACAGTAGGATGTTCTGGTTTGAGATAACTATAGATTATATGATGACGGAATATGATAGTCTAGAGAAGATCCTAACCTCATATAGAATATTTTGTCCATTGATGTAGTTACCAATAGGGTTAGAGATTCCTCAATGTAGGCCATGGCGATCTGTAGTCTCTAGCATTTCCAGAACCAGGTGAGCCGGACATCATTAAAGGTACCCTTTTTACATAATCTACATGGATGAAGACATTGTTTGATTCATGATATATACACTCCTCTATATCACGTATCATATCGCGTTCATTATGATTAAAGGTGGAGAGGTTTCTAGTTCCATTTTCATTGAAAATGGTAGTTAGAGATCAAGCTGACTTGAATGATGTATGTAGTGACTCTAAGTTGTTGATGGGGTAGAATGGATATGTTGGAGACATATTATGATTACCGAAACAACCATATTCCCTCATCCCATTAATAGATTGATTTAATTTGATGGGGCCTACTGAGGATTTCTTGAGGAGGTGGTTTGTGTTCTATGATACCGATGGTGATCATAAAGTCTTTGTTAGTGTGTGATATTCTTGGATGGGTCATAGGTGTGTTCCATCCTTGACATACTTGATGCTTGAGCTCATGCAGATCTTATTGTTTGTTCAGGAGTCAGTGTTTACTAGTATTTTAGAAGAGTCCCCTAATGTTTTTCCTAAAGAGTTATTAGTGTTGCCCCATTTTCGAATACCATGTTTCAGATGAAGAAACAACTTGGAGTTTCTCTTATATTGACATCTCTATATATGACATGGACTTCTGTCTTTCTATAGCTTCACGTGAATCTTGATTACATGTTGTAGTGATGTGTTATTTGGGTATGAGTGTCACCCTTGGGGGAATTGGTTTTGTTCTTAAAGAATTACAATAGATGTTTTCATATTTATATTGATTATAATCACTATAATCTGGTGAATTTGTTGAATCACTACCCCCTTCGACATAGTTATAACATATTAGATAATCTAAGGGAATAATGTTGTTTCTTGATAAATAATCTATGATCATGATATAATCAGATGATGTTAAAAGACTTAGATATTATGATGATAACATTATGTTATCATTATGTCCATTATGAGTTTATTGAGATACCTTTCATTGTTAAAAAAAATTCTAAAAAAGTTAATGGGTTTGATGAAAAAAGTGTTTAGGGAGTTTCTGGATTAGTTCTAGCTTGTGTTAATCGATGATATCCTTGGGTACACTTTGGCCAAATATGGTAATGTGTATGATCTATGATCCATTTTAGTAATTCTTCCTCATCATTAAATATTGATGATTTTTTCGATGTGTGATTTCTAAGATCCTAACATTTTTTCAGGGTGAATATTGTTTCCCATCACAAAGTGGATGTGGATCATTTGAAGATAGATGAAGTCCTTTATTTGGCATCCTTGATGACTATTACAGAGTTGAAAAGTTTCATAAGACATGAAAGATATTAAAGATTTTTTTTTCAAATTTCATTGAATTTACGATCCCTATGATAGCCATGAATTAAAATAAATATGTTTTGATGTGGAATGATCAGTATCAGTTATCTTTCAAGTAAAATAATGGGATGTTGGTCTGCACTCCCTTCCCTTTTTTCTATTAGAGGGATTTTAGTTTCAGGTTTTTGATGACACTTCAAGTCATGGGTATAGAAATGTTCTTATAGATAAGAGAACAATTTTTTATTTTGGTTATTTCTAGTTAAATCCTTGGGAGTATAACTATTAAATCAATTATTTCATGTTAATAGTAGTTATGTTTTCCCTGATGTTGTGGTGAAATTAACTTATTGACTAGAGATTTATTATTTTTAATGATCATAAGATCCTTACATATGTCTTTTCCTAGTGTTTCTTGAAGTATATGAGGTGATTTTTGATCAAATTGATGATGGAATATTACTTTGAGATTTTATATATAGAAGGATATGAGAATTTTATAGTTGATGCACTGAGCATTATATCACGTAGTGATATAGAGCATGAATCTAGAGAGTATGGGAGAGTAATTGATGTGGTCTTATTGATCCTTCGGAATATGTGAGATGTTAATTAAAGAGGTTTTCCTTACATCCTGACAGTGCTATCAACATTGGTTTAGAAAGTGGAGGATTCCCATTTGGGTGATTATATAGTGGTGTTTTTGAGGGATCGAGTTGTATTTATTGATTCCCTTGATGGTTGGTTTATGGATGATCAACACAATTTTTTATTTTAGGGGAGGACTTTTGTTCCTTTATAGATACGTGATATGTCTCTTAATGATTTAAATTATTCTATATTATGGGTAAATCCTATTGTGATGAAGATTTATTGAGAATTAAGAGGGAAATTTTGTTGGTTCGAGTTGAAGCAAGTAGTTTCCAAGTTTGTGTCTTGATTTTTAATATTCTAGAGGTTGAAGGTTTAGAACCATCATCATTGTTATTTGTTACATCTATTATATGTTACCCAATAGATATGTGGTGAAATAAAAATAGGATTTTATACTATTTTACCACATGTTCATGGACTCTTTGATGATATATTTGTGATATTAGGTCGTTTGATGAAATCATCCCACCTTATAGAGATTAGGAATTATACATCAACTGAGGTTTAGTCAAGGATGTATCTGGAGGATGTAGTTAGACTCTATAATGTCATGCTGATGATCATCTCTAATATGGGTCCTTATTTTACATAAAGAGTGTGGAGATTTCTCTGTTATGATATTGGCTATGAGTTATATATTATCACTAATTTTCATCAGTACATGGTAGGCCAAACAGAGCGGACCATCCAAACTATTGGAGATATGTTTCCTTCTTCTATCCTGTATTTTGAATGTTCATGGATGATCTGCCTACCAGTGGATGAGTTTTAATTAAATAATATCACTCAATCAAACATTGGTATAAAACCATTTAAATCATTATACATCTTACCATGTCGTTCAATGTTATGATAGAGTAGGTTTTGAGAGTAAGAAATTTTCAAACCAAAACTAGCACATAATACGATGTAAATGGTTTAAGTGATTTGTAAAAGGATTAAGTAATAAAATAAACTTTTAAAATTATATAACAATTGTTAAAGGATACCTCTAGAGTTATATGTTAGAGATCAAATATTTTTCAATGTGACTACTCATCATGGGATGCAATGATTTTTCTCATAGTAGTAAGCTTTTTGCATAGTCTGTTAGGAAATTCAAGGTGTTAGCTTATATTGTAATCCTAGTGTAGTATATATAACTTCTCCAAATGATGAGATAATAACATGATTTTTCACATGTTATAGCCCTATCATTAACATCCTTGTAGTTTTATAATTATTTATTAGGGTGATATAGATGTGTATGATGACCTGACCTTTGAGTAGTAGCCTGAAGTGATCCAGGACCTTTATGAGAATGTGTTTTGTGGGCATGTTATTCCCTTGGTTCATGTATTATAGTGTAATGGTTGTGTGGAGGAGAGTACATAGGATCTTGATTCATAGATATATGTTTAGTATCCTAATATTTTTTGTTTATATATATTTTTTATTATAACACAAGGTTTGGATATTTAACCATGTTTGGTTTATGATATAGTTTAATTTTGTTTTTTTGTGGACCTAATCATATTTGAGTTGTTTATCCACAAATAGAGTGTTTAGGAGATAGTTACCGTGGTTGTGTGGTTTTCTTTCTTTGTTATGTTGAAGGAGTGGTTATGTTCCTATGATAGTGAGATCTTTGAATAGTATCACACGACATAGCTATTCAGACAAATGATTCATTTTATCTCGATGTTTGGTTTTGGATTCATAATTTTGAGAATTGTTTAATAGATTTATGATGTAAGGACCAAGATACAAATAGATTTATCCTTTGTGTCTTTCAAATGATCATGGAGCGTTAATTATTATTAGTGGATTCATGGTGGTGTTTGGATAAAAAAACTAATAAGAATAATGAATTTTCATCGTTAAGGGATTTTTGGTGTAAATGTGTTCGATGAATACGTATGGAAAATGACCGAAAGGGGTTTTCACCTTGTTATTTTGTGGAACCTGGAAATAATTCAAAACAAATTCCAAAATTAAATAAAGGATTTTTGTTTTGAGGGTTATGTTTTTTAGTAAAACTTAATGATTAATGTGATTAATAATTAAATTAGGGATTTGAAACATTAGTATTTCCAATAAAATGTTCTATATAACCTACAATTCCATTCATGTCACTTAAACATATGTCCTCTCAATCCCAATTCTCTAGTTGTGAAAAGTAATATTGTGAGGTGTTTTTGGATCCCTTAAAAGGGGATCGATAATCGTTCTATTGTGTTGGTTTTATGGTTATATAACCATATTTCTCTATCAAACTCTTGTGGTTCATTGATCTTGTTCCTCAAATTTTACTATTCCCTTCTTATGATGGTTTATATTCATGATCTCAAGGAGTATGGGTGGTTTGTCAGTTTCATTATGTTACAAAATCCTTGAACAGTTGTAGATTCATGAGGAAGAAGTAATTCAGATGTTCAATGATGGTCCATTATTGTGTGAAGAATGTTATGTACTTATTAGGGGAGATTATTTTTACATCCTATATATTTGCATGAAATCATAAATTTATCATTTTTATCCCTTTGTATGGAAGTGGAATTAACCTAAAATAAATTAAAACTTACTAAAAATTAAATTGGACAATGATCACATGTCGATGTTTTATACCATGTTTATGGGTTTCCTCTTGATTTTATAGATAGTGTGTTATATATAATATGATTTTGTATAACTTCATTTTGATGGGTCTGTCATGTTGTGTTTATTGGATAATGGTGAATAACATGTAGCTAGAATTAATTGATTAATTTTCTAATGAATCTAAAAGGAGGGATATTTGTAATCTAGATTTTATTATAATTTTATAGTAATCAAACTGATTAATGTAATCATTTTTAATTAAATATATTTTACAATGTGGTAATGGATTTGATAAAGAACTTGAAGTTGGAAGTACTTTTTTTGTTGAAATAATAAAATGGAATATAAATTGAGAAATATTATTCTCTCAGTTTTATGAAACATCTTCTATTATAAAGAGATTTTTTAATCTTTTAATAGATTTTTATAGTTTATGCGGTTGGTTTTCTGTAGTTGGAACCTATTAGAAATTAATTAATTAAATATTTATTTATGGAATAAGAACTTTTTTTATAAAGATAAATATTTGGTGCCGAGAATGGCCAATTTTTAATAATGGATGGAACCCATATGTTGGGGTTTATGAGATCATGATTTCATATTAAGTCTTAACACCTTATTTTAGGGAATATTTCCCATGTTGTTTATTTTTGTTTTATTTTTACCTTTTTATGTTATTTAGATGTTATATTTCTTTATGATATGAGTTTGGGATGGCTGAGCTGGGGGTGAGTGATGATATATGGGTGGGGAGGCTCGAGGTTATGGTTGGATTTGACACCTATGAGAGAGAGATGCATCAGGGTATGCATGAGGGTGTTGGGGATGATAGTAGAGATTATGGAATATATTGAATCTTGGATTACCAAATGATATGATAAAACTAGATGATTTATTTATCATGAAATTTTTTAATGAATAATGGTTAAGTTGCCTTTTTATCAGCATTCAGTTCCCCACTACTAAAGGAATATTGATGTTCTTTATTCTATTCCACCTTAGATGTATATTAAGAAGAGTTTTCTTAAGAACATAGAAATATGGAATGGTTATTAATTATTAATAAATATTTAACCCAAAGGGTTGGTGTTTGTTGAGTGTAAATTATATGATCGTGAGAAACCATGGGCTTGGTTTGGATTATGTAGGGATGGCACTGAATTCACTCATCTTAATAATGTAATGTAATTTAAAATAATGTTGATGGACAATTAATGGATAATGTGTTAATTAGATATTGATTACAAAAATCAAAAAATTAATTTAATAGAGCTCATTAAAATTAGTGTGTTCTTATATGATATTTACCCCTTAGATGTGGTAGCAAGGTTTCTAGGTATGAATAGTTGTAGTTGAACATAGGACTATGTTATGCCTAAATTGTGATTGTAATCCATTATTAATAACCTATATTATATGATTTATTAAACTAACCAACATATTTTTTAGTGATACTCACACCAAGTAGACTCTACAAGGGTTTTTACCCAACATCCCGATTGGAGAATGGATAGCAGACAACCCCCTTTGACCTCACTCTCTTCTCTTGGTTGTATTATGTGTTGGTATCCACGGTTAATAGTATTCCAATATATGTGTGTCGAGGGATATGATGTATTGTGGTTCTTTAACATATATGTGTCTTCATATAAAGTATCTAAGGATTATTATAGGTTTGACGTGTATGAAATTTGATAGACCTAAGTACCTTACATTGTGTATAGGCAGTAATGGCTTGAGTGTTTATACTCGATGTATGATACAAATCACCCATGATGTGGTAAATAATGGAAAAAAATTTATTACTAAATTGAGGTGGTATTTGGGGTGATTTGATGATGTAATTCAAAAGGTTCATATTCAGATAGTCAGACTTGATGTTTGCAGGCTGAAATTATTTTGGAGAGAGATGGCTCAGGGCTTGAGATATTAGGGAGAAGTGGAAAACCATTGTAGAAGTGGTATAAGAGTACCCTTATTTATTTGTTATTAAAATAAATTATTCCTTTTATGATATACATGGTGAGAGATATTCATGGAGAGGTTCAGAACTCATTCTACCTATTTAGGTGATGAGTTAGTTTCACTATTGTTCATTTTGATTTAGCATTAATTATATATATTTTGCATGAGAAGCATTAGGGAGGATCTGAATCATTATACTATAATTCTCAAACATTTTTACATAGATTTTTTTAGGTCAGAAAGAGTACGTTTGATATATGGTTGGATATTACATTCTCATTGTTTGTAATATCTATTTGGGAATCGTAGTCACTCTCTAGTTGATGTTTTTTATACTTGTGGTTTTCTATTCCACTATTTGAGTACAATATGACATTACATGTATGCATAATGGTTTATTTTATATATCTGAGAGGGTTTTTATTGGTGGCTCATCTTATCTCTCTTTCATTATCATGTTCCTTTATAGGGTAATGGATCCCATATGTATTCATACAATACCATCATTGATTATCTCCACCTCATGGCATACTTGAGGTGGGACTCGGGTGGTCACCATCACCACATTCTCATTGTTGGTCTATAAGTGGTACAATTTGCGACAATTGGTCATGGAACCTAATATTCATATGGTTAATACCCTTAATATTATGTGATTATATCCTTCACACAATTCTCCAAATAATATCCTGTTGAAGTTGGTATTTCTAGGTCACTACCTATAGGCTCGGGATGGGTTCTAGTGGAGGTAGGCTTCAACATGTTGTCCAAAAATATCTTTGTATACATTAATATTTTATTTTATATAATATTTTGTCATAACATCATAATAGTTTTATTTTCAGGAAACGGAAACTATAAATTAATTCCGTAAGAAAATTAATTTTTATTATACTCATAGAAAAAAAATCCTAGAGTAATAGTGAAAATACTACTTAGTAAATGAGTTACAAATAACCCCCATTCTTGACACCAAACACACACTGCAAGTCTATAAAATGAGAATTGTATACCAATATATTATAAATCTAGTGATATCAATCATATTTTTATTAGGAACTTGCATGAAATATCATTCTTATTCATATTAAATTATGCTAATACAATCAAAATATATAATTTAATTTTTATTACTCATTCCTAAAAATTATTGCACTGATTCTGTCCATGGATTATCCATAATACCTTTAATGATTGTGATATATTCATCATCTTTAGATGATATGATATGACACTTTTATAGTTATGATTAACATTAGAATATACCCTACAAATGTTATATAATTTTAAAAAACATATTTTCTTCTATTTATATATTTAGTCATGTGATTATTTATATCATCAAGAAAACGTTTATCATTTCAAAAATTAAATAGGGTGAATGTACATTCTTGATACTAGAATATCCATTTAATTATTAGTTTGTTTAAATTTACAAAACATTACAACAACTATATCACAAAACTTATAGTTTGAGAAATATCTTTTCTAGTGTAAAATATAGCATAAATTAGACTACTGTCATGTGCATTATAATGTAAAATCCCTATATACACACTATAAACAACAATTAGAAGAATCTTGCTATTATTATTCTAAAATTCCTCACAAAAGGATGGATAAGTAGCTATGATTTAATTATTCTTTTTTGATCAACCTTATCACTGCCTAAATCTTTGGAAATAAAAATCATACAATTAATTATGTTATAGTTGGTTGTCATATTTTGAATGTTTTTAATTTATATTATCATCATTATAACAGAATAACTATTCAACTCATTATTTAATAGATTAACTGAGGTGTTATATTTTCATATAAAATATATTTATTTAAAAACAACATAATAATGAAATCATCTCCTTAAGATCAATTTAATAAAGAATAATGATAAATAATCTTTAACCCAAACATATTTTTATATGAATGAGTTGAACATATTTTCCCATTTAGTTTGTGTCTATTTGAAACCATATAAATTAACAGTTATGTTTACATACCATATTTTCTTTACATTGATAATAGAATAATTTTTGATATTCAATTTATATATCCACATAAATATTAACATGTGCATATATATATATTTTATATCATGTCAATGGACCTCTATGTTCAAGTTAGTTACTAAATAATGGAAAATATTATATTATACATTTTTATAAGAGAGAAAAATTACATTTAATTAAATACATTTTTTATGTGAAGTCACAAACACATTATTTTTATAGGTTAATTTCGAAATTTCATCATCAACTTGGAACTTTATATGAAATAATTTATTATAGTCATTTCATTTAATATGGAAGCCCAACCAATATTAATTCATTTTTCTAAATAAATGATATTAATCCCTTATTAATATAATTTTTTCCCTACCTAAATATTATATCTGATCTCATCATTATAATTATTTTATTTTAAAAAGATAGTTAGTGTGACATACTCATGAAGTGTGTATCTATGATTTTTTATTAATTATCTTTTGGATATCATTAATTGTGTATCTAGTTGGATCAATTATCCAATATCAAATATTAGGTTCATATTATATCATTGAAAAATAATAAATTTTAGTGAAATAAAATATGTTATAATAATCTTTCCCATAGTATTTTAATTATTTTCTTGGGTACTGGTTCTATGATTTATAGGATACTTATCTTGAAAGGATATTATAATAGGTACCTAAATAGATAACCCTTATCAATTCATTGATTCAAAGATTAACATAATTATCTTCTAGTATAAAAAACACATCATTGTTAATTGAAGCATCATTTATTCAGGGTTCATCATTATGGTCAATATGTTCCAAAGTTAACTACCAAAAACACAAGGATATATAGATTATTATTAAAATAATGGTGACACATATTGTTAAATAATCATATTTATTATGATTATTTTACACTTGTTTTATTTTAGTCATGATAGTATTATCATTTTCTTTTTCCATCCCATTTTTATCACCCATATATTAACATGTCATTATTTTACTATTCAAATGAATTTCAATTTTCATTCCTGGGGTTATTGGTTCATCATTTTGTTATAACCATTTTCAATATTTTATTTTTATTAGGAGATGAGTTGTTTACAAAAAAATAAATATATATTTTTTCATTAGTAAGGAACTCAATAACATTTATGGTTTCAAATCATAATTAACAATAATTTTCATTTATTGAATTATATAAACAATTAAATAAAATATTGTCATTTAATTATTTACTCCCATCCATGAAATAAAGATGATGTTTCATTTTCAAATTGTATTTCCCTTCTTCCTTGGGGATTTCCTTAAAAATATGTATTCCAAATCTCTCGAAAAAATATAGGAATTATATTATTTGTCAAAACATTAAAATAGTTTTTGTAATAGTCCAGTCCAGCCCACAATCATGACATTGTCCGCTTTGGGCCTAGACCACACAGTTTTATTTTTCCATTGGTTCTGGCCCGTATGAACCCCTCCAGAAAAGGCCTCATGATGGGAGAGGTATCCACACCACCTTATAAATGGGTGCTTCATGCTCCTCCTCCTTCGATGTCGGATTGCCATAACCCACCCCCTAGAAGAGCCCAACGTCTTCACTGGAACATCAAATGGACACTAGATTTGATACCATTTATAATGGTCCAATCCAGCCCATGATCATGATATTGTCAGCTTTGGGCCTAGCCTACACGATTTTGTTTTTCCCTAGGTTCTGGCCCTCAGGAACCCCCCAAAAAAGGACTCATTATGGGAGAGGTATCCACACCAACTTATAAATGGGTGCTTCATGCTCCTCCTCCTTTGATGTGGGATATCCATAAACATGACCCAGACCCGAACAACAACCCGAACAGTGCTAAACGGGTTGGGTGTTACTACCATAGGCACACCTCCCCGAACGCCAAAGGCTGTCGACTTGAAGCGAGAGTCTTATAGTTATAGTGGGGAGGCTATACCCTCTCAGAGGATAATAATGGTACTGGTCTGAGTATAATATTAATAAATATGAAGCAGAACAAACGACTCAGCAGACTCAAACCAGACCCATTGAGTGGAAGCACATTCAATATTGATAAACAATGGAAGAAATATATATTAACAACAATAGCAGAAAATAAACACGACACCATGATGATCACTTGTAACTACTACTGAACAAAAAAACATGCATCCAAAGTAGGTCATACATATCAAAATATAAAGGGAGTCAATGGCTAACCAACTTTAGATACAAAAAAAGAATCATGCCGATATGGGAAATGAATCAAAACAAACTAAACTCTATCTAGGCAAGACCTTAATTTCTATACCATCTCCATGCAACAGCTAATGTAGTCCAGCTCCGGAAGATGACCCCTTTCCTACATACAAATCCATAAGTCTACAAGCATCCCAAAGGGCCCATGCAAGGTGTGAGATGAATCTCAATAGGACACCACCCAACGGTGCGTACCTAATATAAGTGTTTAAGCAGACATGCATTTATAAGGAAAACATTAAACAATACAATGCACAAATAAACACAAACTCCAACGGTGCTCAGTAGCCACCATGAAGTGTCACATACTTCAGCCAACACTAGAATCTCTCTCATGTAACCCGACACCATGTTCCCCCTAACGCCATGTGTCTCAAGTACAGACATCCTGAAGTCACACCCAAGAAATAGTAACTTGGAAGAAAAAGAATGTCTATCCTCAAATAATTAATGGGAGGGACATCGATGTATGCCCTCAAAAAACACAATCGGAGGGACATCGATGTCTGCCCTCAAATAACGGCGAGCCTCTTCCCCTAACCCGATAGCCTCACTATTATCCCTTTGACGGCTCCTCACCTTCCACATGGCTTCCTACGACAAGAACCACCACCAATAGTACCTAAACCGCAACTAACAGGGGCCTCTACCCACACGAGTGGTTAAAACCACCTTATCATAGAGTCTCTCTATGTGCACACTACTCAATGTTTTCGGGTGTACGATAATCACCAAAATAGTACCCAAGACACAATGTCTCTGAAACCTCATGTCCCTGCGACCACACCACTCAAGTTCAATGGAATTGCTATCTAGGTAACCCGTGCCATGCCAAACCTGACAATCATCCATCCTCAGGCCGACGTCTATAATGCGTAATCCCATGGTTAGAACCACCCAATGTAACCCGGCCCAAGCCCAACCTGTGAATAACATTACTCAAGAATATTCAGGGTGTGCCCAACACAACCTAAAGGGTTCCAACATATGAAATTCAACATTTACATATATAACACTTCTAAGAAAGTCACATAAATAGGAAAAAAATCAAAACAATTGAATTTTCACTAACCCACAGTTGTCACACAGTAGTACTGAGGTCTTGGATGCCTCTAAATAACATAATCATGCCTTACCAGATTAAACATAACAGTTCTAAAAATAACAGACCAAGTAAAACCATTTTGACACCGAGACCAAAATGTCCCAATGAGAGTCGGCCTCTCGCCCAACCTTGCTCAAGAAATAAAGGCAATAGGGCATGCCCAAAGGCATCCCATTGGTATAAAAATTAATTCAATAAGTAATAGCAGAAAAATTACGGTCTCGCTCAAAATACCCAAATACGCGCTTTAAGACATTTCGCCAAAAGGTCTATGAAATCACAAAAGAAGGTATGCACCAACTACCTGTGACTCGTACACATAGGAAAGTATGACATCATGCTCCAATTAGAAGTCAATCTTCATGGATTTACATTTCTGTCAAATCCCAACAATTCCACTTGGATGGAAACTGCGACGCGTGAGGCAAAGAATCAAGAATGGAATAGGGTGCATGGGTTTAGGCTCACTGTTGCGATCCTACAACCACAGATGAATTGAATAATGAAAAACAGATAAATATTCTAGGGAAAAGGATGTTATTCCAGTTTTCAGACCGGAACTTCTCCAATGTTGGGGAAGAAGACTACCTTTTATGAAATAAGACGTGACACTCTTTCATTTAAGTGAAAAAAATAAAAGTACATGGCATGTATTTCAGGACTACACGTCGTGTAGGGGCCTTTTCAATACTAAGACTTTAGAGGGGATAACCAAATGGCTTGGATGTGCCACACAATTCGACACATGGCTTGAACTCAGCTGGTACGCGGAAAGAGGATACAAAGCGGGTCGAACAACACTACATGTCGTGTAGTAGGAAATTTCTATACGGTCATCACACGACAGGTACTAGGCGAGCACAGAGCTGATACCTGTCTAACCCATACATGGCATGTAATTTAGAGTACACCATGTGTAGAATGTAAATTTCTATATTTTCCTAGATTTTCCTAGTTTTCTTAGAAACAAGCAAAAAATTCAAATAGGGTCGGGATTTTGAACCGTTCTAAAAACCCAGGTTCTTACAATCTCCCTACCTTAACATAGCTCATCCACAAGCTATAA
Organism: Viscum album; assembly: GCA_963277665.1. Taxonomy (NCBI): domain Eukaryota; kingdom Viridiplantae; phylum Streptophyta; class Magnoliopsida; order Santalales; family Viscaceae; genus Viscum; species Viscum album. The sequence goes on along the minus strand of OY728135.1, from coordinate 174,326,111 downwards.
AATGAAACCTAGAGATGACACCTAACATACCACCCCACTCAGAGTAACTCAGACTCCCCCAGTCTCGAAGGTTCTGGATAAATTCCTAAAGGGGCTCCCCACCTTAGGAATTACCCAACTCGGTATCAACCCTACAAAACACAAAAAAAATAAGGGTTCATTAAATTGTTTCCAAAATCATGGTCCTCTCATGATGAATCATCACCCTTGTGCCTCATTAGTGATTTCGTGTCGTTTCTAACAGCCAACACATTCCGCACTGCATCAGTGTCTGCCTCCACGAGGTCCTGCATCCCATGGATGCTCAAAACAAACCTGGTGCCCAAAACCTTAAGTAACCGGAATTCTCGATGCCCCGGTGCTGATGAAACCTCAAGTATCCTGCATCCATGATACTCTTGATGCTACGAATCTCACATATATATATAAATATATCGCACACCCGATATGGAGCCAATCCCACTGACCATTATCTAGTCAGTCGACATAAATCCTGTGCACCTCTTGCACTCAAAACAGACATCCCTCAATAGGTCATGATAAAATAAAACAAGAAAGTCACAGACAAATTCACGGTGTACCTCTAATCATTGTCAGATCACTAGCCTGCTCAGCCCCTGGTAGCTCCACGACGTGAACCTAGCCTGAAGTACAACTGCCTAATGCCTGTCCTCCCTGCGGTGCTACTCCAGTCACCGGCCACTGACCCCTTAGCTGGGTCCCAATGTCTCTATCATGTCCTCCGCATGTAGTTGAAACATGAATACAATCTCCTAGTACCGAACCTGAACCAACTCCATATGACACAGTCTGTCCTGGTCCATTCATGCTGGCTGTCTAAGAAGGCTTCCTGTAGAACCTATCAAGATGCTCGACCTATCAACATTCCCCACACTCCTTTGGTGGCATATCACATTGAGTCTGAATATTCCCTGGCTTCCCACACTAGAAGAAAACCACTACTTATCTACTAAGAGGTGGTCTTGATAAGTCCTCCTCTTGACTCACCTAATGAAACTCATCAGATCCTCTCTTACTTCTATCTGATCCATCACTTGAAGCTTTCACCCAACCAACCTGGGGCCTATCCCTCTAGTAACCCTCTACTATAAGAGCCTGATTCAGCGCCTCTAAGAATGAACCCAGTATGAAGATATTCACTTGGATCTAATTGGTGTGTCGTAAGCTATCCTTGAATCACCTCACCCTTTCCGCGTCATCACTTACCATACTTGGTGCAAATCAAGACAACTCATTGAAATTAGCTGCATAGTCCATGACAGAAATGTCCCCCTACAGAAGGCTCAAGAGCTCCCGACATATCTCTTCCCTTAGTGTATCTGTGTAAAAGTGCTTGAAGAACCTATCCTTGATGTCTTTCCATGCTATTCCCTTAATCTTGATAGCCTGAACCTGCACATCCCACCAACGCTTTGCTGGTCCCCACAGAATTTACGTCGCCAGCTTGACCCTATGCCTTAGAGGTGTCTTGAACTGCTCGAAGATCATCTACATGCTTTCTATCCAGTTCTCAACCGCCTGCGGACCACCCTCACACTGAAATAGCAGCGGGTGCTGCGACAGGAACTCCTGCATCAAATATTCCATAGATGGCTCTGTACTCTACACACCTCCATCGATCCCCTACAAGAAACATACCAGTTTATATCTGAGCTACTAATCGAGCCATGGTCTGAATTCTGCTAAACCCATTTGTTGTCTTTCATGCACTGGATCCTGAACCCGATCCTATCCTCGAGTCTGTACCTGTGGCTCATGCGCTGCCTGCACCGGATCTGGAACCTTATCCTGCTCCTACTGCACTAAACCATCTCCCACTTGACGCTCCATCTGAGTCATCAAAATGGAACCCATTTAATGCAATAAATGGCCAGACATCCCATATATATATAACAATATATATATATATATATTCAACATAAATAAAGAAAGTAGTAAAGAGGCAACATAAAACAACAACCATTACTCTTCCTTATCGCAACCCTTGCCGATGGCATTCCATCCTCATGGAATCTTTACCTGCCCTCAACAGAGCCAAGTATCAAAAGTACCTCGGGCCATGCCCGTCCTGACAACTAACGTTTCCTAAAACCGACGACCGAGTTGCCTAATCCTGGTGATCAAAATCACCTCAACCATCATACCTTCCTGCTCTTACAAGATCTAGACCCCAATATCTAACCACATGCAATTCTACAAAAATATGAAGCATGGAATAACACATTTCAATAAACTAGAAATTATATCATTAATTTCACCTATTCACATTAAAAAGCATAAAAGCATGGAAATTGATATTATTCACATGGTATTATCACATCACAGAGCATACATGCAGTTATGAAATTTAAATACCTTAAAATGTGCCTACCAAGACAAGAAAAAAAGCCTTTCCATACCAGCCCAAGGTCTAAATCTCCCTTACTGCACTAGGTCAAGGGTTACATATCACAATCAATAACATCACCCACCAAGTGAACCACCACCATGGAAATCATTTAAACCATAATCTGATCAAAATAAAAACAACAATTCCCTCCCAAGGAAACATGGTCCATCCCTCATACCTGGGGATGCAGGCACCCAACCACAAGCTAGAAACCCCGTTCCTCTAACAACCTATCTATAGTATAACATATCTCAAAAAGTAAAACTAGAAGAAATAAAAATAGAAGTCTCAATATAATTAGTAGCCAGCAAAACACTTCTACTAAATCCCAATAAAGAACTCCTCTGATACCACTTTGTAATGACCTGGACCCAAACAGCCATACGAACAGTTCTAAACGGGTCGGGTGTTACTACCTTAGGCACACCTCCCCGAACGCCAATGGCTTCCAACTAGTAGCGAGGGTCTTAAAGTTATAGTGGGGAGGCTATACCCTCTCGAAGGATAGTAATTGTATTGGTCCAAGCATAATAATAAATATTCAGTGAAACAAACAAATCAGCAGAATCAAACTAGACCCGTAGAGTTGAAGCACATTAAATATCGATAAATAGCGGAAGAAATATATATTAACAACAACAGCAGAAAATAAACACAACAACATGTTGATCACTTGAAACTACTACTGAACAACAAAACATGCATCCAAAGCAGGTCATACATATCCAAATATAAAGGGCATCAAGGGATAACCAGATGTAGCTACAAAACAAGAAGCATATAGATATAGGAAAGGAAGAAAAACAAAGTAAACTCCATCTAGGAAAGACCTCATGGTCTATACCATCTCCATGCAACAGCTAATGTAGTCCATCTCCTTAAGCTAACCTCTTTTCTATATACAAATCCATAATGTCTACAAGTGTCCCGAAGGCCCCGTGTAGGGTGTGAGATGATTCTCAATAGGATACCACCCAACAGTGCATACCTAATATAAGTGTTTAAGCAGACATATATTTATAAGGAAAATAGTAATCATTAAAATGCACAAATAAACACAAACTCCACTAGTGCTCAGTAGCCACCATGGAGTGTCAGCTACTTCGACCAATGCTGGAATCCCTGTCATGTAACCTGGCACCATGTGCCACCTGACACCGCATGTCTCAAGTATCGATGTCCTGAAGGCATGCACAAGAAATAGTAACTCGGAGGAAAAACGATGCTTATTCTCAAATAAGTAACCAGAGAGAAAATGATGTATGCACTCAAATAACATTACTGGAAGCATAATGATGTCTGCCCTCAAATAATATCAAGCCTTTTCCCCCCAACTCGATACCCTCATTGTTGTCCCCTGAAGTCCCCTCACCTTCCACATGGATTCCTAGGGCAAGAACCCCCAACCAATAGTAACTAAACCACAACTAACGAGGAACTCTACCCACATGAGTGGTCAAAACCACCTCATCACAGAGTCTCTCTGTGTTCACAAAAATCAATGTTTCTGGGTGAGTGATAATCACCAAAATAGTACCCAGGCCACAACATCACTGACACCTCATGTCCCTGCGACCGCGCCACTCAAGTCTGACGACATTGCTATCCAAGTAACCTGGTCCATGCCCAACCTGACAGTCATCCTACCTCAAGCCGATGTCTATGGCGCCCAATCCTGTGGTCAGAACCACCCAATGTCACTCGGCCCATGCCCAACCTGTGATCAGCCACACTCAAGAATATTCGGGCCATGCCCAACACAACCCAAAGGGTTCCAGTATATGCAATTCAGAATTTATATATATAATACTTCTAAACAAGTCACATAAATAGGAAAAACAATCTAAATAGTTGAATTTTCACTAACCCAACTATTATCACACAACAACACTGAGGTCTGGAATGCCTCTAAACAATATAACCATGCCTTCCCAGATTAAACATACCAATTATAAACAAAATAGACTAATTATAACCATTTTAGAACCCATGCCAAAATGTCCCAATGAGCATCGTCGTCTCACCTAGCCTTGCTTAAGCAGAAAAAATCAATATGGCATGCCCAAAGTAATCCCATGGGTCTAATAATTAATTCAATATGTAATAGTAGATAAATACGGGTTCACTAAAAATACCAAAATACGCACTTTAAGGTGTGCCACCCAAAGGTTTGGAAAATCACAAAAGAAGGTATGAACCACCTACCTATGACTCGTAGATGTAGGCATGTTTGATATAGAGCTCCAATTAGAAGTCTACCTTTATGGATTTATGTTTCCGTCAAATCTTGGCAATTCCACTCGGGTGGAAACTATGACGCGTGAGGAAAAAGATGAAGAATAGAATAGGGTGCATGGGTTTAGACTCGTTGTTGCCAACCCACAACCATCGACATATTGAAGAATGTACAATGTATGAAGAATCTAGGGAAAAGGATGTTCTTCCGGTTTTCAGAGTGTAACTGATCCGAAGTTGGGGAAGAAGAAGACCTGTTACGAAATAAGATGCGACACTATTTCATTTAAGTGAATAAAAATAAAAGCACACGATGGGTATTTTAGGACTACACACCGTGTATTGGCATTTTCTGTACTCCGACTTAAGAGGGGATAACCACATGTCTTGGAAGTGCCACATGGGTCGACACATTGCTTGAACTCTTCCGGTATGCAGAAAGAGGATACACGGCGTGTCGAACAACACTACACGCCGTGTATTAGAAAAGTTTTACACGGTCCTCACATGGAATGTACTCAGCAAACCCACAAACTGTACCTGCCAAACCCATACACAACTTGTACTTTAGAGTACACGGGGTGTAGTCTGGAAATTTCTATAATTTCCCAAATTTTCCCAGTTCTCTTAGAAACAAGCCAAAAATTCAAACATGGTCGTGATTTTGACCCATTATTAAAACTCGGGTTCTTACAGTATTTATTAATATACTATATGACTTTTATACCACTCTTTATATTGAGAAAGAACTACTCTATAGAAAATATTAGGTGTTGGTAGATTATTTCTTGTCAATAAATTTGTCATCCTTCATCATTTTTTTATATTTTATTGTTGTGAACACACAGATATATATATATATTTAATCATTATGAAATTCTGAAAATAATTATTATATTTGATATATTCTATTACTATATTATATATAACATTATTATACTGAACCAGGTTAATCATGTTAGGCATTATTTCTTCTTTCAATGTATTGTAAATCATGAATGAAAAACTATATAGTTTTTTATGGAATGATCAACTGTTATGGGAATCAACTACTAGAAAACTCAACGAGAAAAAAAATAATGATTAATACAAGGAAGGTCAATTATAAAATATTATATATATATTTTTTGAAATGTTATATATGTTTCCAAGAAACCTTAATGGAATGTTATTAATGAAAAGAAAAATATTTCCTTATCTAGTAACTAGTTTCTCTAATAGAGTTTACAATAATTGCTTCAATACTCTATAATCCCTATTTTAGTACAGTTTTATATTTTGATTACAAGATATTGATCTTTATGGTGTAATGAAATTTAAAATTTTAGGAACATAGTTTTTAGATCATGATTTTTTTCTCCACTATTCATTATCAAACTTGTTTATGATAAAAAATTTTTGTGCCCCAAAATAAATTTACATGAATGGGAAATTAATTTTAGGGAGATATTTAACATGGTTTAATTTTAAACAACCTATAAAATAGGTACATTAATATTTTATGATATTTTTTTCTAATGTATACAAAGTCACCTATATACATGAAAATCCATCCTTAGTTTAAGCTGGTGGAAAGCCATGATAAGTAAAAATCATATTCCATCTAATAAAGGATTTTATATATAATTCTTTATATTTGTAAAATATATTAATATAAAATTTATATAATATTTATTTATTTTTAGTTTATAAAAGGTTAATATTTAAATTATAAAAATTAAATATTTAGTAATTTTATTAACATAAGATTTAATATTTTAATAATTTAGTATTTGTATTAAATTTGTTACAAATTTTGTTTATTTTCAAAATTTCAAATTAAAAAATTTGTAAATTTGATAAAAACACTAAACTTATATTGATATAACTATGTCACTCAACATGTTATACTAGTGTTGATCGGATCATGGGTTGTGATAAGAAATACACCAACTATGAAAAGTGGATGAAATATATTAAATGAAATGGAAGAATGTAGGATGTGATAATGTATAGAAATTAAAATACAATATAAAGATATATATCCATAAAAATGTATAGGGTGTGATAGTAAAAAACATCACTATTATTTGATGGGATGTTTTTTAAACTAATATTGATGAAATAGTACAAGAAAACAACATCATGGTACTTTTTCATTGGGATCAACTAATTTTATATAGTTAATTTGAAACTTTTTTATAGAAACATTGGATATGATATGGTTGAAAAAGGAAGACATAGGTGAATAATTATACAATGTCCTCTTTTCTTGGTATTGTAATGAGTGACATTGTTTTTTCTAGAGAAAATAGTCATAGAAAAAATGAGACCACATCAGGTTTGGAGGAATATGGTATATAGTGACCCAAATATTGTTAATGTTTTGTATACCAATGTTCATAGATTTTTTATGAGTTCATCCAGACTAAAATAATATTAAAGAAGAATAAATTTTTGATAGATAAGAGTAAACATTTTGAGGAAGAGATAAAAATGGTTGTTTTAAGATTTTAAAATAAATATATTTAAGATAGGATATAACTATATTGTACGTAATGATTGAACCATGTTATTGAAAAAATTATTATGGAGCCGATGGAATAATTGGTAGTTTCTTTAAAATTGGTAAATGGGAAACATGGATAACATATATATTTAAAATAAGATGTTATGTGTTATGATAGGAAACCATATCATGATTATCAACATGTTTCTCAATTCTCATTATTTCATGTTATGTCTATTGTTTATTGTAGACTTCATCATTTATTGACCTATATTTTGGTATTTGAAAGAGAATATATTTAATAATCTATTTGATTTAATTATAGTGAGAGGTAATCAATTGGTTTATTGGTGAGAATGGAGAGATCTGATGGAGAAGCTGAGACTTGATCCTTTTATTATTCCCTTAAAAATCTGTTGTAATAATCCCCAAATACCATAGCCCTATTTCAATGGATATTTTTTGATGTGATCATATTTTTTGAATAGGATTACATCACTACAAGATCAATTATTATTATTTTTAAATCATTCATCACTGATATATAACAGGGTTCTAGTTGAAGCAATCAGACTCTATAAGTGATTCGTTATTTTTTTGATGTTATTTCTACTATATCATTTTAGGTTTTGTGAATGTATTATTTTTTCATATAATGTAATGTTCTTACTTTATGTGATGGATTTTATCAACACCACATTATTTTTCATGTCCTGCTTCCAAAAATTAAATCCTTTGTCTATTTATTAGATATCTTTTATTTTTCTACGTTCATTTAGTAATAAAATTATCTTGGGGTGGAGTTCTCACAATTGAAATAGGTTCAATGTGAAATGAAACATGTTATGTCATGGTGTAATTTCTTTATTTCTACTTTTCATTTATATAATTACAATCAACTAATTCAATTACTAAAATTTTTCTCACTATTTTGTAATAATAGTGAAATGAATTTTTCTATTCTATTCATATGATAACTAATTATAAATTAGTATATCCAATATTTTCTTCTGGACAACTAAAAAATGATTCCCATAACAAGGGTGGTATATTGATAATTTTAATTAGAACATGGATATAGTGAAAATTGTTTTACCTTAAAAATAGAGAGATATGTGAATTTTAGGAAAATAAAACTGCATTTTATAAGAGATTAATTATTTTATTAAATCCTATAACCATAATCAATAAATAAATCAATAATTTTTAATAAATAGACTAGGATCTGGTATGATATTATGTGATCTATTGTTTTCTTTTATACAAACTTTTCTCTGTTTTTTTATTTATCACCATTGCAAATTAATTTAAAAAACAAATTTAAATGTTTAAAGTAGATAACTTGAGTATATTTTATTCCATAGAATTAATTTGACTTATATTTATTCAAATAAATTTTATTGTTTACAAAATTTGTTAATTGATTTAAATATTGAATCAAAGGAAAAGATTAAAATTATAATTGGATAAAAATGAATAGGCAAGAAATTTATAATTACATAATTCATATAAAATTAATTATCAATTAAAATATTCGATGTCTATATAATTCATGATCCTAGTGAATTTAATTCCTAGTAAATTATAATCATTTGGCTTTTGTACATTTTTTAAATTTTTTTTTCAATAAAATATAAAATCAAATATCTCAAATATGATAGTTTTAACAATTGAATTAATAAAATACTAAAGAGAAATAATTCTTTTGAATGGGATCACTAATTTACTATACACAATTGTAAAATTTTATTATTTATTTGATAAGTATTATTATTATAATCCTATATAATTACGAATTCATTTTATTAAACCTGGATAATAAATAAATAAAATAAATACAGTAAAAAGTGATTTCATTACCATACACAAATCACCTCACAAATAGAGAGTAACCTCCTAAATAATTTTCTATCCATTAGAAAATCCCATTTTAACTGGGTTAATAGAGAATCCATAAATTTCCTTGAGCCCCACAATATATGACCAAGAGGCCTAGTGGTATAAATGAATTAAAACAATTGACCAAAATACCCCAAAAAACATCCCACAAATATTACTTAAATGCTTGATCCAATCTCAACAACTAATAATGTGGCCAATGTTCCTTTTGTCATAAAGTGATGAACAAGGCATAAACCCAATTTTTTCCTTTACTCAGTGACTTATATTAAACTAATTCAATATCCAGAGGATTCTTCAGTATCGTCAAACCCCATATTCTAAATTTCATAGAGGCTATATGGCCCGAAGGCCGTTGATAGAGCAGAGACCCAGGGCTCGATGGACTATAAGACCCAATATGTGGTTTGGAATCCCAATTATGGTTATTAGTAATATTTTAATAGTTTCCATCTGTAATAATATTTCTAATACCCATAACACCATAAAGAAATAGTATAATAGAAATTCCTAAAAATGACTTCCCCGACCAAATTTGAACATGTGTTTCTAAAATGATTCTTGATTATTAATCCCACTAAATTTTTTTGAGGGGAGTAGAATACTATGTTCTAGTAGGGTTTTAAGATAAAAAAATATTAAATTTAGTTGGGTAGTATAATTATATTATAGAATTCACATTCTTGTATTTTGTAGTTGCAAACCTCATATATTGAGCTACTTTCAAGTTAGTTCCTCATATAGATCATTGAATCCCCCAGAAGTTGGTGGGAATAAATATATAATTGGGTCACAGAAATTGCATAATTGATTCATTAATGAGCCAATGTAAATTCCAAAAGCAAGATTTATTATAAAAAATTTCATAATGAATAATCATTATGTTTGAAGTTTTGTATATAAAATGAGACGAAACCATACTATAGTGTGGTATGAAACTTGAGTCAATAATAATTTCAACTTCTCATTCTTCCCCCAATACCGCTTCCCTACCAGGGTGATACCTTAATTTAAGTAACTTCATGGATATAATTATATTAATATTATAATTGATACTTGGGTTACCAGTCATGTGACACTCAACCACCAGTTTCCCCTTCATGGAAGGCATCCCGGAATCATTGGACATAAGCTCTCCCTATACACACTTTCTTCACTAAGATGTGTTCAAGCTACCATAGTGTAGGAAACACCACCCTAGATTACCTATTATCACTAAATTCCAATATTTTTCCTCATATTACAATACTTATCATATTTCAAAGTTTTTGGATTGGGGAAAATATATCCATTTGGGATCCCATTCTATATACTTGTGGACTAATCGATTATCTTCTCAATATGGGTACTAATTGCATTACCCCATGTGTAACTTGTTGGCAGTAGAATCATAATCTCGAAATGAAAATCACTCAAAAAAATTCATGACCAACTTTATGGAATGTTGAAGTGATATAAATGAGTATAAATAAATTATCATGCAAGATTTCTGTGGTGGGAAACAATCTAATACGGAGGATTAAAAAACCATGGGGAAATCCCAAACAATACCCTTTGAATTAGATAGTACAAATAAACCCACATAACGAAAAAAATGAATTATAAACGTGAGACTAGATAAACATACGTTAAACCCACTCCCCGATATGCCTCCTCATTCACTTTGAAAATCATCTCCCCATCACCATGCTTGAATGATCGATCTCTAAAAAAATGTCACCCTTATATCAACAAATCACTAATACCTTAGATATAAAATATATATATGTATCATCTTTACATAATCGTGCATCTCTTAATGAATTTTTCTCTCTCATGATCTCTATGTCATTATTTTCCACTGATCGATAACTTGATCTCAGTGCTTGATCACCGCCATCAAGAAGACTCTTGATACATGGCCATGATCACTAATCTTGTTATTTATTCATCACCCCTGCTCAATATTATTGTGCTCACATGCTCCCAAAAACATAGTATCCTACACCATTGTAGATCCACAATCGATTCATCATAATCAATTTGTGAAAAAACACACAAACTATGTAAAATGTAGCAGCCCCTTTCATCTTGATCTTGGTGGACTGCATCATGAGCAACTCTCTCTATGATTTCCACTAGCTACATCCCCATTTAAATCCATTATTGTTTCCTTTCTCAATAACATATATGTTATAATATTCCATATCTTAAATATAAAAATCACAATGTAACTTTAATGTTAATAATAAAACAATTCGCTCACAAAAATAGATATAAAAGATATATCTCCCCATGGGCAAGACATGCAACCATATCTATTCATAATAAAATAGATATCTCATATTTTAAAAAAATCTTATCTCAATTTTTGAAACACCCGTGGGATGAATCCTACGATTCTCCACCTTCATCCCATCAATTGAAATACCATCCAATAAACATATTTGGCTAGAAAACCAATTTGAATCACACCAACCATCATCCTATAATAAAAGAAGACAACACCATTTTTCAACTCTGACTGCAATCCAACTGCTCATCTTATAAATGAAATCCTAACACTAAAATCTTCATCATATCATAATTTGTGTCGTCTTGTCAAACATGGATGAAAACAACCATATCTTTCTCCCCTATAATTGAGAACATGACACAATCTAAAATTCCTTCCTCATCATTATTTGTTTTACATATATTATTCATCCATACAGAGGCATCATCAATCCTCTCAAAAACATTTATAATTATCATGTCAAATTTAAAGACCGAATTGTTACATTTCATACCACTTGTTGGGGGAGAATCCTGATCTCATGTTGAAAATTTCATGTGAAAAATGCCTTGAGAAACCCAATAAAATATGGAAAAAATTTAAATTAGAATAAATAAATTAGCATGAAGAATTTTTACAGTGGAAAAAACATTGGATCTTGATGATTAGAAAACCACATAGAAATTCCAAAAAATCCCCTATGAAAAAAAGAGTACAAAGAAATCTAAGAAATTCACAAGCCTTAATTACAAATGAAAAATCAGAAAAAACTAGGTTAAAACAACACCCCTATAGACCCCATCCATATCTCTAAAAATCAACACTCCAATTCCATTCTTGGAAGATCAATATTTGACCAAAGGTCACCCTTCTTTCAAAAAAATTCCACTACCTTAGAGATCAGATATGAATAGGCATCATCCTCATATCATCCTTAGATGGTCGAAGGATCTTTCTCACTCATGATCTCACCATCATGTTGTACCACCGATCCTCAATAAAGACACAATTTATGTTAACCAAAATCAAAAAAACTCTTGATACATGTCCATGATCATTGATATTTTAGCTATTGTTTCGCACATTCTCAATGTCTATGTTCAACCCATGCTACCACAAACATGGTATCTCATCCCATTGTATATCCACTATTTATGCCTTTTCTTCCATTCATGATGACCCACTTGGGATATCGTAAACACAACAATTGTTTTCCTATCTATCATGGTGTAATACATCTTGATCAACTCCCCTTTTTTTCTCTACTAGCTGTATATAATTTTATATCCATCATTGTTTCCTTTTTTAAAAATAGATAAGATATGAAATATAATAAAATAAATTTACAATAACAATTTATATACCATGATAAGATTGAAACACTTCTCTTGTATAAATATATATAAAAGATATATCTCTCCATGAGAAACACATGAAGCCTTATCTGTGTGATATGATAAAAGTTATATCATATTAAAAAACTATCTTTTCTTAAATATGGAAACACCCATGGGATGAATCCCATCAGAACTGAGGATCTTCTCTGGTGGATACTAAATAAAATTTGTGGATTCCACCCCAACAAGAGACTAGTTATCATTCAACATAACCAAAATCAATTTCTCGCCCTTGATAATCATGTTGTCTTTAACAATCATTATTGTTAGAGGGTTGGGTTGTGAAACCATCAATTTATCTCCTAGAAACTGATGACTTGTTCTATTATAGAAAAATACCTATTTTATAGATCACTATATCTATTATGTTCTCCATAGTACTTCATAGAATACAATACTATATTCTATCAACTCTATAACTCAATGTAATTCATGATCTTATTATCCTAACAAAAACTCCATCCCTTTATCATAATTATTGTTTGGGAACATATCCTAAAGAAAAAAACCTGTAGAACATGCTTCAGAAGATCACCCATGACATTGGTGTCTAGAAATAGGATGTCCAGTCACCCCACCAACCACACTAACTCATCATTGTATATTTTTTTAGTCCTCATAATGTCTTTATTAATACCAATGAAAATAGTTCACAATAATAAAAAACATATCCAAGGTAAAAGTACAAAACATTGTACAATATGATTAAATGGTTTGGGGTTTTTTCCATCATCCATATGAGATCAACATCATCACATTCATTCAATGAGGAGAAATATCTAGGATAAAATAATTTCCATCATATGGAACTCAACCTAGATATCTGTAATATGTGCCAGTAGTATCTTTTGGTCAACATATCTATTTGGAACACTCCTTCCAGTCTCCTCCCATGGGGGTATTGACCTACACCATTGGAACTTGTGAGATTGGCGATGTGGGTGCCCATGACAGATTCTAAGAATGTGAATCCACCTCCACCTTTATCATGTTGTGTTAGCACTCATCAGTCAAAATTTTTCTCTACAATTCTTGACAATGACTCATCTGCCAATGAAAAATGGATGCTTCAAATAAAATTACAATCAATTCCAATCAATTTCTCTTCTTAAAATCCCAAATGATTTTCTCTAATAGCATGCATGAAATTATATATTTCTAGAAGTAGTCAGATCATTAATTTACACAAAAAATTATTTCTATTGAATTTTTCGATCTTGAATTTTGTAGTCATATTATCAAATATTTTTTCAAGAAATTTCTATAGGAAAAACCTCACAAATGATACCTCTTGGTATCTAATTCGACATTCCGTCTCAAAAATATTATTGATTAACAACATGTCCAAATGGAGGAAAGACTTAGTATCCTTATATTTGCCTATGGTTTTTTACATAATTCCTTTTTTGGGTTTTCCCACATTTCATTTGGGGTTAATTTTATTTCATCATTTTTTATCTTTATTTTAATTTTGAAATTATAAATGTTTTGAAGGAAAATTTATTTTGGATCCTAACATTAATACTCTTGTGGTTCCTAGAATGTCATGCTTGAGTTTTCACCAGTGTAGCTAGAACTTACATACCTATTATCCATTTTGGAATAGTTTTTTTTTAAATTTTATAATGTGCCACTACTATAATAATTAAGAAGCAATCCTATCTCTATTACGTTCAATGATCGGTAGGGTTTTCTTAGTTGTATACATGTTTATATCAATTTTCATATCATATAATCCCATTATCCCCCATACAAACTACATTCATCTCATGCCATCCATTTATTTCTATGTTATAATAATATTTTTGATCTATGTATGAAAAATACAATTTTGGTCTGATACAGCGGCTTCCCACTATCTTATATGGATGTACAAATATATTCCATCTCATAAACACCAATTTGTTCTTCCCCATGACTCACAATCCAATTCATCAATCAAATGAAAAAGTGTTGACTTCACTTGGGAGTATTCCAGCACATTCTTGGATGGAGAGTCTTTATATTTTTATTTAATTTATAGGGTTAATGATTTTGTTAATTATTATATTGGTCATTAAAGTGCTATATGAATTGATTTTTTTTGGGTAAACATTTTATTTTGTGGCGTTATTCTCATGTTTCCCACCACCCAATTCCTATTTTCTATTATAATTATATATCAATTTCCTATTTTTCCATAATAATTTTCTTTATATATATATTTCTATATAGTTATAAATATATTTAAAAATTTAATTTTAAATAATTTCATATTAGAAATATATATTTATAAATATATATATATATATCAAAATTTAATTTAAAATTATATGGTGTTTAAATGTATATTAAATTATATAATTATAATTTTATTTTAAATGTATATACTAATATATTTTAAATATATAAATAAATATTTTAAATAAACAAATATTTATGAAAATACTTAAATTTAAAAATATTTTGTATAAATATTTTTTTATTAGTATATAAATATAAATTTATTTAAAATTATATAAATATAGAAATATTTTTCCAAATAAATTGAAAATATATATAATTATATTAATAAATGTAATTTAATTTATATAATTAACAAGATTAATAATTAATAACATATTTAGTATTTAATAATATAATTAAAATAAATAATATTTTAAAATAAATAAATATATTTATTTAATTATATATCAATATTTATAAAACTATAACTATATTTAATGAATTGAAACTTTGTATTTATGAATTTAATTATAAATAATAATAAATATAAATTATTATAATCAATTAGATGTTTATATAATTATAAATATATAATTATATATAGAAGAAACATATTTATTATTTAAACATATTTATTATTTAAACATATTTATTATAATTTTATAGCTATATACATATATAATTTTTTATTGTAGTTAGGGAGACGCTTGACTGGTAAAGTCGTAATCATGAACCTGAATGACCGGAGTTCAACTAATGGCATGGCCCTTGGGGGATTTATGATGTAGGTGGTGACATAGGCATGATGCAGGTAGGTGGTGACACATGTATGATGTTATCTTGGTGATGTGTTTAGTATGATGCAGGCATGACGCTGCACTAGCCTGGAATTCCTATAAATGGACATTTGGGCCATGAAATTGCTTTCTTGAAAACTTGGAATTCGGTTAATGCATGTAAATAAATATGGTTTTATGGGTTGCCTATTCCTTAGGGGTTTCTATGGCCTGTATTTTTGGGCTATTTGTGAGTTTTGTGTTTTTATGCTGTAATTGTACACCCAAGCACCAAATATATACTTATATATATATATAATCACATGAATATTATTTAAAAAAATTATTTTTATATATTTATAAATAAATAAATATATATAATTAATTACATTCAAATAAAAACAAATAAATTAATAATAATTCATAATAAATAAGTTAATTATATAATATTAAAT
Organism: Viscum album; assembly: GCA_963277665.1. NCBI lineage: Eukaryota > Viridiplantae > Streptophyta > Magnoliopsida > Santalales > Viscaceae > Viscum > Viscum album. Next base: position 174,309,992 of record OY728135.1, on the reverse strand, counting down.
AAGAAATATGCCCATAAATTATGTAAATTGTAAATGTAATGTTTAAAAAAATATAATTTGATTCATTCATGTTAATTTTTTTCTATATTTATAGAGACTGTTTTTTCCTTTTAAGTCAATTAAATGTTTCTATATATATTTTCAAAGCTAGACAATGAGAGGTCATGAGATTTCGAAGCTCAGTATTTCCATAATTAATTATATAAAAATATAAAAAATAGTTTATTTTAGGAATCTGTAGATTCATTAAGAAAATGAGATAGCTATTAAACAAAATTTCATATTAGAAATATGAGACCACATTTGTGTCTGGAATGCATTTTTACCCTATACAAGACATAAAATGAGTCGGAAAAGGGTGTGAGGATATCTCACCACTTGATGGTGTGTTCCGTTGGGTAATTAATTAAACAAATTTAGTTAATTTATTTATTTAACATAATCTAACTTATATACTAATACTATAATAGTGATTCAACAAGGGATAGCCTCATAACCCTACATCAGGCTAGAGATTCTTCTCCCCCTCCATCCCTTGTAGAATGGACTTCAGATTATGAAAATCCTTTGGATCAGGGTAGATCAGGTTGTAGTGTAAATAATGAACTCATCAATTTTTTTGAGTTCACATTCTTCAAATAAAAACAATCCAATATCATAGTAATACTTACCGATTCATAGATTTCACCCATTTTGATAATATTGTTTTATTAGAGTAATCCCATTTAGAATCTGAACCAATTATTGAACCTAATCATGATCATATGTTTCAGATTAATTATTAATTCTTGTATGATAACCCAAGATATCACCATTCTTGATTTTTGGGCATGAACACTTGGTTAATGACTGATTAATCCTTTTTTGTTGTGATTTTATCATTTTTTCCTACACGGTCTCAATTGGTTAGTCTATATGATCCATGTTAGACATTTAAGGGTGATACCAAGCCTGATCTAACCCCTATATTCAAACTAGAATCACCTACTACAATTACATCACCAAATTGTAACATCTCAACCTGAACTCCACTTAAACAGTTCCATGATATGGTGTGTCACATGACCTCAAGCACACCTCCCCGTATGGAAGAGCATGCTAAGTAGACGTGAGGGTGTAAAGGTGGATCTATGGAGAGACTATACCCTATTATTAAAGTTAAACAATGGATATAATAATATAAATAGAAATCTGAAGAAGATATATACATACAGAATAAAAGTGAAGTGTGCAAGCATAAATAATTGAAAAACTGAATAATGATCAATATCCACATAGCAATGTCATGTACATGGATTCATGAAATGCATATATACAAAAATGGAACATGGGACAAGAATATAAAATAACTACAAAAAGGAATAAGTCTTATTTATTACCATCTCATGTTAATTCTTGGTCATCTTCTTCTATGCACCATTTACAAGCAAAATATATCAAAAAACTGTAGACATGCCGTTTCCATTATTCATACCTACAATAAAAAATATTCTCAAGTGTCCAAGGTATTTTGAGTATGATTTCATATGTGAAATTTAGTATTCCACAAAAATGGTATATAGAAGTAATCAAATATGTTTTTATATATAAAAATTGTGTAGGTGTAAACGGAATATGAAAAAAGGTTGAAATAAAGTAGCAACCCACTTAGGTTCGTATAGGACACCCAGAGGGTCTTCCTTCTTTAACTCATGGTAAAAATGAATGTATGATCATAACCACATATATATATATATATCTATATGTTAATATATATATATATATATATATTATTGTTATATATATTTCAACCACTTATATTAACGATGTATGTGCTGACATAAGTGGTCGTAAACCTAAAATACTAGTTGCTAGATAGACCAGGGGATAACTCATACATCAAAAAAAAGTCTAATGGGACTATAAGCTACATAAAGGGTACATTCCATAAATTCATAATGATTGGGAGACGTAAATATTGTCACTCGAGATAGTGAGTATTCCAACATGTCAAAAATCCAACCAATTACATGGCTTGTAAATCCCAACATCCAACTAGTGTCAACATTTTGAGATATCATGCTCAACACCTCATGTAACGGAGTGTGATACTATAATTCTCATCAAAACCCCTAACATTTTATCACATCCTATAATAAGGCATAATATTATTTAAAAATATAACCATTAGTCAATACCTATCATATATATTGATAGCTATTCTCAGTTACAAAAAGTCTTACAATTCAAAAGGAGCATTTAATATAACATAAAAAAAATTTTGTGGACTTTCAACCATTTATAGTTCTTTGAATTTATTTTACTCAATTAATTTTTATAAAAGGAATAAATCATGTAAAATCCATTAAACTTAATTAATCCCCTAATTTATTCATTTTAAGAGTGGAAACATTCATATATTATCCAATTTAATTAATTATTCCATTAATTACTTTTAAAAATGAAATTCAATATATAAGTCACTAAGATTCATATAGATGGTTACATGGTAATATAGAGAAATATCCTACTTAGTAAATTACAATTATATGTTGATAAAAACAACTAAGTGGTTCTTAAGGTTCTATAAACATCCATATATCAAGGTAAAAACAATTTAATATCTAAACTGAAAGCTAAAAGACATTATGGGGATTTGGGAAATCCAACGTGGATCACCCAATAGGTATCCATTGAAATGGTCAAAATCATCTAAAATACTAATCATGGATCAAAAGGACATTATCTAGGTGTGTTGATCAATTCGATATAAATATCGCAATTAAAAAGAGACACTTGGGAAAAGATGGTATGTGACATAATAAAATACCATTTGAACATCACAGCTCATGGGGAAAATGATGGTACCTCCTACCTCAAAGAAAAAGATGTCTCCTCGCTCGATATCAGCCTCATATTCAGAGTAGGTTGAAATATATATAAGAAACGGTTTAATGACCATAATATGTAGATAATGATCTTTCACCTATATTGCACAATGAATCTAGATGTAAACATAGATCAAAATAAAGAGAAGAAGATATAATATGATTTGAATCAGATTCCTGTAAAAGATTGTGACTTGGTGTACATAAATGTGATTTATCTTAAAGACTAGTTGATGATAAAGAAAAGAACATAGGGGGATGGAATCATGATGCCTACTTAAAATGATGGAGAGGAAGAAGTGGGTTTATAAAATAGTTACATAATGCTAAAATTGGTCAATTCACCCTCAAAATAGGGTTTTGATGGTTTAGCCCCATGGTTAGGACAAAATGTGTTCAATCCTACAATGTTAGGTCCACTAGGTTAGATACCCTGAGAGGTTGGGGGTGGGGGTGAATCAGGGTATGACAGATTAAAACAACTTCCCCTATTGATCTTGTCTCACTGTTAAGAAAGACTCTCTTCTCTCTCTTTCCTGCAGCAAAGTATAAGAAAAAACAAAAGCATGCACAAGACACATTGATTTTTACTTGGTTCACCCTCACTTGGCTATGTCCAAAGAGCATACACCGATGATGTGATGATTTACCAAATCCACCAAAAGAGCACTGCTATTTACAAAGTTTGGGATAGATTACTTCTATTCTCAGGCTCACTACCTTTACAATGTTTTCGTTCAGCTCACTACTTTCCCAAGGGTCACTCCCTATTTCTCTCTCTCTCGCTCACTGCCGGAGGAGAGGATCACCTTCTTCCACTTCCTTTGCTCACTGCTCTAGAAAAGATGCACTCACAGTTTGTAGACTTTTAGGTCTCTTCATTATCAGTAATGAATACATCCTCTATTGTACGTAGATACTTTGTTGAATTCCAAATTTCACCCGAAGATGAATCTCACTTTGCACCAAAGGTTTCGAGAAATCATCCAGCTACACTATAAGGCCCCAGCCTTAAACCTTACTTAATCTTGAGTTATTACAAGATTACACATTGAGGATCTTTTCGGGTTTAGAGTTTTAGAGAATTAGATCATAAAACTTGCATTACATTCCACATATAAAAAAAGTGGTTACATAAAGATAGTATTCTTCATTCCCATCAATGGAAACACATTTAAAATAAAACATGGATTATTTCTTGACACTTCATTGACACTATCATCATATCATGTACCTTTCCCTTGACCTGTGAAAAACATTTCAAAAAAACTTAGGATGAGCTTAAAAATCTCAGTATGGGTTATAAAAACATGGAAATGAAACATGGGTACATATATACATAAGAATGAAATCATACTTTACCCATAAAACATAGGCACTTTAACATACCTCATAGAAGCATGAATAAATCATAGAAATCATAGGACATAAAGGTAACTTGAGGCATTCATAACATTCTTACATAGGGAGTAACCCTCTTGGTTACGTTTGGAATACCCATCACAGCATATTCCCTAAAATCTCTTCGGAGAAACCTTAACGTTTCACTCCTTCGCATTACCCAATGCATTGGAGAGCTATATCGGGCTCACCCGCCCTTAGATTATCACAGAACCACCCGTCTTCATAATAATGGCCAAGAACCATAACATAATCGTATCACATAAAACATGCATAAAGGAAACATAACATTTCCACATTTCAATCACAAGATATCAATACAACACAAAAACATTGTGAAAACCATTTTCAATACCAAAATAAAAGAAAAGTAAAACATGGTATTTATTTTTCTTTTAAAAAAAGGTATGGCTTGTAGAGGAAGCCGAAACTCAAATAACGGTCACGACGGCGGAGAAGTCGTTGTCGCCGCATACGTACGACAAAAACATTCCCTTTTGTCATTTAGTAAACGCTTCATATAAAAAAGATTTCTTTTGAATAAATGTAAAAGTCAAAGGGGTTTATACACCGTATAAAAGAAATTTGTCTATAAAATAAAATATGCCTCAAAGAAAGGAGATTGAGAGGAAGTCCCATACCTCATATCCGACTTGACCCGACCGTTCTTTAATATACTAAATAATAAACTTGAGTTAATCTATACTTTCTTTAGAACCTTTTTCAAGTTCATTATTCCTTTTATACGATGTTATGGACATCATGTAATCATTTAAGTTAATAATGTTCATTTTGTCGGTATTTGGTTCTTAAGTCAAAAATAGACTTCTTACACTTACATGTTGTTAATTTGGTCAAAGGTTCGTTATATCCAGAATGATATTAATGATTTGGATAACATATACATCATATATATTCAGCATATACATGTATTTATAATATTACATCACATTTAGAGGTAAGAAATGAAATGCACCGTTCATGGAGACGGTAAGCCGTACGTACGCATGAACGCTACTTCCATTTCTATTTCATATTTTTTTTGGAATGGAATCATAATTATATAAGAGTATATTATAATTCCAGTATAATAACATATATAATATCACTAACTTTATCCTTTACACATCCCACATATGGTATTAACGAATCAAATCACTTTCAGGGGGCGGTAGTCCGCACTTCCTAAAATGAAGATATCGTGTTTACCCATAATGGAAACCATAAAGGTATGCCCAAAATGAAAAAAACATAAGCTTAAGGAAAACATAAACATATCATATATCATATATAAAAATAGTGACATCATAATGGCCACCTTTGAAGGTGTTAAATGAGTATTGAACAATCATCATTTCGGGAGGCAGAATTTCACCATCCACGGAAACCGTATGTTCTTTAACCATTGATGTAGTTGTGTTAGAGTGTAGCTCAAATAAATCTTATAAAAACATCCTAGAATATTGAAGATACTGGTGTTGTTACAAAATAAGTAAATAAAAAGAGTTTAGGGGGTTGGAGAAGAAAAATAAAACAAATGAACATGAGAGAATGAATTACCTTTAAAAGTGTAACTCCTTTTGATTTGAGCCTAAAGTCTTCCTTTGAAAGGATTCTGCCCAAAGGGAATCCTCTAGGATGAGTAGAGGGATGTGGAGAGAGTAAATGGGTAGGGGTTGGCCGAGCCAAAGGCTTGAGGAGTGTGTGAAATGAGGTAGAGGTGGGGGCCTTTTATAAGAGGAGAGGAGGGACACTTTTGGAAAGTAAAGAAATATTACTTTATTTGAAAATGTGTTTCGGTTTTAAAAGGTCCCACATTGATATAATTAGTGGATAAGGTGATAAGGGTTCTACAGACACTCATCCAATTGGTTTTGGACATGTGTAGTTCATAGATTTTACATTCTCTTTCCATTTTATTTAAATCGTCAAATAATGATGTCATCGCTGCATCATTATTATGTCATAAATAATTTAATTTATTTAATGTCTAAAAATTATACAAAAAACACTATGATGTAGGAAATCTTTTTATCTTTCCAATGACTATTTATAATCAAAAATCTGATCTTTATAAGCCCATGTAAATTTTTTTTTCGTAAAACATATTATGTTTGTGTCATTTTTACTTTTACATTAAATAAAAAGTTATTTTTGTAATTTCCCAACAAAAGTGGATACATGGGGTCCCCAAGTTGACCCATGGCTTGTCTTGGTCTGACATGACACAAACAATAAGGTTGGGACATGTTTCTAGGTCATTTCATATTATTAAAGCATTATTTATACCATAAACTACCCTAATTACCACTAATCGCAATTAAGAACTTAATAAGTTACTATTCACCAAAAAATTATTATAATCTCATTGAACCACATTTTAATTCTTAATGAAAACCATGTATGTCAGATTTTTGAAATTCAAAACACAATGATGGCAAAATTTCATTTAAACGGAAAATCAGTCTTTATAAGTACCACTTAGTGGTTTCACTATTCATCAAAAATTGGAGTTTTTCAGAAAATTACCAAAAATTCACCCTAAGCTATATTTGATACTACGAATTCAAAAATGAAATCTATTTTACAAAATTCGAAACATATAAGTCACATTAATTAATTTAATAATTAATTCCCACTGTCAGAGGAAATAGCGTGTTTTTATGAAACAATAAGTATCAAAAGATTGACACTAGTTTAAGTCCAATTTCAAAGTGAAATTGATTCCAATGACCACCATTGGATTAAATGGTAAAAATATATTCATATTACACATTAAGACCAATTCAAAAGATAATATAATCATATAAATAAATTAGATTAAAAAGCAGTTTTGATGTAAAATGCAGTATTTTTCACTATTCATTAAAAAATGAACATTGTCAGAAAAATACCAAAAATTCACACAAAGTAAATTTTGATGTCCCAATCATAAAGAATAAGTTTATTTTGATAAAAATAGTTTATAAAATTGTCAAATATATATTTAAAAAGGGTTTTCCATCATAAGGCAGTAAAACAATCTTTTAAGAATATTAGTGTATTCCATGCTTAAGATTGGATTTGTTTTCATTTTAAGCCTCTAAAACACTATCTTAATCATTAATAGAAATAGATAAAAATATCTATTATTCATTACTTACTTGGGATGTTACATCCTTCCCCCCTTTAGAAAATTGTGTCCCCGTAATTTATTTACTTATCGAATAAATGGGGGTACTTATCCCTCATTGCATTTTCAGATTCCCATGTTGCCTCTTCAATCATGTGGTTTTTCCACAAATCCTTTACCTTCTTAATCACCTTATTCCGTAACACTTGCTCCCTGTGGTCAAGAATCTGGACCGGTTGTTCCTCATAAGATAGGTTCTCTTCCAGCTGAACTACCGCTGGACTCAAAACATGAGATGGATCTGGCATATACTTCCTCAACATTGAAACATGAAAAACATTGTGTACCTGAGATAAACTCGGAGGTAAAGCCACCCGGTATGCAACTGATCCAACTCTCTCCAGAATTTCATATGGTCCAATAAAACTTGGACTCAGCTTTCCTTTCTTACCAAATCTCATCACACTTTTCCAAGGAGAAACCTTGAGAAAAACATGATCACCTACCTCGAAAGATAGATTCTTCCTCCGGTTATCCGCATAACTCTTCTGCCTACTCTGAGCTGTTCTCATGTATTTATGAATCAGCTGAACATTTTCTGCCATCTCATCTACCAATTCTGGTCCCATCAACTTCCTTTCACCCACTTCATCCCAGAAAGCTGGAGTTCGACACCACTTCCCATATAATGCCTGAAATGGTGCCATCTGTATACTGGAATGAAAGCTGTTATTATAAGAAAACCCAACCAAAGAAAGATGTTGGTCCCAACTTCTCTGATAATCCATAGAACAAGCTCGTAGCATATCCTCCAATGTCTGAATTTTTTGTTCTGACTGCCCATCTGATTGAGGATGAAAAGCTGTACTAAAATTTAATTCAGTACCCAAAGACTTCTGAAGGCCTTTCCAAAAGTTAGAAGTAAACCTGGGATCACGATCCGATACAATGGAGAGAGGAACTCCATGTAACCTGACTATTTCTTTAAGATACAAACGGGAAAGTTGATCAAGAGAGAAAGTATCTCGTATAGCAAGGAAATGAGCAGATTTGTTCAAGCGATCAACAATAACCCAGATTGCATTATTACCTCGAGATGTCTTCGGTAATCCAACAACAAAGTCCATGGATATATTCTCCCATTTCCACTCTGGCACTAGTAAAGGCTGAAGCATCCCTTTTGGTAAATGCCGCTCTGCTTTAACCTGTTGACATGTCAAACCCTTTACAGTAAAATCAGCAATGTCTCTTTTCATTCCATCCCACCAGTAATACTCCCGCAGATCTCTATACATCTTAGTACTGCCTGGATGAACTGAAAATGGAGAACTATGAGCTTCACATAACAAATCTCTCTTCAACTGTGAATCACAAGGCACACACAATCTCTTCCCAAATCTCAAAACACAATCATTATCAATGTTGAATTCAGGAAACTTACCTTTCTGAACCATCTCTACCTTTTTCTGCAACTCACTGTCTTGCTTCTGTGCTTGATTGATTCTATCTGATAGAGAAGATCTCACTGATACCTGAAACAAAACAGAAGGAATTCCTGCACCAACAACTTCTATGCCAAAGTTCATCAAATCCTTGACCAAAGGATCACGTTCCAAACGCAACATTGCTAATGAAGCATTACTTTTTCGACTCAAAGCATCAGCCACTTTATTTGCTTTTCCCGGATGGTAATGAATTGTACAATCATAATCCTTGATTAATTCTAGCCATCTCCTCTGTCTCATGTTTAACTCTTTATGAGTGAATATATACTTTAAACTTTTGTGATCAGTATATATTTCACACTTTACTCCATATAAATGATGCCTTCAAATTTTTAAAGCAAAAACAACAGCAGCTAATTCTAATTCATGTGTAGGGTAATTTACCTCATGAGTTTTCAACTGTCGTGAAGCATAAGCAATTACCTGATCATTCTGCATTAGGACGCAACCAAGTCCTTTCAATGAAGCATCACTGTATATAAAAAACTCACCATTCCTGGAAGGTAGTGCCAAAACTGGAGCATTCACCAATATTCTTTTCAATTCCTGAAAACAATCATCACATTCTTTTGTCCAGATAAACTTAACACCCTTCCGAGTTAGCTTAGTCATTGGACTAGATAACCGTGAAAAATTTCTAACAAACCTTTGGTAATAGCCCTCCAAACCAAGGAATCTACGAATCTCGGTTACATTTGTGGGTCTTGGCCATTCTTCCACAACTTTTTTTTTACAGGATCAACAGTTATTCCATCTTTAGAAACAATGTGACCAAGGAAAGAAATTTTTTGCAACCAAAACTCACACTTTGCTGAATTTCCCATACAGTTCCTTTTCTTTTAAGGTTTTCAAGATAACCCTTAAATGTCTTTCATGCTCCTCTTTACTTTTAGAAAACACCAAAATATCATCAATGAAAACCACCACAAACTTATCCAATAACTCATGGAAAATTCTATTCATTAAATCCATGAATACAGTAGGTGCATTGGTTAGCCCAAAAGGCATTACTAAAAAATCGTAATGGCCATATATCGTACGGAACACGGTCTTCAGAATATCTTCCTCCTTTACCTTCAGCTGATGGTACCCCAATCTCAAGTCAATCTTTGAAAAAAACTGAGCTCCCTGGAGCTGATCAAACAAATCATCGATATGAGGCAAAGGAAATTTGTTCTTAACAGTGATATTATTCAAGGCTCTATAATCAATGCAAAGTCTCATAGAACCATCTTTCTTTTTAACAAATAAAACAGGAGCACCCCATGGTGATGTGCTAGGTCTAATGAAACCTTTCTCTAATAAATCTTGCAATTGCTCCTTCAACTCTAAAAGTTCAATTTGTGCCATTCGATAAGGGGGTTTTGAAATTGTCTTAGAATCAGGAACTAATTCAACAGTAAACTCAACTTCCCGATCTGGTATTATTCCAGGCAACTCATCAGGAAAAACATCAGGATACTCATTTACCACTGGCACATCATTAATCTGAACAGTTCCTTTATTTTCAACGACATGTGCAAGGTAACATTCATTTCTATCTTTTACAAGTTTCTTAGCCTCTTGATATGTTATCAAAAGTAATGGTTCATTCCTGTAAACAAACTGAAAGTCTTTCTAAAAAGAAACTTCTTTAGCTCTACAGTCAATCTTAGCATGGTAAATAGAGAGCCAATCCATACCCAGGATAACATCAAACTCTACTAGAGGTAGAACAATAAGGTTTGCATGTAGGTTCTTTCCACAGATAAGGATAGGAAGATTCTTATAAATTCTTTTTGCCTCGACATTTCCCCCAGGTGTTTTTACCAAAAGTTCAGGAGTCATTTCTTGAGATGGTATTCCCATTTTACTAGAAAAGGTTTCAGAGATGAAAGAATGTGTAGACCCCGAATCAAACAACACATTGGCATAATCTGAAAAAACAAACAAAGTACCTGATACAACTTCATTTGATAGCCCGACATCTGCTGAAGTAGTTGCAAAGGATTTCACCACCCCTTTCTGCTTGTAGTCTAACTGCTTCCCATCACTCAAGCTCTTTGTCGGACACTCGTTTGCATAGTGACCCATCTCATTGCACTTATAACATTTCACTAACTGTAAATCAAATTTGTTCTTACCTTCACCTTGATCCTTTTCAGTGCAATCATGAGCCTTATGTCCCATCTTACCACATCGGTAGCACTTTCCAGAATTCAGAAGACATTCCCCAGCATGCCTTTTTCCACATTTATCACAAACTGGAAACTTAGTTCTCTTACCATCAGACGTTTTTGAAGAATTCTTACCATTCTCCTGCCACCTCGGTCTCTTCTTCTGCTGGTTGTTATAGAACACTTGGTCATCGGCAAACTCCATTTCCACCTTCTCAGCACATCGAACAAGCTTTTCATAACTTTTAAAATCACGAGAAGCTAATGCCCTTCAATATTTTGGATTTAATCCTGAGTAAAACCGATTGATTTTACTATCAAGGTCTCGAATAAAATTTGGAGCATACCTTGCCAATCGACTGAAACTTTCTTCATAGGCAGCCACTGAGTCTTCCTCTTGCCTCAATTCGAAGAATTGCTTTTCCATCCTAAGTCGAATAGCCTTAGGAAAATACTTCTCAAGAAACATACCTTTGAATTCATCCCAGTCAAGAGCATCAATCTCATCGGCGTCCCTGATATTTTTAACCATAGACCACCACTGATCTGCTTCACCCTCCAAACGGTAAATAGAATGACTAACCTTTTGATTGTATGAACACCCCATGACATCAAAAATCTTCTCCAGTGCTTTAATCCACCCTTCAACTAGTACAGGGTCAGATGATCCTCTGAATGATGGTGGATGTTGCCTCATGAAATGTTCCACCACTGACATGTTCCTCTGCGGTTGGTCTGGCTGATCTCGTGTATGGATACCACTGCCATTTATCGCTTGAGTCAACTGCTCCATTACTGCAACAAACTGTTCAGTTCCAATTCTGACCATTTCTGGATGCTGATTCGGAAGGTTATTTCCTTCTGTATGCCTTCCTAGCACTGCTTCCCTGTTTCCTCTGCGGAAAACCATTCTGAACAAACATGTCTTAGATAAAGCAACATGGTAATCTTTAAATGCTATATAATTTAAAAAAAACCTATATTTTTGGATAATCATTTAATAGAATTATAACTCCTAAATTTATCTAAACCGACCTCTGATACCAACTATAAGGCCCCAGCCTTAAACCTTACTTAATCTTGAGTTATTACAAGATTACACATTGAGGCTCTTTTCGGGTTTAGAGTTTTAGAGAATTAGATCATAAAACTTGCATTACATTCCACATATAAACAAAGTGGTTACATAAAGATATTATTCTTCATTCCCATCAATGGAAACACATTTAAAATAAAACATGGATTATTTCTTGACACTTCCTTGACACTATCATCATATCGTGTACCTTTCCCTTGACCTGTGAAAAACATTTCAAAAAAACTTGGGATGAGCATAAAAAGCTCAGTATGGGTTATAAAAACATGGAAAGGAAACATGGGTACATATATACATAAGAATGAAATCATACTTTACCCATAAAACATAGGCACTTTAACATACCTCATAAAATCATGAATAAATCATAGAAATCATAGGACATAAAGGTAACTTGAGGCATTCATAACATTCTTACGTAGGGAGTAACCCTCTTGGTTACGTTTGGAATACCCATCACAGTATATTCCCTAAAATCTCTTCGGAGAAACCTTAACGTTTCACTACTTCGCGTTACCCAATGCATTGGAGAGCTATATCGGGCTCACCCGCCCTTAGTTTATCACAGAACCACCCGTCTTCATAATAATGACCAAGAACCATAACATAATCGTATCACATAAAACATGCATAAAAGAAAACATAACATTTTCACATTTCAATCATAAGATATCAATACAACACAAAAACATTGTGAAAACCATTTTCAATACCAAAATAAAAGAAAAGTATAACATGGTATATATTTTTCTTTAAAAAAAAGGTATGGATTGTAGAGGAAGCCGAAACTCAAATAACAGTCACGACGGCGGAGAAGTCATTGTTGCCGCATACGTACAACAAAAACATTCCCTTTTGTCGTTTAGTAAACGCTTCGTATAAAAAATATTCCTTTTGAATAAATGTAAAAGTCAAAGGGGTTTATACACCGTATAAAAGAAAGTTGTGTATAAAATAAAATATGCCTCAAAGAAAGGAGATTGAGACGAAGTCCCATACCTCGTATCCGACTTGACCCGACCGTTCTTTAATCTCCTGAATAATAAACTTGAGTTAATCTCTACTTGCTTAAGAACCTTTTTCAAGTTCATTATTCCTTTTATACCATGTTATGGACAACATGTAATCATCTAAGTTAATAATGTTCATTTTGTCGGTATTTGGTTCTTAAGTCAAAAATAGACTTCTTACACTTACATGTTGTTAATTTGGTCAAAGGTTCGTTATATCCAGAATGATATTAATGATTTGGATAACATATACATCATATATATTCAGCATATACATGTATTTATAATATTACATCACATTTAGAGGTAAGAAATGAAATGCACCGTTCATGGAGACGGTAAGCCGTACGTACGCATTAACGCTACTTCCATTTCTATTTCGTATTTTTTTTGGAATGGAATCATAATTATATAAGAGTATATTATAATTCCAGTATAATAACATATATAATATCATTAACTTTATCCTTTACACATCCCACATATGGTATTAACGAATCAAATCACTTTCAGGGGGCGGTAGTCCGCACTTCCTAAAATGAAGATATCGTGTTTACCCATAATGGAAATCATAAAGGTATGCCCAAAATGAAATAAACAGAAGCTTAAGGAAAACATAAACATATCATATATCATATATAAAAATAGTGACATCATAATGGCCACCTTTGAAGGTGTTAAATGAGTATTGAACAATCATCGTTTCGGGAGGCAGAATTTCGCCATCCACGGAAACCGTATGTTCTTTAACCATTTGATGTAGTTGTGTGAGAGTGTAGCTCAAATAAATCTTATAACAACATCCTAGAATATTGAAGATAATGTTGTTGTTACAAAATATGTAAATAAAAAGAGTTTAGGGGGTTGGAGAAGCCAAATAAAACAAATGAACATGAGAGAATGAATTACCTTTAAAGGTGTAACTCCTTTTGATTTGAGCCTAAAGGCTTCCTTTGAAAGGATTATGACCAAAGGGAATCCTCTATTATGAGGAGAGGGATGTGGATAGAGTAAAGGGGCAGGGGTTGTCCGAGCCAAAGGCTTGAGGAGTGTGTGAAATGAGGTAGAGGTGGGGGCCTTTTATAAGAGGAGAGGAGGGGCACTTTTGAAAAGTAAAGAAATATTACATTATTTGAAAATGTGTTTCGGTTTTAAAAGGTCCCAAATTGATATACTTCGTGGCTAAGGTGATAAGGGTTCGACATCCACTCATCCAATTGGTTTTGGACATGTGTAGTTCATAGATGTTACATTATCTTTCCATTTTATTTAAATCGTCAAATAATGATGTCATCGCTGCATCATTATTATGTCATAAATAATTTAATTTATTTAATGTCTAAACATTATAAAAAAACCCTATGATGTAGGAAATCTTTTTATCTTTACAATGACTATTTATAATAAAAAATATGATCTTTATAAGCCCATGTAAAAAGTGTTTTCGTAAAACATATTATGTTTGTGTCATTTTTACTTTTACATTAAATAAAAAGTTATTTTTGTCATTTCCCAACAAAAGTCGATCCATGGGGTCCCCAAGTTGACCCATGGCTTGTCTTGGTCGGCCATGACACAAACAATAAGGTTGGGACATGTGTCTAGGTCATTTCATATTATTAAAGCATTATTTATACCTTAAACTACCCTAATTACCACTAATCGTGATTAAGAACTTAATAAGTTACTATTCACCAAAAAATTATTATAATCTCATTGAACCACATTTTACTTCTTAATGACAACCATGTATGTCGGATTTTTGAAATTCAAAACACAATTATGGCAAAATTTCATTTAAATGGAAAATCAGTCTTTATAAGTACCACTTAGTGGTTTCACTATTCATCAAAAATTGGAGTTTTTCAGAAAATTACCAAAAATTCACCCTAAGCTATATTTGATACTACGAATTCAAAAATGAAATCTATTTTACAAAATTCAAAACATATAAGTCACATTAATTAATTTAATAATTAATTCCCGCTGTCAGAGCAAATAGCGTGTTTTTATGAAACAATAAGTATCAAAAGATTGACACTAGTTTAAGTCCAATTTCAAAGTGAAATTGATTCCAATGACCACCATTGGATTAAATGGTAAAAATATATTCATATTACACATTAAGACCAATTCAAAAGATAATCTAATCATATAAATAAATTAGATTAAAAAGCAGTTTTGATGTAAAATGCAGTATTTTTCACTATTCATTAAAAAATGAACATTGTCAGAAAAATACCAAAAATTCACAAAAAGTAAATTTTGATGTCCCAATCATAAAGAATAAGTTTATTTTGACAAACATAGTTTATAAAATTGTCAAATATAGATTTAAAAAGGGTTTTCCATCATAAGGCAGTAAAACAATCTTTTAAGAATATTAGTGTATTCCATGCTTAAGATTGGATTTATTTTCATTTTAATCCTCTAAAACACTATCTTAATCATTAATAGACATAGATAAAAATATCTATTATTCATTACTTACTTGGGATGTTACATACAAAACCCTGAATGACTGCTGAGAATCGACCTTACATGGAGACCTTATCAAAGATGGCACTCAAGTATCGACATGCATGTTATAATTGGCTCGCAAGTCCACCTCAACCACTTGTGCGACACAAGCTTCTGCTACTCCAAACTTGTGCGACTCACACCGTTTTATGCCCAAACCAATATTGGCACACAACAACCAACTATCACGCTTCTTCAAAATATGGCACACAAGTGTCACCAAAACACTTGCGTGACACCTACTTCTCCAAATCAAAACTTGGGGGACTTCCTTCCTTTCTCACCCAAACCTCCTTGGGCATGCAACAAACAACCGATGCACAACTTCTACTTGTGCGACCACACACCACTTACGCGACCACCACCCCTGAGCGACGGGAGCTCTGCTTTTTTTCCTAAGTGATGAACTCGTACAGAATGAGGAGGGGTCAACCTCTATTTATAGGCATTTGGAAACCCTACGTGACAGTGCACAAGTCTCCCCTCGGCATGAAAGTTCCGGCGCACAAGTCTCTACCATGTAAATCACTTGCGCGACCAAACCCAAAACTTGGACGCCCCTTTTACCTATTCTATATTTTGATGTTATGATCTTGAAAAAAATATGGCACACAAGTTTCCTCTCCTTAATGTAAACAACACACAAGTCCCTTTCCCAAAACCACTTTTCTCCATTTGTCGATTTTCAGGCCCAAAAATCGGGAAAACACTGGAAATCGACACCACTTTGTATCTTCTCTTTTTGTACCACCTTCAGATCAACCATTCCTTTGTCGACGTTCTAGAATCAAACATGGAGTGTTAACCATAGCCCTTGAACTTGAAAAGCCAACATGAAATCCCCTTTTCCATCAAATTTGTATGTCATGGTTTTCTTTTTCAACAATCACAGCACAAATGTCCTCTTTGTCAACAAACACTATCACCTCAAAAATGCTTCAATGATTCCTTGAGGGATTTTTGCCCAAAAATCTCCCCCTATGGGTTTTTTACAACTCTTCCATAAAAGGATACATCATTAATTCATCAGACACCATTCTCCTATTGCGATTCTGATAGTGATCAAGATTTTACTCAACACAGACCCTAAGACCACATGAGCAACACTCAGCATGAGAAACAAGAATAAATGAAAAGTTCATCAATGAATCACTTCGACTCTTACAACCACTATTGATACCAAACTAATACAAATTGTTGGAAATATTATTACCACATTCCAACACCAATCTTCTACTTTTATAATGATCCTCAACTGTTGTGATATCTGTTCTTTGATCGATCACTTCTAGTATCATTAGATTTACAACTCTCCCCCTTTTTCATCGCTCCCCCTATCTCGCCGCTCCACCTATCAGCTTCTCCCCATATCATTCATGATTTTTCAAATAGCCACAGTCTCTTCCCCTTGAACATTCACTGGGTTTCTCCCCTTTTGTCAACGAACCCAAAGGGCACCCCTTTGCTGTCTGTAACAGGGTAAAACAAATATTAGTACACTAGGGTAAAACACACCATACCTTGAGGAGAGGGGGGAGGGGCCCACATACACACTTTTTCAAGTGCGGGGAGTCGACTAAACTCCCATAGAAAGTCGATGTCTTTCAAAATCTTCCTTGGGTAAGGCCTTGGTCAGAATGTCTGCAACTTGTAGCTCTGTAGGCACATACTCCAACTTTACAATTCCCTTCTCAACTTTCTCCTTGATAAAATGATACTTTATCTTAATGTGATTTTTCCTTGAGTGATAAACTGGATTTTTCTAAGATTTATAACACTTGATTTATCACACTGGATTCTGATTGGAGACTTCACTTCAACTCCCACATCTTCAAGCTGCTGCTTCATCTATAATAACTGTGTGCAAGCTTGAGTGGCCGCAATATACTCATCTTCTGCGTTGCTTAATGAAATGAAATCCTGCTTCTTGATTAACCAAGAAATACATATTCCACCAATATAGAACACACCTCCAGATGTTGATTTCCCATCATCCGTTGAACAAGCCCAATCGGTATAAGAATATCTCAATAACTCTGTCTGAGATTTTTCATTATATGTCAAGCCAAATTCCATTGTGCCCTTGATATACCGATGTATTATTTTCACTGAAAGCATGTGGATTTCCTTGGGATTACTCTGATATCTCATTACTTGGGATGTGGGGAAAAAAATATCTGTCCTTGTTTTGGTCAAGTACAACAAACTTCTAATAATTTGCCTGTATTTTGTGATATTAACTTCCTTTCCATCCTCATCTTTGGATAGTTTTTCCCGAGTAGCGACTGGAGTCTTCATCTCCTAAGAATTTTCCATTAAAAAACATTTCAAAACTGCATTGTAATATTTGGATTGAGAAATGAATGTTCCATTCCTTCATTGTGTCACCTTTAGACCAAGGAAAAACATTAGCTCTCCAATAAATTGACATTTCAAACTCACTTTTCATGAATTCGGAAAACTGTCTACACTGAGCTTCATCTGATTCACAAAATATTATGTCATCAACATAAACCAACACCATCATCCTTTAATTACTATCATTGCTGAAATAAAGATTGTAATCAACTCCCCGACACTGGAAACCATGCTTCTTCAAGTACTAATCAAGCCTTGAGTACCATGATCTTGGTGCTTATTTCAGCCCATACAACACCTTCTTCAGTCTGCAAACTTTGTTATCATCCTCATGAATGAGAAAACCATATGGCTGCTCAATATATACTTCCTCCTCCAGAAACCCATTCAAGAATGCAGATTTGAAATCCATCTGGAACACTTTGAACTTTCATTGCACTACAATGGCTAAGAATAATCTGATTGTCTCTAGCCTTGCAATCGGTGCAAATGTCTCATCAAAATATATTCCCTATATCTGGGAGTATACTTTTCACACTAGTCGTGATTTGATTCGAACCACTGCACCATATTCATTCATCTTGTTGCGATAGACCCATTTAGTCCCAATGAAATACTTTTATGATGGTCTTGAAACAATATCCTTTGTTTGGTTCTTCTCAATCTGATCAAGCTCTTGATTCATAGCCTAAACCCTGTTTTCATCTTCAGCTACATCAGAAAAGCATTTCATCTCTACCTTAGATACGAAAGATGTTTGCTACTATGATTTCATTCTTCTTATCTGAACTGAAGCTAACTGATCACTAATGATATTCTATCTGTCAATTTTAGCTCGACTCTTTGGTTTCCTTGCAGACATTGACATGAAACTTTCTTGTTCATCATCAGTGTCTTCCTCTGAGTCAGTATTTGCGATTTCTGCTCATCCTGTGTCATTTTACTCTTCATCACATTCATCAAGAAAATACTCACTATGTTGTTTAATATTCTCTTCATTTTCCACAATAGTAACGTCATTCCCCTCAATTATTTTTCCCAGCCTTTTGTTAATGCATTTGAATGCTTTCCTTTTGCCTAAGTAGCCCATGAATATTCCCTCATCTCCACGTGATTAAACTTCCTTTGATTTTCTTTATTGAGAATGAAGAGCTTACTTCCAAACATTCAAATGTATTTCACTGTTGGATTTTTTCCATACCACACTTCATACAGAGTCTTTCCTTCCTTCAAACACAACAAAGCCCTATTAAAAATGTAGACAGATGTCAACACTACTTCCTTCCAAAACATCTCCGGTAGGACTTTTTCTATAAGCATTGTTCTGGCCATGTTGTTGATGATCTGATTTCTCTATTCAACCACTCCATTCTGTTGGGGAGTTCTTACTGAAGAAACTTGATGCCTTATCCCATGTCTCTCTAGATAATCTTCCACCTAACTCTTTGTGAATTACATACCATTTTCTGTACGAAACTTCAGAATTTTCTATCCAATAATCCTTTCAGATTCCCTTCAGTACTATTTTAAGAAGCTGAACACATCAGAATTATGGGCAATAACAAATACCCATTCCATTCTACTATAGTCATCAATGAAAATAACGTAATACCTCTTCCCATCAATGGCTCTTGGTGAAATAGGTCCACATACATCAGCATGCCCCAATTCAAGCACTCTTGTCGACTTATTTTCATTTTACTTGTGCATCTTTCCGATGATCTTCCCTTGTTGACAGGCGTCGCATGTAAGTGTATGATTATGTGATAGCTTAGGGAGTTCTCTTGCTGCTTCACACTTTACCAGATCTTCTAGAGATAGTTGATATAGATGACGACGTCGTTTATGCCACAATTTGTTTTCTTCATATCTTGATAAAAAGCACATATCATCTTCTCCACTTACAAGGTAGAGATTTCCCTTTGTTATTTTTCCTTATAGAACCACTTTCCCATCTCTTCCTTTGATAATACACACTTTCTTAGTAAACCTTATAGAATGTCTTGAGTCACATAGTTAACTGATGCTGACCAGATTGTGACTGAGGCCTTCTATTACTAATACATCTGCACGTCTCATCTCCTTTCCCCCAAACATGGACTTTCCTGAGCCAACAATATTCAGGCATTCATCATTTCCAAATTTTACAACTCCTTCTTTGTCATATTTTATGACTGTAACAAGATCCTTATTACCTGTAATGTGATAAGTGAAACCACTATCAAGGTTCCACACACCAGAGGAATCTGATGCCTTAAGGGAAATTTCTGCCACCACAACCTTCTCAGTCTTCTTCTTCTTGGTCTATATCTCTGCCTTCACACTCGACATGGATTGAGACTTCTGTTATTTTTTAGAGTATGATGGATCAGATTCATCTTGAAAAGCCACAAATCTATTCTACATTTTTAACTCACCTGTTGGATTATTTATCTGCTACTTGTGAATGTTTTGATTCTACTTTGGCACATTGCTATGTATGGTTGAAGTGCTGTTCCTGGCCATGTGCCCAAATCCTCCGCACCAAAAACAGTTTCATTCGAAATATGTTCTGGAAAACCATTCTCTATTTGGTTTCCACCTCTGTTCTTGTTCCTTTTGATATCTCTTGGCTATGGAATACACATACTGTGAATGTCCCATATTTCCACAATAATAACACCTAATATAAAGTGAATCCCTTCGTGTTACTTTTGTACTTGGAGTTTCCCCATGGAATCTATGAATATTCTGATTTTCATTGTCCCCAAATCATCTTTAAATCTCAGGATGGGTGCTTGCGGTCTAACTTCAATTTTCACAGATTTTTGTTTCTGATCAAGCCCTGAATCAACCTTATCATCTGAGCTCAATTGCTGCTTCTATCCTGATGAACTACTAGCCACCTCTTTCATCTTTTCTGTCTTCTGAATGACCTGATTTTCTAATATCATACTAGGGGCCAAGAGTTTTTCTTTTTCCCTTCTTTTTGGTTGCAGACTGACCACTTCTTCTTTATGTTATTTTAAACACTTTACTTGATCTTTCACTTTTCCATTCAATCCATCAATCTCCCTTTTCCGTTCTTCAATATTGAGCATATACTCACTAACTGATTTTGAGTTCTTTGGTGTTGATAACCTTAGTTTCCCAATTTATTCCATCAAATCCGACTTCTCTTCTTCCTACTTTTGTATATAGAGTTTGGCATCATGAACAACTTTGTTAGCTTTCTTTTTATTGGCTCCCCAAACATCTATCCCCTCAAGAGCATCCCCTAACTCAGCTTGTATATCTATTCTGCCTTCTAATTCTTCTTCTTCATCATCACCTTCAGTTTCGTTCATCGCTTAAAAACTACCAACGACTTCCACCATAGAATTTTCTCCATGATCTTTTCAATTTTCAATATCCTTAACCTCTTCAACTTCAGACTCATCTGAACTGTCTATTTCTTATGAAAGAATATTCTTCTTCTTGATGAAATATCTCTTGAACTACTTCTTCCCTTTAACATAGGATGGAGATTTCTTCTTGGGAATTTAAACTTCATCTTCATCATTTTCTTCTTGAATATTTTTAGGGAACCTTGCAGCAAGATGACCAACTTTTCCACATCTAAAGAAAGCGAGTGGAAGTTTCCCTTTGAAATTTCCTTTTCCTCTTTTATAATTTGAGGAGAGGAATGACATTACCTCATCTGTCTCTTCTTCTTCCTGAGTATCTTCAATGGTGAGCATCTTCATGGACTTAAATTCCACCTCTTTGGATTTCCCCTTTTCCACAGCCTCGTTATCATCGTTCCTCATTTTATATGCAACTAAGGTATTGTGCAAATTGTCATGTGTCAGCTCTTTTGGATCTTTATCTTCTAGTACTAAACCTTTCGAATTGAACTGAGGTGGAAGTTTTCTCAAGATGCGCTTCATGATCTTAATGTCTTCAATGACTTCTCCAAGACCTCGCATATCTCCCACAACAATATTTACCCTATCAAAGAATGCATCAACAGACTCATTCGGGTTTATTTTCAGATTTTCTTACTTATTCCCTAGTACTTGAAGCTTTTCCTCTCTGACCTTTGTATCTCCTTCATATATATTCAAAAGCCTTTCCCACATGGCATGTGATGTTTTTCATGACATCAACTTTATATAGATAGCATTGGATAGGGATCCCCCTAAAGCATTTATGCATTTGGCATCATAATCCAATTCTCTTCGCTCGGCTTCCGATAATGCCCCACTGTTGATGTCAGCTGTTATTCCATGCATTGCTGCTATGAACACATCCATTCCCAAAGATTGGAAGTAGTGTTGCATCAGATTATTCCATACCTAAAAATTGTTTTCATCGAATATTGAAATCACTTTATGATTAGTGACCTCTATTTGAGAGATAATTACATATATAATCCTTTCCCTCTGATACCAATTGTTAGGTCCAATAGGTTAGATACCCTGAGAGGGGGGGGGGGTGAATCAGGGTATGAAAGATTAAAACCACTACCCCTACAGATCTTGTCTCACTTTTAAGAAAGTATCTCTTCTCTCTCTTTTATACAAAAATGTATAAATAGAAACAAAAGCATGCACATGACACAACGATTTTTACTTGGTTCACCCTCACTAGGCCACGTCCAAGGAGCATACACCGACAATATGCTGATATACCAAATACTCTAAAAGCACCCTAATGTTTAAAATGATAAGGATAGATCACTTCTATTCTTAGGATCACTGCCTTTACAATGTTTTGGGTCATCTCACTTCTTTCCCAAGGGTCACTCCCTGTTTATCTCTCTCTGTATCACTGCCGGTGGAGAGGATCAACTTCTTCCTCTTCTATTGTTCATTGCTCTGGAAAGGATCTAACCATAGTTTATAGACCTATTGCTCTCCAAATTAGCACTAATTAATACATCCTATGTTGTATGTAGATGCTCTATTGAAGTCAAACTTTCACCCGTAGATGAATCTCACTTTGCGCCGAATGTATCAGGCAATCTTCCAGCTTTCACGCAGCCCTGAATGACTGCCTTGAATCAAACTTACCTGGAGCCCTTCTCTAAGATGGTGAAAAATGATTGGAACAGAAGTTATAACTGGCATGCAAGTCCACCTCATCCACTTTCGCGACACAAGCTTCTAATACTCCAAAACTTGCACGACTCACACCCTTTTACGCCCAAACCAATATTGGCGTGCAACAACAAACTATCACACTTCTTCAAAACATGGTACACAAGTGTCACCAAGGAACTTGTGCGACACCTCCTTCTTCAACTCAAAACTAGGGTTACTTCCTTTTGTTCTCGCCCCAACCTCCTTGGGCACGCAACAAACAACTGGCACGCAACTTCAACTTACGCGACCACACACCACTTACGTGAACACCATAGCTGCGTGAAGAGATCTATGATTTTTTTTCTAAGTGTTGAACTCATAATGAATGAGGAGTGATCGAACTCTATTTATATGCATTTGGACACCCTACGTGATGGCTCACTAGTCTCCCCTCGGTGCGAATGTTCCAGCGCGCAAGTCTCTGTCGGGAAAATCACTTGCGAGGCCAAACCCAAAACATGGGCGCCCCTTTTCCCTTTACCATATTTTGATGTTCTGATCTTGAAAAACATATGACACACAATTTTCCTCTCATTCATGTTAGCGGCGCACAAGTCCTTTTTCCATAACCACTTTTCTCCATTTGTCGATTTTTAGGCCCAAAAATTGGGCAAACACAAGAAAACTATGCCACCTTGTATCTGCTCTTTTTGTATCGCCTCTAGATCAACCATTCCTTTGTCGAAATTCTTGAATCAAACATGGATCATTAAACACATCCCTTGAACTCTACATGCCACCATGAAATCCCCTTTGTCAACAAATTTGTATGTCCTGGTTTTCTTTGTCATCAATCACAGCACAGATGTCCTCTTTTTCAACAAACACAATCACCTAAAAAATGCTTCAATGATAGCTTGAGGGATTGTTTCCCAATATAATACTTAATGAATAGTCACACATGGTTATGGTACACTATCTCCCATTCCATAAAAAATACTGATGTCAAAAATAAGTTGTTTCTCACTTGTTCATGTGACTAGAGTTGCATGGTTTTAAAAAAATGGTGAACCATCTGCTGCACCTATGAAACGCACCGTACGGTTAGTGGAGACCTTTTTGGATTTGTGGAATAGTTTCTACATACCGCGTAGCCCATTATTTTTTCCACATTTCCAAAATCTGGATTCCGAATGAGCCTCAGATTCTTCTGGGACATTCGATAGGCCATTATGCATGTTTAACAAGCTTAAAAAGGCTTTAAACTGGAAAAATGAACCTTACCTTAGTGAAAAGATCAGTCGTTACAGAAATTAGGTATGAAAAAAGATTATTTTTGGATTTTAGATGATCGATTAATTTTATTGAGATAAAAATCATCAATAATAGGTGCACATGTTGAAGAGTCTTGTACAAAATTGAATGATTCAGTAATATTGGTTTTACAACAATTGGAAGTCCAGAAAAGTCCAATGGTAGTAAGAACCACCATTTTCCGACAATGATGAATTCATATATGAGGGAAGATACATGAGATTGTTCATATAGAAAGCTAATATGATATTATAGAATAATCTATACTAATCACTATGTAGTTTTAAAGAACACACACCATATGATGACTCCAGATTCATTTAATTATAAGTATCACACGCCATGTTTGACCCCCAAAATCCATGTTACCTTGTCATGGGTGACCTGGTGAGTACTCCAAGAGTATGTGGGAATATGAATGGCCAAGCATTCAATTTACCAAAAGTATATGGACACGAGATGGATAATGGGCATGAACACAAACAGGAACAGGTCCCCAAGTGGAATTGGTATACCCTGTAGATCCTCTACATTTAATGTAACTAGAAATGGTTTGTGAGGTGTTTATCTCTAGATACATGACCATGTAGTGGTGTATAACCACACACTATCTGGGTCCTCACACATACTATGTACCCCTTGGTTTCTTTTGAGGAAACATTAATCTTCTGTATCTCCTTTTATTGAACTTGGATTTTGGAACCCAAGTATCATATATTGAGTGTTTCATTCAGAAACTGCTATAGTGACATTCATAGTGGATTTTGGGATAAGATGTATAATGTTCTGGGAAATATTATTATTTATTCAATTCATGAAAAATATAGTGATTAGATTTCCACGTGGAATCACATCTCAAATAGAGTGTGGGTCCTCAATGACCATAATGGACCCCCTATCAGATCCGGGCGTAGGTCCTCAAACAATAGAGTGGAACCCCATCATCATGGGCATGGGTCCTCTACCTGCTGAGTGGAAGCCCTTATCTAATAGGGTGTGAGTCCTCGACAACTATAGTGGAAAAAACTATCACATCAGGGCGCATTTCCACTACATATATAGTGGAACCAACATCATAATGGGCGTTTATCCTCTAAATATCGAGTGGAACCCCTAGAAGTTTTTCCGAGAGTCCTCCCTCTACCATATTAAACCCTCTTTAATATAGGTAGGTATTCATCAGGACACCAGAGTAGAACCCACTGACATATCAAGGTTCTTCCTCTTTAGATAATTATAGATTGGAACCCCCTAACACACTAGAGTGTGGGTCCTCAACTCAAAAATTAATCCCCTCAGCTGTGCGATGTTGTGGTGAGGAATGGTGCACCGTAAGATTACATTAGAAAGAAAAATGAGATACTGAGAATCCTTTATGGTATTCTGTAACTCTTGAAGACACTTTTCCTAGGCGGATATGTGAGATAGAAATCCCATTTCTCTCTGTTTTGGGATTCTTTTACTGAGTATATATATGTATTAATCTATTCTTACCATTAGATTTTGTTACATTCTTTACATGGGTTGGAAAGTGGAAATACGTATTCCATGCTCTTTTAATGTTTAGATTCCGGTTGTTGGATGAGGTTTCTCATTTTATATGATAGGTAAGGACTCGATGTGTAATCCATCTATACATAGTTTTTCACCCCTTTTATTTGTACGAGGTTACTCTCTGTTTCAATTTCATTTGATTCCGTTTCATCTTGTTTTCTATCTAACAACTTTATATTCTTATTTTATATATTACTAGTCCTTATTTAGATTTCGGAGCATCTAGCGTGGTATATATATACTCACACATGAATGGGATTATTGTATGTGTGTCATGTCTTACACAAATGATATATAGGTCAGTGGCGACATGATAGGATCTTAGGGATACTTGGTGAATGGTATCACATATGATGGTCATAGCATGGAGATCAAGAGATGGGATATATTAGAATTTTAAATTCTAGTTTTTTTCGGTTGCCACATATTTCAAGTTTGGTGTTTACTTTTCCCCTTTAAATTTTTGTTTTCACTATCATACTCTTTTACAACCTAGAGGTTCTGGATGATTGGATTATATTATAGGTGTTATAACTATTTTTATTCATCTGCACTTCTCTCAAGATATGGATGTGAGTGTTCATAGTGGTAATTTATTAAAATGCCTCCCATTATGGTTATGACTATAGATGATTATCTCCACCCCTTGCCAATGGAGGTTGGATTGGGGAAGTTGTAGCTGGATCCCCGATTAGGGTTGGGTCATAACTAATCAGAATCAAAGCAGTCTATTACTTGGGACTTTGTTTGGTGAAGTCCCTTTACTATATTTTTCTTAAGATTTAGGGAAAGAGTGTTATAGTGTCTACAGGGTGGATCTCAGGTTAAGGAACCCATTGATGGTATGATCATCCTATATTCCCTTTCCTAAGTACAATGACTACCTGTTTGCGAACTCAGCATACTGAGGCATCAGTTTAGGGGATCAATGGTTCATGCATCATATAGGATCATGTCATTGACTATATTTCTTCAATCATATCCCTATTTGTATGTTCCCATTAAGTGTATTGTATCACAGAGAGGGAGAGGGGTGAATTAGTGATTCTATTTTTCTTTTATGTTTCATTTTAAATGAGATAACCTTTGCCTCACGTTAAACACTAAATTAACTACTGAAAGAAACAAACATAGGTCCAATGGAACACATGTATTTACAAGGATCACTATTCAATACATATAGTTACATACATGGTATATTTTGTATAAAACCCAATACCATACAATCCTCTATAAAACAAAACTTTTATTACAATGAGTTTGATATGACCTTTCCATCTTATTGAAAATTGATGAAAATCCAACAGTGCATGTGCACCCTCTAAACACAAATAGGGTAATACAGCTGGTTTTCAACAACTCTTAATACCATCAATTATTTTAAATTTCACAAATGTTTTCAATTTTAATACGTCACATTAATTCCTTCGATAGAAGAATGGAATGAGGAACTTGGACATTGTTATGAAACATCGAGTCTGATTTTCCATGTGCGATTCTTCCAAAAAAATTATTTCAATATAATGCTATGATATTTTACAATAGAAATGAATCATCACAACTTAAATTCATAATACAATTCTTCCTTATTCTGATAGACCCAATATAGAAAACATGAAGCTGATTAATCCAGCCTGATACTGAAATCATCTGAATACAATTGAATGTCTAATACAATGATTCACTGAGTACAATGATTCCCAGATACAATGTTCATCCAGATACAATGTTACGATCTTGTCTTATTCCATTTCTAAATGTATTCAATACAAAACAAAATGATATCACTTTCTCTTACTATAAACTCAGAGATTCTCTCTCCACTACAATGAATAGTTACAATAGTCAGAATGTACAAATTAATTCACATTTTATAGATTCCCCACAAAAGGTTTTGGTAGGAATCCCAGAACAGATTCTTGCTCACAGAAATTCACCCACATTTCAGTTTTCCATGAAATCATCGAGAAATTATTACTTCTTCAATGCTTCTCGAAGATTCTTGATTCTTATTTAATATTCACCAATGTCATTAGTCAATAATTTGAATCATCAATACTATTTCAATACAAGTGTCTGATATCATTCTCAATCTAATTTTGTTGATACAATGCTCTGTATCAATTGAAACCAAATGTATGTAGAAATGGATACCATTTTGATATTTTCAATAAAATTCTCAGAACTAATTTGAATCAAAATATTCTAAGTGAATTTAAAGATACCCCTTTAAAATTCATTCACCAAACTCA
This sequence comes from Viscum album, assembly GCA_963277665.1. Lineage (NCBI taxonomy): Eukaryota > Viridiplantae > Streptophyta > Magnoliopsida > Santalales > Viscaceae > Viscum > Viscum album. The sequence goes on along the minus strand of OY728135.1, from coordinate 174,281,802 downwards.
TTCTCCCCTTTTTATGCCCCATTTGATATTCAAAACATCATGTTATCTTCTTCTCTTGAACTAGTTGGAAAACTAAAAAGTAATTAAAGTTGTTGAAATGGATGACTACATTTTTGTATCTCATTTTCTCCTAATAATATCTTGACCCAATTATACAAAACATCATTCACAAACATATTCTTGTATCAAGACATACATCAGGAAACTAAATTCATTTATGAATAGCTTTATCATCGTTGTTCTTGAATTGTAATGTATCGTAACTTTCCAACCATTCCAGATTATTTCATTTCTTCCCAACCTGAGTATGATATTTTCTGAATAAAATTGGTATAGATAAAATCATCATTGTTATGAACATTTTGAATATCATTTTCCAAGATATGATTTTCCAAAATATGATCTTTTATAGGTACAAAAATTTGTTCTTCCAACCATTTTGTTTGAAAATCAGTCGACACAATCTCTTACTTTTCTACCGACACAACTTCTTCAATCAGAACCACCTTTTAAACAAGCATCCCCTTTTCAATTGGAACTACCTTTTCCATCAGCACCATATATTTAATTAGCACCACTTTTTTTCAAAACAAAACCTGCATTAAAATACAACCTCTTTATAAAACATTACCATGTTTTGAAAAAAAACCACCATTTAAAACAAAACAATTTATTAAAATAATATCACCCTTTAGAACACCACCATATTTTATAAGTAACACTCTTCATCAGCCCCATCTTTCCAGTCAGTACCACCACCTTATCGAAAATAAAATTATATTTCTATTATTTCAACTGAATATGATTTTTTTGAAAAACATTAGTATCACTTCATTATATCTGCCACCTGGATATGATAAATCTGAATATGATCATTTTATTATGGGTTGAATCTCTTCTACTCCACCTATCATTCATGAATCATTCCTCATAAGTTCTAAATTAAAATTTTGATTTATATGAAATAAAAATTGTCAAAGCATCATCATAATTTATTAAATCGTAGAAATTGAGACTCCGATGCAAAACATCCACTTCAGTCACATCAGTTCCAGAGTGAATCTGATGACATTTACTTTTAGTAAGATGTATTCGCATTCATTCTATACCTGATTCATTTACATTAAAAACATTTCTTATATAACAAATTCTTTATATTATGAAGGAATTTCATAGTGAGTATGATTCTTTTTAATCCAATCCTCAATATTTTTTCCCCAATATCAAAGTGAGGTGATTTAAAAAACCTTTAAAACAAACCATGACAACAAATGATAACCCCAAAAACCTTCATCATCTGCTTGGCCCTAACAATTTTCCCCTTTGGATTTTTTTTCAACCAATTTTTCAAAAATCATTGAACATTTTATCCTCATGCAATAAATTTCATATAAAAAATTCTAATCCTATGTTAGATAAATCACTGTATGAAATAAGAATCATTAATTGAAAAACCATGCTATCCAAAATTGTGATTATGACAACCTATTTCTATTTCCTTAGTCTTCTCTTCTTCAAACTCACCATTTATTCTTCCTTTATTAAATAAAATAATATTTATTTCCTAAAACAACTACAACAAATAGTTATAATAGTTCACTCACAAAGAAATTATAAATTCACTGAGTGCCCATAACTCTCTCTTTTATAAAGATGATTTATAAAACAATAAAATTCTCCCCCATGATAATAAAATCCAAAGATTAGAGAAGAGAGGGGAAAAACTACATATCTCATCTTTTAAGGGAAAGAGGTTAGACACCCATGTTCAACCACAATTTGTAAAATGATACACTCGATAATGGTTTTGTGAATATATAAGAATATTGTTACGAGGTTGAAACATATTCCCACTTAAATTCATATATTCACCACATGCTATTTGTTGAAATGATATTTGATATCAATATTCTTTGAATGAGAGTGTCGATCTAGAATTATGGTGAGATTTATTGTGAGTTTATTTTAACAACCCAAGAGAAGGTGTAACATCACTTAAACAAGTGGATCTTTTAACTATGTTTTCATCCAAAAGAGTTGAGTAGTGGATTGAGTGTTATAAACAGACCCAGCTTCATCTATACTGATAGATACTGAATTCTTTTTCTTTGAATTCCAACTGACACAATTCATTCCCAGAAAGAATATTTCACCATATGTGGATCTTCAATCATCAACATCTCTTACCCAATATCTAATTGAATACCCAAAAAAATCAATACTATCTATGAAGTAATACATAATTACAATTTTTTTGTGCCTTTAATATATCTTCTAATTCTTTTTCCAGCAAACTAGTGTGATTATTTTAAATAACATTGGAATCTTTCACAGAGGGTAACATCATAAGGAATATCGGGTCTCAAGGTAGTCAAATATAATTGGAATCCAATCAGTTTCCAATACTCTTTTTGATCCACTAATTCTCCATCTCCATCATTACCCAAATTTTTTCCCATAGACATTGGTGTGGAAAAATGTTTTGATTTTTCCATGTTGAACATAATGAGAAGTTCCTTAGAATAATTCCCTTGGGAGAGAAAAATGTATTCATTCTTTTTCACGATTTGTAACTCGAGAAAGTATTTCATTTCCCCCATCATAGAAATTTCGAATATATTTTTAATAAATTCATAAAATCATTAAAATATTCATTCATCATTCCCGACCAAGATAATATCATCAACATAAACAATCATGATGGGGTAATTGTCATGAATTTATCTGATATACATATTTCAATCTACTTGGACATTATTAAATTTCATATTCCCTAAGAAAGTATCTAATTTATAATACCATACCCATATATCTTCTTTTAGCCCATATAAGGATTTCTTCAATATGCATACATTGATTTAATATTTCCCAACAACAATGACACAATGTTATTCAATATAAAATTTCTCTTCAAGATAACCATCTAAGAATGCAGATTTAACAGCTAGATTAAAAATATTATAGCCTCATTGTGAAGAAATTGAAAGAAAGATACTAATAATTTCCAATCTGGACACTAGAGAAAGGGTTTTTTTTGAAATCAACTCCATCAATATATCAATTCCCTTTTTAAACTAATATTTCATTGTTTCTTATAACCTCACCAACTACATTCACCTTGTTCCATAAAACCCATTTTTTCCAGTTATGTGTTTTTTTTCATACTTGGGTTTAAGTTCCCTTGTATTTTTATTTTCAATCTATTCCAAATAATTATTCATGGATTGAACCCTTTCTAAATGCTCCAGAGACACTTTCACATCATTTGGGTCTACTTTTGAATATAGAAATTTTTGAGTAATTTTCTTTTCTTTTCATATGGTTTGAACCTTTTGATGATGATCATAAATTATATTCTATTCTTCCACTTGTTTCCTCATCCTGGGATGATAAATTCTGGAATAATCTTCATCACTTGAAATAGATGATTCTATTTCTTCTTCTTGATTGGGAATATGATTTTTTACATCCTTATCATAATTTTTTCCTTCAACTTGATCAATGTCATTTCTTTATCAGTTGATTTTTCATTGCAACTTCTTTCAATAAAAATCACATCAATAGAATCTTCTATTATTTATTTTCATTTTTGAAGCATATATATCCTATTCCTTCTAAAGAATAGCCAAGAATTATTCCATCTTCAACTTGATGCTCAAATTTTCCATAGTTTCTACATTTCTTCTTTATAACACATGGACTCCAAAAAACAAAAAATTTCATCATACATGGAGATTTTCCATAAAAAATTCATTTGGAGTCATATCTAATTGAGGTCTATAAAAAAATTGTTCTAAATTTAAATTTTTGAACTCATGGCTTGCACAAAAATGTAATGAAAAAGAAAAATTTCAAGTAACATAGTTCTTCCCATTTCCACCAAACATATATTATTTATTTCAGAAACCCCATTTTATTTAAGAGTGTATGTGGAGATATAATCATGCCAAATTCCATGCTTATGAAGATATATTTCAAATTATTCACATCTATATTCACCACCATTGTTTTTTCTCAACTTATTCACTAAATAATCACATTCTTTCTCAGCTTTCCATCTGATGAATTTAATCATTTTCAATGATTCTGATTTATGTTTCACATACATAACACACGTAATGTGAGTAAAATAATGAAAGAAATTAATGAAATACTTATCTAAATTTGTTGATTGTTTTCTTATTGACCCACAAATATCATAATGTATCAAATCTATTGTTTGTTTTGAACAAATCTACACTATCTTATCTACCACATTTTAAATCATTCCATTTCTCACAAATAGTGAAACAACAAACTCATTTTCTTGAAAATCCATAATTTTCCACAAACTATTATTATTAGACAAAATTTTATGTTTCTATTCCCCATGTGTCCTATTCATTTAAGCCACAACTAATTCTCTTCCACCCTTCTCATATATCGAGTGTTTTCTATTTCACCAATATGAAACAAATTAAATTTTGCATGTTGGAATCTTGTAAAAGTCCTCCCATATTGTAAATTTTTTGAAAACAAACCCTTATTTATTGAAGACAACTTAATTACCATTATCGCATAATTGTGATACACTTAGCATATTGTGTTTCATCACATCAATTAAAATGTTTTTTTATGATTTCATTTTTTTCTTTTCCAATGATGGTTGACCCAACACCTTTGATTTTCAATGGTTCAACATTTCCAAAAGTCACTATGTAATATTTAAAATCTTTCACATGCTTCAAAAATTTCATTTTATCCTATCATCTTTGAGGAACATTCACTATCAAGTATCTAGGTTTATTCTCCTTTTGTGTATTTCAATACATTTTCAACAACCAGTGATTTTTGTCCATTATCTTTCCTCATCACCTTCAGCTTCTAATATTTATGAATATTTTTTGGATATGGTAACAAAACAAGACATCATTTTGAATGGTGTTAAGGTTTTTCACATATTTCACAAATTGTTTCAGTGGTTAGAACCTATTTTCAATCATTAATCGAACCTTATTTGGTTTCTTTACAAAAGTATTCTCATTCTTCTTTCTTTGAAGAGATTTTATCATCTCAATATTTTAATTTGATAACATGTGGGATAATATTAATGTTTCCAGTTGAACCAACACATACCTTCCATGTGTCATAATTTCCACAATAACATCTATATCCATTAAATGAGTATTTTCCTCTAAAACATCCATATTGATTAGAATTGAGAATATGTTTCTCAGAAACATTCTCATGTCCATTTTTAACCACCAACATTCTTTTTATCAATCAGATTTATATTATTCTTTTCAAATTTTCCAAATCCAGATTGATTCAAAATATTTTCGGAATCAAGTGTCTTTGAATATTCAAAATTCCCATCATTGTTCTTTTTGTCCACATACATCACTTTCCCAAAATTCTTCTTTTTAGAAACATTTCCAAATTTATTTTCACCCTTTAAAGGTATAATTTGATGAACCTTCCCTATTTTATCATTTCAAGAACATTCACCATCCCCAGGGATATAATTTTAGAATCTTGTGTTTCTCAATTCAATTTTTTAGAGTTTTTGTTGGACATTTTCCAACTCTTCATCTTTTTTAAATCAAAATAACCTCCATAACCTCATTACAGTTCTTTTCTTATACAAGATATTTATTATAATCATCAATATCATTTAGTAGGATTTAATTCTCAATAGAAAACATTCTTGGTTATTTGAATATCCATCTTCAAAATTTTGTTTTTTTTCAAGTCTTCTAATCATTCTCCGAAATTATTCCGACTCCTATTTCCAATAGATTTCATGTTGATTTCATCTTCTTCAGTACTACTTCTTCTGTATTCTTCATAATTCAAGGTGGTAATGAATATTTTTTCAATACCACACTCAATTTACTTTTTAGATTCAGCATCACTTCCTTCTTCTACTTCATCATTTGATAAGAAACTTCATCCTTTGGAATTGAAGAATTTCTTTTATTTCCTTATTGAATAGTACATTCCATTATAATTCCCTTTCTTCAATGATGTTCTTTGATTTAGTTCTTCTATGTCACTATCCTCTCCAATCGTTCATCATGGAATGTTAACTAGAATGTGAACAACACATCCCATTCAAAAAAATTCAAGGGAAGCTTCCCTTTGTATTTTCTTTTACCTATTCTCAAATTTTTATAAAAAATGTATAATATATCCTTTAGATTTTTACATAACACATTTTCAGAGTCTGAATCACCATGTTATTCTTCAATAAGAATCATCTTTAACATTCCTTTCTTCATAGTCATGAAATAAATTTATCCATCAATATTTGTTTTGTTTCTCATTGATTTATCTCTTCTCATTTAATATGTGATAAACGTGCTATGAAATTCATCCAAAGGTTGTGTCTCAAGATCTATGTCTTCTAATGAAGAAACTTTTACATCAAATTTTTCAAGTAGGATGCTCAAAATAATTCCCACATCTATAGAGTCATTTGGATTTTCATGACGACATCTGATAGTACTCAAAATATAATTCACCCCAGAAATGAAATCCCCAATAGATTCATTCTCACCCATCTAAAAGTCTTAATATATCAATCTATAAATTTAATACTTTTCCTTCTTGAAATTTGAATTTCCTTCATATCTGTTTTCCAATTTGTCCCATTTAACTATAGATATGGAAACACATTCCACTATCCAGAATTATCTTTCAGATAATGATGCAAATATTCCATTCTTCGCTCTTCCATCATTCTCATGATTCTTCTTATCAAAAGTTGCGTGTGGAAATTTATCATTAATGGGTGGAAACCTAATTTTTTCATATTCAGGAACATCATAACTGATTGACATAATATAAGGACTCATTATATCCTTTTATATATTATAATTCATTCCATTAAATAATTTAATTCATTTACCATTCAAAAAGTTCAAAATCACCATAAAAAAGAATAGTGATGGAAACCTTTAGCTCTGACAGCACTTGTAAGTTCCAAGTCTGTGTATTGTATCACTAAGAGGGGGAGGGGGTGAATCAGTGATACTCTTTATCTTTCTTATTTCCCTTAAATTGAAATAACCTTTTCTTCCTATTAAAGATTCAATTCCCTAATGAAATTGAACAAACACATATTCACATGAACACCATTATTTACAATGTTCAGTATTAAATATGAATAGCCACAACCGTGATATGGATTGGATACAATCCAATACCATAAAATCTACTAAAAAACACTCCTTGTTATACAATTAGTAGGATATTCCCTTTCACTCATGTAACAATTTGTCAATAATACAAAAGTGCATGTGCACCCTCTTAATATGATTAGGGTAATACAATTTTTTTGTAAGAACTCATGTTACCTTCGATTCTTTTAAATTCCACAAATGTATTCAGTTGATATAAAACTCTTAAATTACATACCCAGAGTAATGGTAATAATCTATTAGGTTTTTTATAAAACCCTATGTCTAATCTTTTTTTGTTTCTGATTCTATGAGTCTGATTCTTCAAAAAAAATCTATCCAGTCTGATTTTATGATAGAATACAATAGAAATGAATAGGCACCACTTCAATAAATAAATAAATTATACCTCAGTCTAAGAATTCTAGTATGGAAATCCTGAAGCTGATTAATCCTTCCCCATACATAAATCATCCGAATAGAATGTTCCAATGAGTATGATGAATAATAAATACGATGATCATCCGAATACAATGTTACGATCATGTCTTCTTCCCCGTCAAAATTTATCCAATACAAAAAAATGGTATCACATTATCTCACTAGAAACATAGAGTTTCTATCTCTACTATGATGAATAATACCAAGATTAAAAAAGTATGATGTACTTATCCTTTTATATATGACCCTCAAAAGATTTTGGCAGGAGTCCCAAAAAAGTTTCCCACTCACAAAAATTCATGCCCATTTCAATTTCCTCGAAAACCTCAGAGAAATTTTGAAATTTTCAATGCTACTAGAAACTTTACGATTCTTCTTCAATATTCATGTCCTTATTAAGACATTCATTTGGATCATACGTACGATTTCAATATATGATTTGGATTTATTTCTCAATCTTATTTCTTCAATAGAATTCTTTGTATCAATTGAAAAAAATGTATGAGAAATGGATACCATTATGATTTTCTAAATACAATTCTCATAACAAATTTGAATCAAAATATTTTATTTGAATTTACATCTCCCCCATGAAAATTAATTTAGCAATCTCCTTCTCCCTTTTTTTCATAACACACTAGAAATTGAAAACATCATTTCTCCCCTTCTCTTGAGTCTGTAAGAAGCCTATAATGTAATTCAATCCTTTTTCAATGGTTGAATACGTTGTTGATCTCATTTTTTATTTTTATTCTCTTGACCCAAATATAAAAAAACTTTATTCATAACCATGTTCTTGTGTCACGACTTTCTTCATGGAATTGAATTCATTTGAGAAATGCTTTAGCATCATCAAACGTGAATTAGAATGTATCATATCTTTCCATTCATTCTGGATTATTTATTTTCATCCCAGCCCGAGTATGATCTTTTCGGAATTAAATTGGTCAAGTTACAATCATCCTAGGTATGATCAGTCTTTATATGATTATACTGGATATGATTGTACATAATAAGATCTTTTTTAGGTTTTGATCAGTTCTTCTTCCAATTGTATTCAATCTTTTTGAAAAACAATCAGCCCCATCTATTACACTTCTCTCAGAACCACTTATTCAATCAACACCACCTCTTCAATCAGCATCACCTTTTCAACCAAAAGCACCTTTTCAATAAGCACCAAATTTTCAATCAGAACCACCTTTTTTTAAATACAATTCCTCTTTTTAAAACAACACCTCCTTTTAAAACAACACCATGTTCTTTAAGCATCCCCATATTTTAAAAAAAGAACCATGTTTTAAAACAACACCACCTTTTAAAAGAGAACCATATTTTATCAACACCACTCTTCATCAGAACCATCTTACCATTTGGTACCACCACCTTATCAATAAAACAATTATTTTCCTTTTCATCAAAATAGATATGATTGTTTTGAAAAACAATAATTATCACTTATTTCTCTCTACCACCCAGATACAATAAATATGAATGTGGACCTTTTCAGATCGAGAAAATATTTTCTACTCCCCCATTCATCCATAAATCTTGCATCACAGTTTATCAATTAAACTTTTGATTTATATGAAATAAAAATTGGCAAATAATCATCACAATTAATTAAATCTAATCAACGAAGACTCCTATTAAAAACAACCACTTAATTATCATCGGTTAGAGAGTTAATATGATTACATTTACATCCTAAATGATGTATTCAATTTAATTCATAAACTACGTTAAATATGATAAATACCTTTCTTCCAAAACAGAATCTTTGCATTATGAAATAATTTCACACTGAGTACGATTATTTTGAAACTGATCCTCAATAATTTTTTTCCTGAAAAAAATGTGATGTGATTTCCAAATACTTCAAAGCAAAACATGACAATAAAAGACAACACAAAATACCATCGTCATCAACATACATGGACATTAGTTTAGTGGATCAGTGGTTTATGCATCATATAAGATCAATTCACTGACTCTCATTCATCAGTTAGGTCCCTATTGTTATATATATATACATACTCATCTCACCATGGTCTTTCTTCATTAAATTTTAGGATTCCTCAATGGTGAAAACTAGTAAGGATAAATCTTTTGGATCATCCTAAAGATTTAGTGGACGATGATCCTATTGTTATGTGTCCATCTCATGATATTATTCCTCCACATATATAGGTAGAAGCAGAACCAAATTTCAAGCATCATATCATCCCATAATCAAAACCAGAGGTTACCCATAGGCTTAGCTACTCTGCGATTTCCATTACTAGAGGCCACTGTGGTTTAGCAGTGAGTCAAATACTCATGCAACAGAAGAATGGATAGAAAATTTTCTCCATGTCTCTAGGCTCATCCGAACACTAATGAATCATGTGGTTTCACTAGCTTCTATGCATCTCCAAAGAGAAGATGCGTGTTTGTGGAGTCTCTTTACCAAAATTCATGATGATTCATCAATATGAAGTCTATTCATCTAGAAATAGTTTTTTAGGAGTAAAAACATTATATATTTTCTCAGTTAATACTCAGGAGCTTATGGAGCTGCACCAAGGAGGGATGATAGTGTTTATGTATTCTTCGAGTTTCAAAAACCTTACATTTTACACCCTTGATATAATCTGGGATGGAAACATCTGAGAATGAATGTTTGAGTAGGGACTCTAGCAATATATGAGATCGAGTGTAGTAATATTGTGCATTCCCACCTATTTTGTGGTTTTTAGGTGGGAACTACTGACACAGAACATCCTTTTAGTGGGAAACCAAGAAGCTAGAGTTGGCACTAGGCATCACATGGATGGTTCTTCTTCAACAACTAGTAGACATTAGTCTACAAGATGATAGTGTAGGAGACCAATCCTTGATCATAATTAGATTCATTGTCATGGGTATCAAAGAGACCCAGGAATCATGAAGTGGGGTGGTGAAATACCTATGTTGGTTGAGGTCATATAGCACGTGACTTTCTATACCACGTACCGAGGAGAAGAGGTAGATGGTTGATGGACTTCCACTATAGATGTCGTGTTGTCATCAGGGATCTCTCAGTAGAGGTTAGGGTGGTCCTTGTGGAGGAAAAGTTGGTGGTGGAGGAGAAGATGTGGGTTGTAAAACCCTAAGATCCATGGTATTCTTATTTTAAAATATTTTTATAGCATGGCTGCACGCAACACTAAGTTCATGCACACCATGATCTATCAAAATATATATTTAAAAATTGATTATGAACATTATTAACCAAATTATGAAATTTCTAAATTTAATTTTTTAAAATATACTCCAATTGTGAATTCGGAAAATCGAAATTATCTTAGTCTGATTTTTTGGTTTATTTTTTGAAAAGTTTTAATTTTTGATAAATAGTGAAAAATAATGCATTATTGTTAAAAGTCAGAAATTTTTATTCAAATAATTATTTTAAATTAAATTTAATTTAACATCACAATAAATACATTATATATATATATATATATATATATATATTTCCAGTTTAGGTCATTGGAATAATTTTTATAATAAAGTTAGTTATAGAAATAATTTATTAATCTTTTGAATGACTCTTTTACACACCTTCTATGAAAATCTATGAATTAGTATTAAGCTTAATTTTATACATATTTGAATGGAATTTAGAAAAATGGACAAACATGGTTGAAAATAGTATGAATAACGTGGTCTAATAGTATCATAATAATTTTTTCAGAATAGAATCTTTTAGATTTTATTTACCACGGTTAAAGGTAAATTGTGTATTTAAAGGTAAAATGATTATAACAATATTATATTACACTAACACATGTAATAATTTCATTGGATAAGTTTTTTTCAACCAAAATCATATATATTTTGAAAATATGAACCTTTCTATTTTACTTGTGTTAGATTACGCCATTTATTATATTTTATTTATAGAAGAGTTAAAATTGTGATATTCTAATTTTTATAACTATTTCATTTTTAATATAAGTTCATATAATTGATATTGTTGACTTTAAGATTTATTTAGATATCCAAAATTTTTGTATACATAATGGTAAGATATTTATAATATTTTGAAATTAAATAATTAAATGAAATTATGACACAATAGTGATACAATAATTGAATTATTAAATGAGTAATAAATTAAATGATATTAAAAATATTAAAATAAATTTTATTTTAATTAATTAATGACATAATTTTTTTTATTTATAATTTATACAAATTTATGAAATATTTTTAGTATTTTTTAGATGTTATCATGTTGGTTTGATATTTTTAAAAATGAAAATATTGAATTGTATAAAAATTGACATAAATGATTCAATAAAATATAAAATATTTTATTAAATGATATAAAGTTAATAAAAATCATTGGTTCATAGAAATACTAGGATTGTGTTAAATATGTAATAAATTATCCCAAAGTGGTTCTTTTGAAAATTTATTGAAACAATATTAACCCAATAGTACAAAAACATAGAAGACACTGTAAGAGTTAATCTTCTTAACTAACGGTTAATCCCAATGGATAAGGTTGATTTTGTATCCAAAATTTTTCATAAATTTATTGGATGATATTATTTTGACTTATCTTAATCATGGACTCGAAATAAATCCCTTCAGTTCTATTTTAATTATAAAAAAATCACAATAAATTGGTATTTTGCGATCTTATAAAAGTGCCCCTCACCTCACTTATAAAAGGGAACTTCTCCTTCTATTTATGTCACACCACTAAATCCATTTGGCTCGGACAAACCATGACAAATTCTTCTTCCAAATTACCGCACTACATTCTAGAGTTCATACTTGGTGAATAATCCATCCTAAGAAGTCAGTTTGTGGAAATAAAAAAGAGATATCCCAAAAATAGGTAATTGTTTTATCACCTCTTTCAATGTTATTATCTTATTCTACTTCCTCTATCTATGTTGATTCAATACCAAAGTAATAATTCTAGTATAATCCATATAATGAGAAATTAATTTAATCATTGTATAACCATATTCCTCAGTTAATAAATCCTATGAGTAACAATATAACCATGCATGCATACATATGGCTTATCATGTTCACGTCGTGGTGTAAGTTGTTATTCAATAGTACATTATTTTTATTAATATAATGATGTGTATAATATATATAAGTAATTAATCATAATAATTTTGTATAATTAATATACAATCTAGTTCCTTAACACTCAACGATCATGGGAATGATACTATCACTCGTGCGTACATATGACCCACCATCTCACCGATATGGTGAGATTTATTCTCCATGTTTACATTTCATGAATGATTATAAAATATATACAATGATTAAAAATTATAATTATGATCCTTATATCATTCTGGATATGAGTAAAATATATCCTATTCATAACAAACATGACATACACTAAAAAACATGAATGGGAAGATGAAGCACTTAACACACAAAATAATGGTAATATTGAAATACTATTAACAAAATGATATAATAGGATTATATATGATATCATATATATTTATATGTTCCTAGTATAATATAATAACATTCATTAACCATTTTATAGGATTTTAACGCATCCTTGACTAAAGAAACGTAAATGTAGGGGTTAATTTCACAATCTCATTATCATTCGAGGTTGCTTATACATATGTCTCTATTGGGACATCTTTATCATCCATCTCAATTTTTCATAAAATTAAATACCAAGTATTATCAAAAATTGATTAAAGTCATTTTTTCAATGTTTGGATTTTTATAAAATGTTTTGAAATGAATCATTCCATTGTTTTCCAAATGAGGTAATTTAGGAACTTCTTGACTAATTATGGAAATAATGATTTATAGCTTATATGGTTTGATCAGATATTTAAACTATCATGATGCCTTAATGATTTTTCCCCTTTCAATATTATAGGATTACTTGAAAAATAATTATTTTACATTATAATTTCACAACTTTTAAATGATTTCAATGTAAAAAAAGATATTTCTCTCAAAGAGTTTTAATGGATTTATTAATTTTTTCATCTACGTCAACATCCATTAAGAATTTTATAAATAATTAAGGATGATTTATTATGAAAAAATCTTCTTTATTTTATTGAATGGTTTACGATATGATTGACTGTGGACATTCGTTTTCTATATCATTCATGGTTTATGGTTGAAGTATTATAATCTTATATGCCAGTTCTAATATAAATGTTTATGTTATATTTAACCCTCTTCTTACAAGGAATGCATTGTACTTAGTAAGTGACTGGATGGCCCTATTATAGCCCCTCAATGCATTAGTAGGTCTCATGAGAAAAACTAATATCTTTACTCAAGGCCTTCAAGGTATGGTTATTTATGGTCTTGGCCTGAGGTCTTGACTGTATAGTTATTATGTCCATCATTATTTATTCCCACATTATGAGTTTAGTTATTGATATTGCATGTGATTATTCAACTAGTTGATAATACATGTGACTGTTTAAATTGAATTAGTTTATTTATTCATGCTATATTATGCTGAATATTATGTTTTAAAAGTTTTTTTGATTTAGTTTAATACCTTTCCTTAAAAGTATAATATTATTTAATATAAATTCCACAATATTGTTTATCCTTACTGAGCTTCTAATCCCACCCCATTAATATGTTTCATTTTCTAGAAGAGTTGATGCAGTATATTATGATTTACCTACAAGGATAGTCTAAGGGATATGAGAGTTTTTAAATGGGATAATATGTTGTTTTTCATTTAAAGATGTAATTTAATACTTATATTTTGATTTAGTATATCCAAGGATACTAAATCTACTGGTCCTTTGGGGATTTAATACGTGTTATATTGCCGATGTAATAACATAATCTACCAACTATGGGTAACTGGGGTCAGGGTGTTATAGTTGGTATGAGAGGAAGATTACTACTATCCTTGGAAACTAGATTTAGAAAAAACTAAAAAAGTAAAATTTCCCTTAAGATATACATTGATGTTATGTATAGAATAACATTATAGAATTTTGGTATTTTACGAATTATGTGATTATTCCTTGAAAATAAATCTATATTTGTATACTACAAGTGGATATGGTTGTGGAATAAATGTATCTAGGAGTAATAATTCTGACAAGGTGTATCAAGCTTAAATCAGGGTAACCTAGTATAGAACATTAGGCCTTACTGCATACCTGGTTTGACACTCTCGGGGGATATTCTTAGGATAATTCATATTTTCTTTGAGAACAATTATGATGGATTTAAAAGAAAATACTTCCCTAAATTAATCATGTATGTTATTATGATATTAGATATTCATAAAATTTTCAATTTCTGTTACAAAATTTTAAATGTTTCGTTATGATTTATAAACAAATCAAGTGAATTTATATTTTTTTGAAATGGTTCTTTGTGGAAGGATTGGAAGATGTATCAAATCAGGTAATCCAAGCAGGCATTTACCTCATATGCATGATAATGATAGTGGAGATGATGATAACCCTGGTGATGAAATACTTATAAACTTATTGGGATAGGTGACTCAGGTTATGAATAATAAACTTACCTGTATAGAGCACTCTGGTCCAGAACATAGAGGATAAATGTAATAAATATTCATGAGAAAACATCCCCCAACATTTACTGGGACTGCAAGTCCTATTGTAGTTGAGCTGTGGATTAGTTCCTTAGAGAAAATATTTCTTTTTTTTAGGGAATAACGAAAGGAAAAATGTTGTCATGGATGTTTAACATCTATCAGGAGATAAAATTCATTGGAGTTTATTAATAAATACATGAAGGAGTATGATGATGTCTCAAATATTGAATGGATTTAATTTAATGAACTCTTCCTAGAAAAATATCATTCTATTGATATATGAGCAGATATGAAGGAGAATGTTTTTATTCTAAGGAAGTAATAGAATAAGAATGTTTCAATGTATGAAGCTAACTTCACAAGGATACCAAGTAATGTTTCAAACTATATATTTAACCCATTATTTATGATTGATTGATTCTTTGATAGTTTAAAAACATTTCTCCAGTGAGCATTAGTCACATAGTATTTCTCATCATATGAAGATTTAATCTCATTTGCTATCAAGGCTGAAAATAATTTCTCTAAGTATTATGACATTAAAGAAAAGTAATAGAAGAAGAGGTCCACTAGTCACTTTGGAAAAGTAAATAATGGGATGAAGGGGAAGGTTGAACTTCCACCATGTAGTAATTTTGGGATGAAACACCCCAAAACATCCCCAAAGGGGATGTGAGTTTGTTACAATTGTGAATAAAAAGGCCACCTAGAACATGATTGTTGTGGGAAGAAAGAAGATATCAATTTTCAGTTCTACAAATGTTAGTAGGTGGGAAATTATAAAAATTATTTTTCTAATAGTTAAGAAAACACGCCCCGGAATATGCGATAGGAGAAAGGACAAGTTTTTTTTCACAACTACAAAGGATGAAGTTCCTAATAATGTGGTGGAGGGTACATTAATCATTTCCTCAAATTTAGTCAAATAAATTTTTTATTTTGGATCCTTAGATTCCTTTATATCTTCATAGTTTTCATTAAAGATTAGATATTTCCAATTCACATTAACTAGGGAGTTTCCAGTGAAACCCATAAGGGAAGTCTCATTGAACCAATTATGTGACATGTAGTTCCCATTATGGCATATAAACGTTCATTATATAATGTATTTATCATCATAACAATGATCTACAATGATATAATACTCAGTATGGACTGCCTATTAAAATATTATGTGGATATTTATTACAATAAGAAGGAAGTTATGATCTGGGAGGAAGATTTAGAATTCGTTATCTATAGAGTAGAAAAATTACCATCTGATTATTATTTAGATCCACCCCTGTAGCTCTTCTAAATGAAATTCATGGATATGAAGAGAAGACGTCATCCATGGATGAAAAAAATATTCAAATTGAGTATGTACCTATTTTATGAGAATATATTAATGTATTTTAAGTGTATTTACTTAAACATACTCCAGAGAGAATCCATCCTAGGTTTCTTCCTATGGTTTGAGTTTCCTCCACACCGATCTGCTCAAGGTGGCGGGGGGATTTCCGGAACCCTTCATTTTGCAGGATGGCTCCATCTTCCTTGGTGAATCTTGTTTTCCGATCCGTGTCCCTCCTCTCGTTACTCTGTGGCAAGGAAGGCCTGATTCCGACATAAGCTTCCCTTGCTAGAATCCAAACCCCGCCTCCTATTTTTCAGAGGGATAGGTGTTTTTCAGAGGGATCGATGTTCCTTTTTCGGGCTCTCAAAAATAAATTAGCATCGATTCTCACATTACATCACGAAGACCTTCCCACTGAACTCTTCCTTCACTAATTCCAAATCTGTTTTTTGGAGGTGGAACCTGTTCTCAAATCCTCAATCAGTTTGAAGAACCGTGCGTTCGTTTGGACACCAGGATCTCGAAGGCACTAGCTGCAAAAAAACATTCCTGCATCACATAATAATGGAGGTCAAATTTCTGAAAAGGGGATGGTGTGAAGGAAACCTGGTTCGTGGTGATCTTGGAACAAATATGAATCCCTCATCGAGTGTTGTGACTGAATCTCAAAGACCCAGATGCGAAGGGAGGCATTAAAGAAACTGCCGGTGGTGCTATTCCGCGGTGGACGATGTTCTTCACGGAGAGTAGTGCGAAGGAAACCTGATTCGCAGAGAGTGATGTGAAGGATACCTAGTTCACGAAGGCCCTGAGAATGATGATGAATCCCTCAACGAGCTTCGTGATTGACTCACGAAGAGATATTGTGATGTCACTACCGCGGTGAGCCTTTCATCATAGGCTGAAGTGCTTCACGGAGAGCTTGTGTTGTGAGTGAGGGGTTTTTGCGGATGCACTGAATGCGAAGCCTCTTTGTGGAGGATTTTCCATGAATTTTTTCCCGCAAAGCCTCATCACGGAAGGAGTTGCACACATGGGTTTTTGGTCCAGGGGTCTTTTCCTGGAACGAGCCTTGTTAGGGGTTTTTTTTGGTCTGAGCCGGGCCTCGGTTCTTTTCTTTTATCCCAGGCGCATGCTTTGAATCTTTTTTGGTTCCCCATAAGAGGGGGGATCTGCCGTGTAGCCAGGTCAGTTGAGACTACTGACAACCGCTTTTTGACCAAAGGAGTGCGTAACACTGGGCTTTTGTATGGAGAACTTCCCCATCCAATGTGCACTGATCAATGGAGGCAGATTTAGTGAACCAATGGAAGGGGATGTCCCTGAAGGACAAAGAGAAAGTGGTTATCAAGGCTCGGAGAAATGAATATTCACTCTTGAAAAAATTTATGTATCTACTTATTTTTGGAATGTTTGTGGAAAATATCTCAGTCAACCTAGGGGCACTCAAAAAACACCCTCCAGAATCATTGTAAATTAGAATCCGGAGTGGCCATTCGAGAAGTGGGGAACAATCGCTTTGTCTTCTAGTTCTTCAATGAGAGAGATAGAGATAAAATACTTAGAGGTAGGTTGTGGCACTTCTATAACCAACTACTCCTCATGGAAAAATTCAAAGGGGGGGGGGGGGGGTGAAATAAAACACATTAAGCTCACCCCTTCCCACTTCTGGATATGTATCAAAGGAATCCCTCTTCATGCGAGAACAAAATGTGTTATGAGAGAAATTGGGGACTTTATTGACCAATTAATTGAATGTGACTACTCAAACCTTATCTAATGGGGACCATAGGTTTGGATTAGAGCCCATATTGAAGTGTCAGAGCCGCTGATGAGGGGCATGTTTCTGAAACTTGATGACGAAAACAACTGGATTTCATTCGAATTCGAGAAACTCCCAATCTTCTGCTTCTTTTGTGGCTGTCTCGGCCCTTTGGAAAGAGCGTGTGTCTCAAATAAAGAGAATGGATTTGGTAATATCATTCAAAAAATATGGCTCATGGCTCCGAGCCAAAATGACTAGATATGACTTCAACCATGAGTTGGAAAAACAAAAGGACCGCGAACATCTCACTTTGGCCCACACAAGATAGGCGGAAAATGAACCTGGAAAAATCATCATGCTTGGACCACTAGAATTCCCTAAACAAAGCTCAACCAATTAGGGAAAAAACTACATTTATCCTGCCCCACTGAAGGACACCATCTCAACATTTTTAAAGCCGATGAATACACCAAAAGATCTTCAGAGAAAAGCTCGAGACCAAAGTAGATGCACACTGAAACACCAGATCCCGAACTTGATCCAAAAAGGAACATGGAAGATATCCTAACAAAGGATAAAGATGGAAAGACAAGAACTTCACCACCAGGCCCAACCACCCATCAATCTTGGAAAAGGGTTCTATGAGAATAAAGAGATGGTAAACTGGAAGACCCTAAACATGAGAGACTAAAAAGACGAATTGAAACATGCCTGTCAGTGGGGGACTCCCCTATAAGATGGAAAATAATGGGGGAAAAACAAGTTTGAAGGACTCAAAGGCAGAGGTAGGTACGACCCAGCCCCACCAAGATCAATGATCGTCTTATGCTGGAATTGTCGTGGGATGGGCAACCCACGAACAGTTCACATGCTTTAGTGAAATTGCACCCAAAGTCACCCTGATATGGTTTTTCTGTCCAAAACCATACTGGAAAACAAGGACACCACAAGCATTGTTCTGAAATGTGGCTTTCGAGGCTGCCTCCCGGTCTCCCGACAAGGCCACTCTGAGGGAATCTGTCTCCTTTGGAAGGATTTTGTTGACGTCAAGATCTTGTCCATCTCCTCAAACCATGTGGATGCGACTATTCATGCGGACCACACCCCTCCATGGACTTTAGGGGGATTCTATGGTTGGCCATCCCATAACGAGAAGTGGAAATCATGGGATGTTCTTTGTAAGCTCTGTCATGATCTTTCGAGCCCTATTATCTTCGGATGGGACTTCAATGAGATTATGTTTCATAATGAAAAAGAGGCAGAACCATCTGAAAATCTTCATCATCGTCACATTTTAAGGATGTGGTCTCTAGGGTGGACCTAGTCGATCTGGGTTACACGGGTAATCCTTTCACATGGTTCCGGGGTAATACAGATGGAACCCGCATCGCTGAACGACTTGATAGATTTCTAGGATCAACAGATTGGAAAAATCTCTTTAGCATGTTCCACATCATCCACCAGACACTCAACTTCTCAGACCACTACCAAATTGTCATTGACTGTAGTCAAGGTGAACATAACAGGCATTCGAGTAGACCTTTCAGATTTGAAAGCTTCTGGTCAAAAGAACAGGAATGGGAAGATGTTATCCGATCAAGCTAGAAGTGTAATCACACAAATGTTTGACTCAATCTCAAACAGGTCGCATCCGATCTGAGGACATGTAGTGACAAGAAATTCCATCATCCCGATAGGCACTGTGATTTCCAAGAAAAAAAACTGCATAACCTACTCAAGAAACCCCCATCTAACTGCAATCTCTCTTTTATCAGTGCCCCTCAAAAAGATCTAGATGTGTTCCTACGCATCATGGAAAGATTCTGGGCTATGCGGGCACGGGACACCCATATTACTGAAGGAGACACTAATACACAATATTTTCATCAGAAAGCATCAACTAGGAATAGAAGGAATTCTATTACTTTCATCTCTCAACCATATGGTAGCAAAGTTTCTGACATCGATGGAATCCATGAAGCATTGACCTATTATTCCCATAACCTCTTCTCTAGTGGAACTACTCTCATTTCTTCTGAAGTGGAGGATTGCATTAGACTTGTGATCACTGATGAGATCAATCCGCAACTCACCAATGATGTGATAGATGAGGAGGTATGTTTGGCTCTGAAACATATCCACTCCACAAAGGCCCCGGGCCCGGACTGTTTCCATGCAGTCTTCTTCAAACAATACTAGCACATTATTGGTCCCAACATCTTCAATTTGATGAGGAATATTTGGGCCGGGAAAAAAAGCATTTCCTCTATCAATTAAACCGTCCTCATCCACATTCCCAAAATAAAGAAAACTACGGTGGTCCCTGACTTCAGACCTATTAGCATGTGTAATATCTCATAAATATTTTTTGAAAAGATCTTAGTTAATCGGCTGCGTCCTTGGTTACCTAACATTATCTCAGAAAACCAGAGTTCCTTCGTGGCCAAGAGAATAATCACTGATAATGAAATTGTGGCACATGAAGTGTTCAACTCCATGAAAACACGCTCCATCACGAAAAGAGGAACCATGGCTTGGAAACTAGATATGAATATGGAATTTGATAAAGTGGAATGACACTTACTCAGAGTCATAATGCTGAAAATGGGATTCTATTCTAAATGGGTAGATCTGGTCATGCACTGTGTCTCGACTATCACTTTCCGAATCATGGTCAATGGGGAGCTCACCCGAGGATTCTCCCCATCCCGGGGCCTTCGACAGGGAGATCCTCCCACCCCCTTTCTCTTTATCTTGCTGGATGATGTTTTTTATATCCTTATTTCCATGGATGCCTCCTCTAAATCTTTATATGGGGAAAAGATGTGCTATGTAAGTCCACCAGTTTCACATCTTTTCTTCATCGATAACTACCTCATTTTCTCCAGAGCAACCAATAATGAATGAAGGGTAATCATCCATGGGATACAACAGTACGAGAGGGCGTCTGGTCAGTCAATCAATCACAAAAAGATAGAAATATCCTTTATCTTAGGGGTTCCTCCTTCAACAAAAGAAGAAATCTATGAAAATGCATGAATCCATTTGGTCTGGAAATAACAGAAGTTCCTTAGGATCCCCATAGTTATTGGCCGCTCCAAAAAATAAATCTTTGCATCCTTGATGGACATGATTGGAAAGAAAATTCACGGCTGGACCCCAGAAAAAATTTACATAGCTGATAATGAGATCCTCATTAAATCCATCATCCAGTCTATCCCCAGCTATTTGATGTCCCTTTTTAAGCTTCTGACAGCTGTTGTCAACCTGATCCACACACGCACAACCAACTTCTGGTGGGGGAAGAATGATGGATGGAATAGAACCCACTAGATTGCCTATGAGAAACTGTTCAAACCCAAGTTTGAGGGAGGTATGGGATTCCAGAATCTATTTCATTTCAATTATGAACTACTGGATAAGCAAGGTTGGTGCCTGATTAATAGTCCATCATCTCTCTGTGCACACGTACTCCGAGCTAAATACATTCCCCACAAGGACTTCCATGTCTCCTCTCTTGGCCCCCATCCAAGCTTCCTATGGAGAAGCATTTGCGGTGACCGAAGTCTTCTGAAAAAAGGGATGGGAATGAGGATTGGGAATGGGAAAAATGTAAACATTTGGAATGATCCATAGCTGGTTGATGAGGAAGGTGTACGGACCTCATCTCCTTCCCAACCAGGGTTGGAAGATGCCACTGTGAGGTGCCTGTTTCCCGATCAGGGTCCTGGATGGTGTCTGGAGAAGATTCATGCATGGTTTAATGAAAGAGACAAAATAATTATCCTGAGTACCCTCAGGGTCCCAGACACCGGCCCTGACCATCTCTTCTGGATCAATGACCTGTCCGGAGCATACACAGTGATGTCCAGATACCAGCTCGCCATTATTTACCAATCAGTCGATTGGGATGGGGGACCCTGGAAGTCAATTTGGAAACTCAAAGTTTCCCAAAAATCCGCCACTTTTAGTGGCAGGTGTGCACGAGACCCTTCCTACCATGATCCTTCTATCCTTTCGACATATTTCCAGTGACGATTCTCACCCTTTCTTCCTGAATATACCAGAATATCCCTGGCACGCCATCATCCAGTGCCTAGGGGCTAAGGAAAGTTTGAACAAATGAGGATATGCTTCAGACACTTCACTGGTCATGGCCTCTGACCTCCCATCCTTCCTGATGTGATGGTGCTACTCCTTATCATCAGCTAAAGCGGGTTAACTTTTCACACTGGCCTGGATCATTTGGGTCCGTCACAATGAGGAAGTTTTCAACCAAATTCATAGATTCCCTGCATTTGGGATTGAATGGGCCTTTTTGTGGATTGAGGGATAGAAGCACCACAATGATCAAAAAAATCCCTTTGGAACCGCGTATTTTCACTCCCACTGGTGTTTTCCAAGTGAGGGGATTTCTAAGATTAATGTTGATGCATCTCTCCCCAAGGATGGGCTTTTCGCCCTCAGCATCCTAGCCCAGAATCATCAGGGGAAAGTCGTGGAAGCCCAACATGAATGAAACATTGCTTTTTTGGGAACCTGTGGTGGCCGAGGCTACTACCATCCTTGCCGGTATGATGCTCGCCAAGGATCTCAGATGTGATAAAATCAACCTCGAATCAGACTATCTCATCCTTATTAATGCTATCAATTTCAATGACGGAAACCTCCAGTCTTTTGGATCCCTCATCAGGAGAATCCTATCTCTCTGTCAAGGCTTCTCAATGTGCACATTCTCCTTCACCAAAAGGGAAGGAAACAATGATACCCATCAGTTGGTGGCCTCAAGATCCTATGATGTTAACCATCACTGGCTGGACCATTTCCCTTCATGGCTTTGTGATTGTACATCCACTGATCTTTGACATTAATGAATATGTCTTATCAAAAAAAAGACACCCAATAGAATGGACACTTTGGTATTATTATAGTTGAATAAAAGACTAGAGGGGTTTATTAATTAGGAATTTGTTCACCCTAGTTTTTATCCATGGGGAGATCCAAATATATTTTTCATAAATAATTATTGATCAATGAGGTTGTACATTGACAATAGAGAAATAAATTCTATTAAAATAATGAACAAGTATCCTCTTCATCACATTTATGTTTTATTTTATCAAATTCACTGAGCTCAGTTTTTTCAAAGATTTAACTTTGTTATGCATATTATTAATTATGTGTAAAAAAGAAATACATTCCAAATACAAAATTCTGAATCAGGTATGATCATTAGGAATTTATAGTAATACCATATGGATTGACTAATTCACCCTCTGTTATCATGGAACTAATGAACATAGTGATCAAGAATATCATGATGACTATTTCATAGTATTTATTAATTATATATTGGTTTATCCCTAAAGATACAAAGACAATGAGAACCACTTTTGGATTGTTTTGGAGACTATTATAAGAAAATTACTTGATGGGATGTTCATCGAGTGTGAATTCTAGATTCAGGAATTTTTTTTCTTGGTGACATTGCCTCCAAGGATGGAATCTCTATTGATCCTTCAAAGATAATGTAAATCCAAGAATGGACTGAACCATAAAGTATAACTGAGGTATGTAGTTTTATGGGTTTATCTAGTTACTATCGATGTTTCATTCATATTTTTTCTCGAATGGAAGACCCATTTACCATTATAACACGTAAAGGCGTTAAATTTGATTGGACATAAGAATATAAAGATTGTTTTCAAGAATTAAAGAGAGGATTAGTCAATGATCATATCTTGAAATTACCATCTGGGAATGATGGCTTTGTGATTTATAGTGATTCATCAAGGAAAGGGCTTGGTTGTGTTCTTATATAAAATGATCAGGTTATTGCATATGCATCAAGGTAGTTGTAAATTAATTTAAAAAATTACCCAACTCATGATCTTGAGTTTGAAATGGTAATATTTCCTCTGATGATATAGAGTCACTATCTTTAAGGGGAAATATGTGAGATATATACTAATCACAAGAGTTTGAAATATAATCTCTCATAGAATGAACTGAACATTAGACAATGGAGATGTATTGAGCTACTAATTGATTATTATTTCACAATACACTATCACCTATGGGTGGAAAATATGTTGTCAGATGCTTTAAGTATGAAGGACCATGTAGTTTTGAATATAATGAGAGTCGAAAAGGATCCTATTTTAATGGATCTAATAAAGTTGGATAAGGTATTTTTCATGGAAGGAGAATCATGGATACTTTTTCTAATAACTTCCAAACTATATTTACTATAAAGGGTAAAATGTTTATAGTCCATTGATGAGGAGTTTCAAATGAAAAGAAATGTTGTGAATGATGGGAGACTGATTAAATTTGTATCTAGATCAGGCTTTGTGCTCCTACTATACCAGAGCTAAAAATTGAATTATTAGATGATAAGATTAGCTCCAATTTCCCTATATACCCTAGTGGAACTAATATTTATATATATTTGAGGGAAAATTTTTCGTTGGACAACATGAAGAGAGATATTAATAATTATTTGTCAAGGTGTTCAGTTTGTCAATAGGTGAAGCCTAGAAGAGAAAATCCTAGAGGAGTCATGCAACCTCTTCCTATACCTCTATGAAAATGGGATGATATTATGATGGAAATTGTCATGGGGGTACCAAATACTCCTAGAAGATATGATGTGATATGGTTTATTATTGAATTCCTTACTAAAGTTTCAATTTTTATCCATATAATTGAAGATTTACTACATGAATGATTAGAAAGACCATATATTAATGATTTTTATGACTTCATGTTGTGCCCCTATAGATTGATTCTAACTATGATCCCCATTTTACACCAAGATATTGGAAAAGTCTTTAGAAGTTCTGAGGTACAGAGCATCCTTTGTGCACCACCTGCCACCCTCAAACTGTTGGATAATCAAAACAGACTATCCAAACTTTAGAATACATGTTGGGATCTATCTCAAATGACTTCAAATGAATGTGGGACTTGTATTTACCTCTAGAATACTTTTCCTAGAATGATCTCTTCTATTCCAGTATTTAGAAGGAACTATATGAATCGTTTTATGGAATGAGACATATTACACTGACTAGTTGGGAGGATAATGATGGAAGAAATCTAGTAGGTCTAGAACGTGTTTTGGAAACGATAAAAAAGGTAAAAATATTAAAACCCAAAAAAATGATCATTATAGGAAATATTGTTATGATTATTACCGAAGGAAGGATTTGGAATTCAATGTGGGATAAAATGTTTTCATGAAAGTTTCTCCATCGAAGTCTGTTATAAAAATTGATAATAAGGGTAACTTAGGTCCCTTGTAAATCATACCTTTCAAAATTATGGAATGAATTTATGATTTAAATTACTATTTGGAAGATTCCCCATGTCTCTCCAATGTTCATGATGTTTTCCACATATCAATGATATGGAAATACATGCTAGAACAAACACATGTACTCACCTACACAAAAATAGAACTGTAACCCGATATATCTAACAGTGAATACCCTTTAAATATTCTTGACACCATGTTCGAGCACAACATGATATAATAAACTAGCCATTTTAAAAGTAGTTATTAATATTATAAACCAAATTATGAAATTTATTAATTTTATTTTTAAAAATAGACTTCATTTTTTAATTTATAAAATCTAAATTAGCTTAACATGATTTTTTTATTTTTCTGAATAGTTTCAATTTTGGGTGAATAGTGAAAAATAAAACATTATTGCTAAAACCTGAAATTTTCATTTAAATAATTATTTTAGATTATATTTATTTTAATGTTACAATAGATAAATTATATATATATATTAGTCCAATTTAGTTCATTGCAATCATTGTTATAATATAATTAGTTATAAAATATTTTATTGAACTTTTGAATGTCTCTTTTAGCTGCCTTCTAAGAAAATATACAGATTAACATTGTACATAATTGTAATGATTCTATTAACTAAATATTAAAAAACTAGACATACATGGTTGTGATTAGTGTAAAAAATATTGTCTAATAGATTCAAAATAATTTGTGGTTAATAGGAACTTTTTTATTTTATTTACCACAGTTATAAGTAAATAGGGTAGTTAATGTTAAAAAAATATTATAATAATATAATATTACCCTAACACTTGCACTAATTTCAATGTATATGTGTTTCTAAACAAAAATAAACCTTAGGTAAAAAGTATGATCCTTTTTAACCAACTTGTGTTAGATTAAGAAATTTATTCTATTTTATTTAAAGAATAATTAAAAATGTCACATTCCAATTTTAATAACTATACCATTTTTAGTATAAGGAAATATATGTGATATGGTAGACTATAAATAGTCTTTATAAAGATAAAAGTTTTATATACATAATGGTAATTTATTTATAAATATATTATATAAATTACTAAATTAAATTATGACACAATAGTTAAAGTCTTTCATATAGTTATATTTCTATACTCATTTGATAATGGATTGCCTGATACATGAAAATATTTCATATTAAGAAAATTAATAGATGGAACCTTTGTAAAATATGTTGAATGGGATAGTGAAATATTATATCACATACATAATGTTGTGAGTGGACAAATTAGTACACAAGAATGTGATTGTTTTTGGTTATTCATTAGATTTACGGGTGACTTTTAAATGTATCATTATGTGTGTCTAATGAAACAATAGTTTTAAACTTTTCAAAAGATATTGTAGTTTAAAAAATTAGTATATAATCCACTGCTAAAAATATTCAATATTACGTAAATAGTTCAATTGGGGGTCAATATTCGATACCTGAATTTTTAGACCATATGAGATATTGTGGAATTACTCAAAAAAAAAAACACTTCCCGGAACACCGAAATTGAACGGTGTGTTTATAACGATGAAAAAAACTCTATCATACATGACATGATTGACAATGAATCTATGTGATCTTTATATTTAATTATGGTGTAATGCTTCAGTGATTTATATTTTCCAAAATAATAACACTCCCTCTAAAGGTGTTGTAAAGAAAATATACAAGATATGGTATTGTAAATATATCATTTTGTATTTTTAGGATTTTGGTTTGGGAAACACTAAGAAAATTTCTAAATTTCCACAAACTCGACAAAAAATATGACTAGTGATTATTTTTTTATTATCCTAATGAGACAAGGGGATAATATTTCTATTATTTTTCTGAACACACAATATTTTGGCATTAACATACTTATTTAAATAAGAGGAAATAGTTGTATTGAGGTTTTAGTCAGATGAATGTTTATCTTAGACATGTTTAATACCTAAAATTAGGAATTGTTCCTAAGATAGAGGTTGAATCTATTAAACATAGTTATGGAATAAGAACATACCAATGTTACAGAAGAACCACAATGTATTTTTAAAATTCATCACGATCCAATAATATAAAGATTTATCATTGTAAATTATGATGATGTAACATTCATAGAAGATTTAACTACTTCATAGAAAGAGAATTTTGATATTTTGGATTCCTATAAATGGTTAAGATAAAAGGAATATGATTTTGACTCCACATAAACTAACCATGTATAGAACATGTTAGATGAAACTAAATGGATGGAATATTTTAGGTTAATTTTTTTCTAAAATAAAACTAACATGGATGGTAGACTGTCCACCTATAATGTATATTGGTTTGAAAATTGTTACAAATAAATACATTGTGTTGACTATTGAGAAAACATTTCACCTTTTTTGATGATTATGTCAATTCTTATTTTCAATATATAATAAATCAATATAATTATGAGATATATCAAATAGATGTAAAAATATAATTCCTTAATGTAAATATAGTCATTGATTTTTATATGATATTTTTTTTAATTTCCAATTGATTTTGATAAGGTATGAACAGTGTAACTATCAATTTATGGGATGTAACATCATTCTAAAAGTATGAAAATATGGATTTATATTATAATCAATTATTTTACTTTCGTCATGAACATGGATGCTTAATTTCTATAAAAGTGAGTTAGTGGGTTCTTATTGGTGAGTCTAATATTTTATGTTGATGAAATACATATTATCATAAATGATATCATCACTCAACATTTTTTGAAGTTGTGGCTAGGTAAAAGTTTACTAATAAAATACATATGTGTTGATGTCTACATAATGAGTATGAAGATTTATAGAGATTGATCTAGTAGGATTCTATGACTCTTTTAGGACACTTATATTGGAAATATTTTAATGTTTTTTATCATGGAGAACTCCATAAAGGGTTATTTATTGGTGTTATATGGAAGTAATCTTAGGAAGATTCACTATCATTATAAAGAGTTACGAATTATTTATAAATTAATTTATGTATCCCCTGTAGGATTTTTCATGTATATAATTTTTTTTACTAGGCCCGATGTTGCCTATTATCATATAATAACTACAACATTCATATCAAATCAATGTGAGTGACATTAGATTACTGTGAATAGCATTCATAAGTACTTGAGATGGTCTAAATATATGTTCTTATTCTAAGAAGGAGAAGATAAGCTATGTGTACAAGGATACATATATGTGAATTTATAATCCATAAGATATAATATAATGTCTCAATCAAGTTTTTTTACAAACTAAAAATTAAAATTTTTATTATCGAAATAATTATGAGAAACACTGAGAAACAATCTAGTTCATCCAGCAATAAAACCATCAAAAGAAATGATATAATCATTTAAGATAAGTTTTATCCAATTGAAATTTTTTTCCTAAATAATTTCTTAGAGAGAGAACATTCTTGTGTTCCTAGATCATCCCTTATGATTTATTCCAAGCAACAATCCATCTTAACCAAAATTTGGATGTACTCCTTTCAATTGATCATTCCTTCATTGAAGCACCATATATATATATGTTGTCATGCTTATTAATCATTGAAATCTACATGCCATTGGTGTCTACCTAGAGTACTCTTTCCATCATTCTATCTACTTCCTCTATTGAGGAATTGATAGTAAGATATTCCTCTATTATGGCCGCACCAAAATGATCTATGAACTCTAGTTGGTTCATGTTGTGGATATTCTCCACCCTAGAATCCTACTGCTGACTATCCATAACACTCTAGAAAATATCCTCCCACAAGGCTGAAATATTTTCATTAGGATTTACCTGCAATTTATCATAATCTAAACTCTTGTAGTCCATCACTTTTTGTTTAATTTTATTACATAACCCAGTCTCCATTAGTTTTGGAAGGACGAATAGTCCAAGCACCCTTTGTTTTTCTTTCCTTTAGTAAAATTGTAGTTCCTTGAATCCACCCTAGTTTTCATTTCCTTCTTCTTTCTCTAAAAATGTTGTTTGTGACTCCCACCTGTATTTTAATCTTAATAGAAAAAAGTAGATACCTCTCCTAATGATGTTCCTTAAATTCCATGCAACTCAATGTCATTTTTCACATGTGTTAACCCTTCATGGTCTTGTGCCAACCCCTCAAAATCCAATACGTAACATTTTTTTCTTATTAGGATTAATATCTGGTACTTCCTTATGGTGGATTCATCCATTCGACAAGACAAATCATCTTCAGTACCCTTATTTGCAGATACCAGACCCTTATCAATAATGTATTCCTCTACTTCTTCCAAAGACATCACCCCTTGATCTAGTGCTGCCTCTGGATAAGGTGAAATCTTCCTAATATTCAAGGACTCACTAACTCGAACCTCCTCAACCTTATCTATATCTAGTAATGCCTACTAAATCTTCTTGAGATAACCTATATCACTTTTTAGGAGAAATAATATATCCACAACCTTCAGATTGGTTGCACGTCTTCTCAATTTCAGATGGGGGTTAGGAACCACAAAAATACATACCCAGTGATCCATTGCATCAAGTTATCCCTTCTTGTTATTCATTACATATTAATTTCATGTAATGGATGTATTATATATCATTATTTTGTAATAAAATCAATATATACTTTTCATTCATTAACATGTGTTACAATTCTCCTTACACGAATGGTTGAATAATAAAATCCACTCAAAATACAATTTGGAGTTATCCTTAATCAATGATCATCAAAAATGATTTTGGGCTTTGATGAAATGTAATGGTTAGCGTGAAAAGAATCTTTTAGTCATTAGTAATGGTTTAATATGGGATACGAATGGTAAATTCATGGGGTAATAAGTGGATACTTATTGCATGGATTGATCTTCCAAATTATTTCTCATATAATGTCATACATTCATGAATATACTTAGGGTATTATATTTATAATATATCCCCATAACCTGAGGTTAGAGAGATACTTATCATAATAACCATTATACATTGAAAACTTACTTACTCAAGTCAAAAGATATATATCTAACCATGGGATGATTTTGTATGATTTTGATCATAAAAGATGTTAGAGTGAAACCAATATAGGATTTTTCAAATGACATAATGTGTAAATTCATTTTACCCATGTTTGTAGTAGACTATGGGAACTCATTTCTATTCATAGTAATGCTACATATGATGTTCATAGATACTTAGATGAGGGGAATTTGATTTTCTGGTCTCATAGATGATCGAATTATGATGTATTCATAGACCAAATCATTTTATCATAGTTGATCTAGAAAATATGGCTTATCCTATGATAAATTGAGGTTTTCCATTTCTAGTAGTCACTTTATGGCAAGGGAAAGGGATTTAATAGGTGTACATAAGACGTATAATATATATCTTTTGGTTTAAATGGTTGAATATGTATATGAGTATTTTTTATAGAGACTACATCATCCTCTTTAATAGCATAGTAGCATTTATAATTTTCTAGAGGACACACTTTTATTACATATATGAACTATGAATTTCATATATTTTTTCCAATGTAACTATGGTATATAGGGTCACACAGATTGGAATTTTCATAAGGATTAATATTTCTACTAAAATATTTTTCCGAAATGATTATAATTTTATAAAAGAATATAAAAAATTTGATTTAGATATATTTTCAAGGATTTGTGATGTTTTAAATTGCTTTCATAATGTATTTAAAAGTATTATGGATATTGTTTTATGTGAAATAAAATATATTAATGAATTTTGGCGAATGAATCCAACCACATAGTTTCATCAATTAAATTATATAATGAATAGATTAAATTCAATCCTTATAAATTTATAAAATGGATTGAATAATTTCAATGAATAATTTTAATAAGAAAAAATATATATTGATACATTTGATATTTTATACTCATTATATGGTTTTATGAGTTTTTTGAAGGTTTAGTTAATATAAAAAGATTTCAAAAGGATTGACTGTGAGGCACGATTATCACATTAAAAGATAGTATTCTAAAAACACCATATCATAATGATTCCCCTTATGGATGATGATTTTGAGTCCTTATTAGGGGATTTTATTTTTATATTGGAATCAAGGGGAAACATAGAGGAATGATGTTTTCATAGGTGTTCCGTATTTATGGTTCCTATTTATTATATATCTATATATATGTCAATATATATATATATATATATATATATATGCTCTTAATGTATCATCTTGTTATCATTGATTTCCCAACCTCCCATTCATATTTCATGGAAATCCTAGATTATAATGGGGGTTGTATGGATACACTTTTTGTACTAGATTAGTATCATTCCATTTCTAGTGGACCTTAGTATGGATTACACCCTACATTGTGAATTTTCCTATCTTTTTTGTTGGATTGTGTTAGATCCATCATTAGGGTGTTTGATTGAACCAGTTATTCAAATATGGTCAACCATGTTTTATTATTTTCTTGAGGTTTTCACATAGCTCTGAGGCATTCACATATTTACTTATTCATGGATTACTGTTTCTATTATTATTTTGTTTTCGTTTGTGTTTATCTTCAATTTTTCATTACTTGTTTTCATAAAAACAAATATAATGTCTCATTAATATTAAATTTGTATTTATTTCAATGAATCATCATTATTTTAAATATTAAACTGATTATTTTTATTGAAATAGATAACATATTCATTTTAAAATAACTGTGTTCAAATTAATAATGGAATATGATTAGCTGTTGAATATGACAGAAAACCTACATTATATATTTATTTAAACTATTATAAAATATATATTTTATTTAAAATAGATTAATTGGGTGTGGATGACATGGAAATATTATTAGGATTTTTAGTCATACGAGTCACATATCATGTTTAGGTTTTTTTTCATTATTTATTATCACAAATCGATTATGGTGTTATGTATAGTTGGTGACCATGAAGAAAAATGGTTCCAATATCATAAAAATTATTATTTTATTTTATAACATCTAATTTTCCATCCATCCCATCTTTATACTATATTATATTCAGATTCTAACTGATCATATTTTTATTATTATGAGTTCTATTTTCTTATTATTTGTGCTCTATATATTTAATTTTGAATTTAAAACAATTTATTTGATTTTTTTTGACATCTAATATATGGATGGGTCATTTTATAATTTCCTCTTCATTTCCAATACTTATTACATTATGTTTATTAGGATAAATCATTTCTATCTTCTTCATTCATATTCCTAGGTGCTTATTACTACACGAGGTGATCAAGAAATCCCATCGATCGATTCCACATTCAAGTTCAAGTGATTAGTTGAGGTATGGATAAGGATTTTTAATGACGAAAATGGTAATAGAGTGTGGGGTTTTATTTTTAATGTAATGTTAAATTAGATAGTTTACTATCATAATGTTGGGTGTAAGTACGAAGAAGTATTTGGACAAAACATGTAGTACTAAACCTTTATTTGTGATGAAAATTTAGGGTTTCAAACTTGGTTTTTGTGGTTTTTCATTTAATTCAAATTTATTTAGAGTTTTATATATGATGTTAATGATTTTGTTAAGTATTTTTTCCTTTTTTGATGTTTTTTTATTAAATAATAGAACAAGTTTTATATTTGGTACACAGTGAACAATCATCGTTTGTGAATTCATGTGGAACTTGAGTACCAAAAGAGTTTTGTGTGGAATGTCGGTTAATTTATGGTTTTCAAATTGTAAAGTAGGTTTTTAAAAAGGAAATCATGGTGTATTTTTATTAAAATGATATAGTACAATTCATGGAGGATTGATTAATTGTGTGTTTTTGTTTAAAAGTTATTTTAGTATAGGGTGAGTGGATTTCATCAATTTTATAAAGAATTTATTTATTGATATTCTTTTGATACCAAGGATTTTAGAACCATGATATTTTAATATTAATATTTTATTATATTTGGTTTTTTGTTTGTATTATTTTTTAATTTATCCCCCACCAGGTATCAATGGATTCAAAAAGTGATGTTTGGAGTGGTTTTACTCTAGTGAACACTTCAATTGATGAATCAAATTATTTTCTTTTATTGTGTTATAATTTTAGTCCCCCTCTTGAATGGATTGAAATAAAATTATGAATTAGAATACTGGTTAAAAATTATTGAAAGGATCTTCCATTTTATTAAGATTATTGAATCTCTAAATATAAAATTTACTACATTTGTGCTTGATGGTCTGAGTTGGAAGTAGTTAAAACACATTTTGTTTCTGATTCATTTGTAGGAAATTCATTGGATTGTTTTGTTTCCAGGATCATAAAGAGATATTTATATGATGTTTTTATTGCGGAATGAGTTATAGTGTTTTAATTCCATCAACACGATGATAGATTGGTGTTGGAGTATATTTTCCCTTTCATTAATCAAGTCCCTTATCTTTTATATTTAGACTAATTTGATTCCTTGAAGGCCTGGAATTTTGAATGAGGTCATATTATCAATATTTAATTGTGGTTATTAGAGTTTGGTTGTACATCGTATATAGAAATGGGGAGGCATGTGGTTAAGATTTGTACATTTTTAATAGGTGTTATTGACCTGAATACAACATCCTCTATTACTAAGAGTGGTTTTGGGAGATCTAGTAAAGAAAATGGGACAAAGATAGAGTCTATGTGGATAGGTTACGATATCAATAGTTCCTCTTGTATCTCATAGTCTACATCTATGGTTGGTATCCTATTATTCCATTAGTACAAATAATTGGGTTATTAAAACATTTTTTCTAAAAAAATCATTGAAAACCTATCATGGTTGGGAATGTTTGGGATATCACAAAAGTTATTGTAAATGATTCTATTTGAATGGTAATTGAATTGGAACTATCTCTATGAAAGAGATTCTGGCTCAACTTATTGAATCTGATATTGATTATTTTGTTGATTGAGGTATTATTTATTCATTATTTGTTTCTTCTACTGATTTTCCCTCTTTGAAGACTTATTAAAGGAATGTTTTTTATAGTAGAATGTACTATCTTTAAGAAACTCTAAATTTTTGTGGTTGTACCTACTGTATTCCCTAGGGTTGGAAGATTTCTTTGGTTGGTGGTGGTTGAATGGAATACCTTATTTTAATTAAAATTATATCCATTCTCTAATTCCTATGATAAATGATGTTTTAGTGGAATAATAATATGATAGGGAGGAAACTGTAGTTTTTCATACGCAATCTCATATGGTTATTGGTTATTTCATTAGAGGTTCGATGTGAGATGGGTTTAGTTCTAGATATTTTTTTTATCGTTATTGTCTTAGACTTTAGTACACTGTTAGTTAAGGTGTACTAGGATTTTTATAATTGATTCATGATAAAAGAAGTTAAATATTATAATTTTCATTGATCAAATGTTTCAAATGAATAATTATAGGGGTTTAAAGTGTTATGGTGGGGAGAATAGTCAAACTCAAACTGCACTTTCACTATTATTTTACTTAATTATTGGTATCTAAAGTAGAATCCCTTATTTATTGTTTTCTATAATTCCTTGGGAGAGAATATTTTTTATTGTTTTACACTCTATTAGTACATAGAATGGACAATATATTTATTCCATGGGAAATAAAATGGTTTAAATAGGTAACCAATGTTACCCTTAGGTTGGTTATGTAGGCCATACCATGTAGACCAGAGTATAGACCTATCACTTGATAAAAGATGACACCACATCTATCTGGCTCTGTTGTCATGGTCCATCACCCTGGGAGTTTTATCCCTAAAATACCTACACCTTCATGTCATACCAAGAAGTATACATCACGGGGGTTCCTTGGAAGGGTGTAACACACCGTAACCAATAGGTTATGACGTGGTCAGTTTCTGTGTAGTTTTTTAAATAGTGGTTTTACCTTTATACAATTCATCTTTTTATAACAATTTTGGTGTCTCCACCTCTTGTATTTAGATTACCTAGCCCTAGTACTTCTTCCCATTCATTATCATCTCTTTAATACTAGTTTCATATGTGTTTACTTTATACTAATGTTTTATTATTTAATATATATTCCTTAAAATCATCTTATCACCTCTTTCTCATCATTTTACCTCTTAGTTAATTATTTTTTCTTCCCCTGATGACCTACATCACTAATTATTCATTTATTATTTAGAGGGATCTACGAAATTAAGGTTCACATTGTTACCCAATGTCTTATTATTTCTTCTAGTTGTGTAATAATACCTCTCTTCATGAAACAATGATCTCAAGTTAGTTTTCCACATTTTTTAATATTTAAATATAAAACCATTGATTTATTTATATTTCTATCATTGTTGTAGTATTAAATGTTGTTATTACATCTATTTATGAATTTTTTAATAATTAAATAAGGTTATCACTTGGTTTTCTATGAATTAAAAGAATTCATCAATTTATACATATGGTATAAATATTTTTTCTTTAGTTTCCATTATAAATTGTTTGAAAAATTTCTTGAATAGCCTTACAAAGGAATTTTTAATTATTCATGAGTTTTTGGGTCATTAGAATAATTTGTAAGGATTATTTTTTGAATATCATGATTGGTTCTTAAAAAATGGGTTTTTAGTTATAATAATTTTTTGATGTTTTAAATGGTTTTTTATTTGAATATTAATTTTATAGAAAATGATTTTAAGGGGAAGGAATTTGAGGCATAGATATCACCTCCCATTCACATGATTTGTGAAAACATTAATAGCTTGAGGGGTGTTGAGATAACCATTTTTCACTATCTTAGGATCATTCTCAAGATTTTGGTATTTTGAATGGATCATTCCCTACATATCGAGTTTCCCCCTCAGTTAGGTCTGTTAGGGTATGAAAGAGTGTTATAGATTTTGGATTGAACCAGGTGTTCTAGTATGATGGATCAAGTTTTAGTATTAATTTATATACCCCTAGATATAAGGTGTCTCCATTGACACTTATGATGGGATTAATGTTTGTATTATCATAATTATTTTTATTTATGGAAATTTACCATGTTGATTTTCATTTTTTTTGGGAAAAAATGATTTATCTCTTTTAAATGAAATTTATATTTTCATAAAATGATTCTTTCTTATTAAAGGTCTTAAAATTATTGTTTTACATGAAAATTTAAATTCAATTTTTTAAAATAATAGTTTCAAAAATTTAAATCAACCATGATTGGCTTTAGAAAAGTACTAGAAACTGACTTTATTATTTTTTTAAGAAAGCATGAAATATATATTTTATGAAAAGGTTATAAATTGTGTGTAGTTTACTTTAAATTATTATAGGGATTCATTATCATGAAAATTAAATTTTAGTTTCTTATTGTGGTTCATAATTGATCACTTTTGATAAATGATGGTGTTGAGGATCCTTAGTGACCATAGGTCCACATGGAGATTTTCTCAAGTATTATGGTTTTTTATTTCAGTATTATTGATGTATTATATATCCTATTATTCACTTTTATTGAATATGAAATTCTAATGAATCTTATTTTTATGATGTTAAGTTTATTATTTATCTTGTTTGTGCTCCATTTGTCTCATTTATAATTTGAAAACATTTATTTTCTTTGTATTGAACATATAATGTATTCATGGTTCATTCCATAATTCCTAGATTATTTTTATTTAATATCAAATCTTGTTTCATGAGAATAATAATTCCTATATTTTTCACTTTAAATATTCTATTCGTGTATCCAAGCCAGGTGAATCAAGAATTATCTTTGGATTGAGCCAAATTCTATTTTATGCACCATGTTTAGGGGTGGTGGGGTTCAGATCATGATATATGCCATATTATCAATAATAAAGATCCAAATATTAGCCATCCTAGTAATTCCATGTGTTTATCACAGGGTTTAGTAAAAGGTAATTTTCTAATAATTCCATAGTATCAGGCATT
Source organism: Viscum album (assembly GCA_963277665.1). NCBI lineage: Eukaryota > Viridiplantae > Streptophyta > Magnoliopsida > Santalales > Viscaceae > Viscum > Viscum album. The sequence continues at coordinate 174,244,290 of OY728135.1, read as the reverse complement.
TAAATTTTAATCCAACACATCCTTTGAATTCCATGAATCTGGAATAATTCTGAATCCTATAAAACATCTGAGTAATTCTAAAATATCTTGAATAATTTTGAATTTCAAAAATCTTGTGAAATAATTCCGAAAGACTCATGGGTTTTGAATCTATTCGATGTTGTGTCATCTATTCATCATCATTGTCACATAAGGTTCACTTAATTGACCTATGTTTTCTATGTTGGAAACCTAAGTTTCAATGCACAAATTTTTTCCCTAACCATTACTAGGTTCAACATATCACATGGGATCCCACTACAGTTACTTAGGTAACACCATGTAATTGACACCTTAAATGGGTTCCTCAATGTTAGTCTCATATATAATGAAAGTAAAATCACTTAGAGTACATAACATCCCTCAATGTCATCAAAATCACATTATGACTTCACTAGTCTCGCAGAACAAGACCCATCATTATTACATTTAAGATATGAAATATGGCCAATCTAATTTACCAAGGTCATCCTAGGTCATTCCTCTCAACCAAAATACAATATATATATGGTACCCCCACCATTTTACTGATATACTAATGTTGAAGGAACCCCTGGAGTTCTCAATAATTAAAAATTGAAAGGGTCCAAGGAATCAAAATTCTATTATAACCAACGGTTATGTTTTAAGGTGGAACTTGGATTAATCCATGCTTAGTTGGTTACTAATACATTGTTAGGGGAGATATGGGACCCTTAGACCATAGAAAGCTATGTTATTTTACATTATTAAATTACTACCCCTATGGTACCACACATCTAAAGGCATAGATATATAATTAATCCATTATCCATCTATTTTCAAGGAATCATGTTAATACCCTGGGGTTCATTATGGCCCTTGACACTTGCATTTATCAATATGTATTTATTTTAAAAAAACAGTTTACTAAAACAAATAGATGACCACCCTTTATGGAGAGACAACATATCATATTCATATAAATGAAATTCATTTAACATAATTGTATACTCAAAGGTCCACTGAACTCATATTGACTTCTAATCCTATAATGGTGGCTAGAAAACTCCCCCACGATCATCCTTGACTCACTTTATCCTGCAGGCACCTTCCTCCATCTAAAACATGAAAAATATAAATTGTAATCATTTTATAATAGTTTTTTCACATTAATAAATAAAAATAAAAATAATTAATTTTAAAATTTAATTGAATTGTGAATAATTCCTAGTATCTCATCAAATAAATTTATCATGCCTAATCTATGATGGAAGGGGTCTACACCGCCTACAATATATATCAGAATATTAGACACAAAAAAGTCTAAATATACCTATAATTTTAAGTCATTAATTTAAATGAAAATTAAACACCCCAAAATAATACCATAAAGGTGGAATACAAATTTAAATATAAAAAAACATCGTGTGATCATACTGTTGTGATATAATTTATCCATGTTGAGAAAAGGAGACTTTATATCAATATGATTCAACTATGATGCTGTGGAATCGTCACACAATACATAACAAGGTTCAACATTAATTTGGAGTAAGGAAGTGGGAAATGGACCAAGGAAACATCAATTCTGAGTTTTATACTAACATTAATCAGTAGTCTATAATAATGAAAATTATTTAAGAAAATAATGGGATATAACCCCTATAATAATGGGAGGATTTCACCCCATGATTCACTACATAGTGTCTCATAAAACCCATGTCTTCCCACATTTATAAGAATTAAAATATAAAAAACCCATTATTTTTTTAATATTTATTTATTTTTTCTTTTATTTTCCACATGTAATGGACATTACTTATGGAAGTATGGTTTTACCATTCTTGTAATGGTCACCCATTAAATATGGGAGGTTATAACCTTAATATAAGGGTCGCCCCTTACTTAAGGGTTGTTTCACCCTTAACTTATCTTGAGTACATTATGTGTTGTCACAACAAGAACATAATTTTCTCCCCTTACATTAGGTGTAACACCCAATAATTCTAAATAATTTTTATCCTTAAATAACTCAATGCGTTCGATATCTTTCTTCAGACGAAACATCAAACTGAAATGAGAATGTAATATATTAGGTTAATAATATAAAAATTTAATTATAACATCTAAAAACCTAATAGTTTAATCACTGGGAATAAATATAAGTAACCAATTTATGAATTAATTTTTTTTAAAGCAAATTATACAATTAATATGAATAAATTTCCATTAGTTTACCTAAAAATACTAATAAAATCAGTAATTTTCTATAGATGTATTTTCCAAGAAAATGATTTTGATATGATATGAATTTTTAAGAAACATATGATTAATGATGATAAATTATATTTAATTTTAATAATTTGTTAACACAACAGTTGTTGTTAAATAATAAGAAATATGAATAATAACATATAGTATTCGAAAATTTCAATTTACTTTGAAAAAGGATTCTTATTATAATTCACATTTTTTTTCAAAAAAAAGAATTTAAATTTATTTTAATTATAAATTAATAAAAATTTACTTATGTTTTCAATTACTCCAAAAAAAATTGACTTTCTTTGGATTTTGAGTTTTTTTGTGAAAAGGTATTCCTTTAGAAAAAAATAATGTATTCATGAAAATTAAAATTTGTAAAAATTTACAATTATATAACATTGAATTAAAACTTTATCCAAACATTTATGTAATAAAATAATAATTTAATGGAAAAAATATTAATGTATAATATTATTTTCACATTGAAAACCCATGGAAACCATTTTTATAACTAATTACTAAGTTACTTTAATGTAAAAACAAATTTTGGTGTTATATTTGAATAAATTATTTTCCAAGGGATATTAAGTTTTCACATTCCTCAGAAGACACATATTAATTAATATTTTTAAAAAAATCGATTTATTTCATTATAATTATTATTCAATAAAATTTTATATAATATTCATATTTAAATCTAAAAATTTATTTCTTCGAAAATTGCTTTAATGTGAAAATATGTAATTATTTTAAAATTTAATTTTCAAACAACTTGAAGTGTTATTTGATAAAATGATTCAAAAGTTTTAAATTATAATTGTCAAATTATCTAAAAATATCAATATTAAACATTTTCATTATAATTATTTTATGTGGTTCAAAATTAATTATCAAGGTAAAAGTAAAATGGGTAAATAGAGTTCAACCTAGGGTAAAAGTAATAAAAGATTTAATAAATGAGACTAGAATTTCATGGTTGAGATTATTCCTGACCAATACATGTGTTTGATACAACATTTTATATTTTTGAACAATTTTACCTCAAATAGTTTGATTTTATTTTTAAAATGTAAGTGATACTCAAAAGATACCCTTCCCTTCAGTTATAGAAATGTTACATCCTAAAAAATTTAGGATGCACCTTAACATTGAATTACTATATAAAACTATTAATTTTTAATATACCTATAAATTAATCCAATGAATAAAATCCCATGGTCACTCATTGTTATCCTAATACATTCACATTCGAGGACACATTCAAGGAAAATTCAAGTTACCTTTATGAAAATTATCAACTAATTTGTTTTATTCCTAATTAAAATATTTCAAATTTATTCTATACAATAATTTATAATGATATTATTATCATTTATATGCTTTAATGTTAATATATTAATGTCATTTTCATTATTTATTAATATACCATAACTATTAAGAAAATAAAAAAAATGTTGTTTGTGCTTTTTGTAGACTACCTCATCCAAATCATAACATGTATTTATTTCCTTTAACATCATACCTAGATGACCTAAGTATTATATTTGAGGGAAAAAATTGTTTTCATGATATTAATAAGGTTCTAGTATGAAAAATTAGCTACCAATTAATTATATGACCATCAAAAAATCATAGTTAATTCTATCATAAAGTCTACTAAGAGTATAATATTTTATTGAAATTATTTAATGTTTTCATATCCATTATTTTCCCTAATAGTTCCTTCAATTTTTGAGTTTCCACAGTAATATATACTAAGTAATAAAATTGTGAATTTTTTATAATGATGTTATAAAAGATTTATCATAATAATTCATTAAATCGATGTATGTTCATGTTTGGGTTGGATTAACCACCTAATTGAATAATACTATAAATTTATATCTTGAATGAATATGGTAAGAAAATTAGTGTTTTAATATGATTTTTTTGGAAATAATTATTTTTTATTTATCAGATTATTATATGTATATTTAATTCATTAATCATGAAATCAAAAATTGATCATTAAGCAGAACATAAAAATTCTTTGTATTGATTTTTTATTCAAGGATATATATTAAAAAACTGATGAAAGAAATTTATATCATCATATATAATTAAAAATAATATCTCATCATAATTTTAATGTTATATTAATGATGAAATTTTAATGAATAGTGAACACATTCACAGTTATTATGAAACCAATAAAATGATCAAAATTATAAATACCTATTGTGAACATTTTGAAGAATTAATGTAGAGAATGAATATTCAGAAAAAATATGAATGAAAATAAATATTACTAACTTTATAAATTATGTAATTAAGATATCTATGTTTAGGATACAACAGATTAATTTATGTTCTTGGATGTTTAGAACAATAGGTAAGGATACTTGTCTCAATTTCAATTTATTGATACACATATTGCATTTAGAAAACTATTTTCATTTTTTGTGTGTGTATACTGCCAATGTGGGATATTGTATCGTGAGTCCGTTATATTTCATGGTATATAAGTATAAATTTCTTCTTTTAACACCCATGGGTTTCTAATCCAAAAGTGTTACTCAATCCATAATGGTTTTCATGGTGTCAATTCAGATTCTTTGGTACATAATACATTTTTCCACCATGTTTCCTTTATATGGTGAATTCAATACAAATAGATATTTTTCTATAATCAAATTATTTAATGATATTTTCAAGAAAAATCATGTTCCCTTATTAAAGTTTCAAGGGATAAATTTTTTCACACTAGAGTTCAGTTTTGGTAACTCAATTTTTATTCCCTATATTACAATATTTTTTTAAATTATTTCATAAATGTTCGGAACATTCCACCCATTAATTGAATTATGCAGTACTCTATAATTATTTTATGGGTATTTACATTCCTACCACATAAACCCTTTGAAAAACACTTATCGCTTCTTTGTATATTTTCTTTTGAACCCATCCATAGTTTTTCAGATGGATTATGATCATGTTATTTTAGCATTGACTTAGCCATATAATCATTGTTCAATATGGTGTGAAAATTAAATTTTACATAACTCATATTGGATTATGTTCGAAAAGATGTTATGGTATTATATTAACATGATGAAAAGTAGTGTCGTTATAGATTTTGTTATTCTAATATGGAAAATCTTTGTTATGTTGACTATGATATGTTTAACAATAAAACTCCATCCTCTAGATGAGTTATGAATATGTAATCACATTTATCAAAATTGTGAAATTTATTGAAAATTTGTAAACTAATATTTCAATACATTTGATTTTTGGAAATGTTGATTATGTATTGTTTGTTCATTTTATCATATGGTGAGTGAATTGGACCTAAATAAGTGATACTTGTGGCCTAATATTAGTCTACCACTCGATGCATCGATATATCTCTTTTGAAAAAACATGTTTGGGTATTTATTCTGTACCTTCTCAATTTAGTAAGGTGTCTTGACTGTGGTCTTAATTAAAAGAAAATTTCATGGATGAAGGCTCTGACAGCTGGGTTTTGATGTAAATCATTATTCCTTTCATTAGTATGAGATCATTATTACTAATTATCACATAATATTATAAACTAATAAAAAATAAAATTAATAAATATATTTATTATTAAAATTTTATAACTAATATATCTAATAATAAAATTTTTCATTTTTAGTTGTGAATAATTATTATAATTTAAAATTAATATTTATTAAAATAAATTTACTAGTACTACTTATTACAATACCAATAAATGAAAATGTGAAAATAATTATTTAGTTACTCATTATTAGTATATATCAAATATTACTATAAATTACATTTCATGTTAAAAAAATTTAATAAATAATTTTTTTTACTATTATAAATGTATATATTAAAAAATATATTTTTTTGGATGGAAGGTGCTGTGGACTTTAATGCCTTCTTTTCAAATATTTGGTCAAATAAATTGAGGGAACTAGTCACATTGGAATGGATGAAAGTCATATAGTTGGTAATTTATTCTATTAAATCCCACACTCAAAATGATATGACACTAAACTATAATTACTCGGTTATATGACATCCAACATTATTTTGAAGCTTCTATTACCCCCCCATGCCTCATACTGCCATACTCACTATCATATATTAGTTGGGGCTTGGAGTCTGGCACTGTAGAGGAAGTTGTCGTTGCAGAAAACACACAAGTGGAGAAGATTTCACCCAAAGGCCTTTTATCACCCGAAGGTATTTTATCACCTGAAATAATTTTACACAACACCCAAAGGATTATTAACATCCACCCAAAGGCCTGTTTTTAAAACACAACACCAACACCCATGAAGGTACCATTTTTTTGTAACACTGATCATCCTAATCGGGACACACCGCTTGATCTCCGCAACCAAGAGGACTTTCGATACATGGAACCTTCAGGAATCTCTTTGCACACCATCTTAGAAGATTCTCTCTCCATCGTCACATGCCATAATCACACACACATGGTTTCATTCACTATTATTAACATGCCATCATTTTCAGCATCATCACCTATGCTTCATTCTACTTCATCATCTTAGCTTTGCACTAGTTACCACGGACTCGACAACCCCTTCCTTATTTCTCTATTGGAGGCTACATGTTTGCCAGCCCACATTCCAAAACTTTCTACCGCATCCTCTTATATAGACAGTCAGCCCATATCTCCAATTAATGTGTTCAACATTTATAATTTTATTATTATTCCATCAATTAATATTGGGAATAAGTCTTCATTAATTTTGGGAGAAAATCTTCCATTAATGTTGAGAAAATCCCACCCTTAGTAATTTTCTCTCTCACCATTATTTAAATTTTAAATAAAAAAAATCCCAAAAATCTCCACCTTGATTTAAAATTAAAATACTCCACAATCATCTGCACCATTTGGGCCAATTTGATAACCAACTCCACCAAGCTCCAAATGTCACCCAATGAACAGAACACGCAACATGACACCTGCGGCCATGAAGACTTTCGATATTCTAACAACACCACTGATACAACCATCATTTCGATGACATATGTGTCCTGAGTCATTGATAAGCTACTCCACCAGATTCTTTCCACTGTGCTTTGAAACCAAACACTTCAACCAATCCCTTTGATACCACTGTTGGGGCGTGGATCCTGACAGCCGCAACAGAAGAAGTCGTTGTTGAAAACACACAAGAGGAGAAAATTTCACCCGAAGTCCTTATACCACCTAAAAGAATTTTACACAGCACCCAAAGGATTTTTAACATCACAACCAAATGCCTTTTTTACAATGCAACACCGAAACCTAGGAACATTCAATTTTTTTTACTGTTGATCATCACAATCGGGACCCACCACTTTATCTCCACATCTAAGAGGACTTTCAATACATAGAACCTTCATTAATCTCTTTGCACACTATCTTCAACGATTCTCTCTCCATGATCTCACACCATCATCTTCGCACACACGATTCCATTTGTCGTCATTGACACACCATCATCATCGACATCATCACCTCTGCTTCAATCTTCTTCATCATCTTCGCATCGCAGAAGTTACCAAAAACACGACAACCCCTTCTTATTTTCTTTCTTGGTGGCTACATATTTTCCAGCCCACATTCGAAAACTTGCAACCACATCCTCTTATATAGACACCCAACCCATATCTCCAATTAATGCAGTCAAAATTCATAATTTCATCATTATTCTATCAAATAATATTAGGAATAAGTCTTCATTAATGTTGTGAGAAAATCCACCATTAATGTTGAGAAAATCCATCCAGTAATAATTTTATCTCTCCTCATTATTTAAAATTTAAATAAAAAAATCCCAACAATATTTAGGCATACATGTCATCTTATTTTATCAATGATAAATAGAAGATGTTGATAAAACGGTTAAATTTAAGAGTTTTACCTAAAAGTGCTTATAAACGTGTACCCTTTATTCTTGATTTTTTAGCACTGTTAATCGCTGATTTTTATTAGAGTTATTCTTAGTGTTGATAAAATCCTTTAATAAAAAAATATTATTAATTTATATATTAATCATATTCAAATTCAAAAAAATAATGTTTATTTATTTAAATAAATTTGAAAAATGCATGTATATAATTAATATAAATAGGATATATTAATATATATTTTCTTATAGTTCAAATATATATATATATATATTAAAAAAGTAATTATAAAATTAGTGATAAATATGTATATTTCTATGAATAATTATAAAACTATAGAAAGTATATATATATTTATAATATTAAAATAAATAAAAATAAATAATAATTTTTTTATTAAATTCATTATTATATAAATAAATAAATAAATAAATAAATAAATAAATATATAATTATATAAATACATACCATTACGTAAAATTATAAATAAATATATACATATATATAAGTAGACAATCATATACATAAATATAATTATATATATATATATATATGTTAATATACAAATTTTTATAAATATATAGATTTTTATGTAGAATGATATATATATATATATATATAAAATTAAAAAGTTATAATTAATAGATTTCAATAATATATATTTATTATATTTATAATTTTAAATACATTGACAATACTAAATATGTATAATTAGATATGTATAATTATAATATATATATATATGTATGAAAATATTTATAATTATATACAAATATTTTTAAATATATTTATTCATAGTTAAAATTGTAAAGAAATATTTAAAAAAAAATATTTATATTAAAATATTTATATATATTAAAGTAATATATAAATACAATTGATATAATTTCTAATAAAAAATGAATCTTATTTTCATGACTATATATAAAAAATTATCAAATTTATAATTGTCAAAAAGATTAATAGTTCATTTATATACATTAAATGAAAATTGTGTATATAATTAGTATAAATATAATATATTAATATTTTATTTAAACATTTATATAATATAAAAATAAAAAATATATTTATATTGATATTACACAATTTATAATATATGAACATGTATAAATGTATGTATTCATGTGTATGTGTGTATATACGAAAACAGTTTGGGGGCCAATCCCCTTTATTATAAGAAATAAAAAGTGAAAATGGTACATAAAAGAAGGATAGTTTAAACATTAATTCCAAAAATGACATTACAAAACACGATAGCCAACAAGGTTATAGAAAAGAGTGATCATCATCTTCCTCATCCTCAAGAATTATGTCGACGACATGTATGACAACCACATCTCAACGTCCCTTCCCTCTTCCATGTATCTTGTTCCTTAGGAGAAGATGAAACATAATTTTGAACATCGACACTTTTGGTGCATGCTCTTATTTTCCATAATGGAACATAATTTTATTAATGGGGTTAAGGTGAATTCCTTATTCCATATTGGTGGAATGAAAATCAATAATATCACAATATTCATGAAAACTGACTACACTATAAACGATATCTATAAAAATAACTTCATCATGAAAAACAATCCACTCCTCCATATCCCTTGTGAGGCCTTGAGGTTTCCTTTCACCCTAAAGGTATTCTGGAAGTATTTTACTATCAACATGAAGTTCCTTTGACCTCACACCTTCATTAAAAGTAGTGTTTCCAAATCCATCTAAAATAGAATTCATCATATTAGAAAAGTGAGAACAAAACTGTGGACCATGAAATGTAGTGGGCTCATTCGATTGATTAAAATAAATAGGGACATCAACTAATGATATGGCTCAAGATAAGGTCTTCAAGTTATTCACTGTACCATTTGAATAATTTAATATAAAAACTAAATCAAAGGTAAATATTTTCATACCTTTTCAATCATTATAAGTGGATAGTTTTTTTCTCAAAAATCATATGTATTTCAATCAAACCCTATATCACAAGTTCCTTCTCAAACTGAACATGATCATAGCCGATTCCAAACATAGATACCCATGAAATACTAGTATTATCAGGGTATGCTCTAGGAACAACCATCACATCTCGAAGATCCCAACAACATCCAAAAGTGAGAGTAAAATATCTAGTGGGGTTTTCTTGATCCTCCTTACCACATTGAACTTCAATTTCAACATACCTACCCATAGATTGACCCTACATATCTGAAAGTGAGTGATTTATATTTTCCTCCTCAATTAGGGAGTTCCAATCCTTACTAACAATGGTATTATCATAGAGAAAGTGATATTGAAGCCTAGAGGAACACCCCAACAGGGTAGTAAACATATCCTTCCAGCATCATTTTCATTAATCCTATAAGTAATATCAATTACTATATTTGTATTTTTTAAATTCCCATCTTCCTTGTTCATGGAAGAAACATATTTATTTATTTAGATCCAATATCATTCTTTCATACTAAATGTTTATGGACAACCACTTTGATGAAATTAAAAAATAGAGGGAACAACTTTATAGTAAAAATAAACATCAATTTTCAACCCATAAACTACTATAGTTTCATTAACTTGATTTGGATTTGGAAGGTCAACATCAACCAAAACTCATTAATAATACCCATACTTCCTTCAACCATGTTATCATTAATCATAAGAGGTTTCCCTATGCAATATACATTGTCATTAACGATTTGTGAATTCCAGTGAAACCATATGAGCCCATGAATGTTTACCCAGATCTATCCATTAATATGCTCTTGATTATAATGATTGAAATTGAGCTCCCATCCTTATGAATTAATTCCACAAAGATTGAGATGGCTGATACTGAATTTCCAAGCGAAATAATGATGTAATTCATATTTAAGGATAAGAAAAAAATATCCATTGCTGATAATAATTATTTTAATTTCATTGAATCCCCATTATCATCCATAATTAAATTTTAAGTAATCCATATTAACTGGATTGTTTCTATTGGAAAGGTTCACCTGGCTAATTAGCGGAAAGTGGCCCTGATTAGGCCTTTACTATAAGAAAACTTGATCAAAAGAGAAAAAAATGTTTCGCCCACTTTTTTAGAGTTTATCTATTCCTTTGGAATAATATTTGATGATCCTACATCCCTCCTAGATAATATATCTATGAAAGAGACACACATCCTTCTATGATTTGAAACAAGGATGGACTCACACATGAAAGATCATCAGAAGATGTACAATCATCCACCCTGGCTGTAGATTCCACAACTTAATTGACATGCTTACCTAAAGCTGAATTAATCTTTGGGTTCATAGAAGATGATACAACAATGCACGTTTCACCCATATTATATTATTCCCCCCAATTTACATTATCATCATCTAGTTTGTAGATTGTTAATGCCTATGAAACCAAAACATGGGAGATCACTATCACACTCCATTAAATCACCCAAGATTCAAACCGTTGCTACTCCCAATCACCTCCCCTCTCCAATAATTATCTTTATATGTGTCTCTATACATGTCTATATGTATATAAGTGTGTGTAGACATGTATTTGTACACATGTTTGTTTATAATTTACTTAAATGTGATAAATTAAATTTTTAATAATTTTGTAATTTATTTAATATAATTTAATTATTTATTGTTATATATTCATTAATAATTTAGAAAATATATTTAGCAATTTTATAATATTTATTTTTAAATATATTTATTTAAAATACAAATAGTATTTTTAATATGTTTTGGATTTATATGAATAATATTTATTCAACTAATAATTTTAATTTGATGGTGATCGTTTGAGAGCTCTGTTAAAATGGCGACTCTAGAACTCTAGAACGTTAGGGTAAATCAAGCATGGTGATCCCACATTTCAATGGTTCTACCCTTCTAGGTAGATGCGAGGGTACTAAAGTAGACTTTCAAGCATTGGGGGAGGGTGAAATCAAAGGATCACATCAGTCAGTCTTTAGGGAAATCAGTGTGGTTGAGGTGAGATCTTTTAAACATAGAACTTTTCTAGATAATTCACATAGAGCCCAGCTGTATGTGGTGATAGCTACTATAATGGGTGATTATTTTCAAACATATGTTCATAGGTTGGATGAGGCATATGGTGAGAGGCAATATTCATTGATGTCAAAAAAGAGGGGTTTCTAATGTCCAACTATAGTAATGGGGGTGATTCAAACCTGTCATACATCTATAATGTTGGATAGTTCAAATAGAGTATATCAATCCAAGGTGGCCTTCATGGTTGAGGAGAACATGCCTTGTCAGCCTAGTGGAGTAGTTAAGGTGGTGGTGTTGGGGAATATGTTTATTCTAATTAGGTGAAGAAATATGGTAATATGAAAAAATCCCAATATGGTATTATAGAAAATGAGTGAGAACCCAATGGAATTCATATAAAAAAGAATATATTCCACAATGAATTTTTTAAAATGGTGGCACTGTAAGATTGAATGAATATAGTGGGGATATTCTAGATCAGTTCATGATTTTTGAGCACTCCATCATTGCTATGATCTTTCTACCTACTATTGGAAGGCTTTGGAAAACTATTGATATCATATGGAATATTATTTACATATGGGTATTCTCTAATTGGAAATTCATATCAATGAGTTGATGATTCATTCATCCCATTTTTTCATCAGAGGATCCAAAGCACTAATCATTGGGGATTAGATGAACTTATTTAAATCCATGTATGGATTTAGTTCAAGAATGTGATTTCTATTTCAATACATTTTCTATAAATAACATAAGGGTTGAATTATAGATCAAAATTATTATCATTGAATATAATATTTTCAACATTATGATTTTTTGGGTATATCCTTCAATTTGTGAATTCTGATCAAAATGGATAGGACCAAAGAGGTTACAAAATTTGTTTATTTTGATAGGGTTCTGGTGGAGGTAGACATACTCTATTGAATTATTAATAATATAATCTTTTTAGAACTAGATGATGATATCTCTCTAAATGGTTGTTAATATAGACTTCCTTACTTATACCCAGACTGTTAAATTATTGGTCAGGTAGAGGATTTATATCAAAAAAATGTGATTCCCTCCTTTTGTTATTTATAAGGGAATTCTGAGACTACTTGTAGGATGAATTTGAGGATTATAAAAATGAAAAATAATTTGGTTTCTCTTGGGGATAATAAACCCCCTATTGACCGAGGAATAGATAACATTACTACTAGTTCATCCTGAATGATTGAGGAGTATTCATAAATGATGGTACATGTAACTCTAGAGACTCTAAATAATTAACTTCATCTACCATGTGGATATTGAACTGTTAAGGTAAATTGTTATTGTTCAATTCCCTCTTATTATAATGAAATGACACTACATGGGAAAGGAATTGAGGATGCTCCTCTGGCTTTAGACCTAGCCTCACAAGGAATAAAAACACAATTCCAGTTAGCAAGTTAGTAATTCTATTTTGATTGTTAATCAGTGACATGGAATTATGAGTAACTGATATTTAAGGAACTACATTCTTTGGAACATTATAAAAATGGCGGTTTCCCGGTTTTTTTCAATAATGGACATTCGTTCACCACTTGAAGGGAAAGGATTCATTATTCAGCCACTTCCAATGGAATTATTTAGAGAGGTTCCATTAGAGGATATGTCCATGAAATATGATGTTCAATAGAATATGGATCATTGTCAATAGATTCAGAATTTATTAAATACTTAAAAATGTTAGTTAAATGGTTTAAAATCTCAGATGATGTATGTGACAAAGAGAAACATATTGTTTTATTTGACACTACTCATCCCCCAAAACTAGAAACATTTGACACCACTCATCTATGGAAACTAGAAACATTGGATCTATTTTTTTAATGATGTTTTAATTAAGGGATAGGGAACATGTTCAATAGTGAAGGTTTAACTCGAGTTCCTCTAAAAATAAAGGCTTTGATGTATTATTCCAATATGCCATGGAATGTGGATACTGGAACAACCTCCAAGATATTAACAACAATGCTCACTCCAGAAGAGGAATGGTCCAATACAGTGGTCCATATGATCCAAAACCAAGTTAACACATAGTCAGAGTGGAAAACTGCAAATGATGTCGATGAATCTGATAATGATTTTTGGAATGACCCTCCATTTTATGATCATTAAACATAATCACTAGAAGGTTAAAGTATCCTGTTTGAATCCTTTTGTTCTATTGTTATCATTTTAATTCATGTTTTCAAAAATTGTTAGGAGCATTTTCTTTTGCATAGACCTTTTTGTTATATTAAAAATATGTATTTGTTTTTATTTATTAAGATTTAATATATGAAATATGTCTGAAATTTATATACTTAAAATATTTAAATGATTATTTTATTTTTTTAATATAAATATTTATTTATACAAATCTTTTTATATATAATGTTAATTTAAAATAATATATTTATATAATAATAAATAAATATATACACATATAAATTTTTTTAACATTATACAAAAATTATTTAAAAAGATTATTTATTAACATTATAAACACATATAACTACTTTTTAAATATATTTATTAATAATTACAATTATTAATAAATAAATTCCCATTTCAATAAATATAAAATGATAATAAAAATATTTCAATAATAAATATATTTATTAGATTTATTGTTATATATAAATAATATTTCAATATTTTTACATTTAATAATAAATATAAATAAATAAATAAATAAATAAATAAATAAATAAATAAATAAATAAATATATTTATTTATTTTTTATAACAAATAATAATGTTATTATATATATTTATATAAATATATTTATAAATGAATGGAGGTATAACAGAGGGAACTCTTGACCCTCATTGACGATCTTGTTGACCTAATTCATCCAAGAGACTGAAACCACATCACCTACAATTCTCATCACTAATATGCTTCTCAGATATGGAATGTCGTGAAGAATAAGATGATCTATGAGGAACATCTAAAATAGTTCTCCAGCCTCTCTAGTATTTCCACCGATTCTTTCATCTTTCTAAGTAATGAAGTTTCACAACTCACTATCAGAAAGGGATCTAAAAACAATGTATCACCCTCATATGAAGTGATTACGGAATAGATAGGGCATTGTAGGAAATCATTTATTTCCTTAGTTTCATTATTTATGGGTAAATCTCCTAGGAATGTTTTAGGTCTGGTCACTCACCATGGTTCTATTTGGGGTTTTTAGGAATTCAAGTGTTTTCCCCTAGGATGAGGGTTTTAACATTTGATGTTTACCTATACCAACTTGAAGGGTCAAATATGGAGCTTTGGTTTGGTTAATGTAGGGCTAATAAATCTTTAGATCCATGAATAGTACTTAAATTTCAGTCAACATGAATTAAAATACACAATTTCTCTTGTTTTGATCAAAATTTATGGCTTAAATTGGGTATTTCAGAACCTAGAAATTTTTTATGATATAGCTTTTGCGATATGCCTACCATTCCATATGGATTTGGCTATAGAAAAAGTATGTTTTGGTCATTTTTCGAGAACAGTAATCGAAATTTAATTTTGTTCTATATTTATTGATATGGTTGTCCTATCCACACCCCAAGATGAGATCAATCTTCAAATTATGTATGAAGAAATTCCAATGTATTGTGATCTATGCTATATCATTCGAAACTCGAGGTCCAACTATCAACCAAATATTATTTGTGCTATATGCATATTTAAGGGAAATGATGATATAAATTGTTGATGAAAGGAAGGTAATAAGTATGCCTACAAGAATATTGCTCAATCATTAGACCAATCTATAAATGAGGTTCCACATGACTATCCCACAAGAATCTTAATTTAAAATGTTCAGGTTGAGAAGATAGTTCAAAGTATAACACATTCCAAGACTGTTCAGCATATCATGAATTAAAAAAATCCCCAGGTTGGATTCCACAAATGATGTACTAAAGGATTCTATATTCCCTCATACTCATCAACTAAATGAAAAGACTAATGTAATGTGGGTGGATTTGAATGTTGAAGATGAATCATTTGATGCGGGGATTTCCTTCATGGATGAACAAATTAGGGGCATAGAGGAATATAATAGTGTTCCAGAATCTACCAATAGTCAACATGGGAAAGTGTTTTTATCATAGTAAGTGGTTGATGAGAAACCTAGATAGAAGAAACATGATGTTTCTTCAAATGTTTGCTAATGAAGATAGTGGTAGAGGATTCCACTTCAATGAAATTCATGAATAAAAATGCTGAGATAAGTAAATATAAAAATAATTCTACTACTGGTAATGGATTTTAGAAGGTGAATCCTTGTCTATCCAAGTAAAATGCATACGGGGAAAATGATGCTTCAATTAACCCTACAATTGGGCAGATGATGTCGAAATATTTCTTAGGTTATAGTATACATCAGATCATTGCACAAAAGAAAACCCATAAGGGTTAATTTGAGGAATTTTGTCACCCTATTTCCTATAAGGACCATGAAATTAATTCAAAATATCTTTACCATATGGAACCTAAACTAATATCCATAGACGAATGTTGAGTAAAATATGTGTATTCATTTATAATTCAATTGTGACTGATTCTTCTACTATATAAAATTATATTAAAACTATGAATCATATTGAATGTGAACTTAAATAATCTAAACCACTAAAATGGTTAGGTTTAGAGGATACAAGTTCTCATAATAATAATTCATCCCTAATGCAGATATTTTATGCCACAAAGTCCAGACATTAGAAGGTGTCCAATACTATAGTATCTAGTGGTGTAAAAATTCATGCTAGAACTGTAATATGAGCTCAATGAAATATTATTCATCCCACTAATGATGTATCTATGAAAATAAAGTCTACTATTATAGATAATAGACTCAGATAATTGACTCCAACTCTAGTTTTTGGTACAATTAAAAATAAATTGTATACATATGTATCTCTAGGGCCTCAAGTTGCACTGCCCCCTGATTAACATCTAATGGAGAGGCTTTGGGAATCAAATTTAAGGAATTTTTTGACTCTAATACGAAGAACTAAATTTTATATTGGGAATGTAATGAGTAATTTTTGTATTAATAATTAATTCGACATGTGTTCTTCCACCAGTAGTGATGATGATGGAAAAAAGAACGACAATTTTTTTGATCCTAAAATCATAAAGACCGATGACATGGTGGTGCATTCGGATGATAGTGACAATCAATGGATGCAAGTCAAGAAATAAAAAGGGGATGCTATCGAAATGGTAGGGGTGTATTCCTTCCTCATCACAATATGAGCACTCTCTCTCAAGTGTATTAGTGAATTTTTTCTTTATTTTTTCTGGCACCTTGAGGTTTTCTCAGTTCCTTAACTTGTTTCATTTATTTTTCAATAAAGTATCATTTTGACCCTATAACTGTATAAAAAAATATATTTATAATTATATAAAATTATTTTTAAATATATTTATATATTTTTAATTTTTTTGATTTATAATTATAATAATAAATAAATAAAAATATTATTAAAATTAGCTCGTTATCAATGTTATTCTCACATTGATAATGAATCACTTTATAAGTACTTTATCGAATGTGCTGTTAAAATCCACCACTAATATTATGAACTCTAATGGAGTCCTATCTCTCCCACCATAAATATCTCATGGAACCCTACCACTACCATCACAAATCTTTATGTAGTATCTCCCTGTCATCATTATCATTAAATGTTGCTGTGGATCCCTTCCACAACTGCCAAAACTCTCACTGAATCCCTTTCTCGAAAAATTGATCGTATCCATATATAATGTATGAGATGAAAAATTTATTTGTTAGTGCCTCCTAATCTGTTCCCTAGACCCAAAATGTAGTTTCCTCATGTTTTTACACTATGTAGCCATTTACTACACCCCGACACCACATCACACCACCCATCACAATTTCTGAAGTTATTATTATTTTTCTAAATATCCATGATGTCTACATCCTTCCACCCCTACTTGAAATCCCCTAACCTCCAGGTATATTCACCACCACCATCTCTGTGGTATTCTATAATCATCACTAACCCCATCCCCTTCTCATCCCTTATCAATTTTAGTCCTCACACACTTTGTGAAGTCATCCCAATTATCAACAACGGTTCCCTAATTCCCATCATTCCTCTTCCCATATAATTTTTATACATGTATATTAATTATTTGATATTGTTTATTTATTTTAAATTAAGTATTATAGTTATATTTTAGTATTTAAAGATTAAATTGAATTTAAAATTTCAAAATATTATAAAGAAACAAAGTAATTTAATGGAAGTGATTTTTTTTTTATCCTAGAAAATTTGTTTCATATAAAACAATGAAAAGTGAGGAATAATCATTTTATAAAAAAATATGTATTTTTTATACTTGTATATTTATTATTAACCCAGAATTTAATAATCTCTATTTTTTTCAATTATATATTCTTAATATATATTTTTTAAAATATTTCAAAAATTATAATATGAATGTTATTGATGGATCCTTGTATTAATTAATTGTATATATTTACTTCATATTAAATTTATGAACAAAAAAAATTAAATTCTACTAAAATAAAATACAAATGATTTTTTCATAATATGTTTTTTAATGTAACTATTAAATGAATTTTAGATTCTTTTATAACGTTATATTGTTTATTCAAAAGTATATATTTTTTTATCTTGAAATAAAAACTTGTGTAAAAAACATTTACCACGTCAGAAATTTTTACATCAATTACAAATAACTGACATGAAAAGCTGTAATAGTTTATTTATCATGTTAGTTATATTATAACTGACTTAAATAATGCCAATATATGACTTTTTACATCGGTTATAAAATAACAAACATAAAAGATAGATTTTTCACATTCGTTATTTTATAACCGATGTAAAAATGTTTTTATCACGTTAGTAATGAAATATCTGATGTGATAAATGTAATAAACAAATAGTTTATCATGTCAGTTATTTAATAACTCACATGATAAATCATTTAAATTTTTTATCAAGCCTTGTGTTGTGTCATTGTGTATTTTTTTGATTTGGTGAAAATGAATCATCTCTCTCGCATGAAAAACCTAGAAACAATTCTTCAAACTCATGCCTTTCGACCTCGTTTGTCTAGTATCATTCATCATCTTTATTATCACCAAATATATCTTATCGACTCTCAAAAACACCAATAATCCTCACACCCATTGATTTCATTCATTATTTTTCTCATATTCCCTACATTTACATTTTGAGATTTCTTTTGTTTAAAATATTGCAATATCTTGGATTCTTTCTAAATGTTATTCATATTGGACATAGTTTTTATTATCCTTTACATGAAATCATTGGGTATTAAGATCTATGTAACTTTGGTTAGATTCTTCCATATTTAAATATGAAATACCCATATAGATATCATAAAGACATTGGTTATAAACCATAAAAACCTTTTTATTTTATATAACACATTAAATATTTTGGTTATTCTGGAAAAGAAAAAAATATTTTATATTTTCCTAGGTGTTTTATAATAAATATGTACTCAGTCATCCAATAGTAGTTGGGAATTTTGTTTATTTAATTATTTTCTTATATGGTTATATTGTATGAAGTACATATTTTATGCTAAATTTTAGTATATATTATAATATAGTATGTTGATGCATGGTTGATTTTTTATTTAGTAGTGCATTCATTAACTATTTATTATTATGTAAGTATCCACCAAAACAACCTATCAACATACCGTTAATAGGATATTTTCGCCACCTTCCCAAGACAATCTAGGTTTATCTCAAGGCCTCTACGTTGAGTCTAATATAAAACCATATGAAAAAGTGGTTGAGAACCTACCGATATCAGATTACCACTCAAATCTATTTCACCATACAAAATAACATTTTCGACAAAACAACTAAATAATAATGATAAAACTCATATATGTCACCATCAAAATTACATTAAATGAAGAAAATATTTTATTGCTAAAAAACAATATCATTATTATTTTCAAATACACATATTTTTGTTTTATATTATATTTCAAAATTGTGTTACTTTCAAATTATGTCATATTACTTATAAATATAAAACTTTTATATCTAACAATATTTTCTTTTTAAAATAATTTCCTTTTTAAAATAATTTCCTTTCATATCTTTTTCAAATATGCATATATTTTTTTTATATTCAAAATTATTTTACATTCAAATTATAATATATTTCATATAAATATAAAATTGGACTATCTTAACATGATGTATAATTTTGATATTTTTTATAGGTAGTAATGAGTCGAAGTTAAATTATAGGACTTAGAATGAGTAATGAATACGAGGAATGTGTTAATGCCTTTTTTGAATTTTCTAAACAAAATATCCCAAGAAATGTCCAATTTTTCTGTTCATGCTTGAATTGTTTGAATATGATGAATTTGAAAAATAGAGAGATCAAGGACCATCAGATTTGAAATGGTTTTAATCCATGTTATCACCCTACAATTTGGCATGGTGAAACTGGAGAGATTTTCAGATCTACTGATGATGTTGATTTGAAAGATGATATCTCTGATGAAATTGAAGAAATCATTCATGATATTTTAGCAGAACAAATTGAGATTATAATAACAGTTGAGAGGCTATATGTTGATTTCTAAAAAGGAATTGTATCAAATATGTTTAAATTTTATAGTTTTATCAGTGGTGTTAAGATTTATTAACCATAATTCGAAACATAGATTTAGTGATAGGATTTTTACAGAGCTGTTATAATTATTGAATGAAATTCTTCCAAAAGACAACACAATTCTAGATTCACATTATAAGGAAGATAAAAGATTATGCCTGATGGTATTGGGGTACATGAAAATACACTCCAGTTCAAATGACTATTTTATATATAGGAATGAATATGAATTTATGCTAGAGTGTCCTAAATGTGGGACATCATGAATAAGATGAAAGAAAAATCACTGGTTGATATAGAGATTAGAGATAACCCTGTAGAGTTATTTTGGTATCATCCTATAATTTCGGTTTGTAAAAATTTATTTTATAATTAACATGATGAAAAAATTTTAAGATAGCATGATGATTATTAGATATGTGATAGAAAAATACGCCATCCATCTGATTTTCCTCAATGGAAGAAAATTGATGAGCATTTTTCTATATTCGAAAATAAAATTAGAAATCTCAGGCATAGTTTGTTGATAGATGGAATGAATCCATATCGAAGCCTCAGTAGAACATATAGTTCATGGCCTATTTTATTGGTAATTTTCAACTTTTCTCCTGAAGTTTGTATGAAGTGAAAATATTTTATGCTGAGTATAATGATCTCTCATCCAAAATAACCTAGAAATATTATTTATTTTTTCTTCTCAAAATTGATTTTTTATTTGAATCTTTTATGTGAGGTTGATATTAGGGTGTATGAATCATTTAAAATGGAATATTTTCAACTACATAAAGTGATTATGTTCACTATAAATGACTTACCAGTGAATAGAAATTTGTCTAGATACACTGTTAATGGGCATAAACTGTGTTGAATTTGTGAACAATATAATACATATTATCAATTGAATCATGGGAGGAAAATAGTATACATTGGTCATTGAAAGCTATTTCCTATGGATCACTCTTATATAAGATTAATAAAGGTATTCAATGGGTCATAAGAATTTGATATTTCTCCAAAACCTTTATACACTAGTGATTATTTTGAGAGCGTGCAAAACCTTGATGTGACATTGGGAAAGGCACATTAATCTGGTAATGATAGACATATTTGGAAGAAAAGGTCAATATTTTTTGAGCTACCATATTAGAGATATAATGAATTGAAACATAATATTGATGTCATGCACGTAGAGAAGAATATCTATGACAGCTTTTTTGGAACATTTTTAGATATTAAAGGTAAGACTAAATATTGTTTTAATGCAATATTAGACATACTATCGAGGGGAATACATTTATAGTTAACTCCCAATCTTTATAGAAGGTGAATATGTCTTCCCTAGGATTTTCATACATTATACAAGAGGGATAGAATTAGCTTTTGTCAGTGTCTTAATGATATCCAATTTTCACAATTGTATTCTTCAAATGTAATTTTTTTTTCTCTTTGATGGATTTGAAGTTGTCATGTATGAAATATCAGGATTGTCACGTCATGATGGAACAACTTCTTCTAGTTTCATTTCATGGAGTATTTCCCATATTTGTTATAAATTATATCATGTAGGTCTGTTATTTTTTTCAATTAAATTTTTAAGAAATTGATTGATGTGGATGCATTGAATTTTTTTGAAAAGGATGCAATTTTTATACTTTTTCAATTGGAAATTTAGTTTTCTCCATAATTTTTTATATACTGGTGAATTTAATGGTTAGTAAGGTTCGAGAAATAAAGCTTTGTGGATCTGTATATCTTCGGTGGATGTATCCTTTTGAATGATATATGAAAATATTGAAGGGTTATGCTAATAGTCTATGTTGACCTAAATCCTCAATTGTTGAAAAGTATATTTATGAGGAGGTTTCAAAGCTTTCTATGAGATACTTGTCTGCAGAGGAGTACATTGGTTTGCCTCAATCTCACCATGAATGAGTTAATAATGAGGGAAAGTTGATTCATAGTAACAAATTCAAATCATTGTCACCTAAAAAGATAATAAATGAACATTTATACATCCTGGATAACATAACTAATGCTCAACCATATATCTAATTTTATATTGATGAGTTGAAACAATATAATCGAAAGAAGAAAGAAATAATGATTTTGGGTTATCATAACAAATCATTTTCCATGGTTTAAACAGACCCTATTTGGTAGATCAGATGCATCAGATACATTAAGTTGGTTAGTGGGTGGTACAAGTTTAATTTTGATAACACGGTCTAGGTATGACATTAATGACCATAAATTTCTTACGAAAGCTTATGAAAACATAAGTACAGTTCAAAATAACGGGGTATTTGTGTTTTTAAAAACAATGAATTTTTCAAGTCCTAAAGACAGAAAACACAATTTCTACATCATGTGCATATTATGGAGTCATTGATGAAATATGGGAGGTTTATTAATTTAAAATTAATGATCCTTTTTAAATAAAAATGGTTTATTGGTGAGAATAATGTCAGAAATGATGAATTTGGAATGACAATTCGTAATATGAATAGATTAGAAGACACAAAAAACTATTTTATAATGGAAACACATGAAAAATACATTTTATATGTTTTTGATCAATCAGATATGCAGTGGTATATTGTCTTACAAGTAAAACAACAATATGTTGGTGGGGATCAACATGATGAAGATGTTGATTTATCAGATATCTGTACTTCCATGGAAATATTAGTAGAAAATAATGATGAGCATGATGTTGACATGTTTGGTTCATATGTAATGATCATGATGAAGAAATTTGGAAAAAAATACATCTGTACATTCATTATATTACATGTTAAATATTTTTATTTCTTGTTTACATTTAATAATTTCATAAAATGATAGATATTGTAAATTTTTTGATTATTAAAAATAATATTAAAACATATAAGTAGGAATGTTCATTTATTTTAGTTTTTTTGTTTAGTATACCATGTTTACCATTACGTAACATATATATTTATTGATTTGTTTATTTGAAAATTACTATACTATGTTTAACATGTTTACCATAGTTTACCATGTTTACCATAACACAACTTATATGTTTATTGTTTTTTTTTGAAATGGAAATTACTTTACCTTGTTTACCATGTTCATCGTATTTACCATGTTTCTCGTGCTTACCATGCTTACCATGATTACCATGTTTACTATTACTTATCCTAGTTTAATTTTTCATTTTTTTGTTTACATTATAATTTTAATATTTGAATTAGTATATTTGTGAACTAATGTTTTCTTTTTTGATTTGATTTATAAGGATATATCAATTAGGTGTTCAACCATATAATTCTAGAGAAGAGAATCACGATCATACGTATGGGGAGGAACATTCAAATGCTCTTCGTGATGTTCCCCAATCTTTATCATGTGCTCCCACAATGGAAAAGAAGAGTTCATGAGTTTGTAAATGTGGTGACACAAATTTACCAAAACTATCAGTTTCCCAAATCTAGGACCAGGGGATAATCATAGAGTTTGATGAGAATGATATTCATAGTGGTCCAAATGAGAAAGATTTTATGAATTTTTTATCAAATTAATATAATATCAAAGTAATCATTTTGTATAATGATTGGGAAAGTGTGAAAAAAACTCAATCTTGGTTGTGAGAGACAAATTTTGTATGATTATTTGATATTGTTTGACTAATATTTAAATGTTTATTTAATAATATGTTTTCCCTCTTCATTATTAGATGAAATTTGATATTCCTAACACTTGAGGAGTCCGGATGAAATGTTTATCGATGGATACTAGAAGATGGATGGATTTAATATCAACCCTCACATCTAATTTTATTTTTGGTCAAAGGAAACATGACAATCCATGTCATATATATCCTTTTATAGATGAATTCACATGGAAATAATTTGCTAAAAATACTTGAAAAGAATCATTTTTGGTAAGTGCAATGTAAACTTTTAGAATTTTTCTTATATTAATGATATTATTAATGATTTTTAATTATTAATGATTCTTAATTTATATCATAAAAATATGCCTCATCAGAAGATCTATTCTAATAATGTATACCCTCATAAGTTATCTCGGGGAGGGTATACTTTAATGGAAAAACATATGATGGAGGAAAAAATTAAAAAAACATAGAGCCAAGTCTTAAATATCTAGAGATTTTTCCCTTAAATCCCCTCCATGTAGACATGGAAAAAGGAAAATTATTCAAATGGGAAAAATGTGTAATATATTATGGAAGAATTGAAGATCATAGTTGAGAAGATTGTGAGATATTTATTTTATTTATTTAAGTTAATTATATTTTTTATATACATTAAAACATTACAGTGTTTTTAAATTAATTCACACAAGATTATCTTGAGGATTAGAGAACACATGGGGTGTTTAGATATGCAAGGTGTCAAGATATTTTATATGCATCATTGGGGAAGCCTGAATACTCAGGTCATGTACAGGGATACTGACGAGTGTATCTGTAAGAAAAGTGTTTCCACATTATTAATATTCATCCATTGAGGATATTTATCAAAAAAATCTTTAGAGGTTGAATATCATAATATTAATGTGAGGATCGAGAAAAGGTCAGAGCGTTGGTATAGTCTATGTTTACAGACATGAAAATAAAATTTCATAATGCCGCTCCCACTCCTCCACCTCCACATGTAGACCCCATTTTTTATCCTCCAATTTCTCCTGTAGCCCCCAGTACCACACCTACAGACCCCATTATTTATCCACAACCTCAACATATGGATCCCATTTTTTATCCTAATTCTACACCCCTCCCCTACAGCTTCTTATTTATTGTTAGTTGTATGTTGATGATCCAAACCATAATATAGTTTCATATGGGATGATATATTATACATGAAATATAGTTCATCAAAAAAATTAGAGGTAGAGTAGAATATGGTAACTGTACAGGATATTATAGATATATTATCTTGAGTTCCATTACCTACAGATGAGGTGATGACAGTTGGACAGAGTATTGTACACTTTTTAGTTTGGCCATCTAGAAATCTGTGACCCATTACCATAGTGGTATGTGTATGTTATATCTTTTATTTTATTTTTGTATTAAATTTATTTTAACATTTGAAATTTAATATATTTATCAATTTATTTACAGGAATACTTTAAAGGTAAATAAATACTGTATAGGAAACAACAAAGATGAGTGGCTATGACATCAGATACAGATTGAAGCAGTCTTGATAGATTGTCAAGACATTTAAATTTATTGGTGGATCATTATATGTTTCCAATGAAAGATCAAGTTTGTGGACATGCAATAGATGTAGGGATTATGAAAAATGATATCGTGAAGCTTGTTACTAGACCTAAGTTGTGAATCAACATGGTGGAAATATTTTCCATGTATGTCTTAACATTATTCTATCGATGTATTAAGTTTATTAAAAATGTATAGTTTTGTCTATTTTGTATTAAGTATCTTTATAACGTGGGTGAGAATAATTAGCATATAGATTTATATGGATTTATATACCCTCAATTAATTTCCCCAAAAGCGCATACATGAGATGAGGAGAAAAGAACAATATATATTGTTTAAATATTTTACCATAATATAATCATGCAGTGTTGGTTGATTCCTTTTTGTGAGAGGTATGAAACATATATCTCAAAATGTGTTCCTTATTTTTTAACATAAAAACCACTAACCATAAATTTTATTTTATATCAGAGAAAATTGGATGTTTGGTATTTTTTTCCAGGGGAGAGAACAATTTATTGTATATACTCACTCCATGGCGATATGTGGACAATTTTTAATCATATATCTGAAAGGTAGGATTAAATTTCATAATAGGTTTTTATATTATAATGAATTTTAAATTTATCTAATTCATTTTATTTTCTAATAGTGGATGGGTCTACGTTTGAAAAAACACAAAGAAAAAGTGTGAGAAGATCAAATATGTAAAAGTAATGATAAATATCCATTTATAATTTCTACAATTTGGATGTACTACACAAAAAATGATATCATGAATTTAAAAACTCATTTAAATAGAAATTTCATAAACAAAAAGTCTTCATTGAATGTATAAATCATACGTTATGATTTATGTTTGAAATAATTACAACTAGAACAATTTTGAAGTTTGACGAGGTTATATTTCCTTATAATCTATTATATAATATTTCATTTTATTTATTGATTATACATGATAAATAATTAACTTGTAATTTGTAGCTATTTGACGACCCTTATCCTTACTGTTCATAAGAGTTAAAACACTTGCAAGTGGAATGGTCAAATTATTTCACAGGTTTGATTGGATTTTATTTTATTTGTAATGTAAAATGTAATTTTTATTGTTGTAATTATAAATGTTTATTTGGTAGAATTTTGGTTATATTTAGTTTTGTATTTAGATGATATTGTGTGTTTTAAATGTTATAAATTTGAAAGTTTAATTTTATTTCTAGTTCTTCTTGTTTCGGTCTAGTTCTTCTTGTTTTTATGGTCTGGTTTTGGTCTAGTTCTGGTTGTTTCAGGTATGCATCGACAGTGTATAGGTATGGTTTCATGATATTTTTTATAAAAAATTGGTTTTTACACCGATTTTTTATAACTGATGAAAACATGGTGGGTAATGGTCTTCCATGTCAGTTATTGAAAAACTGATGTGCTATAACGTGTTCACATTGATTATTAAATATCTAACGTAAAAAACATCATCCCAATTTGATTTCCATATCGGTTATAAAATAACTGACATTGAAAAAAGTTTTTCACATCGGTTATTTAGAAACTGACATAAAAAAATCATCCCAGATCATTTTGTACATTAGTTTTGAAAAAACAAACATCAAAATTTCTTTGGAGTCATTCTTTTTTAGGTCGGGTTTTAAATAACTGATGTGGTATATTGTTTACTACATTAGATATTTAACAACAGATGTTAAAAATCTATATCTAGAACCACTTTTTAATGTCATTTATTTAATAACTGACCAAATAAATAATCTATCACTTTGGTTATTTAATAACCTATGTTAAAAATTTGCTCCACTATAGATTAATGTGTCAGTTATTTTATAATCGACATAAAAAATAATATTTATAATGCCATCTTTAATATTTTAGCTAAAAACTGGTGTAAAAATTTAAAAAACCGAGGTTAAAAATGCTTTATCCACTAGTGATATTTATATATTTCTAAACTTTATATAATGAGTATAATTATTTAATTATATGTAAAAGGATTAGAAGAATTTTCTTGTAATACAAAATTCACATAAACATTAATTTTTATGAAATTAAACCATAATTGATAAAAAATATCTTACTAAATATTTGAAACAAAAAAATTATTCATTCCTAAATCTAGGCTAATCATTACTAATATATGAAAATAATTATTTCTCTCACATTCAATTAAATTATCCAAGGTTTATTGTCTAAATTATCAACCATATTTTTAGAATGATAATTATTTACATTTTACCCTCATGGAATGATAATCAATACTAGAAGTGCATGCCTCTTCACCTAAAATATTAAAGGCAATATAACTTATTCATCTCCCTTGGTTCATGGAAATAACTGTTACATTTCAAAAAATATTTGTTGAAATTAATCTTCTATACCACTTGATGATGATTATTTAATCTAAATATTCAAACATTCATATCCAAGTGTGGTCAAATACATTTATAATCTTTATTAATTATAAAATTTAAAGTTTACACACACACATATATATATAATGTTCTCCCTATTAATTGATGAAAAGAGGCACCATTTATTTTTTTTAAAAATATCAATAAGAAGTTTTAAAATTTATACTCTATAAAAAAATTTATATTCTTAAAACAAATCCTCCAATATATATATATATATATATATATATTGAAGATAATGGATCATGATACAAAGAAAATCATGATAAATTATTATAAATACCATGGTAATGTAATTGAATGAAGAATCAGTTGAATGAAGTAGCATTCCAAGGATTAAAGAGGTATAATTATTGAATATAGAATGAGTTTGATGGGAATGTTATATATAGTATTTTGAAAAGTGTGATCACAACATCATAAATTTATAGGCTATAAAATAAATATAATGGGTGTGTTGAAAGGAAATTGAAATATTATGAGTGCTTGGATTGAAATATAACATTTAAATTTAGTTATTTCTATAAATTCCATCATAACCAAGGATTTCCACACTATTTATATATTTAGAAATGTTAATAATATTTTTAAAATTGTAACAATATATTAATCCTTAAAAAACCACATAAATGTGATTTTTGGAAAATAGAAATGAAAATCTATAAAAACCATTACTTTTAAGATCATTTATTAATATAACACATATTAAACTCATTTTTTTTGATTTCACTTGAAATTGCATTAAATTTGAAATTCATGATTACTTATTTAATATCTAATATTCAAACCCACACAGATAGGGTTTTAACATTTATCTTTTATATAACTAATTCTAAACCCCACACCATCATGGCTTTAACATAGATTTTTTTTCAAGATATCTATTCCATAATTGGATTCATATGTTAAGACATATGTTCAATGAATTTGTCACATCACTGATGTAGAGACCTGAAGCATAATGTACATGGACATTACATTACGTTTGCAGAATACTTAGTACATAACAAAATCACACACCCAAGGACCGTAATAGTTTAGTGTCTTATGAAACTCAGAATATAAACTTCTAATCATGTTGAAAGATCTTCAACATCTCCCATAACGATTATCCCCTTTTTGTTTCCTTACCTAAAACCTTTCTTTTAATCCTGGGGGAAAAGAAAACATAAAAAGGGTGAGCTCAAATGCTCAGTAAGGGTAAGCATGGAGAAAATAAAAAAACCAGATACATTTGAACTTAAAAACATGAACATAATATTTAAACATCAAAATCTTGAGCAATGACATAAAACATGGAAGTACATAAGGCATAGATCATAATGGATCACCAATCATGGTAAAATAGAATATGAATAAAGCATTTAATTGTGGAATCCATTAAGCACATGTAATGATTTCCATAGTAGCCAAGGCATTACTTCCATGACCATCTTAGTGGACAAAGTCTCTTTCTGAATCAATTTCACTCCTCGTTTCAGTCCTGTAACACTAAACCGGATTAACTTACCATTCCATCCATGTATACCTCATGATATATAAATCATTACCCAATTCATTGGAGGGAGATATAGGTCCCACCCATCTCATAATGAAATCATTTTTTCAGGTGCCACAAAATCATAAATCATACATCATAGCATAACCCATGTAATAAAATGGGATTCTTAAACATCATGTCATCATAACATAATCCATAAAAAATTGATATCATTTCATCATAAGAAAATTGAATCCATTTAAATCATAGAGACATTTTACTTGAAACATACACATATGAAATAATGTCATTTTAAACGGAAAATAGTTTTGACAAAACACTTGAAATGAATTCTTGAGGAAAATATCCTTTCTTCTTTAAAATCATTTTCTCTTTCACAAAATTCCATGAAATTTTAAAAGATAAGGATTTTTTGGAAAATAATCATGTAATATTGTATAGGAAGCTTCTTGAAAATGAGGCGTTATGAAATCATAAAAATCCGCTCACGCCATATAAGTTAAAAATAACGTTCTCCTTAAACTTTTGTCGGAAATGTTAAAAAGTACCTTATATGGTAACCAACGGAAAGATTCCATTCATACAATGTGGTAAAAATTAAATAAAGGGTAAAAATGACTTTAAACATTCATGTAATAATGGAAAATATTTTATGAAAACATGTTTAGAAAACATGGTCATGGATGATAAACGTAACCCCAATAAAACTTACGTATAAGCAATCTCGGATAAAAATGAGATTGAAAATTTATCCCTTACCTTAGGTCCGATTTGCTTTGTAAGTGTACAAACCTCATGTATTATGATTTAAATAATGTCATTGACTTATTACAGAATCATACTCATTGTTATGATATCATATATGGTTCACTTATGACTTTATATTACCCATTCTTTTGTAAATTCCATGTTAAAGAGCATTTTGGGTAAAATCGATTCATTTATGGTCTGTGATTTGACTTTTAATTATTCATATGATTACTTAGATCATGATTACATAATTAAAAAATATAAAAAATGATTTATATATAATATATGTTCATAATATACATATATATAATAGATAAATAAATGGAAAGAAATACACCGTTTATGGAGATGGTAGGTCGTACGTACGCATGAACGTTGTTTACATTTCCTTACTGAGTATAATCGAATTAAGTAGATGACATAAATATATATATACATAAATCCAGTAGCTTGATAATGTCATATATTTCATTATTATAGCTTATATATACTTTATAATCATTCTTTAATGGTTAACATGGAAAATGAATCTCATCGTGTTGTGGAGACGGTAGTCCGTATGTATGCACGAGCGATGATATCATTTCCACAATTATTGAATTGAATTGGAGTGAATGATACAATATATCAGAATAATTATGATGTTATAATAACTATTTATAGTTATTCTTTACACCATTTTACCCATCCAAGTATGGTGGTCTTGGAAAAACAGATTACACCACAGCGTGGAGACGGTATTCCGTACATACGCACGCGCGGTGATTTCATTCTCCATAGGATGGATAGATGGTGAAATATGGTTGTTTCATACTTATAATAAAATATAAGTATATGAGTGATACTGATGTTATTACTTCATAATGAAACAACCTAATAAGAAGAAGTTGAATAAGAAATAATGTTGAAAGAATCGGTAATGGACATTACCTTTTCTTTGAAGCACCTCTTTGAGTCCTCCTCTTAGGGCACTAAAATTGGTCTTTGAAGAAGACCAGGACCTCTAGTATGTTTCTAGTTAAGTGGAGAAGATAATTTTTCCAGGGTTTTCCGAGCTTTAAGGCTCAATGTGGTGTGAGGAAGAGAGGGAGGAGGTGCCCTTTTATAACGGTGGAGAGGGGCACCTTTGGAAATCTTAAAATTATTAATTTATAATAAATCTAACCCCACTTAAAAACCTCCAAAAATTACTCATATTGTAATATTAGATGATATAGGGTTGTAATCTCATAAACCAATAAAATTTAGACATGTTAGGAAATTATTTCAAAAATTATCAACTTGATTTATCCTTACTTAATCAATTTAACTTTATTTGTGGTAATAACACTATAAGTATTAAATTATATCAAAAAATTACTTATTTGTTGTGAATTTTACATAATTGGATACTTTATAACATTATAGACCATATAAATTTAAATTTTAATTTTAAAATTTGTGATTTTTAAACAATTCTATAATATGTTATTTTTATAAAATAACAATAGTGTCAATTTTGACGCTATTCATTTATATGAATTTAAATAAAATATATAAAAAAGATATGTTCAAACTAGAGGCTTTAATAGATTCATAAAAGGAAATATGTGTCTATAAAATTAGTGGAGAACATTATATAGTTCATATAATATTTATTTTATTATTTTTAAAAACATTTATTTGGTTTATATCTTAATAAAATAATTATTACAACATTTTTGTATAATTAATTAATATACTTTTTTGTTGCTTAAAAATTAAAACTAAATTCCTATGATTAAGATAAATATATTACCTTTCACAATAATACTTTTACTCAAATTTATCATCTTAAAATCACAATATTTAAATTTTTATATTTATTAAATTATGAAGGTGACAACTTTGTCATCATTTAAAATAAAATAATATAAGTGTAATAATCACTTTTATAAGACTCCAAACGGTTATATATTAGGTAATTAGATGACTATGGTATAGATATACACTACCAATAAGTTTTTGTCAGGTTTGTGGGCCTTTTAATGGGTATTATTATTTCAATAAAAACTATATTACTGATTTTTCCCTTAATAAATAATTTCTGCATCATTAATGTATCACCATTAATGACAAATATTTAATTCCTAAAAATTCTAAATAAATTATCATTATGTAGATAAATTTATTATATTTCTGTATATTATTCATGTTCGAAGTTTTATAATGTTTATCACTAAATTAAAATTATTATACTTATAATATTTAAGAGAGTGACATGTTGTCACTTTCTTTGGTTTTAATAATAATTAAATTATTTTCCTGGTCAAAAGTCCAATAAATAAATCTAATACAACCCTCAGGTGATATGGGTCTAATTTTAGCCATACAATATAATTTTTTCACGTGTTAGGGTAATTTTATAATATTATATTTACCCTTAATTATCCTATTTACCTTTAACTATGGTAAATAAAATTTACCGTAGTTACTATTCATATTCCCAAAAATAAAAAGTAGCTTATTAACATAATTTGGACCCACTGATTCCAAATATGGAATCCATATTTCCAAATTCAATACAAAAAAGTTGCAGAAATTAAATTAAAATTAATCCTGTTGTCGAAAGAAAATGAGTTTTTCTTTAAAACATTTCAAAAGATTGAATTGATTTAACCTACGAATTAAAGGTAAACTCGATGGTAATGACATAGATTATATTAAATGGTTAAAATATATTCTATTTATACTTTAAAAACATTCAATATTATAATTTAACCACAAAATTTATTACGATGGAAAAAGTTGTTTTTAATTAAAATATAGCGTGTTTTTACTATTCATTAAAATATGAAAGTTACCAGAATAATATGAAAAATTTATCCAAAGTAAATTTTTATTTCTTGATTCCAAAGAAAAATTTTATTTTGTTAAATTGAACTTATAAACATGTCAAAAACTAGATTTAAAGTGGGTGTGCCATCAAAAGGTGGCAAAACTTCATTTTTTCAAAAATACTTATTTTACCCGAAAAATTTATTTAGTTATTATACCATGTTCTAGAAAATGTGTAAGATGAATAATAATGATATAAAATTTAAAATTTAGTTAATACTATTCATAACGACTAGTTCCTAATAATATGACAATAATATATCATTGTTTAGTAAAACCCGACATTGCGTACAACACACGCTATCGAAGAAGGTCGCGGTTGCGTGTAATGCAAGAAAAGTTAGGGTTGCGTATAGTGCAAGACTCCTTTGTTGTTTCGTTATAACAGAATCCAACCATTTTTTTCATTTATACATTGAATATATATATATATATATACTAAATGTTGCGTAGAATGACTATTATCAAACGAACTTGAAATTGTGTGTACCACAATATAAGAATAGTGTTGCGTATACTTCAAGCTAATATGGTTTTGCCTATAGTGCAAGATAATCTTGGTGTATTGTACAACAGAAGATATGAAAGAAATTAAAAAGAATATATCTTATAAAATCTCGGGTTATTACCTTCTACCCCCCCTTAAAATGAATTTCGTCCTTGAAATTCATTGGGGATATAAATGGTTTTATACTCGGAAGATTCTTTAATTGAAACCCACATCGTAAAAAGGAATACCAAAACATATCTTTAAAAACTAAAGTATGAAACGTAATGGTTACCCAATTTAACTAATCACTGGGTTTCCACATAGGAGAACATAGGTGAAAATATGGATATGGAAGAGAAATCTAACCATCATGTTCTGATGGAGAGTGGTAGAGGTCATGGCTATGAAAAATCCAACAATCACAAAGCCATAAATTTGTGATGATCTAAGGTACCATCTGATTCATCGGATATAAGTTCACTAGGACAACATTTTTTTTTGGTTTTCAATATCATTTCCCTAAAGTTGAAAATTTTGAATTATAAGAAATACTTGCTTGATTTTGGTACAATCTTACTGTTATTTGTGCTTTGAACAATTTCCACTTCATCTCTTAAATGAAGTTTAATTTTTTATTCTTGAAGTGTTAACAGGTCATGTGATAGAATGATGGGTCATTCCATCTGTTTCAAACAAAAGGTTAGCAATCGTTATCAAATATACATAAGTCCATCTGTGGGGAAGTTAATCATATATGATTCCATAAATGAACTTATACTTCATATATCATACTGATTAATAAAATAAAACTAGTTTCTACTAACCAGGGTCTTCCTGTAGGACAGTGGTAGGTGATAAAGGCCAGTCACACTTTGGTCGTGGGTTCGATTCCCACAGATTTGTCCGACGCGATGGGCTGTCGTCCATCCTGCAAATTGTCCTTTTTATAACATCCCATCAATAATATTGAAACAATACTAACTTATGTCCAACATAATCAATTCCAATCTTTAGGGTTATCTAAAATACTTCGGTAAATGCTCATAGTATAAAGAAAATGATTACTTGAAATGTCACATAACAATCACGTGAATGCCATCATTTATCCCCCATATATCATAAGATATATCTTGTTGGTCAAATTATAGACACGTGAATACCTTAATCATGTATTCTCTTGAAGAATGAATACCCATTGAACCTTAGTGAAAACATCAATGCAGTTAAAAGTTAACACTTTCCACATACCAAAATCCTCAAAATTCTTTATACTCATATCATGATATCACTTAGTCCTTATATCAATCATGGGCTCATGAATAAAATCAAACATCTCATTATCTTCTTATCCCTTCATTATGCGCATACCATCTGCTTACCAAAAATATCTCAATCACTTTCCATGGTTACCAGTACCATAAAATTATTGAAAACCATAATAGACCAATACATAAATATTCTAATATTCCTCGATATTATATAAAACATTATTTTGGAATCCCATTACTTAAACACTTAATCATTCCACTACATCGTTTTCATATTCAACATCGCCAATAGTGATCGCATGTGACTTCCCTTTGTCCTTTTCCTTAAGTGGTTTCTCATGTTCATCATCATTAACCATTGGATTAGGGAATTGATTAGCATAATGCCCCATTTCATTGCACTAGAAGCATTGAAGTGTTGTTGGTGCGTTCTCTGCAGTCTTTTCTTTATTCACACCATTAGCAACTCTTTTTCCATTAATTCGACACTCAGCTGCTCGATGAACTTCTTCTCTGCACTTAAAAAATTTTCTAGTCCCTTTAAGACAATCTCCTCCATGCTTCTTTCCACACTTTGAGCATAAGGAAACATTCATCTTATTTTCACCATTATTTTGATATTTCTCCTTGAACTCCATATTTCGTTTCTTGTCAAAACCATGAGATGGATATATAACACAAACTTCCATTTCTACCTTAATAGCACAGCGCACAATTTCTTCATAGCTACTGAAGTCTCTTATAGCTAATTCCCTTCGAAGATTTGGTTTTAAGCCACTGAAGAATCGATCAACTTTACTTTCAGGTTGGATGATAAATCCAGATGCATACCTTGCAAGCCTTGTAAAATCCGCTTCGTATAAACCAACAGATTCATCATCCTTTTGATTTAGTTCAAGAAACTCCTTCTCCATCTTTGTTCGAAGAATACGAGGGATGTACTTATTGAAAAATAAGTTCTTGAACTCATCCCATTCCATGGACTCAATTTCATCTCTTGGCATCGTATTCTTGATAAGATTCCACCATTGATCAGCATCACCTTCCAAACGATACACTGATAAGATGGATTTATCATGTTTAGAACATTGAAGAACTGAAAATATCTTTTCAGTAGTACTGATCCATTGTTCAGCAACAAGTGGATCAGAAGACCCACTGAAAGAAGGTGGACGTTGCCTCATGAAGGACTCAATAGAATATTGTTCCCTTATCTGCTCATTTGGAAGTCCAGAATGATTCAAAGCTTGTGTAAGTATAGCAATAAGATTTTTCACTCCATCTCCCATAACATTGTTTTGTTCAGGAGGACAATCATTGCATTGTCCCAAACATTGATCAACACGGTTCCTTCGGGTTCCAGCCATCGTCTAAAACCCAAAAAGAATAGCGTGAGAGGCAAAAATCACGCTAGGGAAAACATAATAAAGGGGGTGTACCTTCAATATCTAACATCTTGGGTTACCGTAATTCTAGTACTATAACCTATACTTATAATTAACCTTAAGGACATCTCTAGACATACCTTAGAAATATCTCTAAGGATCTCACTAAAGTTCTCACATCCTAGTTTCCAAAGGTTGACTAAACCTTTCCTCTGATACCAACTGTAGAGACCCGAAGCATAACGTACATGGACATTACATTACGTTTTCGGAATAGATAGTACATAACAAAAACACACACACAAGGACCGTAATAGTTTAGTGTCTTTGGAAAATTGAAATATAAACTTCTAATCATGTTGAAAGATCTTCAACATCTCCCTTAACGATTCTCCCCTTTTTGTTTCCTTACCTAAAACCTTTCTTTTAATCCTGGGGGAAAAATAATACATAAAAAGGGTGAGATCAAATGCTTAGTAAGGGTAAGCATGGAGAAAATAAAAAAACCAGATACATTTGAACTTAAAAACATGAACATAATATTTAAACATCAAAATCTTGAGCAGTGGCATAAAACATGGAAGTACGTAAGGCATAGATCATAATGGATCATCAATCATGGTAAAATAACATAAGAATAAACCATGTAATTGTGGAATCCATTAAGCACATGTAATGATTTCCATAGTAGACAAGGCATTACTGCCATGACCATCTTAGCGGACAAAGTCCCTTTCTGAATCGAGTTCACTCCTCGTTTTAGTCCTGTAACACTGAACTGGATTAACTTACCATTCCAACCATGTCCATCTCATGAGATATAAATCTTTACCCAATGCATTGGAGGGAGATATAGGTCCCAACCATCTAATAATGGAATTATTCTTTTGTGTTCCACAAAATCATAAATCATACATCATAGCATAACCCATGTAATAAAACGGGATTCTTAAACATCATGCCATCATAACATAATCCATAAAAAATTGATATAATTTCATCATAAGAAAATTGAAACCATTTAAATCATAGAGGCATTTTACCCAAAACATACACATATGAAATAATGTCATCTTATATGGAAAATAGTTTTGACAAAACACTTGAAATGAATTCTTGAGGAAAATATCCTTTCTTCTTTAAAATCATTTTCCTTTCACAAAATTCCATGCAATTTTAAAAGATAAGGGTTTTGTGGAAAATAATCATTCAATCTTGTATAGGAAGCTTCTTGAAAATGAGGCGTTATGAAATCGTAAAAATCCGTTCACGCCGTATAAGTTAAAAATAACGTTCACCTTATACTTTTGTCGGAAAAGTCAAAAAGTACCTTATATAGTAACCAAAGGAAAGATTCCATTCATACAATGTGGTAAAAAGTCAATAAAGTGTAAAAATGACTTTAAACATTCATTGAAGAATGGTAAATATTTTATGAAAACCTTTTTAGAAAACATGGTCATGGATGATAAATGTAACCCCAGTAAATACATACGTATAAGCAATCTCGGATAAAAATGAGATTGAAAATTTATCCCTTACCTTAGGTCCGATTTGCTTCGTAAGTGTCCGAACCTCCTGTATTATGATTTATATAATGTCATTGACTCTTTCCAGAATCATACTCATTGTTATGATATCATATATGGTTCACTTATGACTTTATATTACCCGTTCTTTTGTAAATTCCATGTTAAAGAGCGTTTTGGGTAAAATCGTTTCATTTATGGTCCGTGATTTGACTTCTAATTATTCATATGATTACTTAGATCATGATTACTTAATTAAAAAAAATATAAACCATGATTTATATATAATATATGTTCAGAATATACATATATATAATAGATCAATAAATGGAATGAAATACACCGTTCATGGAGACAGTAGGCCGTACGTACGCATGAACGCTGTTTTCATTTCCTTATTGAGTATAATCGAATTAAGTAGATGACATAAATATATATATACATAAATAAAATAGCTTTATAATGTCATATATTTCATTATTATAGCTTATATATACTTTATAATCATTATTTAATGGTTAACATGGAAAATGAATCTCATTGCTTCGTGGAGACGGTAGTCCGTACGTACGCACGAGTGATGATATCATTTCCATAATTATTGAATTGAATTAGAGTGAATGATACAACATATCATAATCAGTATGATGTTATAATAACTATGTATAGTTATTCTTTACACCATTTTACCCATCCAAATACGGTGGTATTGGAAAAACAGATTACACCACGGCCTGGAGACGGTATTCCGTACGTACGCACGCGCGATGATTTCATTTTCAGTAGGATGGATAGATGGTGAAATAGTTTTGTTTCATAATTATAATAACATATCAGTATATGAGTGATACTGATGTTATTAATTCATAATTAAACAACCTAATAATAAGAAGTGGAAGAAGAAATAAAGTTGAAAGAATCGGTAACACACATTACCTCTTCTTTGAAGAGCCTCTTTGAGTCCTCCTCTTAGGGAACTAAAATTGGTCTTTGAAGAAGACCAGGACCTCTAGTGTGTTTCTAGGGAAGTGGAGATGATAATTTGGTAGGGGTTGGCCGAGATTTAAGGCTCAATGTGGTGTGAGGAAGAGAGGGAGGAGGTGCCCTTTTATAAGGGAGGAGAGGGGCACCTTTGGAAATCTTAAAAATATTAATTTATAATAAATGTAACCCCACTTAAAAACCTCCAAAAATGACACATATTCGAATATTAGATGATATAGGGTTGTAATCGCATCAACCAATAAAATTTAGACATGTTAGGAAATTATTTTAAACATTATCAACTTGATTTATCCTTACTTAATCAATTTAATTTTATTTGTGGTAATAACATTCTAAGTTTTAAATTATAAAAAAAATTACTTATTTGTTGTGAATTTTACATAATTGGATACTTTATAACATTTTAGACCATATAAATTTAAATTTGTAATTTTAAAATATTTTTGTGATTTTTAAACAATTTTATAATGTGTTATTTTTATAAAATAACAATAGTGTCAATTTTGACACTATTCATTTATATGAATTTAAATAAAATATATACCGAAGATATGTTCAAACTAAAAGCTTCAATATATTCATAAAAGGACATATGTGTCTATAAAATTAGTTTATCACATGAAATATTTCATATAATATTTATTTTATTATTTTTAAAACCATTTAGTTGGTTTATATCTTAATAAAATAATTACTACAACATTTTTGTATAATTATTTAATATAATTTTTTTGTTGCATAAAAATTAAAAATAAAATCATATGATGAATATAAATCTATTACCTTTCACAATAATACTTATACTCGAATTTACCATCTTAAAATCACAATATTTAAATTTTTATATTTATTAAATTATGAAGGTGACAACTTTGTCATCATTTAAAATAAAATAATATAAGTTTCATAATCAATTTTATAAGGCTCCAAAAGGTTATATATTAGGTCATTAGATGATTATGGTATAGATATACACTACCAATAAGTTTTGGTTAAGTTTGTGGGCCTTTTAATGGGTATTATTATTTCAATAAAAACTATATTACTGATTGTTCACTTAATAAATAATTTCTGGACCATTAATGTATCACCATTAATGACAAATATTTAATCCCTAAAAATTCTAAATAAATTATCATGATGTATATAATTTTATTAGATTTCTGTAGACTTTTCATGTTCGATGTTTTATGATATTTATAACTAAATTAAAATTATTATACTTATAAAATTTAAGAGAGTGACATGTTGTCACTTTCTTTGGTTTTAGTGATAATTAAATTACTTTCATTGTAAAAAGTCTAATAAATTAATCTAATCCGACCCTCAGGTGAAATGGGTCTACTTTTAGCCATCCAATAGAATTTTTTCATATGTTAGGGTAATTTTATAATATTATATTTACCCTTAATTACTCGATTTACCTTTATCTTTGGTAAATAAAATTTACCATAGTTACTAGTCATAATTCCCAAAAATAAAAAGTAGATTATTAACATAATTTGGACCCACTGATTCCAAATATGGAATCCATTTTTCCAAATTCAATACGCAAATGTTACAAAAAGTAAATTAAAATTAATCCTGTTGTCGAAAGAAAACAGGTTTTTCTTTAAAACATTTCAAAAAATTGAATTGATTTAACCTACGAATTCAATGTAAAATCAATGTTAATGACATACATTATATTAAATGGTAAAAATATAATCTATTTATACCTTAAAAAAATTCAATTTTATAATTTAACCACAAAATTTAATACGATGGAAAAAGTTATTTTTATTTAAAATATAGCGTGTTTTTACTATTCATTAAAATATGAAAGTTACCAGAATAATATGAAAAATTTATCCAAAGTAATTTTTATTTATTGATTCCAAATAAGAATTTTATATTGTCAAATTGATATTATAAACATGTCAAAAACTAGATTTAATGTGAGTGCACCATCAAAAGGCGGCAAAACTGCATTTTTTGAAAAATACTTATTTTACCCGAAACATTTATTTAGTTCTTATACCATGTTCTAGAAAATGTGTCAGATGGATAATAATGATATAAAATTCAAAATTTAGTTAATACTATTCATAACAACTAGTTCATAATAATATTATAATAATATATCGTTGTTTAGTAAAACCCGGCATTGCGTACAACACACACTATCGAAGAAGGTCGCAATTGTATGTAATGCAAGCCAAGTCAGGGTTGCATATAGTGCAAGACTCCTTTGTTGTTTCGTTATAACAGAATCCAACCATTTTTTTCATTTATACATTGAATATATATATATATACTCAATGTTGCGTAGAATGAATATTATCAAATGAATTTGAAATTTTGTGTAACACAATATAAGAATAGTGTTGCATATACTGCAATCTAATACGGTGTAGCGTATAGTGCAAGATAATCTTGGTGTATCATACAACAAAAGATATGAAAGAAATTAAAAAGAATATATGTTATAAAATCTTGGGTTATTACAACCGACATGAATTATATTTTAATTTTAGTAATAAACCTCTCATCAAAATACATTCCTAAAATTAATTATTGGTTTGTATTTTATATGATGAATGAAACTAGAAAAAGGAAATAATGTATTACCTTCGAATGTATAGGGTTACTATAAAAAGGAAAAAAATGAATGATGTCTTTGAATGTGGAAACATAAATGGTTAAATCAACATAGGTGCATTTAAGACTATCTAGATTGTCCTTCTCACAACCACACCAATCAAGGAGCCCCATGTAGGGATTAGATTAATGATGATAATTTTTTCAACATCAGAAAAAAACTATGAAATGTTTTCTACTGCTTCACCAACTCCACAGCCTTTGAGATTTTCATTTAAGGATACAACTACCATCCCCATTGACATCATCTCCCTAAATGTTATTATTGGATTCTCTATCATGAATCTCATCCCCCATCTCTTTTAAAAATGAACCTATGTTTCATGAACTACCCATGACCATTAGTAATCACAAACAAGGTACTGGTGATCTTTGTGGATGATTTTAGATGTTAACACCTACCACCAATGGAGTTATTATTTTCTAAATATCAATTATCCATTTCCATCAATGAATGTGGAAATTATTAGAATCATTCTATTGATGGGGTCCCCTTAATTGAAATACCAATTTATGTGTATTTATTGAATTTTTAAAATATTTTTATTACCAAATAAAATATGATTTTTAAAAATCTAAAC
The DNA here is from genome assembly GCA_963277665.1 of Viscum album. Classification (NCBI taxonomy): domain Eukaryota; kingdom Viridiplantae; phylum Streptophyta; class Magnoliopsida; order Santalales; family Viscaceae; genus Viscum; species Viscum album. Next base: position 174,201,798 of record OY728135.1, on the reverse strand, counting down.
TGTGTGAATTTCATTCAAATGACAAATGAGTATTAAGATGGGGAGAAATATTTCATCAAGTGTGAAAAAAGAACATGAATTTTACCATGAAAAAATATTTTTTCCATGTTTATGCAATTTTTATCAAGACTAATTAGTCCATAGGATTTGTACGAGAACATTATAATTTATAGAATAGATTAATGTTATAAATGTTGGACTAAAGATAGGGAAAATATGATTTTATATAGTGATTGGGATAATACTACATTTTATGGACTATTTGATATGATTGCACCTGTGGAAAATGTTTAAGTCCATATTAGTGGTGTGGTTATAGTTGTTAATATTGATGAAGTTATTATTGAGGAAATGTAAATGAATTTTAAAGATGCACATTGTTATTTGAAAAAAAATTAGAATTCAATGGGTTGCAGAAAGACTCCATTACATACTGGATATAAATAAAAAATTTAATTATACACTATATAGAATATCTATAATGTAAAATAATGAAATATATGGAGTGAAGCATGTTTTAATGAACTACTTACTTTCTATAATGATATTCTCCAAGAATACAATGATCATCCTAGAATAATATATGATGAAAAAAATAATTCTATGTTCAATATACCTGTTATCTAAAAGAGTACATAGTTTTCCACTATATATTTATGCTTTCCTAATAATCCATGAAGTGTGGGATGCTTTCATATGTCATTATGAGGGAAAATATTTTTAGGTATATTATATCTAGAAATATATTTTTTTACATTATATTTATTAATCACATAAATTAACAATTCATAATTTATGAAACATAAACTAATTATTTAAAATAAAAAATGGGATGAAAACCCATTATATCCCTATCATATACCATGGAAGGGTTATGCTTCACATGAAAAAATGGGTATATATTTTATATCTATCATAATTCTTTTATGTGATGTAAAACAACAATATAATTAGGTTCCTATATTTATATGAGAATCGATGATTCAAAATACAAAGATCTTCCATCCAATTTCATGTCCTATATATAGAGTAATGTTTAAATAATAATGGGTTACTAATAGATGAAAAGACACAAAAGTGTGTTTATCATTTGTTTGTATGATATATTAAAAATTTATATTTTGTTAAATTGTAATTACATGACAATGATTAAATATTTAACAATTTTATTATTCAAATTATACCTAGGAATCATCTTATGCTGTGTCAGATCAACATATACTATCAGTGGACTTGAAGAAACCAGAACAATATGGATACCTTATATGTGTGGGTATTTCAGTGACATCCTATTTTGAGAAAAGTAATGAACAAGGGGATAATGATGATTAAATAGAATACATGATGGAATTAGTATCCACTGTTGATGAAAACATTCATTGGTCGGCTAAGTTGTCAAAAACATTTATGGGCAGTAAGAATATAGAAGAAACAATCAAACATCAACCACTGCGTGAAGACCCCCTCCCAACTATCCACTGGCTTTGCGGTACGTCATTCTTCTCAAAGTGTCCTCCTATATTAAGAAATCAATATTCTCAAAATTGTTTCTAAGAAATTTGAATCATTAATATGATGATACCATTCCGTTAAAGATTTTATATTGGGTGAAAAATATTGTGATTTGTATCTACCAATAAAAACCCATCAGGTTGTTATGAGGAATACCATGTTCAATATCGAAAATTATACTCTACACAGAAGAAGACATTTAGTTGGTCATGTGATAGTTCAGATTAACCTAGCTCATGAGAAAACCATTGAGATACTAGTTCCACTGGATGAAGTACATATTCATTTGGTCAACCAAAAAATTGGAACATTCATATGATTTCTAAAAGATATTATAAAAAAAATAGAAAAATGGAGTATTAATTCCTGAATTTACTTTTCTGGAAAAATTATTACGATTGATAAAAGGACTAAACTAATAATGTTATTACACAAGGACAATATAAAGGGGTGAAATAAATGTTCTAATCAAAATTATATTATGGATCAACCTATTGATTGAAAATATTTTCATAATTCACCTTTTCTATAATCATTCAATACCCCAATTTACTAAAATTGATTGTGAATTTGGATACAGGGATACAAAGTGGTTGTAATTTAATTTTTTATTTTGAAGAAAAAATTTATAGATAATCTATTACATACTACATTTAAGTTGAGAATATAAAGTGAATACAAAAGTATAACTGTATAGAAGTCATAGTTGAAAATTTATACATAATATATGTTTCCATGATTTTTTCCAATATATTATTTACTATATTAATTATAACTAAATGCAATTCATAATTATTTAAAGTTTGTAAATGAACTAAAATTTAATAGATTAATTATTAAACATAAATACAGATTCTTTATCCCTCACATCACTTATAAACAACAAAAATCATTGGATTCAAATCAAATTAATGCAATAATATTAAAACAAGCCATAGAGTTTGAAGGAAAACTCCAAGATGATATACTCTATTTAATACCAATGATGAATTGTTAAAAGTCTAAAATTTAATCAAACAAAATATATATTCATTCCATTATTTACTTATTAATTTTTTATCTAGAATTTTTTACTCATTATAGTGAATTTAGACACCCAATAGTTTTTTTTGGATTCACTACATGGATACCCAAAAAAACCAACCACATGAGTTGATGTTCATCAATTTTTAAAAAACCAAATGAAATGTTTTAAAAATAATAATCAAGATATATATTCTAAATTATGCTTCAATGTGAATTCTGTTGGGATAGGGTAGTTTGTAAATATCATAAATATCATAAATATCATTTCATGATAATAGTCAATGAGAAAAAGGATCCCATCGACATCTTCAAGTGGATAAGTATTAGGGTACATATAATGATATTTCACTTCAAAAAAAACATATTAATTTTTTTTTCTAATTTCATTAAATGTTTCTACAGTTTCTAGGAAAACCCAATGGATATGTTTTTAGTTATTATGTTTTCCAATTTATGAAAATATCATATCCCATCAACAAGATATCATCCCTAAAGATGTATTTTTTAAGATAATTACAATTTCATTTAAAATATTTTTTAATCGTTTTTGTATATTTATTTTTCTTGTATTACCATCACTATATAAATTATTAATATTCACATGATGAAATAATTTTTTTTTAGAAATTAATTAGAAACATACCTAGTGTTAGAATGTAAACATATATTATGAGCGTATGACATCCAAAAACTTATTTAGTTGATTTTAACATCATTTTATCTAAATTTATTAGTTATTTTCCTTATCATTTTTATCTGATACATATTTTCTTATGTTTAAAAATTATTATGGAGAAATGAATTCCCCAACAAGGATTACTGACTCATGTAATATGACCATGCACATAACACAGATGACATTCCCATGATGACACAATTTTCTTTTTATTCTCTAATGAATTCAATATTCCAGATTATCAAACAAAAATATTTTCTATTAAACAAGAATTTTAAATGTATTATATGATAATAATAAATGGTGGAATCAACCATACATCATTCTGATACATGGTGTTCCCAGTATGTCAAAAATTGTGCAGGTTCATTTTAAAATTGGAAATTTGTTAATATATTATATCTTATTTAACTTTAATTTATATCTTGATAGTATTACTAGCATAATAATTATTTTCTTATATAGTTTTTTTTATTTTTTACATGTTGTGGTGGTTTGTTGGAATTTTCTTTTTCTCATGAGAGATTGGACTTCACAGCTACAACTGAGATATTAGTAATAAGAAAACAGGTCAAGAATGTCAGGAAACATCATGAAGAGGTGATTAAATTCTAATTATTTAGTATTTTTTTCACAATTATATATATTTTTATATGTTAATTTAAATATAATTTATATGTAATAATTATATTTCTTTTTTTATAGTTATTTTGGGAGTTCATAGTTTTCATTCAACTATCCGCAACATGTCGGAAAATTGAGAACATGTTGCTTGTTTATGGGGAATTTCTTGCTGCATGGGGTTTACTATTCCAAAAAAATATAACATGTTCTAAATTTACATGATAGTGATATACATCTGAATATGATACAAAAATAAAATATAAAATCATCCACGCCTCATTCTAATATATAATGTTCTCTGTATGACTCAAACTATTTGTTTTAATTTTATAATTCATATTTAATTCTAAAAAAACATCACTTACTCAATTAAAATAAGACAAATTAAAAATGTTTTTTTACTTTAGAAAAAAGATACATATTTTATTTAATAACTGTTTGAATATATTTCACCTTAATCGGGCACACAATGTGATCAGTATGACTCCAAATATGTCTTTTTATTTAAAATTTACATTAATTTCAGTAAAAATGTAATGTGACATTATCAAAAGTGAGAAAATATATTCATATTGGTTTAATAACTTATTAAATTGTTCCATTTTTCATTTTTCATTTTTTTATTATCTACACCTAAATATGATATATGGTGTGCCCAATATGACTCAAGGTGTGTAATTGTTTTTTTAAAATTGTCATTAATTTTAGTAAAACAATGTTATGTGACTTGCTCAAAATCAAGAAAACAATTAATATTGTTTTTATAGTTATGGAAGATGATTCATTAGTAATTTTTTGATTATGAATTATCCACAACTCAATCTGATACACGGTGCTCATGGTATTACTCAGTGTCTGTTATCATTTTATAATTGACATTTTAGTTCAAAATGAATGTCACAAAATGAAAATTAGAAAATTTTCTCTAATTGTCTTAATAGATTATAAATATTATTCATAATTTACTTTTGTTATTTTAGACTCATTTTGTTATAAAACCGACACACGATGTGACTGGTATGACCCAATGTGCATGTTTTCAGTTATAAATAAAATTATATTTTAAAAATAGTTTCACACCCAAAACCATTATAAAAAAATCAGATTGATTCGATAAATTAGAAAAAATAACCATATTTCATTGTAGATATGTATAAATTATATGAAAATAAATCTAACTCACGGTGCTATTGGCACGACTCCAATTGTGTATTTTTATTTAAAATTGACAATAGTTATACTAAAAAAGAAAAGGAACATACTCAAAACCAAGAGATAGCATTTTAATTATTTTGGTACATTATAAGAAAAATACATAAATCATTTTTTACATGTATAATCATTTTAACCTCAATTTGATACATTCATTTCCTAATATCACTCAAATTGTCTTTTTTCTATTTAAAATTGACATTTTGAGTTCAAAATTTATTTCACTCATTAAAAACCAAGAAAATTATCCTCTATTGGATTAATAATTTGGTACAATGATTCAAAAGTTATTTTTGATGTGTAAAAATCAATATCACATCAAAAAAACTCCTGAAGTGACTTGTATGACTCAAATAGTTTGTTTTCATTTTAAAATGACATTATAGAAAAAATAGTGAAATTATAAAAAATAAGAAATAACAGTTGTATTGTATTGATAAATAAATACTATAATCCATAAGTCATATGTAACATATAGGACTCAAATGAAACAAAATATAATGGATGATGTTGCCGACATATCTCCCTGTGTTTATTTTAATTTATAATTGATTTTTTAGTAAAAAACAAAAGAGACATACTCCAAAATGAGAAAAAATCCACATTTGTTTGATACATTAGTTATTTTATACATAATTCATTTTTAATTTGTAGAAATTATCCTTTCCACAATATAATAAATCACATTCCTTGTACAAGTTTATAGTAACAGTCCAAAATTGATATATTAGATCAAAACAAATTTCACCCATTAAAAATATAAAAGAAGAATATAATTGTCTTGATAATTTTAAAAAAATTATTCATAATTAATTTCAAACAAAGAAGAATTAGTCACACCTTAAATAGGAAAATTATGTGAAAAAAAGACTCAGAGTTTGTTTTTTATAGTTTAAAATTACATTTTTGTAAGAAAGAAAAGTGACATAATTAAAACTGAAAAAATAAATTTGGATTCTTTTAATAATTTATGAAAATGAACTGTATGTCATTAGTGACATGTAGGAATCATAAAAAACACAATCCTGCTCATGGTATGACCAGTGAGACTCCAACATCATCCTTTTATTTTAATTTTACATTTTATTAATGTATAGTTTAAAAATTATGTTTTATTTATATCATTATGGTATTACTAACATAAAACATTTTCCCTTATAGAGGTGGATTATTTATCCAGAGTTAGGGTGGGTTGTTTGGAAATTCATACCATGATTGGGATTTTTTAGAGGTGGCTACATGTTCCAAGAACAATGAAACATTGATGTTTTGAAATATTTTTAGATAGTAATTACAAATGTAATTATACTAATCATTAATTTAAATGTATATAATATTTTTTTGTAAGGTTAATTTAAAATAAATTATGAATTTTCATACATGTGTTTTTTTAAACAGATTTTTTTTTTAATTTTCTGTAATTTCAATACTCTACTATAGTAGTAGGTCCTTTTCGAGCTCTATTTCTATCACCAATAAAGGCTCCCCCTTTATCTAAGCTAAGAAAAGATATGATAAAGGGTAAATTTTATCCATGTAATAAATAGAATTGGTAATTTTCCACTTATATTTTTTCTTTTTTTAACTGATAAAGGGGCCACCTTTCAATGGTACTTATGAAGGATACACAATTACATTGAAATTAAATCGAATTTTCATGTTATTAAAGGTAATATATATGGTAGTGATCTGTGATGGATAAAGTGAAATGTTCAAGTACATACTTCAAGATGAACTTATCAATATAATCATTGTTCATCACCTACCATGCATTTTAATACATCTAATCAATAGTAGGGACCAAACTGATTACCTAATATAGTACTTTTGAATAATTGTATCTTGAGGTAAAAGTTGGAATTAATGATTTTTTTAATAAAATGTGGTAGTTTTTTTTATTTTTGTGCAATTTGTTGGGGAAAAACAAACTCATGTGGTGCTCAACCACCACACCCTTAAAAAAATTAATTTAAGTAGATATATATATAGTTGACCGAACCATGTCTCTACATGTGGTAGGTGTATGGAACAAATCCAACCTTGTATCATATTGTACACACCTAGAGTGTGGGTTTTTTTGGTAGAATCATTGAAGGGGATGATTTGTTGGGATTGATTTCCTATATCCCTAGGAATTTCGGGCACATCACATAACCTCTTCTAGGGATCCATCCTAAATCCCATTAGTGATAAGAGGAATTTTCCATCCACACATACATTTGAGTTCCAATACTTGATAGATTCTGATGCAGGAGATGAGTTTGTACCAAAAAATATTCCCCTAAAACAACAAAACAAACTATTTTTACTCCCCTTATATGATAGTGTATCTGATCCAAACATCATGCACTATCATTTTCTCATCATTAGGACTCACCGCTTGACCACCATTATCAAGAATAATTCAACAAAAGCCACCATGGATTCAAGACTTCAAATGTGAAACCACTAAAATTTCCTTACTAGTTTGGGGAATATATCACCCGTAATCACTCCTAGGTTGTACTATGGCTCTAATACCACTTGTTAGGATCGATTTCCTCTATCCCTAGGACACCTAGGCCCTACATAAAGTCCCATAGGGGGTTCTATTCTAAAACTCATTGGTTATAGGTGGAATTTCCCATCCACTCTTATATGTTATCCAACATCCTTGGTGGAATCTGATGTGTGCCTTGGGATTTTATCCAACATGATTATATAGTGGAAAATGTGCTTTTCAATCTCATGTTTGGGGATACCATATGTATTTTGTGATGAAAATATTGACATTTACATTTTTTCCCTTTCAATAGGCTTCACATGCAGCTCTCGGCAAAATTGTGGGTCCTTAGGGTGGAGTCATGTGGTGGATGACCACCTCAAGGTGAAAAATGACATGCTTCTTGATGTATCCGGGTTTATAACGGAGGTACTCACTCACATGGATGATTCCATGTTGTTACACCATCACGATGAGGACTAGTGATGATTGCGGAAAGTGGAAAAGTAGTTTCAAACAAGGATTCCTCAGCGGTGGGGGGATGCTGATTATGGAGGTACTGCTTTTCCTGATGGAGGGAGCACGATAGTTTCCTGTGAGATATTTCCATTATGAAATATTCTTATAAATACATATTTATAATTCCTTAAAAAATTATAAAATTATAAATATATTTATAAATTCATTTTAAATTTATTTACAAAGAAACATTAAATATTATATAAAAATAAAAAAAATTAGTAAGACTAGGGATCACTTGAAACTAATCACTGATTATGGAGGGTCAGGGTATCAAATGATTGATCACAGGTCCCCCTCTTTGACAGTGGTTGACAAAGACAATGTCACGATGTAGCTGGTTATCAATGATGCCTTTGATGGTGGCAGATTGCCTTGACTATTACAGCTGGTGACAGTGCCTTGAAGGGATAGCTAGTGATTACACCACAATGGTAGTAGATGGTGTATGAGGGTTGCGAGACACATATCGACTGATGTAAAAATGATTGCATATGATCTTGAGATACACAAAATAGGACACCTCAAGACATGTGGTCTATTAGTGATGGTCTTAGGGTGATACTAAGGGATTCCTGGAAACTGGATGACGATAATTCAAGTACACAGAAATGACCTCACTTGGCATGCATGACCTTGAGAATCAGTTTGGACATTGACAATGAGTGGCAATGTTGGGTTGGGATCCTTGGTATTGTAATAGAAGACTGTGTCTCTGTATCAAGGATCTATTTTCCTCAGCGATGTTGTTGAAGATACCTTGGGATATGGTCTAAAGAAAAACTCAGGATGTGTTGGTGGCTACTGGCTTGTATGAGTATGAAAACTACCATGAAGGAATCAACATATCTATGTACCATCATCAACGAGGGGTAATGCAGGATGTGACCCTTGTAGTGGTGATTAGAGACAATGAATCAATAGTAGGGAGCCTCTCCCACTAATGGGGATGGGGTTCATTTGTGTGTCAGTGAAGACCTTGAAACAAGCGGAAGAAGATGATGGGTGTTGGATATGAATTTTTTGAATGATGACAAAGCAACAGACACAAAAACAAAATCAAAGTTAACATGACATGGAAATAAAACAATTTTCTCTAAAAAAAGAAGATTCACAGTGAGAAAAATAATATATTTGTAGAATATAACAGTTGACAATAGAAAATTTTACACGAAAAACCAAAAAAGTGTTAAACCACATGACCTAGTCTAGATATGGGAATCCACTAAAAATATAAGTACATAGTAGAGACTCCCTAAAAATGGAAGGTATGTAAAATGTATCACTCTTAGAAGTGAAGGAAAAATTATCATCGATGAAAGGTGATCATAAAATAGGCTCTATTCTTCGTATTGTGGTTGTACTAAAGGTTGGATGCTACCTACCCTTATTATAACAAAAAATATCCACATCAAAAACATGTCCCCACAGGAAGATTCATAAATCCACAAAAAACACTTCATTGTCCCACGTTAAAACCATGTCTCATCATTGAAATAATTCATGTGGCCTTGAGATCATTTAATTTGAAACCATGTGGGAACCATTGGTGGAGGTTCCCCCAAAAATATCCCCCTCTGACACAACTAGGGATCACCCCAAACCCCACAATCAGTCGAAAAGTCACAACTTTACCTATGGGTAAACTCTTGGTCAACATGTCTGACCCATTTTTATCAGTGTGGATCCTCTCAATCTCAAACTAGATCAAATCAATGATGTTTTAGATAAAATTATATTGAACATTTATATGTAACGACCTACCATGAAAAGTGGAATTCGTTCCCAAAAAAATAGCACTCCAACTATTAAATAATAAGACATACAAGTCATCATTAAAATTGATTTCTCAAATAACATTCTTTATCCAAAAAAAATCATTGGACAACTATGAAGCTACATTAACCTTCAAATATGTGGTAAATAAAGAAACAAATCACTACATTATAGATTTCCAAGATATTTCTCCCTCAACAAGAGTGGCCAAATAGCCTGATGTAGACTTCCATGAATTTATATTTCCTACAACATATGAATCTAAAAATCCACAAAGTGTAGGTCCCCCTTTTACAAAATACAATATTAGATCAGATTTACCATGGAGATTATAAAGTATTTACTTCACTGCCCTCTAAGTATCTATACATAGATTGGATAAAAAATAAAAACCACAAAAATTTCATGAGCAATATAAGTTCTATTACATACTTTAACATACATCAAATATCCAATGTATGATGAAAAAGGCATGTGTTACATCTTTTATCTCTCTTCATTAGAAAAAGGTGAAAAATTGATACTAAGAATAAAATGTAATTCATGAGTATTACTAACTACTTTCTCTCTATCCACAGAAAATGTGTGATGAAACTTTTAAATATATCCCTCCAATGAAAACAACAATTTCCTTGAAATACTATCATGGGAGATCATCATTCCAAGAATATTTCTTGCTATCCCAATGTATTTCATCACAAAATACTAAAACAGATCCTCATTTAATCTTTCAATTCTAGAAGAATCAATGAAAAAATGAGCATATCAAAAAAATAATGAAACTATATAATAAAATCTTCATCAGTTTATCACTGAACAAAAAGAGAATTACCAGAAGATGACTTCAAAAAACCATGATGAGAATTGATAGATTCAAACATCATATACCACTTTCTCAGAGATTTCATCAAACAATACAAAATCATCTTTATCCAGTGTAAATGATTCACTTTACCTATTTAAATAAACCATTTTTCTACTCCATATATAATATCCTCCTCTAAATCACAATGGAGGAAACCTATCTTCACATCCATCGTCTCAATATAGAGATCCAAACTAGTAGACAATCCAAAAACAACCCAATTGGGATAAAATATTACAATAGGAAAGAAAATTTCATCAAAATAAATCCCTTTTTTCTGATGAAGTCCTTTGATAACAAACCATTCCTTGTATAGTGGAACATAACTGGAATCTTCATTTTTAATCCAATAAATCCACTGATTTTGCAAATCTATCTTATATATTGGTAACTTAACCAACTCAAAAGTATGGTTGTCATGAAATGATGTAATCTCATCATCCGTTTTTGCATCCTATCTTTCATTCTGTTCATTGTCCATTGCCTTATCTAAAATATTCTAGTTCTCCGCCTTTAGTAAGGATCATATACTCATCAAGTGAATACCAAGTAGAAATGGTATGATATCGAGATGCCCATTGAAGTTGAACTGTGGGTTCATTAAACACCCCTAGAACTAGACCTTAATAAACAAATGGTGAATCTTAAACATAAAATCCAACCATTTCACCCTAGGTATCATTATGTACATCAATGAGATAATAAAAATCATCAATACAAGAAAATGTGAATGGGAACTTGACATAAGAATGATAAAGCCATCAAAATCTTTGAGAATTTTATTTTTATCCCTTATCAATGTTTGTAATAGTCAGATCCTCCTTAAATAGTTCATAATGGATTCTGAAAATTTATTTAATGAATTATCATTAAACTTTTACCCCCACTCATAATGTTAATATCCAATAAATATTCATTAGTGTGACTTAACATCAAATTTGGATCTCTCATCTCTAGGAACATGATGAAAAGATTTGCGACCAAAAAACACAAGTGATCATGCTTGATATCTTGTTTATACCAAAACATTTCTAATGTTTCTATCTGAAAATAAGTAGAATGAGATAAATTGATAATATAAGAAGCATTAAGTAATGGCTCACCCAAAAAATGTACAGGAAACATTACTTCATAAAGTAAATAAAAAATGCTTAGCAATTATGGCATATTAATCAACTCAGGAACACCATTCAACCGAGGTGTCTTCTGAGGTGTATTCTAATGATGAATACTTTCCATAATAAAATAATTATCAAATAGACCCAATAATCAACCCCATTTTGAGTATGAATAAATTTAAATTTAATAATATATTCCCTCTCAATTGAGACATGAAATTGCTTAAAGACACTGAACTAAATTTTGGCCTTCAAAATCTATAACCATAGCTTACAGAACAAGTCATCAATAAATGACACTAAATAAAGATAGCCCCAATATGTCTTATATTTCAATGCATAAAAAATAATAGAATGTACTAATTCAAGTACCTGTATATTCCTGTGCAGATGATGAATACTGAAACTCACTATGATCTCCTTTCTAGCCATAAAATGTTCATATGTTTCCAATTTGGACATCTTTGAATTTGGAAAATGATTTATCTTAGACAAAAAACCAAACCCATTCCCTCCAATTTGGATGGGCCTCTTATTCCATAAAATGGAAGAAAAAAATACCCTCAATGATTTAAGTTGTATCACAATATATAAAAGCTCTCGTCTTGTAAAAACCTTACTACTTCTTCCCTTAAGCCACAATCAAGGTTCCACTAGAATGATTCCATTGGAAATACTCAAATGTATTGATAAAATATTCATCATCAAGAACATGAGTAGAAATAATATTCATGAGAACCTCAGGTGCATGTCGAAAATTCCTCAAAATCAGATTACTTTAAGTACTAGTCTCCAAACAAACAGTCACTTCAATAGAAATATCAGCTTGACCATCATTATCCATCTTCAAAATCTCTAAATTACATAGTCTGTATTTTGTAAAGAACTCATTCTTTGATTTAATGTGAAAATAGGTAGTACTGTCCATAACCTAGCAAGAATCATCAGGAGCAATATAAATGGGGTTATAAACAATAAAAAAATCACCCCCTGTGGAGGTGGTGACATGATCATCTTCATCATCATTTTACTTTTGTTTTTTTCCATCATTTTTATTTCACTTTTTGGCTGATAACAAAACTTTTCAACATCCTATTTGATACCATAATGATGGTAATCAAATTCATTCTGTTTTGACATGAATTTTCCTCTACCTATTATTTTTCATCGACTACTCTTTCCCTAATTTGGGAATCTCCCCATTTTCATTGTGACTACAATATCTGAGGAAGATTTATCTTGGGTATGTCTCTGGATATTTTCATTTATAAAATGATACTTAACAAAAATAAATTCCACCTCACCATTATAAGAAAAAATAGTTAGAGTAACATGTAAATTCTCTAAGGAATATGGAAAATTTTCATGAAACAAAATTTATAGTCAGCATTATACAAATTGATACCCATGATAGAGAAGAGATCATAACATCCATGATATCCACTCAAATAGTCCTAAATATATGTACCTTCTTTATACATCAAATTCATCAATTATTTGAGAAGAAAAAACTTTTTTATTTTCTGGCATGGGGGCATATGTCATCTCAGGCTTCTCCAACAAGGTTTTGGTGGGAGAGATGTTGAAAATATGGCCAATCACATTTTCTTTAACCCATTAGTGAATGAAAACAAAAACATTATCATGTTATAATGACCATTATTCATCTGACAAGGTTTCTACTTTATGGGTACTAAACACCAGAAGATGAATTTTCTTGACAAAAAAGAAAATATTTCATTTTTAGTCTAAAAATATGGTAGATGTTACCATTAAATTAAATCATCGTACTGTAATTGGATTACATAATAAATATGAAAATAAAAATCAAAACCTCTAATACTAGATGATGTGAAATATAGAAAATCAATGAATTCATAATGAAAACCAAAGCGAACATGCAATGGAAATAAAATAATTCCTTCCAAACAAAAGAGAATGTGAAACAAAAAAATAATAATCATGTAGAATATAATGGTTGAAAACAAATTTAATTACATAGGAAAACCAAAATGGAAAAACCATGGGACCCTATCTAGAAAAATGGATCCACTAACAGGAAAAGGTACACGTTAAAGAATCCCTTAAAATAGAAGGAATCTTGAAAATATAACTCTCTGATATTAAAATGGTCTTTAATGAAAGGAGATCATGAAATTGGATATTTTTTATTTTTGGATGTAATAAAGCTTGGATACTACCTCCCCATTTTATAAAAAAAATTCTTCACATCAAAAACGTGTCTCTATCTGATGATTTGTAACTCCAAAAATAAATTCCACATTGACCCTTAATAAAATCATGTCTCTGTGATGAATTAATTCATGTGGCCATGACTTCATTTATTCTAAACCACATTGGCACCATTTGATGAGGCTCCCCCATCATTGATGACCCTGAAAAACTATAAGAATATAATGGATTCAGGAACTTTGGGTGTATTAGTTGAAAAACATGGGAAGGTTCAGTAGTGACCTCAGGGTGTGGTGGGGGTCACAGTATGGTGAAGGGGAATGTTGTCTTGGTTCACTTCATGAAATTAATAGTCCACATAGTCAAGACATTAACATATCATACTGGGTATATTTTCCCATACTAATGACATTTTTGTTTGTCCTAGTGGATTAAATGAGAAAATTGGACTTATGGGAAAAAAGGACCTATGAGTGGTAATGAATAGAACATTAAAAAAGAAAATTTTGGAAATCTATGATGCTTTAAGAAATCATAATAATGGGACATGTGATGATATCTATTGCAGGAATCATTTATTTTTTGTTTCCTTTGGGAGTAACTTTATTTCAGAACTTGTTCCCCATATATTTTATCTCATTGTACATTTTATTTAAACAATATATATGTGATCATCGATTTGGTTCTCAAAATCCTTGTCCAACCCATCATGAATAAATATATTTTAATTTATATAGTTCTAAAATTTTATTTACATATATATATGTATTATTATTTAATTTTAGTTATAATTATAATTATAATTATTATTTATATATATAGATATTTATATAATTAAATTTATATAATTACAAATATATATCTATTAGTATTATTTTTGAACTAGCATAAGATAAGGAACAAAGTCTATATCCCATTTATTTAAATAAAAATGAACAACAAGGTTAGGGTTTTTAAAATTTAGAACAACACTCAAAAAAAGACAATAGTTCCAGAATCAAAATAAGATGAAAAATAATGAAGTACCAAAAATAAAATTCAACTGCCAGAGTTCAAATAGGACTGCACCAACCCATACCATATGCTGATCTACAACATGGATATCAACCATGGAAATAGGTCTTTAATCTATTCTGAGGATCATTGTCATCATATGAAGATAGTTATACTGTTCTTATAGCACCCAAACACCCACCATATCCATTACCTATAAAGTAACCCCTATGGAAATGGAATCACATAAACTATCATTAATAGTAGCATAATACCTAACATTATTATTATTTCATTCTAAGATTTTTGGAACAGATTAAATTCCCATGTGACTACCCTAATAGGTTAGTTGTCCATGTCTATGTGGATATACCTCTAATGAGAAGTCATTCAATTGATTATTAGTGAGGGTACCATATTACCTTACTTAAAAAATAACCCCCATTGGTTGCCGTTCCACATCATCCAAGGGGACATCTGTGGTTAAGTCAATAACTCCAATATAATTTTATGTGGATACCCACACCGTTATTATATTTCTTATTTTGGAAGATTATAAATTTTTCCCAAAATGTACCCAGTTCACATCATGGGAGTTATTATCAAGGAGATCAAACAATTTCAAATGTTTTAGTATCATCTGAGATTCATTATAGACTGCATTATTTTGTGAATCCCCACTATCCTGAACAGGGACAGAATCCATCAATGTTTCTATCTTGGGGGAACCATAAATAACTAGATACTTATAAATTCTTCATTGAGGCCTATAAGTCTCTATACTAATTTTTAACAAACCATTCAAACAACCATTAGTCGCCACCTTCCCATTATTGTCAACCAAAGTTCAACTTCCTTTTGAGTAAAATAGCATAAAATGTACAATCATATAAATATGTTAATGAGGAGATAAAACTTCAAGATACAAGATTCACATACACTATGAGATAACCAATAAAATAGGACTCAGGGACAAAATATAAGAAACTTCGGGTATTAATTTCACTAGAGAAACATCAATATATTCCAAGATTTTTGTGACAATTCAAGTCTTGGACTGCTTCAGATCCTCTGCAACATTTTTCCATTAATTTTTGTTTTTCTAATATAATTTTTTCCTAAATAATATGTTGGTAATTAAATTCTTATGTGATTGATTTATCAGATGAATGTGCCTCATCCTTCCACCCCTCCTCCACAATCTATGCCTATGATCTAGTATCGTGTTTTCCATTGAGTTATATTGACTATCAATCCAAATTATAACCATGATACTCTAATTAATACACAATATTAGTGCATACCATATATCCATTCCTAATAATAACATCAAAAAATAGAGTCAGCATGTCCTGTGCTAGAGAGACCATCATTAAAATCCAAGTGGACACCCAGCTACTAACTGGGTTCATTTCTGACCACCATTAACTTTAAATACGCCTCTTTAATCACCCCTACATTATAATTCAGAGAATTAGAATCACTAACAACATCACATGGAATATTTTATTTTCAATCTTCTGACATTTTTCAAACAATAAACATCATCATGCCCATGCATAGTGCAGAATAAAAAAACAATAGTCTTCATACAATTCGAAATATATTGTATAATGGAATAAAAATCAGTACAAAACCATGAATCATTTTCATATTAAATTCAAAAATATAGATTATCACAATATTTTTAATGTGAAACCCTACAAACAAAAGTGTAACATAAATCCACTTCCACTAAAAACTGATCATAGAGTCCAAATTTGGATACCTCTATTTCCTTGTCCATTTTAATAGAAACACATATCGATATTTTTATATCATGGAGCATTATCGGTTCAATAGTATAAAATTCAATCCAAATACCCTGAACTATAACTAGATTGGGAATATTCCTACATTTAGAAGGTTTAAGTTCTCATCTGGTTTCAATATGTGGGGAAATCTTGGTGTGCATGATATAGAACAAAATCCCAAAGCCGTTATCTTTAGATCCTCAAAATGAAATACAATGTGAAAGACATCATGTCCCATTAAGTCACATTTCTAATTTCAAAAAACCATATGTTCTGAAATACTTTCAATAATATTTTTGATTTTCAATATAGTAGAGCACTTTGGATATAGAAGACGTGCAATGACTAAATTTTCAAAACTTTATTGTCCTTCATAGACTATAGTTGGATAATCCTTTACATTGGAAACATTTTTTTACCAATGAATAATGCATACAACTAAACCAATGAAGAGATATATGGATTTATTTTCTCACCAGCCTCAACTGAAGCACCCACAATAGTCTCCACCCCTATGAAATTCTGACCCTATTTTCAAGCAGGTGCATGCTTGTGGGAGTCGAATAATCCTTGAGTGAGGAAGATATCAGACATAAATTAGATCGATGAATAATTCATAAGAAATAGGCACTAATTAGCATTGCTAAAGAGAGAGAGAAACTCCCATCGAACTGAGCACATCCCCATCACATATTAGTATATTATTAAATTTATATATATATATGTATATATATATTTATATAATTAGAAATATATTTTTATGATTATATTTGTATCTAATAATATATTTATATTTAAAAATTAATTTATTTATATGTAATTATATAAATATGTATTCATAAATATATTAGGTCAAAGGCTTTATGACCCTTAATGCCTTTTCCCAAAATTAATATATTTTTAATTGTATAAATATATTTATAATTATATTATTATACTTATTTATAATAATATAAATATATTAATATTTACTTATAATTATAAATTAATGTAATTGATTATAAATATTTTCAAATATAATTTTTTATTTTCAACGATGTAATAATATTTATGAATATTTTTTTAAAACAAGTTGGGTCGAATCCCTTTTTTGTAAAAGACCAAAAACTGAAAAGCATGAATAATAAGATAAATCATAGAAAATACAACCATTATCACTTGAAAATAAGATTCACATACCAAACCTTTTGAAAATCTTAGTCTCAACCCTATATACTTCATCATGTATTGCCTTATAATTAATTCTTCCATGATAATTTCCACAGTTTCAGGGATGTCTTCCTCTCCAAATGGATTTCACTTACAAACAAGTCCTCTTAGAATAATATTTGTCTAGTAATCATTCAACAACATTGGTCTAGTTCAATTATCCACTATAATCATTCTTTTCAAGAGGGGTTTGAATTTCATGCACTTCTGGGTATTTTTTCTCTATAATAACTAGCGTACTGGATTCATGATCTTTATTTAAAAAATCAATGACTATAATGGAATTGTTATATTCCACCATAGATTAAAAAGATATGTTAATCGTTAACTAATTGGTCATTAATTGATCTCTAATATTAGGTCTAACATAAATTATATGAGGGAATGTAGATTCCTTAATCCCATATTACTCAGTCACTCTTGGCGGATATTTTCTATTGAATCAACACATTGGCCTACGTCAAATTGGATGTTGAGTAGTCCTAAGGATTCTCAACTATTGTAATAACTTTTTATACCTACTCCGAGGGTCGAACACGGATAGAAGGATTCTATTGTACCACATTATAGATCTATATAGAATGAGATGTTTGCACCTCACCAACACTCCCATTCACCATGAGAGCATCCACACTATTAAAATACTTCCCAAGAATCACTATCGATCTAAGATTTTGAATTGGTTCAATATGTAATTCAAAATCATGGGTGAAAAGAGACCCATGCACCTATTATCCAACCAAGGCTTGGATTTCTAGAACATGTACTCCAACAATATCAAAAATTTGTTGCCTCTCTACCGATTCTTCAAATGAATCCTTAGATCCAGAACTAGCACCAGTGTATTCCATCTATATTTACTATTTCAGTGGTGCGTCACTATAAGCAGGAGGAGTGTAAATAGATATGTCCATGGAGGAGGCACCTTCCACCTATTAATTGTGACCATAACATAAGTATCAAGGTCTAGAATGTTTATTTTGATTTGAGTAAGGATCAAAATACTCAATCTATTTCTTACCCTGCATAGAAATTGTATATAAATAATAATCCACCTAATCATAAATTAAAATCCCATAAGGGAATTCGTGTTCACCACAAGATTATACATCCTTTCCATAATTTCAAGAGTATATGGGGTGGGGTCTAACCACTTTGATAGATAATATTTAAAGGAAATTCATGAAATATGAAACTTCCTCCCATGGGCATATTTTTTGGTAACATCCTCCTATGACTTTTTCCTCTACTGAACAGAAGAACCAAATAAAATGGTTGTTACCAAATTGAGAAAAACCTAAACCTAGGCCTCTTTCCTAGTCGAAATTGGATCTCTAGGGAGTTAAGAACCCATTTCATCTCTGGTGTCAATTAAATTTCCATTCAATTTTATACAAGCATTATATGGATGACACTATAATGAGAGAAACCCACAAAAACATCTTTATAACATTTTTCATTCTTATTTATGTTTGTTTTAGATGATGAATAGATGTGAAATAATTTTATTTAACATACCTTCAGGTGAATTTCAAAATACAAGGTAGAGAGAATTGACTAATAAATTAATGTGTAATAGAGATCCACACAAACAAGGATGTGAGTGTAGAAACAAAAGTGTGATGATTCTTTAGATATATCCATTTCCATAGGGATTCCCACAATGGATGAAGTCTTGAACATGATTCAAGGATTTTTAAGAGTCTAGTTCAAACCCAATATCATGATCTAGAACTCAGATCATGTGTTTTCAAGGGAGTGGATATTAAAATGATCTTCCCATTTCTGGATTGAATGTAAACCTTGTTTTAGTGTGAAATATTTAAAACCCAATTCATGTATCTTTTTTCGGACATATATGGAGATGATTTTAAATAATCCTTTCCTGAATAGGATACAATTGAAATCTAATAACCCCCCAATCAAATATATTTTCATCAGAATATCTTATACCTTTAGAAAAATCTTTCTTGTGGAAAGATAATATGATCAATGATTTAATGCTGAAAAATACTATTTAAATTATAATGTGCTTCTTGATTGGATTTCACATGCGCCATAGATCCCATAGAGAAGATATGTTTTGTGGAAGTATCTTTTTCCAATGAAAAATAGTGTATGAAAATATTTTCCTTCTTGATAATGAAAACATGTTTGGTTTCCTTCAATACCATGGTTTTTTGAGATGTATTAAAGTAGAAATTTCCTACATGAAGAACCAAACTATGTAAATGAATAATATATATATGTTTATCAAAGCCCTCATCACCTTCATCATCAGGGTATGGATCATGGTGGTGATTAGTGATTAAATGGAATGGATTCCACACATATTCAATCTATGAATGATATTATACGTGTACATGGGACATTATTTCCCCACAAGACCTTTTATGATGGATTATAGTTTCAGAAACTCAATCATGTAGAGGTTTTTATGGTTGCTGACAGTGAGGTCATGAACTCATTCTCTCCCTAAAAGCGACCAGTTTTGGGTGACATTATCTATAATAGATACATGGCTCATATCATGGTTGATCTAATTTATTTCTTGGAACACATATAAATAGTTCATAACTCTATATTTTCTCACCTAATTCTTATTAGGGGTTCTATTAGTTTGAATATTGGGGATCTTGTGGACTGGATCTTGGTAATATGGGGTTATACAATCTATTAATGTGTTTTTTACAGTCCCCATTTTTTCCAATTGATATAATCTTCTATGGAATTGATTATTAAAGCTTGGGCCATTGGTTTTAACTCTCTCTAGTCGGGCTTCATACACATCCATGAAAAGGATAATAAGGTTAATCCTCTATTGGATTGAAAGTCTTCTAGTTAGCTCTAGTTCATGTTATATGGTCTTAATTGGATTATTTTTCACTCAAAAATAAGTTATGTAATTTAAATGATGACTAGAGTTCCCATTAAAATAAAAAAATAGATGTGTCTAGATTTTTTCATTTTGATTTTGTTTAATTATGTGGATTTTAGTTCTTCCTCGGATTATCATGTTTTAATTTTACTGATGATGATGAGTTTGATATGATAATTTTTAATTATAAGGTTACTAAATATTTTATATATACTAAGGTAATTGAACATAACATTTCAAAATGTAAGATGTTGTTTTTTTGTGTAATCTACTCTATGAATAGACATGATGTTAATTCATGCATTAAGATGTTATGGAAATTGTCAACTCAATCTATTTCAAACTTTTCAAGGAATAATAAGCATTAAAATGGAGAAATAATGGCCATAAGACTGGCCATGATGTGCTGTTTGTTAATGCTTATAATGGAATGTCTGATGTTGGTCTTTCTAGGCCTCATTATGGATGACAGTTTGGACATGGTACTTGTCATGATGTTTATAATATTGAAAATTCTATGAATGAAACATAAAAAATTCATGGTTGGGAAATATAAACACCATTGGATAAAACCACTTTACAAAAGGTATGTGATATTGAATTATAAACCTCCATTTCTCAAGTTATGTTTGCTTCTACTGGTGCTCACGACATAGATCACATTGAAAATTAAACATATAAGTCTTAGGTGGAGATTGTGGATGAACCAAAAGAGGGTCTAGCTGATGAATCATTAGAAAAAAATCATCTGGGTCAGTAAATCTTATGTGAATGGATGATTTCAATAGAATCTAGAAAAGGTCAGTCAGAATTTGATGAGGTTGTGTATAAGGGCATATATTTCTATCGGTGTAATGTAAAAGCTCAATGGATTTGTAAGGTTCTAGCTTTGATAACCAGTTAGTGGTTCCCAATCATCCAATGTTCAGTGGCATACCTTCTTCAACTGGAAGTAATGTGTAGCCTCATTGAGTTAGTATCCTAGAAGGAAAAATGGGTCTTCATCAATGGCCTCATTAGATAATGAAGGATTAAAATTGGATTCATTCTCGATTTATAGATCAAACTATCCTGATCATGGGAAATATATTGCTAATTTATCATCAAGGGATATGGATTTGGTCCCTTGCATGTATCCACTTCAATGAGAGATGTCATCAAGTACATGTAAAAAAGTTGGTTTTGTCCTTCATGATGATTCATGTGACCATGCATTCAAATATACATAGGGAATAGGATGTCCAATAAGCATCAAGTGTGAAATACAAGCCTATTTGCAGTGCATGGCATGCTCATGGAAGGAACTGATGAATATGTTTATGTATCCTCCCTGAAGATTCAATCTCGATCATTAGATAAGATGAAAGAAAATTATGCTATGCACAAAGGTGAATTATATGTTGATGTCACCTATACTACCATAGAGATAGGAACTGAATGGATTTTCATCGATGAACCATCTAATAGGGTGAAGGGTCAATAATGGGCGAATAATTCTGACTCGTAGGGAATTGAAATTAAAGGCCTCTTGCAAAAAGTGATAAATTGGAGGAGAGGTCGTCATCACATGTGTTGATGCCATAGGTGTTGGTGTTGACGATTTGATTGGAATGAAATTCATGATAAGGAATTTAACACACTGGTAATTTTGTTATTGATTTTAAATACAATAATTTATAAGAAAATAATTTAAAAATAAATGATTTCATTAATAAGAATACTTAAAAATAAATATAATTTATAGGTTTAAATTTATTAAATAATTTTTTTTAAAAACAAATACCAATTTATAGTATTATGTAGTGTAAAATAATATTTTAATTTGTGTTTGATTAATTTTTATCAATATATTATTTAATTAAATATTTTTTGAATAATATATATATATATATACAATTATAATTATTTTGATGAAAACTAAATTATTTTATGGATATATTCAATATTAATATGAGACCCACAATTTTATGGTACATTTCTTCTTAAATAGTTTCAATTCATTAGATTGCTTATATACACAAAAAATGAGTCTCTACAAAAAATATGTTTACAGTTATATCCTTGCTATTAAAATTAATTTTTCTTCCTTTTTGATTTGAATATTAAAAATGAACATACACTATTGTGATCAACATGTTTTTTAGAGTCTAATAAGATAAACGTATTTTTGGAAAATAGTAACATGACACTTATGAATAGTAATGTAACCTTATTAATATTAATGTTACCATTATGAATTGTAATGTACCCTTATTAATAGAATTCTCACCCATGTATTTATAAATAATATTTAGGCACTATATAAATGGGAGAGAATATTTTAAAAATGAATAATGAAGTGTAGATATTTTTGTAACTAATAAATATTTAAGAACTATTTTAAGTTATAAATTTTATTTAAAATATATATACTTTTCAAAAAAAAGTATTCTCAAATAAATAATTTGTTTTCCTATGATTTTTGGATAATTTCATGAGACCTCATTTATTTTTTGAAAGTATTTTAAAATCCATTTGAAATTTTAAAAATTTATTTTTCATGTAAGTAATGATATTATTAAAAATATAAATTTCAAATATTGGAAAAGTTGTTTTTATTAAACAGATTCCATTTTTTAATTATACTCATCACAAATTATCAATGGTGATTTTTTTTTTCATTTTCTGATAGACTTGAATTTTTTTTTCAATAGTGAAATTCAATAATCTAAGAAATATGCTAAATAAATGAATTTATGCATCATTCTGGGGTAATGGATGATTTAAAGGGAAATTGGTTCAAATTCACTTGTATTTGTTACTTTTTTAGTCACATGAATCAACCATTATTTCTAGATATGGGCAAAAATAATAAAATAATGCATAAAATAATGAAAAAACCCTCCACTCCTCCTTAATAAATCCACCCCACTCCCTCTCCCCATCACTCTTATATGACATTAATCTATCAATGTTATTGTAAAATACAATTTCCTAGTCCCTCCATAATTATAGGAGCGCTTGGTCTTTCCAAAAGATTGAAACCCTTTCCCGTATAGAGGTTCTTGAGGAGGTTGTTTCAAGAGGTAATTCCTCTTCCTCCATTTAATTTCATTTGAATTTATTTTGTTTTATTATTCATTCCAATCCTCTTATATATAATTGATCTAAATAAATACAGTATCATATATATACTTGATTTATGTCATGATAATTTTATAACCATTACAGATCTCCTTACTCTCCCTCTTTTTTTATAGACATGATCATCATTCGAGAGGTGCCAATTTATATCCTTCATTGATAGTGAAGTTTTATTATTCACATTATTCATAAAATATGTTCATGAAAAATTTTTAATGGTTGATAATGATTTTTAAATGTATAATATAACCCTTTTATTATCTGTAAGTGACTAATTTACATAATACTAAATGATAAAACAAAATCAGTTCATTTGGATCAATAACCACCGTAATAATCTAAACGAATACCACAAATTCTATTATCAAATGTTTCATCCTCCTACCATATATCCAAATGACATATATAACCAATTAAACATAATTATTTTCATTAATATTATATAAATTCAATTCTGGATAATTATATCCATTCCAAAAGAACACCATTACTTGTAATCAAGCGAACAGATCATGAAATCATGGAAACAAACACTCCAGAATGATTGAATTAAATCATATAACTATTCACTAAATCCATAAATGAATATAATATAACTATAATTAATAATTTAATTTTATTTATGTTAATTAATTAATTAATTAATATATTTAATTTTATTATCCCTGAAGTTATGGTCAAGTGAATAACATATTCAGACATAAGTTAAGGTTTTTCTCATCTCACTCCCATTTTTGTGAGACATTCCCTATTCAAAAATATTTCTTATGTATGGTGTATTAATACATACCATTGATCTTTAAAATCATGAATCTATTTATTTTAATGGTATTAAATATATCACATGATGATTATTAATTTCAGGGAATATGATTCAACTGATTACAAAGTGGTAAGGGTTTTCTACCCGAACATCCATTTTCATTCGGGTTACTCTAATTCTCTACATACCTTAATGAAATTATTATTTATCAATATTCACTCCTATGAAAATAGGTAATAATTTTCTATATATGTGTAGCAACCATGATCCTTCTTTTCTTTAGGGGTAGTTTTATGATTTGTAATTATCTTTCAAAAATACTTTCTGAAATACAATCCCGATGGAAGGGAATTTCCGAAATTATAAACAATATTCGAGGAAACTATATTATATTTTTTAGAAACATTTAATTTTAAAAAATTACAAATTTTTTATGAAAAAACTACCTTTATTCACTTCTGGTGTTATACAATTATTTTTCCAAAAGAACACATTTTTCAATGTAAAAGAGTTTCTATCTTAAGAATTACTTAATGACTTTATTCAAGAATTTTCATCTATTTCAACACTCTTGTTGATTATTATTTTTAATTGGGATTAATATTTTATGATATAATATTACTTATATTATTTTACGGTTTATGATTAGTTTGGGTGTGGATGTTCTATCTTAACACCATTTACCGTATTACTTTGAAAGGTTAGTGCTCATATTTAATGATAGGGGAATGTTATTTACATTTAATATTTTAGTTTCAATATGAATTTATTTGTCATTTCTATTTATCCCCATTCATATGAGGAATGCATTAGACATAGTAACTGTTGAGTGGTTCCCTCTATAGACTCTCAGTGTATTGTTCTGCCTAATGAGAAAAAATAGATTTGGTTTTACCAATTTATGTATGGTTTTGGCACGAGGCCTTGACAGAATAGTTATAATGTCCCACAGTATGCATTCCCTCATAATGAAACAAGTAGATGATCATCAATATTATTATTGCACTAGTATAATATGAATGGTTTTGTTTTTTTATGAAATATTTTATTCACCTATTACTCCTACCATATTATTATCATGCATGTGTTTAATGCCATGTGTTTTTATTTTCTCACCATGCCTTGTGTTTATGATTATGATTATTTATTTTGTATTAATTACCATTATTAATCATTTATTCTTACCACTTTATTCTGTTTTATTTTCCCCCATGATGTGAATAATTAAATTATGAATTCTTGCAAGGATAATCTAGGAGTGGTGGATGATTCTAATTGAATTTATATATTGTATTTCATTTGAAGTTGTAATGTTGAAATTATGTATTTATATTGTTTTCAAAAACTAATAATATATTCAGACATTTGGGATGCATCTTCCATTTAATATTCTAATGTAATAAAATAAGGCACCCACTCTGGGCAACTATGGTCTGGGCATTATAGATGGCATCAAAGAATGTTTAGAAGAAAAAATAGAAACAAGATTTATAAATTATTGATGAGAGAACATAACCCTAAGATATCCATTGAGGAGAAACATACATGAACCTCCTAGAATTTTGGTAAGGAGGTGATTATGTGGATCATCCTAGAAAATAAATCCCTATCATGACACTACAAGTTGATGTGGTTATTTAAATGATGTGACTAGGAGTAAAAACACTGACAAGTTATTTTATTCTTGACTAAGGGTAACCTGGTACACGATAATGAGATTTACTGTAAACCTGGATTAAAACTCATGAGGGATATGTATATTATAATTCACATTTTTTATACATATCATTTTGAGGGATTTATGCCTCCAAAGTAACCAAAGTATATGGTTCTAGGATTTACAATGAATAAATTTATGTTTTGTGCTATACCATGTTTACATATGAAAAATGATTATAATTTTATGAGGTAACATAGTAAATTATTTTTTTTAAATGGTGCCTTGTATATGGAGTGAGAACTCCACCCCCAATCATGATGAATTTAACACCCTGAGTTTTCAAGGACATGTTTGTTTTGAATAAGTTTTTATTTTTATTTATATCTTAAAACACACTAATTCAATGACTACTTTCACATGAAACACCAACATGTTGTAGGTTACACGCAACACCGACTTGGCATATGATCCACACAACACTGAGTTGGTGTATGATACATGCAACACAAAGTTTCAATGAAACATATCTTTTTATTGTATTAATTATTTAAAAAAGAAAATTATAACCTAGGTATAAAACATAGTTATATTAATAGTTTTAAATAATTTCCATATATTTTTTATAATTGTTTTATATAAATAAAGCATATTTATAATAAAATATATGAATTTTGGTAATGTCATTTTTATGTTTAAAAACATGATTTTCCTGAATGAACTACTTCTAAAAATGAAATTAATTTTTGAAAAAATTAGAATTAAAATTTTATAAATAAAAATAAATTTTGAATTCATAGTTTCTAAATTTTCATATGGTGAATTTTTGGGATTGTTTTGAGAAAATTCAATTTTTGATGAATAGTGAAAAATACTATTTTTTAGTAAAAAAATGAATTTTTATAATTATTTATTAATGATAAACGAAATTATAAATTAGTTTAAAGATAAAAATAGATAAATATTACATCTAATAATAAAATTAAATCCTTATAAAAAATTTCACTTTAAACTAAATATAAAATCAAAACAATATTTTAAACTTTTTCCTTCTTTAAAACCCAGTTACTCTGTTCCGTCTGTGAGATTTGTGGTAATTGGAATTTTGACACTTCTATGAAGTTAATTTCAATAATATGACAAACCCCATTTTATTCAGTCTAATATTTAGAGTCAAATAAGACTCAATTAGTTAATTTACCAAAATAATTAGTAAAAGTGACTAAAATTAATCATAATAGTAAATGCCAAATTAAGCTTAATTAAGAACTAAACATTAAAATTAAGGGCTCAAGTGATCGAGAAACATTTCCAACACACAATGTATTTCAATATTTCAGACATCGACCTTCCATTATTGAGTTTGATTGGTTAGGTAAGTCATTTTCTGTTATGAACATTTACACACCTAACATGTTTCTAAAAATTACAAATGAGTCCTTTTCCTTCCATGTAAATGGACACCACATATACCCATTCCTCATAGCTATAAAATCTTTTATGTTCATCCATGATCTGCCCAGGTACCTTCCCTAAATTCCACCCTTCAGCATTAAAGCCTCCCTTTGGGTATAATGTTTCCAAAGGAATCCTTTCGGCATAAACCAAAAGGAGTTACATGATTAAGAGGTAACATATTCTCATAAGCTCATTTCCATTAATTCCCTTATTCACCACATAACCTCTCTTAATTCCATTTATGTGTGAAAATAAAAATATATTAAATATAATAGGGTATTTTTATTTAATGTTAATGAGATAAAATTAGACAAACCTCCATCTAATAGATGTTTAACATATTATTTCTATGTATTTAGAACTACCATCTCACGAAACGATAATTGTCTATATCTCCTTTACCAACTAACATGGTGGACACTATGATGGATGATAGATTTATATATTCCAAATATTATATTTACTATGTATTTCATATTTTTATTCCATTTTTATGACTAAAATCTCTTTAAATTCCATTATATGTAATATGATAATCTCGTTTGAGGATGTGTGGACTACTACCCCCTCAAGGCATTGTGATTTATTCATGCACCACATATAATCTATTCAGGATGGGTTTAATGAACTTATATGATATATATGATCTCTTAATTATAAATTAAAATAGATATATATATATATATATATGTAAATATATATATATATATATATACATATGTCCTTTACATTCTTTCTTTCAATATGACAATAAAAATGGAAAAAAACATTCAAGAATAGGTACAACTTACGATCTCTAGGAATTGTGTATTCTATTACGTACATCATTATTATATAGATAATTATAATATAAATATAATGGATATTATTAATATTTATATAATTTTATGAAATCAAGAATCATGATATAAGTATATGGATCAACGATATAACAAATTAAGACACATGTGAAGAACAAAGTGAATATAACTCGAAGTGATACCCTAATATAGTATCGTTAACAATAGGGTAACATAAAGCCATAATAAAAGAATATATGGTAATATATATAAGAATAATATTCTGTAAAATATTTTTAATAAACTTATATTTATTATATATGAAGATCATATGAGTAAAAAGAGAGTCAAGACACAAGGTAAGTGGATTTTAATCTCACTATTAATTTATGTGAGATACAAGCTATGTTTGCCACTATTTCCATTTTTTGGTGAATGTACTAACCATGATTTTATTATATGTATCATTTACTTAAATTTGTCGGTATTCCCTTATCCATTTTATGACCTTTATTTGATGGTGGTTATCTTTAAAAAGTATCCAAATCGATAAAAGAGTTTTGTCTCAATTTTTCTTATTTGAGACTTTTATTTTGTTATAAAACTAAAATATTTTTTTTGAAGTGTATATACAATATTTTTACATGTTTTATGATTTGTATAATTATTTTAAATATATTTTAGGGTTAATTTAATTTTAAAATCTTACATGGGGAGTATGATCCCCTGTCACCATGTTATAAGAGATTATTGAGAAAATGTCCTTGTTTTTTTCGAGATTGTTTCTCTTTATGAATCCTTTGATAAAATATTATTACCCATAGTTCATGAATATTAAAGTGTTTCCTTATCCTCTATTTATTTAATATATCTTCATTTCTTAGTATCATTGTCCACTCATTGGTAATTAGAGAATATTTTTAGTAAAATCATACAACCTATCTCTTTGGATAGAAAAATGTTGTATTCCAAAACCATGTTTTAAAAAATGTTTTCAAAAGACCCATGAAGATAATCCTTAAGGAAAAAATATTGTTTATAATATTTCTCTATTTTGAAATATTATTTACATTTTTTTCAATTATATTTTCAATGAAAATGGTTTCCAATTGGTTTTATGTTGTTAAAAAATAGAAGAATAAAAGATATTGACTTCAAAAAGTTTTTTTAAAACCGATTTAAAAATTATTTCTCGTTTAAGATAACATCCATTATTTTTCACATACGTTATGGGAAAATTATTCAAGGTTTCCATTCATATTATTTCTTTTAATAGATAGTGATTTGATGACATGATTTTATGAAACCCATTTCTCATTCATGGGTTATATGCTTTTGAAACACGCTTCTTTTCACTAGTTATGTTTATGATGAAATGATTATTAAACCTATATATTTCCACATTTTATGATCAATTTACAAGTTTATGATATAAATTTCATTCCATGGTTTACGATATGTTTATTTATGACATTTTGTCACATGTATGTATGATTTCATTATGTGAAGAGATGGACCTATATTTCCCTCTAATTCATTGGGTAAAGTCTTATATCTCATAGGATTGAATATGATGGTATGAGGAGTGAAATAATGCACCTAATATAGTCTTGGGAGTGATCCATGACTACTAATATTTCCATGGGAGTGAGCCATGTCAACCATGATGATATGAGGAGTGAACTCATTCTACTATGATGGAAATGGAAATGAAACATGACTACTAAGATGGTCGTATAATCGATGCCTTAGATACTATGGAAATAATTATAATCTTATTTGATTCCACTCATCCATGTATTACTCATATGTTATTCTTTCATTAACCAAGT
The DNA here is from genome assembly GCA_963277665.1 of Viscum album. NCBI lineage: Eukaryota > Viridiplantae > Streptophyta > Magnoliopsida > Santalales > Viscaceae > Viscum > Viscum album. The sequence continues at coordinate 174,171,310 of OY728135.1, read as the reverse complement.
CCTTTACATCATTTTTATTCATGTATTATGAATTTATAATCTTTTTTCCATTATTCATGTGTATTATCTTTGATATGCAATGTACAATCTTCCATTTTCAAGATCACATTATCATACCCTTATGATCATATTTATACTTACTAGTCTCCCTTGTTTACCCTTACTAAGAATTTGTGATCACCCATTTTTATATTTTCTTCCATAGGTTATGAGGATATGTATTACTTTAGATGTGATTAAGAGGGCTGCTAGTCATGAAGAACCTTGTGGGAGATAATGTAACTCACTTATATATCAGTGTTTATGGGTTTAATGTTTCAGAAGGAACTTGACTAGTACGGTCTTCTTCTGTCTATTTGTGTAATGTTTTGGGTTTTCCTAAAAAAATAGGTAATTTTAATGTTTTAAAATCTAGGATCTTTATAGTTGGTATGAGGGTAAATGCTTTGTTAACTATTGGAAACTAGGATGATAAATCCTTGGAGAGAACTCTAAGGATATGTCTTATGATATGTATAGGGTTGAGTCTATTAATATTAAAATGTACTAGAATTTTTTTGAAGGATATAGTGAGTGGTTTCCAAGAAATACATCCATGTCTGGATAATACAAATGGCTGTAGCTCTAGCAAAGAATCACCTAGAAGAAAAAACTCCTATAAGATATTCCAGGCATGACTTGGGGTAATATGGTACACGATAACAGGCCTTGCTGCACACCTAGTTTGACACTCCTGAGGGATATTATTAGGGAATTTATAAAATCTTCATGAACCATTATGAACTATTTAATCCTATTTTGAATATGAATAAACTAGAATATTCATATGTTGTCATACATTAAAGAAGATTTCATAAGTTAGTAAACCTAATGGTATGTTGATTTCATCTCAATTCAATGATTCCCCTCTGATTGAAGTTAGTGGGAATGTACTTCCTAAAAATATAGTCATCCTACCTTAAATAGAATTTGATGTCATATTAGGAATGTATTAGATTTATCTATATAAATCCCACATCAAATGTTAAGGAAGATATGTAATGTTTGATATTTTAAACCCTCCTATGATCATCCATAAATGTGATGATAATTAAGAAAATAATTTAGAGATTACATCCATTGGTTGGGATCAAAATCTTTCTCTAGTTGAGTTTCCGGACAATAATATCATTCACTAAATAATTCATATGATACTTTATGAATACCTATATGAGAATAAATATAGAGCTCCATTATTTTAGGGTGATGTTGGGGAAACAAATATTTTGGGTCTTGTGATCTCTAAAGAAAGGGTCGAGAAGGTTAGAACCATTCAGCAGCATATTGAAGTAGCAAAAATCCATAAAAATGTCATATTAAAAATAGTAGGCGTGATCTAGTGTTTGATGTTGGTGATAAGGTGTTTCAACATATCTCATCCAAGAATAATGTTATGTGATTCGGGAAGAAAGGGAATGTAATCCCTTTTTCAATATTCCATTTTGAGATTCTTGATCATATCCAGACGATAGACTATCAATTGTCAATTTATCAAAATCTATATCAAGTCTATAAGGTGTTTCATGTATCACTCATGATGAATTATATAACTTAACCTTCAGATGTACTAAACTCATAGGTCATACCACTGTAGCGAGATCTATCTTATGAGGAGAAATCTGTTGAAATTTTTGACCGAGCAGTGAAAGTTCTTTGAAACAATACCACTCTCTTGGTCATAGTTTTATGAAGAAATCACCAGTAAGAGGAAGCCTTGTGGGAACATGTGGATATGATGAAGAATAAGTATCCCCACTTTTTTTACCCGAGTGATGAATTTTGAGGGAAACATCATTTTATGGGGGGTGGAATGTAACACCCTGAGTTTTTATAGACCTATTTTTTAGAATAAGTTGTAATTATAATTTATATCATCTAATATAATAAGTCAAATATTCTTTTCATACACAAGTATTACTTATTTTATGTTACATTCTACACAGACTTGGTGTACGATGCACGCGCCATTGAGTTGGCATACGATACATGAAACACTGAGTTTCTATGAAACATCTCTTTTTATTGTTTTAATTTTTAAATAAGATAATTATAACCTTTCTGTTAAACATGGTTGTATGATGAGTATTAACTACTTTTCAAATAATTTTTAGAAATTTTTTATATAAATAAAACTCATTGAATATAAAAGATATGATTTTGGTAAAGTCCTTTCCATATTAAAAATTGTTTTCTAGAATAAATTACTTATAATAATGAAAGTTATTTCAGACATATTTTAATATTAAATTTGATAAAAAAACATAATTTTTTAATTCTTATTTTTGAGATAATATTCTGGTGATTATTTTGGATTTTTCTAGGAAAAATAATTTTTGATGAATAGTTAAAATACTATTTTTAGTTAAAAACTACTTTTTTGTTTAATTAATTATTAAATATAAATTATATTTTAAACTATTTTTTCCTTAAAATAAGATAAATATTATATATAATAATATAATTAAGTTCATTAGAATCAATTTCACTTATAAAATGAATATAAAATCTTAACAATGTTTTAAACTTTTTCAAACATTGAAAGCTAGTTAGTTCATTCTATCTGTAAGATTAGCACTAATCTTAATTATTCCGCTTCTATGAAGTGAATTTTAAAAATATGACATTAAAAATATTATTCAGCCTAATATTTAGTTTTTAATATTTCAATTTTTATTTTTTACCAAAATTATTTGTAAAAGTGATTAAAATCAATCACAACATTTGAGGCAAATTAAGTTTATTTAAGGACTAAACCTTAAAATTAAATGCCCAAATTACCTCGAAACTTTTCCAACAACAATTTTCTGTCCATATATATTCTAAAACCTTAAATTATTTAGTTTGGTTGGTTTCGTAATACTTTTTTTACGTAATAACATGTGCAAACGTAACTTACTTCTTGAAATTCCTAATGTGTCATTTTCCTTCCTTATAAAAGGTCACAAACTCTACACATTTATCTCATTTGTCAATCATTTTATGATCTTCCATTATCTACCCATGCAGGCACCAAAAAATTCCCCCTTATAACTTAAAGCCACACTTTGGGAGGAATGATTCTCATAGAATCCTTTTACCATAAACCAAAAGGAGTTACCCGTTTAAAAGGTAAGGTCTTCTCTAAAGGACCTTTCCTTTATATCCCTTCTTCACCCATTAAAATCTATTCATTACATTCATGTGTTAAAAAAACAGTATGATCCATATACTAGTATGTTTATATTCTATGTTTCTGACCTACACATACACACACCTCCATCTAATGGATGTTGAACATACTATTTCTCTGTACAACAAACAACTTCCTCACGAAATAATGATTGTTCATTTATCCGTTATTACCAATCATGGTGGCCTTTATGATGGAAAATATATTAATATATTTTATATAATATATTTAATATTTATTTAATCTTATTTTTTACTTTTTACAATAAAAATATCATTACATTCTATTTTGGTATTGATACGATAATCTTGTTTGAGGAAGTGTGGATGACTGCCGCCTCAAAGTGATGTGATTCATTCACACACCATGTAGAATATATTAATGATGGTTTTAATGAAATTATATAAAATAAATTATATATTAATGATAATTTAATAATGATGTATATACATATATTCATATATATATATATAAATATGTTATTTACATACATTCTTTTTATATGACAATAAAAATAGAAAATAACATTCATGCGTACGTACATCTTATCATCTCCCTGAACGGTGTATTCCATTACATATGTAATTATGAAATAGATTATGATAATATAATTATACGATATATAACAGATAATGATATCATTTTCTACATTCAATAATCATTATATAAGTATAAGGGTCGATGATATAACAAATTAAGATACATGTGAAGAACAATATGAATTTTACCCAAAGTGAAACCTTAACGTAGGATCATTAAAAAAAAAGTTAATATAAAGTGATAATCAAAGAATATATGGTAATATATATAATATTATGATTCTGTAAAATATTTTCAATAAAATTATATTTACTATACCCGAAGTATGTAAGAGTACAAATAGAGTCAAGAAACAAGGTAAAAGGATTTTCATCTCACTATTAATTTCTATGAGACATAAGATATGAACACCACTATTTCATTTTCTATGATGTATATACTTACTAAGATTTTATTCTATGTATCTTTTACATAAATATATGGGTATTAAATTATATTTTATAATATCCTTCTTTCATTGGGTTTAACATTCAAAAGTTACCAAATTGGAAAAACATTATGGTCTCAATTCTCCTTCTTTAAGAAGATTATTTAGTTATGATCCTAAACTATTTTTTGGAGGTGTATATAAATAAATTTTACATATTGTATCATGAATCTCCAAATTTCCATGATATCTTATGCTTCATGTAATTTCCTTTTCTTACATGTAGAGTCTGATCCCATGTCACTGAGTTATAAATGTTTATTGCGAAAGTCTCTTCATTTTTTTCATTATAGAATACATTTATTCATCCATTTATTAAATCCTATGATCCATCATTCAATAACATTCAAGAGTTATGTTAATAAATTATTATTCTAGATATCCTCATTTTAGTAGAATTTTTCCACTACTTGTTACTGATGATAATGTTTTTAGTAAAATCTTAACACCTCTCTATTTGGTCAGAAATCTATTGTATTAAAAAAACATTGTTTTCAAAAATCTTTTCAAATGAACCTTGATGATAATTCTGACGAAAAATTTTATTTTAAAAATGTTTTATTTTTTTAAATATTACTTGATAAATTTCGAAGGCATTTTCAAATAAAATGGTTTTCAAAAGGTTTTTTGTAATAAAAATAAAATTTCAAAGAAGAAAAGATATTCAACTCAAGATGTGTTATTAAAATATCTTTTAACCTTATTTTCCATATAAGATAACATCAATTGGTGTTTCTCGTAAATTAATGTTGAAATTATTCAATGTTTCTATTTATATTGTTTCATTGAATAGATTATGTTTTGATGGTATGGTGTTATGCAACCAGTATCTCTTTTACATGTTATATACTTTTCAATACCGCTTCTATTCAAGGGTCGTCATTATGATTAAATGTTTATGAAACCTATTTATGTCAACTATTTTTTATATCTATACATATTTATGATTCCCATTTCATTCAATGGGTTATGATATGTTTATTTATGATCTTGTGACATATGTTTGTATGATTTCATTATGGGACAAGTGGTACCTATATATCCCTCCAATGCATTGGGTAACAATTTTTATCTAAGGATATTGACTATGATGTTATGAGGAGGGAACTAATTCTACTATTATGGTCATGGGAGTGAACCTTGACATCTAATATGGCCATGGTAGTGAACCATGACTATTATGATGGTCATGGAAATGAACCCTAACTACTAAGATAGTGTTGAAAGTGATGCCTTAGATACTATGGAAATCATTATTAGAAAATGTTTTACCAAAATTCCTTTTCCCAATCCTATGTTTTTCTTTAATGGATCATGTCATTTACTTTTTTTTGATTCATGGATTTAGAACTACCATGATTTTTCCCTTCATTAATGTGTATGATGATTGATATCTGGGGTATGATCTTCTATTTTCATGATCACATTATCATAACCTTATACTCATGTTTATACTTACCTTCCTTTCTTTTTTACCTATACTGAGAATTTTAGATCACCACTTTTTATGTTTCCTTTCCCATGATCGAAAGATTCATATTATGTTTTATGTGTCTAAAAAGGGTGCTAGTCAAGAATAAAAAAGTGGGAGATAATTTATCTCACTTATGTATCATTGTTTATGAATTCCATGTTTTCAAAATAACTAGACTACTATAGTCTTCATGAGCCTATTTGTGAAATATTATAGGTTTTATGCAAAATTTGGGTAATATTTATGTTATAAAAGAGAGGGTCACTATAATGACATGAGTAAGTAGGATCATATCATTCATGGTCATAAGGAAACATTTCAAAGGGAAATAGTCTCTAAGGAATCCTCATCATATGAAGAAATAGAATCACGTGTTAACAAGATTCCAAAATAATTCTTCAAGTCCCATTGATTTGAATGGAGGAAAGACTTGATATAGATTTTATGGAAATGGATTGACAAATAATAGAAGGTAATCAAGGGTTTCATCACATGTGATAACTATGGAAAGAATAACCTTAAAAAATACTTGAAGTGAATGGGAGTTTGTTTTATGTGTAGAGAAAAATGACACCATGTTATTGACTTCATGGGTAAGAAAAATGTTTCCAATGTACAATTATTCAACTACGAGGATATGAGACCCTATGGGAATCAATTTCCAAAGCATCAAAAAAATATACCCCAAATTATGCTATGGGATAATGATCAAGTTATTATACTTCCACAGATAAAGAATAATAATTAATATGTATATTCAGGAATTATTTCATTTAAATATTTTATCAGTAATGTACAAGTTATATGAATTATTTAATATATTAGGATTGTGTTGAAGTACATATTCATTAAGGATTTTAGACTATATGATGAATGGTACTATGAAAATAATTTATGTAGAAAGTTATTTTTTTTTAAAATACATGATTAAGGGAAAGACAAACCTTAAAAGTTTTTAATGTTGATATAATGATGAACAATGATTGATTTGGATAAGTTCTGATTACCATGGAACTGAATAATGACTTTTCAACTAGTGGACTATGCTATCATAAATGGGGATTACCACACTTTTCTATTTAATGAATATATCAAATCACTTGTATCCAATATAAGGAATATAGTAGAATGCATGTTCCCAATATGGTTTTATGGTAAATTGATTTGTTACCATATATTAAGAAGATACAGGATGATGATATTAAAATGTTTGAAATGTTAAAATTTAGAGCTTCTTCATGTTGATTATGGGATAATGATATGTTCATATTGGAAATTTAAAGAACTTTTTTATAAATTGTTGAATCATTATATTCTATAATATTAAACCATTTATGAATGGTTTAAGTTGATCATTATTTGTGGTTTTAGAGGTTAATGTAGTATTTCACCACATGACTTAACATGTGCTAAGAGATGAAATGTAGATAGTTCAAGGCACAATCAAAGGATAAGATTGTGTTTATGAATTAGAAACTTATATTTATACTCCTACATAGTGGAGTGATTTATAAAATGATGGAAAAGAATCTTAAATAAAATTTTATCCTATTGTATAATTCATTGAGAAAATTGTTTGTAATGCCCCGAACCTAGTTACCCAGAGTTGGTGCATTATTACATAACATTGGCATGATCACAAGGAAATCATGTCTCGAAAGACTGATCAGTTTAGTATTATTTGAAACAAGAATCATACACAAGTTCATCTTTACAGCTTGAAGAGAAATACAACACAAATGTATTTCATTAGAAACATCCAGGCCTCCTAGATTATGCATATAGGTCACTCATAACTAACTTATTCATATCCTGGGAAAATGAAACATAAGAAAGGGGTGAGCTCAAATACTCAGTAAGGGTAAGTAATACAACATAAAATGAAATAAATATTAAGCATGGAAAATAATTGAAACCGCATGCCTTTACCAATAATACACATTAATACTTCTATGGAAAGAATATGAGATGAGTAAATAATTCCATAATAAAACATAATCAGGGGTATTCTACAAGTCGAATGACCACATGAACCATCAATATTATTTCCATAATGAGGGAATGTATAATGCCAGATATTCTAAAACATTTTGTCAAGGCCTCGGCCAAGACGTCTAAAAATGAATAAGGCCTTTGCCAAAACCATAAATCCAAATTGGGAAAAGGCCTCGGCCAATTCCATGTCTAGTTGTCTCATGAGACCTACCGATGCATCGATGAGCTATAGAGGGCTCCACCCGTCACTTACAAAGTCAAATACATTCTTCATATGAAAAGGTTTCAAAATATCATAAACATTCGTATTAAAAACAGCAAACTAAATGTCAATACTTTAACCATAAACCATGCGTGGTATAAAAATATCACATCCATAGTAAAACATATCACAAAACCTTCAATACAATATAGAAGTTTTATATCATAATAAATCAAATTAAAATAAACTTAAAATCCATCAAAGGATGTTGACATAGATGAAATCAAAACCCATTTTAGATAAATATCACTTTTTATTTTAAAATTATTTAAGAGTCACATAATTATAAAGGAAAAATTTATTTTTAAAATATTATTATAAACTTATAAGGGAAGATTTGATGATGTTATAACGACAGAAAATTACCACACACATCGTATAAGTTAAAAAAACATTCTAACCTTAAATTTGTCGAAAAGGAAAAAAGTACCTTGTTTGGAAAACGACAGAAAGATTCATTTAAAATCACATAAGGGTATAAATCAATTTAACCCATTGTCTATTAAATAGTAAAAATGTTTTGAAATAATTTTTTAGGAAACATGGATGTGGATGATAAAGAGTTCCCAGTAGATTGTTACGTCCAAACAACCTCAGATAATGAAGAGATTTTGAAGTAAACTCTTACCTTGTAATTTTCCTTGGTTGAGGAATGGTTAACCTCCTGTATAATGGTGAAATAATTTTTATTAAATTATACAAGAGTCATATACATTAATATGATATCATATATGATCTTTTAAAATTTCTTTATTAATAATATCTTAGTATTATCATCGTTTCGGGTGTTCACTTACTTGATTTCTTTTATATGTTTTGTTACATAAGCCATGTTTTTTATCCATATGTTGTATATTATTCATATACATAATTATATCAAGTCCTTAAACATTGTTTTTAATCATCAAATGAGAATTAGACTTGAATGGATATAATGGGAAATGAATCTCATCGCATTCGTGGGGACGGTAGTCCGTACATATGCACGAGTGACAATATCATTCTTTTGATATTAAAATTATATATAATTTGATGGTATATCACATATAAAGAATCATTATCATGTTATATTTATTATTTACATCAATTACGCATAATTATCATACCCATCCAAATTATAATGTTTTGAATAATAATTACACCGCAATGTGAAGATGGTAACTCGTACGTACACACGTATGGTGACATGTCATTCAAAAGATAGATAGAATATTGAATATGGATGTACCATTTTTATAATAAAATCACTTTATATATAATATACTGGAGTTATTATTTTAGAATGGAAATAACAAAGAAAGAAGAAGTTGAAGAAGAAAGGAACTTGAAAGAGGGTGGTGAAAACATTACCTATTCTTCGGGTTCTTCCTTTTGATTTGATCAAAAGGGATCCATTGGTAGGCTTTATGAATATAGTAAGCCCTATAATATTAAGGTAGTATATTATATAGGGTATTTGGGTAGAGGTTGGATGAGCCAAAAGGCTTTTAATTTGTGAATTAGTGAGAAGGGAAAGTGCCCTTTTATAAGAGGGGCGAGGGGCACCTTTGGAAAAGATAGAAATATTATTTTATAATAAATTCATATTTGGTTTATAATGGATAAAAATTGGATTATTTCATGGTTAAGGTGGGGATAGGTCTAAAACCACTCAACCAAAAGGTTTTAGACAGGTTTTATTCACTATATTATCTTTATATATTTGATTTAACTCTTAGTTAAATAGGTTGACATTTACCATGTCTCTTTGTATTTTTATATTATATTGTCAATAAACATACTATAAAATTCCAAGTGACCCCCAAAGTGGTCCATTAATAATAAAAATATCATTTTATAAGTCATTTGGCCAAAAATTAGATTTTTAGGAATAGAATATCAATTAATAATATAATATTTGTTTTAAAAACTCATTTATGTCAATTTTGACAATAATTAATAATTTTTTTTAAAGTCTTAAAAAATTTATTAATTCGAAACAAATTCATTTAAGCAATAATAAAATTTAGTATTAAGCAATAAAATTCTTGTATGGCATCATTACTTTCAAATAATATTTATTTTAATATTTATAATACTAATTATTTGATTCCTTCATTAATAAAGAAAATATTGCATCATTATTGTGTCATATATAAATTTAATTATTCAATGACTAAAAATTATATATAAAATACCATTATGTATGAAATCGTTTATCTTTCTAATTAATATTTATAGTCGAAAATATAACCTATAAAACCCAATGTAAAAATTGTTTTTCTAAAAGATATATGCTTAAGTCATTTTTGTATATACTTTAACTTAATTAATATAAAGTGTCATTATCACTTACAAGTTCATCCATGGGGTCCCAAAATCGACCCAAAGATTCCCATGTTTAGACATGTATAATATAATAGGTTTAGGACACGTTTTAAGGTAATTTGTTATTATTATAATATTATTTTTTACCCTTGTTTATCGAATTTACCCTTTAACCATGGTAAATAAAATATTTACCAAAGTAATTATTCAAAATGTCAAATAATAAAATTTATCTATTTAAAAAATCTGGACCTCTTGATTATAAATATGGAATCCATTTTTATAAATTCAAAACACAGAAGTGGATGAAATTAATTTAAAATTAATTTCCTCTCTCAAAACAAAAAGCGTATTTTTAAGAAATAAGAATTATCAAAAGATTGACACTTGTTTATGTCAGATTTAAATGTGAAATTACATACAATGAACAAAATTGTATTAAATGGTAAAAATATATTCTAAATATACTTTAAAATCACCCAAAATCATAATTTTTCACTGTTAATTATTTCGATTAAAAAAAGTTTTTTTAATTAAAATTTATTGATTTTCACTATTCATCCAAAATTGAAAGTTTTCAGAAAAATACAAAAAATTCACCCTAATCTAATTTTGATATTTGGAATCCAAAAATGAAGTCCATTTTTAAATAAAAAATGTATAAAATTTATAAAATTGGGTATTATTTTTCATAACGGCTAGTTTGATTGGTTGTGGTGTGTGTTAGAACTCGAAGTGGCATTCAACACACACAACTGTATTATTCAAAGAGAAGCATACCATGGATGCTGGGGGTGTTACATTATCTCCTCCTTCAAATAATTTTGTCCTTGAAATTTCTAGAATACTACTATGTGAAAAGACTAGGGTGGTTCTTAATCATAAGTTCCTTGGGTTCCTACGTTGCCTCTTTCATCTTATGGTTTCTCCATAGAACTTTTACCAGACGAGTCATCCAGTTTGTCAACACTTTTTATCTCATATCAAGAATCTTGACATGATCTTTGTAGTAAGGAAGATTGGGTTCAAGTTATAATTCCTCATAGGTGAGTACATGTGTTGGGCATGCATGTATTTTCTCAATAGTGATACGTGTAACACATCGTGAACTTTAGAGAGATTTGGTGTCATTTCCAAATGATATGCTACAACCCCAATTTGTTCTAGAATTTTGAAAGGTATGATATACCTGGGACTCAATTTTCCCTTCTTACCAAAACGTATAACACCCTCCCATGGTGATACCTTCAAGAAAACATGATCTCTTACCTAAAATTCCAAATCCTTTCGTTAGTTATAGGCATAGCTCTTCTGCCTACTTTGAGATGCTTTGATGCGGTTTTGGATTACCTCCTCCTTTTCTATAGTTTCCTCCACCAGTTTCGGGCCTACATGTTTTCTTTCACCAACTTCATCCCAATAGGTTGGTGTGAGACAACTCTTTCCATTTAACACTTCATATGGTTCCATCTGAATACACGAATGTAAGCTATTGTTAATGGAAAACTCTACCATAGGTAAATATTGATCCCACATACCCTGAAATTCATGATATCATGATCTCAACATTTCTTCTAAGGTTTTAATAGTCTGTTCTGATTGTCCATCAGTTTGAGGGTGGTAGGCAGTGATCAAACGAAGTTCAGTATCCAAGGCCTTCTGAATAATTTTTCAGAATCTTGATGTAAAACGGGGATCATGATCAGAAACAATTGATAAGGGTACTCCAAGAAGTCTCACATCTTCATTACTATATATCCTTGCTAGATGTTCAAGTGGTAGATCTTCTCTTTTAGCAAGAAAATGTGATGAATTTGTAAGAGGATCAATAATGACTTATATTACATCGTTCCTTCTAGGAGTCTTTGGTAATCCCATGACAAAGTCCATCGTGATATTATCCCATTTCCACTCAGGTATGGGAAGAGGTTGCTTGACTCCCTCAGCCGGTTTCCTTCCAGCATTCACTTATTGAAAAAACATACATCTTGACACAAAATTAGAAATCTCCCTCTTCATGTTGTCCAACAAAAAAATTTCCTTTAAATATCTATACATTTTGGTGCTCCTAGGGTGTATAGAGAAATTGGAACTATGAGCATCATCCAACAATTCCATTTTTAGGTCAAGTATATCGAGAACACAAAGTCTCCTCCCAAATTTCAAAATTACATCTTCATACACAAAGTCACTCAATCCCCCATCATTCATAGATTTAATATTCTTTTTAAACTCTTCATCATCATCCTGAGAACTCCTTATCCTTTCTAGTAAAGATGGTTTGGCAACCATTTGAAAAATTATTGATGTTTTACCTTCCATGGTGATTACTATATCCATATTTACTAAATCCATGAAAATAGGATACCTTTCAACTCTCATCTTGTTGAAAACTCCATGATCCTTTATACTCAAAGCATCGACCACCTTATTTTCCTTCCTCAGGTGGTAGTGTATCATGCAATCATAATCCTTGAGTAGTTCAAGCCATCTTCTTTGCCTCATGTTGAGTTCTTTCTGTGAGAAAATATACATTAAACTATTCTGATCATTACAAATCCCACATTTTTCATCATAGAGGTTGTGTCTCCATATCTTCAAAGAAACGATTACAGCAGCTAACACAAGATCATGAGTAGGGTAGTTTTTCTCATGAATTTTCATTTGTCACGATGCATAAGCAACAACTCTATCATTCTTCATATGGACAGAACCAAGTCCATTCTTTGACGTATCACTATAAATAACAAACCCATAATTCCCTAATGGTAGATTCAATATAAGAGAATTGACTAATCTTCTCTTATGTTCTTCAAAACATTATTCACACTCTTTTTTCCAAACAAATTTAACTCCTTTATGTGTGATCTTCGTTAATGGGTTAGACAATCGGGCAAAATTTTGGACAAAACACCAATAATAACCTACTAAACCAATAAAAATGCATACCTCAGTTATACTCACTAGGTTTTTCCATTCTTCGATTGTCTTGGTCTTAGAAGGATTAATAACATTCCATATTTGGAGAAAATATGGCCAAGAAAAAATATCCTAAAGCCAGAATTCACACTAGCTAAACATCCCATATAATTCATGTCATCTAAGAGTCTTTAGGATAATGCACATGTGATTTTCATGATCTTCATAGCTTTTGGAATATACCATGATATAATCAATAAATACCACCACAAAATCATTGAGATATTCCTTGAAAACTCTATTCATTAGATCCATGAATACAAAGGGTGCATTAGTCAATCCAAAAGGCAATACTGTAAACTCGTAATGCCCGTACCTGGTTCGAAATGCTGTATTTGGAATGTCTTCCTTCTTCACACACAACTAATGGTATCCAGACTAAAGGTCAATCTTTTAAAAGTATTGAGATCTATATAGTTGGTCAAATAAATCATTAATGCGAGGTAGGGGATACTTCTTCTTTATTTTTATAGCATTGATTTCCATGTAGTCGATACATAACCTCATAGATCCATCTTTATTCTTAACAAAAAGGACAGGGGATCCCCATGGAGAATCACTAGGGAGAATAAATCTATTATTACTCAGTTCCTCTAGTTGTTTCTTTAGTTCAACTAATTCCACATTGTCCATTCTATAAGGGGCCTTCGATATGGGCCTAGAATCATGAATTAAATCAATGGAAAAGTCAATTTATCATTCTGGATGATGTTCAGGTAAATCTTCCAGAAACACATCAACATATTGTCTCAAAATAAGAATAGCCTCTATTTGAACAATCCCTTCCTCACCCATAGTTATTTCATTCTCTTCATCCCCGATAATTGAATTTAGTTGAGCTACTGAGGTGGATCTAGATAAGAATCAGTTAGTGATGATTCTTCTCTAAAGATAAGGTTTTCTTTATCATCATCATCATCAAAAATCATAACCTCATACATATTACAAAACATTTTCGCATCATGGTCCGAAATCCAATCTATACCAAGGATTATATCAAATTCAGTCATGGGTATGACGATGATATCAGCAGATAAAGAACATTTATATGCCCTAATGGGAACGGGTCCATACAACTTTGAAGCAATGATACATCCCTTATGATTTTGAACTGAAAACTCCTTTGTTAAATCAAATTGGAAATATTTTATTTTCTTAGAAATCTCAGAAGATATGAAACAATGTGATTATTTAGAATCAAATAAAACATTTTATAATCTCGAGGAAACCATTAAATTATCTACCACCATGTCTTTTGGGGCTTCAACCTCAGTAGTAGTAATTGCATAAGCTTGGCCTTGATCCCATAGCCTTTTCTAAGGTATGTTTCCCTAACACTTAGGACATTCATTTTCATAATGTACCATCTCTCTGCAATTATAGAATTGAACATTGGTAGCATCTTTATTTCCTTTACTATCACCAGCTAGATGACCTTTCTGTCCACATTTGTAGCATACTCATTTTCCTTTTATATATTCACCAGAGTGATTCCTTCTGTAATTATCACAGGGTAGGAATTCAATTCTTCCCTTCTTCACAGATTCCTTATTTCCTTTCCCAGAGTGTTCAGCAGATCTCTTCTTCTCTTTCTTTGATTTAAAGTCAGAAGACATAGAGAATTCCTTTTTTGTCTTGGTATCACATGAGACAATATCTTCATATGATGAGAAGGATTTTGATACTAACACTCGACAGAGAAATGGTTTTAACCCATAAAATAAACGTTCAATCTTACTTCTTGGGTTACATATATAATCTGCAGCATGCCTCGCTAACCTGGTAATGTTATCCTCATACTTTGCGACATTCTTATCATCCTTTTGCCTTAAACTCAGAAATTTTCATTCCATATCCACTCGATGGTCACGAGGAAAGTATTTTTCTAAGAATTTATCTTTGAAATCCATCTATTCCATATTGGATACTTCATCATCTTTCTTTTTGTTTTGAATCAATGACCACCATTGATCAGTATCTCCAGTGAGGCGGTAAACACCCATGATAACCTTTTCCCTTTCACTACTCCCCAAGGCATGGAATATTTTCTCTAAGGATTTTATCCATTTCTCAGCCACTAATGGATTTGTACTCCCATTGAATGTCAGTGGTTGTTTCCTCATGAAGCGATCTAACATTGTTCCTCCATGCTGTGGATATGGGTGCTCCATATGGGTAAGGTTATTATTCATAACCTGAGTGGGTTGTCCCAGTATGGTGATTAGCTGATCAGCACCAGTTGCATCACTAGCTCCTCTATAATTATCTTTAGCAGGAGGGAAATCCCTACCTGGAGTGTGTGCATTTATTCTATTTCCATTCCTTCCACTAGGCGCCATTTCTAAACAATGGCATAAACTAGATTAGTTTATGAATAAAAATATATAATCCCAAACTTCTAAAACACTTAACATAAATTCAACTGTTTATGGATATAATCCATAATCATAAAAAATGTTTTATTTGAGGAAGTATATATTCATAAACCCTTCATAATGTTTTGTAAAGAAAATGAGAATTATCATAAGAATATCCCCCAGGAGTGTCATAACCAAGAGTGAAACAAGGCCCATTGTCATGCACTAGTTTCCGTTCGAGTCTAGCTCAATGAACTGTTTTTGGGTTTTACTCCTAGGTAGATCTGTGCCAGAGCCACCTCTACATGTTCGTATCCAAATAGGGATGTATTGATTGGAAAACTCACAAAATCATTAAAATACCAAAATTCTAATAAGTTCTTCTATACTAATCCTCAAAGTCTATCTTAGGGATATGTGCTCAAATCAGAGTTTATCTAAATCAAGTTTCCAAGGATTGTACTAATATTCCTTTGATACTATCTGTAACACCCTGACCCTAGTTACCCAGAGTCGGTGCATTATTACATAACATTGGCATGATCACAAGGAAATCATGTCTCAAAAGGCCGATCGGTTTTGTATTATTGGAAACAAGATTCATATATAAGTTCATCATTAGAGCTTGAAGATAAATACACCACACATATATTTCAATAGAAACATCCATGCCTCCTAGATTATGCCTGCAGGTCACTCATAACAAAATTCTTCATGTCCTGGGAAAATGAAGCATAGGAAAGGGGTGAGCTCAAACACTCAGTAAGGGTAAGTAATATAGCGGAAAATTACATAAATATTAAGCATGATAAATAATTGAAACCACATGCCTTTACCTACAATAAACAAGAATACTTTTATGGAAAGAATAGGTGCTGAGTAAATAATGCCACAATAAAAAAAAAATCATGGGTATTGTACTAGTCTAATGACCACATGAACCATCAATATTATTTCCATAATGAGGGAATGTATAATGTCGGTCATTCTGAAACATTTTGTCAAGGCCTCTCCCAAGACGTCTAAAAATGATTGAGGCCTCGACCAAATCCATAAATCAAAATTGGGAAAAGGGTACAACCAATTCCACATCTAGTTGTCGCATGAGACCTACCGATGTATTGAGGAGCTATAGCGGGCTCCACTAGTCACTTACTAAGTCCAATACATTCCTCATATGAAAAGGTTTAAACATATCATAATCATTCGTATTAAAACTAGCATAAAAAATGTCAATACTTTAACCATAAACCATGAATGGTATAAAAATATCACATCCACAGTCAAATATATCATAAAACCTGAAATACAATATATAAGTTTTGCATCATAATAAATCAACTTCAAATACACTTAAAATCCATCAAAGGATGTTGACATAGAAGAAATCAAATTCATTTTTGGATAAATAAAACTTTCTATATTGAAATTATTTAAGAGTCACATAATTATAACGAGTTTTTTTTTGAAAATATTATTATAAGCTTATAAGGGAATCTTGGATGATGTTATAACAGTGTAAAATAGCCGAACCCGCCGTATATGTTAAAACAACATTCTTACATTAAATTTGTCGAAAATGTCAAAAAGTATCTTGTTTGGAAAATGACAGAAAGATTCCTTTAAAAACACATAAGGGTATAAATGACTTAACCCATTTTCTAGTAAATAATAAAAATTTTGTGTAATACATTTTTAATAAACATGGATGTGGATGATATAGAGTTCCCAGTAGATCGTTACGTATAAACAACCTCAGATAATGAAGATATTGTGACGTAAACCCTTACCTTGTAATTTTTCATGGTTGAGGGTTGGTTAACCTCATTTATAATGGTGAAATAATTGTTGTTAAAATATACAAGAATCATATACATTAATATTATATCATATATGATCTATTAACATTGCTTTCTTAATAATATCTTAGTATTGGCGTTGTTCCGGGTGTTCACTTACTCATTTTCTTTTATATGTTTTGTTACATAAGCTGTGTTTTTTATCCATAGGTTGTATATTATTCATATCTATAATGATATCAAGTCCTTAAACATTATTTTTAATCATAAAATGAGAATTATACTTGAATGGATACGATGGGAAATGAATCTCATCGTGTTTGTGGAGACGGTAGTCCGTACGTACGCACGAGTGACAATATCATTATTTTCATATTAATATAATATATAATTGGACGGTATATCATATATACAAAATCATTATCATGTAATATTTATTATTTACATCTATTAAAATAATTATAATACCCATCCAAATAATAATGTTTTGAATAACAATTACACCACGACGTGGAGACGGTAAGCCGTACGTACGCACGTATGGTGACATGTAATTCAAAGGATGGATAGAATACCGAATATGATTGTACCATATTTATAATAACATCAATTATATATAAGATACTGGAGTTAATATTTTAGAATGTAAATAACAAATAATGAAGAAGTTGAAGAAGAAAGGAACATGAAATAGGGTGGTGAAAACATTACCTCTTCTTTGGGTTCTTCCTTTTGATTTGATAAAAAGGGATCTTTATGTTGTCTTTCTAACTAAAGTAAGGCCTCTAGGATGAATGGAAGATATTATAGTTGGTATTTGGGTAGATTTTTTCCAAGCCAATAGGCTTTGAATGTGTGAATTAGTGATAAGGGGGAGTTCCCTTTTATAAGAGGGGTGAGGGGCACCTTTGGAAAAGCTAGAAATATTATTTTATAATAAATTCATATTCAGTTTATAATGGATCCAAAGTGGATTATTTAAATTTTAAGGTGGGGGTAGGTTGAAAACCACTCAACCAATAGGTTTTAGACAGGTTTTTTTCACTATATTAACTTTATCTTTTTTATTTGACTCTTAGTTAAATAGTTTGACATTTACCATGTGTCTTTGAATTTTTATATTATATATTAAATAAACATACTATAAACTTCCAAGAGACCCCAAAGTGGTCCATTAATAATACAAATATCATTATATAATTACTTTGGCCAATTATTATAATTTTAGGAATACAATATCAATTAATAATATAATATTTGTTTTAAAAACTCATTTAGGTCAATTTTGACAATATTTAATAATTGATTTTTGTTAAATTCATAAAAACTCTATTAATTAGAAAAAAATTAATTTTTTCAATATTAAAATGTCATATTAACCAATAAAATTCTTTTATGGCATCCAAACATTCAAATTATATTTATTTTAACATTTATAATACTATTTATTTGATTCTTTCATTAATAAGAAAAATATTTCATCATTATTGTGTTCATAATAAATTTAATTATTAAATGTCTAAAAATTATAAATGAAATACCATTATGTAGGAAATTATTTTATCTTTCTAATTAATATTTATAGTCTTACATATAACATATATTACCCTATGTAAAAATTGTTTTTCTTAAAGATATATGCTTAAGTCATTTTTGTATTTACTTTAACTTAATTAATATAAAGTGTCATTATCACTTACAAGTGGATGCATGGGGTCCCAAAATCGACCCAAATATGACCATGGTCTAAAACGTATCAACTTATTTGGTTAGGAAATGTTTTAGGGTAATTTATTATTATTATAATATTATATTATTCCCTTATTTACCGGATTTACCCTTTAACCATGGTAAATAAAATATTTACCGATGTAATTATTCAAAATGTCTACAAATAAAAGTTAACTATTTAAAAAATTTAGACCTAATGATTCTAAATATGTAATCCATTTTTCTAAATTCAAAACATTGAAGCAGAAGAAATTAATTTAAAATTAATTCTCGCTGTCAAAACAAAAAACGTGTTTCTAAGAAATAATAATTATCAAAAGATTGACACTTTTTTATGTCCGATTTAAATGTGAAATTACATCCAATGAACTAAATTATATTAAATGGTAAAAATATATTCTAAATATACTTTGAAACCACTCAAATTCAAAATTTATCACAATTAATTATTTCAATTAAAAATGATGTTTTTAATTAAAATTTAGTGTTTTTCACTATTCATCAAAAATTGAATGTTTTCAGAAAGATACAATAAATTCAACCTAAGATAATTTTGATATTATGAATCCAAAATGAAGTCCATTTTGAAAGATAAAATGTATAAAATTTCAAAAAGTGGGTATTACTATTCCCAATAACAAGTTTGATTGGTTGTGGTGTGTGTTAGAACCTGAAGTTGTGTACAAAACACGCTACTTTATTATTCAAAGAGAAGAGTACCATGGAAGCTTGGGGTCTTATATTGTTTAATTTTTTTCTTTACATTTGTTTATAGTGTTATGGTAATAAACTATCAATTGAACTTATTCTCTATAACCTTCCATCAAAACATCATAGTTGGATTTTTATCCATTTATAGGTTTTTACTTCCAACTAATTCCACCCCATTCGAAATCATAATCTTAGTGGTGACCACCTCATTCCCCAAAACCTCTTTTTAAGAGGATATTTTTTAATCCTATTTCCAATGTCTATTTCCTATAAGTGAATTTTCATGTATTATCCTTTAACTTTCAATGTAAAATTTTGAATTGTGTGGACTCAATTATATTTAGGGGAAATACTGAAACATTCCATTAATTTGTTTTGTAAATTTAAATACATTAATTTATAAGAAATAATAATTTAACATTAAGTGTTTCAATTATTAAAATCACTTATTAATAATTATAATTTATATCTCTAAAATTTATTAATTATTATTATAGAAAATACTATTTTATAGTATTGTTTTATGTAAAATAATATTTTAATTTTCACTTGATTAATTTTTATCAATAGACTATTTAATTAATTATTTTAGGATTAATAAAATTTCTCAAGAACAAATCATAATAGAATCAACGAGAAAGAACATGATTTTGGAAGCACAACAACCCAAAAATTTTTATTAATACACTTGAATTAAAAATAAAAAAATAATTTAAATTCTTCAAAAAAATGATGTTCATCTATTAAAGGTCATAGAAATGTAGAAAAGAAAATTGATAAAATGAAAAAAGAGGATTTTCATGCTTTATCCATTGGCCTACGTGCTCGGGGACAGATCATCATGGGGTTTCACTATGCACAATGAATGATAGTACAAGATCCCATCTATACAACAAGTCACAATGGAAAAACTAGTACTAGATATATACTTGAAAAAATAGTAAAAAAACAAGAATAAAAGTGTATTGAAAAAAATAAAATAAGAGAGAATAAAAATTTTGGACTGAGCTCCTCTTACTAGAGATCGGTCTGACCATTAATGAATAAGAATCTCGATGAATCTAGAAAAATTGTCTTCAATGCATTTAATCCATCTAGGACCATCATCCATAGGAATTAAATGTGTTCCCCACATTGTCCAAGGTATTTTATCCTCTGTTCGAGATCAAGAACCATGCACATATCAGGTGAACATGAACATGGATCAGATCTGATATGTATATCCTCGTGTCCATTGGATCTGTAATCCACTCACATGTGTCACAAAATCTGTATCTTGCATAGATTTAAATCAAGATGATGGATAAATAGGAGTGTTTTGAGGCTATTGTCTGATCATTCTTTGTGAACCAAGAACATCTTATCATTGCACCTCTCTCTTCACTAGTGAATATCCAAACATTATCGACATCAAAATAGGATAACTAGTGACTTGGAGGCACATTGATCACTATCTCCTTTCCAATCATAGAAAAATAGAATCCATTTATTGGATTCTCTATGGAAAACTAATAACACACCGACTTCACCCTTATACACATCCTTAAATAATCGATGAGTGCATGGGTGTGGTATCCTTCTATAAGAATGAATCAAGAGATCCATTCCCCCTCACACTTAGAATGGAGCCACTGGGTGTGTTCCCTCTCTCTGATCTATCTATAGAGAAACTAAGTTTCCAAAGCCCTCATTATACACTAAATAATGTGAAATCCTTATTTTCAAGAGTTTGAGACTAGACTTCCACACCGCAAGTAGGTACGCTTATTCCAGGACACATGGACGATGAAACTTTATTGGGTAGTGACCTTAATTTATGATGTGTACTAAAAACTCAAAAACATATTAAAATAAAAACATTTAATTAACCATATAAAAGTTAATTAAAAAATTAAAAAACCCCCACCTTGGAAATTAAATTCATGAACATGTTTCATATGAAACAACATCACAATCTCCACCATTCATGTTAAAACCAATCCACATTATGATTCTACACCACCTAAAAACATCAACATGGCCATATGAGAAAATAGAAAACATATTATAGGCTATGTAACAAATAGTCACGCTACCATATATAAATGTGACACAAGTTTCCTGAAGTTTAATGAAAGTTTAAACAGCTTCTAAACATGATCAAAATTAAACTATTCTAAACAACTACATGATAAAGGGAATACCCACACTTACCTGATCCACACTTTAAAATGATTCTAATGAGGATGATAGGACCAGAAAATAACATGGCATAACATTTCCTCTAAAATACCTCACCAGTTCCTACAGAACACCATCAAAATAGATCTGTATGGATCCTCATACAAAACATGGAAAACAAAACATAGCGAAATTCACAATTAATTGTAACTTAGTATAAAATAGTGCAATCATACAAAAAGTCAATGGAAAAAATGTAATGATATCTATTGAGAGAGAATATATAGTAAATGATGTAGGATCAAAATAAGAATGTAGATACTTAGTATACAAGAGGGGGGGGGGGAGATTATATGGTTTAGAAATTACATTGGAACCATTAAAGTTATTATAATTTTTTTTAACCTTAAGGAAAAAAATGTTTGAAAATGTTAAACATGGTAAATTCACAAGACCTCTTAGTTCTAAAAACATTCTAGGTTCTGAAAATATGATTCCAGATGTGAAACTTAAGAAAATATTATAGGGAAATTATTCTACCTTATAGAGAATAAAATCTTACTAATTAGAGTACAAAAAAATAGGTAAGTTTAAGATAGTTATAATTTATTATTAATCAAAATGAAGTGGAAAATAAACATGAAACAATACAGGTAAGAAGTATGAAATCTTCTAACCAAATGATTAGGGTATCCAACAACCTTGGATAAAGGTCCCTTGATTTATGTTTTCAAGAAGTTCTATCTTACCCACACCAGGGTACGACCTCGATAGGAATATAGGAATCCATATTTATATCCCCACAAACCCTATAAATTCAAGGTAGTCGGTACCTCTGTCTTTCTAATCAATGAATTCCTCAAAAATTAAGGTAATCGACACTTCGGTCTTCTTATTCCTAGATGTCCTCGAATGTACTCAACAACATTCAGAGTCACATGAAGCAAGATGAAAAAGATGTTCAGTATGCACAAATCATGAGAGTCTCTCTCTTGAAATCAATCCATCATCTTGCAATCTCTAGAGTGATGGAACAATCATAAAAAATAATGAGCTCATTCAAATGTGATCTTTTTTATAGGAACTTCATCAATGGTCATTTCCCTCCTTCAACGATCATATTTTTCATTGAATTCCAGAGGAACCTATACACATGTCACTCAAAAAATGGTTAGTTAGAAATAGATTTTCACTCAAAAAAAAGTTAGTTTGGAATAGATTGTATGAAATAATTTCAAAACTATAACAAGTATAAGGAAAATATGGTTGCTTAACCAAATTGAATTTTCTAGTGTCCAAATAAAAAATAAAGTTCAGTGTCAATAAAATAAACACCTAGAGACTATAAACTATGGAAATTTGGATTCTGTTTTCCAAATAATTTAGAACCTCAATTCTGTAGATTTTTGAGCATGAATTATAATGAATTCGGAGTCTGAATTCAGAGGAATTCGGAGTATGAATTTGGAGGAATTCAGCATGTAAATTTTGAGGAATTTAGAGTCTGAATTCTAAGGAATTAGGAGTCTGAATTATAAGGAATTCAGAGTCACAATTCTGAGGAATTTGGAGTTTGAATTCTAGGGAATTCAGAGTCTGAATTTTATTGATTTCGGAGTCTAAAATTTTGAGAATTCAGATTCTGAATTTTAGAGAATTTGGATTCTAAATTTCCGAGAATTCAAAGTGTGAATTTCCAAGATTTCGAAGTCTGAATTCAGACCTTGGAAACTAAATACTCTATTTCTAAGTATTTATAGGATTTTTTGATTTTATATGTGAAACCAAATTTTACACTTAGAAATAAAATGATTTAGATTTAGAGAAATTATAAAATGAACAATGAAAACAAAGATAAAGTGAAAATTTCCATAGGAAAGGAAAATTTCCCTTATTATGAAAAATATTAGGGGAAATAACATTTTCCTTTAGATAGAGTGTCTGTGATTTTAAAAACATAAATTAATGGAAATTTCATAAGGAAACCTTATTGACTCAACAATCTCATCCTTTTTTGATAACACAATCATCCTTACAAAAAAGAATATAAGGATCTAAAATTTTAAGAACTTGAAAATAAAAACTTATCTCCCTTTACTTATGGATCAAATTGAATATGACTAACTCTCCCTTAGGCTTTGTAATCCCTAAGGATTGTATTTTTTATTTTCGGAATGATATTTTTTTATTATATTTCATATCAAAATCTTCATTGATAAAAGCTCTCTATTAGATAAACTCCCCCTTAGGAAAATTTCTTCTTTACTTAGTATTCTTTTTAACATTCCTTTCGACCCCTTTGTGATTTTCAAAAAGGAATAATGGGAGTAGAAAATAAAATATAGTACCTGAAATATTATTACTAAAAAACCAAATATAGAGTGATACCAATAATTTTATTAAAAGTAGAAAAAAATTTACAGGAAGGAAATAAAACAAAAGATCGGAATTAGAAAATAATACTTCTTTCTAATTCGGAATGAGTTTCTTCACAATGGTTTCCATATTCTTTAACTCTTTGTGATCCTCCTCCGTACACAAGAGCAAGTGATCCTAATCTTTAGTTTTCATATCTAAGGATTTTATTTTTTCTTCCTATGACATAAGACACTCTTCTTGAGATTTCAACTCTTCTTCTTTCTTAACAAGTTTCTCTTAAAATTATATTCTGAGATCCCTTTCCCTCATCCAATTCATGGCCACCTAATTAAGCTTTCCATTCATGTCTTTAACTTATTACTTCCGAGAAGTCTATTCAAGGATTAAATATTCCTCAAAACTATTAGTTAGGTCCTTAATCTTCTCATCTTTGGTGTAAAAACCATCTTTGAAACCATCTTGAAATTAATTAAAGACTCTCAGGTCATTGATTTCCTTCCTAGACCAACTATCAATATTCTTGCATGATTTTTATGAGCATCATATTCAATGAAGAAATATTTAAAATTTATTTGAGCTTTAAAAACTTATCCATATGCATGGAAATAGAATCCAATTTTTTATTGAAGGAATGATGAAGCATTTGGCACCTTGAGTCAATAATTGGGAAAAGAGGAATAATAAGAACCAACTTCATTAAAGACTGCACCCCAAAATCATGTCCAAGGGTGGATGATTCCGAATTTGAGAATTTGGTTGGTGAGGATTTTTTTCTAACTCTATATCTTTCTTCTTCAATTAACTTCTAACATCTTTATTTTTCACCACAAATTTACTTGGTGCAGTAACCAACCCCTGCCTTCCCTTATCAACATTTGAAATGATCTCTTCTTCCTTGGGGAAATTCATGCTCACTATATAATAGATGAACAAACTTATCTTCATCAACTTATAATTTCTCAGCATTAGGCACTTGATCTTTCAGATGAATGAAATCATGATTGCTTCTTTCATCATCTTTCATCTTATTCACTTCTTCCTGACCCTCTTCATTTTCTAGAGTAGCAAGTTTTGAAGATTCTACTTTAGATGTTCGGATTGAGAGATTCTCATAAGGACACTCCTTTTCAGGATAATCCTCTAATTTCCTTATCATATCCTCGGTATCACTAATGATTTCTTCTTCTTCTCCCACTTCTTCTTCTTACACTTTTTCAACTTCTTGATCTGGTTCTGGAATCACCGGCTTCTTTCCCAGAGTCTCTGGAAGGGATTCTTTCAAAAATGATTCTCGTACCTAATGTTTCTTAGAGGCTTTTTAGTAGCCTTAAGAAGAGATTAGATGATTTCATGTTCCGAAAATTTCTTCCTCTCATTAATTTCATTCTATTTCTTATCAATATTTTCATGAGTCTTTTCCTTCAATGCTTTTTCCTCAGCAAGATCCAAGATAAGATTACACTCCCCTTCCTTCCAGTTTTTCTTGTTTTCCCTATACTTAGCCACTACCTCATTAGGATAAGTCTTTTTCTTTTTTGATATTGGAGGTGTTGACTGGATTTGCTAGCCACTATATTTTTCTTATTCTATTCTTGTTCCTTGGCCTTCCTATTCTTTCCACTTTTATTAGAAGTTGCAGCCACTTCCATCTTCTTTGAAAGAGATTCTAATTCTACTTCTGACAAATCATATAAATCTCTGTATTGAGTATTAAATCCAACATTCATACTCATTAATGTATCATCACCGAGCATCATTACATTGAAATTCCTAATCTTTTAACTGGAAGGAATTTCTAATGAATAAAGGAAATTAACTATAATCTTTGATAGAATATATGGATACATGATGATTTCGAATTTCAATGTTCCATTATTGATATTCTTGATTGTATGGAAAATATATTTCCAATAATTTATCATCCTTAGAATCACCAAAAAATCTAGGGCCTAGATATCACTTTTCTTTAGGGTATCCCTGTCTCCTTTCCACGGAATGAGAAGTCCCTGAACCCAAAGATGAATAATATAGAAATTTGTAGAATGATGTTAAATTTTCGGAGTCTTCACATCCTTCAAGCCAAGACAATCTATAGCTTTTTCCTTGTCGAAAGATCCTACTACATCAGGTAGCCTGTGAGAGAAGAACTACACTTATCCCCCATAAGGAACTCCAATAAGGTTAGTAGCCATGTTGTAAGAAAGGGAGTAGGTATTTCCATAACTCATGAGAGAAAATTTATCTCTCCCTCATTCATTGAAAAAGATAAATGTTTCATAGAACTCTACCAGCAACTCTGGATAAAAGGGATCCTGTGCCTTTAACTTTTAAATAAAAAGGCTCTCCCATGCATTCAACTTAATATTCTTAGATATAATAGATTCATACATAGATTAAAACATTATATCAACCAACCTTTATCTATATATTTTTTAAACAAAGATTTCATTAATAGTCAAAATTTCATTTTGAGAAGAGACATTAGCAGACATTCAAAACTGAGGAAACTTCGAAGATCCAGAACGACCTAAAATATAAGGGCAGAGTTTCCGCACATGAAGTCTTGAGAAACGATGTGGGACAAGCATTAGGGAGCTTTTAAATAGGCTTTCTAGGTTATAGTTCAGCTTCCATAATTGATCCAATGGTTGGGAACCTTCTGATCAGATTTGATAGTTGAAAAGATAACTGAAGAAGAATTTTGATAGATTCTAATCATATGATGTTTTTAAGATATAAATTTGTATTTATGAAAAAGTGGATCTGAAAAGTCTTAATGAAAAATACCAACACATAATAGAGGATTACGAAAATTTATGAAAGGAAACATACCATTCAGATTTCTAGGATTATTATTCATAATGATGAAAATTCTTCTTGAAGAACAATAGATTTTGAAAATTTTATTATGAAAAATTTTAGACTACAATGAATTTTTTGACTACTAAAAATCATAGACTAAAAAAAAATCATAGACTACAAAAAAATTTAGATTACGAAAAATTTTAGACTAAGAAAAAATTTATATGACCAAAAATCTTTTTTATGAAAACATTTAGAGACTACTAATAAAATGTACTCCCTATATGAAAAGGAGTTTGTAACTATTAAGAGATAGGTTTCAATGGGAATTTAATAAGGAATATTACTTTACAGTTATCATTCCTAACTTATTTTTAATGTATTCAAATCTATCATATGGTTAAGATTTTGTGAAAATATCAGTAATTTGATCCTGTGTTATGATAAATTAAAGAATGACATCTCCTTTAATCTTGATAATCTTTTCAAAGAAGTTTTTGTTACCAGTCATATTCTGGGGACACCACTATCCATGTACCATGTATTTTTTTGGTACTTTCATTATTTTCCTGAAAATAAGAGTGTTATACTTTCCGAAACCATATTTCTTGAATCTAGAAATTTCGGAAAGAAAAATATTAGGTATCAACATTTTCATAGAAAAATAATCCTTATGAAAACCTAAATATTAAATTTTGTTTAAAGATCAATTTTTTCCCAATGTCCACCACATTGAAATTTAGTGTAGAATTTAGCACTTTGTAGAAAAAATAGTTATTGCTGAAAACTGGTTTAGATGAGTATGACCAAAACCAGAACAATTCCTTATAGGACAAATTTGAAAATACATTTTACCAATGTTTTCTTTACCAGTGGTAAAGTTTGAAAAACACTTCCTCAAGGAAAAAAAATTCAAACTTTAGTTTAATAACCTGGTTTTTATCATAAAATACATTCGTTTTAGTACTAGAATTAGTCTCTAAAATATTTTTCATAGAAATTACTTTTTCAAGGACCTTATAAAGTTTATCCTTCTCAGAGTTAACTTCTTAAAGGTTTTTTTAAATACTTTCAAAATAAATAATTTTCATATCAATATCCTTAGAAGGATCTGATATTTCCATAGTAAGAATCGTATTTCTAGTGTTTTCCTTATCAAGATTTCTCTAGAGATTAGAATTTTCATTCTCAAGAAGTTTAGAAAACCTAGAAACTTCTTCATAAGTAGGTAAATAATTATCTTAGGACGAGGGAGACTCAACATCTGAAGATTCATGGTATTTATCATCACTATAATTTGAATTCAAAGATAAATTTGTGATAGATTTAGTATTGTGTACCTTATCCATTAGAAAAAAGATTTTTAATAGGTAGTTTGGCTAGTAAACCAAGATTCTTCTGATCAGAAGATTCATCTTATGAGGATTCATTAGAAGAGTCACCACCACTATATCTCAAGGTTTCATTGGCTTTCAAAACATTATTAGGCATAACTTTATAGTAATTATTTATATTCCTCTCAGAAGGATTTTCCATTCTATCATTTTTCATAAGAATAGGAAAATCTAGCCTTATATGCCCTACTCTTTTGCATTCATTACAAGTATCTTCTGAGTTTTTCCTATCTTTTCTCTCTTTCATATTAAATATATATTGAAAGCCATTCTACCCAACTATCTTGTTCTTCTTTCAAGAAATATTAACTAGTACATTCTCATAATTTTCACATTCACTAGATTCAGATAAAATAGTGACTTTATTAGATTTGGATCTTGTAGCCCTTTTAGGAGTATTTCCTTTATTAGTTGTAAAGGTTACAGTACCATTACCATTATTCTTCTTATTCATGTCAGCAAATCTTTTCATTCTTGGGTCATGTTGAAGAAGAGTTCCAAATAGCTCATCATGATTAATTTGAGATAACTTCTTGTTTTCAATAATAACTGCTCTCTTAGATTCCCATTCATTAGGCATGATATCTATAATCTTTTCCAAAAGATCCTAAACATCAACAACCTTTTCAACCATGGATTGTAAACTGTTAACAATAGTCATAAACCTTTGTTTTACCTTGCACGTAGGTTCTCTATATGGAAATAGAAATCCTTGATATTCTTCTCTAAGAATAGCCCTTCTAGTTTCTATAAATTTTGATGTCCCATAATGAATAACCTCCAATTTTGTCCAAATTCAATTTGTAGCCTCACAAGAGGAAATATGACTATATATGTTCCCGGTCATGGAACACAACAAAGTATTTATTACATTATAGTTTAGTTGATATTATGAATTTTCTTGGTTAGTAAAAGTTTAGACTTCCTTATCAGGAATCCTATAGTCCCCAGTAAGAATGAAAAAGTTTTCCACTCTGGTGTTAATAAAAAAAGTCTTCATACGATCTCTACAATATTCATAAACATTCCCATAAAATATAGGTGGTATAGTAGGATTTAGATTGTCAATAGATCCAACATTCATTCCTGCAATATTAAAGAAAATATCTTTCTACACAACCTTATTAATAATAAATGTTTGTAAACAAAGATAAATTTATTAATTATGAAAAATATTAAGAACAATGAAAACTGAGCAAGAAAAATAATATGTGAGTATAAGTATTTCAGAGACCTACTCTGATACCAATTTTAGGATCGAAATAAGAATGTAGATGCTCTATATACAAGGGGGGGGGGTGAATTGTATGGTTTAAAAATTTCATTAGAACCTTTATAGTTGGTATAAAAACTTTGGTTTTTAACCTTAAGGAAAACAATGTTTAACAAGGTTAAACAAGGTAAATTCACAAGACCTATTAGTTCTACAAACATGCTAGGTTCCAGAAATATGACTCCAGAAGTGAAACTCAAGAAATGTTTACATGGACAAGATTATACCATAAAGCTAATAGAATCTTACTAATCATAGTATACAAAAGTACGTGGATGTATAAGGTAGTTATACTTTCCTTATTAATCAAAATTCAGTAGAAAATAAACTATAAAGAATACAAGTAACAAGTATGAAATCTTTTAACCTGAAGAGTAGTGTATCCGACAACCTTGGATAAAGGTCCCTTGATTTATACATTCAAGAAATTCTATCTTACCCACACCAGGGTAAGCCCTCATTAAGAATATCGAAATATGTCTTGATATCCCCGCAAGACCTCAAACTTCAAGGTTATCGGTACCACTATCTTCCTAATCAAAGAATTCCTCAAACTTTAAGGTAGTCAACACGTCTGTGTTCTGATCCCTAGAAGTCCTCGAATGTACTCAACAACATTCGGAGTCACACGAAGCAAGCTGAAAAAGATGTTCAGTACGCACAAAGCATGAGAGTCTCTCTATCTAGAAATACCTTCATCAACATGCAATATCTAGAGTGATAGAACAGTCATCAAAAGTTATGAGATCGTTCAAATGAGCTCTTATTTATAGGAACTTCTTTAATGGTCAACTCCCTCATCCAATAGTCATATTTTTTTCTTAAATTTAGGGGGGACCTGTACATGTGTCACTCAAACAATGGTTATTTAGAAACAGATTGCACAACATTGTTTCATAACTATAACAATTATAAGGAAAATAAAGTTGCTTAACCAAATTGAATTTTCCAGAGTCTAAGGAAAATTAATGTTCGGTGTCAAGAAAATAAATACTTGGGGACTATCAACTATGGATATTCAGATTCTATTTTACAAAGAATTCAAAACCTGAATTCTATAGATTTAGGAGTCTGAATTATGATGAATTTGGATTCTGAATTCTGATTAATTTGGAGTCTGAATTCTGAGGAATTCAGTGCTTGAATTCTGATCAATTCGGTGTCAGAATTATGAGGAATTTGGAGTCAGAATTCTGAGGATTTCAGAGTCTAAATTATTATGAATTCGGAGTCTGAATACGAGGAATTCAGAGGCTGAGTTATGAGGAATTCAGAGTTTTGATTTTGTGAAATTCTGATTTTGACTTCGGAAGAATTCGGAGTCTAAATTTCATTAAATTTGGAGTCTTAATTTCATGGAATTTCGAGTCTGAATTTCAGAGAATTCAGAGTCTGAATTTCAGAGAATTCAACGTTTGAATTGGGATCGTGAAAAAAAAACTCTATATCTATGTATTTATTGGATTATGTGAATTTAGATGTGGAATGGAATTTTACACATAGAAATAAAATGAGTTAGATTTAGATAAATTATAACATGAACAATGAAAACAAATATAAAGCGAAAATTTCCATGGGGAAGGAAGAATTTCCTTATTAAGAAAAATCCTAGGAGGAATAAAATTTTCCTTGAGATAAAGTATTCGCGATTTTAAAAACTTAAAGGAATGTAAAAGTCATAAGGAAACCTTTTTGGATCAAAAAATGAATACAACTAAAGAGAAAATTCTCTACTAGAACACATAAAAATACAAGTGGATTGAAGCATCGTGCACCGTCATCTTTAAAACTGAGATACACCACTTGTAAACACTAATAGGAACACTATCGATGTAGGGATCCAGAAGATCTTAAAGGATGGATTCATAATTTCCACCCAAGGAGATGCCCACCTAAATGAAATAAAAAATCATATTTCCACAATCAAAAAGAAAACTACAAGGACACATGAATGCATTCCTGACATCCTAGGACATCTCTAAGATGCAAGAACAATGGATGGGATCCAGCTAGAAACTTGAAGAAAACAATCCACTAAAGGGCCACACATTTGAGTTTAGAATTACTAACAGAACATTTACCTGATACTATGAGGAAAAAATATAGATACTAAAGTTTTTAGAACATTAATAAAGAATCATGGTTATCATCCAAGCGACAAACAAGAGCACTTAGCCCCAAAAATACAAAATCCTAAACTACAAACTCGCTATAGTACCATACCTAGGGAAAATTGTCCTAGAGGATGTGGAGGAAACACAATAGATCTAACAAAAGATCATATCTTAGGAAAATAGAAGACATATAGACACATGATCATGAGAACACCCTAATGATAATAGGCTATCAAACATAATCAAACCTCAAACATAACCCATTCCTACCCTGAAGCCATAGAAAAATATAGGTAGAAAAGTAGGAATATTTGAGGCTCAGACAGAAAAATAAAATATGGAAACATTATGGAAACAAACTACCAACATCAGAATGAAATTACAACTCATGAGATATATAGACGTAGCACACTAAAAAAATCAAATCATGCTACCATAGTGAAGACCACTAGAAAATAAATTAATAGAAAAGAACAAACAATTCTAAATTTTAATAAATAAACACATAAACAAAATTAGGTTTTGATAACAATATTATGGGGGGAAACCTACGCGAGAGATAGTTCTCAAAAAGTTTATCAGGATCTATTGGGTGTTTTTTTTTATCAAAATTCCAAATATGAAAATGATTTTTGTATCTAGTTTATTTCAGTATAAATGATAATAAAATAATGAAAGTTTGCATTGTAACATTAAAATCAATGAGTAATAATCAAATGATTTTATAATAGTGAAAATCATACTAGGAAGATATAAACTATATATGGGAAGTATAAATTACATTAGCTCAGAATATTGAAAAATTTTACATTATAAAAGAAAATAAAAATTTAACACATTGATTCAATAAAATAGAACTAGTAAATGAGAAATAGATTATATTTTGAAGATTTATTTCTATAATAATATAATGTTAGAAGAATGAATCACATTACTAGAAACAGACAATGAAAAGGATTTGGGAAACATAAAATTCCCAAATAACTTCTATTAAAACAATTGAATTCAAAATATAAATGGAATTTTAATTCAATAAGTCATTTTTAGTGATTACTGGTCGATCAAATGTGGAATTAAAGACTAGTAAATGGGATAAAGAGGATTTACGTGCTTTGGGAACTATCCAATGTGCATTGGGTAGGATCATATTGGGTTTACACTATTCAAAATAAATGATAGTACATGACCCCAACTACAGAGAAACAAACAATGGAAAAACCCTAACTAGATACACACATTATAAAAAAACCATTAGAAATGAGTTTTGAAAAAAATAGACCAAGTAAAAAGAAAAATTTTGGATCAAGAAACCATTATGAGGGATCGATCTCACCATTGACAAAGAATAATCTCAATATATCTATTTTTTTTATTTTGTTAAATTATTCTAGGTCCATCATACACAACATTGAAAACTTCTAACCCTGTTGTCCAAGGTGTTTTCACCATTGTTGAAGATCATTAATGACACAAAAATGGTGTGCGCATATAACCAACATTGGATCTGGTGCAAACATACTCCTGTCTGATGTATCTCAAAACTACATACATGAGGTGACAAAATTTCTTCTAGCCTTGATTCAATTCAAGATTATGGATAACCATGACTATTTTTTTTCATCTTCAGATAATTATTAGTGAACCATGAAAAACTTTTTGTCTCTCCTATATGTCCACCAAGTAAGATCCAATCTTATTTGGAATTATCATAGTAGCACCAATCACCTTGAGGCACCGTCCTCACTCTCTCTCCTCCAACATCCCTGAAATAGAATACCATGATTGGCTTCTCCGTAGCGCACCCAGAATGCTCTATTTTCATCCTTCTCCATTTCATCAAAGAATATACAAATAGATGTGTGTGGTCAACTTCCCCAGGAATAAACCAGTAGATCCCTTAAACCTAACACCTAGAAAAGATCCACTAGGTGCACTCCCTCCCTCTACAGTCTCTCTATGGGAAAACTGAGTTCCTGAATCCCTCACTAAACATCAACTGAGGTAAAATCCTTTAGTTCAAAAAAATGTGGATAGAAAATGAATCGACAGATATGTGAACCTAATCTAGGACACCTGGACAGAGGACCTTGAAGGGACGATGGCTTGAGATTATGCTTTATTACAAAAACTCAACAATGGTATAGAAATAAAATCATTTATTTAACAATGTAAAAGTTAATTATTTTTTTTCACAAGTCTTGGATCTAGTATGGAGATAGAAAACCTCCCTAAAGATGTAAATATCATTGTTAACTCTATTTTTCTACTTCTATTCATTGTAATAGGCATGATCCATGAAGGTCATAAAATAGTTAACATATGTAGTACCACTACATAATATTGAATCCCAGTACACCAATATTTCATAGTTAATGTCCTTCAGGCCATTGATAATGGATATGGTGGATGCTTGAGTTGGTATGGATAGAATCAATGGTTGGAGGGGGTGTGGGATCACCATAAGAGGAAATAATGGACCTATATGATCCCATATTTCTCAAACTATGTATAGGTCCATCCAAATCACACTCTTGGATTTCCCTCTAGCACCGTCGTTTCTTAATGGTGGCTCTATCACATTGTTTCGACTTCGTTGGAGGATTTCTTGTGATTTATTATGGATGTTGTTGGTTCCTCACTTCCTAGGGGTGGAAATGAAGGAATTATTTTTCCAATTGAATCCCTGTTGGCATAAAGGTCCTCAATTGGGGCACCTTGGGTGGTGAAATCATCTCAATAGTGTTTGTATCACCCAGTCACCCGATTTTTTTCATTAAACTATGATACATTTGGATTCATATTATCCCTTAGTTAGAGTATATTTTTATATAAATTTGAATATATCCAAGAGTTGATGCTCAATTTTTCCATGGGGTGGCACTAGAAATCATTTCATAGTGTAATGCCCCCATCATCGATTAGTATATATTCACAATGACACATTGGAGGCACCACGTCAATTGATCATCTACAACCATATCCAGTTGATATTTAATACTTGAAAACATATACTTATTTACTTTCAAGGTTTTTGGAAGATAGGTGGTAAACCCAACCCCAAACCAATTCCATATCCTT
Organism: Viscum album; assembly: GCA_963277665.1. Lineage (NCBI taxonomy): Eukaryota > Viridiplantae > Streptophyta > Magnoliopsida > Santalales > Viscaceae > Viscum > Viscum album. The sequence goes on along the minus strand of OY728135.1, from coordinate 174,136,260 downwards.
CTGAAATTCTCTCCTTTCTACCCTTTCTGGATCAAGATCATGTTACCTCACATATAATGGAGGATAATTTTGTATTAATAATCAGCCAGTTTAGTGGATTCTACAACAAAGGTAGACTGATTATATTCCACCATACCCAAAATCAAACACTAATGTCATCATTGGCCCACCATATCAGCTGAGATATATTGAAAATATAATAAAATATAATTTTGAAGAATTAAATTAGATTTTTAACATATGAGGTAATTTTTTCACGTATATTATTTAATATTTTAATTGAAAAATAATAATAACTGCATTATTGAACCGAAAAACTAAGGATACAAAATTTATATATTTATTTTTTGAATATTCCTACATCTATATTTCTTGACATAGAAAAAATAGTCATCATGAGAGACATAGTGGCATAAAAGTATGGTCTGAGGTGAACCATGGTCTAAATGGGAGTAAAATCTACCAAATATTATGGATTAAAAAATGTCATAACCTTCAGAAGTGGCACCGATCATGTCAAAGTCTTCAAGCTACCATATATGTTTTAAGTGGTAACATTCATGCAATACATGTCTACCCACGAAGAACCCCAACATAACACAAATATTTCATTGAACTTATTTTTTCAGTGGTATCCTTCATAAAAAATATATCCCATCCTATTTGGTTCCTATAATTACCTCCATACATCTGATTTTTAACAAAAATTTTCAATTGAAATTAGAATAAAGGCTCTGAATTCATGAAACTATATCCTTCACAAGATGATGTGGGTTTAGATTCCCAATGGTTGTAATCATCCCCATGTGAAACTCGCATAGGTACATTAGAACCTAACACGATGCTATATATACCATTCATGATGTTCCTTGAATTTTTTTATAATAAATTCCTTCACGACTCATAGGGATTCATGAGATAGTTATTCTTCCTAAAACATTCCCCATGAGAACTATGACTTTACTCTGAGGAATTCCCCCAATTCCTCTTGAAGGATATACATTCGTTAGACCCCTAAACTAATGAGACTATCAACCATCATGAAGCACAAATTTTCATGAGACCATTTGAACATCCCTCTCAATGTTTTATCCATATAGAGGATACACCTTCTAAAATATTGAGTGCTAGGGTTGCCTTAAATAATTGAAACCCAATTCATTCACACCCTGATCATCTGTGAGACCTGTATCATCAACCCTCATATATGGCCCTTTATTCCAAGAAGGTAATGGTTTGTTTAATCACCATTCTATCATAATCATTGGAACCCTAACAATTCTTTCCCCTAATAATACTCACCCTAAAGTCAGGACCCCTATTCTCCACTTCACTATGGGAGTGTAAATGCCATGTGCCACCAAGAGGAGCCTACACAGTAGGCACATATTCCCAAAATGTGTAATTATTGAGAAACAATTATTGCATTTCCTTTAAAATAGGGACAATTCCATATCCTCCACTCATATATAGATATGTCCTCCCAATGTATAAGACCCAACCATGTATAAGATGCATGATGTTAAATTGTATAACACCATGTCCTAGTCATACGATGATAAACTGAATAACAACATCCTCAACAAATGAAGTTAAACTATAGTTATTCCCTACAAAAGGAACATATGATTCCCCATGTATGAATTAAAAAGGATAACACCTCACCAATTGGGAAGATGATATGTGTTTCCCAACACCGTCTCCCTGTGATCCTCCTTCCATGACACATGCCTCATAACCACGTGAAATTAAACAAAATGGATAGATCACATCACCTGAACTTAAAGAGAAACGTCAAACTACATGGTTTTTTATCCCTATCTCATATCAGGTTATGCAAGACATAACCTAAAGGTTCAATATAGACAACCTAAAATGTTTTGGAAACCTTTTTAAGGTTTAATACTGATCCCCCATCATGACCATTAAATTTGAATGTTTTTTCCCATAAGGAAGGAACCATAATGTGTGATGATCTAACCCATTGGGGAAAGACTTCCAACCATAATGTATGATCAAATTCCCCCATATAGATTGACATAAAATCCTAAATTTTGATTATATTCCCCCATGGGGAAATAATTAACAACTTACTATCCCTAAATTTTGATCAACATCCCCCATGGGGACACACTTAACCTCTAACCACCCCTAATGTGTGATAATCATACCCACATGGACACAAATAGACTCCCAATATCAAAAAAGGAGGTCCTCATTAGACATTAAAACATCTTTGATATTCCACCGATACAAAAAATATATAAAAGGAATATATGGCTATCATCTTCAAAACGATTTAATTTAGATGCCAATAAGTCAACAAAATTCCTTTAGTTTGTGACCCCCACCTAGGTATTATAAAATCAACCTCATGAAAATACCATGAGAGGCCAATGGAATCAAGTCTCAGATACATTATTTCCATGTCATCAATATCCTCATTGCTATCATGGGATTCCGTAGGTTCCACCCCCATGATTCAACACATATGAGATTCCATCAAATATAAAAGGTGGGGGGGGGTGATATTTCAGGTTCCCAACATGTCCACTGTCTATATATTCTTAAAGATGCCCACAATTTCCATCCATTATGAATGTATTTTATTGTCCTACGAAGACATAAGTCTCTTAATTAACTGATGTCCTCATTTAGATGGTACTGAGAATGAGTTTGAAAAATTAGACTCAAATCTATGAGGTAGATCTGGACTAAGTAATGAGTTCCAAGGAGGAAGACATAGAAGGAGGTACACATATCACATAATCCAATTTTTTTCAAAGATACATCATCTCCAACCATAGTGGTGGTGGTAACCCATTAATTGAATATTGGAATTCATGGTAATCTAAAGTGCTTTATGACATCAATGGACGTCACAACCGAAAGAAAAAGAAACAAAATGGAGAACCATCTGTGAGAATATTCTCCCTCTATAAGGAATGGATGAGTAATGCTAAGTGCCTATATATTTAAGAATAATATTTTAAATAATAGGACCTATGAAAAAAATGGTGGGCCTGACATGGAAACCATTCTATGAAGATGTAGGAGAGCGAAGATCATTAGATCTTCCTGGTTTAAGAAATCATAATTTTTGATTATCTACCAATTGTAAAGGAGAATAAATAATGGTGGGAATACTAGGAACCACTTTTAATGAGATTGTAATCATGACTAGATCCAATTACATTTATATAATCATCCCACCAAAAAATCAAGAAGAACTAATGCCATCCGACGTGGGGGTTGAGGGACCTATAGTGTAGAAATACTATACCACTACACTCATGCCATGAGGGACACCCCTTCCATGATCACTGGGTTTCTTCACCCAATCTCCTATTTTGAGATTTCATAAAGAAGTTTCATCAATACCCATATTTTTAGATATTGGAATGAGAGTTCATTACAACTAGAGACTTATCATAATAATATTTTTAGTTAATGGAATCATGTTTTCATCACCGCCCATAAGGACCACAATAGGGTAGAGTCCCCCCACCAATCGTTATAATGAACCACAATGTGATTCTCTCTTAGGAATGATCTAATTTAATACTCGCCTAAAAAAGAATTAGAGGATTTAAAATTCATTAAGATAGTTACCACCACTCATGAGCCAATCCGCAGGGATCCCACATATACATGTTAATGACACTGAGTAGTTCCACTAGTCAATGGGTTTGTCCAACCAACCCATGCTATTTTGGCCTTGGTCTAGAACACCCAGTTCTGATACCGATAGAAGGCTATAAACCATTCTTTAATGGAAGACTATTCCTCATCTAAGTGGATATAGAAACTAGAGTAATTATTTACACCACCCCTACGACAACTACGTGAGGATTTATCTTAACCTCATTGGGATAGAGTCTCTTTTTTCCAGATATGAAGGTTAGGTTGACTCTCACAATCGAGGGTTCCCCTAAAAACCGTTAGGGGCCATCCCATGGAAAATAAATCTACCACCAATTTACTCACTAAAATATAAACTAAATACATATAGGACCTCCTTATGTCAAATAATTTCTCTATCATGATGATCCATCCTAGGGAAGGAGTATAAACAACCACCATTCGGGTCACACCAGGAGTACTGATCATAGCATAAGAGGAAGGAATCCCTATGAACCTCAAGGGAATATAATCATATCACTCCAAATATCATAAAGAATTAATTATAAAAAATTATATCTATAATGACCACTTGGAGTATAAATTAAAAGGATACATTGTAGAAACACCTACCCCTACTGTCGGAACTGGGTGTAGATTCATATCGACTAAGGATGACCATCCCATAGGCTCACGATGACAAAGATTGCATGTATATAAATAGAAATATTTTTTTTGAACATTTAGTGAATTATTTCCATGAAATATTTGAGGAATCACCTCTTTTAATGATGGTATCTCTCCTATCAACCTCTGACTTAGAAGCAGGTGTGGCATTGAGGTCTAGATTGGCACCCTCAGTTGATGGAGAACACTCAGCTAATCACTATAGGGGTATTTTCTCCATTGAGTATCATAACAAAATAGATAACCTATCCTATATAGGCAAGTTAATGATGTTGGACTCTCCCTGGAAGACATTCACAGGTTCTAGGGATGACTGGCCCATGTTACACTCCTCTGTCAGAAAGTGAATTATAGATCTCGTTTATCTTAATGTCGTCTTCAATCACATGGAAATTTAAAATACTATTCTAGGTAGTTTAGGAGTTGGGAAATCCTATGGGTAATGATCATTAGGACTTATTGGGGGATACTAGTCATCTAAGAGCTTTTATTCACACATTGGAAACCTATAATCATGTACATCATCATCCACAATTTCTACACTGATGACCAAGAATCATGCTTCTTCCATATAATTTAGGAAATTACTGACCAAATACACAACCCAAATCTAATATAAATTGGAATCCATTATCATCTATTTTCATCAAAAGTATTTCCCGATATTTGACATTACATAACTCCCAGTGTATTAGTGCCCTTGATCATATAGATCATTCTGATCTTTCTAGAATACCTAAAATATGAGTCTTAATGTCCTCTGGAGGGAAATGGAAGAGGCATCCCAACATATATAGATTTGTGTATTTGGGTATCATTATTCCCTATAATTAACCCCACAACCACAATATTACCAGGGTCGTCATATTGTCTGATTTAATGATGGGCAAGGTACTCCTACAACCATAGTCACCATGATCATCGTGATGATCAATACCTATGATGTTCTTTGAAACATGACTGATGTCATTGGGTGTAATGGGGAAATCCATTTCATGGTAGAAACACAATAGAATGGTGACCCTTTAGAGGGTTCCCTCACTCATCAGTAGAGAAATGAACCTAGCCTTGGATGTCCTCCAAATTTGGGTTCTCATCCTTTCTGGAAAAATATTGAGAAAGGAAAGGGACTCAGTAATATTTACAGTCCATCAAATACCACATTGTAGAGTGAGTTATGAACAAGGCTGGACAATTTTCTAAAAAAACTCAAGGTAAATATGAGGATCACCACTGATATAATTTTTGAGAAATTCAACAATTCATACGATGTCAAAGTGGACCCATATATCCTTCATTTAAACACCTAGTCCTCTTCGGCTATTCACCTAGCGTAAAGAATGGTAATCTCACACATCAAATTAGGGTAGAAATTGGTGGATATGGAAAATTTATTATATATTATTCACCTACACTACATGTTATGAAATCCTATCACCATTAGGATCAATACCACCACTACTGAAATGTATGGTTTTTCCAACACTTTCATACCAACGGTTTTATAAAACCATTAGTAAAGAAGAGTTTTACCAATGGTTTGATAAAACCGTAGGTAAATCAAGTCCTAAGAAACCGTTACCAACAGTTTAAATAGAACCGTTGGTAAAATGATGGATTAGGGGACCTTTTACCAACAGTTCCTTAGAACCATTAGTATAAGTGTGGCCTGAAAAGTTTAACCAATAGTTTCAAAAAATCGTTGGTAAAGGTTTCCCCCAAATTAACAGAAACCCCTCCTCTCCCCCATTCATGATACAAAACCCTTAATCGGAGAACTTCCCCCAAATTCCCCCTCTCTCTCAGCGATCTAGGAGCTCTTTCAGCTTCCTCTTCCTCCATCCCATCCATGATGCTGAATCTCTTACTGAAACTCCATCCGACCCATACTAAATTAAGAATTTTCTTAATTGGAACCTTATTTTTATTTAAATTTATCTAATATTTCATTTTTTAGTTTTGATTTTGATGTGTATATGTTTTTTTGTTTTTATTTAACCTATATGTGATGAAGTTGTATTGTCATTAAGACGTGTAATGTGGTGGGTTAATTGGAGGTGAGTTATGATATATGAGATTCTATGGGTTATTGTGAGGAGTTTCTTTCCCTTTAATTGATTGTTTCATGAAACATAAGTTGGTGCTGCAAATATTATGTAACTAGAATCAGTAAAGTAAAATATTGGTCTTAGATTTCGGAGTTAGTTATTTGGATGGTATTCTCTATGAAAAGTCGGTATATCTCAACTGACTCTGGGTGTATTTTCTAATTGAATAATGTATTTATTAAACTGACCATGCAATACACATTTCCCACAATACGGAAGCACCACAAAAATCATAGATAGACACTAAACACCACAAGACACCCATGGGAGACACCCCATGGAATCTACAGATAGTTTAGGGGCCATTAACTTAGGAACTAAAGACCATTGGCACTCAAGCCTTGAGAAATTCACATTGCTGGTGGAAAAGATACCAACACCTTTATTCTTAGTATTTTATAATGAAATGGTTTACACCCTCATGACCAAGTATACCATCTGGTTCATGGACTGGTGCCCAACCAGGTTCAAGAGTATGATCAACTACTAAACATTGATTGTGGTCCATCTGAGGTTCTTTCCATAGTGAAGAGGGTTATGTGCAAAATCATCAACTCAAATAATGTTGAATAAATGCATATTCAATGGCTATGCGTACTAGTATTGTGTTTCCAACAATGTTCTATATAAATAACATATTGAAAAATAAAAAGATTATTAAATCGAACTATTTCCCCCTTGCTTGCAGGAACATGATTTGACCCATGGGGCAGTGTGGTTCTTATATATTGGGCGGTGACATGTATAGTCACAGGATAGAAGTATGTTTTTGTTTAGTTTTTATTTTCTTTTCAATATCACATTGGCCACTTAGTTATTTTACTTCTTTCTACGGACAGAGGGTAGTGATGCTATCCTAACTAGTTGATGTAGATCACTTGTATAGTGTAATACCATGAGGTGTGAGTGTGAGGAAACATTGGAAGATAGTAGAGCCTTGGGGTCTTCCACGAGATGGAATTGTTTTTCTAAAACATTATGTGGGGACACTTCTGGAGTATGTTGGAGTCATGAAGTAACCCCAAGTGTCTCCATGTGAAAGCATAAATAACCCCAAGTGTCTCTAAACATCGTATCATCCTCGGATGGGTTGGCCAATCACTGAATCCTATCAAACCTATCCTGGTCTATCTTCTCAGTAACATAGTCTAGACTAATCTCTCATGGATTATCCCATGCCTTGATGCACATCTCATAATACAACTAGACAAAGAGGATTATTCACCTTATGATTGTCTTAGTCGCAAAATCACACCATTTGGAACCCATCGACATTATATTCTCAATAATCTGGTCAAGAACCTCATCAAAATCATGTATTATTACACAACCCCACTAACCAGGTTCCATCCTAAGCTAAATCACACCAAGACTCTTGGCATTATAATGAAAATATGTCCGAAAATACCCAATACCCACACTAGCATCTCATCCTTCATCTCTTTAGTTGAACTCCTGAATCATTGAATGGAGCAAAACCTTTTATAATACATTTTATATACTCAGAGGGACCATCCAACTCTATGAACCTACCAAGATTACAATCCATCCTCATAAGTATTTCCTCGTCAAATGCTAGAAGTACAATTTCCACACCTATCACTACAATGTCCAATCCTCTTAGGAATATTTTACTTGATCAAAATACTCATCGTTAGTGACATCAATCACATTAAAGCTCGTAAATGTCAACTGAACCCTACATTACAAAAATTATTCATGTATAATGGCCTCATGGAAATAGGTTAATAACTAAAACCATAAATAATAATGCCAAATACATGCATCATTTTTATATTAACATCACAAGTGTAAACATAAAAACCAAGAATAATAAGACATCATCCCTTGTATCGAAAAAAACCAAACTAAGTTGAAACTCGAGCCAAATTGATTATATACCGTTAATAAGAAGAGTAATTTTTAATTAATAGGAATGTACTTTTTGATAGTATCATTTTGAAACATTTATCTGTTTCCCCTTTGCTTGCAGGACCATGATTTGACCTATGGGGCACTGTGGTACTTATATGCTGGGCGGTGATAGGTATAGTCACAGGAGACTGGTATGTTTTAGTTTAGTTTTTATTTTATTTTCTTTATCGCATTTGTCACTTAGATCTTTGACTGCTAACTATGGATAGAGGGTAGTTATATTCTGTGAAGGGTGCTAAAAGGAGTTTAGATTGATTCAGTCCACCCGCTTTGATCTGAGGTAAGATTCTATGGTTAATACTTATCTCACACCTCATGTATTTTGGGATTTAGTGTTTTTTACACCATATTATGTTTTTGGTAGGGTGTTGGATCATTTCATGTTGGTTCAGGTGGATTTGGTTCTCTACTGCCAATGTAGGTAAGGCTTTAATGCCATTGGTTGGTTTCACACTAGTTATGTAGCATCCTTCATGTGTTTTAAGGATCTTAATATACTTTTTGTAGTGTGTTGATCCCTGCTCATTGGTTTCGATTCTCCAATTCAAGAGTGACTCGCCTGCGTGTGCATAGGTAAGTAAGTATATGCATGTGGGTTCGCCCGTTACATGTATAGTCACCTATGTTAGTGATTATGCACGTATGGGGCTAGGTATTCCCAATTATATATATATAAATGCATATGTAGGTGAGTGGAGACTGATATATGCATATAAGAATATGTGCAGGGATCCCCTAGCTCATGCTCATGGCCATACAGGTGTGTACATAGTGGCTAGGTGTCCTTGCATGTGTGTGAAGGTGCATATACCTAGTGTAGGAGCATCAACTTTTAGTTAGAAATCTCCAAGAGCTAAAGTGGATGGCTTGGTTCCACTTTGAGGTAGATTCCCTATCGTAGCCTATTTAATTTAAGAATTATTTAAATGGAATTTAGCATCTTTCTTAATTTTGCTTAATTATATTGAATTTCATATCTTTAATAAGTGTTCATTAATATAATTGTATCATTTGATAAATAAATTCATTTTTTTATGATAAAACCCCACCAATATAGGTGAGATGTCTGCGAAAACTCATAGTTATAGTTCAGGGTGTGATAATTTGACTCTCAATCAGTAGTTTCAATAGCCTAGTACCACATTTAAAAACAACGAATATAAAATATATATCTTTATCATACCAAAATCCTGAATCAAGAGTCTGTTTTTTATAACATAATATCAGTTTCTATAATGTGTAGGACATCTACATAGGATTTATTTGGAATCCTGGCCGGAAGATGCTGCCCCACGGATGCCGCTGGACCGGGCCAACATGCGTTGTCATGCTACAGTCACGCCGTGTTAATGCCATGATTTGGCCCTGCTCCAGGACGACACCCCGTGATAGTTCGCAGTCCTGTCGGAATTCAATGTATGATACATAAATAGAGTTTTAGATACATTACGCATCCATAGTTAATGGGGAGGGAGGCAACGACCAGAATGTTTCCCCACTTTCTACCACTCCCTTTTCTCCTGGCCAAAAGATGCTACCCCCATATGTCTCTGGACCGGGCCAACATGCTATGGTCACGCCATGGTCACACCGCGATGACACCACAGTCATGCCTCAATCATGCTGTGAAAATGCCGTGATTTGGACCTTCTCCAGGACGACACCCCTTGGTGGTTCACAGTCCTGTGGAAATTTGATGTATGATACCTAGATAGAGTTTTAGATACATTACCCACCCTCCTCAATAGACCCCGGAAATCCACCCCACCCACCACCCTGGACCCCGGACAGCCCCTCGAACAGCCCCACCCCACCTTCCTCCCTTGACCCAAGACATCCCCCCAGACACCCCCCAACCCTCCTCCTTAAACACTGGACAACCCCCCGGACAACCCCCCCAACCCTCCTCCCTAAACCATGGATACCAATCTATTATCTCTTCAATATTCACCCTAAATCCCAACAGAAGAGGGGGTTTAAGAGATTCGGAAGAAGATGAAAGAAGAGTGCTAACCCAAATAAAAATGATGAAGTAAGGGGAGGATTAGACTCACATGGATCTTAAATTCAAACTTGACAGCACTCAAAATGTCCAGGTGACGTGTACGAGTCAACCCCGCCTCAAAGCAAGGCACGGTGTGGCCTGTACCACTCAAAGTGTCTCACTTTTATTTAAAATAGACAACATTTTAAATGAAAACAACAACTGACATATGAAAAACAAACCAAACAGATTTGGATTGTGTTGATACATTAGCATAATGATCCATGTGTCATTTGTGACATGTACGAGTCAACCCCGCCTCAATCCGAGGCACGTTGTGGCCAGTACCACTCAAGGTGTCTTTATTTTGATTAAAATGGATGCTCTATTAAGTAAAAACAACTAGCATACGGAAAACAGATCAAATGCATCTGGATTGTGTTGATACTTTAGAAAAACGATCCATGGGTAATATATGACGTGTACGAGTCAACCCCACCTCAATCCGAGGCATGGTGTGGCCGGAACAACTCAAAGTGTCACTCTTTTGTTTCAAAAGAACGTCATTTTAAGTGAATACAACTACTGACATATGGAAAACTGACCAAATGCATTCAGATTCTATTGAAACTTTTGTAAAATGATCCATGGGTCCTATGTGACTTGTACGAGTCAACATCGCCTCAATCCAAGGCATGGTGTGACCGGTATCACTTGAAGTGTCTCACTTTTATTTGAAGTGGACAAAATTTTAAGTTAAAAGTACAACTAGAATACGTAAAACTTACCAAACACATTTGGATTGTGTTGATACTTCAACACAATGATCCATGGGTCATTTTTTATGTTTATGAGTCAACCCCACCTGAATATGTGGCATGGTGTGGCTGATACCACTCAAAGTGTCTTAATTTTGTTTAAAATGGATATTCTTTTATGTAAAAACAAATGGCATACGGAAAACCAACCAAACACATTTGAATTGTATTGATACTTTATGAAAACGATCCATGGGTCATTTGTGATGTGTAAAAGTCAACCCCACCTCAATCTGAGGTGTGGTGTGTCCGACACCACTCAAAGTGTATCTATTTTGTTTCAAAAGGACGTCATTATATGTGAATACAACAACTGACATATGAAATAATAAACAAGGCATTCAAATTCTGTTGAAACATTATGAAAAATATCCATGGGTCATATGTGATGTGTACGAGTCAACCCCGGATTAATCTAAGGCACGGTGTGGCTTGTATCACTCGAAGTGTCTTACTTTTATTTGAAATGCACATGATTTTATGTGAAAAAATAACTAGCATACAAAAAATTGACCAAACACATTTGAGTTGTGTTTATACTTTAGTAAAACAATCCATGGGTCATTTTCACTTGTATGAGTCAACCTTGCCTCAATCAGAGGTACGGTGTGGCCAGCACCACAACAAGTGTCTCTCTTTTCTTTCAAAAGGACATCATTTTAATTGAATACAACAAATGTCATTCAGAAAACTGACCAAAGGCATTAATAATCTATTGAATCTTTAGGAAAACGATCCATGGGTCATATTTGATGAGTACGAGTCAAAACCACCTCAATATGAGGGCCAGTGTGGCTGGAACCACTCAAACTGTCCAACTTGTATTTGAAATGGATAGGATTTTAAGTGAAAGCAACAAATGGCATATGAAAATCAACCAAACACATTCATATTGTGTTGATACTTTAGGAAAACGATCCATGAGTCATTTGTGACATTTACAAGTCAACCCTACCTTAATCTGAGGCGCGGTATGCTCGGCACCACTCAAAATGTTTCTCTTTTGTTTAAAATGGGCATCATTTTAAGTGAAAACAAAAACTAACATACAAAAAACCAACCAAACACATTCATTTTCTATTAAAACATTAGGACAATGATCCATGTGTAATTTTTTTATGAGTCAACCCCACATCAATCTGAGGCGTGGAGTGGCCGGCACCACTCAAAGTGTCTCACTTTTCTTTAAAATGGACAACATTTTAAGTGAAAAAAAACTGACATACAGAAAACCCACCAAATGCATTCAAATTTTTCTATTAATTTAGTAAAAGGATACATGGGTAATTTTTGATGTTTATGAGTAAACCCTGCCTCAATCTGAGGTACAGTGTGGCTGGTACCACTCAAAGTGTCTTTCATTTGTTTAAAATGGATACGCTTTTAAGTAAAAACCACTGACATACAGAAAATAGACCAAACGCATTCAGATTGTGTTGATAATTTATGAAAACGATCCATGGGTCGTTTTTGACATGTATGAGTCAACCCTGCCTCAAGCCAAGGCGTGGTGTGGCCGACACCGCTCAAATTGTCTCTCTTTTGTTTCAAAATGACATTATTTTAAGTGAATACAACAAATGAAAAATGGAAATCAAATCAAAGGCCTTCATATTCTGTTGAAACATTAGGTCAACAGTCCATGGGTCATATTTGATGTGTATGATTTAACCCTGCCTCAATCAGAGGGCTGCTGGGGCCAGCACCACTCAAACTGCCTCACATTTTTTTGAAATGGACATGATTTTTACTAAAAACAACAACTAGCATACATAAAACAGACCAAATGCATTCAGATTATGTTGATAATTTAGTATAATGATCAATGGGTCATTTTTGATGTGTACTAGTTAACCCCACCTTTATCCGAGGTGTGGTGTGGCCGAAACCACTCAAAATGTCTCTATTTTGTTTAAAATGGCCAACATTTTAAGTGAAAACAACAACTGACATACAGAAAACTGACCAAATGCATTAAGATTCTGTTGAAACATTAGTAAAAGGATCCATGGTTTATTTTTGATGTTTAAGAGTCAACCCCACCACAATCCGAGGCACGGTGTGTCTGGTACCACTCAAAGCGTCTCACTTTTATTTGAAATGGACACAATTTTAAGTGAAAACAACAACTGACATACGGAAAACTGACCAAACGGATTCAGATTGTGTTGATACATTAGTCCAAGGATACATGTGTCATTTTTGACATGTATGAGTCAACCTTTCCTCAATACAATGCACAGTGTGGCCAGTACCACTCATAGTTTTTTTCTTTTGTTTAAAATGGATACGCTTTTAGGTAAAAACAACTGGCATATGGAAAACTGACCATACACATTCAGATTGTGTTGGTACTTTTGGAAAACAATCCATGGGTCATTTTTGACGTGTACAAGTCAACCCCACCCCAATACGAGGCGTGGTGTGGCCGGAAAAACTCATAGTGTCTCTCTTTTGTTTGAAAAGGAAATTATTTTAAGTGAATACAATGACAAAAATTTACACTCATCAACGATAGTCACAAACTCTTTTTCATGAGTTGGGTAGTTTCACTCATGGGGTCATAAGTGAAGAGACTCCTAAAAAATTACCTTTTCACAATATATTATAAAAAATTCAAGTTCAATGAAAAATGCATCACAAATCATTACATTTACAAATCTTGGATTAGAAAAGAAATTGGGATTTGAGCCAATTTCAAACTCTTTTTAAACTCTTATAAGTATTTCTCAGACTATTCTTCCTATTAGAAATTGATGGGGAGGTGGGGGGCTGTGCTGGTTACGGATTGGTGCTGGGGTGAGGTGCATTACTACTAGAAGAGTGGTTGTCATATAAATATTGAAATGGGTGTAAATAATGTTAGAGTTATTGAAACTGTTATTCAACTCTACTAGATGATTGTTGTCATATGAAGATTGAAAAGGGGAGTTATAGTACATGACATGGTTGGAAGATTTTGATGGTTTTATGTGTTTTTTTGTGCTATTGAAGGTGATTTTTATGCTGTTTTATGTCCGTTTGTATCTGTTTTTTGTGATATTTTTTATGTATGTGTATATAGGAGGGGCTACTAGAGGGGCTTCTATGTAATAATTCTTGAAATATACGATACCAATGGTTTTAAACCGTTGGTATACATTGAGAGAAATTTTAAAACTATCCCGACAATTTTAGAACCGTTATTATAGTGTTTAGTCTTTTATATATACCAAAGCATTCAATGAAACCATTTGTAAAGATGCTATACAAACATATACCAATGGTTAGCCTACAACCATTGGTAAATCAATATATCCAGTGGCCTATACCAATGGTTTTGATCAAACTATTGGTATAGGTATTTCTTCATGGCTTACTGCCCTACGGTTTGGAAAACTGTAGGTATAGGTTATAGAAACGATTTTCTAGCCTATACCAATGGTTTTAAACAATTGGTAGAACCTTTATTTACAGTAGTGCACTAATACTCTCATGTTGACCCACCAATCAAATAATTATTTACTAAGAACTCTCACAAAAAAGTTATTTGAGCAACTCTCACTATACACGTTAAGGATCTAGAGACAAAATCAGTTTCTATTACTCATGAGGGAAACTCATATCCAACATTGGTATATCCTGATCATCTGCCCCAAGAATTTCATATTCTAATTTTCCCCCCTTTCAAAGACATGCTGATCCATTGTAACACATAAAACACTTTAACTTGTGGAAAAACCTAATTATGGGGACCCCAGAATAGATGATGGCTTCCAAGATTTTTTATTTCATCAGTTAACTAGAGTTATCAAGATAACTAAAATATAACTATCTTTCCCTTGGATCAATATCCTACTGGGATGATCTCCATAAGTAGTTACTGTTCCAATTATAGTCTACCTTACACAAGACACGCATCACCCAACCTCTCCAATTTTAAATATATAGTTCAATTAGTAAGATATTTACATTATTTCCCAATGGATGGGGATCACATACTATATCAACATGAATGATTCCCTTAAATATCTCAAGATGATATGTTTAGTTAATTTCAACAATTAGTTGTTCCTTAATAACATATCCTTGAGATATTCAGTTGTGTTTTGAAATTTTTCACATAGGTATCAACATGTAGAAGAATTCTTATAGCATAAAAAAATATAATTCATGACCGTTACCTCTCTCAACTGTAGTATAATGGAAAATAATGAAAGATATGACCATTATAGATTATTCCTTGGAAGATGATCAAATACATAATTATAAACCTCTAAAAATTTCATATCCAATAAGAGCCTTGATAAGAGAAGCCTCATCAAGAACAACGACACCATGAGAATGTTTACCAAGAACCCTGTCTCGGCTAGGTGCCTAAAGTAGCCTTTCCATAAAGGGGGACCAAGACCTATATTATCCCATCCTAGTTAAATAGGATAAGTTTATGAAAAAGTTTATGAAATATTTAAACAATCACCCACATTATATATTTTTCCTCATTAAAAAAAACACACTTCTCTCCCTTTCACATAAAAATATATTAATAGATATCAAAATATTTCTCAGGCACAAAAATATGACTTGGTTCACCTTCACTAGGATACATCATTGTAGAATACAATGAAAATTTTGAAATGTTCGAAATAAAATAAATAAAATATTTTTTAAAATATTCAGAGTGGATTTACTATCATTTCTGTTTTACAAAAAATCAAAATTTGAAAGATCACTACTCTCTCCACTTATGTGTGATCAATAATTATTGATAGAAATATTTTGTTGTTTTGAATTGACTCATAATTTTGTCACACATGTATGTGGATTTTAGGAAGTCATAGATTCAACTTGTAGATTAATTAAACTTCACCTAATAAACTTTTATTTCTTGAATGTCCTTTTGGTAGTTTAATTAATCCCACAAAGAGATTTCTTACTCTACATAACATGATTGCTTCACAAGAATATTTTTTCCTTTTTTGAATTGTGGAGACCCAAGGACACCATCCAAAAATATATATTTCATTTAATATGTCCTCTTTCATAAACAATAGATTTGAGTACTTCCTCCTTCATGATCCACCTCCTAAATGAACCAATTTTGTACTTATCCAATTAATTCTAGTAAAAATCTTCTATAATTGAATTTTCTATGTCTAATTTTTTATTAGGGATCATTTTATTGTAAAATAAATACAAAAAACCCGCTAAAAATAGACAAAAAATTCTTTTTTAATTAGACATCACTGCCTGCTACACTTTTTATGTTCTTCTCTTTACAGATTACATCCATGTGGAAGCCTCTACCTCACTGCCTTCACCCACAAAGAACTGGACCATTATAGTTGACTTTAACTCATCTCATTAAAATATAAAGGATGATATATTGTGAAATGATATTTAAATGTCGTTCTAATATAATAGAATCCCTTTCTGAGGAATTCACAAAAACATCCTTTTTCCCCAAATGAAGACACATTTTGTGGTGACTTCAAACACACTGCCTTTGATCGTAAACCAAGAATTTCCTTTTTGGTCCACATATCCTTTCTTTAATGAAATAATATTTTCCTTTAAGTTTTTTTCATTATGGTTACATATATACCCTATATCGTTCATTTAAAGGAATTATTATGTGGTCCATATCACCGCTAAATCATTTATGAACTATGAAGTCTGCCCATTTTTTATGAAGGAATCATTTATTTTCCCTAAAAATCCAGATTTTGAGGCTTAAAAATATAGAAATCACTAATAAACTACACCACCTTCAAAAACATCTTTCATCGACCACAACCATGTAATATTATTTTTCAAATGAATTTTTCAATAAACACAAATAACCCAAAATCCACTACAAAGTTACCTTTAATGATTTTATAGTAAACCAGAATTATATTAATGAGATTTCTCCTATTATGTTTATTTATTATAATATATATCACATAAAATAACTTATAGTACATAATAAAAGCTTCTTAAATGATTAATTAATGAAATAAGAGGCATTTCATGAGGTTAGGGAACCTTTACCGATGAAAAAGGAACCACTCCATATGAATAGTTATATGACCCTTATGAATAGTAAATCAGCCTATGTAATTATAACCACACCCATGTAATTATAAATAATATTTAGGTATATAATAATTTAATGTATGATATTATTGTATAATATTATATGTAATTAATCATTTGATAAATTATTAATTATGTGTTCGTATTTTTGTGAGTCCTAAAAATTTAAGAACATTTTTAAAATTAATTAAATTATACAAAAGAAGAATCATTTTCATAAAATAGATTCAAAAATAAATGTTTTTTAAATTATTATTTTAGTATTATTTTTTGAGACCTTAGTTGATTTTTGAATGTGTAATAAAATCGTTTTGAAACTTACAATTTATATTTTCTAATTATATAATGAATTTATTTTGAAATGAAATTTCACATATTTAGAAAAATATTTTGATAAAATTAAGACAATTTTTTAATTATACATGTCAAAACATGGTTATTGTAAATTTTTTGGATTTTTTAAGATACTTTAATTTTTGGTGAATAATAGAATATGGTAATTTATGGTATAATTACATTTGAAGATAAATATACTATTCCTTGTGTCATAAATGATTTATTAAACATAATTATAAAAATTATTTCATTATTTTAATATAATTATTATAATTTCCAAACTATTCATATTCTTGATCCATATAGTAAACGTATTAATAAAATATTAAAGGAAACCCCCTCTCCTCCACTATAAATGCAACCCATCAACCCCTCTTCTCCTCACTCCTCTACTCCTTAAAGCCTATCAAAGTTTTTCCCATGTAATATTTACCTAGAATATTTCCATGTAAAGAATCTATTGGTCTTTAAAAAAAAACAAAACACCTTCTATAAAGGAAGTTCCCAGGTAAGATATTTCATGGGGTAAATCCTATTTCATTTTCATTTAACTTCATTTTGTTTTATTTCATTTTATTAGTCTCTCACTCGCCTCCTCTACCCAAATAATCATGATTATTCTAGTATCATCTATATGCTAGATGTATCTCATATTAATTTAGGAACCATAATAAATATCCTTACACTCTCTCCCTCAAATTTCAAAAATGTAGTCATCGTTTGGGATGTGACCATTTAAAACCTTCATGGATGATGAACATTAATTCATCAACTTCTCCTATACAACTGGTCATGAAACCATATTTATGGTTTAAAATGATTATGAAATATTTATTCTAACATATTTAATGATCCAAAAACCATAATATGTACTTGATACTATATAATATGAAAAAAGTAGTTCATTGTGATCGAATAACCACCAAAATAATCTAAACAATTATAAAAAATGTTTTATCTAATAACTCATCCTCACACCATATAAACAATTGAATTATACAACCATTTAATATTTTTAATTTTCATTAGTGTCATATAAATTCAATTATAGTGAATTATACCCATTCCACATGATATTTCATACTCAAATACAAGTATACCAATTGTGAAAACTAAGGTAACGAATGCTCCTGAGTGATAAAATTCTATCTCATAACTCATAAAAATTGGAATGAATGAAGCTAAAAAAATTAAACTAAATAAAATACACACATATATATATATGGTTATTAATTAATTTTGTAATGTTTTTAATTTTATTATCTAGGATGTTACGGTCTAGTGCATAACACATTCGGACATAAGTTAAGGGTTTTCTACCCAAACATCAATTTTATTTTGTGTTATTTTTTCTCTCTTTACCCAAATGAAATCCAAATTTTTTATTATTTACACTTCTTAAATTATTTTTAAATGTTTTATTTACGTGTACCAATAATTATAAGTCTTTATTTTATGGATATTTAAATGTTTTAGAAGGATCTTTAAAATATAATTACTGATAAACAAACCTAATTCAAGGGATCTTCTCGATTTCTTACCAATTTTAAACTATACTATATAATATTTTTTAAGACACCATAATTTTTCAAAACTCATTCATTTTTTTATTAAAGAACTATATTAGTCAACTTATGGTTTTATACAATGATTTTATCCAAAATTCTCTTCTCTTCAAAGTAAAAGAGTGTTTCTATAAAGAATTACTCGATGATTTTATAATTACATTTTAATACATTTTAAGATTATTGTTGAATATTATGTTTAAAAATGATTAATATTAAATGATATCATTTTACATAATTTATTGAATGGTCTATGATTAGTTTTATTGGGGATGTTCTATCATGTATCCATTTAGCATATTACTCCAAATGGTTAGTATTTATGTTTAATGATTGAGGAATGTTATTTAAATTTCAAATGTTAGTTTCAATATGAATATATATGTTGTTTATGTTTACCCCCAACCAAATGAGGAATTAATTAGACACAGTAAGTGACTGGTTTGACCCGTTATATCCCCTTGATGCGTCAGGATGTCTCATGAGACAAACTAGAAAATGATTTTACCCATTATGTATGGTGTCTTGGGTTCGGGAAAGATGATATGATTATGATGTATGACATTATTCATTCCCTTATTATGAATTTGGTAATTTATAGACCATTTAATTATTCCACTAGTAGAATTTCCATGGTTATGTTTTATTATGGAATTATTTAATCATAATTTATTAAAACATATTATGATCAAGTATATGTTTAAAGGCAAGTGTTTGTTGTTTCTCTACATGTCTAATCATTGTGTTTAGGATTACTTATTCGGCATTACGTACCCTTACCGAGCATATGATATCACACCGTTCTTATGTTTAATTATACCCAATATGTGAAGATGAATATTGTTAATTACATTTAAGAATAATCTATGAGTTGTGGATGATGTAACAGAATTTCTATACTTTATTTCTTTTCAAGATGTAATGTTGACCATATGTATGTATATGGTATTCCAAAGATACTAAATATTCATTTATTTGGGATACTGCATTCTTTTAATCCTGATAGTGTAATAAAATAATACATTGGCTCCAGGGAACTAGGGTTAAGTATTTATTGTTGATATCAAATGAAGTTTAGTAAAAACCATCAAAAATAGATAGAGAATATATTGATTAGGGAAAGAAACCCTAAGATAGTATTTGAGACTAAGAATAATATAGCATCCTAGAATATTGGTAAGGAATTGATAATTAGGATAATCCAAGAAAATACATACATCTCTTGATACTATATGTGGACGTGGTAAAGGAACAAATGTACCTTGGAGAAAGAGCTGTAACATGGTGTTCCAGGCCTCACTCAGGGTAACCCGATACATGAAAACATGCCTTACTGCCCACCTGATTTGACTCTCTCGAGGGATATTCTAAGGATAATTCACATTTTCCCTGCACAACATTATGATGGATTTAATTTTAAATATGTTACCAAAGAAACTATTCTTATTTTTATGATATTTGACATGCATAAAATATTAATTTATGTTAACTATTTTTCCAGTTCTACATTTTACATTATGATTCATAAAATAATTTTTTGTATGCCATTATTTAGGAATGGAACCAAGTCGATGTAATATAAACCGCATGAAAACATATATCCCATGTATGGATTTCCATCATATGCATGATAATGATGTTTATTCTAGAGATTCGCCTTGTGCTGAACAACTTATTACTATACTGTGAAATATAAATTAGGTTATTGACAATACCCTCCCATGTATATAGAATCTGTATCCATAACAAGGAGGATAAATGTTATTCCTCTTTATGAGACAAAATCCTTTATAATTTAATGTGAATAAAAACCCATTCATAGAAGAGAAATGGTATGTTCTAGGGAGAGGATATTTCACACATTAGGACGTAATGAAATAGAAATTATTCTCATGGATGTTGATCATCTATCAGGAGATGCAGATCAATGGTAGAAAATGATTCAAAATACAATGGAGGATGAAAATATCAAAAATATGGAATTGAGAAATTTTAAATAATGTTTGAAGAAAAATATTTTCCTCATGAACAACAAGCAGATATAGAAAGGTAATTCAAGAGTTTGAAACAAAAAGATTATGAAAATGTTTTAAAGTATGAATCCAAATTTATAATATTAGCATGGCATGATGTTGAATACATAGGTAATCCAAGGAGAAATATTGATTGATTCATTTATGGTTCAAAACCATTCCTCTAATTAGAACAAGTCTTCTAATGTTTCTCATCATACAAATATATAGTCTATTATGTTATCAAGAAAGAAAAATAATTATCTATGTCTTATGAATTTTAAGGATTTCATGAGAAGAATATGGACACTGAACACTCTTTAAAATGAAATATTTAATTAGGGAATATGGGAACAATTGATTTTCAATCTTGTAATAATTTTGGGAAGAAACACTATCATACTTTCTTGAAGGGAATGGGTTTTTGTTACAAGTGTGAAGGAAAAGTCCACCATGCCAGTGATTTTAAGGGAATGAAAGAAGCTACAAATATTCAATGTAACATTTTCATAGATATGGGATATTATGAAACTGAATGTCCAAATTTTCAACCAATATTTCCCCAGAGAAGGCCATGGGAGTAGGTCCATATGCAATCAAAATTTTTGAAGATGAAATTACTAATGATGTTTTGGTAGGTAGTTCAATCGTTTACTCAAACTTAGCCACTGAATTATTTGATTCTGGATCATCCCATTTTTTTTTGTGTATTCCTAGTTTTCTATGAAAATTATATATTTCATAGTTTATTTGATAATGTATTTTTGAGTCCAAACTCTTATGGGAATTATCATTTAAACAAATATGTTCCTATACATCCCTCTTATGAAACATAATACTTCTTTAGTTGGTATCCATATAATCATACCTATTATTAAATATGGTATAATCATCTATATGGATTGGATTAAAATTTAGGATTTGAAAATTTATTGATGAAAGAATGAAGTTACAATCATTGAGAATGATGTTAGATCCATTATCTTTAGTGTAGAAACATCATCATCTAATTATTATCTTTATCGACCCCTTGTAGCTCTACTAAATTCAATACTTTGGGAGAATGAGAATGAAATATCTCTGGGTGAGGGAATAAAACAAAAAGTTGAGGATGTACCAATTTTGGAAAAACATATTGATATTTTTATATAGGATTTACCTAGACATCCTCTAATGTGGGATGTTCAGTTATCTATTGATTTAATTCCTGGTTCAAGATCTTTATCAAAGGAACCTTATTGAATATCCACTATGGAATTAAAAAAACTAAAGAAAAAACTAAAGAAAAAACTAGAGTAATTGACTATTAATTCATTTATCCACCCTAATGTTTCTACATGGGGAGCACCTATTTTTTTGTTAAGAGGAAATATGGATCTATGGGGATGCGAATTGACTACAAGGAGATCAATGCTAATAAAATAAAGATCAAGTATCAACTTCCTCACATTGATGATTTATTTTATAAACTTCATAGAGCCCAATATTATTCAAAATTTATCTTTGATCGGAATATCATCAATTATGTGTAAAGAAGGAAGATATTTCAAAGACACAATTTTGAACCAGGTATTGGAATTATGAGTTTATTGTAATGTCATTGGGACTAACAAAATCACCAACTTATTTCATGTATCTAATGTATAGAGATTTCATTAAATAACTTGATTGATTTGTTGTGGTATTTCTTGATGATATCTTGGTATAATATAAATGATATTAAGACCATGATAATCACTTTTGTATTATTCAAAAGACACATAGATGAAATGAATTATATTGGTAATTTAGAATGTATGAATTTTGGATTCAGTCAGTTTTTTTGTGGCTATATTTTCTCTAATGATGGAATCTCCATTTATCCTGCAAATTTAAAGGCTATTTAGGAATGGACTACTCTGACAAACATAATTGAGGTACACGGTTTTATTGGTTTTTTAGGTCATTATCAGCTTTTAATTTAGAAATTTTTCTAATTTTCCATGTTGTTTACCATTATTTCTAGTAAAGGGGTTATGTTTTCATGGGAAAAAGAATGTGAAGAATGTTTTTATGAATTGAAGATGTTATTAGTCAATGCTTCAATACTGAATCTAATATCAAGGAAGGGTGGATTTTTGATTTTTTGTGATGTATCAAAGAAAGGATATGGTTGTGTCATTATGAATAATTATATAGTTACTTCCAATGCATCAAGGCATTTAAAAATCCTTGAATTAAACTATCCAACAGATGATCATGAGTTAGCAGCTGTAATAATTTCTCTAAATATATAGAGACACCATCTCTTAGGAGAAATATTTGAGATATATATAGATCACTAGAGCATAAAATATATCGTTTCACATAATTAACTCAACGTGAGGAAAAATTTATGGCTCATACTAGTCAAGGATTATGATTATTCCATACATTATCATGCAGGAAAATAAAATAATGTAGATTATTCATTGAGCAGGAAGGATCATCGAGTCCTCAAAAATTAGGATTTAAAGGGATCATATATTCATGGATCTAGAAAATATGGTTTTGGGAATTATCAAAGAAGGTTAAACATTACTAATTTTTCAATTGGTTGCGCCACCATGTTTATTGAAAAGGAATAAAATTTACCAGACTAATAATGAGAAACATCTAAATACAATTAATGCTTTGAAAGATGTGACATTGGAATACTTTGTGTATGAAGACATAATTATAAAATTTTGGATGAGGATTTTTGATCATTCTATAACTAATATAAAAATGGAGTTATATTATGAATCACAGCTTTCAAATTTCCCTATATACCCTAGTAGCACTACAATGTATAGAGATTTAGGGGAACATTTTTGGTGGGATAACATGAAGTGTGAAATTTTTGATTACATATCATGAAGTATAGTCTGTCAATATATGAAGGGTAAAAGACAACATACTAGAGTATTCATGCTTCCTCTTTCTATTCCTACTAGAAAATGGGGTGACATTATATAGGTTTTTTCACTACATTACCCAAAACACCATGAAGGAATGAGGAAACATGGGTAATTGTTGATCAACATATGAAGTATCCACATTTCCTCGCAATAAGGGAAAAGTTTCCACTGGAGCTCTTTGCATGACTCTACATCAATGATTTTGTAGGAATTCAATGATTAAATCATCCAATTGTGTTTGGTTGTGATCTATAATTTACATTGATATTCAGGATAATTCATCAGAAATTTATTGATACTGAACTTCATTTTAGTACTTCTTATCACCCTCAAACTGAAAGGAAATCAGAAACGACAATCCAAACCTTGGAAGACGTGTTGATATCATCATCATATGATTTTATCGTATGTGGGAAAATTATTTACCATTGGTGTATTTTTCCTACAATATTATTTTCCATTAATTTATTGAAATTCAACTGTATGAATTATTATACTGAAAGAGAAGTCGTTCCCCAAACATTATTGGATTAACTTGGTGAAAGGAATCTTGTGGGCCCAGATCTTGTGGAGGAAACAACAGTGAAGGTAAAGACTATTCAAAAACCATATCAATGTTTCTCAAAGTAGGAAACATATATATGTCGATAATAAAAGGAAATATTTCGAATTTCAATTGGGAGATCATGTTTTCATGAAAGATACTCTATGGAAGGGTGTTATAATATTTGAAAATAAAGGAAAGATAAACCAATGGTACATTGGACTGTTAAAATTCATGATCAAATTGAACCTGTATCTGATCATTTAGCCATTCCACCTAGCCTTTCCAATGAACACAATGTGTTAAAAATAACTTTTTTATGGAATTACATGATAGACACAACACAAGTACTTGTTAGGTCCACTAGGTCGAATACCATGAGGGGGGGGGGGGGGGGTGAATCAAGGTATTGTAGATTAAACTTTCTCTATTGTGGATCTTATTTCATTGATAGAAAAATTTCATGTCTTTCTTACTCCCATGGAAATATATATACTGATATGAAATCATGCGTAGGAAACAATGTTTTTTTATTTGGTTCACCCTCACTGGGCTCTGTCCATGGAGCCTACAACAACAATGCGTCGATGTACCAAATTCCCGAAGGATCACATCGAATAATGAGTAAAATATTCAGGCTAGAAATTATATGCCTAGCATCACTCCCTTTATGTGGTTTAGGGTCTACTCACTTCATTCCCAAGGGTCACTCCATATTCCTCTTTCTTTGGCTCACTACTGGTGGAAAGGGTCACCATCTTCCTTTTCATTACCTCACTATTCCTAGAAAGGAATCCACTCACAGTTTATGGACGTGTAGGTAAAACACAGTTTATGGAGATGTAGGTATCTTCATTTTCATTAATTCATGCATCTTCAACTATAGGTAGATTCTATTTGGAAGTCCCTTTTTCACCCGTAGATAATGTCCACCTTCCCGGGTACTAATAGGTTCCAGAAAACACTTTAGAAAGCTAATTTGAAGCTTTCACAAGATTCCTTGTGCAAATCATGAACCACCTTCCTCTCTCACATTCTAAGTGATAGGTTTGGTATGTGGGACACCTTCATTGTGTACCATCACTGCTACCATGAACCACCCTTCGTCCGCAGATTGCCTCCACCTTCATGACCACATACCACTACCGCGTACCGATTCCGCAAACCACCTCTGTGAAACCCCTCTTCTCCATGAACTATTCTCTTTACATGGAATGCCTTATCTACAGTGTACGAGAGCTCCCCTTCACTGTACCTCTTGAAAAACTCTCCCTCTCACATACCATAGATTCCTCCTCTACGTATTGAGTAATTTTTTTCTGCGTACCGGACTTCCTCCTCTGTGTACCAGACTTCCATTGTGGGTTAAGAATCCCCGCAAACACCTTCAGTGCGAACCACTTTAGGACATTGCCAAATTCATAGAGAAAAATATTCTTTTTAATTATGTTAAATCTCCATAGTAGTCGGTAGGGGTAGTGATTCTTATATAGGAAAATATACCCACTTAATCCGCTAATAAATGATTTGTAAATATTCGATTTAGCCTCCACCGCTTGTTGGTTCATTTATAGCCGCGAACCACAAGCCACCCAAAAACCATTTTAACATGATTTCCATGTACTTACTTTTGTCCAAAATGGTTGATATCCTCTTCCAATGTCATGATATCCACCCACCGCACCACCTTCTTACACGAACCGTGTTCGGTTTCTAGAACCGCACCCACGAACCGTTTCCACTGCTCCGCATACCATTCCCAGAAAATGGTACGTGGCCAATGTATTATTGTATGTGGTTCTCACCCTTTTCTGATTTTCTTCAACATTCTTCATAAAATTAACCTATATTAATAAATATTTCCTTTTCCAACATCAATGTTCCTATTTGGAGGCCCTAAAATTTGGAAAACACTTGGAAGCTATGCAACCATAAAAACCTCTCTTCGGCAAACACCAATGATACTAATTTGTGGTCATCTTCCCTTGTCAACAAACACATACACACCCAAAAAAATTCAAGGGGACACCTTGAGGGATTTTTTACCAACAATCTTCCCATTTGGGATTGATGAAAAACTCTTTTCTTGATAATTCTTTGTATTTTGATATCTCGTTAGATCTCCTCCCATATTCAACAACCATTCACATCATGCGAGTAAGATAGTGATCAAGGGTTTTCTCAACACACACTATATTCCCACATGATCCATGCTCGTTGTGAGAAAGAAGAGAATAATGAATCGTTTATCAATGAATCACTTCATTCCTAGACACCAAGTAATGATACAATACAGATACCAATAAACGAATTTCATCATGAACCGCAACCATCAGGATATCTAATCATTGATCGATCACTTCTAGAATCATAATATTTAATGAACCCCCTATATTATAACTCTTCAAAACATAGTTCTTCCAAATAGATTCATATTAGCTTCAACTCCCCCTATCTTGCTGTTCCACATAACAACTTCTCCCCATGTCTTTTCTTCCCCCAGAAATAGTCACACTCTCTCCCCCTTTGTCAACAAACCTGAAGGGCACTTCAAGGTTGCCTGCAATAGGGTAAAGAACAAATACGAGCACATTAGGGAAAGACACACCATACCTTGGGGAGATCAGGACCCATATCCACACATTTTCAAGTGTGGGTAGTTGACTGGACACCTAGAGCCAGTCGATGCCTATGAAATGCTTGATTGGTAAGGCCATTGTAAGAATGTCTATGACCTGTTGTTCTATAGGCATATACTCAAACATCACAAGCCCTTGAACCTCCTTCTCCATGAAAAAATTATATTTGATTTAAATGTGCTTTATCCATGAGGTATGGACAATAATTTTTATCATATTAACAAAACTTATATTGTCACAATGAATTATGATATGAGATTTCACTTAAATTATCATATCTTCAAGTTGTTGCTTTATCCACAATAGTAGTGTGAATGATTGAGTTTTTTCAATGTATTCAGCTTAAATGGCGCTTAATTAAATGTAGTATTATTTCTTGCTTAAAAATAAATACCCTACCCCCCATGATAAAAGGTCCCTCTTGATGTGGACTTCTTACCATCTGCTGAACCAGCCCAATCTGCATCTGTATATCCCAAAAACTCTGGCATTGATATTTTCATTATACATTAGGCCAAAATACATTTTTCCCTTGATATAATAAATAATTATTTTTACTAAAATTATGCATCTCTATTTGGGATTACATTCATACCTCACTTCTTGGAATGTGGAAAATACAATATCTAGCCTTTTCGCTATCTGGTACAACTGACATCCAATGATTTGCCTATATTCTGTAATATTAACTGTCTTTCCTTCATCATCCCGTGATAGTTTCAACTAGGTAGAAAAAAGAGTCTTAATCTCTTTGGAATTATCCAATGAAAATCTTCTCAAAACCTGCTTTGAATATTTATATTGGGAAATAATAGTGAAATTCCCTCCTTGCGACACCTATTAGCGAATGAAAGATATCATCTCACCAATCATCGATATTTTGAACTCGCTTTTCAAAAATTCATAGAACTGTATGCATTGTGCTTCATCTAATCCACCAATGATTATGTCATCGACAGAAATGAGCACCATCATCCTTTGACTATTTCCATTATTATAACAAAAATTCCAATCAACTCCACCACTTTGAAAACCGAGCTTCTATAGAAACTGGTCAAGCCTTGAATACCATGATATTGTGCTTACATGAAACCATATAATGAATTCTTCAGTCAAAAAACTATCTTCTCTTCTTCATGAATAAGAAAACCATATGGTTTATCAATATAGACTTCTTCTTCCAAAAATCCATTCTAAAATGCTGACATGACATCCATTTGGAAAACATTAAACTTTCAATGCACAACTATAGACAAGAATAATCTAATTGTCTCCAGCCTTGCTACAGGTGTGAAGGTTTCATCAACATCTATAACCTCTATCTGGGAGTACCCTTTTCACACAAGTTGTGCATCATTTTGAATCACAAATCTATCTTCATTTAATTTTTAGTAATAGACCCATTTTCCCTATGAAATTCTTGTCTTAAGGTCAGAATACAATTTCCCACATTTGATTCTTCTCAATTTTTCATGCTCTTCATTCATTTCCTAAATCCAATTCTCACATATAGCTGCTTCATCAATTCATTTGGGCTCTACTTATGATAAGTATGATTCTTGTGGTAGAGACTTCATCCTTCTTGTCTGCATAAGTACTCTCTGATCACCAATTATGTTCTGCCTATAAATTTTATCTCTTCTTTCTAGTCTCTAGAAAGACACTAAGTTATTCTCATCATTAGTGACTTCTTCTGAATCAATCTCTGGAGTTGAAGTGTCTCCTGATATTCTCATGTATTCATCACCATACCTCTCAGTATGATAATGTATTTGATTAATATAATGTTCATTTTCTACTATAGTCACATCATGACTTTCAACAATAATTTTCAGCCACTTATTGAAGCATTTGGCTGTTTTTTATTTTTTTATTAGCCAAGAAATATCCCTTCATCCCCACGAGCTTCAAAATTCCTATGTTTCTCCTTATAATGTATCAAACATTTACATATGAAGATTCGAAAGTACTGTACTAATGGATTATTTCCATACCATAACTTGTATGGAGTCTTCCCATCTTTTGTAAATAATACTTCTTGATTTGAAGTGTATATTTCTGTCATCATGACTTATTTCCAAAAACTTTCTAGAAGGTTTTTTCTCAATGAGCATTATTTTGGCAATGTTGTTAATAGTATGATTTATTCTTTCTACTACTACATTATAGTATTGAGTCATTACTACTGAAACTTGATTCCTTATCCCATGTTTTTCGATATAATCATCTACTAGGCTATTTGTAAACAATATTCTGTTATCTATTCAAATCGTTCGGATTTTCTGACCAAGCATCATTTCACGTCCCATCGATATCTTGTAATGAAACTGAACACTTCATATTTTTTTGTGATTATTGAAACCCATGTAATTCTGCTATAGTAATCAATGAATAGAACATAATATCTCATCCCATAAATATCCCTTGGGGAAATTGGACCACACACATATCAATATGCACCTGCTCGAGCAATCTTCTTTAATTTTTCTCTTTTTGCATATATGTCTTTTGAATGATCTTCCCCTATTGGTAGGTGTAACATGTATGAGTACGATCACATGATAATCCAGGGAGATTTCAATCTGCATCATATTTTACCAGATCTTCCAATAAACCATGGATAATGTGCCCAAGACACTTATTCCATAACTTGTTTTCTTCATCCTTGGACAGAAAGCACATATCTTCTTCTCCACTTATAATGTAGAGATTCCCTTTTGTACACTGTCCCTAAAACACAACTTCACCATCCGTTTACATAATGATACATATTTTCTAGGAAACTATTATGCCATTAGGACTAAGCCCATCAACAACCAAGGAATCTTCTAGTCTCATGTTTTTCCTCCCAACATGGATTTTCAAGAACCAATAATTTTGAAGCCCTCATCATTACCGAATCATACAATACCTTCTTTATCATACCTGATTCCATTTACTATATTTTTATTTACCATCATATAGGAAGTTCATACACATTCAATTATCTATATCCCTATGTTATATGATGCCTAGAATACAATTTATGCAACCATGGCCTGCTATACCCATTTTTTTCACCCAATCCTTTGAATTCATAACTGAAATGGAATGATAATATTGATCTTCCTCAATATATGATGGGTCATATTCAACCTCTGTTGATGAAAATTTATTTGGAATTTTCATCTCACTTGATGATACTTATGGATACTTCTTAGGAACAGATTCAGTTTTCCTTGGCACATTCCTCTGCATTGGTGATGTGCAATGTCTTTCCATATTCCTGAGCCCTTTACACATGAAAAAATGACCATAAAATGATGAAATTTCATTTTTAACTCTGTATGACCACCTCTGTTATTATTGTTCCCTTTGGGACCTCTTTTTTTTGGAACATTCATTTTTAGAGTGTCCAATCTTACCACAACAATATCATGTTATGTGACGTACATTCCTATGTGGTAATGATGTACTATTAGTTATTCCTTGGGTTTTATAAATCTTCTGAACCTTCTTCATACCCAAATCATTATTCAATCATGGAGTGGGTACTTGTGGTATGACTTGAACCTTAACTGCTTTATGTTTTAAATCATCCCCTTATTATTCCAATAGAACATTCAACTCAAATATCATCTTATCTATTTCTTGCATGATCTTTTTTCTGGATTTAAAACTAAGAGTTAACAGTTTCTCTTGATCTTCAATTAATCATCGTAGACTGAAAACCTATTCTTATAGATGCTCGATTCATTTTATTTTATCTTTTATAGATTTAGTCAAACTATCAATTTCAATTTTAGGTTCTTCAATTTTGAGTTTTTACTCAACCACCTTTTTGGATATTTCTAGCATTGAAGACCTCATCTTTCAAATTTCTTCATTCAGATTAGAATTCCACTCTTCCTTCTATTGCATAAAGAGTTTGGAATCATGAAAAACTTTGTTAGATTTATTAATTTTGTATCTCAAAATATATATCTCTTCAAGGGTAGCTTCTAAATAATTATAATGATCAAATTTTCCTTCAATTTCTTTTTCTTCATTGTCACTTTCATATCTAGTTAAAGAATTTATAGAAACTGGCACCAAAACATCTACTTTATGATCCATGTAGTACTCCAACTCTTCTGACTTATATTCTTCTGAATATTCACCATCTCTTGAAATCAGATTCTTCTTTTGAAAGAAAGTTATCTATGAAATTCTACTCCATTTCTCATTTTTTGAATCATTATTTTGGGGATTTTCATCATTTTCTTCATTTTCATCATCAAACTTCTTTGGAAACATTGATAAAAAATGCCCAATATTTCTACATTGAAAGCATGCAAATGGAAGTTTACCTTTGTTCTTTCATTTTACTCATTGCAGATTAGAGGATAGAAATGACATGACATCATCAATATTGTCTTCCTCCAGACTATCATCAATGAAGAGATTCTTTATGTCCTTGAATGCCACTTCCTTCGACTTCCGATATTCCACCAACTCATTTTCATCATTTATCATTTCATATGATACAAGGGTACTGTGCAGGTTATGTAGTGTCATCTCTTTCAGGTCTTTGTCTTCTAGAACTGAAATGTTTGGATTGAACCACGGTGTATGTTTTTTCAAGATTCGTTTCACAATATTTATATCATCAATGACTTCTCTAAGACCCCACATATCTTCCAAAATAATATTTGTCTTTTCGAAGAAAGCATCAATAGTCTCATTAGGAATCATTATGAGATTCTCATACGTATTCTATAGAACCTGCATCTTTGCTTCTCAGACTTTTGTGTCATCTTCATAAATGTCTAACAATTATTCCCACATTTCATGTGATGTTTTATAGGAAATTACCTTTTTGTAAATTTAATTTTATAAGGCTCCCCCTAAATCATTGATCCCTTTATAATCAGCATATGATTCCCTTGTTTCAACTTCTGATAAAGCACTTCTATTAATGTCAACTGATATTCCATGCATAGCTTCTGTGAAGAAATCTATCCCAACTGATCGGAAGTTGGGAGACATTCAATTCCTCCATAATTGAAAATTATTTCCATAAAATATTAGAATTACTTTATGATTCACTACCTCTATTTCTTATTCTAAGAGAGAACCACTGACTTTCAACCTTTCCCTATAATTCTAATTTTTTGGTCCACTAGGTCGAATTCCATGAGGGGGGGTGAATTAGGCAATGGGAGATTAAAGCATTCTGCCTTTTGGATATTGTTTTTTTGTTACAAAAAACTCCATTATCTCTTCCTCCCATGGAAATATAAAGACTGATAGAAAATCATGCACAAGACACAACAATGTTTAACTGGTTCACCCTCACTGGGCTACGTCCAAGGAGCATATAATGTCAATGTACGGATGTAATAAATTCACTAAGGCTCACATCCAATATTGAGTACATTGTTTGGGCTAAATCTTCTATGCCTAGACTCACTACCTTTACAAGTTTTAGGGTCTTCTCACTACATTCCCAAAGGTCACCCCTGATGCCTCTTTCTCTGGCTTGCTACCAGTGGAAAGAGACACTGTCTTCCTCTTCTTGTTCTCAATACTTTTGGATTGGAATCCACTCAAATTTTATGGATGTGTAGGTAAAAAACAATTTATGGACATGTAGGTCCTTTCATTTTCATGAACTCATGCATCCTAAACTATAGGTAGAATCTCTATTGAAGTCCCTTTTTCACCCATAGATGAAGTCCACCTTCCTGGTCACTACTAGGTATTAGAAAACACTTTCAAAAAATGATTTGATGCTTTCACAAGCTTCCTTATGAAAAAGAGAACCACCTTCCTCTCCCAAATACTGTGTACCAAGTTTGGTACGTAGGACACCTTCTTCATGTACAATCGCTGCTATTGAGAACCGCCCTTCAGGCGAAGACTTCCTCCACCTTCACAATCGTGTACGGCTACCGCGTACTGATTCTGTGAACTTCCTTATAGAATCCCCTCCTATCTGTGAATTTTTCTCTTTTCGCAGACTGCCTTTGCTACTATGTACTAGAGTTCCCCTCTACGTACCGCTTGCACAACTCTCCCTCTTGTGTAACGAAGATTCCTCTTCCATGTACCGAGTCAATTCATTCTGTGTACCAGACATCCTCCTCTATGTACCAGACTTCCTTTGTGGATTAAGAATCCTCACAAACACCTTTAGCATGAACCACTTTCAGAATTTTCCAAATTCCCAGAGAAAAATATACATTCTAATGATTTTAAATCTCCATAGAAATAGATGGGGTTAATGATTCTTATATAAGAAATGATACCTGCTTAATCTTCTAATCCAAGATTTATCAAATCTTGGATTCAGCCTCCACCAATTACGGATTCTTATGCCGTTGTGAGCCACATGCCACCCACAAACCATTTTTCCATGCCATCTCCATACTGACTTGGCTCCAATGCTGTTAATTTCCTCTGCCGATGTCAATCTATTTGCGTACCACACCACCTTCTGCCAAGAACCGTGTTCATTTTCGTGAACTGCTCCCGCATAATATTTTCACGGCTCCACATAACATTCATGGAATAGGGTATGCGGCCCATGTATTATGGTACGTGGTTCTCAACCTTTGATGATTTTCTTCAAAAATATTCATAAAATTAACTTATATGAAAAAATCATTCCTTTTAGAACACCAAACTCTCGATTTTGAGGCCCCAAAAATTGGGAAACACAAATAAACTAACCCTCCTTAAAAACCTCTCTTCAGAAAACACCAATGATACACATTGTCAAAAAACACAATCACACCCAAAAAAATTTAAGGGGAAACCTTGAGGGATATTTTCCCAATAGTACTCACTTCTGAAGGAATGGATCTACAACTTAACTTATCTTACTCTGAAGAAACAATCTATATTATTGACACTAAACAACAATTTTTTGGGAATTAGATGACTTGTCTAGTAAAGGTTCTTTGTAAGACTCACAAAACTGAAGAGTCGACATGGTATCTTGAGTAACTCATGATGAAGAGCTACCCAAATCTTCTTGTGGAGTGACAATCTAAAATTTTGAGGATGAAATTTTTGGTACGAGGGGTGAATAAAACAACCGAGAATACTATCAATGACATATCCCTTCTTATTTTTATTTCATTGAGTTTAGATCATATAAAATCACTTGTAGAATAATATAAAAAATTTATAAATAAATATTGGGAGAAAGAAGAAGAATTTATAGAGTATAAGGAACCTATATGGATTAAATAGAAATGTTCCCTTAGGATTAATAATATGACCCTAATGAATAATAAATTGGTTATTGAATAGTAACAACACCCATGAAATTTTAAATAAAATTTATGCATCTCATAAGTCAATGTATGGAAAAATTATATCATACTATAAGGAAATAAATATTTTTAAAATTAATAATTATGTGTTTATTTATTTGTGAGTCATAAATTTTAATTACTATTTTATAAATAATAAAATTATTTAAAATTAAATACAATTTCAAAAAATGCATTCCTAATTTTCTTCATAATTATGATTTTATGAGACCTTACTTAATTTTTAAAAGTTTTAAAATATATGGTTTAAATTTAAATTATGTATTTTTAAAGTAAATATATATTTTATTTAAAAAATAAATTTCACATATTTTTGAAAATTATTTTGATAAAGTGGAGCCTATTTTTAAATTCTACACAAAGAAAATTGGTTATGATGAATTTTTGGAATTTTTCTATAATACATTTATTTTTAAGAATAGTAAAATATGATAATTTATGGTATAAAAAAATTTGAAGATAAATAATGTATTATGTGAGTAATGAATTATGTATGAACCCTAATATTGAACATTATTTCATTAGTTTATATATTTTATTATAATTCTTAATAAAATCATAGTATTGATCCAAATAGTAATCATATTAATAAAAACATCCTGGAAACACCCTCTCCTCCTCTATAAATGATACCCATAATCCTCTCTTATTTTACTCCTCTAAGCCATGAAAAATGTCAATGTTTTACCCAAATACCTTTACTTAGTCTCTCCCCATGTCTCGGTTCTCTTATTCTTGAAAAAAAAGACCAAAACCCATTCCATTAACAAGGTTTTCAAGGTGGATATTTCAAGCAGTGAAACCTCTTCCATTTTAGTTTAATATCATTTCAATTTTTTTTC
The DNA here is from genome assembly GCA_963277665.1 of Viscum album. NCBI lineage: Eukaryota > Viridiplantae > Streptophyta > Magnoliopsida > Santalales > Viscaceae > Viscum > Viscum album. The sequence goes on along the minus strand of OY728135.1, from coordinate 174,100,893 downwards.
ATAGTATCTCACTCACATACTCTAAAAAAATTAACATCATAACTCCAATATCATCTATATACTGGAATTATATCATTTAAATGGAATAACCATCATTAATGTCATAAATCTCTCTCTCTCTCTATTTCCCTCTCTCTTTCTCTCTTTTATTTTAATAACTAAATACTCGTCCAGGAGGTGCCAATTTACAACCTTCATGGATGACGAACATTCATTCTTCAATTTTTACAATAGGGCTGGTCATGAAACCATTTTTATGGTTTAGAAAGATTTCAAAATATGTATTATTACTTACGTATAGGTTTTAGAACCATAATTTGTATATGATACTAAATTATAGAACAAAACTAGTTCGTAGTGATCGAATAACCATCATAATAATTTAATCAATTATCACTAATGTTTTATCTAATAACTCATCCTAATACAACCTAAAAATTGAATTATAAAACCATTTAATCTTTTTTATTTTAATTATTATCATATAAATTAATTTATATATAATTATACCCATCCAACATGAACTATGATACTCATATACAAGTATACCGATTGTGAAAACCAAGGAAACGAACACTCTTGAGTGATAAAATTGTATCTTATAAATCAATAAAATTCATGAATGTACATAATAAAATTACTCTAATTAATATACATGTTGATAAGGTTCATAATTAATTAATTAATTAATTAATTAGATTATCCATGATGTTATGTTCAACTGCAGAACACATTCGGATATAAGGTAACCGTTTTCTACCAAAACCACCATTTTAATTTAGGTCACAAATTTTCTTTATTTAAACCATTGAAATTAATATTTATTATATATTAATCTTAATAAATTATTTTTTAATGTTCTATGTTTGTGTTCCAATCAGAATCATTCTTTATTTTATGGGGTGCTACATATTATAAAAGGTTCAGTACATAATTCTTCCCGATAAACAAGCCTGATTCAAGGGATCTTCTTGAATTCGTACCTATTTTAATTTTCACTATATAATATGTTTTGAATTTTTTTAATTTTTATAAAATTAATAATATTATTCTAAATAAAAATATTAGTTCACTTATAGTATTATACAAATATTTTTCCAAAATAACTCTTCATTGCAAAGTAAAAGTCTATTTATCACAAGAATTAAAGGGTGATTTCATAATTGCATTTTAATATATTTCAACAATCTTGTTGATTATTATGATTAATTAGGATTAATATTTTATTAAATAATCTACAATATTTTTTTTCATGGTTTATGATTAGTTTTAGAGTGGATGTTCTATCTCAATACCATTCACCACATTAATTCGAATGGCTTGTATTTATTTTTCATTGATTGGGGAATGTTATTTAAATTTCATAAGATAGAATAAATATGAAAGTATATTTTATTTATTTCCTTCCCCATTCACATGTGGAAATAATTGGACTTAGCGAGTGATAGATGGTTCCAAATATAGCCCCATGATGCATCAGTAGGTATCATGAGACAAACTAGCCAGGATTTTTACACAGTATGTCTGGTGTCTTGGATGATGCCTTGATGATATGATTATGATGTCTGAAATTATGAATTATAATGTTATTAATATAGTAAGTAATTTTCCACGTGACTATTCGACTCGTATAATATCCATGATTATGTTTTTTAAGGAATTATTTAACAACCTTTTATTCCTTGTATATTATGCTCAAGTATATGATTAAAGGCATGTGTTTTCAGTTTCTCACCATGCCCAGTGTTTATGTTTATGATTAATTAACATGTATTATGTAACCTTAATGAGAATATCACCTCACCGATTTCTTTTGTCTTATTTTCCCTTTTATGTTAAGTGGAATATTTTGAATTACTTTTAGGAATAATCTAGGAGTGTTAGATGTTCTAAAAGAGTTTTTATATTGTATTTGTTTTATAGATTAAATGTTTAACATTTTTATATATCAAGTCTTACAAAACTAATAAACTATTTTATTTATCAGGAAACCAAATTCTTGTTATCTTTAATGTGAAATAAAATAATACACTTTATCTTTGAAACTGGGGTTGGTGAGTTTAATATTTTTCCTTATAAATCTCCCCCTTTAGGTTTTTTAGAACTCTCCACCCATTGATTCCACTTAAAGGTTTTCATTTCTAATTAATTTACAAGTATATGTGCTATTAAATCTTCTATAAAAATTATCTTATTTTTATTACAAATAGAGATCAATGATTTAAAAAACACACAATCTAAACCCACATGATCCATGCATAGTTTGAGAAATAAGAGTAGCTTTAAATGTTCATTAATGAATAACTTAATTCCCAAAACAGTAAAATTCCATTAGTATGAATCCCATATATCATGATCTATAAAATTTTATCACTCATAGTTCGAAACATCACATTTAAATATCCCCTTTTTAATTCCCTCATTTCATCTTACCCACAACTTCACTTCTCCATCTAACAAATTCTACCTCTATATTGATCAATATATTTTCTCCCCATTATCAAATGAACGTAAGGATCACTCATTTGTTAGTGAAACACTAGAAAGAATGCATATCATAACATAAGGGAAAACAAAACACACCTATACAATAGGGGGTCTCACATACACACTTTTTCATTTGTAGAGAGTAGATTTAATTCCAACAGATAGTTGATGTTAGTTAAACACCTCTTTGGGCACGTCTCTCATCAAAATTTCTATAATATATAGTTTTTTTGAAAATACCTTAACATCACAAGCCCATTCTCCATTTCCGTTTGATAAAATTATACTTCATTTCAATGTTATTCATCTATGAGTGATTCAATGAAATTTAATATGATTTATATCACTTCAATTATCACAATTGGTTACAATTGGATACTTTTACTTTAACTCACATATTAATGAGTTACGTCTTTATCCCCAATAACAGAATGAAATCATGAGTTGACTCAGTATATTCATTTTATAACGATCCCAATGAAATGAAATATTTTTTATTAGAATTTAAATAAGAAATCCTCTATGATAAAATGAACCACCTAGATATGATTTCCTATAATCTATTGAACTGGAACAATATGCATCTATATAGCCCAATAATTATTTTTAATATTTAATATTTTATAGAAAACTAAAATCCACCATTCCCTTGATATTTCAATGTATTCCTCCAATAAAATTAAGTGGAATTCATTGGGATTTATTTTATACTATTCTACTTAGAATGAAGACAAAATTAGATTAGGTTGAGTCACTATTAGGTATAATAAACAACCAATGATATTACTATATTCTGTGACATTAAACTCATTTTCTATCATTATCTCACGAAATTTTCATCTGGGTATCCACTGGGGTCATCATATCCATGGAATTATCCATTCAAAATATTATTATAACATACATGGAATATTTATAATGAGAAATGTCATGACCTACCTTCCCCAGGATGAGGGAAGGTACATCCTATTGATAGACCCTTCCTTACTCATGTTGAAGGAGAGATAATGACCCCCGAAACCCACCTTCAACAGGTCCCAGAGTGGCGACTAGCACCACGGGTATAGAATCCCACACAAAATGAAAGGAATTCCCTTTTAATTTAGTAGGATTAGGAGATATGTTAGTAAATCCAAAAAACACGGAAAATAGAGTTAAAAGTAAATACAAAACAAACCATTCCCATATGCATGTTAAAAAAGAAAGTCCTATAGAAGTACAAGAAAACTCCAAAGGAAAGTACTAATGAAAAGAAAAATAACGGAAATATCTGTCCCAACGTCTGAACTTGTACTGTCCCACATGATCCTCGAATTCCTCCTAGGAACTTGAAATAATCTTATATATGTATGATGAATATACCATTATACTCAGTGGGGAAAACCAAAATCCCCCGTGCACAAGCAGGGAGGCATTCTAATGCCCTGTGAGAAAAGGACATAACCAGAGAACCTAGCAAGGAAATTATCCACCCAAACCTCTCTAAGGCTCACTACGAAAATAACAAAAGTAATGTAAAGTAATAGTAATAACACATCGACTTTTGGTTACCCCGTTCCACTTTCCCACTTGTTATTGAAGACATCCTACGTGTGAGACTTGTCCCTCCATTATCACCGCAGTCCCACTAACATACCCCACCCACACAAACCTAGGATATCATAACCACACATCCTGCCTGCAAACAGCTGGAGCACAACCAACAAACTTATCCACGCCCGCAGACATCTGGGTCCGAACAGCTACTGCCACACCTGAAGAAACCATGGCATCATCCCGAAGAAACTTAGGAAACAACCTACCCGTACACACCTGGGCCAACCACCACCATGTACCCTACCCGATGAATCTAGGGATATAATGGACCTCAGACCATCAAATCCTTCCTGAAGAATCTTCGGATACTTGGGAAAGGGATCAAAAAATGAGCCAATAACCACCCACATATTAGAGTGTTGGAAAAAATACCCTCCCCCATGAAATGGGGTGTTCGACAGAAAGTACTCAACTTGTGTGTGGCACGAATAAGAAACCTAAGAACTAAATAATAATATAAGTAAACAATCACTCATCCCGACTTAGGGTTTCCAAAACCATCCCATACATAAACACCCTCAATACTATTCATTCATAAAGTCACAACAATCACAATCAAGACACAACTCATTCCTAGAAAAAAATTCCCAATTAACCCATTCTGGTTATCATATTCGAGTGATTCCATATTAAATAACACTTCAATTCCGAGAAAATAACATGCATATACAGAACCCAAGAAAGAAGAAAACAACCAAAATGAAATTTATGCATTCATACCCAGTTCTCTTGTACAACCACAACAACAAAAGGGATTCATGAGATCCCTCAATGTACTGGAAACAAACAAAGCCCCAAAATACGGTCCCACATGGCCTCAGACTCACGAACCAATGTCTTCACAGTAGGGGGATCTCATCCCCATCCATGTCACCCCACATGTATCCAGCAGAACAACCGCACATGTTACCAAAACAAAGCAAGGGGGTTTCCAGATTCAAGCACACCATTCATTATGTTCCTTCTTTCTGTTTGGTTAACTTGGGTGATCACACAAGGGTTGTTGTTCACTGGAATTCCATTTAATTAAGCAATTTTACATGATTAACCAATTTCCATGTTATAATCATATAATTATCACAGAATTTAGGGGTTCATTAGTACGCAAGGATGGACCCCCAATAGACACAATTTTCTTTGGAAATAATCCCCCACAAATCACAACATATAGAGTAATATAAAAGAGTACAACATCATCATAAAAAAACCCCTTTAATTCTTTATAAACCAGTTATTGTATTCATTAAGGTTCAGTTTCTTCCATCCCCAAAGGAAACATTATCATGCCCACCCCGCTTGATACATAGTTAATAGAGATGAAGGAAAAACCATACCTGGATGATCAACGATCGACAATTATCTCCACATGCCAAGAATTGGGGATGCGCAACTGGCAGGGGAGGAACTCCGAGGACCCCAAGAGAGTTTAAAAGCTCTATCACATAAGCACCAATTGCCTCAAGAATGGGGGACTCCAAAAACACTATGGAGAAGAAAGAAAATATCCAAGAAGAAGAATGAATTAACACTAGTGCGATAAAAAGGCGAGATCTAGGAGTTATGGGATAAGAAAATGAAATATTGAATAACTTTAATGGTAGATATTGGTTTCACTACATGGTTGGGTGGTTACACTCAATGGAATTTAATTTTAATTTAATAATTCTCATAGGAGAAGTGGAGGAATAGGGGAAAACGTGCACAATAGGGGAGGAGCTTGAATTAATGGGAAAAAGGTGTGACACCGATGAAAAGCCACATGTTTTGGAAAGTCAAGGGTTGATTAGATCCTTGAGGGATTTTAGATATAATTTATGGGCATTAAATGTCTTTGAAATGGGGTAATAAAACATTTGAAATTCTGTCATGACTGGTTCCACCATTTCAGTGGAACCATATGACAGAACTGAGTTTTTGGAAAACTCTTTAAGGAGACACCGCCTGGGACATTACATAAGATACCTCTAAAACTATTATCACCCATGATAATCGAAACTAGAACATAAGGAAAGAGAGAGGTCCAATCAACCACCTCAAAAGGATACCTCCTAGGAGTAAACCTCCCTGACATCTGGGATCAACTCTTCTTCATATATCATTTGAACAACCACAGATATGCTACCGATCCTCTCCCCCAAGTAACCACATAAAAATACAAATGTTATACCATATCCTCATATGGATTAGAGATTCCCATCTTCAATGTCATGATACTATCCTCTCTGGGCGGAACTCACTCACCCGCATGGGTTTAACCGCATCCACTTCAATGTGTCTTGATTAGGGACCAGGTGCTCTCCTCCCCATAGTCACAACTATTCAAACACATTCAGAGAATAAGGAAAACATTTTATCTCATGATTAACAAGGTCAAGAACATAATCACAACAAGTAAAAAACAAAACAGAACAAAACTCAAAACAGCTCTGGGTACTGGGTGTGCATCTGTGCCTCTCTTTCCCTGGTACTCTCCTTGAGGCCACCATGCCTCCATAACACACAGACCAAGGTAATGGTTCATCCAAAAAGCACCTTCTGCTCATGATCTTCAATCATCACTAGTCACTCTACAAACGTTGTGTCGTCCTCGATATCCAGCTTCCCCAAGTCGAGGATGTACGAATCATAGTGTAGATACCGATGAAGCTTGGACCCATGGAAGACGTCATGCACCCTCTGTAGCAGCGGTGGTAGTGCCAGCTGATAAGCCACTACACCGACCTTCCACAACACCTCGAAGGGTCCGATGAACCTAGGAGAAACATTACTCACCCTGCCGAACCTATGCTTCCCACACTAAGGGGAGACCTTCAAGAAAATGTGGTCCCTGACCTATAACACTATGGATATCCTCCTATGAGTAGAATATGAATTCTGCCCGTCCTGAGCTGCCATCATACTTTCTTATATAAGCTGAACCTTCTCCATCTTGCTCTTCACCACTTCCAGTCCAAGAACACCTGCTTCGCCGACCTCTGTCCAGCACACAGGTGAGCAACATGACCTATTGTACAAAGCTTCGAATGGAGCCATGATAATGGTAGAGTGATATATATTGTTGTAGGCAAACTCTACTAGAGGAAAGTGTCAATCCCATGATCCACCAAATTCCAAAACACATGCCCATAGCATATCCTCCAACGTCTGGATAGTCCGATCTATCTGTCCATCTATCTAGGGAAGGAAAGAAGTGCTAAGGCATAGTTGGGTTCCAAAGGCATGTTGCAATACTCTACAGACCCATGAGGTAAAACTTCTATCCTGATCGGAGATTATGAACCTCAGAACACCATGCAATCACAACACCACATCCACATACATCTACGCTAAGGCATCCACCACACTCAGCTCCTTGATTTTCAGGATGTGAGGTGATTTTTTCAACCAGTCCACCACTATCCAGATATCATCACAACATCCTTGAACCATAAGAATTCCCGTGACTAAATCGAATGATATGTCATCCCACATCCACTCAGAATCATCTAAAGGTTGCAATAGACCCCCTGGTATGTTGTGTTTAACATTCAACTGCTGACACATGAGGAACTTTGCCACAAACTCTACCACTTCCAGCTTTACCTTGGGCAACAAAAACCGACCCCTGAAACCCCATTACATCTTGTAAACTTTTGGGTGTACCACCAGGGGTGAGTTTTGGAACTCACCAAGAACATTATTGTGTATTTCCACTGGGACAAATAACATTCCATGAAACAACATCTGATTATTCCCATATTCCAACCATTTTTCTGGATCATCGCCATGGATAACATGATAGTGCATCACATCACCCTCTAACTCTCCCCACTGAGACTCCTCCACCTGTCACAACAGATAGGAATGCACTGTCATCTAGAATAGACAACCTCTTCCATTCTCCACCCTTGCACCCAGGTGTATGGCAGAAAACTCCTCCATTGCCTTCCAAGTATTTTCTGATTCTTGAACCCCATCCTTGTATGACTTCCTACTCACGGAATCAGACACAAAGTTCCCCTTTCCCGAGGTGTAGGAAATCTTGAAGTCTTAGTCCTAAAGTAACTCCATCCACCTGCACTACCACAAGTTCACATCTCATTTAGAGAAGATATACTTCAAGATCATGTGATCTGGGAAGACCATGAAGTGCTCCCAAATGTGGTAATGCCTCAAAAACATGAGTGAGAACATGACCGATGCATTCTCCATATAATGGGTGGTATAGTTATTCTCTTTTGGACGCAACTGCCTAGACCCATAAGAGATCACCCCTACTGTTTCATCAGCACACACCCCATGCCTTGGCCTGAATAAACACCAAACACCTCAAATGTCACCCCTTATTATAGAAATCTCAGCACTCGAGCACTAACCAAATTCCCCTTTAGATAACTGAAGGCTACCTTGCACTGCCCACTCCATAGGAAAACCTGGTATTTCTTGGTCAAGGATGTAAAAGGTTCTGCAACTTGGGAGAAGTTTGGCACAAATATCTAGTAGTAACCTGCTAGGCCCTAGAAACTACGAACTTCTACCACGTTCTTGGGTACTTCCCAAGAAACAATCGCCTCAACCATTGATGGGTATACTTATATCCTCTACTTGGACACCACATGTCCATGGAAGTGCACTTCCCTTGTTCGAAACATTCACTTGGACAATTTCCCATAGAGATGGTGTTGTCGGAGGACCTCTAAAACCATCCTCAGATGCTCGATGTGATACTCCTATGATATTGATTAGATCAGGATTTCTTCAATAAATACGACTACAAATCGTTCTAGATATTCCCAGAAGACTGAGTTACTGAGTCCCATGAACACATCTTGTGCATTCATAACTCAGAATGGCATGACCATGAGCTCATAGTGACCATATCTGAACCTGAAGGCAGTCTTTGAGATCTCTCCCTCCATCACCCTAAATTGGTGATATCCTGACCATATGATGATCTTGGAAAACCATCCTCCCCACTTCAACTGGTTGAAGAGGTCATCGTTCCTTGGGAGGGGGTAACAGTATTTAACTGTTACCTGGTTCATCCTCCAGTAGTCTATACACAGCCTAAGACCACCATCTACCTTCTTTGAGAACAAGAATGGATAACAACATGGTGATGCACTTGGTCGAACAAAACCCTTCATCATCAGATCATCAATCTGAATCCGCAACTCCTGCAACTCATAAGTTCCCATATGATAGGGAGGAATCGAAATTGGGTGGGCACTGGGTTGCAAGTCTATCCTGAACTCAACATCACACCGAGGTGGTAGGGTCACCACCTATTCCGGGAAGACATACATGATCTCACTAACAATCCATTTGACTTCCATTATCTCTATATCTGTTGACTCCACTGATAACTTAGCTAACATGGAATGGAGGGGCTCGACTCGCCGACTACCTTCCAGGAAACCCCACTCACTGACGGAAGTTACACGTCAGCCGCTCATATCTAAAAACAATATCATTCTTCAGAAGAAATTGATAATAGCACATATAGTGATAAACCATTCAACACCTAGAATGGCATCATATGGTTGCATCTTTAGCAAATGAAGGTTCCCTCTAGACTGATGTGGTCCCAAAACCTGCCTACAACCTCGACAAACAAGAGATAAGCTGGTATGGCCTCTGAATGGCGTACTCAAAAGTAGGGGAATGGGAAGCCACTATATGTCTAGACCCAAATCATGGGCTAGAATAGGTGTAAAAAAGGAGTGTGAAGCTCTGGTATCAAACAAGGTATAAATAAGAGTGCTGAATAGACAGATTGTACCTCTAACAACCTCTGGCCCTGCTGGAACTGCTGCCTCTACAGCGTATAACTGCCCGTGGATAGCTCCTCTTCACGTTGGATATTAGATGCCTCCCTGGAAACACTCTAATTGAGTTCCCTGAGGAGTGTTCTGAGGTCGGCCTCCTCCTACAACTTCTTCTCTCGGGTTGAGCGGGAGCTCGCAGTCCCAATTGCTGCAGTTGAAAGGGCTTGGATGGAAACTGCTACTGCTGAGGTGGCCGCTGAACTTACCCACCCCCATTGTAAAACACTTACTATAGGAAAATATTCCAAATATTACCATGACTGCAATAGATGAAACATTTTTGTCATGGGCCCGCAAGGAAGGGTCGAGGACTGAGAGATCAAAACTGAAACTGTTGGGGTCTGCTCCCAACTACCAGAAATCTATAAGACCCTCACGATGGAGGCCTGATACTAATGACATTCCCCTTTGACGATCCCAACTAGATTCCATCTCGTGATACACATCCTAACATGTGCATCCAATCCAAAACATCATAATTCTCATGGACATCCACTTTTTTTGGTAGAGTGAAGGGAGTAACAACATACTGAAGAGGAGTCCGGAGTGCCACCTATAAACATCTTTCTCAAGATTCCTTATCTGGAAGAAGGCCTCGAGAAAAAGTAAGGAGATCCTTAAACTTGATCCCCAACTCCTTCATTGACTTACTCCCCTGATAAAGGGAGAGTAGATCCTACCTCTTCTCTGACATCATCATGGAAGAGAGGAATTCCACTCAGAACTCCCTCTCGATGTCAGTCCACTAAACCTCATCCTCCCTCTTCTTCCCAAGACAAAGCATCCACCATTGGAATGCTGCTCCCCACATCTGACCTATTGCCAGAAGAACCCGGTACTACGGAGGAGCCCAGATCAAGCTGAAAGCTATCACCAGCTTCTGGAGTCGGATCTCTGTCTCCATGTGTGAGATACTACCCTTGTACTTCCCGAGGGTCTTCCACAGAAAGACACGAAGCATCCTCTACCCCTGGTCATCCTCCTCCTATCGATCAGCCCTCTGCTGATCAGATTGATCTACCTCCTGGGCCTCAATCTCCCGCAATACTCATGGCCATCATCTCAGTGCCATAGCTGCAGAGTAAATAGAGAATGCCTAAGCCTGAGTAGTGCAGAAGATTTCTTTTAAGAAATTTTCTTAAACATTATATTTATTTATTTATTTTTCCACATGGTACCCAATATACATAAGAAAACTAGTCATTATGATGCATCTACCTTTCCTAGGGTCTCTACCATGCAATCATTATAGCCTCATGTTGTCGTTAGGTGGGCCCTAAGTCCTTGTATCATATCATGGGGGCCCCTAAAATCCCATGTATCTTTCCTCACCTATTTCACACACCAAGTTTCCTAACAATGTTTCCCTACCCTCTCATGAAATCCCCACTGTTCTTAACCCTAGACTCTATCATATCTCTCAACCATCAGCTTTAATATCATTCTGTCATGACCCGCCTTCACCAAGATGAGGGATGTGACAATAGATTTCTAGACCCTTCCTTCCTCAGGTTGAATAAATGATAATGACCCCCGAAATCCGCCTTCAATATGATCCTAAGTGGAGACTAGAACCAAGGGTATAAAATCAAACACAAAATGGAAGGAATTTTCCATTTTATTTAGTAGGATCAGGAGATAAGATAGTAAATACCAAACAACAACAAGATTAGAGGCAAAAGTAAAGCCAAAACAATCCATCCCCATATGCATGTTCCAAAATCATGTTCTACATAAGTACAAGGAAACTCCAAAGGAATGTAAAAGTAAAATAGGTACAAAAACTATCCCAATGTCCGAACTAGTATGGACCCACATGATCCATAGAGTCGTCCTGAAATACTGAAGGAAGGTTATATACGTAGGGTGAGAATATAGGTATACTCAGTTGGGAAAACCAAAAGCTCTAATGGAAAAGTGGGGAGGCATTCTAATGCCCTATGAGAAAATTAGATAACTAGAGCACCTAGAATTGAATCTATCCATCCAAACCTCACCAAGGAACACTCCATAAATAACACAATTTAAGTACGGTAATAGTAATAACACATTGACGTTTGGGTACCCCTCGCCACATTCTGACTGGTTAGTGAAGACATCCAAGGCATCAGACCACTCCTGACATTCTCACCATAGTCCCATTTCCATACAATACCTGCACACACGTGGGCTATCACAACCACACTTCCCGCCCACAAACACCTGGTCCATAACCACCAAATGTTACCACGCCAGCACACACCTGGGCCCGAGCAACTGCAACCACACCCGAGGACAACTGGGTCTCATCCCGAAGACAGTTTGGAGACCAACTGCCTGCACACACTTGGGCCAACCACCACCCAGTACACTGCATGAAGAATATAGGGCTATAATGGACCTCATGCCATCATAGCCTGCATGGAGATCATTGGCTACTCGTGAAAGGGTGCTGAGAAGGAGAGAATAACCAGCCACTCATAGGAGTGTTGGGAAAACACCCTCCCCCCTGAAATGGGGTGTTCAGAACCAAGTACTCAACATGGGTGGATCATGAATAAGAAACATAAGAACTAAAATATACATATAGTTAAAAAATCACTCATCCCAAACTAGGGTTTCAAAACCACCCCATAGACAAATACCCTTGTTACTATTCCTTTATAAATTCACAATAGTCACAACGAAGACACAACTCATTCCTGGAAAACAATTCCCATTTAACCCATTCTGGTTATCCAGTTCCAGTGATTCCATTTTAAATAATTCTTCACTACCAGTAACTAACAGGCATATCCACAAACCAAGAAAGGATAAAATAGCCAAAAACAATTTAAGCATTAACAACCGGTTCTCTTGTACATTCAAAATAACAAAAGGGATCTATGAGATCCCTCAATGTACTTAAACCAAACCAAGCCCTAACATAAGGTCCCAAATGACCTCAGATTCATGAACCAATGACTATACACCCGAGGGATTTCATCCCCATCAGTGTCACCCCAGATGCATCAATCAGAAAACCCAAAAATATTACTAAAACAATGTAATGGGTTTTCTATAATCAATCACTCCATTAATTAAGTTCCCTTTATTGCATTCGGTTAACCGTGGTGATCATACAAGGATTTTTGTTCAGTAGAAAACCATTTAATTAACCAAGTTTACACGATTAATCAATTTCCATGTTACATTCATTCAATCATCACAAAATATGGGGGTTCATTAGAGCATAAGGAATTACCACCAACGTCCTCAATTTTTAGAATACATAATCCCATAGAAATGACAACATTTAAAGGAAGATAAAAGAGTACAACAACATCATCAAACACACCCCTTTAATTCTTTAATGAACATTTATTATCTTTGTTAAGGTTTGGTTTCATCCATACATGAATTATAAATTATCATGCCCACCCCTCATGTTACATAGTTAAGAGAGAAGATGGAAAAACCCTACCTATATGATCGAAGATTGATGTTTCTCTCCACACACTAAGATTCGGGGATTCACGAACTGTAGGGGTGAACTCTGAGGACTCAAAGAGAGAAAAAAAGATATAGAACAGGTGAAACACTTGCCTCAGTGTGGGGGGAATCAAAACCACCATGGAGAAGAATGAAACCTGCGAAGTAGAGGATGAAAGAACTCCAGTTCGAAAAAAATTTGAGATCCTTGAGTAACGGGATAAGAAAAACAAATCTTGAATGGATTTAGAGGTAGATCATGCATTCGCCACATGGTTTGGTGGTAACCCATGATGGAATTTATTTTTCATTTGATAATTATCATTAGATAGGTGTCCATGTAGACTGTTCGTTAATGGATTTCCTTTAAACAGAGGAAAAAACACGCAATTGGGGAAGAACTGGAAAGTACAGAAAAAAGGTGTGACACAGAGGAAAAGACACAAGTTTTGGTATTTCAACCATCTCCCAGATCCTTGGAGAATTCTAGATATCATTTATGGGTTTTAAATGTCTTTGAATGGGGGTAATAAAACATTTTTCCATCAAAAGATAGATTTCAGGAGAAAAAAATTCAAAAACTGGAAAAAGAAAGAAGGGTGGAACACCATTCACTGGGACACTATAATGGTGCCATGGTCATGGTGCCACCATTTCAGTGTGCGAACATGACAGTGTGACTATCCTGGTGCCACCAGTTTGGTAGAACACTATAAGCGGTGCCACCATCATAGTGCCACCAGTTTAGTGGAACACCGTAAGCTGTACCACCGTTATGGTTCCACCGGTTCGGTGGAGCACTGTAAGTTGTGCCACCTTCATTGTTCCACTGTAATGGTGCCACCATTTTAGTGTGCGACCGTAATCAGTGAAACCGTTACAGTTCTGCCTTAAAGGGTGCCACCATTTCGGAAGAACCTTTTGATGGAACCAAGTTTTTTTTCAAACTCTTTAAGGAGCCACTATCCAAGAACTTACAAGAAATGAATGTGTAATTACTTCCTTTTTCACATGTAAAAAATGGAAAAATGCCTGTTCAAAAACCATTGATATTTAATCCTCACTTTTTCATGAATTATTCAAATTGTTTTCACAGTGATTCAACTAATCCAATAAATATTATGACATCAACATATTGTACTTTGAAAATCATTTTGTTATTTTCATTTTTGAAATTGATATTTTAATGAACTGCACCTAGATGAAAACCATGATTCTTCTAAAACTGATCAAGTATTCAAAACAATGCTCTCAACTATTTTTCATCCCATATATCCCCCTACATAGATATTTTTTTCTCATCATCATGTTTTAGAAAACCATATAGTTTTTTAGTATATAATTATTCTTCTAGAATCCCCTTCACAAATTATAACTTTATTCCCATTTGTAAAACAATGGAGTTAAAATATATCTTTTACTGATAGGAATATGCATATATTCTCAAGCCTTTGCAGTAGGTGAAAATGTCTCATCAAAACCAATTCTCGGTATCAGGTTGTATCCCTTGCGTACTATTTATCCATTTTTAGGAATTACCAATTCATCTTTATTTAGTTTATTCTAGAAGTCTGATTCAGTCCTTATGATATTCTTATCTTTTGATCTCAAAAAAATCTCCCATTTTTGATTCATCTAAATTTGTTCAAACTCTTCATTCATATCATAAGCCTAGTTCTAATATCTAGATTAATCATAAAATCATTTAGTCTTTAACTAATATAGTAATGATTCCTACTATAATGAAATCATTATCCATATTTTAACTGGCACTGCCTAATTACCAATGGTGTTTTAAAAGTCAATTTCATATCCATTATTCAGTTTCGATAACGATATTGAATTGGATTCCTTATATTCAACATATTTATTGTCTTTTGAATCAGAATTTTCCACATCCACTCTCCATATGATGCTTACATCCTCATCACTCTCATTAGATAAATTTTCACCATTTTGTTGAAGATTTTGTTCACTATCTACTACAGTGAAATTATTTATATCAATCACTATTCCTATCCTCTTAGTGAAGAATTAATATGACTCTATTTTCCCTATGTATCCATGTAATATCCCATCATCCCCATGAGATTAGAATTTCATTTTTTACTACTTTTTGAAAATAAAAAACTTACTTATAATGATTAATAAGTATTTCAATATTGTATTCCTTCTATAGAAAAGCTTTTATATAAGTTTTTCTTCCTTAGGATACAATAATTCCACATTGGATTTATAGACTAATTTCAAGACTACTTCCTTAAATAATTTTTCTGGTATGCCCTTTTCAATAAACATAGTTTTGGATATGTGTTTTTGATCACATATCTCTTCTCAATAACAATATTTTTTGTGGAGTTCTCACTGTCAAAATGTGATGCCATATCATATGATTCTCAAGAGAATATTATACTTGGATGTTTGTGAATTCTATACAATTATCAGTCAAAAATTCATAATCTTCTATCCAAGCATCATTTTATCTTCTCTCTAATATAATTTTTTGAATTTAAACACATCAGACATGTGGGAAATGAAAATATCTACCCAATAGAGCCAAAATCAAGACAGGAAAGAAACAAATACTTGTTCCTATCATTGGGTATTAGTGAGATATGTCAAGATACATATTCATGTAAAAATTCCAGCATGTTGTTTGAATATTTTTATTTTTCATTAAATACAAATTTGATAATACTACCTTGTTGAAAAGCATCACACATTTGAGTTTGATCATGAGATTTTTTAGGAGGATCTTAAGCTATATCACATTTGAAAAGATATTCTATGGATGGTTGAAAAAAATGGAAAATTCATTAACACCACATCCTATTTTCTTTCTATCTAGAAAGAGACCCCATATCTTCTTCTCTACTCAAAATGTAGAGATTCCCATGATTTTAGTATCCCTATAAAATAATTAGACCATTTTTCCATTGATGATAAAAAAATTCTTGGTAAATCTTATAGAATGAAATAAGTCACACAATTGAATAACACTTATCAAGTTGACCTCAAGATGATAAAAAACAAATAAATTATCATATCTCATATATTTTCACCGAAATATATATTTTCATGAAGAAATAATATTTACTACTTCATCATTTAAATATTTGATAACACCTTTTTATCATATTTTATGCCTAAAACTAGATCCTCATTTCATGTCATATGGGATGTTCATCCACTATCAAGGATACATACACCAACATGATCTGATCAATTAAGGTATAGTTCTACAACAACATCATGATCAACTCTTTTTATTATGATAATTGATTATGCCTTAATACTTTTTTTGGATGGATATTCCATATCTAACTCAGAGTATGATGTACAAAAATTATCTTTCCAATTCACAAAAAGATTTTTAATTTTCTGCTCATTCGATGATTCTTAGGGAATCTACTTATAAAATCATTGAAATCACATCAGCACATTTCTTTCCATTTTTGATTAGTAATATTATGCCACATGTCTTATTTCTATACTGTATAAATAGTTACACTCAATATATTTCTTCAAATATGGAAACATATATGACCCCCATTTAATCTCTAGTTATCTTCTATAAATTGTGAATATGTAAATTACATTTTTGGTAATGTACCATCATTCCACAAAAATAACACCGGGTACAATGTGAATTTCATTGATTCATTATTATATAACTGATATATCATTTGATTCCCATAACCTTCTAATTACTATTTTTAACCAAATATTTTTTCTCCCTCAAAGTGGGTGATTACTATATGACAATAATTATTATATATCTTTGTTTATGAGGATTCTCAATACAATTATTTTTTATTATTATATGACTGGTGAATATGTTTTTATTGTCCTTTATTGTCCTCGTCTATATTTTCTATTAAATAAGGGATCTTATTTCAAATGTTGTACTAGGAGTCATGAGTGTCTCATGATATTCTAATTTTATTCATTGGTCAAAAATAATCTCTTCTTTTTCTATGGTATATTTATCTTTATCTTTTATTTTTTAGTCAAATCATTGTCCACTCTTTTCTATCCTTCAACATTGATATTTTTTTCAATAACCATTTTGTAGTTCTTTTTCATCAAAGACATAAGATTTTCAGTTGATTTTATCTGCTTAGAATTCTATGTTTCATGTTGTTTCATATATAGATTTTCATCATGAACCAGTCTATTTGATTTCTCTACTTCGGATCTCAATAAATATATATCCCCAAGATTGGCTGTAATTAATCTTAGATATAAGACTTTCCTTTGAATTACCAATGATCATTGCCACCATTTACCATTATACGAGAGTTACCCACTACTACCATCATATAATTTACTCTATGATATTTGAATTAATCCATAAATTCATCCTCACATTCTTTTAAACTGTTATTTTCTTTTGAAATATGATTCTTCTTTTTTGATGAAGTTTCTCTTAAAATTTTCTTACCATTCAGATAGGCTGAAGTCTTCTTCATGGTAATTTCAACTCCTTCATCATTATTATCTTGAATGTAATTATGGAACCTTGAAGTGATATGTGAAAACATTTTACATTGAAAACATGAAATTGGATGTTTCCCTATGATATTTTCTTTTCCACTTTGTATATTCGATGAAAGGGACGACATGACTTTATATGTCTTTTAGAACTCTTGGCCATCTTTAATATTGAGTGTCTCCATGCATGCCATATATTTTAACTTATCTTTTTGAACAATCACATTATCATTTTCATCATCTCCTACATGACGGGAGTAATGTTCTATATAAACAATGTATGCTGTATTGGATCATTTTCCTCTAATACAGAGAGGATTATATTGATCGAAGCTGGAAGCCCTCTAAAGATGATCAAAACAATCATTACATATTAAAGAAATTTTATGATATAAAGAATTACTTCCAAAAAAACATTCACCATATTAATTAATGAATCTATAGACTTATTATAATGTATTCTCATGTCCACATATTTTTTCTATTGATCCTATAATTTTTATTCTCTAAATTTTGAATCATCATCATAGATACTGAGAAATAATTTCCCACATAGAATGTGATGAGTTACATGACATCACCTTCATATAGATTTAATTGGATTAGGATCACCCTAAATCATTTATTCCCCTAATATCAATAACCATTTTCATTTTTAAGATTCATCTAATGAAAAAATATCCACACTGGTCGAAATATCATGAATCACTACTATAAATAAATCCATACCTAAATAATATAAGTACTTATACATATGATTCATACATAATTGAATATTTCATCCATCTATGATCTAAATCTATTTATGATTAACATCCTTTAATGAAACAACATGAAGGGAATCACTGATAATATCATTACTCTCTAATACATATTTTTAGGCTAACCGAGATAAATACCCGAAGAATGGAGTGGGATTATGGTATCAATGACTAAAATGACCACCCATTCAGATATTGTCTAATCAATAAACATAACACTATTATCTCCATTTTCCATAGTAGTATATGATGAAAAATTAAAGCGTGCATGAGACAAAATAATATTACATGGTTCACCCACAATGTGTTATTCCCATGGAGCATAGAAAGAATATTTTCCTATGTACCAACTTTGATAAAGTTCCCTAATGTTACAAATCATAGAGCAGACTAACAATTCCACCTATTTTACAGAAAATCCCAATTTTAAATATCAATCATTTATTCAATGTTTTGTGTTTACATCTTCCTTAGAGAAATATTCTATTATTCTGAATCATCAAATAAATCTTTAACTAATAAATAAGTGCTACATGAAGTCATATTTTTACCAGATAGATCAAATACACATCACATCAAAAAAATTTCATTGTAAAGAGTCATTTAGAAAACTATTTTTGATTCTTCCCAAACATGATTAAACAAATCATTATATTCCTTGAAAATTATAGTGAGAGTTATTTTTTAAACCCTCTTTCTTTTGTAATATAGTTCCACCAAAAAAAACAACTTTGAATAGATCATTATTTGAATTTGTTCTCCATAGAAAACTATGACTTTTTTGACCACCTCCTTCACAATCCACCTCTTTCAAAAATCACATTTAGACAAAGTTGAATTATTTTACTATTAATATCCTATGATAAAATTCATTTTATCTAATGAAATAATCATTAGACCATTATATAGGTAAATAATTCCTCAAAACACTCTAATCCATATTACTAAAAACTCCATTGGGGATTATCCATCACCTTATATTGCACACTCCATATAGTTTATATACATCATTACTCCATTGTGGTAGACTATAATTCATCTACCTTTTACATAAATGATTTTCCATTTTTTTGCCCTTGATATCACCACCATCAATCAAAAATAATGAACTCTTACGAACTAATCATATTATGTGGTTTTCATAGAAGAAAATCGATTTGTGATGAACATTAAAAAACAACCTTTTCTATTATAATAAAAACAATCATTTTGGTAGACTAAAAACACCTCCCTGAATTGAAAATGTTTCAGCTCCTTCGAGGTATGAATAGTGCATTAGCTATGAAGAAATATTTCCTTTGACGATTTTTCATTTTATTACCATAAACTCCCAATTTGGATCACATAGAGAAATTATTATACATTTTATATCACCGCAAGCTCAATTAATAGCTGCATAGTCCACCCTTTTTCTATGTGAGAATCATGCCGTTTCATTAAAAAATACTTATCTTTTGGCCTTAAATTTTTGAAAATGTTCTGAAACAATGCCACAATTAAAAAAATCTTGAAAAAACCATGATAAAATGTTGTTAACCAACTTTCTCAAAAAACAACAACACAAAAGAAAAATCAATATTAACATGAGGTATTTTTTCTCTAAACCGAACTCTTTGTGGATGAAAATACATCAATATATTTTATATGTGTTTTGGAAAAGGGAATACTAAAATTTATTGACTGTTAAAGTCCATATGGATAGGAGATCACCAAACGTTCAAACAACTTTTCATAGAATATTATCCATTGAAACACAATGAATGAATAATTAATCATAAAATATTGGATATTGGGACATGTATACCTTGGAAAAGTGGAATTGGGTGATGTCCCCTTGCATATTTCACAAGTCCTTGATGATCTAGATATATACAAAGAAATATCAAGTTAGTTAAAATAGCTCATCAAATAGGGAAACAGAACTACAATGAATAGTTGGTTTATAATATAGTATTTCACAACGACAAAATTATCTTCACCCACATGATGAAACAAGAACCTCCTATAGTAACCACACCCACAGTAGCCATAATATCTGTGTCAGAACCCACAATGTCTTGGAAGAACTGCTATTGGTAGTGAAAATGTAATTAGTGTCGACCACCATTTATAAGACTATTATGCAATCTCTATGAAATCATGTATCCGAAATTAGGTGGTGTATGGAATTTTTCCTATTCCTAAACAAGCTTTGCATATGACTTGGTAGAAAAAACAGTCCTAGAATACTCCTTTAGGTTAACATCTAGAACATACCATACTATTCGATCACATGACTCAATAAAACAAATATGGCACTCTACAACACCCATTTAGGGTTTTCATCAGTCATATAGTGATCATACTATTACATTCAATCAACAGTGGAATATGTACACTATTATCCAAATATCACAACCCAAATTAGCTACACCTATCATGCTCCCTTCTAGACAGAGACCCTCGATATGCAGAAATGTACTATTCACCTAAAAGTATAATGTGCTGAAGAACATCACTAGCATACCAATAGGTCTCTTGATCCTCAATGAACACTTTATATCAAATAAATAAATGAGGCCCTTATTGAATCCCTAAAGATACCTCCATAGTTTAAGACAGTTGTATCTACCTCTGATGGTTATCATGTATCCGAAGGTGAGTACAGAGAATGTCATTCCATCATTTCATTTTTGGAGGATTATGTGGGTGATAACATTTAGGGGAAAAATAATCATTTTACATCACATTCCTATTCAATGGTGTGGAACTCAATCTCAATCTAGTGGATACTGAATCATGAGTAATCCTCATTAAATCTGATTGATTCGGAAATATGTCACTCACATAAGTCGAGTAACTCACTCAAACATACCTATTATGTGGTATGATATGATTGAATAGAAACCACACATATATTTTTATCTGCATACCCAATTCAATGTTTTGGTGGAAAGAACAATGTTTGTGGTAGTCTTCCATAAGACAACCTACAATGCCCTAATGGGAAGGCCATCGATCTACTTACAAATTATGTTCCCCTATTTATATCATCATTGCCTCAAATACAATCTTAATGGTTGGATAGGGGTACTCTATGGAGACACTTCCCCCTTATTCACTTATGAATCCTATTAACTATATGATGGGTACTATGAAATGGTGTGTATATAAATTTAAAATAATGTAGTTGAGTATATTATTGCTACCAGAGAACTGATGACAAATTTCATAGGTCACTGTGAGAAAATGAAATCTTGTTTCATCTAATAAATCCACTCGTTAGAACTGAAAACCCGTGATATGAGATATTTTTTATGTTCATGAAAATAACGTAGCACTCAATGAATTACTCATACTACTACATAAGGAAATCTATATTGACACCCAAAGACCTACCCATGTAAAGTACTAATGGGGTTTCACCATAGAAACAAACCAATGTCACTCACACATATTTTGGAATGTAGGAATGACTCATGGTATGTTAATTGAACAAAATTTATTTGACATAAAAGGTTGGTATCTAGGTCAGAAACCACACAATATTGGAAAATATTCCCTCATTTGTTTAGTAATTACCATACATGAGCCCTTATTGATGATTCTTCCACTACCAGATTAGATGAAAATTGTACTCCCATGTAAGAAATCCATGTAGATTAACTACCTCCCTCTGAACCACATATCTTTGATGATTCAAATGAATAACTAGACTCTCCTCCCTCATTCTAAGAGTGTTTTTCTTCCACTATTGATGAATTAAATCAGGTGAATATTGGCACTGAGAAATATCTAAGGATGAAACCGATCTATGGAGACATGTCACCAATGTATTAGTATTATTATATTTCTATCATATATTGTCACCATGATTTGTTCACCTAGAGCTACAAGGAAATTCTATAGATTAATCCATTGGTTGTTATTGATTTACTTATCTTTATAGGAGGCCTCCATGGGTTTAAAAACATTCTATAAATATATACGATTATCATGGTTCCATGGTTGAGGTGAATGCTAAAAATATATTCAAATAAAACATCATTTAACATGTCTAACACCCCATGTGAACCAACTATATTTTCCATCTCAATAAAAATAATGGACTTATTAGGGTCTATATCGGTATCAAATACTCAACAACCATTTCCAAAAGAATTATTTTCTCCTCCAAGTAAAATATCTATTGATTGATGGTACAGAATGTTTATAGTAATTGTAATTAATGTGCATATACTACTAGTATAATAAGAACTGAAAAACCCCTTAGGATGATGCATGTATCATCTTTAGGGTGCCTCAAAAGAACCTTATCCTATAAGGTGATTCCCTTCGGATTAATGAATGTTATAACCACTTAACAACTTTCCATGCATGATATCTTCATTCCAATCATCATGATGTTGGTTGAATTTTTCAGGGATAATTTAGAGTTTATATCCCTCTATTTCCAAGACCATCTTAAAGATATTGAGAATGTGTACCAATTCCTACACTCCCATTAATTTAAAATTAAATAATTGACTTGTTTATTTAGGGTGACCTATATAACGTTTCCCAACATGATTTTTTATACATAGAGGAATCAAGAAAAATCCACATAAATACAATTATATAAATTATATGCCTACCCTGATCAAACTACTAGAGTTGTGGGTCCTTTAGTGCCACCAAGTATACATTTAGCGATTCATTAGTAATTTGGCTGGAAAAAGTAATCCCTTTTGAGGATCATCAATAAATGAACTATCTATTAATGGGATGAATACTTTCTAGGAAACATTTGAGAAAATTATCTTGTATATAATGCAACCTATTGTCTTGATGCCACCCATGCAGGTAAAAATAGTATTACTTTACGTGGAAACCCAAGAGTGATATCTCGGTGCACTTCAATCCTAGAAAAATAATGGAGGAGATGAAAACAACCTATATTACCTCATCATCATGAACCTCGACATTGATACGAGTTATTATTCCCTCAAGAGGTGATTCCATTACCAAGTATACATATTCTAGAATCTATGTTACTATATATAGTATGAAAAGAAACAGTAAGTGTCTCATATTGAACCTGAAAAATACATTATCAATCCCCCCATGTTGATAGGGATAATGAATCATTAGGAGTTAATCCTATAGTATATTGACAATAGATTTGTCCCATAGAAATATATTATGGGAAAATAATTTTCATTCTTCTTATCCACACAGGGAACCCCTGAGGTACTACCCTGGGATATTGAATTCAATAATGAATCCAGCTAGTCTATGGATAAGACTATGTCGTGATTGAAAATGTATTTCAATGGTATGACCAAGATCCTGATTAGGTTATTCCATAATGAACCCATCTAAATAGGGCTATAATGTGGATTATATTCATCAATACTAAACAAAACGACCATCAATACTAATTATTGATGGTAGAAGGTTTCACCAATAATGAATATGAGTATTGGGATGTCATCACCGGTCTGGAGATGACCCTTGGGATTAATGTATCCTACTTTAATGTGAAAATAAATTCTGAGATAGTGATCAAGCAGTTCTAAGGTGATAATTTCAATAGGAAATAGAAATTTCACCCCTAATAATGTGGAATCATTGGTTGATGGTCTAATTCCATTCCTAGATAAAGGTAACACATGTTCCTCGATTTCATAATAGCCATGATGATCTAGTAGATTTCTAGAAAACATCTCCTATAAATAGTAACTAAGATTAATTTTTCATTCATGTGTCACATTAGAGGGTAATATCCCCTCCAAATATTAAGGAAAATTCTGATGGGTGAATTGGATAGATTTTGATACATATTCACTAGGAACCTATAATTTCATAGTGGTCATAGAAGCACACAATTGTATGATTATCTTCATCTAATATCTCTAGTACATAACTCTTCCCCTAGATGACACTAAGCATGGTTGAATTAGTATTCATGCTTCACATATTACCAATCTAGGTGGTTGGAATCATGGTTAGATTCTCTATATATATGGGTTTTAATGGATACTTACTTGTTTCATCAAAGAATAGGAGAAACCTCATGTCATGTAAGTGGTACAACCTAGGTCTTATGGAGCCCATCAATTGGAATTGGATCCCACAAGAATAATAGGTCATGTTACTACTGGCCCATCATGGATCATGACTACACTAAATTCACCATAATGTGTCATCCACGAGTGATCTATTTTTTTAACCAACCACTTGAGCATATATTTATCACCATGTACTCATGTCAAATGTAGTATGAGGTCTCAACATTTTGATCCCCTATATTCCAGTGATATCATAAAAATATGGTATCATTTTTACTGCTAATAACTTCTTCTCAAAGTGGATAGAATCCATTCACTGTTTGAAAGGCCATTGACTAATTTGAGATAGTTTTATTACAGTCCCACATAATCTTTTAATTTTGTATCCATCAAATAATTTTATGGGCAATGGTACTAATTACCATGTTACAGAGCTTCAAAAGTTCATTTCCAGACACAACATCTTGTCTAACCACACCTCCTACTATCACACATAGGAAAATGTTTCGATCAAGGTGTCTAACAAGAATCTTTGAAACTTTCTTTAGAATATGTTAGTTAAAAAATGATTTGACTTGATAAACTCTCCAATTCACTCTAGGCCTATCAGAGGAAGACTCATAATTAAACACAAGTTACCATGTATTCCGTGGTATATAAAACAATGGGAGTTATAGCATTAATGTCCCTATTTATATCACCCCAAATGAACCCTTATGACCCAAAAGAAGATGTTAAAAGAAGATGAAGTCGACATGGATGAGTTGTACTCTTTTCAGGATACCAAGCTTCAATCACTACATAACCATGAAAGACATAAAAACTAGTTAGAGTGAGTTTTCAATTCGATGGTTCACCTCTATTTCATTGTTTAGGGGAACATGGTACTAGCTCTAAGGATTCCAATGATACCCAATAAGAATCCACAGAAGATATAACACAAAATTTAAGTACCATACATCATCCAAAATGTAAAATATAATGGTGCGTAATCCTTGATACCTGTATATGGGGATCACAATTTTCCTCCCACCAATAATAGGTTCCACAAAAAATACTTTCCATTGGACCCCTTATTTAGAGACGCATGAATTTAAACTTCAATGCTAAATATCCCCAAAACATGACATTAAAATATATCCTTACACATCGAATAAACAATGGATTACTGAAATGTTAATTATGAGACGAAATCACATCATTTGTATGTGATATTAAGTACATCCTAACCCCATCTGATCGCCACGGGTTGGATCATATGATAAATATGATATGAAATCACTCCCCCTAAACACAACATTAATATTTAGGCATAAACTATCTGATAATTATAAAATTAATTATATGAAAAATATAAGATGATTCAATGCCCTCACCAAAGAGTATTTTACTCATCGAAGATCAATATTATTCCATGTTTCATTTTATAACTACTTGTTTCTTTATTATCTATTTAGTTTGATACACAGTGGAACTAGGACTATTTATTTATTGAAAAAGATTGAATAACCCTATAATATGAGACAATGTCTGGTAGTATTTGGTTTCTCATCCATCTATTTCAATTAGGTTCTTCAGTGAATGTATGAATGAGTTATTTGATCATCCCCTTGTGGTCAAATCATCATGAAATTAAACTATGTGTGTCCTCTTTTGATGATTTATGTGAGATATGTCCTCTATCACCCTAATTTCACACTAGGTTTCTTCTTCTTTCATGTCATGAAAATAAATTTTGGACACCACTCCCTATAAGACTTCAATGCATGACCATAAGATTTATAGCTAATGTCTTCATATATGAAATTATAATCTATGGAATTCACTTCACATAATTTATTGAGAGGATATCCCCTCCCAATAATTTCATTCGACAACTAACATGTCATTTTAAAGAACTATATGTGGGTTTATTCCATGAATCATGGGATACATAGTGACACCTAGACCATTAGTCTCTTAAACCAATGACAAATTCACATACCTAAGGTTTGGTTATCTTTTTCTATAATTCGTCTTCTATATATTCTATTCATGTTATTTCAATTATTCCTAGATTGGGATGTCACCACTTCCCTATTATTGGTCCTAGATATATGAAATTAAACTAAAATATAACATATGTGACTATCATATGATACCTATTGAAAAAATTACATGTTTCCTGATGAGTCAAGAAAAGGGATCCCATTAGACTCCACTATATGTATAATCATTGATAAGACTCCTTAACCCGCATGTAGGTTGAGATAAACCTATGGCCAAACATGTGATTGATAGAGAAGGATCAACTAGTGCATGATCCCTCAATTATATCCCATTTTCTATCACTTCCCCAAGTGTAACCCCCATTCATATTCCCCAAACCATCTGGAATTTTAGATTACATTATTACCCACTAGGAATGAAATTAGCTATCAAATTATGTAACCCCAATGCACAATTCCAATGAACATGATGTTAAAATGTGGACCTACCCAATGAAATTAAAATAGGATTACTTATATGGAAAATATGGGTAGTGTTTTATAACAAAATGTGATACCTCAGTCGATATTATTCTATACCTATTGGGAATAAATTCCATCTAGGTTTCATGATGAAAAATATATTTAATATACCTAACCCTAACATACAAGGGAATCCCAAATTATGGATCTGATCCATCATTGCACCACATTCTAGAACTCTATAGAATTTAATCCCCTATGTCACGTGATACATAGGATTAGTTAGACGTCATGTTAGAGTCCCATCACAACCAAAAATCAACTTTATGATTATTCTACTTAGATCATGTGTTTTTTCCACTCAATAATGCACCCATATAGTATAATTGAGTTAATGGATAGAAAAATCCAACCATTTTAACTCTTAGTTGAAAATCCTCAACCCACATATCTTCCAACATCATGTATTCCTAATTTTAGATCCCTATCACAATCCCAATATAAACAGGTCCCCTAAAAGTTATGATGTATTGAAAAAATTAATCAACACCCATCCATGGAATACACCTCAAATTATTTTTAGTTACAAATGATGATTCATTTGTTTTAAACATGGTAAATAGTTGGTCCATCATTTTCCCCATCCTAAATTACTGTGGTCATGTTACATATGATTCAAACATAGTCTATGGTCATACCCCACACATCTATCTCCATTTTCTCAATCAAACCTCAAAATCAATGATTTATCGACATTCCCTTCCTCCATTATTTTAGTGGAACTTAAAAACCCCTATATTTACCCATACATGGGTTCATTCATGATGATAAAGTAAAATAAATCATTAGGACTTTATAGAGTTGACTTCTTTTTCAAATTATCATTCCCTCCCTATCTGAAGTGATAACATCTGAAAATCCTTTTTTCTCACACCTTGAATAGATCACTTGGGTATAGAAGTCTTGGGGGGATTTTTTTCCAAAATGGTTAATGTCCCCTAATGTTACCAGATTAAATTTAACCCAATTTGTCAACAAATACTGACCATAATAATTTTTAAACGCCAAGTGGTCCAAAAAACCTAATGCTAAACTATGTACAGATTGCATTGAATATTTTTGTGTATCATGTACTTTATTTCCATCTTTTTAGGTGGGGTTTTTTCCTCCTTAGTATCATGAAAACATTCTAGGATATTTTAATTTCACCCTATAGCACAAGATTCATGACCATAAGCTATTCACAAACTCTTGGTATAATCTATGTTTCATTAAATGAGAATCCCCCTTTAGTCCAAGATGTTTGAAAATAACTATTTGTGACCTACCTCGGAAATTCATTGTGGGGTTCAAGGACTCCATCGACCACTTATCACATTAGTTTTTTTACTCCTTTTTTCTACCCAAACATCCATCAAGTATCCAAAACATTTATTCCATTTTCTATGACCTTAAACATGTATAAATCTTGGTATAAACATTACAAAATTAATCCATGTATAATAACCCATACATATGAACCAAAACATAAATGAATTTGGTCTGATTGGAATGACCCTAAACTACCATATGAAAGAGGTACTTATATCTGGAATATTTAGAACAAGTAGGGGTACTATGAGAAAAAGATGGAACTTCTCTGACCAATAATCCATTAAAATTTGTGGAAAATTATGTTCGTGAAATGAAGAGGTGAAAATCCAATGAGATATGTCATCCAACCCAAGAATATTCTTGTCTATGCTCACTGGACCCACTATTATAGACATGTTGGAGATAGAACCCAACTACCACTATTTCATATGGTTCTCCATGATAAAAAATTCACATTGTTCCCCTTAACTGCATCCTAATACCACATAAGGGGTTGGTTTAATTCACATTGGTGCACAAATCATGGTCACATGATGCTGAACTATACTACACCCATCCATACCATATGACGTTAAAACAAGTGGCACCATGGTAAAATATTGGTGATGTTAAACTATGAAAATGACATGTCCTCACCATAAGATATTAATATGTGTGTTCAATATCCTCACTAAGAGATATTAAATTGCATGACCTCCATTTTCATTTAATGGCATAAAATGTATAGTGTGATACCCAATGCCCACTTTAAATAGTCCAATGGATGGTGGCCATTGCCGAGTAGGCATATCTCACACATGGGAGGCCATATACTATGTACCTATACCATAGCTCATAGCTCTAAATATGCATGAAATGTTGAAAGGTAATGTATAAATAAATAAATAAAGAATTAATGATATTTAACCATTATTAATTTTATGAGAAAATTACTAGAATTCATAATGGTCAAAATAAATTAAATTAGAACTTAGAACGAGGCCGACCTGCTGAGAAGTATATGACTACTCTCAAATGATGCACTAAGTGAATCCATAGTCTATCTAGCCAAAACAATGCTCCTCCTACTCATGGTCCTCATAGGACTCAATAAAGATGGTCATAATCTACATGAGGTATGACATGAGTAGGAAAATTCCATGCTAGTGTGAGTATAATAGTACTGAGTAGGAGACTCCAAAATACCAAAACATAAAGCATAGTGAGATGTATTCTTATCATCCCAAGGGAATTTTAATCAGAGTATGAGACATAATTTTGAAAATAAATTATAAAATATACTAATAACAAACACCCTATATCAAGATGTGTCAACCATATTGTTTGTCACATGATTCGTTTTTATGATTGAAGGTAATGATGTCCATGAGAAGCCACTAAATGATCCATGCATCACCTAATGACGCTAATATGAGATTTCATGCTCATTAACCCATTCCAATGAAAAAGTACTCACTAGAACTCTGAATATATTTATATATATATATAAGGGACCACTAATTGGGATTATGGATGACACCAAAAATCCAATCGATAATATTCCACAATGTATATGATCATACACTCCCATAATTGGATTATGATGGTTCTAAAAATGCTACATTGGGAAAACGATATGATAGAGGATTCTACCAATAGGATCATGGAGGAATTAAATGGAAATCTACTAGATATTAACCTATATATTTGACTAGAATCCTATTTTGAGGATGTCATGTAACATAATAACCTTGTTTTGATAGACCATGGGAACATCCTCAACCAATAAAAGTATAAATTGAAGATAAAGAGGGCCTAACACTGCCATGGTGAAACTACTATGTATGTAATTTGTGTATATGGAATGTGTAATCTACCCATGTATTTCCAACTCACATGAAATGTATTCACCTAAATACATGATGTGAATTTTTAGGATATATAACATATAGTGATCGGGATAAAACTCATCGTGTCAGCAGCACATTCCTATGTATATTTGGATGTTCCCATCTATTGTGGAATTTCCCATCAACTGTTTCATATCAAAATTTTGGGTCACACTAAGTTAATATTTTCATTACTAGGTTCAAAGACATGTCTGGGTACCGGTCCATTCTCGTGTACTATGGTCTTTCCATTGTGTCGATCCATATTCATGCATCTTTACCCTCCATCATTTCTGAAAATATTCCAGCATCGAGTCACATGGTTTGTGACATCTATTACACGACATGTGATACCCATATCTTTATGAAACCATAGTACCACATGGTTGGGGGATACACAACATGTGTTCTTACGAATACACTTCATATAGACACAATTTTTCAAGAATCCTAGGAAATATAATGATATTCCACCTACTACTTCCACCTTTGATTACCCACCAGTCACTGGTGAATATTTCGGATTAAGGGTTGACCAATCATTCCATTTCTATTGAATTACTTCTGAGAGAATCCTCCCCTCCATAAATGATCCCCATCGCTTCACATCATCACTACATGCCAAACCGTAAAATAAGATATATACTTATGCACTTCATTGATACCCTATCATCATGAACCAAAACAAAACCATCGATCTTCATCCAAAAACCATTGCGATGATCCTTTTTCACAGTAACAATTGCAAAATGATCACATACTAGATCTTTTTCATAAGGGGGACCAAGTAAAATGATGAAGATGATCAAATATAGATAGGTGAGATAAAACAACATGCAATAAATGTGATAAATCAATCTCATAAATATAATTGGTTAGCCTCAATTGTTTTGTAGGGTGATGAGAAAAGATGAAATAATAAATGAAATATAATATTCATATTTATAGTATGATGAAACCATAATTGTAAAACATAACTTCCAATGTATTAAACTACTAGAAAAATTATTGACATTCTTCATTGGATAAAAAAATATGGATAAATAAACATAAATCAATATCCTACCTTGATTTTGGATCGCATTATAATGAAGAAGTGACATGTTTTTTCATCATTGATGAGATCCATAAACACCACTATCATCAAAAATACTTTTAATACATTAATCATCAATCAAAATTTTATGACTGTTAATTTTTCTCAACTCTACCCTCTCAATACATAGGGCTATATGGATAACACTATAATTTGGCTATAACAGAGACTATATAGAAGGAAATTATTCATGAAAAATAAACTCAACAATAAATTATTAAATTAATTGATCATTTCAAATTTCACCCACTACCACATCAAAACAAATCACCAAACACTAACAATGATAATGTCACCAATTTTGAAAATCCAACACTCCATATTCTGTGACAGACTCATATTTCCCATCAAAGACTATTTTTTATTTATTAAATTATTTCAGTAAATATGTGTACCAATGATATAATATTTTTTATATTTTTATTATATCAACACTAAGGCTCCTCATGTCTCATAATCACTTTTTATCAAAATTATTGACTCAAAAAAATATTTATTAAAATCTTCCAAAGACAAACAATGAAAAAATAGGAACATTTAATTTGTAATGCCCCGACCCCAGCTACCCAGAGCCGGTGCATTACTTCGTAACATTGGCATGATCACAAAAGATCAAGTCTCGAAAGACCGATTAGTTTAGTAGCCTTGGAAACACTAGATACATTCATGAGTCTTTCATTACATCAAAATTAAACAAACTACAAAAAAACATGGTCTTCATAGTCCACACTCATATCTTCACTGATTATTCTTGCAAGTCAGTCATAAAATACTTCTTCACAACCTGGAAAATTTTTAAACATTGAAAGGGGTGAGCTCAAATGCTCAGTAAGGATAACAATAATGCGGAAGCTTTCATAAATAAACATTAACATTTAAGGCAATGTATAACTAAAACAAAAGCCTCTTAAACATGAACTTCAACATAATATGGCAAAAGTAAAATGAGATAATGCCATTTACTTCTTCACATGGATATTCTACTGGTCGAATAATCACATGTAATTTCAATAACCACTTTCATAATGAGGGAATGTATAATGCCGGACATTCTGAAACACTTTGTCAAGGCCTCGGCCAAGACGTCTAAAATGATTAAGGCCTCGGCCAAAACCATAAATCAAATTGGGAAAGGGCCTCGGCCAATTCCACGTCTATTTGTCTCATGAGACCTACCGATGCATCGAGGAGCTATAGTGGGCTCCACCCGTCACTTATTAAGTCCAATACATTCCTCATATGAACAGGTTTAAACATCTCATAAACCATAACATAATCGTATCACATAAAACATGCATAAAGGAAACATAACATTTCCACATTTCAATCACAAGATATCAATACAACACTTTGATATAATAAAAACACTTTCAAAACCATTTTCAATACCAAAATAAAAGAAAAGTATAACATGGTATTTATTCTTCAAAAAAAAGGGTATGGCTTGCAGAGGAAGCCGAAACTCAAATAGTGGTCATGGCGGCAGAGAAGTCATTGTCGCCGCATACGTTCGACAAAAACATTCCCTTTTGTCATTTAGTAAACGCTTCGTATAAAAAAGATTCCTTTTGAATAAACGTAAAAGTCAAAGTGGTTTATACACCGTATAAAAGAAATTTGTGTATAAAACCAAATATGCCTCAATGAAAGGAGATTGAGACGAAGTCTTTACAAAGATCATTTTTAAAATAAAATAGATATATTATGTGTATTCACTATAGGTACACATAATGAATACAAAATAAGACATAATAATATCATGACATAATTTGAAAGTAGGAGATTAACCCAAAGAATGGAAGTTGGGTTAAGAAGTTCCCTTACAAATATCATTTAAATAGAATATATCTATTATGTGTATTCACTATAATTACACATAAAGAAAGTACAAATACAAGATATGACATAACAATATCATGACATAATTTGAAAGTATGAGATTAACCCAAAGAATGGAAGTTGGGTTAAGAAATTCCCTTACCTCGTGTCTGACTTGACTCAACCGTTCTTTAACCTCCTGAATAATAAACTAGAGTTAATATATACCTTATTAAGAACCATTTTCAACTTCATTATCCTTATTATATCACTTATTACAATGATATGAACATTATGTAATTATTTAAGTTAATAACGGTCGTTTTGTCGATCTTTGGTACTTGAGTCAACAATAAGCTTCTTATAATTACAAGTTGTTTATGTGGTGAAATATCCATTATATCCAGAATTATATTCATGATTTATATGTCATATATATCTTATATATCCAGTATATACATTCATTTATAATATTACGTAACATTTAGAGGTATGAAATGAAATGCACCGTTCATGGAGACGGTAAGCCGTACGTACGCATGAACGCTACTTTCATTTCAATTTCATATTTAATGGAACTAAATCATAATGATATAAATGTATAATATAATTCCAGTATAATATAGTGTATAATACCATTTACTCCATCCTTTATACATCCCACATATGGCATTAACGATTCAAATCACTTTGAGGGGGCGGTAGTCCGCACTTCCTAAAATGAAATTATCACGTTTTACCCATAATGGAAATCATAAAGTATGCCATAAGTGAGAAATACAGAAGCATAAGTAAAACATAAACATATTATATATCATATATAAAAATAGTGACATCTTAATGGCCACCTTTGAAGGTGTTATATGAGTGTTGAACAATCATCGTTTCGTGAGGCAGAAATTCGCCATCCACAGAAACCGTATGTTCTTTAACCATTGGATGTAGGTGTGTGTAAGTGTAGCTCTAATACTTCTTATAACAACATCCTAGTATATTTAAGATACTGGTGTTGTTACAAAAGAAGTAAATAAAAAGAGTTTAGGGGGTTGGAGAAGCAAAATAATACAAAAGAACATGAGAGAATGAATTACCTTAAAAAGTGTAACTCCTTTTGAGTTGAGCCTAAAGGCTTCCTTTGAAAGGATTCTGCCCAAAGGGAATCCTCTAGGATGAGGAGAGGGATGTGGAGAGAGCAAATGGGCAGGGGTTGGCCGAGCCAATGGCTTTAAGAGTGTGTGAAATGAGGTAGAGGTGGGGGCCTTTTATAAGAGGAGAGGAGGGGCACTTTTGGAAAGTAAAGGAACATTACATTATTTGAAAATGTGTTTCGGTTTTAAAAGGTCCCACATTGATATAATTCGTGGATAAGGTGATAAGGTTTCGAAATCTCCTCATCCAATAGGCTTTGGACAAGTGTAAGCCTCGGATTTTGCATTATCTTCTCATTTTATTTAAATCGTTAAATAATGAGGTCATCGCCACATCATAATGATGTCATAAATACTTTAATTTATTTAATGTCTAAAAATTATAAAAAAACTACTATGATGTAGGAAATCTTTTTAGCTTTCCAATGACTATTTATAATCAAAATTTGGACTTGTATAACCCCACTTAAAAATTGTTTTAGTAAAACATTTTATGTTTGTGTCATTTTTTACTTTAACATTAAATAAAAGGTATTTATGTCATTTTCTAACTAAAGTGGCTCCATGGGGTCCCCAAGTTGACCCATGGGTTGTCTTGGTCGGCCATGACACAACCAATGAGGTTGGGACATGTGTCTAGGTCATTTCATATTATTAATGTATTATTTATACCTTAAACTACACTAATTACCACTAATCGCGATTAAGAACTTAAAAGTTACTATTCACCAAAAAATTATTTTGATCTCATTGAACCACATTTTACTTCTTAATGACAACCATGTATGTCGGATTTTTGAAAATCAAATCACAGAAGTGGTAATATTTCATTTAAACGAAAAATCAGTTATTTAACTACCACTTAGTGCTTTCACTATTCATCAAAAATTGAAGTTTTTCAGAATAAGACCAAAATTTCACCCTAAGCTATAATTGATATTCCGAATTCAAAAATGATGTCTATTTTACAAAATTCCAAACATATAAGTTGTATTAATTAATTTTATAATTAATTCCCGCTGTTACAACAAATAGCGTGTTTTTAAGAAACAATTTATATCAAAAGTTTGGCAATTGTTTATGTCCAATTTCAATGTTAAATTAATTCTAATGACCACCATTGGATAAAATGGTAAAAATATATTCTAATTATACTTTAAAACCACTAAATATTATAATTTATCACTATAAATTATTTTGATTAAAAAAGTTGTTTTTAAGTATTTTTCACTATTCATAAAAATTTAGAAGTTCTCAGAAAAATACCAAAAATTAAACATAGGCTAATTTCAATATTCCGAATCCAAAAATGAAGTCCATTTTGATAAATAAAATTTATAATATTTCAAAAAGTAGGTATTACTATTCACAACGGCTACTTTGATTAGTCGCGGTGTTTTAGAACTCGAAGTTGCGTACAATGAAAGCTATTGCATTATTGAATGAGAAGCGTATCGTGGAAGCTCGGGGTGTTACATTCTCCCCTCCTTCAATAAATTGCGTCCTCGCAATTTAAAATTTTTCTTTGAAAGTAAAAGGTTGAAAATAGAAAATACCTTTTTGGAAATCCCACATCGGAAATAAGATTAATAAAATTTAGCCTTAATAAGAGGGAAATGGAAATAAGAAAGTCACCACCAAATTATGATCTCGATAAGGAGAACATTGGTGGCAATTTGAGACATATAATTGGAGGAAAAATGTAAATATTTGTAGGGAGTGATTGAGGTCATCAATCACAATCAACTGTCAAATTGAGGGCCTCAAAGCCTTCAATCTATGTTTATTTAAAATATCATCAGTTCAATAAGACATAAGGTATTAGGATAACACATTTTTTTGTTTTAATATCCCTTTACTAAAGTTTAAGAATTAATTTATTCATTGAATAACAGATAGGTATATATATATTTGTGCCTGACAATTGGAGTTTCAACCTTCAACTCACCTTTCACTCAAAAAGATAATAGAACCCAAAAATATTATACTTTTCCTAATTGTATAAGGTTACAAATGTTAACACATACAATTTAGATTAGTAAAATTATTTTCTAATAACCAGGGACTTCCTGTAGGCTAGTGGTAGGAAATAAAGGCTTGTCGCACTATGGTTGTGGGTTCGATTCCTGCAGCTGTGTCCGACGCGACTAGTTATGCCCCACCCTGCAGGTTGTCCTTTTCCTAAAAATATAGTACTATACTATTCCAAAAATAATCTTCATAAATGTTTTAACCTTAAACAATACTATCAAAAGATCAACTTAATCCACTCCAACCTTTATAGTTATCCAAAATACCTCTGTCCAAACTTTCTCTAAAAGGTCTCTTAATTCCAAAATCAATTGTAACATCAGATTACCCAAACAAAGAAAAGTTTCTCTTATTGTCACATACTAAAAATATGATTACCTTAATCATATTAAAACCTTACTGAAACCAACAAGTACTGCAGTACAATCCTTATATAGATCACATTATTCTAATAACCAGAATATAATCCATGAGTCCAAAAGCACCAATACATTAGTTATTCTGCTTCAACTGTAGTAATAGCATAAGATTGTCCTTGATCCCTTGTCCTTTTCTGAGGTAAGTTTCCTTGACGCTTAGGACATTCATTTGCATAATGACCCATTTCTCTACAATTGTAGCATTCAACTTTGACAGCCTCTTTCTTTCCCTTGCAATCACGTGCCTGGTGACCTTTTTCTCCACATTTATAACAGACTCCCATTCCTTTTAGGCAAGTACCAGGGTGATTCTTCCCACAATTATCACATAATGGAAAATCCTTCTTTCCCTTTTTCCCTTTATCTGTCTCTTGTTCCACCGTTCTCTTCTTCTCTTGCTTTACTTTGTTGTCATAAGACTTAGAGAATTCCTTTTCTGTCTTGATAGCACATGAGACTATATCTTCGTATGTTGAGAAAGATTGTGACACTAGAGCTCGACGGAGAAATGGTTTTAACCCATCAAAGAAACGATCAATCTTACTTCTTGGGTTACGTATATAATCTGCAGCATGCCTTGCTAACCTTGTAAAGTTAGCCTCATACTTTGCGACATTCTCATCCTCCTTCTGCCTCAGACTCAGAAATTGCCTTTCCATATCTGCTCGATGGTCACGAGGAAAGTATTTTTCTAAGAAAAGCCCTTTGAACTCCCTCCATTCCATATTCGATATGTCATCATCTTCCTTTGTGTTTTGAATCAGCGACCACCACTGATCGGCATCTCCAGTGAGGCGGTAAACTGCCATGACAACCTCCTCCCTTTCACTACTCCCCAAGGCATGGAATATTTTCTCTAAGGAATTTATCCATTGCTCAGCTACTATAGGATTTGTACTCCCATTGAAGGTTGGTGGTTGTTGCCTCATGAAGCGGTCTAACATTGATCCTCCACGTTGCGGATCAAGGTGCTCCATACGAGTAAGGTTATTATTCATAACCTGAGTGAGTTGTCCCAGTATGGTAATAAGTTGATCAGCACCAGTTGTATCTTCAGGTCCACAATAATTATCTTGAGCAGGAGGGCAATCCCTACACGGAGTTCGTGCATTGATACAGTTTCCATTCCTTCTACTAGGCGCCATTTCTAAACAATGGCATAAACTAGATTAGTTTATGAATCAAAATACATAATTCCATACTTGTAAAATACTTAACATAAATTGAACTATTTATGGATATAATCCATAATCATAAAAAGGTTTTATTTGAGGAAGTATATACTCATAACCGTTCATAGTGGTTTGTAAAGAAAATGAGAATTATCCTAAGCGTATCCCCCGGGAGTGTCATAACCAAGAGTGCAGCAAGGCCCGTTGTCGTGCACCAGTTCCCGTTTGAGTCTAGCTCAAAGCGGTGTTTTCGGGTTTTACCCCTAGGTACATCTGTGCCAGAGCCACCTCTACCTGCTCGTATCCAGACAGGGATGTATTGCTCGGAAAACTCACAACATCTCTACAATACTAAAATTCTAGGAAGTTCTTCTATACTAATCCTCAAAGTCTATCTTTGGGCTATGTGCTCTAATCAGAGTTTATCTAAATCTAGCTTCCAAGGTTAGTACTAAACTGCCTCTGATACCAACTGTAATGCCCCGACCCCAGCTACCCAGAGCCGGTGCATTACTTCGTAACATTGGCATGATCACAAAAGATCAAGTCTCGAAAGACCGATTAGTTTAGTAGCCTTGGAAACACTAGATACATTCATGAGTCTTTCATTACATCAAAATTAAACAAACTACAAAAAAACATGGTCTTCATAGTCCACACTCATATCTTCACTGATTATTCTTGCAAGTCAGTCATAAAATACTTCTTCACAACCTGGAAAATTTTTAAACATTGAAAGGGGTGAGCTCAAATGCTCAGTAAGGATAACAATAATGCGGAAGCTTTCATAAATAAACATTAACATTTAAGGCAATGT
Organism: Viscum album; assembly: GCA_963277665.1. Classification (NCBI taxonomy): domain Eukaryota; kingdom Viridiplantae; phylum Streptophyta; class Magnoliopsida; order Santalales; family Viscaceae; genus Viscum; species Viscum album. The sequence goes on along the minus strand of OY728135.1, from coordinate 174,062,076 downwards.
ATAACTAAAACAAAAGCCTCTTAAACATGAACTTCAACATAATATGGCAAAAGTAAAATGAGATAATGCCATTTACTTCTTCACATGGATATTCTACTGGTCGAATAATCACATGTAATTTCAATAACCACTTTCATAATGAGGGAATGTATAATGCCGGACATTCTGAAACACTTTGTCAAGGCCTCGGCCAAGACGTCTAAAATGATTAAGGCCTCGGCCAAAACCATAAATCAAATTGGGAAAGGGCCTCGGCCAATTCCACGTCTATTTGTCTCATGAGACCTACCGATGCATCGAGGAGCTATAGTGGGCTCCACCCGTCACTTATTAAGTCCAATACATTCCTCATATGAACAGGTTTAAACATCTCATAAACCATAACATAATCGTATCACATAAAACATGCATAAAGGAAACATAACATTTCCACATTTCAATCACAAGATATCAATACAACACATTGATATAATAAAAACACTTTCAAAACCATTTTCAATACCAAAATAAAAGAAAAGTATAACATGGTATTTATTCTTCAAAAAAAAGGGTATGGCTTGTAGAGGAAGCCGAAACTCAAATAGTGGTCATGGCGGCAGAGAAGTCATTGTCGCCGCATACGTTCGACAAAAACATTCCCTTTTTTCATTTAGTAAACGCTTCGTATAAAAAAGATTCCTTTTGAATAAACGTAAAAGTCAAAGTGGTTTATACACCGTATAAAAGAAATTTGTGTATAAAACCAAATATGCCTCAATGAAAGGAGATTGAGACGAAGTCTTTACAAAGATCATTTTTAAAATAAAATAGATATATTATGTGTATTCACTATAGGTACACATAATGAATACAAAATAAGACATAATAATATCATGACATAATTTGAAAGTAGGAGATTAACCCAAAGAATGGAAGTTGGGTTAAGAAGTTCCCTTACAAATATCATTTAAATAGAATATATCTATTATGTGTATTCACTATAATTACACATAAAGAAAGTACAAATACAAGATATGACATAACAATATCATGACATAATTTGAAAGTAGGAGATTAACCCAAAGAATGGAAGTTGGGTTAAGAAATTCCCTTACCTCGTGTCTGACTTGACTCAACCGTTCTTTAACCTCCTGAATAATAAACTAGAGTTAATATATACCTTATTAAGAACCATTTTCAACTTCATTATCCTTATTATATCACTTATTACAATGATATGAACATTATGTAATTATTTAAGTTAATAACGGTCGTTTTGTCGATCTTTGGTACTTGAGTCAACAATAAGCTTCTTATAATTACAAGTTGTTTATGTGGTGAAATATCCATTATATCCAGAATTATATTCATGATTTATATGTCATATATATCTTATATATCCAGTATATACATTCATTTATAATATTACGTAACATTTAGAGGTAAGAAATGAAATGCACCGTTCATGGAGACGGTAAGCCGTACGTACGCATGAACGCTACTTTCATTTCAATTTCATATTTAATGGAACTAAATCATAATGATATAAATGTATAATATAATTCCAGTATAATATAGTGTATAATACCATTTACTCCATCCTTTATACATCCCACATATGGCATTAACGATTCAAATCACTTTGAGGGGGCGGTAGTCCGCACTTCCTAAAATGAAATTATCACGTTTTACCCATAATGGAAATCATAAAGTATGCCATAAGTGAGAAATACAGAAGCATAAGTAAAACATAAACATATTATATATCATATATAAAAATAGTGACATCTTAATGGCCACCTTTGAAGGTGTTATATGAGTGTTGAACAATCATCGTTTCGTGAGGCAGAAATTCGCCATCCACAGAAACCGTATGTTCTTTAACCATTGGATGTAGGTGTGTGTAATTGTAGCTCTAATACTTCTTATAACAACATCCTAGTATATTTAAGATACTGGTGTTGTTACAAAATAAGTAAATAAAAAGAGTTTAGGGGGTTGGAGAAGCAAAATAAAACAAAAGAACATGAGAGAATGAATTACCTTAAAAAGTGTAACTCCTTTTGAGTTGAGCCTAAAGGCTTCCTTTGAAAGGATTCTGCCCAAAAGGAATCCTCTAGGATGAGGAGAGGGATGTGGAGAGAGCAAATGGGCAGGGGTTGGCCGAGCCAATGGCTTGAAGAGTGTGTGAAATGAGGTAGAGGTGGGGGCCTTTTATAAGAGGAGAGGAGGGGCACTTTTGGAAAGTAAAGGAACATTACATTATTTGAAAATGTGTTTCGGTTTTAAAAGGTCCCACATTGATATAATTCGTGGATAAGGTGATAAGGTTTCGAAATCTCCTCATCCAATAGGCTTTGGACAAGTGTAAGCCTCGGATTTTGCATTATCTTCTCATTTTATTTAAATCGTTAAATAATGAGGTCATCGCCACATCATAATGATGTCATAAATACTTTAATTTATTTAATGTCTAAAAATTATAAAAAAAATACTATGATGTAGGAAATCTTTTTAGCTTTCCAATGACTATTTATAATCAAAATTTGGACTTGTATAACCCCACTTAAAAATTGTTTTAGTAAAACATTTTATGTTTGTGTCATTTTTTACTTTAACATTAAATAAAAGGTATTTATGTCATTTTCTAACTAAAGTGGCTCCATGGGGTCCCCAAGTTGACCCATGGGTTGTCTTGGTCGGCCATGACACAACCAATGAGGTTGGGACATGTGTCTAGGTCATTTCATATTATTAATGTATTATTTATACCTTAAACTACACTAATTACCACTAATCGCGATTAAGAACTTAAAAGTTACTATTCACCAAAACATTATTTTGATCTCATTGAACCACATTTTACTTCTTAATGACAACCATGTATGTCGGATTTTTGAAAATCAAATCACAGAAGTGGTAATATTTCATTTAAACGAAAAATCAGTTATTTAACTACCACTTAGTGCTTTCACTATTCATCAAAAATTGAAGTTTTTCAGAATAAGACCAAAATTTCACCCTAAGCTATAATTGATATTCCGAATTCAAAAATGATGTCTATTTTACAAAATTCCAAACATATAAGTTGTATTAATTAATTTTATAATTAATTCCCGCTGTTACAACAAATAGCGTGTTTTTAAGAAACAATTTATATCAAAAGTTTGGCAATTGTTTATGTCCAATTTCAATGTTAAATTAATTCTAATGACCACCATTGGATAAAATGGTAAAAATATATTCTAATTATACTTTAAAACCACTAAATATTATAATTTATCACTATAAATTATTTTGATTAAAAAAGTTGTTTTTAAGTATTTTTCACTATTCATAAAAATTTAGAAGTTCTCAGAAAAATACCAAAAATTAAACATAGGCTAATTTCAATATTCCGAATCCAAAAATGAAGTCCATTTTGATAAATAAAATTTATAATATTTCAAAAAGTAGGTATTACTATTCACAACGGCTACTTTGATTAGTCGCGGTGTTTTAGAACTCGAAGTTGCGTACAATGAAAGCTATTGCATTATTGAATGAGAAGCGTATCGTGGAAGCTCGGGGTGTTACATTCTCCCCTCCTTCAATAAATTGCGTCCTCGCAATTTAAAATTTTTCTTTGAAAGTAAAAGGTTGAAAATAGAAAATACCTTTTTGGAAATCCCACATCGGAAATAAGATTAATAAAATTTAGCCTTAATAAGAGGGAAATGGAAATAAGAAAGTCACCACCAAATTATGATCTCGATAAGGAGAACATTGGTGGCAATTTGAGACATATAATTGGAGGAAAAATGTAAATATTTGTAGGGAGTGATTGAGGTCATCAATCACAATCAACTGTCAAATTGAGGGCCTCAAAGCCTTCAATCTATGTTTATTTAAAATATCATCAGTTCAATAAGACATAAGGTATTAGGATAACACATTTTTTTGTTTTAATATCCCTTTACTAAAGTTTAAGAATTAATTTATTCATTGAATAACAGATAGGTATATATATATTTGTGCCTGACAATTGGAGTTTCAACCTTCAACTCACCTTTCACTCAAAAAGATAATAGAACCCAAAAATATTATACTTTTCCTAATTGTATAAGGTTACAAATGTTAACACATACAATTTAGATTAGTAAAATTATTTTCTAATAACCAGGGACTTCCTGTAGGCTAGTGGTAGGAAATAAAGGCTTGTCGCACTATGGTTGTGGGTTCGATTCCTGCAGCTGTGTCCGACGCGACTAGTTATGCCCCACCCTGCAGGTTGTCCTTTTCCTAAAAATATAGTACTATACTATTCCAAAAATAATCTTCATAAATGTTTTAACCTTAAACAATACTATCAAAAGATCAACTTAATCCACTCCAACCTTTATAGTTATCCAAAATACCTCTGTCCAAACTTTCTCTAAAAGGTCTCTTAATTCCAAAATCAATTGTAACATCAGATTACCCAAACAAAGAAAAGTTTCTCTTATTGTCACATACTAAAAATATGATTACCTTAATCATATTAAAACCTTACTGAAACCAACAAGTACTGCAGTACAATCCTTATATAGATCACATTATTCTAATAACCAGAATATAATCCATGAGTCCAAAAGCACCAATACATTAGTTATTCTGCTTCAACTGTAGTAATAGCATAAGATTGTCCTTGATCCCTTGTCCTTTTCTGAGGTAAGTTTCCTTGACGCTTAGGACATTCATTTGCATAATGACCCATTTCTCTACAATTGTAGCATTCAACTTTGACAGCCTCTTTCTTTCCCTTGCAATCACGTGCCTGGTGACCTTTTTCTCCACATTTATAACAGACTCCCATTCCTTTTAGGCAAGTACCAGGGTGATTCTTCCCACAATTATCACATAATGGAAAATCCTTCTTTCCCTTTTTCCCTTTATCTGTCTCTTGTTCCACCGTTCTCTTCTTCTCTTGCTTTACTTTGTTTTCATAAGACTTAGAGAATTCCTTTTCTGTCTTGATAGCACATGAGACTATATCTTCGTATGTTGAGAAAGATTGTGACACTAGAGCTCGACGGAGAAATGGTTTTAACCCATCAAAGAAACGATCAATCTTACTTCTTGGGTTACGTATATAATCTGCAGCATGCCTTGCTAACCTTGTAAAGTTAGCCTCATACTTTGCGACATTCTCATCCTCCTTCTGCCTCAGACTCAGAAATTGCCTTTCCATATCTGCTCGATGGTCACGAGGAAAGTATTTTTCTAAGAAAAGCCCTTTGAACTCCCTCCATTCCATATTCGATATGTCATCATCTTCCTTTGTGTTTTGAATCAGCGACCACCACTGATCGGCATCTCCAGTGAGGCGGTAAACTGCCATGACAACCTCCTCCCTTTCACTACTCCCCAAGGCATGGAATATTTTCTCTAAGGAATTTATCCATTGCTCAGCTACTATAGGATTTGTACTCCCATTGAAGGTTGGTGGTTGTTGCCTCATGAAGCGGTCTAACATTGATCCTCCACGTTGCGGATCAAGGTGCTCCATACGAGTAAGGTTATTATTCATAACCTGAGTGAGTTGTCCCAGTATGGTAATAAGTTGATCAGCACCAGTTGTATCTTCAGGTCCACAATAATTATCTTGAGCAGGAGGGCAATCCCTACACGGAGTTCGTGCATTGATACAGTTTCCATTCCTTCTACTAGGCGCCATTTCTAAACAATGGCATAAACTAGATTAGTTTATGAATCAAAATACATAATTCCATACTTGTAAAATACTTAACATAAATTGAACTATTTATGGATATAATCCATAATCATAAAAAGGTTTTATTTGAGGAAGTATATACTCATAACCGTTCATAGTGGTTTGTAAAGAAAATGAGAATTATCCTAAGCGTATCCCCCGGGAGTGTCATAACCAAGAGTGCAGCAAGGCCCGTTGTCGTGCACCAGTTCCCGTTTGAGTCTAGCTCAAAGCGGTGTTTTCGGGTTTTACCCCTAGGTACATCTGTGCCAGAGCCACCTCTACCTGCTCGTATCCAGACAGGGATGTATTGCTCGGAAAACTGACAACATCTCTACAATACTAAAATTCTAGGAAGTTCTTCTATACTAATCCTCAAAGTCTATCTTTGGGCTATGTGCTCTAATCAAAGTTTATCTAAATCTAGCTTCCAAGGTTAGTACTAAACTGCCTCTGATACCAACTGTAATGCCCCGACCCCAGCTACCCAGAGCCGGTGCATTACTTCGTAACATTGGCATGATCACAAAAGATCAAGTCTCGAAAGACCGATTAGTTTAGTAGCCTTGGAAACACTAGATACATTCATGAGTCTTTCATTACATCAAAATTAAACAAACTACAAAAAAACATGGTCTTCATAGTCCACACTCATATCTTCACTGATTATTCTTGCAAGTCAGTCATAAAATACTTCTTCACTACCTGGAAAATTTTTAAACATTGAAAGGGGTGAGCTCAAATGCTCAGTAAGGATAACAATAATGCGGAAGCTTTCATAAATAAACATTAACATTTAAGGCAATGTATAACTAAAACAAAAGCCTCTTAAACATGAACTTCAACATAATATGGCAAAAGTAAAATGAGATAATGCCATTTACTTCTTCACATGGATATTCTACTGGTCGAATAATCACATGTAATTTCAATAACCACTTTCATAATGAGGGAATGTATAATGCCGGACATTCTGAAACACTTTGTCAAGGCCTCGGCCAAGACGTCTAAAATGATTAAGGCCTCGGCCAAAACCATAAATCAAATTGGGAAAGGGCCTCGGCCAATTCCACGTCTATTTGTCTCATGAGACCTACCGATGCATCGAGGAGCTATAGTGGGCTCCACCCGTCACTTATTAAGTCCAATACATTCCTCATATGAACAGGTTTAAACATCTCATAAACCATAACATAATCGTATCACATAAAACATGCATAAAGGAAACATAACATTTCCACATTTCAATCACAAGATATCAATACAACACATTGATATAATAAAAACACTTTCAAAACCATTTTCAATACCAAAATAAAAGAAAAGTATAACATGGTATTTATTCTTCAAAAAAAAGGGTATGGCTTGTAGAGGAAGCCGAAACTCAAATAGTGGTCATGGCGGCAGAGAAGTCATTGTCGCCGCATACGTTCGACAAAAACATTCCCTTTTGTCATTTAGTAAACGCTTCGTATAAAAAAGATTCCTTTTGAATAAACGTAAAAGTCAAAGTGGTTTATACACCGTATAAAAGAAATTTGTGTATAAAACCAAATATGCCTCAATGAAAGGAGATTGAGACGAAGTCTTTACAAAGATCATTTTTAAAATAAAATAGATATATTATGTGTATTCACTATAGGTACACATAATGAATACAAAATAAGACATAATAATATCATGACATAATTTGAAAGTAGGAGATTAACCCAAAGAATGGAAGTTGGGTTAAGAAGTTCCCTTACAAATATCATTTAAATAGAATATATCTATTATGTGTATTCACTATAATTACACATAAAGAAAGTACAAATACAAGATATGACATAACAATATCATGACATAATTTGAAAGTAGGAGATTAACCCAAAGAATGGAAGTTGGGTTAAGAAATTCCCTTACCTCGTGTCTGACTTGACTCAACCGTTCTTTAACCTCCTGAATAATAAACTAGAGTTAATATATACCTTATTAAGAACCATTTTCAACTTCATTATCCTTATTATATCACTTATTACAATGATATGAACATTATGTAATTATTTAAGTTAATAACGGTCGTTTTGTCGATCTTTGGTACTTGAGTCAACAATAAGCTTCTTATAATTACAAGTTGTTTATGTGGTGAAATATCCATTATATCCAGAATTATATTCATGATTTATATGTCATATATATCTTATATATCCAGTATATACATTCATTTATAATATTACGTAACATTTAGAGGTAAGAAATGAAATGCACCGTACATGGAGACGGTAAGCCGTACGTACGCATGAACGCTACTTTCATTTCAATTTCATATTTAATGGAACTAAATCATAATGATATAAATGTATAATATAATTCCAGTATAATATAGTGTATAATACCATTTACTCCATCCTTTATACATCCCACATATGGCATTAACGATTCAAATCACTTTGAGGGGGCGGTAGTCCGCACTTCCTAAAATGAAATTATCACGTTTTACCCATAATGGAAATCATAAAGTATGCCATAAGTGAGAAATACAGAAGCATAAGTAAAACATAAACATATTATATATCATATATAAAAATAGTGACATCTTAATGGCCACCTTTGAAGGTGTTATATGAGTGTTGAACAATCATCGTTTCGTGAGGCAGAAATTCGCCATCCACAGAAACCGTATGTTCTTTAACCATTGGATGTAGGTGTGTGTAAGTGTAGCTCTAATACTTCTTATAACAACATCCTAGTATATTTAAGATACTGGTGTTGTTACAAAAGAAGTAAATAAAAAGAGTTTAGGGGGTTGGAGAAGCAAAATAAAACAAAAGAACATGAGAGAATGAATTACCTTAAAAAGTGTAACTCCTTTTGAGTTGAGCCTAAAGGCTTCCTTTGAAAGGATTCTGCCCAAAGGGAATCCTCTAGGATGAGGAGAGGGATGTGGAGAGAGCAAATGGGCAGGGGTTGGCCGAGCCAATGGCTTGAAGAGTGTGTGAAATGAGGTAGAGGTGGGGGCCTTTTATAAGAGGAGAGGAGGGGCACTTTTGGAAAGTAAAGGAACATTACATTATTTGAAAATGTGTTTCGGTTTTAAAAGGTCCCACATTGATATAATTCGTGTATAAGGTGATAAGGTTTCTAAATCTCCTCATCCAATAGGCTTTGGACAAGTGTAAGCCTCGGATTTTGCATTATCTTCTCATTTTATTTAAATCGTTAAATAATGAGGTCATCGCCACATCATAATGATGTCATAAATACTTTAATTTATTTAATGTCTAAAAATTATAAAAAAATACTATGATGTAGGAAATCTTTTTAGCTTTCCAATGACTATTTATAATCAAAATTTGGACTTGTATAACCCCACTTAAAAATTGTTTTAGTAAAACATTTTATGTTTGTGTCATTTTTTACTTTAACATTAAATAAAAGGTATTTATGTCATTTTCTAACTAAAGTGGCTCCATGGGGTCCCCAAGTTGACCCATGGGTTGTCTTGGTCGGCCATGACACAACCAATGAGGTTGGGACATGTGTCTAGGTCATTTCATATTATTAATGTATTATTTATACCTTAAACTACACTAATTACCACTAATCGCGATTAAGAACTTAAAAGTTACTATTCACCAAAAAATTATTTTGATCTCATTGAACCACATTTTACTTCTTAATGACAACCATGTATGTTGGATTTTTGAAAATCAAATCACAGAAGTGGTAATATTTCATTTAAACGAAAAATCAGTTATTTAACTACCACTTAGTGCTTTCACTATTCATCAAAAATTGAAGTTTTTCAGAATAAGACCAAAATTTCACCCTAAGCTATAATTGATATTCCGAATTCAAAAATGATGTCTATTTTACAAAATTCCAAACATATAAGTTGTATTAATTAATTTTATAATTAATTCCCGCTGTTACAACAAATAGCGTGTTTTTAAGAAACAATTTATATCAAAAGTTTGGCAATTGTTTATGTCCAATTTCAATGTTAAATTAATTCTAATGACCACCATTGGATAAAATGGTAAAAATATATTCTAATTATACTTTAAAACCACTAAATATTATAATTTATCACTATAAATTATTTTGATTAAAAAAGTTGTTTTTAAGTATTTTTCACTATTCATAAAAATTTAGAAGTTCTCAGAAAAATACCAAAAATTAAACATAGGCTAATTTCAATATTCCGAATCCAAAAATGAAGTCCATTTTGATAAATAAAATTTATAATATTTCAAAAAGTAGGTATTACTATTCACAACGGCTACTTTGATTAGTCGCGGTGTTTTAGAACTCGAAGTTGCGTACAATGAAAGCTATTGCATTATTGAATGAGAAGCGTATCGTGGAAGCTCGGGGTGTTACATAATTTCTCATGAAATTTTGATTTATATTATTATAAATAACTATTTATTTATGGAATTTCATATTTTATGTCTCAAGTGCAGTAATACACACTAAATTGATCATGAATTAAGTCTTAATTTGGAAGAATATTGTCTCATATTTCCTATAATTTTACCTACTACGATATGTATATAAATTATTATATTGAGAAATTCATTTTAGAATATTAATATTTTTAAAAATAAAAAAATATTAATTTATAAAAACACCTATATAATTTTATATATCTTGGATTCGGTATTAGGTTCTCTCTGACCAGCTTCCTAGATACTCTACTACTGATATTGGTGTTTCCATGGTTATAGTGACTCTCATAAATTTTCATATTATTGAGTGGAACCATCATTATAAAATTATGTTCCATTTTATATGTTTTCAAAAGTTTTCAAAAACATTGATAGAGCTACCAATGCCTCATTCTTTGAATTTTTTAAGGTGGTTGCATGTCAACTGAATGAGGTATCATGAATAGTATAACAAATTTTGGGGTATACATGTGAGGTTTTGTATGAAGGGAACACCTACCATGTTACACTATCTGTCACAATAGCTTGAGTGTTCACTATGAAATAAACAAAATCTATACTATAACCTTTGTGATAATGTAGAGGGATACTAGATTTGGTAACATGACAACATTATTTTATTTTGACTGTTGTAGTGTTTTTTCTTGTTCACCTTGAAATTTTTAAAATATACTCGAATATATCATTTTATCTTAATATCCAAACATGAGTGGAATGATATTAAATCAATAAGAATACCATGATGAAACACTTGAAATGTTGACTTCAATTTGTGTTGTATAAGATAGTATATTCAATAATCTAGTAGATAAAAAATATATTCCGACTTAGAAACCCCCTCTAGTAGATACTGATATTGAGGATACAAGATGATTATATCATAGAACACATATTTTTTAATGTGTGACATTCCTTATTCCTTTGAAATAAGAAGACAATATTGCATGCATTACTCATCCATTTCATGATGTCTACCAACTGGCTTGGGATCTACATTATCTATTAGGATATCCATTGTATTCACTAGGTGTATTGGATCCATGATGCTATCAGATGACATTTATATCACATTTTATAACTTATACTACATGTATCTAGGGTATTTATTATGGATTGGTCGGTCTGTCCACTTATGACATGAGAGAAAGATCATGTTGAACATTATCACATCTCAATATCCTAGAGGAATCAGTTTCACCTTCTCCATTTGAATTTGAAAAAAATAATAGATAGTCGAGGTCCTTATATATGATGAAGATCCCCCACAAAGCCATCATAGTCCACCTCATAATGTATGTTGATGAGTTAGATGTGGGAATAAAATTCAAACTCTAAACTACCTGGCTTCGAGCATTTGAGACCTAAATGAAAACTAATTATACTAATTAAATTTATATGTTCTTCATGATATATTTCTTTAAAATTCGATGATTTTTCTATAATAATCCTAATGATCAAATAATTTTAGAAACATTATTCAAATAATTTATTTTTATAAATTTATTTTAATAAAATTAAAACCCATATAATATAATAAATATTAATTTTATTAATTTTATTAATTTTAAAATGTATAATTTTTTCTGAAATTATTTATTTTTAAAAATTCAAATATATTTAAATAAAATTATTATTTTTAAAATAATTATAGAAATATTTATATTTTGTTTTTTTGAATAGTTGTGTATGTTTTATCACATGTATCATTTCATTGTGATAAAAAATTTTGAAGCCTTCCCTGCATTCGATAACTATAAATGTTTAAAACCTAGACTCATTTGGTAAATATTTTTAAAGAAATACTTAATGAGATTATGTATAGAATGAAATTATGTTATATTTATCTAATATTAAATATATTTTAGTTATGTAAGTATGAAATAGAATTCTCTATGAAATTAACTCTGTATATTTTCTTATAATTTTAATAGAATTATTACATTAATTTGATATTACTATTTATTGTCCAATAGTTTTAATTATCAAGTAACAAATATTATTTTTATTCTTTATTATTAGATAATTTTAATACATAGTAATCAATATTTAAAATTAATAACATATTAATCATCACTACAAAACTAGAAATTATTGTTACTTGTACATTTTTAACTAATTATTTTTCATTATATACATATAAGAAAATTTGAAACTAATTATTATCTATTATTACTAACTACAACTAATGAATAAATAATTAAATTAAATTATTAGTTAATTTTCAGTACTTATTTAAAAATTAGTATTAATTGTTTTCAATAAGATTTTTTAACTTCTAATTTTTTATTTATTATTTTTATTTATCACTTATTAGTGTTAATTATTAATAACTATTATTAATTACTACTTATTATTACAAAACATTAGAAACTAATAAATAATAAAATTAATAATTTTAAAAATTATTACTATTTGATAACTAATACACCTAAAATTAATATACTAATTTATTTTGTATGAATAATTATTATTATTTAAAATTTCCAGTTTATAATTAATTTTTATAATTTCTATTTATTATAATTAATAATAATCTCTATTGAATTTTTTAGTTAGTCTTTATTAATTTATTTTAAATACTATAATAAATAAATTTTGAGGTGAAAGAATCATTAATAAATAAAAAATACATTCATAATAAGAAAAAAAAATTAAAGACTCTGTCATGGGTAGAATGAAGATGTTTGGACCTTAAAGATAGATATATATGGGAGATTTATCAAACTAAAATCACGGATTACAGCTGATGATGTATTATATTAAAACCCATACTTGAACTGAGATGACCCCAAACTAAAATTAAGGTATGACATGATATAAAACAATATTTTATGTCTTCCAAATCTCCCATCGATTCCCCATCATGTCGTGTTGTTGTAGATTCTAGGAAAATTTGAATGAATCCCTTAGATTAAATTTAGGATTCCTAGAAATCAATACTCGAAAACCATTTTTCCATTCATGAATTACAACCCCCATGTGTTTTAGAGCATCTAACCCTTATCCCATTCTCCCACTATGGGTTGTTCATGTTATTACACCACATTCCTAGATCAACCGCCAATAATTCGTGTTGGTACATGGTCCTTATATTCCTATCCTTTGTAGATTTAGGATGATTTGGGACAAACAAAGTGAGATGCTCTGGTATGTACATTGTTATGGAAATCTATTTGAAAACGATATTTTATAATTATCAAATCATGGGTATTTAATCTCATAGGGGTGTGTTACAAGATCACCATGTGAGGCATTGAAGGAATGTTACCACATTATACACAAAAATAATTTTCCATTCTTTATTCTACCCCTAGTCCCCAACCAACCACATTAGAGTATTAACTTTGAACAATTTGAATTAATTCCCCGATTTAAACATTTTCTACACTTCAATTCGTATTAAACAACCATGATTCCATTATTGGAGTGAAGCATATTGTTGGTATGATAAATTATTGTACCAATTTTGTAATGATAACGGTGAGATAACATAAAGAGAAATAAATTTTAAAACAAATTGACTCTATATGTTACAAATAGAAACCCACAAAATGAATGTGGTAAAAAACAATAGGAAAATATAAGGATATTTATGGGGAAAAGTGGGTACACACTCCCTCACTATTACAAGGAAAAAATATCATAAATCCTTCTCTTGAATATGTGTACAAAATACCTAACAAAATACTACAAATATAAATGAATAACCTTCGGTGATTGAAATTGGAGGTATTGTAACATACCGGGTCAATAGAGAACATGAAAACTTTAATATTTATTAATATTTGTGAATTAAATATTAATTATAATTTAAATGGGATTCTATGTTTGATGGATTCACTGATACACAACAATGGGTTTCTTTGAAATCTTACACAACACATAAATAAAATAATATTATTATTTTAAATAGTAGTTAGCACATATACCTTGGATTGGCAGGAATGAACATAACTAACTGAAGTATGATTATACATGTTTTTAAATGTTTTTACATTTATCCAATAAAATTTAGAGGCTTAAAATAAGAAAAGAATTCGACTTTAAGCTTAAAAACTCTAACTTTCACTAAAAGGTTGATTTACTGGATTTTGATGGTGAACCCTCATTAAATATAGTTTTGGTCTCTTTTATATGTTCTATTTGACAAAATAAAATTATTATTTAGAATCGGGACATCATATTTTACTTTGGGTAAAATTTTGGTATTCTTCTAATAAAATTCATTTTTGATGAATAGTGAAAAATAATGTATTTTAATTCCAAATTTCCTATTAATATAATTTATTTTTATAGTTAGATAATCTTTTTAATTAGTTTTAAAGTGTAATTAGAATCAATTTTTACCATTTAATCCAATGTTGGTCATTGGAATTAATTTCGTATTGAAATTTGACATAAACAAGTGTCGATCTTTTGATAATTCTTGTTTCTTAAAAACATGCTATTTGTTTTGACAATGAGAATTAATTTTAAATTAATTAATGATACTTCAATGTTTTTATTAGTTTAAAATGGAAATAAATTTTTATTTCAGATTATCAAATATAGCTTTGGATGAGTTTTTTGTATTTTTTCTGAAAAACATCATTTTTTGATGAATAGTGAAACCACTAAGTAGTAGTTAAAAAACTGATTTTTTCATTTAAATGAAAATTCAATGCTTCTGTGAATTGAATTTTGAAAATCCAACATACATGGTCATTATTATTATGTAAAATGTGTTTCAATAAGATGAAAATAAATTTTTGGTGAATAGTAATTTTTAACTTTTATTTGTCGTGGTTAAAAGGTAAATAGGTTAATTCAAGGTAAAAAGAATATCATAATAATACCAAATTACCTTAACACTTTTCTTAACATTATTGTATGAGTAATGGCCGACCATGGGCATCCTTGGGTCTATTTTGGGACCCGATGGAGCCACTTATGAATGACAATTACGCATTAGATTAATTAATTTAAAGTAAATGAAAAAATGACATAAAAAAATATCTATTAGTAAATTAATTTTTACATGGTTTTATATAAGTCACATTTTTTACTATAAATATAATTTTAAAATATAAAACTATTTAATACATCATGATATTTTTATTATAATTTATAAACATCATATAAATTAAATTATATATGACACAATAATGATACAGTATTTACCTAATTAATAAATGATTTAAATTAATAATATTTTAAATAATAAAATAATAACCAAAACCTGTCCAATTTTTATTGGATGATTTTATTTAGTCCATGATTCATCTTATATTTGACTTTAATTATTTTTTAAACTTTGGAATTCAAAGATAAGTTTATAATAAAATAATTGTTTCAAACTTTCCTAAAGAGCACCTCCTCTAACTTATAAAAGGACACCACTTCTAACCAATTCCTCAAACTTCTAAGGCCTTTTGGATCGATCAAAATCTACCCAATTAGGCTCTGTACATCCCTATCATCTTCCCAGAATCCTTAACTTATGCTGAAGGCACATCAAGATGTCCTTTTGGTTAAACTAAAGGGTGTTTCCCAAATTAAAGGTAACCGTTTGTTTTAAATTGTTTTCTATTATTTTACTTCTCCAACCCCCTAAAATATTTTTATTCCTTTATTTTATAGAAAAATTAGTTTTCTAAATATAGTAGAATTTTTTTATGAGATGTATTCTAGATAAACTCACAAAAACCTCCATTTAATGGGTGAAGAACAAAATGTTACTGTGGATGGAAAACTAACGCCTCACGAAATGATGACTGTTCAATTAGCTCCTACTACCTCTCATGGTGGAAATTAAGATATTAAATTATTTTTATATGATATATATTTTGTTTATGTTTTATTTATTATTGTGTATTTATTAATTTATATCATACCTTTATGGTTTCCATTAAGGGTAAATGGGATAATTTAATTTGGGGAAGTGTGGACTACTGCCCCATCAAAGGGACATGACTCGTTAATGCCTTATGTGGGATGTATAAAGGAAGGAATTAATTATATTCGATATTGTATTATAATTTAATTATACTATAATTATGTATCATTATGTTTTCATTCTATTAAAATGCGCAATAGAAATGAAAGTAACGTTCATGCGTATGTACTGCTTACCGTCTCCATGAATGGTGCATTTCATTTCTTACCTAAAAATGTTTTGTAATATTATAAATACACATATATGATGAATATATATGATATTAATGATATCTACACCATGAATATCATTCTAGAGAAAATGGATGTTTGACCACATGAACAATTTGTAATTATAAGAAGTTTATTTTTGACTCAAGTACCAAATATCGACAAAAGGACCATTATTAACATAAATAATTACATAATGTTTATAACATGGTAATAATTGATATAAAAAGATTAATACAAATGAAAAATGTTTTTAATAAAATATAAATAATCATTATTTTATTATTTAGGATATTAAAGAATGAATGGTTCAAGTCGGACAATAAGGTAAGGAGATTTCTTATATCACTTTTAATTCTGTGAGATTTCCATTGTTCTCCACCAATTCATTGCATGGTGTGTATTGTGTACTTCCATTGTATATATGTTATCATGATTTATATTATATTCATGGTAATATTTTATTCATTTGGTGGTTATTAACTTTTGGTCAAACGACTCAGTTGATTACAACGAGGTAAAGGGTTTCATCTCACTTTTTATTCCCATGTGATTCATGCTATATTTTACACTATTTCTTTTTGTGTGGTTTACGTACAGTAAATGATTGTTATTTTTGTGTAATATACATTAATTTATGAGTATTTACTTATTCATTGTATGGTCCTTCTTTCTTGTGGTGTATGTTTTTTATGTTACCAAATTAGTCCAGAAACCTTTCACCCCCCTCTTTTTAAAATACTTATTTTTGTTATGTCTTTTAATTTACATCTTATTATGTTGGGATATGTTATTATATATCCATATTGATTTAAATTTTATTTCAAAGTGATGAGATACCCTTTTTATCTCATCAACTCATTTTCTAAATTCTAAAGTGATGCTATTAGGCTTTTTTAATTTTTGCAAGGGAACTTCTTAACTCAATTTCAATTCTTTGGGTTAAACTTGTACTTCTTGAATATATCGTCCTATGGATATTTTTGAATGACCTATTATTGTTTTAAAAATAATATCTACATGTATTGGGTGTATTTATATGTTTCACACATAATTATGTGATTGATTTATCCTTAATTTAAGGATACTATCTTTATAAGGGATTTCATCTCAATCTACATTTCCATTGAGACTTCATTGTTGTTATACCCCAATTTATTCTAATATAGTGCATATACTATCATTTTTCATATTATATCATGTATCCCGTTATTCTCATGATATTATAAAGTTCTGATTAAATGTTATTCCTTAATTATTTGTATTCATGAGTCTCTCATTTTGTTAAAAACTGTTTAACTAAAATATCATTTTAAATGTTTTAAAGATTTATTATTCTAAATATATATCTTTAATGACCATGGTTTAAAAATGATTTTGAGTATTTATTTATATGGGAATTAATGTTTTAAAATTACAATTCCATTAAAAGATTCAAAGTGGTATGAGACACTTTGATTCAAAAATCACTTTTTAAATGGTTTATGAAAATGGATTGAATATTTCAATATCATGAAATTACTTCTTGTGATTTCAAATGAAATGTTATTAGTGAAATGTTTATATTTGTAATACTTTATGTTCTATGATGGTACATGGACATTTGACTGGTAGTTAGGTGATAAACCATATGATGGGTGGTACCATGAAAAACAAGGATGGGTGGTTACATTATAACCTCCAATGCATTGGGTATGGTAGTCGGTCGTATGGCTATTCCATTTAGTGATATGTGTGGTAGTCAACCGTACAGTTATTCCATTTATGTATGTTTATGTCCCAAGTTACTTTTATATTTTATGTGTTCTTTGTATGGATTTTAGGGTAATATTTTTGTTAAAAAAGGGTAATTAATGATCTTTTATTCAGTGAAGAGTATTTAAAACTTGATAAAGATGAAAAGTATTACTTATGATAATGTATTCATGGTTTACTTGTTGTTTTGAAAAAATAATTGTTTTCCATCTTTGTGTATCCCTTACTGTGATTTTCATGCTCATCCCAAGTTTAGAAATGTTTTGCACATGGCATAAAGAAGAATATGTTTAAGGATGGGATCATGGAAACCTCATTCTATCTTAAACATTGAATTAGACATGATTTTTTTTCAAGAGTTTTTTTTGTGTGGAAAAAATTGAAACTAAGTAGAAGTTTATAATTTGTAATTTTTGAAAAGAAATGTAATAGTTATGACCTAATTATCTAAAACTCTAAAACTGAAAATATCCTCAATGCGAATTATTCATTTAATTCAATATTATATAATGTTTAAGGTAGAGTCCTTATAGTTGGTATCAGAGGTCCGTTTAGATAACTTTAGTGGTTAGGGTGTTATCTAAGAATAAGTGGCATAACCATAATTGTTATCATACTAGAAAGAGTCATAGTTATTTTGAATGATTTTAAGATAACATGAATATGTATTTACCGTCCTCATAAGATATTACATGATGATTTTACTGATATACTCACAATGATATTTTTGGCATATGTAAATGGCTGGATCTAGAAGGCACAAAAGTAACAGCGGATGTGAAGAAAACTGTGATGATTTTATGAATGGGAAACTGAATGAAATGAGAGCTGCAAAGAGAACTCTTGTGGTTATTTCCAACCAACTATCTGGAGTCATAATTGGCAACCTTAACCTTGGTGGTTTTTATACGGCATCATATATGAAAGAAACAAATCCATACCGATGTTCAGGTAACAATCCTATGGGTAAGAATGCTCAAAAACCTATGTGTCAAGGATGTGGAACGAAACACCTCGGAAAATGATTCAAAGGGTTTGGAAGATGCTATAGATGTGGGAATGAAGGACATTATGTATGAACCTTTCATTGAAAAATAAATCATCTAGTTGACTCTAGAAAAGTGTAAGATGTTCTTTATGAGGGATCAATTGAAATTATTAAATGTGGTGTGAATGATCATTATAAAAAAAGATGTCCTATGAATATTTTTCAAGAAAGGGATCACCAGGGTCGTACAAATTTGTGTTTACCAATACCTAATTCAATTCTAATTGTGGATGAAGAAACTAGCAATGACCAATGAATGTTATGGATTATTTCTTAACATGTGTTTGGACATTATTGAATCTTAGAATATGATTGATGATTTTAATTGTTGAAAAGAAATATTTCAGAATAAGTTGGTAAAGAATGGTTAATGAACCATCAAGAATTTCAAATTTGTAAGAAGTCATCATAAAAGGGATTCAAGAGTTATTTTATATTTTAAGATGATTAAATACTTAAAAGTATTAAGGCTCTTTTGATGATGTGATTATATGGGAAGACTTTTTATAGTATATGTATCCCTAAAGATTGATATATGAAAATGTTATTCAAGGAATAATTATCTTTTATTTTGAAGAGTAATGGTGGAATTTATATTTGGGAGAATATGTGTTTTTATTATGGATATATAGTGATTTGGGGTTTTTATGGAAATTATTAACCTATCATAGAGAATATTTGATTTTGTTAATTTCACCTCTGTATGAGACTTTTAGAGTAGTAGATTTTTTATTTGGATATAAATGTTAAGATTTACTGTGGAAGACTATGTGACTAAATCCTTCTGAGTTTTGGGTTACAATCATAGTTTGGGTTATTTTGAATAATTTTATGGACAATGGCATATAGAATGGTCATTATTGAACTTTGGGTTCTTTTTGTTGAATTTTGGAGATTAAGAGTAGTACTTATTTTTGTATAGGATTATCCTTTTTAGGGATTACATGATCTCATACTTACTATTTTTGGTTTTGGTTAATATATAAAGAAAGGGGAAATATATAGCTTTATTTTTGGATAATGTGATTCTCTAGAAGTTGATTCTTGTGCTTTTGATGTGACTAAGTCATTTTTAATGTTCATTGTTTGGAGAAAATATTAGTTTTTTGGTATAAACTTATTGAAGGCTGAAACTACACATGAAGTTCAGTATATGTTCTTATGATCTTATTCTATGTAACAAATGAATTCCTCAAATTTTAAAAATGAACTAAAAAAAACATTTTCAGTTTAGGTTTCCTACTTGGAAATCAAAGACCACTTAACCCATCACATGATTGTGATTTTATGTTGGTTAACTTTCTCTTAATAATTATTTCTATCACTCCTCATCCGAACGTGATGGTTTGTTTTCTCTTCCATATCAATGTCTTTCTGCATGGAATCCTTGAATGGGTTATCTTGTGTGACCTTTATACTTCACTTTCTTTCTTATAAAGTGATATTTTTTCTGACTATATTCAAATATGGGAATTTTAATGATGTTTCCAAACCCAGTTTTAAAATTGCGAGGA
This sequence comes from Viscum album, assembly GCA_963277665.1. Classification (NCBI taxonomy): domain Eukaryota; kingdom Viridiplantae; phylum Streptophyta; class Magnoliopsida; order Santalales; family Viscaceae; genus Viscum; species Viscum album. The sequence continues at coordinate 174,041,475 of OY728135.1, read as the reverse complement.
CGTAATTCCAAAAGGGGGGAAGGATGTAACATCCTAGGTAAATAAATAACATGACATTTTTCATATTTATTAATATTTTTGGATTAAATATTAACTCTACTTTAATGGGTATTCTATGATCAAAGGTGTACCTGATACACAACAATGGGTTTGTTTGAAATCTTACGTTGCACACTGATAATATAATAATATTATTTTAAATTTTTGTTAATGTAGTGACCTTGTATTTGCGGGAATGAACATAACTAACGAAAATTTGATTATACATGTTTGTTAAATGTTTTTACTTTATCCAATAAAATTTAGAGGCATAAAATAAGAAAAGAATTCTATTTCACGCATGAATACTCTAATATTCACTAAAAGGACGATTTACTGCCTTTTGATGGAGAACCCTCATTAAATATAGTTTTTTTCTATTTTATATGTTCCATTTGACAAAATAAAATTCTTCTTTATAATCTGGACATCAAATTTTACATTGGTTAAAATTTTGGTATTTTTATAATTAAATGCATTTCTGATGAATAGTGAAAAATACTATATTTTAATTTAAAACTACCTTTTAATATAATTTATTTATATGATTATATTATCTTTTTCATTGTATTTAAACTTTAATTAGAATAAATTTTACCTTTTAATCCTATTTTGGTCATTGGAATTATTTTCACATTGAAATTTGACATAAACAAGTGTCGATCTTTTGACAGATATTGTTTCTTAAAAACACGCTATTTTTTTGGACAATGAAAATTAATTTTAAATTAATTAATGAAACTTATATGTTTTCAATTTTTGTAAAATAGACATAATTTTTGATTTTGGAATATCAAATATATCTTAGGCTGAGTTTTTGGTATTAACCTGAAAACATCAATTTTTGATGAATATTGAAATAACAAAGTAGTAGTTAAAAAACTGACTTTTTCATTTAAATGAAATTTTACCGCTTCTCTAAATTGAATTTTGAAAACCTAACATACATGGTTGTTATTATTATTTAAAATTTGGTTCAATAAGATGAAAATAATTATTTAGTGAATAGTAACTTTTGACTTTTATTTACCGCGGTTAAAAGGTAAATAGGGTAATTCAACGTAAAAAGAATATCATAATAATAACAAATTACCTTAAAACATGTTCTAAAATTTTTGTATGAGTAATGGCCAAGTATGGGAATATTTGGGTCTATGTTGGGACCCCATGGAGCCACTTATGAATGATAATGACACTTTAGATTAATTAATAAAAAGTAATGGAAAATATAACATAAACAAATATCTTTTAGTAAATCAATTTTTACATGGAATTATATAAGTCATACTTTTGACTATAAATATTATTTATAAAAATAAAAACATTTCCAACATCATGATATTTTTATTACAATTTCTAGGCATCAAATTAATTAAATTATATATGACACAATAATGATGCAGTATTTACCTCATTAATAAATGATTTAAATAAATAAGATTATAAATAATAAAATAATATCCAAAACCTATCCAATTCTTATTGGATGATTTTATTTCGAAAACGAGTCATATTATCTTTGACTTTAATGATTTTTGGATCTTCTGTAACCGAAGATAAGTTTATAATAAAATAATTGTTTCAAACATTCTTAAAGAGTCCCTTTTCTCCCTTATAAAGGGACACCTCTTCTAACCAATTCCTCACACCGCTAAGGCCTTTGGCTCATCCAAAATCTTCCCAATTCGGCTCTCTAAATACCTATCCTCTTCCTAGAAGCCTTGCCTTAGGCATAAGTCACTTCAATAAGTCCATTTGATTCAAACCCAAGGGAGTTACCCAAATTAAAGGTAACAGTTTCTCCTAAATTGTTTTCTTTTATTGTACATCTACAACCCCCTAAAATATTTTTATTCATTTATTTTATAGAAAAAAAAGTTTCCTCAATATAATATGATGCTTTTATGAGAAGTATTAGTACTAAACTCACAAACACCTCCATCTAATGGGTGAAGAACATAATGTTTCTATGGATGGAAAACTAACGCCTCACAAAACGATGATTGTTCAATTACCTCATACCACCTCTCATGGTGGCCATTAAGATGGAACTATATTTGCATATGATATATAATATTTTTATGTTTTATTTATGCTTTGGTATGTTTTAATTTATATCATACCCTTATGGTTTCCATTATGGGTAAGCGGGATAATTTCATTTGAGGAAGTGTGGACTACCGCCCCCTCACAGTGATATGACTCGTTAATGCCTTATGTGGGATGTATAATGGATGGAATTAATTATTTTATATATGATATTATACTTTAATTATAATATAACTATGTATCATTACATTTTAATTCTATTAAAATGTGAAATAGAAATGAAAGTAACATTCATGTGTACGTACAGCTTACCATCTCCATAAACCGTGCATTTCATTTCATACATAAAAATGTTATGTACTATTATAAATACATATATATACTGGATATATATGATATGTATGATATCTAAATCATGAATTTCATTCTGGATATAATGGATGTTTTACTACATGAACAATTTGTAATAATAAGAAGTTCATTTTTGACTCAAGTACCAAATATTGAAAAACAACCATTATTAACTTAAATGATTACATAATGTTTATAACATGCTAATAATTGATATTAAAATAATAATAAACTTTAAAAATGTTCTTAATCATGTATATATTAACTTTAGATTATTATTCAGGATATTAAATAATGAACATGTCAAGTTAGACAACGAGGTAAGGACATTTCTTATCTCACTTTTAATTCTATGATATTTCCATTGTTCGCCACTAATTCATTGAATGTGGGGTATTGTGTACTTCCATTTGATATATATTATCATGATTATAATTATAGTCATGGTATTATGTGACTAATTTTGTGGTTTTTAACTTTTGGTCAAATGACTCATTTGATTACAACGACGTAAAAGGTTTCATCTCACTTTTTATTCCCATGATATTCATGCGATATTTACCACTATTTCCTTTTGTGTGGGGGTATTTACGGCCCATTATTGTAATATTTTTGTAATATAATTTCATTTATGAGTATTTTCATATTCATTGTATGATCCTTCTTTCATGTGGAATATGTTTTGTAAGTTACCAAATTGGTATGGGAACCTTTCACCCTCCTCTTTTTAAAAGACTTCATTTTGTTATTTCTTTTAATATACATCTTATTATGTTTGGATATGTTATTATATACCCTTATTTATGTAAATTTTATGTCCATGTGATGATATACCCTTTTTATCTCATCAACTCATTTTCTAAATTCTAATGTGATGTTGTTAGGCTTTCGAATTTTTGCAAGGAAACTTCTTAACCCAATTTCAATTCTTTGGGTTAAACGTGTACTACATGAATATGTCGTCCTATGAATATAATTGAATGAACTATGATTTTTTAAAAAATATATGCACTTATATTGTGTGTATTTATATTTTTTCACACATAATTATGTGGTTGATTTATCCTTAATTTAAGGTTACCGTCTTTATTAGGGATTTCATCTCAATGTACATTTCCATTGAGACTTCATTGTTTTTATGAACCTATTAAATCTTATATGGTTTATATACTATCCTTTTTCATATTAAATCATGAATCCATTTATTCTCATGATATTATAATTTTCAGATTTAATGTTATTCCTCAATTATTTGTATTCATGAGTCCCTCATTTTGTTAAATAATCTTTAACTAAAATATCTTTTTAAATGTTTTAATGATTTATTATTCAAATTATCTATCTTTAATTTCCATGTTTAAAAAATGTTTTTGAGTATTTATTTATAAAGAAATTAATGTTTAAAATTATAATTCCATTAAAAGCTTCTAAGTAGTGTGGGTCACTTAGATTCAAAAATCTCCTTTTAAATGGTTTAGGAAAATGGATTGATTATTTCAATATGTTGTAATTAATTCTTGTGATTTCAAATGAAATGTTATTAGTGAAATGTTTATAGTTTCAATATTTTATGAGCTACGATGGTACATGGACATTTGATGGGTGGTTACGTGATAAACTGTATGATGGGTGGTGTTTGAAAATTAGGACGGGTGGTTACGTTATAACCTCCAATGCATTGGGTATCGAAGTCGGACGTATGGATATTCCATTTAGTGATATGTGTGGAAGTCAACCTTATGGTTATTCCATTTAAGTATGATTAGGTCCCAAGTTACCTTTATATGTAATGTGCTATTTATATGGGTTTTATGGTAATATTTTGGTTACAAAAGTGTAAGTAATGCTGTTTTATTCAGTGAAGTGTATTTATTACATCATAAAGGTGAAAGGTATTACTTATGATAATGTATTAATGGATTACTTGTTGTTTTGAAAATCTAACAGTTTTCTTTCTTTGTGTATCCATCACTGAGATTTTTATGCTCATCCCAAGTTTTGAAATGTTTTTCACTAGACTTAAAGAAGAATAGGGTCAAGTATCGGATCAAGGAAAAGTCATGCTATCTTGAACATGGTACTAGACATGACTATTTTTTTTCAAGAGTTTTTGTTTTGTGAAAAAATAGAAACTATGTAGAATTTTATACTTTTAAATTTTTGAAAAGAAATGTAAAAGTTATGACCTAATTCTCTAAAACTCTAAACCTGAAAAGATCCTCAATGTGAATTATTCATTTAATTAAATATTATGTAATGTTTAAGGATGTGTCCTTACAGGTATAACTTTTCATAAGACCACTTGGTGGATCCCCTTTTATAGGATACCTATACCTGTTATAAAATTCCTATGCTGGATGGTTGGTGGGGTTTTTCCACCCACCACAACTACCATACATGCTCTCCTCCCTTGATAGTAGAATGGTGTGACACAGAATATGAATAAAAAAATTTGGTATATACCTTCAATTTAGAGGTTGATTGAGAACCGATCATCACTCCAAAAATCCTTTCTATATACCAAACCATAGTACACATGCACCTAGGAGGCCACTAGACGATCTACACCATCTGAACATATCATTTTAATTACCATTTTCATGAAATATTCCGTATTTTATTTAGTATGAATTTTCATCATATCTATACATTCTTTCACATCCATATCTCGGACAAAGTGATATTTTACCCAAATTTTCATCATCCTAGAATGTAATAATAGATTCCACGAAATGTGCTAGGAACCCTGACTATAAAAAAAAACAAAATCTACTCCAGTATGTTTATGAGTGCCTCTAATCACCTTATCATTGAAATGTAAACTTTGAAAGTAATAGTATCTTCCATTAACTCTACCTGAATCTTTGATAAATCCATAATTTAATGTAACTATGAAATATACCTCATAGAGTATCCTAGAAAAGAAACAATTTTACCAATAGTGTATTTCTCTAGCTAGGGTCACCTAAATAATCTAAATAAGTGTTTCCTATAATAGATATATATGATCCTCCAAACCATAAAGCAACATATGAGGTCACATTGATTCATCTCAGGATCCTCTTCAATATGTTCTCTTTATCTTAGCCCAGATTCGATATGTACTAACTAACTACTCCAACTACTTGTGGAATATATGGTCTATTATAAACATTATCCAAAATTAGACCCCTCCCACTACTGATGTGTACAATACTCAAGAAATCTTCATATACTCTTCTTTATTGATGGGGATCATCATAAATGAAAATTTAGAAATTAATAAAAAGAGGTTTTTAGATTTTCATACTTGATTTAATGTTGAATATTTTCATGAAATTCAAAAACTAATTAATTTTGTGATAGGAAAATCATCCAATTATTTCTATATTGGAAAATCAGTATCCCTTGAATCTTATTTTTCTATTCCAAAGTCCTTTAACTCAAACTACCTAAATAACTACTCTTTCTTCTCTTAGATTTAATCATTATTGGGGATTGTAACCAACATGGAATCCACATATAATAAAATAATGATGAAATAAATACCATATGAATCCACAAAATAAGCCTAATGATCATTAGGAATTATTATTTATATAAGAGTCCTGATATAGTAATCAAACCAATTATGATGACTCATCGATTACTTGCTTATACCATATAGAGATTTTCTCGACATGAAAACCAAGATATCTTTGAAATATTCTAAAAATCCTTTTGGTTGGAGAGTATGGATCTATTCATCAATAATGACATGGAGAAATAGATTCTGCACATATAAATTCTCTATATGAAATATATATATTGAAATAATGCAAGATATACCCAAAATGTCAACAATTTAACTATATCAAAAAATATTTCATTGAAATAAATACCTTCCTTCTAAGAATATCCTTTGACACAAGCCTTGATATATGTCTTTCCATCTATTCTTGTTCACCATAATTGATCTTAAAAGTAATTTTTTATAGATATCCTTACTTCAATTAGGTAGTGGAATAATATACCAAGTCATATTCTTGTGAATGTCTTCAGGTTCCTCCTACATCACTGCCATCCATTACGATTCATCTGAACACGTGGTTTCCTCTGTAAAATAAGATGGATCTCCGTCATCCACTAATATGTATTTCACAATATTTTAATCAGTGGAATAACCATAGAGCCATAATAGTTCTATTTTATCCCAACATGACTGTCATGGTTTAGACTCAACTGGAACTTGATCATTGTGCTCTATTAATGCTAATGAGTAAACCAGTTCATCCATGGATTATTCTCGACTCTAACTCTTGTGGTTTTTTTCTTCCCTTTCCAGATGTCTTCATCAATTTTAATATTCAAAATTTATTCTGAAAAAACAAAATTTCTACTGTTAATAAGTATTTGGGTAGATGGATCCCAAAAAGGATAACCCTTCACACCATCTACATATCACAATAAGATATATTTTAGGGATCTAAAATACAAAATTGATCATTCTTAGTCATTAAAAAATTCATAAAAAATACTTCAAAAGTATGAATCTAAAAATATATAATGATTTAACTAGTACACATCTCTATTTGTGTCTTCAAATTAATCATCATTAAACGATATCAGTTGAACAGATAACATGTTGTATTAATTACATCTGCCCCAGTTTTTTTTGGAAATTCCTACAGTCATTATAAGTATGATTGTTCTATCCAACATGGTTCTATTAATATTCTTTTGTAGTCCATTTTTAAAAGGTGTTTACAATACTATAAACTATCTTCTGATTCCATCTTATTGAGAAACCAGTTTCATACACCTCGCCTGAATATTCTCCACCAGTGTCACTCCATAGAAACATAATCTTCTTTCAAGATTCAAGATACATACCCAATTTTAATGGATTTAAGACATAGAAAAAAACATATTTTTATTGGTATAGTACTCCCATCATCTCCAATAATAACCATCAACGAATCAAACAACGTACATTTCTTGTTTGAGGGATATTACAAGTTCATTCCAAATATCAGAAGTGATCATATATAAGATATTTTTTCTTTTTATTATTGATTTCCAAAAAATTAGAATGTGTTGAATGATCATTAAAACAATCTCAAAATAGTAAGGATTAGTTTTTATGTACATGTAGCATCTTCAGATCAAAATCTACCTTCATGCCTCAATCTAACATATTGTCAAGCTTCTGATGCATTAACATCATCAATGTATTCATTGAGGGAGTTAATGTGACTAATATCTCCACATTCTTGTCTATTTCACATATAATCATGTATAGGTTCGTAACAATATTCCCATCCTTAATCAACCTAGGAACACCCTTCACAATTCTGATCAATCCTTTCTTGGTGTGAGTCTTGTAACGACCCAATCATTTTAAAATATTATTCCCCTTGTGATTGAATTAAATTCCCTTTTATTGTTATATAAAACATAAGGAATTATTACTTTTATTATATAATTTCATATTTAAATGTATTTTATCCATAATATCCACTGATAATATAGCCATTGAAGAATGATAACATAATTTTTATAAATATAATGTTATGATAAATCTATTTGATAGAGTCAAAAAAAGAAATGCAATCAACCAGCATGATCATAACCAATAAAACCCATTAATGAATGACTATAAGGATGTAGAATCATATTTATTTTCCCTTGACTAAGACCATTTAATGATCTAAAAACTATAGAGTAAGTGAAACTATTAATAAGCTCAGTTCAAGCTCATTGATACCACGACCCAAACAATGTATGTTGACCCACCCCATGAAAATATCAATATTCCACACATTTCCCTCAAGGAATTTCCTAGTACAATTAAAGGATATTTATAAAGAAACTAATAAAATGAATATGGATACATTATAGATTAATGAATATATTTAATTTTTATTCTACTTAATTTATTAGTGATTTTTATTATGATATCATAAAAGGGATATTGTATTTTTGGGTCATATAAAAATTCAGTTAAGCTATTACTTTTTTGATGAATTCATGAATTTTAAAAATAAATAATATAATAAAATAATTCAATAAATTAATATTTATTAAATATAAATTATAAAATTAATTTTATGATGTGAAATGTAATTGTTATAAGGGTTTGAAAACTATTATCACAAAAAAGTCCAGGATATCTGAATATAAGTCGATTCTTGTAGTTAAATTGAAAATTTAAATATTTCAAAAATTATTTTGACGAAAAAAAGTATTTTTTTTGGGAATCATATATTTGATATTATCCAATATTTTGTTATTTAAATTTGGAAGAGAATAAAATTTTCAGGTAAAAATCAAATATGAGACAAATATACCTAGTGAATTGTGAGATTATAATGACCCAAAAGTGATGTAATGCATGATATAGAGGGTAGAGACAACTATATCGATGTTTCTAATTAAACATAGTGTGGGTTTAAGGTTAATTTTTTCATGTTATAAAAAATTATTAATCATTAAAACCAAATATTATATTTTATTGTTATAAAATCAATTCATTATAAACATGACTCACATAGACATCAAAACGGGTAATATTTTATTTATTTATTCCTTTTTAATTTTGAAATATTGAAAAAAAACTTCACATTTGATAAAACCATGGAAAAAGGGGATGGTTTTCGTTATTATTATTTTAAGATAATGAGACCAATACCTATGTTTAGGAAATAACAAGCAACATTCCTCTAATTACCTATATAAAACAACCCACGCTCCCCTTATTATTCTATAAAAACATTTCTGATCATCTTTTATCTATCCTTCCATATATAGAGTCATATGAAGGTTCCCCCAATATCTCAAAATCCCCTCCAAATATTTTTGAATCACCCTCTCAAGGTAAGGGTCTAGTCCCTCTACTTTTCCACTCAAGCACCATCATTGTATTTAGCGTTTTGAATATGAATTTTTTATGTTTCCATTAAATTTTAAATGTCATTTTACTATCCATTTCATGTTCATATAATCATAAGTAGATTATTTATTCACATTATAACTCTTAACTAATAAATTTTTATGAAATGAAATTATCCAGGGGCCTTTCTCCCTTCTTTTCAATTCATGCACCTTCTTTGTGTTTAGATTTTTGACTATCAATTGGTAATGTTTCCCTGACTTTTTAAATATCCCACTATTTTCCATATGATTTACCAATAATTAATTAATATTTATCCACCATCACTAAATCAATTACCAAACATAATACTACAATAATATTTAGTAAGGGATTTCCCTCTCTTCTTTTTCAATCAAGTGCCTTCTCTTTAATTAGCATTTTGAATTTGAATTGGTTATGTTTCCATGAAATTATAATCATCACTATACTGTCATATTTATATCTTTAAAAATATATATCATTTATCCTCTCTCATTATTTCATTTACCTAATATGTTAATATGTGTAAATTTTGTAATGGATCGCCTCTTTCTCCTCATTATGCAAGCACATTTTTATGTAATGCAATTTGTTTTCCAATTCCAAATTCTAGGATATTATTTTACATATCCATATTACTATGCTTTTTTATACCCAAATGATGATAGAAAAATTTCAATATCATTAATAAATTTTATGAATATTTATTTGTTGTTGTTACATTGTAGAATTTTAACTATGACTTTTCCTCAGAAATGATTGCATCATGAATGTCTACCAGAATTTCCAATGATGTGTATCCACATAGATGTACCTATCCCTCATTTATTATAATTATCAAACTATTAAAATCAAACTCCTTGATTAGGGGGTTAAATTTTATAAAATAAATATTTACATTGTATGACCTATATATCACTCTTATGAATGTACACGATATGAATGTTATGGGTGTGCATAAGATTATATAGTGATACAATGTATTAGGAAATGTTTTATGATATTGAGATGTCATTTATAGGATTAGGAAGTGACCCTAATACATTATTGTACTTTTTCCACAACGTTATGATGTCTTGGATGTTATCCTTGAGCTATTTTAATGACGTCATGTATAATGTTGATTCCATGTTTCCATGTTTCCTTCATATTCTTATGTTATATAATTCACAATTGTTCATATTCATGATTTTAACTACTTTTATTGTTACACTAAAATTATTATTGTCCAACATTAAATTCATTATTAATTATATTCATTCTTATTCCCTTAATTGGATTTTTAGATCACCCATTTCTTATTGGTGTTCCCATGTTATGTTATCCAGTTTTAAGCGTGATGGAAAATTATGGCCATGTAAATGATGTTTTAAATAATTAAATTGTACCACCATTTATTTGTTTTTTTGTAAGGAACATAATTACCAAAACACCCTAGAATTTTTTAACATATGGGTTGTGTTATTTGTATTCTTATTCAATAAATCGTGATTTAATTTTTAATAAAGAGATGGGTTATCATTGCTAGCATTAGAAGAAAATTTAGTTATTTTTGGGATTATTATTAGGAAACTATAGATAAATCCTTTCGAAAATCAATAAACATAATAAAACATAGAAACATGTTTGTAACATATAGAGTTGTGGTTTCCAAGAAAATACATCCTAGACTACATTCTACATGTTGAATTGGCTCTCGAACCATGGTGCCTTGGGGTAATAATGCTGAAAATAGAATATTGAGATGGACTCAATCATCACCCGGTGCATGAAAATGGGCCTTTCTGAACATTTGGTTTGATACTCCTAGGTGATATCCATTTATAAGTTCACAAGATTGTCTGGAACCATTATTATGGGTAAAAATGGATATAATAATCTATGTTGGGAAATATATCATGGATAATTTTTAATGAAGAATATTGATTCATATGTTATGGAATAAATGACATTTATAAGTTATCTATTTAATGTTATTTTATTCAATTTTGTGTGTTTAATAGATAAAATGTTATCATTAATAATTATCACTTTATTCTATCCAATGGATGAAATTAGGAGGACCCAAGTCAAAATCCAATTTGAAGGGAAATATGATGACTATGCAAATTAGATGTACAACATGATTGGATCTCTATAAGGAAAACATGTGATTATTCCAAACTAGTTATCAAAAATCATGGTTTACAACATAAAACTAGTTGGACTCCCATGGAAGTCAATGAGGAGGATGAAACACTTTCAACAATGTTCATCATATAAATTTAAAAAGGGAAATATGACCCAATTTTATTTGTGAAAGAATTTAGAAAGTGGAACCAAGTGAAATGTCATAATGTAACTAGGAGATGTTTAATGTGTCGAGAAATAGGCCATAATATATCCATTTTCAATAGAAAATGAATAACATGATATATGGTAATAAATATCAATCTATGTCACTATACATACTTCTATGTCTTATATGTTTATAATTTGGGAATTATGAAACCCAATTACATATTGAAATGGATAATAGTAATGATGAGAATAAATAATCTCCAATACTAAGAAAACAGAGAACTAATTTTGTGGATAGAGATCGTGATTATTGATTTAAATGTAACATATACTTTTGAGCGGTGTATTCAATGTTTTATTTCAATTCATACCCATTTTGAATCACTTGTATCTTTTTAATAATGTCGAGTAACCACAACAAATGATTGTATATCACTATGGAAAACATCTATTATTATTGAATGAGAAGTTGATGTTTGTGGAACTATTCTCTGTAAAAATATTATCAATATCCATTTAGTGAAATTTTATTTTATCCTATTTATGGAATGGTATTACTTTTATAAATCCAACCAAAATTATTGTGAGAATGAATTAACCCTACATATCATGAATCACCTTTAAATTCTATAAAAGCACAAGGAGTATAATGAATCTTCTTTGGAACCATAATATTTTTCATGATTGTTATTTACCTATTATAAATCATATATTTATCAAATTATTAAGACTAAGGGAATTATATTCCATGAAAACATTCCCATTGTGATGGAATACAATGATTTATTTCTAAATGAATTGCATGACCCCCTATAAAATGAGTAGTTGAGTTCAAAATGAAACTTATAACTAAACGAAGAAAAATTATTAAGGAATGTTATCACAAGTAATGGTTTATAATTCAACCCTTTAAAGTTAAAAAAATTGATGGATGGTCCAGGACTTCATCTATTATATATATCCAAAATTTCTTTGGAATGGATGGGTATTATCTACAATTTCATGAAATTTATAATGATTATAAATCCCATTGAACAAGTTAACATAGAATAGAGTCATGGTTTTTTTTGAAAAATTACTGTCAAGAGAGATTTGATGTGTTGAAAAAAAGTCTTATCACTACTCTTGTACTTATGGATCTGTCATTTAGGGAAGTGTTTGTGGCATATAGCTATGGTTCGATGAAGGGATTATTTTTTGTACTACTATAGAATGACCAAGGGATATATTATACCTAAAGGAATTTGAATATTAAGAAATATAAATACCCAACACATAATTTGGTGTTGGATGTATTCATATTTTCATTGAATATATGAAGATATTACACCTTTTAGGAGATGTCTGAAATATATACCGACCATGTTAGGTCCACAAAGTCAAATACCCTAAGGGGGGGCGGGTGAATCAAGGTATGACCTATTAAAATTTATATCCCTTTGGATCAGGATTTTTTTTAAACAAAACAAAATTATCTTTTCCTCTAATAGAAATATATAAACAGATATGTGATCATGCACAAGATACATCGATTGTTTCTTGGTTCACCCTCATTTGGATATGCCCAAGGAGCATACATCGACGATGTGCCGATGTAACAAATTCCATAAATCTCACATCTAAAAATGAGTACAAAGTTTGGGCTAGATATTATATTTATAGGATCAATTTCTTTACTTGATTTAGGGTCTACTCACTATATTCCCAGGGGTCACTCCTTATGCCTATTTCTCTGGCTCACTACCAGTGGATAAGGTCCTCGTCTTCCTCTTCCTGTTGCCACAACTCATGGAAAGAAATACACACACAATTTATAGAATTTTAGTTCAATCAATGTTTATGAACATGTAGGTCCCTTAATTTTCATGGATTTATGCATCTTCAACATTAGATAGATGTTCTATTGATGTCCCTCTTTCACAGGTAGATGATATCCACCTTCTGGGGTACTGATAGGTACCGAAAAATCATTTTTCAAAATGATTTGAAGATTTTTCAAGTTTCCATTAGTGTTTTTAAAAAACCTCCTCCTCCGCGTACTGTGTACTGGGTTCAGTAAATAGAACACCTCCTTCGCTGACCGCTTCTACTTCCGCGAACCTCTATTCGTCCCTAGTCCGCCTCTTCCTTCACTAACGCGTACCGCCACTGCGTACCCACTCTTCAAACCTCATCTGCGAATAACCCTCTACCTGTGAACTATTCTCTATTCATGGTCTGCATTCACTAACCACTAGAATATGACACTTTCTTCCTCTGCATACTGCGCTCTATGCGAGTTACAATTCTCCTAAAAGTCCTTTGAAATAATTTCTTTTATACTAACCACTTCATCTTTCGTAGAATTCTCCCTTGTGAACTTCCTTTGAAAATATCTGAATTCCCATAGAAAAAATTTTGTCTAATGATATTCAGTCTCACTTCTAGTCAATGGGATTAGGGATTCTTATATAGGAAAATATATTGGAAATATATGTTAATCCAAGAATTACCCAATCTTTGATTCATTACAGCCACCACCGCATACTAAACCTCCCACCACCGCGAACCGAAAGCCTTCCTGAGAACCATTTTTCATACCTAGTTCATGTACTTCTTTTTCTCCTACACAGTTGATCTCCTACACTAATGACAAGCCATCCATATACCGCAACACCTTTCACTAGGAATCATCTTCAGTTTCATGAACCGCTCCAATGTACCATTCCCACAACATAGTATGTATATGTATACCCTTCCCAGACATGGTATGAAATCCATGTCCTAGGATCCTAATTTCTCTTTGTTTTCGTATTTCATTCACCATTCTTCACATCATCCTTGTAACGACCTAAAATTTTGAATAAATATTGTTTCCTAATTTTATGTGTTATTTTATTTTATTTTTATACTCAACAAAAATGTTTCATTTGATAACATGAGTATAATTAAAATAAGACCGTTGGGTTTTGACTGTTATACGACCATTCGTCAATAAGATCACTGTAAACTAAATGTTTTTATTATTGTCTCTAAATACAAGTAATCTTGGTTAATTATTATAGAAAGAAGATTCGATGGCCTCACCCAGTAGTCTTGGACCGATCGAATCCCATCTAACTGAACTTGGGAAAGAGGTAGCACCACTGGGATTTGCTCTGGACCAAACCCAAGACGAACTTCATCGTGTGAATCTAGAATGGAATCGCCTTCGCGAGAAATTCAAACTGATAGAAATTACTACTCGTGCGATGTTGGCCGAGCCTCCCTCGGATTCTCTCAACTTAGCGCACCTTACACTTAGGTCCTATACTGGTGTGATAAGGGGCTATGTTAGGAGACCGTAACTGCCTTGTGTGATCCCTTGTTTTAAATTGGGATTTCTTCTTATGATGAAGTTTATGAATTTTTAAATGACCGGATAAATATTGTATGCATATTTTTTATGAATTTTAGAAAAAGGATATTTTAAAAATGTTTATGTAAACCTTAAATAATTGAAAATGTTTAATGATTTTGAAAAAATGGTCTTCTACAATTATGTTCAGTACGAAATTTAGAGTCTAATAAGATCAACATGGTTTTTGATGAAAAGTAAATTATGAATAGTGATTTTATGCTTAGGATTAGTAATGTGGCCAAATGGATTAGTAATCTCACTAAAAAATATATTAATATAATCTAGGCACCTTGATTAAGTAATGTGATTCAATAAAATGGTTAAATAACGCTTTCATAAATTATTATTAAAGTATTAGTTTTTTTGAGTGAATAGTGTTTTTTAATTAAAAATTAAATTAAAAATATTTAGAAAATTATTTTTATAAAATGGACTTTATTTTTGAACTCAGAGCATCGATATTATGTTAAGGTAATTTTTGGGGTATTTTTCTAAAAAAAATGAATTTTTGGTGAATAGTGTATTTATTTAAAAATAAAATGGAAAATATTTAGAATTTTTTTATAAAATGGAGTTCATTTTTGAAATCAGAGAATTGATATTTGGTTAATGTGAAATTTTGGGATTTTTCTGAGAAAGTTGAATTTTCAGTGAATAGTAAAAATACAATTTTAGGGTTTCGGTATGTTCAACGACTTCATAACTATTTCATGATGATTTCATGAGATATTTTAATGGATGGTCGACTAAACGGGATGAATTATTGTGTTGGGTGTCCCATGTGGCCAATACCATGGGAAATACCATGGGCAAGCCCATGGTTTTTCCAAAACCACTAATGAGGTGTCCCTTGGCCATTAATATCTTGTCCCCTCACTTTCCCTATAAATACCAAGCCCTCCTATTATACATTTGACTCCCCACTCTCCCCCAATGAAGTTTGGGTCTCATTACCTCCCAAGGAGTCCTCCCAAGGTGCCCCCAAGCTCTCAAGGTCCCAACCTTTGAGTTTTAGGAGTTACGTTTTAAGGTATGGGATCCGACTTCTCTCTCTTTTCAAGTAGTCTCTTTTATGTCATTCATTTTATGCACGATGTTCTTATGTGTGAGGATGTTCTTTTATATTCCTCTTACTTACCTTTTAATGTTTATATGATGATATATCCCCTCTCACTCTCATTATTTCGCTTTATGAATGTTTAAGTGGCGTCGTTAGGCTGCCGAAATTTTTGTAATGGATTCTTTCTCCCTTCTCATTTTTCAAGATCTATTTTCATGTAAAGTACTTCAAGTTCCTTTTTGTTATGTTGGGGTATTATCTCTAGATATATCATACTGAAATTTTATGTTCATATGATGAGAGACCCGATTTGATTTCATCAATTCATTTTTGTTGAAGTTTAAGTGACGCCGTTAGGCTGCTGAATTTTTAAGGGATTCTTTCACCCTTCTCATTTTTCAATGTTCTACTATCATGTCAAGTATTTCAAGTTTTTTTTTATTATGTTAGGGTATGATCTATATATTTATCATACTTATATATTATGATAATATGATTAGAGACCCCATTTGATCTCTTTAATTCAGTATTTTGACATTTTAAGTGGCACCGTTAGGCTGCCGAATTTTTAAGTGGTTCTTTCACCTTTCTTTTTTTCAAAGTTCTAATTCCATGTCAAATCTTGAAAGTTCCTTTTTATTATGTTGGGTTATGATCTCTATATCTATAATACTGATCTTTTATGTTCATATGATGAGAGACCCTATTTGATCTCATCAATTCATTTTTGGTTGAAGTTCATGTGATGCCGTTAGGCTGCTGAATTTTCATAAGAGAAATCTTATTTTTGTCTTACTTAAATGTTTTTCATTTCAAATGGTATGCCTTTAAAATTTCATTACCATGTTCTTAAATCCCTTATATTATGTCCCTATACTGTTTTATGGGTCATTTATGAATGTTTGACCCATCTCCCCTCTCTTTTCAATGTTTTCTAAAACCCTGTAACGTAGCCGTTATGCTGCAGAATTTTCATCTCAAAATGCCTCTCTCTTTTCCCCAAAATTATTTTATGTTATTAATTGAATACTCAAAGATATTATTTCTATAGATTTATTGACATATATATCAAAATTTTCTATTTTAAATTCTTGGATTTACATACATGAAACTCGCTTTCCCTTTCCGTGGGTTTAAAGTGACATAAAGATCATGTCATTAAAGCAGTATTTGAAACGTTGTGATTATGAAATGAAACCCATTTATTTTATGCCATATGGGATGTTTATGAAATTATTGATGATGAAATATGTGTCTCACATGATAATAAAGAAATGTCAAGGGTGCGCCCAGATAGCGCTCCAATTCATTGGGTAAAGACTTAATCTCTAAAGATGACTTTTTAGACTGATACCTTGGTGAATAACCTTGGTAATTTTTAATGACACCATGGGGATGGACCATGGTAAAACGAAATGATTTCCAATATTTAATGTTGCAGCCACATCTTCAGGTTATGAAAAATGTTATTTTTATTATGATATATTGTAAAGTCCCGTAAAATTCAAGGGAAATTTTTTTCTTAATTTTCTTTAGAATTTTACAAGAGCGCGGTTTCAGACGGCACCTGATTCCGAGGCCCGGAGTGCCCAGAATTAATTTCCGAAGTTTGGCTCGGGTACGTTCAGTGAACGAACGAGCGGGAATTCCTAACTTTTGATCCGGTGCTCGGAATTGAAATCCGAGGGCACCGATGAACTCGCAACGCCGATATTCGCTTAAAGAGACCTTTTCGGGAGTTGCGTTTGTTGCGGGTTGTAAGTTAAGTTTTGGGGTTTTCAGTTGAGTTAAATAAAATTTGTGTAAGACAAATTTTATTTTTAGTTTGTTAAAATCCTACCAAAGGGGGTTGGAAGTGGGACCCACACCCACTTAACCTCCCTTGGGAGGATTAAGTGTGGTGGGGCCCACACGAACCCCTAGACTTTTCAAGTTCCCTTAACCCCCTCTTAATTGACTTAAGTTACTTAATTAATTTTGGGGGTTAAACTCTTTTGAATTTCAAACTTTTGAAATTCTTTTATGTTTTGTAATAATAAAATAAGATGTTATCTTATTTTATTATGGGTTGTTTGTTTGTCCCCTTGAGAGCTTTTTGAGAGCTTCCTCTTCATCTTCAAGCTCTGACGAAGAACGAAGAACGCTCAAACTCCGACGAAGAACGACGCCTCTCTTCTTCGTCCTCGGTGTCAACAAGATGGAACACTGCTTCCTCTTCGGACCTTCTTCGTCGGCATACGAAGATTCGACAACGAATCTCCCTCAGCGACACCGATATTTCACGACTACGTCAACGTGCGACTATCGAGGTAGAGGTTCTTGAGTTCGTTGTTTTCTTTATTATTTGACTTTCCTCAAGACTTGACGAGGAACGCTCTTTTTCCGACGAAGAACGCCGCACCTCCTTTCTTCGTTCACCGTGTCAACGAAGGGGACGCCACCTCTTCTTCGGACAACCTTCGTCGGCGTGCAAGTTTCGCCAACGACGTGTCTCTTCGAAAGCATTCCTTCGTCATCGGATTTGACGAACGACGACCGCGACGCCCAACCTCCGCGACGCCGTCTTCCGCGGAACGTAGACGAATCTTCGAATCTTAAACCCGAGGTAGGGGTTGTTGATTCATTATTTATTTATTCCATTTCTTGAACGTGGATCTCGCATGTCAAACTTGAGGTTTGAATGTTTATGTTGAGTTATTTATTTAACGTGAGGGGGGCCGGACCGCATGAACACGGCCGAACCCCCCTCCATCGTTCATGTTGATTATTCTTGCGTGAGGAAGCAAGTGGCGTGGTGCCGTCGCACCACGCGGATGATCGTGCAAATATTTTACGCGGCGCCGTCGCGCTACGTCGAGGAAGAATCTTCAAGAACGCGACGCCGTCGCGCCGCGTTGAAAAGAATCATGGCACGGCGAAAGGGGCGCGGTGCCGTCGCACCGCGCCGGACGACGAACACCGCGGCCGGTTCCGGGCCGCGGCGGGACGAGGAGACCGCGGCCGGATCCGGGCCGCGGCGGGATGTGAAGACCGGCGGCCGGGCCGCCGGCGTCGGAAGTCGAAGGCGGGACCGGAATTTCCGGTCCCGTTGGTAAAAACCGGCCGGTCAGCTGGCCGGCCGGATACCATTAAAACCGGGGGAATTAATCCCCCGGCCACCGAAAACCCCCCTCTTTATGAGGGGGGCGGTTTTATTTAAAGGGAAGGGGGGGCAGCCGGCCTCCCCCACCCCGGTTCCGTTCCAGCAAGCCCCCCCACGTGGCGGGGGGCGTTTTTTTTTTAAAAAAAACGGCGCGGCTATGCCGCGCCGCCAGAAGAAAACCGCGGGGCTTAGCCCCCGCGTGCCGCCACCTCGCGGCGACTGGCCGCCGCGGCCTCCGCGCCGCCGCGCCGCCAGGCCGCCGCGCCTCCGCCGGCCGCCGCGCCGCCGGCCGCCGCGCCGCCCCGGGGGGGGGGGGGGGGGGTCGGGCCGGGTCGGCCCGGACCCGGACCCCCCCGTTCGAACCATATTTGGTTTTTGGCACATAACTTGAGCCTCGGACCTCCGAATGACGAACCGTCCGCGGCAACGCGATCCTTGGATCGAGACGGTCGTTTCGGTATATCGCACTCAAGGTTTCGGGTTACTTTGAGTTCGGCCGGGTTGGTTCGTTCACGAAACCAACCGGACCTTCGGAGCGGAAACGCTCATATCTTGAGCCACGAACGTCCGATTGACGCGCCGTCAGTCGCGTTGCGTTCCTCTTAATGAGACGGATCTTTTGGCATACTCCGCCCGATGTTTGGACGCAGGTGGAGTACGGTCGGGTTGGTTTTGCCTTAAAAACCAACCGGGCCCCGGAGACGAAAAAGCCAATAACTCACAGACCGGACGTCCGATTGACGCGCTGTCTGTTTCGTTGACTTCCTCTTGATGAGACGGAACTTTTGACATACTCCGCCCGAGTTTTGGATGCAGTCGGAGTATGGCCGGGTTGGATTGTACCCGAAATCCAACCGGGCCCCTGGAACGGGAAAGCTGATATCTTTCAGACAGGACGTCCGTTTGACGAACCGTCAGCGGCGTTGGTGTTTACGTTTAGTAACAGTACCTATGAGTATACTCTATGGGAGTTCGTGGTACAGTTGAGATACGGCCGGGATTGGTTCGCACTCGAAACCAACCGGGCCCCTGGGACGAAAAGGCTAATAACTCACAGACCGGGCGTCCGATCGACGTGCCGTCTGTTGCGTTGAGACCCCTGTGACGAAGCGGACTTTTGAGATACTTCTTTGCGGGACTTTGTGATACTTGGAGTATCGACCAGTAGCTCGTGGAGCGGACCCTCCCGGAGACGAGCGTGCAGAGTACGGAGACCGTGTAGCCGGCTGAGACCTGACGACTGCTTGACCGACTCGACTTGGAGTGAGTCGACTAGCCCAGTGGACGGAGCGCCCGGTATTTGGCGGCAGACCCACGGCGGACGGAGCGCCTGGTAGTTTGCAGCAGACCCGCGGTACTCGACAGGAGGAGTACCTGAGTAGGCTATCTGGGTAGCGCCCGGTATTTGGCAGCAGACCCTCAGCGGACGGAGCGCCTGGTAGTTGGCAGCAGACCCGCAGTACTCGACAGGAGGAGTACTTCAGCAGTCTTAGGTTAGTGATCGGCGGCCTCGGAGTCGTGACAGGACCACTGTACACTCTAGAGACGGAGCTCTTCAGCAGTTACGGTTTCGATAATAAAAATCCTGGTTTGAGCTGAGACTTTTGACCTTGTGTTTACCTCATGATTGAGATGGGTCACTTGCTAACTTTGGTATATGTATGGGCATATACCTGGGTAGTGGTTATCCGTCGTTTTCACAATCCTTGTGTTTCCTCATGACTGAGATGGGTTACTTGATAACTTAGGTATATGTATGGGCATATACCTAAGTAGAGTTTATCTGTTGTGATCTTCTTGTGGTTATCCTTGTTGGTTTAGTGAGACCTTGAGGGTCTCGGGGTCCCTACTGAGTATCGTTATACTCACCCCTGCACGGGCTATGCCCGCACCTCGTTGTGTTGGTTGCAGACGACGACCAGTACTGGCAGAGGCCGAGTGTTCGAGGACTGGACGGTACCTGGAGGTAGACTATACGACGAGGTGGTACCCAGAGGCAGACCACTGGGCGGGACATACTCGGAGCAGACGGCGGGACCCGAGGAGCAGAGGAGCTATCTGTACCCACCCTTCAGGTGGGATTTCCAGTGGACAGCTCGGCGTAGCAGCTTTATTTTTCAGTTGCTGTTTTCCCTTTCGAGTTGTACTTTACAGTTGGGCTTGTATTTCCGGCCCCTTTTTACTTTCCGCACATTTAGTTGTACTCTGTTTTTGCTTAGTGTTACTTTCCGCTTGCTTACTCTGTGGTGTTTGTTTACTTTACAAAGGCAATGCCTTCCCTTTTTACAGGGATTTACGCCTTGGTGCGAGTCGCCAGCCCCTGGCCTATGGAAGGCGGGCTTGGGGTAGTCACGGCACGGACCCCGAGGGCGGGTCGTGACAAATTGGTATCAGAGGAGTTCGGTTCTACCGCAGAACTTATAACTCTGATGTTTCTTTCTGTGAAGCAATAGTGTTGGGAGTACCGAGTGTGGTTTTTAGTTCAGGGAGTCCAGTGTTGGTGCGGGCGGCCGAATTATCCATACACCAGGACCCTGACAACTGATTTCCGACTTTGTGCACGAAAACACTGATTGCGTGTGTGTTTCCAAAGGTTTTTCCCCTTAAAACAGCTCAAACCAGGTCAGCTCATCAGGTATAATCGTTTGATCGTGTTACGTTGTTTCTTTCAGGATGGCCCCACGACGGCAGCCAGCTAGGGTTCCGAGAATCGAACGTGACGACAGCCCACCGAGCGACGAGGCCTCGGTGCAGGGCCCTTTGTCAGCAGTGGCACCGACGGTAGCTCTACCCGCCGAGCCCCCGATGCTTCCAGCAGCAGCCGCTGATGATGCACGTCGCCTCAGCGCACTGCATGAGTTTCAGCGCCAGCGACCGCCCAGGTTTCGTGGGGAGACGGATCCCCAGGCTATAGAGGACTGGCTGGAGGCAGTGGTACGAGTTTTTAGGCTAGTGAGGACGCCGGCAGACTTCATGGTGGTCTTTGCTACCAGCCTCCTTCAGGCAGCAGCAGGTAGGTGGTGGAGCCACTTGTTTCAGTTTTGCGATGAGATGGACTTCGCAAGGGAAGACTTCGAGACCTTCTTCAGGGTGGATTTTGTGCCAGTATCTCTACACCCCGAGCATGTACAGGAGATTCTGCCTTTGCCGCGTGTTTTTCGATCAGAAGCCGAGTCATCTGTGGGCAGTAGACAGATGATGCAGAGGTCCAGGAGGACCAGACCAGCAGTTGGGCGATCTCGGGTTTTAGGACCGGTGGTGCAGGGCACCCGGAGTGGGAACAGAGCTAGCCGTGCAAGGAGCAGGTTGTGTTACTCATGCCGCGGAAAGGGTCACCTGGCACGTGACTGTCCGACTCCTCGATCCGCAGGCTTGGGGGGAGCCACCGAGGTTGAGGCAGCGTCAAATGCTTGAGCAACAGTAAAGCAGGTGGACAGGACCGGAACTAGTGGATACGTCTCTTGTACTTCTAGTTCCATGTTGATGTTGCTTTTGTGTAGCGTCTTGTAATATGAGCTGCAATAATAAAAGACGCATCCTTTGTGATGTTTTCATTCCTGTCCTCTTTTGTGATGTTACTAAGAGGTTCCAGTTGACTGTTGACTTGACCCTCACTTGTGAGACATCTACTGGAGGAGACCAGTTACCACACACTGATGCCGACAGTGTGACTCAACCCATGGAGGCGAGAGTAACGGTTGGATGTCTTAGTAGTAGCGTCGAGGCCTTACGACGTCATCCTTGGTATGGATTAGTATTATCCATGTGAGGATTGACTGTTTTAGGCAAAGAATGTGGTTCATCCAGGGGATGAGACCAGGTTTCTCTTATCGGCAAAGAAGAAATCTTGCAGCTCTTGTGGGACCAGAAATGGTCCGGGCCACGTCGGAGGAGGTCCATGTCATCCAGGAGCGGATGAGGACAACACAGAGCCGGCAGAAGTCATACGCTGACAGGAGGCAGAGGCCACTAGAGTTCGAGGATGGTGACCACGTCTTCTTGCGGGTCTCACCTCGACGTGGTAATCGGAGATTTGGCCGAGGCGACAAGTTATCTCCGCGCTTCATCGGACCCTTCCAGGTCCTCAGCAGGGTTGGTGAGGTGGCTTATCGCCTGGCTCTACCACCTCAGTTACACCGGGTGCACGACGACTTCCACGTGTCTCAGCTGAGGAGATACGTGCACGACCCGACGCACATCTTTGACCATGGGGAGCTTGACGTTGACGATGGGGCGACTTTTACGGAGGTCCCGGTGGAGATAGAGGATCGACAGGAGCGGGTCCTACATGGACGATCGATTCCTCTTGTGCGCAACAGATGGCGGCACGGGAATCTCCAGGAGAGAACATGGGAGCGGGAGGCTCAGATGCGTGCTCAGTACCCTCTTTTGTTTCCCTAGTTTTTGTTGTATCTTTACGGGGACGTAAAGCCCTGAGGTGGGAGTAATGTAAAGACCCGTAAAATTCAAGGGAAATTTTTTTCTTAATTTTCTTTAGAATTTTACAAGAGCGCGGTTTCAGACGGCACCTGATTCCGAGGCCCGGAGTGCCCGGAATTAATTTCCGAAGTTTGGCTCGGGTACGTTCAGTGAACGAACGAGCGGGAATTCCTAACTTTTGATCCGGTGCTCGGAATTGAAATCCGAGGGCACCGATGAACTCGCAACGCCGATATTCGCTTAAAGAGACCTTTTCGGGAGTTGCGTTTGTTGCGGGTTGTAAGTTAAGTTTTGGGGTTTTCAGTTGAGTTAAAAAAAATTTGTGTAAGACAAATTTTATTTTTAGTTTGTTAAAATCCTACCAAAGGGGGTTGGAAGTGGGACCCACACCCACTTAACCTCCCTTGGGAGGATTAAGTGTGGTGGGGCCCACACGAACCCCTAGTCTTTTCAAGTTCCCTTAACCCCCTCTTAATTGACTTAAGTTAATTAATTTTGGGGGTTAAACTCTTTTGAATTTCAAACTTTTGAAATTCTTTTATGTTTTGTAATAATAAAATAAGATGTTATCTTATTTTATTATGGGTTGTTTGTTTGTCCCCTTGAGAGCTTTTTGAGAGCTTCCTCTTCATCTTCAAGCTCTGACGAAGAACGAAGAACGCTCAAACTCCGACGAAGAACGACGCCTCTCTTCTTCGTCCTCGGTGTCAACAAGAGGGAACGCCGCTTCCTCTTCGGACCTTCTTCGTCGGCATACGAAGATTCGACAACGACTCTCCCTCCGCGACACCGATATTTCACGACTACGTCAACGTGCGACTATCGAGGTAGAGGTTCTTGAGTTCGTTGTTTTCTTTATTATTTGACTTTCCTCAAGACTTGACGAGGAACGCTCTTTTGCCGACGAAGAACGCCGCACCTCCTTTCTTCGTTCACCGTGTCAACGAAGGGGACGCCACCTCTTCTTCGGACAACCTTCGTCGGCGTGCAAGTTTTGCCAACGACGTGTCTCTTCGAACGCATTCCTTCGTCATCGGATTTGACGAACGACGACGGCGACGCCCAACCTCCGCGACGCCGTCTTCCGCGGAACGTAGACGAATCTTCGAATCTTAAACCCGAGGTAGGGGTTGTTGATTCATTATTGATTTATTCCATTTCTTGAATGTGGATCTCGCATGTCAAACTTGAGGTTTGAATGTTTAAGTTGAGTTATTTATTTAACGTGAGGGGGGCCGGACCGCATGAACACGGCCGAACCCCCCTCCATCATTCATGTTGATTATTCTTGCGTGAGGAAGCAAGTGGCGTGGTGCCGTCGCACCACACAGATGATCGTGCAAATATTTTACGCGGCGCCGTCGCGCTACGTCGAGGAAGAATCTTCAAGAACGCGACGCCGTCGCGCCGCGTTGAAAAGAATCATGGCACGGCGAAAGGGGCGCGGTGCCGTCGCACCGCGCCGGACGACGAACACCGCGGCCGGTTCCGGGCCGCGGCGGGACGAGGAGACCGCGGCCGGATCCGGGCCGCGGCGGGATGTGAAGACCGGCGGCCGGGCCGCCGGCGTCGGAAGTCGAAGGCGGGACCGGAATTTCCGGTCCCGTTGGTAAAAACCGGCCGGTCAGCTGGCCGGCCGGATACCATTAAAACCGGGGGAATTAATCCCCCGGCCACCGAAAACCCCCCTCTTTATGAGGGGGGCGGTTTTATTTAAAGGGAAGGGGGGGGGGGCAGCCGGCCTCCCCCACCCCGGTTCCGTTCCAGCAAGCCCCCCCACGTGGCGGGGGGCGTTTTTTTTTTAAAAAAAATGGCGCGGCTATCCCGCGCCGCCAGAAGAAAACCGCGGGGCTTAGCCCCCGCGTGCCGCCACCTCGCGGCGACTGGCCGCCGCGGCCCCCGCGGCCTCCGCGCCGCCGCGCCGCCGCGCCGCCAGGCCGCCGCACATCCGCGCCGCCGCGCCGCCAGGCCGCCGCACCTCCGCCGGCCGCCGCGCCGCCGCCGGCCGTCGCCGCCGGCCGCCGCGCCGCCCCGGGGGGGGGGGGGGGGGGTCGGGCCGGGTCGGCCCGGACCCGGACCCCCCCCGTTCGAACCATATTTGGTTTTTGGCTCATAACGTGAGCCTCGGACCTCCGAATGACGAACCGTCCGCGGCAACGCGATCCTTGGATCGAGACGGTCGTTTCGGTATATCGCACTCAAGGTTTCGGGTTACTTTGAGTTCGGCCGGGTTGGTTCGTTCACGAAACCAACCGGACCTTCGGAGCGGAAACGCTCATATCTTGAGCCACGAACGTCCGATTGACGCGCCGTCAGTCGCGTTGCGTTCCTCTTAATGAGACGGATCTTTTGGCATACTCCGCCCGATGTTTGGACGCAGGTGGAGTACGGTCGGGTTGGTTTTGCCTTAAAAACCAACCGGGCCCCGGAGACGAAAAAGCCAATAACTCACAGACCGGGCGTCCGATTGACGCGCCGTCTGTTTCGTTGACTTCTCTTGATGAGACGGAACTTTTGACATACTCCGCCCGAGTTTTGGATGCAGTCGGAGTATGGCCGGGTTGGATTGTACCCGAAATCCAACCGGGCCCCTGGAACGGGAAAGCTGATATCTTTCAGACAGGACGTCCGTTTGACGAACCGTCAGCGGCGTTGGTGTTTACGTTTAGTAACGGTCCCTATGAGTATACCCTATGGGAGTTCGGGGTACAGTTGAGATACGGCCGGGATTGGTTCGCACTCGAAACCAACCGGGCCCCTGGGACGAAAAGGCTAATAACTCACAGACCGGGCGTCCGATCGACGTGCCGTCTGTTGCGTTGAGACCCCTGTGACGAAGCGGACTTTTGAGATACTTCTTTGCGGGACTTTGTGATACTTGGAGTATCGACCAGTAGCTCGTGGAGCGGACCCTCCCGGAGTCGAGCGTGCAGAGTACGGAGACCGTGTAGCCGGCTGAGACCTGACGACTGCTTGACCGACTCGACTTGGAGTGAGTCGACTAGCCCAGTGGACGGAGCGCCCGGTATTTGGCGGCAGACCCACGGCGGACGGAGCGCCTGGTAGTTGGCAGCAGACCCGCGGTACTCGACAGGAGGAGTACCTCAGTAGGCTATCTGGGTAGCGCCCGGTATTTGGCAGCAGACCCTCAGCAGACGGAGCGCCTGGTAGTTGGCAGCAGACCCGCAGTACTCGACAGGAGGAGTACTTCAGCAGTCTTAGGTTAGTGAGCGGCGGCCTCGGAGTCGTGACAGGACCACTGTACACTCTAGAGACGGAGCTCTTCAGCAGTTACGGTTTCGATAATAAAAATCCTGGTTTGAGCTGAGACTTTTGACCTTGTGTTTACCTCATGATTGAGATGGGTCACTTGCTAACTTTGGTATATGTATGGGCATATACCTGGGTAGTGGTTATCCGTCGTTTTCACAATCCTTGTGTTTCCTCATGACTGAGATGGGTTACTTGATAACTTAGGTATATGTATGGGCATATACCTAAGTAGAGTTTATCTGTTGTGATCTTCTTGTGGTTATCCTTTTGGTTTAGTGAGACCTTGAGGGTCTCGGGGTCCCTACTGAGTATCGTTATACTCACCCCTGCACGGGCTATGCCCGCACCTCGTTGTGTTGGTTGCAGACGACGGCCAGTACTGGAAGAGGCCGAGTGTTCGAGGACTGGACGGTACCTGGTGGTAGACTATACGACGAGGCGGTACCCAGAGGCAGACCACTGGGCGAGACATACTCGGAGAAGACGGCGGGACCCGAGGAGAAGAGGAGCTATCTGTACCCACCCTTCAGGTGGGATTTCCAGTGGACAGCTCGGCGTAGCAGCTTTACTTTTCAGTTGCTGTTTTCCCTTTCGAGTTGTACTTTACAGTTGGGCTTGTATTTCCGGCCCCTTTTTACTTTCCGCACATTTAGTTGTACTCTGTTTTTGCTTAGTGTTACTTTCCGCTTGCTTACTCTGTGGTGTTTGTTTACTTTACAAAGGCAATGCCTTCCCTTTTTACCGGGATTTACGCCTTGGTGCTAGTCGCCAGCCCCTGGCCTATGGAAGGCGGGCTTGGGGTAGTCACGGCACGGACCCCGAGGGCGGGTCGTGACATATATCTCATAATTTCTTTCTCATGCATTAAGGTTCTTTTCATGACCTTATTGAAGTATCTCAAGTTCACATGTAAAATGTTTCTCTTGTATTCCTTACTGGGCCTTCTGCTCACCATTTCATTTTCATGTATGTCCCCAGGTTATGATATGTAGTAATAAACCTAGTATGAACATGAGGAGAATCCTTTCAAGTGTTTAAGAAGAATGTTTTATGTTTTCATGTTTTAAGTTCCTGGTTTCCATGACACTAAACCTTAAAGATCCTCAGTTTTGTTAAATGTAATGAATGTTTATGTGATCAAAATGCGGGATGATATAGTTGGTATCAAAGGATGGTTTAGTTATTTGTGGAAATTAGGATATGAAAACTTTAGGAAGAAGCCTAGTGAAATGTTTATATATAGGAAATCTTCCTGGTATTTTGGTGAGTATTGAGTAATGTGTTGCCAAGAAAATACATCCCTCTCTGGATATGAGTAGGTAGAGGTGGCTCTAGCACAGATGTACATAGGGGTAAAACCCAAAAACACCGCTTTGAGCTAGACTCAAACGGGAACTGGTACACGACAACGGGCCTTGCTGCACTCTTGGTTACGACACTGCCGGGGGAAATGCTTTGGTAAATTCATAAGCTTAGTATGAACCATTGTTAAAAGGAACAAAGATAAAATAAAATAAAGATTCACATAAGAATATATAATCATGGATAACCTAGTTTGAGACCTAGGGGATCACAAGTTAGGGTATACTTTTCTTCTACAAGTTATCCATATATGATTTAAGTTTCTTTTCATGATTATTGGCTAAGTATTTAAGCCCCTAAATATACTTTCTCTTCTTAGTTAATGGTGGGAAATGGAAGAACATGTCCCAACAATCAATGTGATAGGAAATGAGATGATTGCCATATTAATATGACCGAGATGACTAGGGGATTAAAAGATTATTATTATTTTGGAAGACATTCACTATTTTGGGGACCCTATATGATCAAGGTTTATAGATTACTACGGTATTTTCATTGAGGAGTAATGTTGACTTATATTTTGAAGAATCAATGAATTTAAGGTGGACTTATAGTAATTTAGGTTACTTATGGGAATGAATAACCTATCTTGGGTAAAATATGTTTAGGTTAGCTTCTTTTGTTATAAGATGTTAGGAGTGGTTGATGTTGTTTGGAGATGAACAATGAAGTTTATTTTGGAAGACTATGTTATCAAATCCTTCTTGTATTTGGGTTTCAATCTTAGTTTAGTTTATTTTGAGGAATATTAAGGACCATTATTTATGGAATGGTCTATGATGAACATTGGGTAGTACCATGGATCTTTGAATATTTAAAATAGTTTCCATTCCTATGGGATTCATTATTTTTGAAGAGTTTTTTTACCTTACCCTTTCTATTTTTTGGGACAATGTTTAAAGATAGAAGAAATAGATAGTTAATCTATTGTGGATTATGTGATTCTCTAGAAGATGATTCTTGTGTTTTCATGAGACCAAGTAGTTTTTAATGCTCATAATTTGGAGAAAAGATTTGTTTTTGTAGAAACTTATTAATGTATGAAACTCTACATGATGATAGGTATATTTTCATACGTTTTTTTTCTATGCAATAAATGAATTCCTCAAAATTATAAAAAGGAATGTAAAACAAAAGCGTTCTTGGTTTACGTTTCCTACTAGGTAATCAAAGACCGTTTGCACACATCATAAGTTTGGGATTTTCTTATGGTTAACTTTCTCCTAATCATGTTTTCTATCACTCTCCCTCAGAAAATTACCCTTTGTTTTCTCCTCCATGTCCATGTTTTCCTACACAGAATCCTAGGGTGGGTTAACTCAGGTGACCTTTGTACTTCCCCTTCTTTCTTTTAATGTAATAGCATTACTGAATCCTTTTCCGATGTGGGACTTTCAATGAAATTTCAAAACCCAATTTTAAAAATTACGAGGACGCAATTTATTAAGGGGGAAGATTGTAATGACCCGAAATTTTGAATAAATATAGTTTCCTAATTTTATGTGTTATTTTATTTTAATTTTATACTCAACAAAAATGTTTCATTTGATAACATGAGTTTAATTAAAATAAGACCGTTGGGTTTTGACTGTTATATGACCATTGGTCAATATGATCACTGTAAACTAAACGTTTTGATTATTGTCTCTAAATACAAGTAATCTTGGTTTATTATTATAGAAAGAAGATTTGATGACCTCACCCAGTAGTCTTGGACCGATCGAAGCCCATCTAACAGAACTTGGGAAGAAGGTAGCACCACTGGGCTTTGCTCTGGACCAAACCCAAGCCGAACTTCATCATGTGATGCTAGAATGGAATCAACTTCACGAGAAGTCCAAACTGGTAGAAATTACTACTTGTGCGATGTTGTCCGAGCCTCCCTCATATTCTCTCAACTTAGTGCACCTTACACTTAGTTCCTATGCTTTTGTGATAAGGGGCTATGTTAGGAGACCGTAACTGCCTTGTGTAATCCCATATTTTAAATTGGGATTTCTTATTATGATGATGTTTATGAATTTTCAAATGACCGGATAAATATAGTATGCATATTTTTTATGAATTTTAGAAAAATGATATTTTAAAAATGTTTATGTTAACAGTAAATAATTTAAAATGAGTAATGATTTTCAAAAAATGGTCTTCTACAATTATGTTCAGTAAAAAACTTATAGTCTAATAAGATCAACTTGATTTTTGATGAATAGTAAATTATGAATAGTGATTTTATGTTTATAATTAGTAATGTGACTAAATGGATTAGTAATCTCACTTAAAGAAAATATTAATATAATTTAGGCACCTTGATTAAGTAATGTGATTCAATAAAATGGTTAAATAACGGTTTCATAAATTATTATTCAAGTATTAGTTTTTTTGAGTGAATAGATTTTTTTAATTGAAAATTAAATTAAAACTATATATATAATTATTTTTATAAAATGGACTTTATTTTTGAACTCAGAGCATCGATATTATATGAAGGTAATTTTTGGGGTTTTTTCTAAAAAAATGAATTTTTGGTGAATAGTGTATTTATTTAAAAATGAAATTAAAAATATTTAGAAAATTATTTTTATAAAATTGATCTCTTTTTTGAAATCATAGCATTGATATTTGGTTAATGTGAAATTTTGGGATTTTTCTGAGAAAGTTGAATTTTCAGTGAATAGTAAAAATACCGTTTTAGGGTTTCGGTATGTTTAATGTCTTCATAACTATGTTATGATGATGTCATGAGATATTTTGAGGGATGGTCGACAAAAGGGGATGAAGTATTGTGTGAGGTGTCCCAAGTGTCCAATACCATGGGCAAATAACATTGGAAGCCCATGGTTTTGCCAAAGCCACTAATGAGGT
This sequence comes from Viscum album, assembly GCA_963277665.1. Taxonomy (NCBI): domain Eukaryota; kingdom Viridiplantae; phylum Streptophyta; class Magnoliopsida; order Santalales; family Viscaceae; genus Viscum; species Viscum album. The sequence goes on along the minus strand of OY728135.1, from coordinate 174,010,364 downwards.
GTCCCTTGGCCATTGATGCCTTGTCCCCTCACTTTCCCTATAAATACCAAGCCCTCCTCTCATCCATTCGACTCCCCACTCTCCCACAACGAATTTAAGGTCTCATTTCCTCCCAAGGAGTCCTCCCAAGGTTCCCCCAAGCCCTCAAGGTCCAAACCTTTGAGTTTTAAGAGTTACGTTTTAAGGTAAGGGATCCGACTTCTCTCTCTTTTCAAGTAATCTCTTTCATGTCATTCCTTTTATGCTCCATGTTCTCATGTGGGAGGATGTTATTTTATATTCCTATTACTGCCCTTTTCATTTTTATATGATGATATATCCCATCTTACTCTCATTATATCGTTTTAAAGAATGTTTAAGTGGCGTTGTTAGGCTGCCAAAATTTTTGTAACAGATTCTTTCTCCCTTCTCATTTTTCAAGATCTATTTTCATGTAAAGTCTTTCAAGTTCCTTTTTATTATTTTGGGGTATGATATCTATATATATTATACTGAAAGTTTATGTTTATATGATGAGAGACCCTATTTGATCTCATCAATTAATTTTTTTTGAAGTTTATGTGACGCCGTTAGGCTGCTGAATTTTAAGGGATTCTTTCACCCTTCTCATTTTCAAAGTTCTACTTTCATGTCAAGTCTTTAAAGATCCTTTTTATTATCTTGTGGTATGATATATATATTTATCATACTGATCTTTTATGATCATATGATGATATAACCCATTTGATCTCTTCAATTCAGTGTTTTGATGTTTTAAGTGGCGCCGTTAGGCAGCCGAATTTTTAAGTGGTTCTTTCACCTTTCTCCTTTTTCAATGTTCAAATCCCATGTAAAGTCTTGCATGTTAATTTTTATTATGTTGGGGTATGATCTCTATATCTATCATACTGATCTTTTATGTTCATATGATGAGAGACCCTATTTTATCTCATCAATTCATATTTGGTTGAAGTTCATGTGACGCCGTTAGGCTGCTAAATTTTCATAAGAGAAATCTTATTTTTGTCTTACTTCCATGTTTTTCATTTCAAATAGTATTCCCTTAAAATTTCATTACCATGTTCTTAAATCCCTTATATTCTATCCCTCTACTATTTTATGGTCCATTTATGAATGTTTGACCCATGTTCCCTCTCTTTTCAATGTTTTCTAAAACCCTGTAACGTAGCCGTTATGCTGCAGAATTTTCATCTTAAAATGCCTCTCTCTTTTTCTCAAAATTATATTATGTTATTAAGTTAATACTCAAAGATCTTATTTATATAGTGGTATTCACATATATATCTAAATTTTCTATTTTATATTATGGGATTTACATACATGAAACTCGCTTTCCCTTTCCGTGGGTTTAAAGTGACATAAAGATCATGTCTTTAAAGCAGTTTTTGAAACGTTATGATTATGAAATGAAACCCATTTATTTTATGCTATATGGGTTGTTTATGAAATGATTGATGATGATATATGTTGGTCACATGATAATAAAGACATGTCAAGGTTGCGCCCAGATAGCACTCCAATGAATTGGGTAAAGAATTAATCTCTAGAGATGACTTTTTAGACTGATACCTTGGTGAATAACCATGGTAATTTTTAATGAAACCTTGGGTATGGACCTTGGTAAAACGAAATGATTTTCAATATTAAATGCTGTAGCCACATCTTCAAGTTATGAAAAATTTTATTTTTATTATGATATATCTCATGATTTATTTCTCATGCCTTAAAGTTCTTTTCATGACCTTATTGAAGTATCTCAAGTTGACATGTAAAATGTTTCTTATGTTTCCCTTACTGGGCCTTCTGCTCACCCTTTACTTTTGATGTATGTCCCCAGGTTATGAGATGTAGTAATAAACCTAGGATGAACAGGAGGAGAAACCTTTCAAGTGTTTAAGAAGAATGTTTTATGTTTTCATGTTTTAAGTTCCTGGTTTCCAAGACACTAAACCTTAAAGATCCTCGGTTTTGTAAAATGTAATGAAATTTTATGTGATAAAAAGGCGGGATACTATAATCTTGTCCTATAAATATAGCCTTACATTTACAAACACAAATTCCCGAGTTTGAGGCACAAAAATTTGGTAAACACTGGGAAACAATGCCACCTTAAAAACCTGTAACACCTCGAGATTTTATGAAAAATATTCCTTTTAATTTCATTAATGTCTTGTGTTTTACAATACACCAAAAAGAGCTTGCACAACACGCATCCTTGACTTTCCTTGTATTACACGCAATGACGACCTTCCTCGATAGTGTGTGTAGTACGCAATATTGAGTTTCACTAAACAACGATATGTTATTAATGTATTATTAAAACTAGCCGTTATGAATAGTAATAACCACTTTTTGAAATTTTGTAAATTTTACTTTTTTAAAATGGACTTCATTTTTGGATTCGGAATATCGAAATTATCTTAGGGTAAAATTTTGGTACTTTTCAGATAACTTTCATTTTTGTAGGAATAGTGAAAATTACTAAATTTAAATTAAAAACAACCTTTTTAATCGAAATAATTAGTAGGGATAAATTATTAATTTGAGTGGTTTTAAAGTATATTTAGAATATAGTTTTACAATTTAATACAATCTTGGTCATTGGATGTAATTTCACATTTAAACCAGACATAAACAAGTGTTAATCTTCTGATAGTTATTATCTCTTTAGAACACACTATTTGTTTCGGCGACGAGAATTAATTTTTAAATTAATTAATGCAACTAATATTTTTTGAATTTGGTAAAATAGACATCATTTTTGAGTTCATAATATCAAATATAGCTTAGGCATAATTTTTGGTATTTTTCTGGAAACTTTTATTTTTAGATGAATAGTGAAACCACTAAGTGGTAGTTAAAAAAATGAATTTTTCATAAAACCTAATTTTACCACTTCCATGGGTGGAATTTCAAAAATCCGAGAGACACATTTGATGTCAGTAAGTAAAATGTGGTTCAATGAGATGAAAATATTTTTTGGTGAATAGTAACTTTTTACTTTTTTTTACCACGGTTAAAAGTAAATAGGGTAATTAAGGGTAAAAATGATATTATTATTACCCTAAAACTTGTTCTAATTCTACTGGATAAGTTTAATTCCACCAAAAACAACCCTAGGAATAAAATATGACCATTTAGGCCCACTTGGATTAGATTAGGACATTTATTATCAATTTATTTAAAGAAGGGTTAAAATAGTTAAAATCAAAGTTTAATAAGTAAAACATTTTAATATAGGGTTATACATAAGAAAAATTCGACTATAAATATTCATTAGAAATCTAATAATATTTACTACATAATGGTAGTTTATTTGTAATTTTTAGACATTAAATAATTTAATTTATGTATGACACAACGATGATGCAGTAATTATCTTATTAGTGAAATATTGATATAATTGAAGATATAAATCCCCAAATAAATGTAATTTGATACTTTTTATGAATTCCACTAATTTTATAAGTTAATATGACATGTTAGTATTGATTTAATTAACTTTTTCTAACTAATCATTCTGTTATGAGTTTCACACAAATCAATTACTAAATAGTTCCAAAATTGAAATAAAATAGTTTTTAAAACAAATATTATATTATTAATTGATATTTTATTCCTCAAAATCTAAGGATCGGAAAAATGACTTAGATAAGGTTATATATAGTAATAATAAACAACTTGGGGTTATTTTGGCTTGTTATAGTATGTTTGGTAACCTTATAGTGTAAGAAAACAAAAAGACAAGGTAAAAGTAAAATTATTTAACTTAAAGTTAAATCTAAATGGTAAGGTTAAAATAGAAACCTAAACTTGTCTAAATTCTATTGGATGATAGGATTTCGACCCATAACCACCTTAGCTTCGAAATATATCAATTTGGATCTATTTAAAACCGAATATGACTTTATAATAAAATAATATTTTTAGTTTTTCCAAAGGTGCCACTCTCCTCCCTTATAAAAGGGCACCACCTTCCTCTCTTTCTCACACCACTTTGAGCTTTCAAGCTCGGCCAAACCCTGAAAAATTCTGTTCTACACTTCCCTAGAAACATCCTAGAGGTCCTGGTCTTCTTCAAAGACCAATTTTAATGCCCAAAAATGAGATCACAAAGAGGTGCTTCGAAGAAGAGGTAATGCCCGTTACCGATTCATTCATCTTTATTTCTTCTTCCACTTATTATTATTCATTTGTTTCATTATGAAGTAATAACATCAGTATCACTCATATATTGATATGTTATTATAAGTATTAAACAACCCTATTTCAACATCTATCCATCATACAGAAAATGAAATCACCGCGCGTGCGTACGTACGGAATACCGTCTCCACGCCGTGGTGTAATCTGTTTTTCCAATACCACCTTACTTGGATGGGTAAAATGGTGTAAAGAATAACTACACATAGTTATTATAACATCATACTGATTCTAATATATTGTATCATCCACTCCAATTAAATTTAATAATTATGGAAAAGATATCATCGCTCGTGCGTACATACGGACTACCGTCTCCACGACGCGATGAGATTCATTTTCCCTGTTAACCATTAATGAATGATTATAATGTATATATAAGCTATAATAATGAAATATATGAAATTATAAAGATACTGTATTTATCTATATATATATATATGTATGTCATCTACTTAATTCTATTATACTCAATAAGGAAATGAAAACAGCGTTCATGCGTATGTACGGCCTACCATCTCCATGAACGGTGTGTTTCTTTCCATTTATTGATATATTATATATATGTATATTCTGAATATATATTATATATAAATCATGTTTTATGTTCTGGAATTATGTAATAATGATCTATGTAATCACCTTAATAATTACAAGTAAAATCACAGACCATAAATGAAACGATTTTACCCAAAACACTCTTTAACATGGAATTTACAAAAGAACGGGTAATATAAAGTCAGAAGTAAAGAATATATGATATCATAACAATGATTATGATTTTGGAATAAGTCAATGACATTATTTAAATCATTCTACAGGAGGTTCGGACACTTACGAAGCAAATCGGACCTAAGGAAAGGGAAAATATCACAATCTCATTTTTATCCGAGATTGTTTATACTTTGGTATTTCCTAGGGTGTATTTTATCATCCACATCCATGTTTACTCAATATGTAATATTATTTCCATCCACCTACAATTGTTTAAATCCAATTTTACCCTTCGGTGAGTTTTTAGTAAAAGACATGAAAGGAATCTTTTGTCATTTTTTGTACGAGGTACTTTTTGACTTTTCCGACAAAAGTACAAGAATAATGTTTTTTAACTTATACGACATGAATGGATTTTTAAAACATTATCTCCAAGAAGCTTACTTTACAAGTTTTCAAGTTTATTTTTAATCAACATCTTTTAGTTTAGAATTGTATGACATGTTAAGAAGGGAAAAGTGTTTTTTAAAGAAGAAAGGATATTTTCCTCAAGAATTCATTTCAAGTGTTTTGTCAAAACTATTTTCCATCTAAGATGAAATTATTTAATATGTGTATGTTTCAAGTAAAATATCTATATGATTTAAATGGTTTCAATTTTCTTATGATGAAATGATATCAATTTTTTATGGATTATGTTATGATGGCATGATGTTTAAGAATCCCATTTTATTACATGGGTTCTGTTATGATGTATGATTTATGATTTTGTAGCACACAAAAGAATGATTTAATTATGAGATGGGTGGTACCTATATCTCCCCCCAATGCATTGGGTAAAGATTTATATCTCATTAGATAGACGTGGCTGGAACAGTAAGTTAATCCGGTTCAGTGTGACAGGACTGAAACGAGGAGTGAACTCGATTCAGAATGGGACTTTGTCCACTAAGATGGTCTTGGCAGCAATTCCTTGGCTACTATGGAAATCATGACATGTGCTGAATGGTTTCCACAATTACATGTTTTATTACCATTCTATTTTATCATTCTTAATGTTTCTTTATGATATATGACTTACGTACTTCAAAGATTCATGTCTTGCCTCCAGATTCTGATGTTTAGATTTTATGTTCAAGTTTTTGCATTCAAATTTTTATGGATTGTTTTATGTTCTCTATGGTTACCCTTACTGGGAATTTTAGCTCACCCCTTTTATGATTTCTTTTCCCCAGGATGTAAAGAAAGGTTTTAGGTAGAAAAAAGGGGGAAGATCTTTATTGGGAGATGTTGAAGATCTTTCCCCACGATTAGAAGATTTTATTCCGAGTTTCCAAAGACACTAAACTATTACGATCTTTGTGTGTCTGTTTTTATTATGTATTAAGTATTCCGCAAACGTAATGTAATGTCCATGTACGTCATGCTTCGGGTCTCTATAGTTGGTATCAAAGGAAAGGTTTAGTCAACCTTTGGAAACTAGGATGCGAGAACTTTAGTGAGATCCCTAGAGATATTTCAAAGATATGTGTAGGGATGTACCTAAGGTTAAGTATAAGTATAGTTTATAGTCCTAGATTATGGTAACGATATTAGATTAAAACTAAGATGTTAGATATTAAAGGTAATTCCCCTTTATTATGTTGTTTTCCCAAGCATGATTTTTTCCTCCCACACTATTCTTTTTGGGTTTTAGACGATGGCTGAAACCCGAAGGAACCGTGTTGATCAATGTAATGGAAAGTGCAATGATTGTCCTCCTAAACAAAAAAATATTATGGGAGATGGAGTGAAAAATCTTATTGCTATACTTACACAAGCTATGAATCATTCTTGACTTCCAAATGAGCAGAGAAGGGAACAATATTTTATTGAGTCCTTCATGAGGCAACGTCCACCTTCTTTCAGTGGGTCTTCCGATCCACTTGTTGCTGAACAATGGATCAGCACTACTGAAAAGATATTTTCAGTTATTCAATGTTCTGAACATGATAAATTCATCTTAGAAATATATCATCTGGAAGGTGAAGTTGATCAATGGTGGAATCTTATCAAGAATACGAGGCCAAGAGATGAAATTGAGTCCATGGAATGGGACGAGTTGAAGAAATTATTTTTCAATAAATACTTCCCTCGTATTCATTGCACAAAGATGGAGAAGGAGTTTCTTGAGCTTAAGCAGAAGGATGATGAATCTGTTGGTATATACGAAGCCAATTTTACAAGGCTTGAAAGGTATGCATCTGGCTTTATCATCAAACCTGAAAGTAATGTTGATTGATTTTTTAGTGGCTTAAAACCAAGTCTTTGAAGGGCATTAGATATAAGAGACTTTAGTTGCTATGAAGAAATTGTGCATTGTGCTATCAAGGTAGATCTAGAAGTTGGTGTAACATATCCATCTCATGGTTTTGGCAAGAAATGAATGATGGAGTTCAAGGAGAAATCTCAAAATAATGTTGAAAAGAAGATGAATGTTTCCTTATTCTCAAAGTGTGGAAAGAAGCATGGAGGAGATTGTGTTTGAGGGACTAGAAAATGTTTTAAGTGTGGAAAAGAAGGTCATCGAGCAGATGAGTGTCGAAGTAATGGAAAAAGGGTTTCTAATGGTGTGAATAAAGAAAAGACTGCAGAGAACGCACCAACAACACTTCAATGCTTCAAGTGAAATGAAATGGGGCATTATGCTAATCAATGCCCTAATCCAAGGGTTAAGGATGATCGACATGAGCAACCACTTAAGGAAAAGGACAAAGGGAAGTTGCATGCGATCACTGTTGGTGATGTTGAATATGACAATGCTGTGCTGGAATGATTAAGTGTTTATGTAATGGATTCCAAAATAATGTTGTGTATAGTATCGTGAAATATTGGAATATTTATGTATTGGTCTATTGTGGTTTTCAATAATTTTATGGTACCAGTAACCATGAAAAGTGATTAAAATATTTTGGAAAGCAGATGATATGCGCATAATGATGGGATAATGAGAAAATGAAATATTTGACAGTATTCATGAGCTCATGATTGATATAAGGACTAAGTGATATCATGGTTTGAGTATATATAATTTTGAGGATTTTGGTATGTGGAAAGAGTTAACTTTTGACAGTAGTAATGTTTTCACTAAGATTCAATGGGTATTCATTTTTCAAGAGAATACATGATTAAGGCCTTCGAATATTTGGAATGTGACCAACAAGACATATCTTATGATATATAGTGATCAATGATGGTATTAACATGCTTGTTATATGAAATATCTGGTAATCATTTTCACTATATTATGAGAGTGGACTACAGTATTATGGATAATCCTAAAGATTGGAATGGAATATGTTGGAGATAAGTTAGTATTGTTTAAGGAAAGAAGTTTTTTTCATTATTATTGATGGGATGTTATGGTAATATAGTTTTAGAAAAAGGAAAAACTACAGGACGGGTGACAACCCATCGCGTCGGACAAGGCTGTGGGAATCGAACCCACAACTGAAGTGCAACTGGCCTTTATCGCATACCACTGGCCTACAGGAAGTCCCTGGTTATTAGAAACTAGTTTTATTTTGTTAAGCGGTATGATATATGAAGTATAAGTTCATTTTTGGATTCATATATGATTTACCTCACCATAGATGGACTTATGTATATTTGATAACAATTGCTAAAATTTTGTTTGAAATAGATGGAATGACCCATCATTCTATCACATGACCTGTTAACACTTCACGAATAACAAATTCAACTTCATTTAAGAGATGAAGTGGAAATTGTTCAAAGCACGAATAATAGTGAGATTGTACCAAAATCAAGCAAGTATTTCTTCTAATTCAAAAATTTCAACTTTAGGGAAATGATATTGAAAACCAAAAAAATGTTGTCCTAGTGCACTTATATCAGATTATCAGATGGTACATTAGATCATCACAAATTTATGGCTTTGTGATTGCTGGTTTTTTCATTACCATGTTCTCTACCACTCTCCATCAGAACGTGATGGTTAGATTTCTTTTCCAAATCCATATTTTCACCTATTTGGAAACCCAATGATTAGTTTATTTGGGTAACTGTTATGTTTCATATGTTTGTTTTTAAAGATTGGTTTTGGTATTCCTTTTTACGATTTGGGTTTCTATTCCATTTATAACCCCGACGAATTTCGAGGGCGAAATTCATTTTAAGGGGGGTAGAATGTAACACCCCAAGATTTTATGAAAAATATTCTTTTTATTTTCATTAATGTATTTTGTTGTACGCTACACCAAAAAGAGCTTTCACAACACGCATCCTTGACTTTCCTTGCATTACAGGTAATCACGACCTTCCTCGATAGCGTGTGTAGTACGCAATACCGAGTTTCACTAAACAACGATATGCTATTAAAATATTATTAAAACGAGCCGTTATGAATAGTAATAACAACTTTTTGGAATTTTTTAAATTTTACTTTTCAAAACGGACTTTATTTTTGGATTCGGAATATCAAAATTAGCCTAGGGTGAAATTTTGGTACTTTTCGGATAACTTTCATTTTCTTATGAATAGTGAAAATTACTAAATTTTAACTAAAAACAACCTTTTTAATCGAAATAATTAATAGTGATAAATTATTAATTTTAGTGGTTTTAAAGTATATTTAGAATATATTTTTACAATTTAGTACAATTTTGGACATTGGATGTAGTTTCACATTTAAACCAGACATAAACAAGTGTCAATATTTTGATAGTTATTATCTCTTAAGAACACACTATTTGTTTTGACGATGGGGAATAATTTTTAAATTAATTAATGCAACTGATATGTTTTGAATTTGGTAAAATAGACATCATTTTTGAGTTCATAATATCAAATATATCTTAGTCCTAAGTTTTGGTATTTTTCTGGAAACTTTCATTTTTTGATGAATAGTGAAACCACTAAGTGGTAGTTAAAAAAATGAATTTTTCATAAAACTTAATTTTACCACTTCAGTGGGTGGAATTTCAAAAATCCGAGAGACACGGTTGATGTCAGTAAGTAAAATGTGGTTCAATGAGATGAAAATAATTTTTGGCGGATTGTAACTTTTTACTTTTTTTCCACGGTTAAAAGTAAATAGGGTAATTAAGGGTAAAAATGATATTATTATTAACCTAAAACTTGTGATAATTCTATTGGATAAGTTTAATTCGAACAAAAACAACCCTAGGAATACAATATGACCATTTAATCCCACATGGATTATATTAGGACATTTATTATCAATTTATTTAAAGAAGGGTTAAAATAGTTAAAATCAATGTTTAATACGTAAAAGTTTTTTAATATAGGGTTATACATAAGATAAATTAGACTATTAATATTCATTAAAAATATAATAATATTTCCTACATAATGGTATTTTATTTGTAATTTTTAGACATTAAATAATTTAATTTATTTATGACACAACAATGATGTAGTAATTATCTTATAAATGAAATGTTGACATAAGTGATGTTATAAATACCCAAATAAATGTAATTTGAGACTTTTTAAGAATTACAATAATTTTCTAGGTTAATATGACATGTTAGTATTGATTTACTTAACTTTGGTCAAACTAATCATTCTGTTATAATTTTCACAAAAATCAATTACTAAATAGTGTTAAAATTGACATAAAATAGTTTTTAAAACAAATATTATATTATTTATTTATATTTTATTCCTAAAATTCTAATGTTCAGATAAATGACTTATATAAGGTTATATATATTAATAATGAACAACTTGGGGTTCGTTTGGCTTGTTATAGTACGTTTGTTAACCTTATAGTGTAAGAAAAAAAAAGACAAGGTAAAAGTAAAATTATTTAACATAAAGTTAAATCTAAATTATAAGGTTAAAATAGAAACCTAAAATTTTCTAAATTTTATTGGAGGAGAGGATTTCTACCCATCCCGACCTTATATTCTAAATATATCAATTTTGAGATATTTAAAACCGAATATGACTTTATAATAAAATAATATTTTTAGTTTTTCCAAAGGTGCCCCTCTCCTCCCTTATAAAAGGGCACCACCTTCCTCTCTTCCTCACACCACTTTGAGCCTTCATGCTCGACCAACCCCTGACAAATTCTTTTCTCCACTTCCCTAAAAACATCCTAGAGTCCCTGGACTTCTTCAAAGACCAATTTTAGTGCCTTAAAAGGAGATCTCAATGAGGCGCTTCAAAGAAGAGGTAATGCCAGTTACTGATTCTTTCATCTTTATTTCTTCTTCCACTTATTCTTCTTCAGTTGTTTCATTATGAAGTAATAACATCAGTATCACTAATATAGTGATAATTTATTATAAGTATGAAAAAATCCTATTTCAACATCCATCCATCCTATGGAAAACGAAATCATTGCGCGTGCGTACGTACGGAATACCGTCTCCACACCGTGGTGTAATCTGTTTTTCCAATACCACCTTACTTGGATGGGTAAAATGGTGTAAAGAATAACTATAAATAGTTATTATGAAATCATACTGATTCTGATATATTGTATCATACACTCCAATTCAATTCAATAATTATGGAAATGATATCATCGCTCGTGTGTACGTACGGACTACCGTCTCCACGACGCGATGAGATTCATTTTCCATGTTAACCATTAAAGAATGATTATAATGTATATATAAGCTATAATAATGAAATATATGACATTATAAAGCTACTAGATTTATCTATATATATATATATATGTATGTCATCTACTTAATTCTATTATACTCAATAAGGAAACGAAAACAACGTTCATGCGTACGTACGGCCTACCGTCTCCATGAACTGTGTATTTCTTTCCATTTATTGATCTATTATATATATGTATATTGTGAATATATATTACATATAAATAATGTTTTATATTCTGGAATTAATTAATCATGATCTATGTAATCACATTAATAATTACAAGTCAAATCACGGACCATAAATTAAACGATTTTACCCAAAACAGTCTTTAACATGGAATTTACAAAAGAACGGGTAATATAAAGTCATAAGTAAAAAATATATGATATCATAACTATGAGTATGATCCTGCAATAAGTCAATGACATTAATTAAATCATTATACAGGAGGTTCGGACACTTACGAAGCAAATCGGACCTATGGTAAGGGAAAATATCACAATCTCATTTTTATCCAAGATTGTTTATACATTGGTATTTACTGGGGTGTATTTTATCATCCACATCCATGTTTCCTCAATATATAATATTATTTCCATCCACCTACAATTGTTTAAATCCAATTTTACCCTGAGGTGAGTTTTTAGTAAAAGATATGAACAGAATATTTTGTCATTTTTCGTACGAGGTACTTTTTGACTTTTCCAAGAAAAGTACGAGAAGAATGTTTTTTTAAACTTATACGACATCAATGTATTTTTAAAACATTATCTCCAATAATCTTCCTTTAAAATTTTTCATGTTTATTTTTAATCAAATTCTTTTGGTTTAGAATTGTATGACATGTTAAGAAAGGAAAAGTGTTTTTAAAGAAGAATGGATATTTTCCTCAAGAATTCATTTCAAGTGTTTTGTCAAAACTATTTTCCATCTAAGATGACATTATTTCATATGTGTATGTTTCAAGTAAAATGTCTCTATTATTTAAATGGTTCCAATTTTCTTATGTTGAAATGATATCAAGTTTTTATGGATTATGTTATGATGGCATGATGTTTAATAATCCCATTTTATTATATGGTTTATGCTATGATGTATGACTTATGATTTTATGGCACACGAAAGAATGACTTCATTATGAGATGGGTGAGACCTATATCTCCCTACAATGCATTGGGTAAATATTTATATCTCATGAGATAGACATGGCTGGAATGGTAAGTTAATCCGGTTCAGTGTTACAGGACTAAAACGAGGAGTGAACTCGATTCAGAATTGGACTTTGTCCACTAAGATGGTCTTGGCAGCAATGCCATGGCTACTATGGGAATCATGAAATGTGGTGAATGGCTTCCAAAATTACATGATTTATTCCTATTCTATTTTATCATTCTTAATGTTTCTTTATTATATATTCCTTACGTACTTCCAAGATTCATGTCTTGGCTCAAGATTTTGATTTTTAGATTTTATGTTCAAGTTTTTGCATTCAAAATTTAATGGATTGTTTTATGTTCTCTATGTTTACCCTTACGGGTCATTTGAGCTCACCAATTTTATGTTTTATTTTCCCCAGGATGTAAAGAAAGGTTTTAGGTAACAAAAAAGGGGGAAGATCTTTATTGGGAGATGTTGAAGATCTTTCTCCACGATTAGATGATTTTATTCCGAGTTTCCAAAGACACTAAACTATTACGATCCTTGTGTGTATGTTTTTCTTATGTATTAAGTATTCCGCAAAAGTAATTTAATGTCCATGTACGTCAAGCTTTGGGTCTCTACAAAACCTATCTTCTACAAAAAACATCCATACTCATTCACAATCATCTGGATTTATCAACAAACACCATCACACCCATGACACACCATGAGAACACAATGAGGGATTTTTCCTTGAAAATCATAATAGACTCAAATATATTTTTTCTATGGAAATTTTTAAATATGATCAAGTGATAGTAGTTAGAGATGATTGAGGACAATGACTACTCAATACACTTACTATCAGGTGAAATTTGTTTACAAATATTCTCTTTGTACAAGGGATATAGAAATTTTCTCATTGATGAGAGTTGAGAAGGATCTAATCTTATTAAACATGATATGGATTGAAATTTCCATTATAAATGAAGGAAAATCATTAATCCTTTTAGAAAATTTTTCTCAATACTCCATTCTATAGAAGAAAATTTATTCTCAAAGTTGCCATGAAAATGTTTATAAGAAGGTCCAAAAAATAAGAAAATGTAATTCATTTATGTTTAAAATTAATGAATGAATTTTAAGATTTTCATCCTGAATATATATACAAAAATTAATAGGTTATATAATTAGATATAAAATGGTGAACATAACTCTTAATTCTCCATCCATCTAGGGAAAAAATATTTATTCAAATCCCATGAGAACTCTTTGCAGGACAATATGAGTTTGTATATCATCAATATACATCAAGGTTTCTTTTATGTTAGGATGTGAAGGCTAAAATGAAAAAAATCTATAGGGATTATACATCCATTACCCATGCCATCATGGAATTGAGAGAAAAACAATGGACATTAACACTAGTTGTCCAAATACATCAAGATGAAATAATTCTCTATATGTTATGGAATACCCCCTCGAAAATAATTCTAACTTTATTGAAATTCTAGAGGACTTATCACTATATTATAATTCAAGGATATAGATTATAGAAATAATGGGGCTGCATGGAACACCACATTACATTTTATCATATTAAGACCAATGATTTACCTCTATGTCCTGGAAGAGTCTCCAACAAGATCTAAATACCGAGATGAAATTATGCATGACTTATCACTAACAAAACAAAGGGTCAATATTATTGGACTATCCAGACAGTCATGTACTTTTTGAGAGAATGATAACTTGAATTAAAAGAATGATGAGATCAAAATCTTCCAATGTAAATGTTCTCATATAATAATTGTTTCCGTTGAAGCGTCCAAATGGTGACTTATGAATCCATTTATGGTAAGCGATGAAAAACAACTACATTGTGGGATGTTGTAAGTTGTTAGAACTACAGGGTCTTGAAGTCGGGAAAATGGTTAAGACCAATTAAAACACATTAGTTCTTATAAGGTCCATAATAAGAGCAATACTTACAATTTTTTATGAGTCATAGAGTTTATGTTTAGAGATATGGTATTCATATTAATATCTCCATGGAAGAAAGTCATTTGATTTTCAGAGAAGGGAATGCTGAGTCCAAGATACAATGGTCCATTTGAGATCATTTCTTGCATAATATCCCCTTTATATAATAATTCCAACCTACCCAATCTTCTGTGTAAGATATGTTTCAAGTATCCCTATCAAAGAAGTACATATAGATCGCTAACTAGTGTTTATCTGAAAGGTGGTACAATTGGAGAATGATCATTAATTTAATGGTATGTTGTTAATGATAATATATATTTTAGAAAATGTTCTACAAAATAAGATAACAAAAATGTTCAATTTGATATGGTAAACTAAAATTTTGATTAAACAATGTGGGAAAAGGAGGAGGTTACCCTAATCTATTTTAGTATATGAAATTAAAATTATGAGTATGAAAATTCTTAATGGGTTATGATTGTAACAACCTAGTATATTATAAATTAAAGTTCATTTTTAATTTAATTAAATGCACATATATTTCTATAGAAAACATATTCACTTATTTGGATTTCATATAGCCTATCAGATTTAAAAAAACCTATACGAATCAAAATCATTGATAGCATTTCCTTTGAATAATAAACATATGATTATTATAAATATAGGGTTATAATAAATCCAATTGATACAGAAAAAATAAGAACTTACCTATATTAGAAATTTCATACCCTATGAATCCCACTTGCCAAATATTTAAAGGGAAATATCATTACATGGGCTATACCTTGACTAAGTATAAGCCTATATCTAATAACCTATACCTGAATGAAACTTTTTATGGGTTAATCTCAAGCTCATTGATATCACGTTCCAAATCATGTACGTCAAAACACCTCATGAAAATTTCACTATTGTGCATCATAACCTCATGGAGTTTTCTTGTGTAATGATGGGCTATATATAGATACTAATAATATGAATATATATATAATATAGATTAATGAATATATTTACTTTTTATTGTTGTTACTTTTTAAATAATTTGATTTTGATATGATAAAATAGATACTGTATTTCTATTTAAAAATCCTTTTCAATTAAGTGATTAATTTTTCATAAACTCATCAATTTTAAAAATAAATACATTAATAATGTAATAAAACTCAATAATATTTATTAAATCTTATAGATAGTATAATTTTTGTGAAGTCAGATGTTATTTTTATAACGTTTTGAAAACTGTTACTATAAAAACTCAACATTTCTAAAAAAATGTTGATTCTTGTTTTTAAATTGAACATTCCCATAGTGAGAAAATTATTTTGATAAACTTTATATTATTTTTTTTGAATCATCATGTCAATATTATCCAAAAGTAAATTTTTCATTATTTTTTAGATATTAAATTTTTTCTAGTAAAAATACTATATAGTATAAATATATGATGTGTATTGTGAAATCATAATGACCCAAAAGTGTAGTAATATATGATATTAAGGTTATAACCAAACATATCTGTGTTTCCCCATTAAAATAATTTCATTTTTAGAATATTTTACAAATTTTTTAGAGCCATTATCAATCCAAAAAAACCTATAATATATTTTATAGTTTAAAAATAAATTCATTTTAAACATGACTCTCATTAACATAACCAAGTGTAATATTTTATTGAGTTTAGGAATTTGGGTTATAAATTAAATAAAAACAATTTTCTTTCGAATAAACTATAGTAAAAAACCCCTGGGTCAATTTGTTGATATTTTATTATATAGGTTCCAAATCTTATGTTTGAGATGTAGTAAAGAACTCCCATCATCTTTCCAATATAATCCCTCCCATTCTCCCCTAATGCTTCAACAGAGAACCATGTTGATTGTATATATTGAACCATCACCTCCTAGTGTCTTCCAACTATTCTCCCTAGTTATAAATAAGCTCCTCTCATGCTTTTGAAATCACCATCACTGGGTAAGGGACCTCTCCTTATTAGTTTCCATTCAATCACCTTATATATATATAACATTTTTAATCTTAATTGGTTCTGGTTTACTTCATTTATAAATTACCCTTTACTATCCAATTTATGTTCTTATAATTTTTTTCACTTATTATCTCCTTTTATAACCTTTACCTAATCCATTACAATTTTTGATATCCTTTAAGGGACCTCTCTCTTTTCGTTTCAATTGATGTAGCTTTTTTGTATTAATCAATTTGAAAGTAAACTTTTTGTATTTTCTTAACTTTAAAATGATACCACTAATATTCATTTTATTTACCAATAATTATATATCATTTTCCCATCTCATTATAGCTTTTACCAAATTCATTAATATACCTAAATTTAGTAAGGTATTTACCTATCATATTTTAAATTTAAGCACCTTCTTGGTTATTCAACTTTATAAACAAATTTGGTTATTATTTATGAAATTATAAATATCCATATACATTAAAATTTATTTCATAAAAATTAGAAATAATTTATGACCTCTCATAATATTATTTACATATGCTGTTAGTATGTCTTAATTTAGTATGGGATCCTATGTTTTATCTCTTTATTCAAGAACTTTATTTATGTAATTCATTTTATTTTTCAATTACTTATATTTTTATATCATTTTAAATATCCCAATTAATTATTTTTATAGGAAAATTATTAGTGACCCCTTTAACTCTCATTAAAAAAATTATAAATCTCTATGTATTGTAGTTATGTTATTGATATTTCACTGTGAGTTTTCATGCCAAATGATTCCATCTTGAATATACACCCCCAATTCCTCACAACAGTATTCAACTTGATGAACATATCCTTGATTTATAATGGAATTACAAGTATGTAACCCACACATATTTATAATGGGGTTAAAATTTATAAAACACATCCTTATATGGTATGATCTATGATGAAAAATTATGCATGTACATGACATGAAAGTGACATGATCACCTAGAATTATATAGTCATCCAATGCATTAGAATATGTTTTAGTCTCATGTGATTCCTTGTATGTGATCATGGATTGAAACAACTAGTTTATGTCATATTCTCCAAATTTTTATGATGTCTTGGAGGTTATCTTTAACATATGTCTATGATTTTGGGTTTACTGTTGTATCCACATTACCATGTTGGATTCATGTTATTATTATATATAATTCTTCATTTTTCATATTTATGATTCTCCCCCATTTTTATTTCTAGTTGAAATGACTATTGTCTAAAATGTAATATTATCTTCATGTTTTGAACTATTTATTCCATTATTGGGATTTATAGCTCACCCCTTTCTTAGATATGTCCCTAGGTAATCCTGGGAATTTTTTAGTATGATGTATAATAGTTATCATGTTATGGATGTTTTCAATAATAAAAATATAGTACCTTTTTTATGTTATTATTTAATGTTCCTAATGAACCAAATACACTATAATTTTTAATCTTTAGGATATATTAGGTTTATTCTTATGAAAGAATCCAAGATTTAATGTTTGATAATTACAAGTTTTATCATCAGTCTTTCATCAATTTATATCTAATTGTCCAAAAAATATTATGTTCTTCTTCAAGCCCTTCACATCACACAATCATTAGAAAGATCGAATGATAAAATCATACATCATCCATTTGATGCTACTAACTCTAATGATGTTCATGGTATTAACATTCCCCATGTACATAATTCCAATTCATACTACTCAAACCATTGTTGTTGAGACTTCTTCTTCCATGTTTCTCCTGATTTGATCATCCATGAATCATTGAGATGATTCTAGATTCCAGTAGTTGTTTCCACTTTACTAACGACTATATCTATATTCTGAGAATTACTCAAAAGAAATATCTAAAATATATTTTCACCAAACTTCTTATTCTAACATTCCTTATTGATGTATCCCATATATCCACAATTGTAGCAAGTTTCATTCTACTTCATACTCCTTGATTTGGACCTACCATGAGTTGAATTTCCATTGGAACCACATTCTATCTTCCTTAATCTCTCAATAGATATAGACACTTCTTGGTGTGACATTTTCTATTTTCCTCCTTTTTCATTCACTGACTTTATTCTTAACAAACTGTAGCCGGAACATCTTTGAAGATAAGCGTAACTGTTAGTATATTTTTTGTGTTGTTGATGTTGAGATGTTCATATAATACTAAAAAACTAGAGAGAATAATCTCCAAACAACGGGTATCCATAATATTATATCCAAATTACATGAGATGATTGAATAGGGTTTTTATGTTATTAATCAAGTTGGTCATCATGGATGACTTTTCCTTCAAAAAAGTATAAAATTTTCTCTTCATCAGTTTTTTGCGTAGTTTCTTGGCCTTGTAGAGCAGTTTTAGAATGTCACATATTTCCATAAATATTTTTTCCATATAATGACTGATATGACCCCATATACCAAAGATTAATGGATTTTAGAAAATAGAATTCTAAACAATGTCATTCTGTTTCTCATCTATCACACCAAACTGTCATTCTCTAACATCGAGTATGGAATTAACTATCCACAACAACGCCTACATCATTATTTTCCACAACAAGAAATTATTCCTATTGAATTTATTAGTCAATAATTGATTTTATATTTACACACATAGTCATTCTATAACATCATATGATTAAAAACAATGTATTTAATAATCTTAGAAACAATTTATGATGTTAATGAATAATGAGAGTCATAATCCGAAACCATAATAAACATTATAAGAATTATTCATAGCCAAAAAGTGTACAAAACTGGTCTAAATAATTCCTTTTATACCACTTATTATAATCCTAAACTATTGACCCACTCGTGTAGTGATAATTTCGGGATAAAATATGATGCCAAAATATGGAAATAATTGGATACTTGATGTAACACAAACTTCCCACAAAATTAATGTGGTAAAAAATGTGCAAATATAAGGGTAATTATAAGTAAAAATATTTATAAAATCCCTCGCTATTAAAATTAGAAAAATCTAGTTAATCTCCCTTTTTAATATATTGGGAAAGAACCAAAAAAACCATTCACATAAACAATGAACTGTCAGTGATTGAGATTTTTAGTTTAGCTAATCTGAAAACCCTGGGGGGGGGGGAGATCCCTATTTACAGGATACCTATACCCCTTTTTCTTCTCATCTATTTGATAGTTAGTTGTATTTTTTGAACAAATATATCTATCATCCATGCCCACATCCATATTATAGAATAAAGGGGGAAAATACTGACTTGGAATAAAAAATTGAAGACACCTACATGCATTAAAAATCATCTCCCCTGGAACCACTATCTAGCACTATGGGTTGCTTATGCAGGAGTACCACCCCCTAGATCAAACACCTCCTCATCATGTTGTTACTTGGTTATATGGTTCAAATCTTCTGGGGATTTGGGATGAAATGTTATAGATCACGGGGGATGGACCAGTGTGTAGTTTGAAAAGGATCGCTCTAAAATTTATTTCTCTATTGCCATGAATTCTAATATTTTTGATTCATGTAGGGACCAAAAAACCCCGTCTAATATTTCATTGAAGAAAAGTGTCTCTAAGAACACACTCATGACATAGTTCGTGACATGAAATTCATTGATCATAGATGGGGTGGGGTCCTGGCTCCCCCACGGTGGCAATGATGGGTGGATAATATATAATGAACCCCTTGAAATTGTGTGAAGGTCCACCCAATAGCCAATTGTAATAATCCTTCCCGTAGCACCATTGGTTAAAAATGGATGGGTTTTATGATTTAACAAAAATTATAAAATGATTTCCTAATATATAGGTATGGAAAAACCAATCCCCCAACTAAGGATCCTCCCAGGATGTGCTTCTGTAGACAGATGGGCACCATCTAAAAGATTACCTCCAATAATAAATAATTGACAAAATAACATAATAATTAAGCTCATTATTAAATGTTATTTTAAATAAAGAGATTTATTATTAAGAAACTTCTATAAAATACCTTTTAAGAAGATGATACCTAAATAGGTTCACTCTTTCTAATAGGTTTTAAGAGGGTGCTATTTAAAATAACTTCTTCAATGTATTTTTTTAAAAAATAATTTTCTGGTTACATTTTTTTAAATATATAATAACAATATATATATATATATATATAATATAAAAAAATTTCAAAAAAAAATAATGAAAATAATAATAATGGTGTATATTACAAAAATAATAATTTTATTATTATTAAATATAAAAAATATAACAAAAGATATGTATAAATGTAAATTTTTTATTAAAATAATTATTATATTATTTTTATAGTCAAATAAACATCAATCATATTATTAATAAATATTATTATTATTAAATAATAATTATTCACATAGAATCATTTCAACATGATGATTATTTATAATTGACATCATTATTAATTATATTATTATTCATAGAATGGGCCTTAGGCTTAAAATATGGGCCTATGGGAAATGTAATTTCTAAATTCCCACTGGGCCTTCAGGCCCTATAATGGGTCTCCCTCTACCATGTTAAAGAGGTCTTTTCTTTGCTTTAGTAATAAATGAGGATTCTTCCCCAACCTTTAAAAAATGTTATTAATTATAAATAATCATTAATTCAAAATGATTATATGTTCTTTGTTATTTTTTAATAATAATAATATTTAACAGAAATATAATTTTCCTTTATTTGACTAGAAAAATAAAATATAAACTATTTTCATCAATATTTTTCTATATTTAATAATAAATAGTACCCTAACTTGTGTTGTTGCGGAGGAAAAGATAAAGAGTAAATAAATGAAATCATAGATTTAGCTAAAAATAACTATAGAGATATAAATTATAAAAATATAGATAAATAGAAGAGTATATAATATTTGATGCATAGAATGAAACAAAATCATCTATTTAAATATTATGAATCGTCATAGATTTTTGATGTTCTAGGATTCAATTACAACTAAATCTCTTAGTAGATAAAGATAATTTGATTGAAATAGTATATTTATTTTTAACATATAAGTGGTTAGAAATAATAATAATTGTTAATCAGAAAACAAAAATCCATAAATTTTCTAAAAAAAGAATGAAACATAAATTGTGATGTTAGAAACCTGAAATAAATCATGCTATGAGAGTTTTGTGGTTTTTAATATGTCTGATATATATAGTTAAAACCTATATAAACATCATTCTTATTATATATCCTTATTATTCATCTATTAAATCTCTCTTCTATTGAAGTGGACTAAAAATTGAACATCTTGTGTGACATATTTGTGTTGATTGAGAAATATAACAACTTAATTATGATATAAATCATTTGGAATATATATCATATTATGAAATAACTGAATAGAAAAATACTTTTAATATGGATTGGAAGTACTAAATTCAACATCCCATGTGTTTAAATCGGTTTCAGAAAACATATTTTGGTGCCTCACCATCTCAATATGTGTATAATGCTATATAAAATATGTAGTATAGGCACGATTTACAATATGATATTTAGATAAGATAAATAAATAATGTATAATTAATATTGGTAAAAATTTATCATGCAAATACAACATGATATAACAGAATAAACATTATACATTAAATAAAAAATAAGTATAATAAAAAGAGGATATGAAATATGATTATACAACATATGGATATAGAAGGCGAGCCTTCATAATGAATGTTTACCACTCCAATGGAACATGAAAGACACTATTGAATTTTTCATCCTGAAATGAAAATAATTTCAAGAAAGGTATATGAATCACTTATATCTACACATTCATTGATCTATAGTTTTCACCATTTTCATTCCCCATGAACACATGATCACATATAATTCACAACAATACAATGTCCACCCGAATGTAAATGAATTTGGAGAATTTTTTTAAAATAAATTAAAAATAATAATAACCATAGAATAATTATTTAACATGATTTTGATGTTGGATATCATAATATTTGGGAATACTCAATTATTTCCCAACTACTGAATATATTATAAAAAATCCTTTAAAATAAATTAATCAATAAAAATATTATTTGGGTTTGTGATGTTGCAATACTATTTTTCCAATACCTTAACATTTTCACTACATTAAAATTTTAATTAGTACCTCAAATAATTCCATGTATCCACTGTGAAAACAATATTATACATCCTAAAATGTAATGAAGAAAAATTTTAATGTCTTCTAAAATAGAATGTTTTAATTTTTAGCAAACCATATTAAATATTATTGAAATGTTTTATTTCTAAAAAAACATTATTCATATTCTAATAACATAGAATCATGAAACATAGATTTGTGAATTATGGAAATAGTTCATTTTAATATACAAAAGAAGAATTTTTTAATTGAATCAAATAATTGATTTAAGACCATGTAAATTCTATAAAAGAACATTATGCTATTGTAAATAAGTATAACTTCAAGAATAATCAATGGTCATCACTCCCTAATGGAATTCTTGAATGGTTATCTGATGTATCCTCCTCCACACCTCACCACAAAAAATGTCAGCAGTGCCTCTCCTTAGCTTTAAGTGCATTCTCCTTCATTTTGTGAAAAGACTCCAAGCACTCATTCAGTACATATTCTGAATATTAAAGCACTTCAAGATAATGATCTTCCACTTTTGTTAGATTGATTATAGTGATATATGACATGGGTTTTAAAAGTACAATGAAACTATTTGATATGTTATATGTTCATAAGATATTAAAAGTTAACCATTCTATAATTCTATAAAGGGGTGAGAAATTGGATTATATTTTTACATGGCTCAAATGATTTCAAATTCAACATGAAATAATAATATTGTCTAGAAAATATAGGTTGAAATCTTTCAACTATCTGAAATAGATGATTGATTCTAGGGTTTCAACATATGAATTAGCTCCATCAATTTGAACTTCTCTAGACATTCTCTATGTTGGGGTTGTTCATGATGACCAAGATAATGGTTGTTTAAAAACTATATTTTTTAGTATGATGATTAAGATTAATCTAAAGATTCTATATAAACTAATAGAGATAAATATTCGTAGTGATTGATGATGGTGAACTAATAAATATAAATGTATAATTATGTCTAGAAATTATTAAAATCCACCTCACATGTTCATACATACATTGAAAATCTTTTCTCAAATATTCCTGAGATATTGAGAAGAAAAATTCAAAACATAGTTTTTGTAGTAATTAGTTTAAAATTAATCTCATTGATAGAACAATAAGACATGTTTTTTAATGAGAAAACATCCCAAATATTATAATTATTTTATATTCATATTCACATTAAAATTTAGTCAAATGATATAAATTTTATTAACATATTTAAAAATTATATAATTTCTCTTTCATACCAATTAAGAAGATAATTCAACACTATACCCTATTTAGATGGAAAAGTTATATTCATTTAAAATCCAATATTTTACACAATTCATCAAGACATGAAACATATCACAAAAAACAACAAATCTTCCAATGTAAATTTCTGCATTCCTATGGAAAAAATTATTTTTTTCAAATAGAATATATTTAAATGTAAAATAAAGGATTTAAAATATGTTTTTCATTAAAAGGTGGTAAAATTGATTTATAAAAATATAATGTTTTATTATTAAAATTTATTTTATTCTTATATTATGCTAATAAAACATAATGGCTGAATTTAAAACCAATTTTTTAATATATTACATATATATTTCATTATGATATTTCACAAATAGATAGTGATTTAATTTATTATAATAGAATAACTTTGTGTGCAATAAAATATTTTTTCATAAAAACATATCCTTTATCTAAAACTACTTTTATGTTAATTTCAAATTAATTGGTAATCATTTAATTAATTTAAAAAAACGTGAATACAATATCTTCAAAATTTATTTAATCAGATTCAACCCCACGATGTTAATGACTAGTGATAAAATATTAATATTTAAATTTTTATCATAGTTTGTTTATGCCTAGGGTTGCATGAAATGTAAGCTGAAAAAGAAATTAAATTTATTTAAATGGTAAAATATCAAAAATATTGTTGTTCTACAATCCCACCCCAGTATAGAAAATAATTTTTACTTCATTTTTTATAATATTTTAACGCCGGTTTTAAAGGCGATGTTTTTATAGGTGATGTAAACTTTATATTTGTTAAAGTCAGTTAATATAACCAACATTAAATATATTATTTTGCAGTTTTTTATAATATTTATTTTATTAAAAATTTATGAAAATGGTTTTTTATATCTCCAATATAATAACTGATGTTAAAAAGGGTGACTTACATCTACTTTTACATTGGTTATAAAATAACCGACATAAAATGCCATATTTTTTAAAATTGGATTACTTTATCAAATGATAATATATAGGCGTTGAAAGGAAAAATGATCACAAAATACAGTTGGAATCTAGAAAAATAATCATAAATCATTGAAATAATTTTAAAACATTTTATACTCATTAAATATATTAATTAGATTAGAATTTCGATCTCATGAGGTAAGGGAAGTTAATTTTCCTTAGAAGGTATTTTAGACTCCAAAAAACATAGATCATTTTAATATGATATAAAAACAATTCTTCATAATATGAAAAATATAATAATTAAATGTGTATCAATTCAGAAAAATATTCATAAACCCATTAAATATCACAAAATAATTATACATTCAATAATAAGTTCATCGAAAGAAAAATCAATTGAACGATGATAAATATTAGGAGGGATGGATTGGTGGAATGATGATGATGTTCAAAAGACTGAATAGTTAAATAGATACACATCGATCATGAAATAATATAAATTCACCAGAAAATCAAACCATAGTATACTTAATTTTAGGTAAGAGTTGAAATTTTTGATGTATTGTTGTAAAAAAATTGAACACCTTATTAGAATGATGTGAAATTTTAACATTCACATCAGGTTTTTTAAAACTGATATGAAAAATAATTATTTAATATTTATTTTCACCTCATTTTTTATTTAAATGGATATAGAAAATTAATTTTTCCATCCGATTATTCTAAAACCTATCTTGAACATGAATTTTTCACATCAGTTTTAGTAGAGTAGATGTGAAACATGAATGTTTCACATCAGTTTCTGTAAAAATGACATGAAACTTAGTTTCTCTTCTTTTTATGATAGGTTATCTTTATAGTTGATGTAAAAATGTTCTTAACATTGGTCATATAATAACCGATGTTAAAACTCCAACATAAAAGATATATTTTATACTTGGTCAATCTATGTTAAATACGTCGAGTGGGTGTGGGTGAATCATGGTATGAATGTTTAAATAAACATCCCTTTCAGATTATGTATTCAAATTAAATAAAACACTCATCTCTCACTTTCCTATAATAATGTATGAAAAAAGATGATGCATGCACAAGACAATTAAATTTCAGTTCATTCACCCTCACTTGTCTACTTCCCAAGAGAATACAATGTAAATTTTAAATGAACAAAATTCACTAAGGCTCAATGCCAAAATAAGGTTTGGGCTAGATATCTTTTATTACCTACCCCACTACCTTTAAAATTTTAGAATAGAAATCATTTCCCTCCTGATTTACAACTATCAACAGTTAAAATATCATTTCTCTCACAATTGATGTGTGTTCACTACTTTTTTAAATGATTATCCAATTGATCACTTGAATCATATTTTTGGTGCCTCATTTTGGGCATCAATATGTTTCACATTCATCCACATGATTAATACCAATTTACCAATGAATTACTAGGAAACTCATCATAGGATCCCAAAACATTTTCTTTCACTCAATCATTGGATGAATTGTGTGAAACTTCACCATATAGTGTGAAACATTTATGCTTATTCATGAAATCCAAATGTTTTTTCAAGTTTTTGTTTATTAAGGAACACCATTTTTCAGGTAACCTTTTCACTTTTCTTGGAACTCCATTGGTCAAGCAGACACAACATATTTTATACAAACAACTAATAAATGACTTGTTGTTTCCTGAAACACTTTATGCGTGAAACTATTTCTCATTACATTCCATTATAATGTGATCGATAGAACTGATATTCTCTAAGGGATGAGATTTTGAAATTAAGGTGTATCCACATATTTATAGAACCCATAAACCCTATATGATAAATCATTATGAACCTTCCTTTGTGCAAGAAACATTTACATGATCATTGAAATTTTAAATTTTACATTACATTAAGCACAAAACTATCTTTCTTGGGATTGCAAAACTCTATCCTTTTGTGTTGTGCAAAACCATCTTTCATGAACTTTTAGAGAACCAATGAAATAATTTCCCATTCCATATTTTGATGTGATCATCATGGATCTTGTATTTCACATAACACTATGAATCATCATCACCCTTCCGTGAGACCACATTATTTTAAAATAAAATACGTAATTTTCTAAAAACACCTTTTTCCAGAATTCAGATTTGGGACCCCAACAATTTGGCACAAAAGTAAATGTTGTCACCTTGTATACACATCACATTGTATAGCCTCTAAACCATCCACTACATTTTCATGGATATTTCTCAATATACATTCTACATAATATCTATGAAAATAAAAAAGTAATCATCCCAATATGTTTTGTCAACAAAAACAATCAACCAAATAACACTGCAATGTTACCTTGAGATATTTTTTTCCCAACACTATACATAAAACCTATTACCATTAATAATTCTTTGAAGTTAAATCACATGTAAGAACACAATCCTAATGGATCATATTTTGAATACTTATTTTCATATAGGGATAACCTCTTATAATATAGGATAGGGAGTAAATTGTACAAAAAATAGTGTTTCAAATATATTATCAATAAAAATCAAAAATATATGTAGTACATTAATATCATTCATTGTGTCTTAAATATCGTAAACCCTGAATAATAGTGACTAGAAAATTTAAAAAATAATATCAAATTAGAAATTTATTTTTTATATTGTCACTATAAATAAAAAATTTTCAATGAAAATAGAATATTTTAAATGAAATAGAGTAACCATGAAGAAATCAAAATTATTTTCAAATTAATATAACTTAACATTAAAGTAGTGTAACATTAAGAAATAGACCTAAAATAAAATAACGTTACCACATATAATTGAAAATTTTTGACCCCATGAGGGTTTAGTCCAAGCCATAAGGGAATGGTTATCGGTTGGTATCTATGAAGTGGTAAACCAAAAAAAGATTCGAAAATAAATTGACATAGTTTTCAGTAATAAAAACCCCATAAATCATAAATAACTTCATTCATGTGACGTTGATTTTTTTGGAAATATATAATCATTCAAAATTTGATTAAAAACCTTGGATGTAGAGATTTATCATATCAAAATAAATAAAGAATAACCAATTAAAATTGAGAATATTAAAATTAATGAACTAATAGTGAAGAAATAGAAATTTATATACAAGTAAATTACCTTCATAGAAAAGGAGAATCACACTGACAATGAATAACATGAAAAAATTAACGTCAAAAACTGTAAGAGAATCCTATAAAAGTAGGGATGATATAGGCCAGGTGGGAAGGCATTCGGAAGTGGTAGGATTCCATGAAGCAAGAAACCTGAAGAAGCACATAAAATAAATTAACAACACCCAAATAATTAAAAACCCATAAATAATAAAATATTTCTATTAGAACCCGACCCCAGTTACATAGAGCCGGTGCCATATTGGTTACATTGGCATAAAAATAAGTAATAATCTTCCCAAAGTACCGAGTAGTTTAGTATTATAGGAAACAATATTCATACAAAAGTTTATCATTACAACTTGAAATGAAAAACAACATAGAAACTCCTTAGACAACTTCCATGAATCCTAGGATATTTCAGCATTTCATTCAGAATAGAATTCTTCTTGACCTGTCGAAATGAAACATAATTAATGGTTGAGCTCAAATTCTCATTATGGGTAAGCAATACAGCGGAAGATAAGATAAACATTAGACATGGTTAACAATTGAACACACATGCCTTTAGAAATAAACATGAACCTAATATGGTAGAAATATGAGCTAAGGAAATAATACCATAACATAACATAATCATGGGAACCCTACAAGTTAAATATCCACATGAAAAATCAATAATATATTCATTATGAGGGAATGTATAACGTGGGACAATATAATCATACCGTTAAGGCCTCATGCCAAGACCATAAATAATTGTTTTTTCTATGCCTTGTGCCAAGACTATAGTTTGCCTCATGAGATCTACCGATGCACCGAGGGGCTATATCATGCCCCACCCCACACGTACTATGTCCAATGCATTCCTTATATGAATGGGGAACATAATAAACAATATAAACATTAATATATTAAATTTAAATAGCATTCCACAAACATTACGCCAAAACACTAACCATTCGAAGTAAACTGATGAATGGTTTAAAGATAGCCCATCAATAGCCAAAATAATCATATACCATTAAATTGAATATGGTAGATGATAACATGGAATACTAATCCCAATAATACATAACAATCAACAAGTGTGTTGAAATTTAGAAAGATACTCTTATAAAATCATCGAGTAATTCTTGAAATAAATACTCTTTTACTTTGAAAAGAATAATTCTTTTGAAAAAAAAACCAGAAGTGAAGTAATATAATATTTTCACAAAAAAATGAGTTATTTTATAGACATAATAGTTTCCAAAAATTAGATTAGATATTTCCATTTAAAAAAGGTAAGAAATTGAGATATTCCCTTCAACCAGGCTTGTATTTCATAATCAATTTGAAAGATCCTTTTAAAAAATGTAACTAACCATAAAATGAAGAAGGATTATGGTTTTTGTACATATATATACAACTCAAAAAGAATCTATGATGAGTATAAAATAATACATAAGAATTTCATTGAGGTAATTTACCCAATGAAAATTACCTGAATGGAAATGGATGTTCGGGTGAAAAAACCCTTACCGTAAATATGAATGTGTTCCCCTCTTGAACTTAAGGTCTGGAATATGAAATTATACATTTAAATAACTTATTTCAGAACCAAATAGAAATTTATTTAGTTTATCATAATTCTATTTAGTTCATTTATGTAATTATTTATAAGTTATTATATTGAATTCTGTAGTTCTGGAGTGTTTGTTTTCTTGATTTTCATAATTGGTTCAATTTTTTTAATGTAATGATGTTCATGTGAAATGGTTGTAAATCTCCCTAATTTAAATTACATATTATTTATTAACATAAATAATTTTTAATGATCACTTCTATCATTTGGTTACATGGAATGAGGATGAATCATTAGATGACAACCACTTCAGTTATTTAGTGGTATTTGGATTATTATGAATAAGTTTTTTCATATCACTTAGTTATATGTAAATATTCCAATTCATGAATATAAATTAAGTTATAATATATATATTATAGTTTGGTTCAACCATAAATATGGTTTCATGACCAGTAATGAAGAAGGAATTGATGAAATAAACCTCATCGTCCATGAAGGCTATAAATTGCAACCTTATGGCCATTGATTTCATTTATAAAAATAAAAGGGAGGGAGTAAGAATATTGTTGATGGTTCATCCATTCACAAGATATATTTCTATTATATAGATGATACTATATTTATCATTATCATTTGTATATAAGAGGCTATGATAGGATAGACAAATAAGATAAATTCAAATAAAACCAAAAGAAAAAAGAAGGGTGCTTTACCTCTTTTAATAACCGCCATGAGAAACTTCTTAAGGGAAGGGGTTTTTTTAATTTGGAAAGAATAAGAGCTTCCTGTAATGGGGAGTGACTAGGGAAGGGTAATTGGGACGAACATTGATGAGATTAAAGGCTTAGAGAAGTGAAGAGAATAGGTAATGGTGTGGAGTTTTTATATTGGAGGAGAGGGGTAAATTTTGAATATTTAATTTAATTATTTTATTATCTCCATCAAGACAACCAATAATATTTTTTCATGTGACCCCTAATAGTTATAAGATCCAGTGAGTTCGAATCAAGTTTACTTACATCACTAATAATGTCATAAATAGGGTATTTAACTGATAAATTGAATATACAGTATTTTACTATATTTCACTATTCATCAAAAAATTCAAGAATTTCAGAAAAATCGCAAACAATTACCCCTACCATTTTTCGACTTGTAGAAGTCAAAAATGAACTCCATTTTTCAAAATTAATTTTATAAATATTATTAATTTAATTTTTAAGTAAATTCATAGTTAATTCAAAAAAATAACAATTTTAAGGTGGAATTAGTTTTATTTCACATTGAAAAATTAATTAAAATCTCATTATCTTATTTCATTAAGAAAATAAAAAAGTTATTATTATTTAATATTCATAAGGGTCATATTACTATTCATATTACGATCCATAAGGGTATGTTACTATTCACTAAACAAAAATCAATTTTGTTCTATCAGACTCTAAATAACTTACAGGTCACTACTCTAGATGACCGTTATTCGAAATTCCGAACAAAGTAGAGGAAATGTTTTGTTTAATGGATAGATTATATAATGCATTCAATATTTATTTTCAAAATCATGGGGTGCTGCATTCTCCCCTCCTGACAAAACGTTCGTCCCTGAAATTTCATTTTACAATATAGGCCAAAAACAGGTGGGGGTACTTTTCTGGCATTTCTTCCTCCAGTTCCCATATTTCCTCTTTGTACTTATGGTTTCTCCATAGTACCTTGACCGGATGAATAGTATTGTTGCGTAGAACTTTGTCTCTAAAATAAAAGATTCTCAATGGCTACTCTTCATAAGAAAGATAATCATCCAACTATACCACCTCTGAAGAGAGTACATGTGAAGGGTCTGGTATGTATTTACTTAAGATGGATACATGAAAGACATCATTTACTTTCAACAGGGTAGGTGAAAGTGCCAGTCGATAGGTCACATCTTCAACTCGATTGAGGATCTCAAAGGGGTTGATATACCTGGGAATTAGCTTTCATATTTTCCCAAACCTCATGACCTTCTTCCATGGAGATATGAGTAGAAATACCAGGTCTCCATATTTGGATTCACGGTCTCGTCGAAGTTAATCCACATAGCTGTTCTGTCGACTTTGGGCTACCTTGATATGTTGCTGAATGGATTTGACCTTCTCCAACAGTTCTTCAACCAATTCAAGTCCAAGTAGATTTTGCTCATTGACTTCATCCGAAAACGTCTGTGTTCTACACCTTTTCCTATAAATGGCATCATATGGTGCCATTCAGATTCTCGAGTTACAACTGTTGTTGTATGATAATTCAACCAGTGGAAGATTTTGGTCCCATCCTCCTTTGAATTCCATAGAACATTCTCTCAACATGTGTTCTAGATTTTGAATAGTTTTCTCATATTGGCCATCCGTTTGAGGATAATAAGCCATACTGAAGTTCACTGCAGTGCTTAGTACATGATGAAGACTCTTCCAAAACTTCAAGGTGAATCTAGGGTCATGATCGGATATAATATATAGTGGTAATCCATACAACCTTACCACTATTTGATATAAATCTGTGCAAGTTGATCCAATGAGAAGTCCTCTCAAATCGCAATAAAGTGAGATGTCTTTGTAAGACAATCCACAATGACCCATATAGCATGGTTTCCATTGGATGTACTTGGAAGTCCAGTGACAATGTCCATGGTAATGTTCTCCCACTTCCATGTTGGTATGGTTAGTGGTTTCATCATCCCCTTAAACATTTTTTTCCTAGCCTTCACATGTTGAAATACCAATCACTTTGATGTATAATCAACAATCTCCCTTTTCATATTGTCCCACCAAAAGTATTCTTGGAGATCTCGATATATCTTGGTACTACCAGGATGTATAGAGAAATTAGAGCTATGTGCATTATCCAATAGTTCTCTCTTAAGCTTAGGAATAGTGGGAACACAAATCCTCTTTCTGAATTTCAAAATTCCACCTTCATATGTGATGTCAGTCAACTACCCATCATTTATAGATTTAATATTCTTTTGAAACTCCTCATCATCACCTAGAGAAAATTTTATCCTCTCCAGTAAAGAAGGATGGGCAACCATTTGAAAAAGTAGTTATGTGTTACCTTCCTTGAAAATTCCCAAATCCATCTTTACTAGTTAAGAACTCCATGATCCTTTCTGCTCAAATCATATGCTACCATATTTGACTTCTTTGGGTGGTAGTGTATTGTGAAATCATATCCTTTGAGTATCTCAATCCATAACCTCTTTCTCATGTTGAGTTATATTTGTGAGAATATATATTTCAAACTCTTATGATCTATATATATCTCACGTTTTTTCCCATAGAGGTAATGTCTCCAAATATTCAGTGAAAAGATTACCGCTGCTAACTCAAGATAATGATTTGGATAGTTTTGTTCATGAATTTTTAGCTGTGTAGATGCATAGTCAATCAATCAATCATTCTGCATAAGGACAGAACCAAGTCCTTTCTTTGATGCATCGCTATAGATAACTAACCCATCATTCCCCAATGGTAGGGTTAGGATCGAAGTGTTCACTAACCTCCTCTTAAATTCATCAAAAAATTATTCACATTCATTTGTACATACTAAATTAACCCTTTTTTGTGTGATCTTGGTCATTGGGTTGGATAAACGAGTGATGTTCTGAACGCAACTCCGATAATAACCTTCTAAACCAATAAAACAACGTACCTTAGTTGCGTTCGTTGGTGTAGGCCATTCTTGCACAGACTTTGTCATCGTAGGATCTATAGATATTCCATTCTTAGAGACAATGTAGCCTATAATGGAAACTGATTGGAGCCAAAAATCACACTTTCTAAAGTTACCATATAATTTATTTCTTCTCAGAGTCATTAGAATAGTGCACAACTGATTTTCATGTTCTTTCTAGCTTTTAGAGTACACCAGGATATCATCAATAAACACCACCACAATGTCATCATGATATTCCATAAAAACTCTATTCATCAAATCCATTAAAACATATGGTGAATTGCTTAGTCCAAAAGGTATTACAGTATACTCGTAATGCCCATACCTAGTTCAGAATGCTGTTTTTGGAATGTCTTCTTTCCTCGTAAGTAAATGATGATATCCAGATCGAAGATCAATCTTCGAAAAATATTCTGCTCCATTAAGTGGATCAAATAAATCATCAATTCATCGAAGAGGATACTTATTATTTATTTTAGGAGCATTGATATCCCTATAATCAATGCACAAACTCATAGACCCATCTTTCTTCCTAAGAAAATGAATAGGGGCTCCCCATGGAGAAACACTAGGGAGAATAAATCCATTATCAATCAATTCCTCTAGTTGTTTCTCTAGATCCACTAACTCCACAGTGGCCATTATATAGGGGGTCTTTAATATTGTCATTGAACTAGGAATTAAGTCAATGGAAAACTCAATTTCCTGCTATGTAGGATGTCCAGGTAAATCCTCTTGAAAGACATCAATATATTCTTGCACAACAGGTACATCATCTATTTCAACATTCTTTTCATCACCCATAGTTATTTTATTCTCTTCCTCCCTGATAATTGAATTTAGTAGAGATACTGGTGGGGGATCTAGATGAGAATCACATGGTGAGGTTTCTGCTCTATAAACAAGGGATTCTACACTATTCTCGAAAATGTTAACTTCCTTCTTCTTATAGTAGATCTTCTCATCATAATTTGATAGCCAATCCATACCAAGTATTATATCATAATCAATCATTGTTATGATGATAAGGTTTGAAACTAAAGCACATTTATGTTTGTTGAGGGGGACTAATCGACATGCCTTTGTTTTAATGATGCATCCACTAGGAGTATTTACTGATAACTCTTTTATTAAATAAAATTGGACATATCTAATTTCCTTGGAAAATTTTGAAGATATAAATGAATGTGACTATCACAAATCAAATAAATTATTGGCTAATATGGAGGAAAAAATAAATGTACATGCCACCACTTTATTCAAAACTTCAACCTCCGTTGTTGTTACAAATTATGTTTGGCCTTGCTCCCTTGGCCTTCTTTGATGAACATTTCCCTAATTATTAGGAAATTCATGTGCATAATGTCCCATCTCCCTGAAATTGTAGCACATAACATTGGTACCTTCTTTCTTCCCCTTATAATCCAAAGATAGGTGGTCTTTTTCTCCGCACTAGTAATATACTCCCATTCCATTGAGGCAATTGCCAGGGTGCTTCTTCCCACAATTACTTTATAATGGAAATTCAACTCTTCCCTTCTTCCCCATTTCATTATTTCCATTCCCAGATCAATCTGATGCCCTCTTCTCCTCTTGATTTCCTTTAAAGTCATAAGACTTAAAGACTTCATTTTCTATCTTGATTGCACTTGCGACTATGTCTTCATATGATTCAAATTTTTTGGAGATAAGAGCCATTCAAAGGAATGGTATTAAACCATAAAAGAATCAATCAATTTTGCTCCTTGGATTACGTATGTATTCCGCAACCTACCTTGCCAACCTTGTAATGTTGGCTTCATACTAGGAAGTATTTTCATCCTCCATTTACCTCAGATGCAAGAATTGCCTATCCATATCTGCTCGTTGTTCACGAGGGAAATACCTTTCTAAGAATATTTACTTAAAATCCATCCATTCCATCTCTTCAATTTCTTCATCCTCCTTTGTATTTTGGACTAAGTACTACCACTGATCCACTTCACCCGTTATATTATAAACAACCATGACCACCTTCTCTCTTTCGTTACATCCCAAAGTGAGAAATATCTTATCAATGGACCATATCCACTGCTCTGCTACCAATGGGTTTGTAGTCCTATTAAATGATAGAGGTTATTGTCGCATAAAGTGATCCAACATAGGTCCCCCATACGGGGGATCTGGATGCTCCAAATGAGTAAGGTTATTATTCATAACTTCAGTATGTTGTCCCGATGTAGTTATGAGTTTCTCAGCACCAGAGCCAACATCATTATATTGCATCAGAGGGAAATCTATACAGGGAAC
Source organism: Viscum album (assembly GCA_963277665.1). Lineage (NCBI taxonomy): Eukaryota > Viridiplantae > Streptophyta > Magnoliopsida > Santalales > Viscaceae > Viscum > Viscum album. The sequence continues at coordinate 173,974,638 of OY728135.1, read as the reverse complement.
ATGTGCGTTCATGCAGTTTCCATTCCTTCCACTTGGAACCATTTATAGATAATTACATACACTAGATTAGGTTATGAATCATAATGTATAATCACACCTTAACAAAATACTTATCATAAATTGAAACCCTTCACATGGCTAATACCATATTCAAAAATGGTTACTTTGAGGAAATTGTTACATTTCAATACTTCATAATGGCTTGTAAAAAAATGTTAATTATCCTAATCATATCCCCTAGGAGTGTCGTAACCAAGAATGCAGCAAGGCCCGTTGTCGTGAACCAGTTCCAGTTCGAGTCTAGCTCAATGCGGTGTTTTAGGGTTGTACCTCTAGATACATCTCTTCCAAAGCCACCTCTACCTACTAGTATCCAAACCGAGATGTATTGCATGAAATATCCACATAATCCAGTCCTTAACAAAATACGAGGACTTTATTGAATGTATATCCTCAAAGAATAACTTATGGACTCTTCCCTAATTCTATGTTTTCTAAATCCAGTGTCCATGTTTTCTACTAAACTTCCTCTAATACCAACTGTAAGGACCTGACCCCAGTTACTTGGAGCCAGTGCCTTATTGGATACATTGGAATACAAACAAGGAATAATCATCCCAAAGGACCGAGTAGTTTAGTATTATTAGAAACAAGATACGTACCCAAATTTATTATTACAAAATTAAATGAAAAACAACATAGAAAATACTTAGACAACTTCCATAACTCCTAGGTTATTTTAGCATGTCATTCATAATAGAATTATTCTTGCCCTGTGGAAATGAAACATAAATAAGGGGTGATCTCAAATTATTAATAAGGGTAGTCAATACAGTGGAAGATAACATAAACGTTAGACATGGTAAATAATTGAACCGACATGCCCTTATAAATAAACATGAAAATAATGTGGTAGAAATATGAGCAGAGAAAATATTTACATAACATCACATAATCATGGGTATCCTACTAGTCAAATAACCACATGAACCATCAATTCTATATTCATAATGAGGTAATTCATAATATAGGACAATATAACCATACCATCAAGGCCTCTTTCCAAGACCATAAATAATCATTTTTCCAAGAAATTGTGTCAATAAAGTATTTCGTTCATGAAACCTGCTAATGCACCGAGGGGATATAGCAGGATACACCCAACACATACTATGTCCAATTCATTCGTCATATTAATGGGGATCATTATAAACAACATACACATTAATATATTAAATGTAAATAGCATTCCTCGAACATTACGCCAAAACACCAACCATTCGAAGCAAACTGATGAATGGTTTAAAGATAGCTCATAAATAGCCAAAATTATCATTAAAAATTAAATTTATTATGTTAGATGGTAACATGGAATAATAATCCCAATAATACATAAGAATCTACAAGTGTGTTGAAATATAGGAATATACTCTTATAAAATCTTCGAGTAATTCTTGAAATAAATACCCTTTTACTTTGAAAAGAAGAGTTCATTTGAAAAAAACCAGAAGTGAAGTAATAAATTATTTTCATAAAAAAATGTGTTATTTCATATACATAATATTTTACAAAAAACAGATTAGATATTTACATTTAAAAAAGGTAAGAAATTGTGATATTCCCCTAAATCAGGCTTGTATTTCAGAAACAATTTGAAAGATCCATTTAAAGAATGTAACTAACCATAAAATGAAGATGGATTCTGGTTTGTGTAAATTTACAGACCACTGAAAAAAATGATGATTATATAATAATTCATAATAATTTCATTGAGGTAACTTACACAATGAAAATAACCCAAATAGAAATATATGTTTTGGTGGAAAAACCCATATCTTAAATCTGAATGTGTTCCCCTCTTGAACTTAAGGTCCTAGAATATGAAATTATACATATCATTAACTTATTTCAGAACCTAATAAGAATGTATTTAGTTTATCATAATTCTTTTTAGTTCATTTATGTTATTAATTAGAAGTTATTATTTTTAATTTCGTCGTTCCAGAGTGTTTGTTTTCTTGATTTTCATAATTGGTTCACTTGTTTTTAAGTAATGAACTTCATGTCGAATGGTTTTAAATATCCAGAATTGATATTAAATTTTATTTATCAACACAAATAATTGATAATGGTTATTTATATCATTTGTTTACATGGAATGAGGATGAATATTAGATGACAACAACTTCGATTATTTGGTGGTACTTGGATTATTATGAGCTAGTTTTGTCATATCAATTAGTTATATGTACATATTCTGGTTCCTAAATAATTATTAGGTTATAATACATATTTTATTTTATGGATAAAACATAAATATGGTTTAATGTCCAGTAATGAAGAAGTAATTGAATAACGAAACTTCGTCATCCACGAAGGCTATAAATTGGAACCTCATGGACGTTTATTTTTGTTTATAAAAATAAAAGGGAGGGAGTAAGATTATTGATGATGGTTCTTCCATTAACATTTTATAATTCTAGTATATATATTATACTTGATTTATTATTATCATTTTGATATAGGAGGTGAGGAGAGGATAGAAAAATAAGATAAATTAAAATAAAACCAAAATAAAAAGAAGGGTGTTTTACCTCTTGAAATAACCTCCTTCAGAAACTCCTTAATGGAAGGGGTTTTGGTCTTTTGGCAAGACTAAGAGCTTCATGGTAGTGGTGAGTGACTATGGAAGGGTAATTGGGCAGATATTTGAGGATATTCAAGGCTTATATAAGTGAATAGAAGAGGTAGTGGGGGGGGGGGGTTATAGTAGATGACGGGGGTAAATTTTGAATATTGAATTTCATTATTTTATTATATCCATCAATACAACTAGTATTATTGTTTAATGTGACCCCTAATTGTAAGAACATCATGTGAGTTATAATCAAGTGCCCTTACATAAATTATGTTGTAAAAAATAGTGTATTTAACTTATAAATTTAATATACGTTTTTTTTCCATATTTCACTATTCATAAAAAAATCACGAGTTTCAGAAAATTCACAAAAATTCACCCCTATCATTTTTCGACGTGTAGAATTAATAAATGAACTCCATTTTTAAAATTTAATTTTCTAAATATTATTAATTTAATTTTCAAATAAAGTCATAGTTAATTCTGAAAAATAAAAATTTTAAGGCACAATTAGTTTTATTTCACATTGAAAAATTAATTAAGAACTCATTATCATATTGACTTAAGAAAATAAAATAATTATATTATTTACTATTCAAAAGGGTCATATTATTATTCTTAATAATATTTATAAGGGTATGTTACTATTCACCAAAAAGTCAAGTTTGTTCTATCAGACTCTAAATGACATACTGGTCACAACTATAGATGACCATTATTCGAAATTCCAAACACAGTAGAGGTAAATTTGTGTTTAATGGATTATTATAAATTTCATTAAATATTTATTTTCAAAATCACGGGGTGTTACCATTCCATTAATGTGATGTGATAAAATTGAGTGATATCAAATCATTCAAAATTTAATTAGATTTTTTTGTTAAGTAATCAATTATCTCTTCACAAAAATTAATAAATAACCAATAAAAATAGAATAATATAAAAGAAAATAAAGATATTAGTGATGAAATTAATATTCCTATAGAATAAAAATATCATCACATCAATGGATAATCACATGTAAAAAAATAACCTGAATAAATTAATCTCAATACCTATAATAGACCCTTGTCTAAGTAGAAAATTTTTAGTCTCTGTGGAAAGGGAACTAATTTCATTAATAATATATAAAGAATGAAACATGATAAATGGCATAAAATAAATTAACAACATTTCCTTTTTTCTGGGTAATAATTTAATAAATCCTCTATATGAAAAGAATAATATTGTACCCAAAACCCAGTAGATATTTAAGATCAGTTGGTAAATGTTGTGTACAGATCAATAAAGGCAATTCCATCTTGATTAATGAAAAGGTAGGAGTGTGATGTTGATTTTCCATCAATGAATCCCTATTTATGGTCAGAGTGATGAAATCTAGACATCATGTTATAGAAATTTTTGTAGAGAGGAACTCATCACCTGAAATTGTTTTATAAAGGAAGTTGTAGTTTATATACAACAACTCATAGCATAATATATCTTAATCAATCCATGAACATTGAATATTTTGATATGTGAATAAAATTTATCATGTTGAATAGGAACATATCAAGAAATAAGATGGAGGATTTTGTAGTCGACACACCAATATCGGCAATAGAAAAAATATATTATAGGGGAAGGATTCCAATAAGAGTATATTAGAAATCATTGGAACCCTAGATGTAGTTAAGGACATTGATATGTCAATGGATGAGAGATGGTGTGGATAAAAATAATTGATAATCAGAATGAAGAAAACCATTGTTTATAAAATACCACAATGGTATATTAGGAAAATTGACATTAAGAATGTCCCCTAGATGACCATCATTGAGTAGTTCTCTAATTAATGTTCATTGATCACATAGTGGGTTCATGTAGTCTAAGAGAGGAAATAAGGACCATTATCATGCAATGATTCCACCATTCATATAGTTCCATCCTCCAGTGTCATTACTTAACAGTGGTTCTGGGCACACCAACACATCATCGTTGGAGACATGTGGGTGGATGATTATGGCGGTGGTGGGTTCAAGTATTTCTAAGGGTAGTAATTATGGGACTATTTACCCATCCATGAGGGTGTAAAGGTCCTAGATGGATGCACCTTCAATAGACAAATCAACCCAGGATTATTTGTGTTTCCAACACTTTTTGAGGTTGGCACCAAACTGTAATATTTGTTGATGTTTATTCTCCCTCAACTGGAGTATATTATATGATTATTTTTAATGAATGGTTGGGTTGAAATAAGGGATACCCACTAGTTGGTTCTATGAAACCTAATCTTCATTCCTAGATTTCAACCCACAATATTATAAATAATATCCCCCATATCCCTTATTCTCCACTACTACATTGGTTTTACCACATTCCTCGATCAACCATCACCACATCTTCTAGTTACATGGTAAATGCCTCTCTATCCTTGGGGGTTTTGAATGTGAGGCGTTCGATGATATGTGGAGAGATGGCATGAAAATTGATTTGGAAATATAATTGTAAACTTCATTCATCTCCTTAAATTCCATATAATATATTTTTTCCATAAACAACATAATGTTGTTCCCTTTTGTAGAATCATTTTATAATGGTCTCTCCAATAACACTATTATTTCATATTTTTGATCTTTTGGGGAATTCATCTTGGCTGAGATTGTGTCATGGATCTCTAAGAGTGGGAAGAGGGTGGAATATAAAACCAAACACATCCCAGTTTTCATAAAGATCTTCGATGGAGGCACCTTTTTGTGGAAAATTCATCATGTTCTCCTATCGTCCAAATTTTACATCAATTATATTATACATTTTTCAATGTTTTCTCCACTAGTAGGAGTATATTATTTGGAAATTTTAATGAATATCATTGTTGATACTCGATCAATCCATGGGGCTATAACAACCAGAATAATATATTGTAGTTTGATCCTTTCCAGATGCCTTGGTATGTTTCTAGTTCACCAACCCTACTAGCCCCTTGGATGATTTAATAATTACTATTGAAGATGTCAATTTTGTAGGACTCCATGGTGAATGGTATGTGGAGTTTGGTATAAGGGATTGCTATGGGTTTTCTAAAAAAAATGAAACCTTCCACCATGCCTATATATGGGGGGCCTTGGGAGCTTCTTCATGAATCAGTTACAAGACAGGATATCTCATTGTATATAAGAGATATACTTGAATTGATCCATTTGTAGAGAGAATAATGTTTAGAGATGGAGTTTTTTAATTATTTATTCATGTTGAAATATGCTCTGATATCTCGATCCATTCATTTCTATTCGATATTAGTGAATCACGACAAATATTATCAGATACATTTGCAGAAAAATGAACATGAGTAATGGATATTTTCTTGTGATTGGAAAATTCAATTTTCCCAGAATATTTTAAAGGTAGATTCTGAAAGTACATTTTGAGGTGTTTCTAGTGATGAAGAAATCATTGGAAACAAATAAAAAATGATCTTCCTATTCTCGATTAATTCTTGGTCAAAATTTGGGAGCTATAGTATCCCCATGATAGAAAAAAAGGTACTGTTTCGAAATCGACAACTTTTTCAGTGAGATTCTGGTAGCTGATTTGTCATGGAACATCATCACCACTTAATCTCCCCATTATTAGTAGATTGAGATCACTAAAACTGATTTGGTCATATCTTGATCAATTGGTGTCTGATTTCGATTATCTTGGAATTGATTACACAATTTTTATCATTCTAAATTAAACAAATGAGACCAATTTTTCCAGAATTTGCACGACTTTTTCTGAATTGATAATTCTTGAAGGGTCCTTCCATGGGTGGTGGTCATGGGGCCAAAAAGAAGATTCCAAATCATGATAAATGGAAGTTCCATATAGGTTGGATACCACTATAAAAAAGATACTATTGTGGAATGGAAGGAAACATGAAGAAAAACTGATGATGTTTTCTAAAGAAAATGGTCAACATTGAAACTGACAAAGAATAAATAGAGATGTGAACATGATAGTATCTCTAGAAATAATGGTTTTATTTAAAGACGAATAATAGGAATGTTTTCATATATAAATCTAGAATACGTAATTTATGGTTAATACTATAATATCATACGATATTAATCTGAATTATGAGTGTTTTATGACTTATCATGCTGGTGAAATTGGTACATTCGAGATGGTAAATACCAGTTTAGAAGATATTTTGGGCATGGGTGATATCCACTTGAAGATAAACATTCGATACACAATCATCCTGAATTATTTTTACATATTCCTTGTCTTTGGCATAACCTATTATCAATAATATCATTTAAATGATATGTCTCAGAAAAAAATCTTCTGCAATAGATCATGGAAGATTATGAAATGATTCAGAAAAATTTCTTTATGAAACACATGTGGTATATTATAAAAAATATATTATATAATATCTAAAGGGAGCCTCAACATAGTGGAAGGAGTTATGTCATCCAATTTGTAGAACTGGAGACTCAGTAACATGAGTGAAATAGTCTATTCAACCTTTAAAAATAATAACTGCATGAGTATTAAAATGTTTGATTCACTTGATCCTTGAAAATAATTATTGTAAGGGAAGAAGCATAAGATCCCATTCAAAACTATTGGATCAATGTGACCAGATTTTCTGGATCTAGTGCACTCTAATGTATATAATCCCATATAGGATTAATCAATATGAGGTAAAAAATATTTCCCATCCCTTATTGAGGATGCATCTCAAAGGGTGTGGTTTATCTCTTTGTGGATAAGGGACCAAGTACTGGAGTACTTCAAGATGTTCCATGACATGGTGGAGCATCTTAGTTTAGACAATAGAGGGGAGTACACATTCAAGGGATTTGATTCCTATTGTAGGAATGAGGTAATCCAACACAAGATGAAGGTCCTATGCCCCCCACAACACAATGGAGTTATGAAAAGGATGACCAAAACCATCATGGAGAAGGTCAGAAGAAGGATGAGTCTATATAATCTATTTATTCTATTATGGGGATAAGTTCTTCAGGATGTGTGATACCTAGTTAATAGATTACCATTGGTCCTACTATATTTTGAGTTTTCACAAAATAGTTGTCCTAATAATTATTTATATTACACTATTTTATGTGTATTATGTTGTTTTTTATTTGCGCATGTATCCTTAGAGCTCAGGAAGAATCTATATGGGATATTTACTCCATGAATCTTCATCGACTATGGAGATGAGGTGTTTATATACAAGATTTTGGAATTGAATGAGAAGATGGTGAAAAAAGCAGAGATATTGTATTCCATTATATATAAATGATTTTGGAAATTCAAAATCCTATAATTTCTCAAAGGGAATGTGCCGAGAAATAAATTCATGATCCAACACCTTCACCATAACCACCTATTAATTATGTGTAGGAGGTTTATGAAGAATCATCAGTGGTGGACCAACAGATAATAGATAAGGATATTGAGAAGGGGGATACTCAATCCTCTCCACTAGAAGATGCAGAACCATCACAGATGTTAGGCGATTTGGTGTCTCCTGAACTTTAACTATTAATGGTTTGAATATCTTTATGAGGAAGGATCCCATCAACAAAATATTCAGAGTCATAGTTCCTAGTGGTCATGGTTCTACACCCTGATCAATTAAATATACTATCTAAAGATGTAAAGAGTTGCTGAACAACCACATGAATCTCTCTCATTCATGTTACAAAGGCAACACCATGGTGGAAGTTCTGGATTCTAATGTAACTCTAGGGGAACATCTACCAGGATACTCAATCATAATGAATATTCCCACCGATGTATTGAATATGGTGTGTGAGGATTCTTTTTTCCTTCACTATTTCAGACCCTTAAGATTCTTGTATATTTGTTTTTTGAAACCCTATACCATGAATAAATCAATAAAAAAATATTTTTCCATCAATGTTCTCTATCATTGGATATATGATGTGATGGATTGATAGTTATTAAGACTTTTCAATATTCACAAGAAAGGGAACCAAATAGATATTTTGACAAAGCTGGTTGCTCAAGGGAAGATAGACCTTTGTAGATGGTCTATTTAATTGCACCTAGATCACGAGAATTAGTGGATTTGTTTCTTTTCAATCTTCCTTTCTAGGTGTTTGGTGCAGTAAACCTAACATCCCCTTGACCTTTTCAATATTGGTCCCCACGGATTTTAAATTTGGAGGCTGCAATGGTTGAAGGTTGGTTGAGTTTTTTTGGGGGGTATGGTATTTGTGTCAACTATGACAACTCCCATCATGCCTATATACATATAGATATGGGAGATTCAACATTAATTAGTTCCAAGGAAATCGATCTCATTGTAACTAAGAGATAACCTTAAAGAGCTCCATTTATAGAGAGATAGATGTGTAGAGAGAGGATTTATTAAATATGTATTCATTGTGAAATAATGGATTGATTCTCTCATCATTATTTTCTATTCATGATTAGTGAATCTATACATATTATAGTGTAACTCCCACTCTGACATGCTCGAGTTTTTCTTATTCATGCTTCCATAATGGCCTAAGTGCGGCCAATTATCATCCACAACAACATCCTTTAGTTATTTGGATCCTAGAATCCTATCCATCTTAAACTTCATGAGTTTTAGATTAGATGTGCTAATAAAATAAAGGAACTGATTACCAATCCTTCTACAAAGATTTATTATATTATTTATGTGGATCATGAATGGTTTCCCTCCCATGTAGTTGTGGAACTATTCCAATGGATAATAAATCACTATAGTGGACTCCACTCCAATGGGAGACTCACTATCATCCACCATTCCCAAAATCAATCTCTGATGTTATCTTCATCCCACTATAACTCATGATATTTGTGCGAAAATATAATAAAAAATCATGTATAAAAAATTTATTATATTATGTATATATTATATTAAATATGAAATTATTTTTTTTAAAATTATTTAATGAATATGTTAATTTAAAAAATAGAATAAAATAAATAATCAACTGATAAATTTATTTTGTGTAATAATATATTAAATGAGTGAGGATTTCAATTACTATTGGAGTAAAGTATTTATTATTGTTTCATCCGTTATCAGGTCAATCTGAGATCGAATTCCTTGGTGGTGGATTTAGTACATTCTTCCTAGAGATATGAATCATGATTTAATGTCCAAATGGAAAGTGTTAACAACCTTTAAAAAATTTAAGGGTTTATTTTTTAGTTCAAAAGAATTATGATGACATCCTGATATGGTGAGTGGTGCTCTTAGGTTTAGGAAAGTATATCAATAACAATTCTTTTAATCTGATCACCTTGAAAAGACACATCCAACTGCTTATAACTTGGAGGATAGAGTTTCCAAATACAATGCTGGATCAGGATTCTTGGTTTTAAAATTATTTTATGAGAGAGATACATGAATGGTCCTTCTTAGGAGTCCCTATTCTTTTGATAAACACATTATTCTAATGTATGATCTAGAAAACAATGGAGATTTTCGGAATTTTATTTATTTAAATATATTTATTTGATCTTCCTTACATATATCAATTTTTTGAGAATATTAGACCAGGTTATAAATGATATTAGAGATCTTATCAGATCATTCATGAAATGGGATCAGTCGAACCATATCATTTGGGTTACATCAATGAGAATCATGGTGATAATCGATGAAAATTCTCATCCTCTTATGGGAACTTTTCTCACATTAGAAAATAATGAGTTATGTGTTTCATGAAAATATGAATAGTTTTATATCTTTTGTTGCTTTTTTAGACACAATGGGCACACTAAGAAGGATTGTGTGTTATATTATATAATGAATATGATAACATCATAGTGAAATTTCTCCCTTTGTTAGGGACTAAACGTTTTAGGATACACTTTGTTCCAAAATTAGAAAAATACAAAGATAATGATATGGTCTCAAAAGACCATATTGTGCATACAACCAATGGAAACAATAACATCAGAATTATGGTTATCCCCATTCAAATCTAGAAAATAATTACTCAGTAAACAATATCAATATTTGGATACTAGTTATCCAATCTATTCCGAATCCTTCATGAGATATCATTTCAGGAGGAAACACATCTCATACCATGATTGAACTAGCTCCAACATGGATGAACGCATCTTTGGAAGAGGGGGGGGGGAGTCCCTTGGCTTCCTCTACAAATATTTTTGGACCCCCTATATCCTTTCATCCCTCCACACATGGATCCAATCATGTTTCTATCTAATAAAGATAATGATTTATCTAGATTCAATGAATCATATACCAAAATTCAACATAAGTGGAAGAATAAAACCAAAAGGGACACTCAATTTCAAATATTAAAATTTTCTTTTAAAAACCAATAAAAGGTTTTTTAATCTTAAAATTACTTTTCCATGATAAATCCATTGGGTTTTATCAACCCCATTTTAATACATTTTTCATAAACAAAACATTGAAATTAATTTCATCAAATCAATTTCACAATTAAAATTCAACAATTTAAAACTAAAAAATTTCCATCATTTTAATAATCATTCCCCATTTCATTGGAATTGGGGGGCTTCCCAATTTATAAAAAAACCAAATACAAATCACAAATTCAATACAATTTGGTTTTAAATAATCCCATTGATATAAATTTAATTGAAATCAACAAAATAACTGAAGATCAAAAATTTTAAATTAAATCATGAAATATAGGGTTATTCAAATTGTGCATCATAAACAGAACCAATTAACTCGGGATCATGGGATCAAAAATCCGAATTCCCAAATCGGGGAACTCCAATGAAGAATGTAGGAAATGATTATCTGAGAATAAAATCTAGATTCAACATCTAAAACTATGGTGTTAAATACACCAAAAAAATGGAGATATATGAAAACCTAAGGAGGAGAGAGGAGGGACTGGGATAAATAGAACAAGAAGGGGAATTTTACCTGTAAGATATTGAACATCATAATCCAATATTTGATTCAATTATGGAGTGTTTAGGGTGTCAAAAAATCTCCTCTTGGGAGGCTAAAAGGAAGAAGAAAACATATTAGGGTCAAAGGTGACCATCAGTCACTAAAATTGGTTTTTTTAGGGTTTTAAAATTTTAATTTTAGGATTACAGAATTCTCATATTCATTGTATCCTTGGGAGGACCACATGGTTAGAAGAACCATGCACCTTAACCATGAGCCCCTACATTCCATAGTGGACAATTTCACTTGGTTGGAAAAGTATTTATCAAACAAATCTCGGATCTATACAATTCCCAACTATTTGGGTTTCCATGGTTTCCTCTATGATTGTGCATTGTTTTGTTAAGCCATGTTTCAATAGTTCATATCCATGAAACATTAAAAATTTTCAAATTTTTTATTTAAAACATCCTTTAAAAACCCCCCGAACCATGATCAATATAGGGTATTAGGAATAACAGAAAATGGTAACAGGATGTTACAACTTCCCCACCATAGATACATTCTATTACAAGAATTCCTACCAAGAATATTTCATATTTAAAAGATAAGGCCACTTATACCTCATCACTACCTCCCTCTCCCATATCTCAAGAGTACATAAAATGTGATTCCATGACACTTGATTGAAAGGTATCTTCTTCCCACAAAGTACATTCGATTAAGAAATAACAAACTTGACTACATGACCAGCCTTGTATAAATTTGGAATCACATTAAGATAACTCTAGCTTAATACATTATTTGGATCAAATATATAATTTTGCTTCTCTGATACATGGATCATGTTCTGTATCGATATCAACTATGGGGTAAGATTGAAATGGTAAGAAACTTTTCCCACCTACTCAACAAACTCCAAATGTACCATAAAATGAGGAGTAAGATTAGCTTTCCTACTAGTATGTTGATTACCAAACAAGTTGAATTATTCAACAAAATAGTTTCACCAATAGATAATTCCAATGGTCTACGACAATGATCAACATAAGACTTATATCATCTATATTCCATGAACAAATCTAATGAATCTAATTAATATTTTCTATAATATCTTGGGACGAGCATAGTATAAACATGGAAAATTCATCAATTTTTGACCAACATAATGATTATATGAATGACTAGCCATATAAAACCTCAAAATGATCCTTTCATATCATGTAAAGGTAAATGATGTAAAAAGAAAACCCAACTATCCCTAAGTGATCATCCCATGACCACCAAAATTAAAAACATGGGCTCGAAGCATATCCTCAATAATCCACATAGATATTTCTATCTGGAAATCCAACTGCAGATGGTATTACATACTCCAAAAAACCTGAGACCCTAGTCCCTCTTGGAAGTTCCTCTAAAAGAGATAAGTGAACTGTTGATCCATATCATAGACTATTGAAGATGTATATCCCAAAAAACAAAAAATGTCTTTCACATAGACATTCCCCACCTCCTCTACTATTATTATAACATGAATGGGTATACTGTGAGATGATTTTTCATCATATCACTCACTATACATATCACATTATTGTTTCTATGGATACAAGGAAATCCGACCACAATGTCCATAATGATATCATCCCACTTCCATGTCATGTCTGGATGTGGATGAAGCAATCATGAAGGTTTATGGTTCTTGACCATGACCTGATATAATGTATAACAAATAGTGAGAAAATAAGTAATACCTCATCTCAAACCAGACCTATAGAATCTACAACATATGTCATAGAACATCATTGTGGTTAATGGGTTGGACACTAAGAATTATTGAAATCCCCCTTCACAAATTTCTGAAATCATAATGACATAATAATGTGATTATGGAAAAATATAATTCAACATGTGGAGAATGACCTATCAGCAATGGTATACTCATTGTGATGATAGTCACTAATTCCATAGAACTCATCATCAGGCAATCTATACTGAATATACATTTCAAGAAGATTGGATTTCAACTGAGCACTATCAAAGGGAACCTTTATCCCTAATTCTCATGGTCCAATATTAAACAATTCAAAAAGGTCCACCATGTTCTGATCTTTTGTTGATTCATTCACACCCTGGGTCAGATGTTTTATGCTCAAATCATGTTCTATGAGAATCACTTTATTGGGGTATAGGTGAAGGTAAAATGATAATATTACATGTATTCCATCCAAATAATTTGTATGATATTCTAATACATTTGAGGAAATATATAACTAATTCTATTTTGGTCGATATACATGGTGAACCTTTCTCTAAAAAAGTAATGCTGAAAAATCTTTCGCACATACATCACAGCTACAACATCAAGGTCATGAGTAAGATGATTCTTCTCATGTAGACCGTGATTTTGAGATCCATAGGAAATAACATGGTCACCCTGTATATGAAACCATCCAAAACCAAAACCCATTCCATCATAGAATGCCACATATCCCCACCCAACCTCTAAAAGAGTCCCCACCATCATTGTATTCAGAATTATTTAAATCTCAGCAAAATAACCCTGAAATTTCCCACCATAATAATACATTAATCCCTTCCATGTCATAGAAGTCAATTGAGAATCCAACATTGAAAAGTATATAAAGAAATGATGATAATTCCCAAGTAGATCCAAGATGATCGAAATAATGAAAACATTTAGTTGTTTTTCTCATTTCAAAATAGAATTCACCTTTTCAAGATAAACTAAAATACTAGTTTTTTACACCACATTAACTAACAAATTCAATTCCAAAATCCAAAAAACAAATATTTATAACATGGAATAATTTCATTGATTTCTCAATGATTCTAAAATTGATCTTAAATGACATAGATGATCCTTCTTTGAAATATTGTTAATAATGATTCCATTCATAAGGAAAAACAAGAAGAAAAAAGGTACTCATGGAAAATGATGATCATTAAATACATAAATACTACAACACCATTAGTCAGATAAAAAGGCTTGACAAGGTAATCATAATGGTTATATTTACCCTGAAAGGTAGTTTTCTAAATTTCAAATTAATTTATCATCAACTGATGTTAAACAGATCAAATATCAATCATTGAGAACCACTTCACCCCCTTCAACTTGAAAAATGGTTTATAAATATGTGGAAATTAATATTTCTACATTATTGTGACTTGATTGAGTTTTTGGTAATCCAAAAAAGGCAAAGTGTACTATCTGGTTTCTTAGAAAATAGAACTATCACCTTCCTAGGTGACACACTCAGGTGCATAAATCCTTTCTCTAGAAAATATGACAACTAATTGTTCTATTATTTAATTTATGCTAGTTGAAATTTTTAAGAATTAATTAACACTTGTGGAGTACCATAAATTAAATTTATATAAATATATATCTCCCATACCAGTTAAGAACTATGGAAATATTCATGAAAAATGTTGAGAAACATGAAAACCACTAGAGGGAGATCACTACTCAAGGATTTATGCTCCATGTCAAAAGAAAAAGAAATATCAGTTCCCCTAACTCTAGATAAGATGTTCAACAACCACTTGAACTTGGGTCCCATTCTCCTTGAACAATTAGGTATCCCCCCTCAAGTGAAACAAGGGAGACCCATCAAAAATAACAATGAATCTGGTTATTATTAAAAATGATCATATCCCTCCAAAATATTATTCTAAGAGGATTAATGTTGAGAGCCAAAAAATTTCACATCAGCTCAATATATGATAAAGAGAAAACACAAGTAGAACTTTAGAGATCAAATTATCTATTGTTTCCATGGGGTGTAGTTAAATTAATCACATAAGATAAAATATTCAAGGAAATATATAGTAGATTAATAATAATGGTTGAAATAATTGAATAAGTTTCACTAGTATCAAATAATGTAGTCTCCTTTGATGAATTTATAACAATGGTACCTTTCAGTAACAATGAACATATATCCTCTTCCTCTAGAGAATCTTCCACTATATAAATAACCTTCATTCTGGATGTCTATGGGTGGAAACCCTTTTATAATTAAGAATCTTATTGAACAAAATTTTTGGTAGGCACTGATGATCTTGTTCCACTGCATGGATTGTAATATATATGTAAGAACATATTCAAGTGACCTAAAAATCTTCATGAAACATAGATCATGGGTGCCTATGTACAAACCCTAATGGAATTCCCAAGCATTCCACAATGTTCTAAAATCAAAGGGCCTTTACCATGAACTTTAGGTTGTCTTCAAAACCCCAACTAACAAGATTCACTGCTTGAATCATCACTACTCCTCTTCCCTTTAGTGGAAATTGATAAACCACCACTAGGAAAAAACAAAACTACCATCAACCCTACCATTCTATCCATATTTATTTCGACCATCATAACTATTCCTAGAACATCAGCATAAGAGGAATCCTTTATAAAGAAAACATGAAAACATTTTTCAAATTGATGTCCCTGCTCAAAACATCGAGTCTTGATCTTCTCATTTGATACTATCTCAGGTCAAAATTGTACAAGATCCAAATTTTTTTTTCATTCTCTATCACAGTATTGTCAGCATGATCGAGTTTCAAAAATTCTATATCCTTGGCCACCACCATCTACTATTGATATAACTAGTCAGTAAAAATATATTTTATGTCCTTACACTATACACTCTAGTGTTTATTGATTTTCACCATTGTGTCCCACAATCTCCTTCTTGGTCCCTCCAAAATTAATGTGGAATACTTCACCTTGATTTCATAACTTGTATCTATGAACTCAAACAAATTCTCAATCCTACTCAACCATTCCTCATCTTCTATAGGATTATTGGTTCCATTGAACATTGGTGGATTTAGGTGAAGGAACTCCTGGGCATGATTTCATAAAACATCCTTGTGAGGATCCATTGTTGGAGCCTAAACATGAAATGGTAGGGGTGCCTGACCCAAATCATAAATAGTATGCACAATCACTTCATCCAAACATAGGTCCATGAGAGTATTTATTTCTAAGGATCATCAGCTTCTTCCTCTTGGACCCAATTCACATGTATTCTCAGTGGCACAATGATACAAAATTTTAGTAGACATCATTGAATACATCAAATTAACACTGAATAGAAGAACAAGGGAAAATTAATCCCATTTTATGATATAGAATATTTGGATTTCAATATATCCAAATAAAAGTTTGAGACAAAACATGAATAATACTCAATATAAATTTTCCAAAAAACCATTTTTGTCTTATGGTTATATATGGTGATTTTTTTTCCAGGCCCTCAATCATATCCACCTTCTAGGTACCAAAAATATTAATCAACTACATACTATCATAATGGAAAAGTGTAAAACCTAAACCTTTGATAAAACATCATCACGAACTAGCCCATATACCCTAATAATATAATAACAGAACTGAAACTGAAATAGAATGAAGGGCATTCTCGATCCCCACATGTTATCTACTAGCACCCTGCATCATACAATATGGAGGTGGGAAGGAATTTTCAATAGACCCAACATTAGAGATATAAATAAGTCAGTATGAGTATAAGAAAAACTCCTTGTAGAGATGTGTACCACGTGTTTAAGAAGAAAAAATATCCCAACATGTATAAAAAAGTACCATGAAACCGGATAAAACCCATGTCCTAGTGGACATGACTATCTAATCCCATGGATCATCCACTAGAATGAAAACCATGTGGTTCATTATCCTAACTCATACCAGGATGGAGATAATCTAAAAATAACATAAAGTATAAGTAGGGTGTGAGATAAACCACCAATATGGTTTCATCAAGGAATACATTCAATAATGCCTCAATTAATTAACAATGTAAAGAATTAAATTTTAAATAAACAAGTAGGGAATTTAAAAAGAATATTTAAATGAAACATTAAATACATTTAAAATGAATGAAATACATTAAAAAATGTCTCACTAATCATTTTATATAAAATATAATATATTAATTCATAAGGCATGTGTGAAAAAGAATATAAAAAAATGGTATATATTTCAAATATAAACAAACGAGCCACATGGTCTTCAGCCAAAATGTACCACAGTTCCTGGTTGTAGGATCCTCACAAATATATATAATGAACACACCAATGTAGACACACATACCATTATAACTGGTCATAGAGGATTATATAACGTCATTTTGATGATATGATCTTCTAATAAGATTATGTCAGTGTTATAATTCATCAATCCATTTATAAGGAATTCACATGCTTGCATGAATAACCCAAATAACCCAAAAACCACATATGTATTCCAGTTTTATAATATCAATCAGTGGTGTTAAGTTTATTTTAAAACTCATTAAAATGAAATTTATCTCAAATATGCCATTTCAAATATGATAATTTGTTTTTTAAAACCATTACACGGGTTATTAACCAAATAATACATTTTTTCAAGATAAAACAACCGGGTTTCCATCAAAAAAATATAAGACCATTTTTATCAAAAACTATTTGAAATAAATTTCCTGAAATTATTTTTCCAATTCTAATCATACAATTTATATATCACAATTTCACATCAATTTCACAAACACACTCCATTTCAATGGAATTGGTGTTTCCCCAATTTTGTACCAAATCAAATCCAAATCCATAGTTAACTAGAATTTGGTTTTTAATAAACCATGTTAATGAAATATAATTTAAATCAATGTAATTGAATGTTTTTTAATCAATTTAATTTTAAAAAAAATATTTAGTGTTAATCGAAATGGCCATAATATATGGAACAACATTCCTCAAGATCATCAGGTCACAATTCACAATTAACTAATTGTGGAAATCCAATGATGAATATTAGAAATGAAGATATGATAATCAAACCTAGAATCAATATCTAAACCCACATTTATTAGTTCATCCAAAAAAACATAATCTATGAAACCCTACAGAGGAGAGGGGAGAGATCAGGAGAAAGAGACCAGGAAGAGGAATTAATTTTTTTGAAAATTAAATTTTTTATGTACAAAAAATTTTTAGAAAAAATTGAGAAAATGTGAGTTCAACCACAGAATGAAAGTACAGAGCCATGAAAAGAAAATTTAATCATACTAGAAATAATCGGCAAAAATAATTTCAAAGAGATAATGTTTACCCGACTGTCTGCTTCATCATTTAAATGATCATAGAAATAAAACAAAAGCGTTTCCAAATATTGTATGTGCTCTTCAAGGTTAATCCTACCATTATTGAAACCCCATAAAAAAATAACGTCCTTCTTTTTGATCCAAGTACACTGCCCTTAGTTCGGATTCACTCTCAATGACCTTACCATCATTCTATCAGATTCTTCTCATGTCCCATTAATTAACATAATTGAATTAACCATTTATTATTCTATGATCATGAGAAACTCTAAGGATTGATAAATCAAAACAACTACCTTTAACTATTGACAAGTAGTCATGTAGGAAACGTGGGGATCGATGTACCTCCGAAAATAATTGAACTTATTTTATGACTGTGTCTTTATTAGTAATGGATTGTTTGGGTAATCATTTCTCTCTTTATAGTTTCCACTCTAGATCTTAAATCTCATAAGTCTTGGAATCCTACCACCCTAAACCTCATCCTATGTATCCCCTATAAAATAGCTAGAACTTTCTTCACTAGGATCATTACAATGGAACACCATCTCATCCATAGAGGGAATGGCCAAATCTTTCCCAAATTCCAAAACCAGATCAGTATTAGATAATTATTGAAAACCATTTTCTAGTTCAATAACATCCCCCTCCCTTCTTAGAAATTCCCTATTAAAGGCCTCCACCACCTAAAACCTGGACCAAAAGAATTCGACCTATATATTTACCCTCCTTAGTATTGTTATAAACCTTTTCCTAGCCACTATCACTAATATAATCCATTGAGCACTCCACCTCAGCATCTGAAGTACCCATGGAATTCCTCATACATCCTTATCCCACAATTTGAGGCTCCATATCATTGTTATGTACACTACCACTATGAGGTATCTCATGATTAAAAGGGTCAAATAACTAGTACCAATTTCCGCATACAAAATCACTTTCTCCATAGGAAAATTCACATGATGCTAAGGGTCATCAATGACTTTTTTCAACCGACTGAAGATGTCTACCACCAAAGAATTTCCTTCCCGTGATTCACTCGGTAGAACCTTTTTCATAGTCACCACAAAAACATTCCTTTTAATAGATTAACCATCCATAATGTTTGATTATGTAAGAATTTCACCGCCTCTTATTTCGACATAATTCCATTTAATGGGATTTATTTAATAATTTTTATAGGCCTACATAAAATGACAAATTCACTTACAATATCAACAAAATTCAACCCAAGATTCCTAAAAAAATTCCTGTCAACAATGAAACACTTCTCAAAATATAATATAATTTAAATATAAAGGAATTCTTAATTCTACTACATCGATCCAATTTGAATATTTAATAGGAAGAAAAACAGATTTAGTTTCCTTATCAGAACCCAAGAACCAACCAACGTGGTTCCCAATAATACTAACAATTGAAGGGTTTTTAATTGTTAAAGGTAGATTAGTGAAACTAAACCAAATATATATTGAAGGAGAGTCACATTATATAGAAATCGTAGGTCCATTTGTAGAGGAATAATAAAGAAATGACGTTGTGATATGGATCACTAGATAAAAAATTGATCTGATCTTCATCCAAAGTGAAGAAGTTCATAATGTTCTTGTTGTTGAGAAATCCAACTATGGCCATATCCTGTATGTACCGAGCACTGAAAATGAACCTAAAAAATGAATCCACCAAAGGCCTTCTATATGGGAGTCAAGAAATCAATTTGAGTTTTAGGAGGTCCAAAGCCTTGTTAATCACCGTGATCAAAATCATAAGGTTAGGGTCGTAATCCCATAGACATGGAAACATAGTGAAAAATAATTGTAGGGAAAAAGAGGAAGAAGTTCAGGGTTATAAAAATAGGGAAAAGAAGACTATACTTCCATGAAAGACATCAGGGGTCCTATCCCTACTGAAGGGAGAGGGACCAGAATTTTGGCCTCAACTTTCATAGAGAATGAGTAGAATCACAGTTCTCCCCATAGAGAAACCCTCTAAATGGTATAATAAATCTTATTAGCAAGAGATTGAACATTATTCTCCTAACATAGATTAACTTTTTAAGGTTTACAATGGGGATAAAATCATCTATTGGGATTTTATGGGGAATAATAAAATATATTAGGGTCAAATGGTCCCACTAGGAACTTAAATAGATGGCTTTTGTGGTTATAAAACTTAATTTTTAGATTATGGAAATCACATATGCACATTTTCCTGGGATGAAAGAAATGGTTAAAAAATTATTTTCCCTAACCATGGTACCATTTCTCTCAGGTTCATGATTTATACATGGTGGATTCATGGTTTTTTCAAACCATGTTCTATCCATGCAAAGCTGAGGGCTCACAGTTTTGGAAAACCATGTTCAAACCGGGCATAGAATTGGATCATTCAATATTTCAAGAAAATTTACACGAAACAACCCTAAATGATACCCAACCAAATCATGATCAAAAGAGATATCAAGGAATACTTTAAAACAGTAATATAATGATACATTACATGTTCAATAAAGGTTTCAGTTTAAACATTATTATGGGTTCCCTCCTAGATTAGCAATCCTGAAATATTTTTAAATTAAATTTTCCATATATATATAAAATTATATAAAATTATATTAATATATTAATATATTTCAATATATATATATAAATATAATTATAAATATATAAATATATATTTTTAAATTATAATTATATTTTTAATTGTAAATATATATATATATATATAATGATATTATCTTCTTATGTAAAGAAGGGTGAGTGCCAATTCATATGGTAGTCACCCCATTTCTAGCTAGCACAAAAGGAAGTGGAACTGTCCCCTCACATTTTGAAAAATAATAAATCCAGAATACTATATATTTAAAAAACAGCAATGGGAATATTTTTCACCATCGTTGCAGAGGTCTCAACTTACGGGTAGTTGATCATGGCGGCTGTGGGCTGTTGGAGTGTTTTTTGTGTTTGTTTTTTTATTTTTTTTAAAAATTATAGGTTAGAAATTTTTGAAAAAGTATTGAGGAAACAAGGAATCTACGATCCATCCTTTGAAAAATAACATATTTTGAATATACATATTAGTATATTTAAAAATACATCTCTTTGTTTATTTTAATATATATATATATATATTGTGTTTATTTTTTTCCAATTATGTTGATTAATATATGAAATTGAAAATGATATATGTTTAATGAATAGGTTTCATGACATGTAAAATATATTTTACTTATTATATTGATGATTTTTTTAATTTTCAATTTTCTATTATAGGTTGAGTCAGATGTTGAAATATCATTTTGGATGTTTTTAAATTTTATAAGTTATATACTACTATATTCACCTACATTAACCATAAAAATATTCCATGTTTTTGGATTTTGAATCTATAAATAATAAAGTATATAAACGATATTAATTATATTTTACAAACTTATTGAACATATAAAAAATAATTGAAAATAAAAAGATATCATAAAAAAATTAAGGAAATATAATTTTGGTGGGACAATATGTTGTTGTTACAAGCAATTACATTTCTACTTATAATGTGTTTGTACATTCCTTTAATTTTCAATTATTTATTACATAATCATTCATTTATATTCAGATAATAATTAACTATTCATTAGTTAATCATTATTTAGTCAATAATTATTCATGTGTTAATTAATTTTTAATCATTAATTAATCTTTAGTTAATCAATTTTTAATCATATGTTAATTTTTTTAATCATTTGTTATCAAATCATAAATTATTAGTTGATCATTGATTAACCATTATTTAATGAATATGTAATAATTAGTTATTCATTATGCAATCTTTATTTTTTCATTAGATAATCTTTATTGATTCATTATTTATTCATTATATGATTATTTTTAACCATTCTTAAATCATTAATTAATCATTCTTTAATCAATACTTACTAATTCATTAATCAATTATTATCTATTAGTAATCCAACTATTATTCATTTTTTAATCATTCCATAATCAATTATTAATCAATCATTAATAAATATTTAATCATTATATCATCAATTTCAGCCTTTGGGCCACTGGTTTGGTCCTCAGGTCATTGAAGGCCTTCGTACCACACAAGGCCTTTGATCATGTAAGGATTTCAGGAAACCTCAAGGCTTTGGGGCCACTTAATGGACATTGAGACACCTCGAGGACTTGGAGCCACATGTAAGGAAGATGAAACCAGCCAAACTATAAAGAAAATGGATCCAAATGTGGATTCAAGAGATGGATCATTCATGAGAGCAGAGCTAACCAGAATTGTAGGAATGAGATGATATGGAATTTTCATCTGTACTCGGCCTTTTCACCTCTGCATATGATATTTAGCCAACATTTTCTGCAAAGTTGGACAGATAACATCAAAATATTTTTTTGGAGATGGGAAGTTTCAATTTGTTTGTTTGGGTTAAATTCCTCTAAGGCCTCTGGGTCCTATAATGTCTCTCAGCCTATATGACATATAAGGTTTCCCCTAACCCTTAAAGGGGGGATTATCAAATATAAATTAAAAATAAAGGATTTTATGACATTCAGGATGTAATTAATTATGAATTATTAGTTAATCAAATTTTATTTATTAGTTAATAATATGATTATCAGTAGTTAATTATTATTATCTAATAATTAAGTAATCATTATTTAATCCTAAGGAGTTAATTAGTTATTATATACTTAATAATTACTAATAAAAACTATTATTTCCTATATATATCTAACTACCTAAATTAGTGAAGAAATAGAAAATTTAGGTCTAACTAAAAATAGATAAGTTAAATATTTAAATAAGAACAAAATAAATAATATAAAATACCTTTAAATTACACTTAAAAAGAATCAGCACATCTTTTAGGCCACTGAAACCACAATGCACAAGGGATTAACCACCAAGATTATTGTAGAGAGTGGGGGAGTGCATCTTAGATAGAGGAAGGAAAACAACAATGATGAGAAGGTTAACCCATTTATAGGAAGTTAATGGAACGAAAACAACAAAGTTGTCACCTTACAATATTGTTTACCTAAATTGAGGCATCACAAAAGCTGCAATTCACATTATGTTAGCTAAAAGCCAGAATTATCCATGCCACCTTTTCCCTGTCATTGATCCGTGTCGATCAGTGAAAAAGAAGACAATAGCCATAATTCCTATTAATTAATAGGAAATGTGGAAGGGCCTTTTCTAGCTTTCTATATTAGTTTTCAAAAAATATCTAACATAGATTATATAAATATAATTTAATAAGTAAAACATATACTATAATAAACTCAACAGTTGAAAACAATTGTTCTATGTCATCAAGTGCATCATAGATGAGATTTTAGGGATTTCTCTCATGGAGTGGATGATTATGGAATCTATGAGACCTTGTATCACTAGGGGTGGAAGTGAAGGGACTCTTTACGCATCCCCCTTAGCGTAAAGGTACTATACAGATGATCCATCACTATCCAAGTTATCCCAGGAGTGTTTTTGTTACACATGCACCAACATTTCATTACCAAACTAAAAAATTTGCGACTGATTGTTCTCCCTTAGTTGGAGTATGATCATAGAAATATTTTATTGAATATCGTGGTTGAAAATTGGTCTACCCACTAGTGGTTCCTCAAAAATTTGGTTTCCCTTATTATATTTCAACTCACAGTTATTACAAAATGTATCCTTGGGATCCCCCTCCCTCCACTACTATAGTGGTTTCACCTATACCCTATATCACCCACCATGACATTTTGTTGTTACTTTTTCCTTCAATTTCTATCCTCTGAGGGTTTAAGAAGTGCGTTTCTGGATCTAGTAGGGATATTGAGCGCATACATAGAGTTGGAAATATCATTTTTTACTCCACTCTTCTCATGTAATAAATTATGATAGCTTTGATTCGTAAGGGGAATAGACTCATTCCCTTCTAAATCATCATTACTTAACAGTGGATCCCATCACAACATTTTTTAATTTTTTTTGATTTTTAAGATGTTGACCATGGATAGAGTGCGTTCTTGGCATGCCCTGAGTGGAAAAGAAGGGTGGATATTGTGTAAAACATTTCAGTTATCATCATAAATGCTTCCCTTGTTAATTATGGAAGAATAATTTCTTAACATTATCTTTTTGAACACCATCATCTCATATAGATCATTGGTCATATAGAGGTTGGGGTGTTGTATTTCCAATGGAAGAAACTAAGAATTGATATCATCCCATATGTACTTTACCGCTAAAATTTCCTCCCAAATTTATTCCATGGAGCTCCCGCAAACATCATCATGGATCCTATCACAACGTTGTTCCATCATTGATGACATGTAGGTGGTAGATTTTGTTGATAGTGGGGTCAAAAATTAATCTAGGTGGAAATGGAATAATTATGTCATTGAATGAATCCTATATGTGGAATAGGAACTCGATGGAGGCACCACGGGAAGAAAAATCATCCATGGAGTGTTCTTGTAACCCAGTTTCCTTGGTGATAGCACAAAA
This sequence comes from Viscum album, assembly GCA_963277665.1. Taxonomy (NCBI): domain Eukaryota; kingdom Viridiplantae; phylum Streptophyta; class Magnoliopsida; order Santalales; family Viscaceae; genus Viscum; species Viscum album. The sequence continues at coordinate 173,949,476 of OY728135.1, read as the reverse complement.
CTACTAATTTTTTTGCTGCTTGTGTGAATAATAAATATGGTTTTCCATGGATGGTACATACCTCCACTATTGCAATGGAGTCTATAAGAATTCATCATTAGGTAGTTTGAAGATTTTGGATATGGAGGCTAGGGAGTAACCTACTACAACCAACTACTAACTTTTATTTCCTCTATTTTGATGGATTATTTTTCTATATGTTTTTTCCTATATATATGTGTGGTATTTTGGATGTATAATAATTTGAATATGAAGAAATAAAATAATTATATTTCTAATACAAATTATATTGAGATCCCTACCAATGATCTACTTCTACCTGTTACTAGTTAAGACACTGTAAAATTCTCCTTCAGTGGTATTAGAGAACGAGAATACGAGATGTGCTGATAAAAATTCATAAGATCTACAACTAGATTAATTGAAGCATAAAAATGGATTCATAGAATATGATAAATTTTGAAAAATCTATTCTAATTCATGTGTTATATCCCCATCCAATTATCATTGTAATTTCATTTTATCATTAAAAAATGTGGTTGTAATTGTTGTTTCTTTTGACAATTCTCATGCTGCTTTTGTTAGTTATGCATTTTAATTTTTTTGTCTACCACTATATGTATTTTCCATTAAAAAAATATACCATTATCCCTTTTATATACTCTTCTCCATCACCCTATTAAATAAATAAACTTCACTATCCATTGGTTTATCATAGAAAAATTATTGCAATAAAAAATTATAATAACTAAAATCCCCAAAATTTGAAAAAAAAATGGTCAACATCTATCATTTTTCTAATCAAAAAAATAGTTTGTCTCCATGGTGAATGGATTTCCACAACCTGCGATCGACGTTATATTAGAGAAAAATTATGAAAACCAGTGCATCCAAATTCAATTTCTCCTAGAACCCATTATTTCATGTATATCGTGGAGGATAGATACAATGAGTCAGAATCAAAAGTAGCGGCGGATGCTCTTATAGATGTTCAAAAAGTCACACTTCCATAGGACTGAAATTTGGGATACAAGGATAAATCCATCATTTTTCAAGGCCTTGAGGAGGAATATTTTGAAATAATTGCTTCATCTAAATCATCAAAAGGTGTATGGGTTACATTATGCATGTCATTCAAATGAGATGAAATGGTGAGGAAGAATCAACTTAAATCTCGTCAAGTTGAGTTAGTATTAGTATTTATGAAATCATTCGAGACTGTTTCCTAGTATCAAACTCATCTAATGGTGGTGGTGAACCCATTGAGAAGAAATGAAGAATACACTTCTGACATTTAGGTATGTGAGAACATTCTTTGATTTCATGACTCATAATATAATTTCAAAGACTTTTCACTCGAAGAAACAAATGACATGGAGATGATTTATGTAAAAGAACTCATGGGATCTCTCTACGCCCATGAACTAATGATGAACCCCTAATATTAATAAAATTGAGTGGATCATGCCTTCCAATAAATGTTATATATCAAAATCATTGAAAAATAGAAAGGGGGACATCTTGAAGATCCAAAGGTATAGGATTTTGGGGAAAATAAATTATCACAGAAGAGGAGGACATGGTTGAAGAAAACAAACTCAAAGATTCCATGAATATCAAAAGTACACTCTAGGATAACATGGATGAGTAAGAAGGTGAGGAATCAATAATCAACAACCAGAAAAAATATATTCAATTATATAATTTTAAAAAATATAGATAATATATAAATGAATGTTGTTATACGCAACCCATGGGGAATGACACCGAGGAGGAACATGTACTCTTAGAAGGAGACATTTTTTGCATTTACAATGTGTTTAGGAAACAAATGTCAAAAAAATAAATGTATGTGGTATCTTGAATTTGTATCTATCCACCATGTGATATGTCGTGAACACATGTTTAAAAAACACGATGAAGGGTTTTGAGGAGATATTTAATTTGGTGATATATATATATATAATATTTATCTATAGAAGAGGAGATATTATGATTATGAAAAATGATTAAAATCATTCTTTCATCTCCATCATGTAATTTGTACTCGATATAAATAAAAACATATTATGTTTCGAGATGTTGGGGGGTAATGGAATTCCCATAATCCTAAAAAATAAAAAATAGTGATTTTTCATGATACTAGATATATTATCACAAAACTAAGGATAGAAAAGAATCTCATGTTTCCACTAATGATCCAACCCCATGTACCATGGGGTTTTTAAATGGTAGGTGATGATATAGGCTAGCTTCGGGATATCAGGTATGGAAATTTATACATTGAAATTTTATGGTTATTAGGAAACAATAATATTTCTTATGGGAATCCTATTATTTTTCAACTGAATCATATACGAGAATGTTTTTATCTATGAAAACAATAGAAAAAAATATTTTCAATGAAGGGAAGAAGGAAAGCTGCATCACCATTGGAGCTAGTTCACATCGATGTGTGTAGTCTATTCAATCCACAATTATATTGATAATGTTGTAATTTCTAAAATTTACCAATGATTATAGAATAACAACATTGTTATATTTTCTCAAGATGAATTTGGAAGTGATTTACATATTCAAATATTTCAAGGTACTTGTGGATAATAAAATCAATCATCCTATACAAACATTGTGATCTAATCGAGGCGAAGAGTAAAAAATTGAAGTGTTTCAACAGTTCCTCATGATGTATAAAATTCAAAACTCACTAACATAGGCTAACACACCTAACATAAATGATGTATCTGAATTGGAAAATCACACCATTCTCAACATGGAATGAATCAACTTGAAAGAAAACGATTTACCTAGGATGATCTACACTGATTCCACTCTGTATGAATTGTATCTACTCAATAGATTCACAAGAAAAAAAATTAATCAATGATGGTGAATAAAGCTTGGATCAATCACAAGGCATGTGTTATATATCATATAGGTTTAGGATCTATTGAATATGTGAGGATCCTATAGGAATAAACATAAAACCCTGAGGTCAAAGAATTTAACTGTTCCTTTATGGGATACAAATATCGAGGAATGGGATATCAGTTGTATAATCCCATCACATAGAAGATTATATTCCATAGAGATGATATCATTTAGGAAGAGGATACATTTATATAGAATCAATATCATGATGATAGTGAGGTACAAATAACTCAAGATGTTTATAAAATATTTGATGAAATACTGTTGTAGGTACAAGTAATTAAATAACCACTAACACCATTACCAAATACTTCTATATCTTAATATATAGAAATATAAATTTCTAATATACATCCCCAAAACTTCTGTTTCCTTGTTGATATATATGAAGAAAAACAACCAATGGATGAGTATGTAAATTTTTATTATCTCTCTATTATTTCAGACCCATTTAGCTTCACAGAAGCTAGAACTAATGAAATGTGAAAGAAAGTGACAGGTGGAAAAATCAATTCCATATACACCACATAAGTCTAAATTAAAATGGAATTATTTGACCATGGTGATAAATTAAACTTGTTTGTCAACCGACCGTATATAATTTAAAATCACCAATCACAAGGAAAACACATTTAAGGGTTTTTTGTAAAATAAATGTGTTTTTCCTTAGAATATACCTACCTCTATAATAATAATGAAGGATTGAAGAATTCAACATTTTGTATCTTGACATGTGTTCATTTGGAGGCTTGGAAGACACCTACTGCAACCTTTTGCGGAATTTTATTTCAAAAGTTTTTATATTTACTTTTAATTTATGTTTGTATACATATACATATATATATACTTTTGGAGTAAGGATTACATAATAATCTGAATCTGAATAAATGAAATCACATTATTTATACTAAAGCATCTATTAAGATCAGCACTGATGTTCTACATCTGTTTGAAATTATTCTACCCACTATAAAATCAAATTTCTCCTTGATATCGCTTAGTTGAAGTAACTTTTTAGAGAAATTTGAATGAATCTCAATGATGATACTTGAGGAATCTGTGAGGTGGTATCCACAAGAATTGGATGGTATCAACATCATTCCCCTTAATCCACTGTTGCATATTCATGCTACCACAGTAGTTACACCACTAATACATACACTATCAAATTATGATGATATTTGGACCTCATATTCCTATCCCTTTTGATATTATGATGTTTTTTATCAGAGGTGTTGAGCATATCCAGGAACCCATTCCCTATCCTTCCCACATGAAAAATTATCTTCTCTGGGTGGATCATTCATGCATTCCTTTTAATTTAATTGAGTATCTTTTTGAATAGATAATCAATCCTTGTAGTATAGTCCTCTCCAGTGGAAGACTAAATATAACTATGCATTCCCAAAATAAACCTCTAATGTTATCTTCATCCCACAATAGTGTATGAGATTTGGATGCCAATATAATAACAAACCATGTGGATAATATATATATATATATTATATTCTATAAACATAATGTAAACATTTTGAGATATAATTTAATACAATATTTGAATCTTCAAATTAATAAAAATAAAAAATTAATAAATATTGAACTAAAAAATTAGTGATATTTAATATATATATTTAATGGTGGATGATTTCTACTAGTATATATAAAATAAATTTTTATTTTGTTTTCTTACAGAAATCCATTCAAGATTATGTCATTATAAAAATATTAAAAATAATGGACTCAATCAATATAGAATAATTAATAATAAAATTGAAAATAATAAACTCTATTCCATTATCCATTATAATAAATATATTATTTTTATTTTATTAAAACATGAATCCCAAATTGTTTTAGTGTGATGGTTTCATACTTAATATTTGAATTCAACATGCATTATTCTTTTAAATAAAATTTATTGAATCATTGATATGAATAAAATAGTTGAAATCATTTATTATATATTTAAATGATGTGATTTATGTAGATTACGATGTTTTGATGCTGTCACATTCAAAGTTGAATTTATGATTATGAAGAAGATTTTAAGACGATGGAGAATAATGAATGAATCATTTGAAAACCAGGTAATATGAAATGAATTAATGTTGGATAGAGTGTAAGTAATTTTTTTAAAATAAAGATTTATAGAACCATAATATGATTTCATACATTATAAATTATATAAAAATTAATTTAATAGTTTTTATCTTATTTTATGTATAAGTAATTAATGGTTTTATCGATTATTTATAAAACAATATTGAAAATGATGAATCATGAACTGAATGCCTATATATTTCTTGAAGGTGTAGATGATGTATTTAATTTTTATTCTCAGTGTATGTGACAAAGTATTTTTTGTTGGTTCTACCATAAAGAACCTACACCAAAATTTTTAGTAACAAAAGAGATTTAATATAGGGATGATTAATTCCACAAAAATAATGAATCTTGAAGACCAAAATTTTTACATTAAAATAATGGACTATAAATTACTATATATTTATATATATACAAAAGTAACCATTGTCTGAAATAAAAAAATTTTTGATAAAGGGGGATGTTTTACAAGGACTAAAAATAATCACTAATAAAGAAAATGCATTGTCAATGCTAAAAAGGGAAAATAATAATGTTCCCTTTATAAGAACTTTATAGAGAATTAATAAAGGGATAGTAATACAACTAAATTTGTAGTACTGATAAAAAATTTCCCTTTATGTGATAATAAAGTTTTTTATATATAATATTTTACATGGACATGTTGATATACTATATAATTTTATTTACAAACCACTAAAGATTGCACGATATCATACATCACCTTTTATCAGTGCTAAAAAACCACTGATAAAGGATGTGCCTTTTTCAATTCTAGATAAAAACCCTGTTAAATTGAACTTTTAGCAATACTTCATTGGATCATTGATAGTGGTTTCCATTATAATAATAATTTCATCACTAATATAAGGTATATTTTAAAAAAAATTTATCATCAAAAAATAATATATAAATATATTTATGGTGATATATAAAATATTTTGTATTATTATGATTTATATAATACATTATATGAATTTACGATGAATATATATGATACGTAGTGAGAAATAGACTAAAAAAATTTAAATTAATAGAAATTAAAAATTTTCAAAATATAGTTGACTAAAAATCATTTGAGAAAATAAAATTACTTCAATTTTAAAAAAACTAATGAATGATCTAAGATAAGATAAATATATGATTTCAATTTCAAATGAACATAGCTTTTGATCAAGGTTTCCTTTTATGATCATTGTATTCCAAACTAGATATTTAAATGTGATGTGAAATGTATAATCACATTTTTACATAGTTTATTAAATTTTAGACTTAGAAATGGTATAGAATGTCACTAAAATTGATTTTTTTTGGGGTACGTTAATTTTTAGCCATTTGACGTAATTTCATCCTTGTTTAAGGGGGTCGTATTATATTTTTTATATAGAGTGTAAATTAATTATCATCTCTTATAGAAATAAGGATATTATAATTTTATGTTTTACATTTTTTCATATTGTAGTTAAATTTATTATTAAATATTTACATATATTTATATTTTTTACATATAAAAAATCACATCTATAAATTAATATTTTTATATTCTTATATAAAAATTTATTTTTAAATACATACACTATATTGAGAAATTAGTTATTATTCATTTTACATAATAGTTTTTCATTTTTATGCATTGAGATTGTGAATGAAACTCTACTCATTGAGTATTATAGATATGTTTCATGTGATGTGAAAATAGGTCATGAGGTCATATGAGTCTGGGTGTGTTTAGTGCACCATTATCCTCACATTCCACCATCACATCCCATTATCCCATAACTACAATGTCCAAGTTTTTTGGGCCTCCTCATATCTGATTATACATTTTTTCATCATCATTTCATTTTACCCACAGATAGATTAATACATGTGACTCAAACTTTCCACATTTTTGATACAAGGATGAAAATCACACAATAAGATGTTTCATTTATTATATTTCAAACTATTAAGGATGTTGTAGCTATTGGACCCTCCTGTAGACAGTAACCCAAGATTATATATTAATCAGTATGCATAGGCGTAGGGAAGTATGATAATGCTAGAGATCATTGTAATGTATTTATGTGATGACTTTACATGCACTACACACATCAACCTAATGATGCTTATGATAAAACTATCAATCACCAAACACGTGTATATATCTTGGGAGTCATTGGAGGGATACTATATATGTCAACATTATGTATTTTCTGAGGCATACAGACTTCAACTAGAGAAGGTGTTATAGGTGGGAATCTATAAATTTGGCATTAAAATATATATATTTATGCATTGTATGCGGATTAGATTATAATGATACATGGAGGCGTGTCATCATTCATTAGATGTGGGTAAGGGATCAAATCCCTCCCTAATACCATATTTTTGACGGTCAATAGGGGACCATTGATGTGAACTGTGATGCTTCACATGGATGATTGTACGATAACATATCATTACTATTTTTTGATGATAATTTGAGTTATATTATACTAAATTACTTTTTAAATATCAGAATCCATATTTTAGGTTACAAATGGAATGAGAAACACCAACACGTTAGTTAAATCAGACAAAATTTGGAATCATATCATCTCATGTTGGATAGTATTTGATATACTAATGTAGTTATATATATTATTTTGTTGAGTAACCAATTTCTGAATATTATAGTTTTTAAATAGTAAAAAAATCTTTTAATAACTATCAGAAGTCATTTTAGGTATCATGGAATTTATATTGGGGTATATTTGACCTCCTTACAATATAATTCACTACTTTGATAGATGATTCCATGGTTATAATGTCTCTCATATGCTTTCATATTATTGAGTGGAACATGTCTGACAGTGTTATGCATCATTTTGGATACATTAAATGTCTACCACAAATATCAAGATAGCTGACAATGCATCATTTATTGATGCTGAAAAAGGGGGAGATGTTAAGTGAATGTGGAATCATGCATTGAATATCGATATATGATACATAAAAGTGACATTTCATATTAAGGGAACCCCTGCAATGAGACTCTATCTATTAAAGAAGTTTGAGTATTCACTATTGTATATAATAAAATATATACCATAATTTATATCACATGGTAATGGTAACTGTGTTTTTTGGAAATTCAACAACATTACATTATATTGTTTTCTATTTTCTTATTTGTCAGTTCAGATTAAATATTCATGACATACTCTACCACATCATATTATCGAAATATGTAAACCTATATTTGAAAAAATGTAATTTCAAGAATCATACCATGTTGAAAATTGAAACATGCAACCTTTACATAGTGATGAACATTTTTTTAATATGCAGGGGGCCACCCTCCCAGCAGAATTTGTTATTTAATATAAACTCCCTGATTTTTTCTAGGTTAAGATATCCTATTCCATAACCTTTGAAGGGCTAGTACATGTATTCATAAAGTCATGGAACAGATTCCCGTCTACTGTAAGCACGTGCTCTCATGTGCCTCTCCTACAGAAAACCTACTTCTGCATGCCAGATATTGCCCACGATAACTTGTTAATCCCATTAGTGTCCTCGATAACCATGAAGACCCTCATGGTGCTGACCCTATAGTTCTTCCTTAAGATATGGACCCCAGAGCCGTGCCTCCTGATACTTCTAGCTCAACAATTTCCATAATCAATGGCCTCACTACAGATTCCCACCACTCACCGCTATCACAGATCCAATCCACAACAGCCCCTCCACCCAGATTAATGAGATTCATCACCTTGCCTACATAGACTTCCATCATCATTTGATGACAATGAAGACCACATGAAGTTTCACATAGGGCCTCACTGATAATACCATGGAATGAATCACATTTAGAATACATGCCTCAACTGATTTTTGATGTGTACCAACATTCATGAGATCTACATATTATATCAAGATAACCACATTATTATCTTGGTTCATTGGATCCATGCTCAAATGAAATTTCAATTCTATCAAGTTTTATGGTTGACCCTTCACACATCTACGGGATTTATTATGGGATGGGAAATCCTTCCACTTAAACAATGAATGAAAGATCATGTAGGAAATTATCACATATCGATATCCCCAAGGTAACAGATTCACCTCATCCAAATGAATATAAAAAAAGTAGTAGAATGTTGAGGTTCCTGTACATGAGGAAGACCCCCCTACAACTCATTAGACTCCACCAAATATTATAGGTTTACATGTTTGATATGGGACTACCATTCAAACTATAAATTGTAGATTCGCCCCATTTGATAAATTGAAGAAAATAATTAATACCGATTGATTTTATATATTTTCCATGACTTGAATTATTTCAAATTTCAATGATTTCTATATTTTAATGATATTGATCAAATAGTTTTAGAAGAATTTTAAAACTAATTCTATGTCATAAATATATTTTATGAAGATTAATTACAACATATTATATTAATAATACATATCTTCATTTATATATATATAAATTTAATTTTGTTAAAAAAATATTTTATTTATAAAGAACAGTTCAAATATTTGTAAATAATAATTCTTATAAAATTACTGTAGCTATTTTTAACTAATATTTTTCAGGAAAGAGAAATTTCATTCAACATATGAATAATTTTTTTATGAATAAATGTGTTGAACCCCTCAAAAAATCCGATAACTTAAAATATTTAAAACCAATACTCATTTGTGTGTTTTTATATATCTATTTGGGAAAAAACTATTAATAACATTTTATATATAGTATATTTATTCTATATTCATATTATATTACATTATATCTTTGTTATATCTATATAAATTAATATTATATTAATATTCATATGTTTTATTTTTAATAAAACATTAACCTAATTACAACATTATTTTGATATTATTTTTTACTATAAAATAATCTTCATTTTTGTTAGGTAACCATTTTTTTGTATTTTTTTGTATTAATTTTTATTAGTACTACCTATTGAAAAACATTAATAACATATAAATCATCATTATAAACCTGCAATTGTTATTATTAATTTTTCATGACTTCTTATTTTTCATTATATATATACATGTAAAATTGAAACTGATTTTTACTTATCATTACAAATAATTATTAATTAATAAATAATTATATATAATAATTTAGTAAATTCTACTATTTTTTTAAAAAATAATATTAATAAATAAATAAAATTATAAATTAATATTTATTATTTCTTAATTATTATTATTTATTATTGATTCTTACTTAATATGAGTATCTAATAATAAATATAATTAATAATGATAATTATTCATACTAATTAATAAATAATATTTCAAAAATTATTATATTTGAATTTTTACTTAGGAATAATTACTACAATTTAAAAATAAATTTTAATAACATATATTAGAAATTAATACTTACTAGATTTTTTGGGCAGAAAGAAGGAGGAACTCATATAATAATTGATTGAAGATCATGCTAGACAAGAGAATATAACTAACTACCAAAAAAATATGAAACAAACATTAGATACATTTTAGAGGGTTTATGTAGCTAAATGATGGAGATCCATATTACCATATATTTTGGATATAGAGAAGTAGAATGCCAACATGCTGAGCATCAATAATTCGATATTTGAGAAAAGAAGACCAAATTAATGGAGGCCTACTCTCAGAGTATAAATATCACAAGCAACATTGAGGAAATCTAATTCCAAAGTGATTGAATCATAACCTTATTCCAAATAGATTTTCCTGGATCAAATAATTATTTGTTCTTATGTGACATCAGGTAAGAGTGAAAACCTAAAATAATAATGGAAAGCTACGATGATAATCCATTATGATTCACAAGTTATTGAACAGAAACATGTGATTCCATTGTCTATAGGTTATTCATCAATGTTAATTTTCATGGTTCCTACAATGGGAGGGATACAGGTACAAGGATCAGGACTGACCATAAAATCAACAAGAAAATGATCGTTGTGGTTTCATGCTGATCACTAGAGGGATTTGTTTTCAACCCCAAAGGTTCAAGTCTTGAAGACATAGTAATAGTGAATGGTTTTTATCCACAACAAAATGATCTATGAAACAATTTAATGGGAAGCCATGTCCTCTATAGTGAGGTGTGTATACAATTTTTCATGAAGATCAATGAGAACATGAGCCCTGTATAAGAGGTTATAAACATAAGTGTAGAAGGTGCGCCAGATATTCCTCACATTGGGGAAGTGGGAAATAATGTTCATGACAGATTTTTATACCGACATGACAATAGTAAATGATGGGGTTTCTGATTCCTTTCAAGAGGAAAGGAACACTAGATAATAAAGGACTCTATTCATGCTTTCCACCATAAATAGAGGGCTTTAGGGTGGATCTGTAGAAACTATATAAATTTTAAAAGATCCTCCAACTCCAAATCTGAGGCAATTTTCGAAATATAATTCCTAGATTTCGTAGTATACATGGAATAGAGTTCTCCACTCTATCATAATGACTTAGGAACCAAATCTCTAACCACTGGAATTCTATGAATTTTTTCACTATCATTATTATTAAACTACGAATACATTTTCTCTATACACCATCTTCTCCCTTCTAAATTATAAAGGGATAGAACCATTGAATCACTAAGACCTTCAAGGGCAGTGGATGTTTATTTCACACACTTTCTTATAACATCCATAACTTTACCCAAATATTATTAGAATATCCATGTATAATTCTCTAATAATTCCCCCTTTAGAGGTCTCACATGATCCCTATAGGATATTCTAAAAAGATTATTGGGTGGGGTTCCATTATAGAATTTAAAAATTCATCATATGATAATTATTTTCCCTTCGTATCCTATGCAGAGAGATAATGAGGTTGTTGAATGAGCCACCACTCATGTTTTTCAATAATAATGTCATTGAAGAGGAACATGTCCCTTATCCCCATTCCCCCATGAGGCTTGTGTTTCCAGGGTTTTTCCTAATAAATATAGTCATAAATATATATCCCTTCATTTATTCCCCTAAAATAATTAGTGGAGCTTTAGTGGAGTTGGTCAAAGATAAAACTAGGGCGCTTAAAGAGGGTTATGAAATAAGAGTGGATGGATTGGGAGACTGATATAATGTGAATTTCATTTCCCAGTTTTGAGACAATTTTATAACTCAAAATAGTATCTTTTTTTATAAACTCTATACAAAATAATTGAGAAGAATTATTTTTTATATTGGCATAAGACTTTATAGTGTCATAGATACTTGTGGTATTTATCTATCATTTCAAATCTGAATACCTATTGGATCTCATCATTTTCAGTTGGGGAAAAAGTAGTGCTGAATGAAATATTTGATTCAAAGCGGTTGAAATCTTTCCCTGAAGTGACCTAAAATTTTTGGTATAGAAGTATAATATATATGAAATATTATAATGTGGTCATAGAGAATATAATGCATTCATAGTAAAGAATAGATGTGATATGGGAGACCCCCGGTGACAGGCCTTCACAACAAGGGCAAAATTATTAATTGGTGCTGTAAAAATGAGATTAGAGAAAACATAAACCATGAAAATGAATAGAGATGGGGAATATGGGTATCCCTAAAAAAATCCCATGGGGGGAGACCCTCCACCAATGTCCTCAATTTTTGAGGATCATGGATGAGAATGTGGGAACACATTTTATAATGATGTCAACCCATATTGAGAAGAAGCCCATTTTTCCATGTATGAACCAGATGAATGCCTATTCCTCTCTATTAAAATACTTATTATAGTCCATATTATAGGCAATGATGTATCGTTTTTCTACTTTATTTTACTTCATATAGTGAAAATTTACTTAGGAAATAATCACATTGTGTGAGATATCCATTTAGTGGTACAATACGCTTTGGTATTCACAGTCAATGGAAAGAAGAATTGTGTATAGGTGCATAACCAAAAACATGTATAAAATTTTATTGGTGACATTTCATAGTGCCTTTGATTAATAATTTATTCAAACCCAACATTTTCTCAAAGTTTGAAACTCACAGGATGTTGATGATGAATTGGGTGGGGGCCAGGATCTCCTAGGAGTGGAAATGAGCGGTGTAACATCCCATACCAAAACACCATATTCAATACCAATTAAAAATAGATGTATTATAATCTCTCATTAAAATAAAACTAAAAAATATGATTGAATACAATTTATAAAATAGTGGCACCTTAAAATAAATATATCTGTATTTTTTTAAAAAGTACTGATAGATTTTTTAAATAGAAACTAAATATTAAAATTATATCAGATATGCCTCCCTCTCCAAACTTATCCCCTCAATCACCACCCCTAATATATCCCCATCTATCCAACCCTAAAATGTTTCTTCCTCTATTAGATATGACCCACCATCTACCAACCCCCGATGGTGACCACCCTAGGCCCCAATCCCTTTCTCCCTGAAGATGACAGACCTTGTTGACCCTAGTCCCCTCTCTCATTAACCCCCAATGGAAACCACACATAACTATCAATCAACCCTCTCACTGATAGAGATTTAAAATTATCCTGGATCAACCTTCTCCCCAATGGTTACCATACCCCACACATCCATCATCTCTATTCCTCATGAACATGACCCCTCCTCCCAATGAAGACCCCATAATGACCCCCATGATCCTCGATGTTATTTTATGTGTGTAATGATATTTTGTTTAATTTTTCATTTTTATTATAACTTGTTATAATTAATTAATTAATTTATTAATTTTTCATCATGCATGTACCTAAGGTGTTTTCAGCTCATTGGGTAAGACCGAAGACAATTACATTTATATTAAACGGCAGGTCAATATTTCATTTTATTATCGCTTCCCCATTTAATAATCATTTAAATGTTTTTAAAAAGATAATTTCCATATTTGGGGTCTACCATAAGGGACATTATGGGTTTTTCGAGATAGAATAGTTGATTAAGATTTTTCATTGAAGGGGTTTTGTTCAAAAAACCCGATCATTTAGCATGTTGTTTAAGAACCCAAGATACATTTAATTTATTGATATATTATCTTTAATATATATATCTATCAATAAGATAATATTTTAAATTAAAAATACTCTTAATAATGATAAAAAGAAATAATTATTACTCCATGATATGTAGATTCATATTACATGAAGCTTTATATATGTTCTACTATCATTATGTTGAGTACTGATTTTCAAATAAATTATGAAAAGGTTGTAAAAACATAATTTAAGAAATGAAATGATGCATAAGTAAACACATGAACTAGATATCACATTTTCATGTTCTTGGGTTCATAAAACTATAATCAGTATTTTCATGTTTTTTATGAAATAGATAGCTATAAAGACAATAATTTTTCTTCAATATCAAATAAATATTGATCATTTAGGTGATAAAGAAAAGTTTGTGATCTTTTAATTGAATAATTATGTTCATTTATTATTGGGAACTGAAAACAATATGCCATAAATAATGATAATAAATATCCTTAGATCCAAAAACATATTCAATGATGATATAATCTATTATTGTGAGGGGTAATATTTATTCATTTATGATTTTATGTTTTTAATGTTTGATTGAATCAAATTTATTATCATTTTTTGTAATATAAAATCAATATATCGCTTTGGTTTATGAAAAAGATGGGTGATTTTTAATTTTTATTTTAATTTTTTTATTAAATATTCATATTTCATATCTAAATGTTAAGGTAGAAGAGTTAAAATATAATAATTATGAATAAAATTTGGATTAATTTACCTCAAATAAAACCTTAATATGCCAAGGGTTTGGAATAATTTTTAGATTATGATATTGAAAATGGAATTAAAATTTATAGAATGTCAAAAAATGACAATTCTATAAATGAAATATAATGTGACCCTCTAAGGAAGAAATCAGTTATAAATTTGATAAATGACACATTTGAAAATCTAGGATTCAATTTCCATGATTTTAATTAATAAAAGGAATATTTAGTTAACTATAAGAATGTTTTCATTTCTCAGAAAATTCATAACAAAAAAAATTATTAATCAATTTTGGATGGCCAACAATAACTTTATAAAGGGTGTTACATGTATTTAAAGTTGTATTTTCTTAATAATTTTTATCATATCAAGTGTGTTATTGTAATTACTAACAAATCAATGTCCATGATTTTTTTCCTCGTAATGGATTTATTTATGAAATTATCATATCAACATTCCATGTGATGAATAAAATAAACAATAATCAACAAATTTATTATAAAAAGATATATACATTCTAGAAGGATTTCATGCTTTACTGGGGATATGATTATGATAATGAAGAATGCATAATATTTAATAATATTATATGAAAGTACATGAACACAATGAAAGTATAAATCAATGTAAACCCATAATAAAATAGAAAAATAAAACTCTTATAATTCTATTAAATTATATTCCACTAAAACTAAACCTTCAATGATTATTCTTCTCTTATAAGACTACATACGACCTGAAGTGGCATTCTTATGATAGTAACAATGATGTCTTGTTGGGATGTCCAATAGATGCTACATCACTGAAAGTGTTTGATTCATTGTATCTATAATTTAATTAATATACTAGGAATGTACATTTGGGGTTATAAATTGTGATAGTTTAGACCTTTTGATACATTAATTATTAATTACAATATTTGGCCAATTCTTTTTATCCCTAATATTATACCACCATGGAAGTGTTTGAACATGTAATTTTTTTATTATTTATATGATTATTCCATGATATAATATTCCTATAAATAACATTTATTTATACTTTCAAACTCTAATCAATTAATTTTGTGAATTATGAAATGTAGGTGTCAAAAAATATGATGAATCAATAAGGAAACTATTCAAAATTAACACTGAATTAGTGTGTAGGATTAGTGTTGTTCATAGAGTATGAATCATATATGGTTGGAAGAATCATACAAGTTTGTCTTATAAAATTTCAATTTTTGATTTTTAATCACAACAATTACTTCATAATAGAAAATGGTGTCTTTTGTGTAATAGTTAATTTCTTAACACTTCTAACAAATTCATGTATAACATGAGAGAATACAATAGAGATATTTAATTGATAAATCTAGTGAAGGTGACATATGATTCTTAAATAATAGGTCTATTAATGAATGTTATTATAGAATTGTGAAAAAATTTTATATTTAAGGAATGTTGGAAGGGGTATGAGGTACAATATCCAAAGTAGGTCGAACACAAGAGTGGAAGAAAATAAGAATATTTTTAAAAACCCCTTATTAAGAGTTTAATTTGATATGTTATAATATAAATGTAATATATATTGAGAAAATTGTATGTGAAAATTTAATTTTTCATTAAATTATGATTAGGGTAAATTTAAGAATCACATTAATGTTAATAAGTATTTTGAATTATTGAATATAATGCATGGATTTTGGGAAAATAAGAATGGAAATCATTCTTCAACAATTTTTATGATGAAAAATCATGGTAAATATGTATTCTTATGAAATTTATAAATTTAAAATTTCCATATTGATATTAAACTACCATTTCAATGTGGGTTGAAGAAAAGCATAGAATGTTACACAGAATTAAATTTGATGACTTATATATTCTAGTGAAGAAAATTTTTACATTGGCATTATGTAATATATTACTAGGACAATTAAATGTGGTTCTACTTCAGTTTTGTATTTTTTATATTTATTATTTGAAAAAAATATAAATCCAAATAATATTGATAATATTTAAGAGATAATTGTTTTAATACATTTTCATTTTGATATTTTATTTACCACTTCATTCTTCACAATCTAATTATTTTCACTATTCATATGTTTGAATAAGAAAAATTCATAGGACTAGTAAACAATAAATAGGTGTATCCAATTGAGAGGTACTGTCATATTATTTTTTCATTCATTAGGGAATTTAGTTTTATCAAATCATTTAATAAAATTAATTAATATGTTTCTTTTTTTCTATCAAGTTCTTAGGTAATTTAAAATCATATGTGAGGAATTAATATAAACCATTGGGAACTAATGGTGACATATTGAGACTTTCACTTTCATATTAAATGTTTACTCAATAAAAAATATATTTATGTCATTTAAACTAATAAATGTGACCCAATTATTTTGAAGAAAAATTAAATTATCAAAAGGTAATATGATATCAATTATATACCCAAGGACATTTCAGGTATAGGTATTCATTGAATTAGGAAAAATTGATACATATCTTGGGAAAATAAAAAATTGGTCTATAAAATCTATATCATCTCCCAAAATAACAACATTTATAGGAACCTTTATAAACATACCCTATATAAAACATTTCTTTATTACCAGGGGAAAACGAAACAAAATAAATGGTGAGATCATATACTCTGTAAGGGTAACTATTTGAGATATTAAATATTATTTAATATTACTATTAGAATAAGGGTACACAAATATAAATTTTAAAAATTATAGCATGTCAATCAAAAGAATATTATTTAGTATTTGAATAAATCATGTAAGTTCATATAAAATGGATCATTATAGAATCAATGAATATAATCCATGAGAGCATAATATAAGCCATGGAATTGTATAATACCCAAAAGAATAGAAATTCCATAGGCCGTTACATCTCATGTGTCAGAACCCACATCATCCTTAGTAAATTCCATTTCCCCATAGTTTAATGGGTTCACTCCTCACAAAATTATATTACTCATGGTTCACTCCCAAGATCATCAATGTGGAAAAAATCATTTGTTGAACCAGGTTCACTCACCATTCCAGTACTTCCTATCTCATGAGATATAAATCATTAATCAATTAAAATGACAAATTTATAGGTTCCAACCATCACATAATGAAAAATTTATATATGTGTGCTATAAGAAACCAATTATTTTATTATATAATTACCCATAAAAATAAACATGTTTCATAAACATTTCAACATTGAATAAATGACATTAAGGTAACATGATTCATAAACATGGAGCCATAATAAACACAATCCATCTAGAAAAAAATAAGTGTATTATCCTTTGATAATATGTCTAGTAAATAATAAGTAACCTAAAATATCATTATGTTAGATGGAAAATTATTTTGAATTATCACTTGAAATAATTGTTTTGGAAAATATCCTATTCAATTTGAAATCATTTATTTCTTTAAAAAGTTCTGCAATTATAAAGTGAATTTTTTTTAAAATAACCTCATAATACTCTAAAAGAAGCATCAAATAATTAATTACTTTTAAAGGTGAAAAAACATTCCCATTCATGTCGACGTAAAAAAACCTTCCACATTTTTTGGAAATGAGACAAAGATCCTTATTTAGACAGCTAAAAAAAGACTCCCTTCATACCATTTTGTATAAGTTTACTCACAGTAATAAATGATTCTAAATAATTATACGATAATAGTAATAATATTTTTGAAAAGATTATTATATATCCTTGTCATAGAATATAAATATTTCTAATTGGAGTGTGAGATGTATACAATCATCAATAATTATGATATTACAAAATAAACCCTTACTACTTTGTAATAAGTTAAATCATAATCCACATGAAAGAATAAATTTGAAAAACATACATCCTATGAGAATAAATAAATTCATGATATAAAGTTTCAAAATGCATTGAATAAAAACAGCATAAAATATGTAAGGTTCATGATATCGAAATATTCCATAATAAAATGATATTGAGATGAAATCCCTTAAAAATATCAAACCATTATAGAGTGTTTTAATAAATAGATCATATTTTGTGTATCAGTGTGATATATACATAATACAATGTAAATTAAAACATAATATAATCAAAATTAATTTGACATATAATCATTTCATAACATAATCAGTGATGCTAGGGGTTAACCTGAAGAATGGAAATAATGTTACTATTTCCCTTACCCCATTTCCAAATTTCCATGTAGGTTTTTCATCTTCGTGAATAAAATATATATGTTAATTATTTAATTGGATGATAACCTTTTTAATTTTTATTATTCAATTTATTTCAATTATTTTTATTTTTTAATAATTAATTATTTAACTGCATGTAGGATCTTTAGAAGATATTCAATACTTGAGTTCAAACTGAGTTTGAAATGACTTATATAGTCAATGGTGTTATTATTGAATCATATATATAATAATAATCATAAAATAATTTCCATATTTATAATTAAATAATATTTTTAAATCCTTCTATCAAATATTTCTTTAAAAAATGTACTACTTTATTATCCTGAAGATGGTAGGTCATACGTACAAATGAGTAACGTCTCTATTTTTAGATGATAACTATTTAACGAATTTAAGTATTATTTTATAATAAAAATTGTAAATAATAGCAAATATATCATATTCTATATTTAAATATACTTATATATATATATATATCATCCATGTGATATAGTGATGATAAATGAATCACATCCCTCGTGAAGGTTGTAGCCCACATGTATGCACAAACGACATTAAAATTTTTAATTGCATGGAATGGTGAGAGAATAAATGATATATTATCTTTAAATAATGATATATATGTCATGAATTTAATATATAAACATTAATTCCATCATTATAATTAGTCTAGAGTGACAGTGATGGAAAAATAATTGCATCTGTTTCCAAGGCGGTAGTCTTCCATACAGAAGAATAATTAATTCTTTTCTCATTTGATAGAAGTGGAGAAGGACACAAGATTTGAATAATACAAAATAATATACTTGTATATATAGGACACGAAATTATTTATTTTATCATGGTTTATGAATGGTTCATTGGCCTAGAAGATTAAATAAATACTCTATTAAAAATGATACATCTTCTTCAAACCGTCAAATTTTCATAACACATTAAGAACACTAAGTGTGGTGTTATGGATAAAAATATAACCATTGAATGTCTTTAGGTATTATGAAAAGTTATATGGGTATGTATTGGAGGACATAAAAGGGATGATGTAACCACATATTATAAAATTTATATATGTTTACAACATTTCTACCCATATCTTTTGTTTTTAACCCTAACTAAACCCTTGTAGCTTTTAGTAAAGAAACATTTTTTTTACTCATTCATGGTAAATATAGTTACTATTAAATGAAAAAAGACCCATAAATTCTTATTAAATGAAATTTGAAACATTATTCGAATTATTTGGATGAATTTATGGTTTTTGAAAATTTTGTATCATTTTATAAAATATTATTTTCTATAAAATATTCATAATGTTAATTTTAAATACAATTCACTAAGCTGAATTGAATAATATGAGGATAAAAATATTAACTAAAATACATCCATTTTAATACAACAATAAAATTTTAAGTTCATCTATATAATTATTTTATAACATTAATTATCTCATATTTTATTAATTGTATTATTTTTAATAATATTTATTTGATATTTCCATTAATAAAATAATTACAGTATCCAAATTATGTATGAATTGAAGGTAAATATTTCACTATTAAAAATTAAAAATAATTTAAAATTATCAATTTAAATATTTTATCTTTCAATTTAATAATTACTGTTGAATATATTCTTTGGTTAACCCCATATTGAAATGATATAGTGATTATGAGTGTGATGTATTTGACCATTCTTTAAATAAAATATTATAAATGACACAATCACTAAAAAATGGAAACCACATGACATATATTCTAAAAATAAAGTATTGTGGAAATAAATTACTTGTATAATAAAAATGCGGGTTTTTTCAGTTCATATAATAGTTCATATAAAATTAGTTCTACCCATATTTAACCGATTTACCATTTACTATGGTAACAAAATTTAGCACAGTTACGATTCATGTTTTCTAATAATAAAGGGTAACCATATAAAAAACTAGGACCATATTATTAAAAATATGAAATAAAATTTTTTAAAATCAAAATAATATGTCTTTATAATTTAATTTAATATTAAACCAACAAAACACAACGAAAAAGTTTTTTTTGAGAAATTACCTTTTAAAATATAAATTATTCTTATTATAAATTAATGTATAAAATCGATTTAAAAAACCATTATTGGATTATTTTAAATCAAATTGATCTAATTTAAAAATTTAATCTACTACAAAACAAAATTTGAACTTATAAATACATTAAAATTATAATTTTTTATAAAAAATTTTATTTTCAAAATTTATTTAAATATCAAACCATTCATAAACAAATCAAGATTTAAATATATTTTTTTTTTCATATTATGGTTTCAAAATTTAGGGTCACTTTACCAAATAAGTTTTCTAAAATCTCAAAAAATATATCATAAAAACAAAAAATGAAATCAATTTTTGATGAAAATGTAATTTTTTAAGAATAAATTGACTTGTCTAAAAAGTATGATATAATTTTGAAATAATTTACCAATAAATTTATATTGATTATGAAACATATAGTTATTTCCTAAATAAGTTATTCCTATTTATATCTTACACTTTAATTACAATGTTATAAGGGTGAACTAATGATATTTCTTTGTTTATTTAAACAAAGTGTTGTGTATCTTGCATCAAAACAAACATAATAATTCCTTGTAAATTCTTGGGCCATTAGACTATTTCTCAACATTAAATAGAAAAATATTTCATGACCTAATATTGTAGAAATATTTATGGTATTAAGGCTATATTAAATCGAGTTTTATGTTTTGATAACATCTTCACTTATTCTTATTCTGAAAATCATTAAACGATATTTCCAACTATTGAAAATCCATTTGGAAAGGAGTCCAATTTTATATTGACTGAAATGGATATTGATAAATAACATAGATATTTTATTCCAAATAGTATTATTATATATCCACTTATTGAATAATTTCTATTTCCACCAAAGTGGTAACTGTATTTTTGAGATTAGAATGATATTGAATTAACAAAAGCTGTTAATAAAATGATTTTCAAAAGATTCACCCATCGTATAAGTATATACTCACATTTATAATATTTATCTATAGTTATTTTATTTTATTAAAGGTAAAAACTTATATCATCATGCATGAATAATTAATTTAGAGAAATAGGTTGAAATATCAAATGAGTTGATGTTTGTTTCTCGAGGTCCTCTTAGGCAGGCTAGGAGACTTGATCCCTACAATATTCCTAGATTTATATTTTGCACAATATTTCATAAGGAATACTTGATAACTCAAAATACTGTTGTATTTTCACATTAATATGTGGGATACTATGGAAAAGTACTTAATATAAAAGAATTAAACTATCATGGTAATTTATTCATTATCTTATTCAAATGAATGTGGTTTAATATTTATAGGTGTATAAATAAATATTAATTACATTTTACTTCCATAAATTTATATCTCTTGATCAATTTCTGCGATAATTCCTTCCAGGATCCATTTTTCATAGCTTAAAAAGAGAATATTCATTATTGTGTGTATAATTAAAAACATCTATATAAGAGTGTGTTTTTACATTAAAATATATAGAATTTTGTTATATGGGTGATGAAGATTAATTAGTAGATTATGAAGTTGAAACATATCAACTACAAATCTTTGAATTTTTTATTCTTTACAATATTGAAATAATATATCTTATAAGATAAGGTGAAAAATAATAACCCATTTCAACAGAGGTTGATAACGATGAAGACTATAGAGATAATGATAACTGAATGTAAAAATTGGTAATGAAGCAATATTAATATTAATTATTTATAAGTGTTTCATATATATATATAAACTGTTCTTTTTTTTATAAAAGAAAACATTTATTACATTTTTTATGCATTTAAAAACGGGGAACAATTTAATCATTAGGAATATAACAAAAAAATTTCAAGATGTTAGCATATCAGCATCTCGAAGTACACAATCACTGTAGTCAGATTTAGTGGATCCAGGTAATTTCTATGTAACTAAGCCATTGAGAGGTACTTTTTTTCCCAAAATGTTGACGGTACACCACCATTAGATTTATCTCTTGGGATGTAGTATTTGATCACCCCTACATATTGAACAAAAAATTATGTTACCATTACTTGTATATGTGTCATTTTACAAAAATAATATATATTATTAAATTTCTAATAGAGTTTCCAAATAGAAAATGATAAAAATATATGGAATATAAATATGAAAAGAGAATATGTATGGGACCTGAAGGAATTTAATATTTTCATTCCATTTTTTTATGTTTGGGGTACCAACTGGTGACACTATCAAAATCTATGGACTATTTCTTTGGAAGATTGATTTTGAGATGGTGATCCTTACCATTAATTATAAACATTAGAGGTATATTCCCATACAATGGAAAAATGAGGTTTTTTATTATCATGTAATGTTAATATTAATTTAATTTTCTTTGATAAAAAATAAAAAATACATGATTAAAATTTGGTAATATACCTATAAAGTGATATCTTTTTAATTTCTTTATTTTTTTCATTTTTATGTCTATGACATTGTTTTGTGCAGGTAGACTTTGAAAAAATATGGAAATAAGTGAAGTGATTTTTGATGAATATTATGAAGTGAGTTAAATGACACTTTTATTAGATCACACAAGATATTTGAAAATGTTTCCAATGGAATATACCAAGAACAATTGATTATTTTTATCGATATTAATAAAGATAATCCTCATGAGGTAATTTAATATTTACAATATAATAAAATATAATAAAAAAAAATTATAATTATTATTAATATTGATATCTTTTAAGGAATTTTCAAAAAAATAATTTGGATAGTGAGAAATATGTTATTTTTAATTTCACTGTATCTTAGAGTTCTTGAAGAAAAATAAAACAATTGGATTATAATTTATCCATTATAATTTATATCATTTTTTTATATGTTAAAGGGTTTTAAATTTTGTTTATATTTATTTATAGAGGATAATTAATTGAATCAATCTGTTAGTTTAAAAAAGATGTGGTTTTACATTCATAAGAATTATGATGATAATTTTTAAAAAATCCCCACCATAGACACTGAATTATGTAATTTTCATTACCATTTTATGTTATTTTGTTACTATAAAAACATAATAATTAAAAATATATTATAAAAACAAAAAATCCATAAAACATATTTTAATTAGTTATTCTACATGGATCAAGCTATGCAATTTTGGCATCATTTATTCCATCTAGACAACCCTAGATAATTGGGTTTATGAATTTTTTACTGATATGATTTACCTTACATTATCGTGTTTTTATAGTAATTTAATAACAATACATAGTAATGAAAACATAATTAATTAGATTATATTATGAATCCATGATAATTGAAAAATTAACTGTAATTTTATTTTTATTAATTTGTTGTAATACTATAAGTATGGGATGCGAACACTTCACAATAATAATCAATTTCCCAGTATGATGTAGTTGTAATCATTTGAGGGAAGGATTATCTCATATGTGTATAGGATATGAGTTATAGGCCTAATCCATCAAATATATTTGGTAGGGAATTGTCATCAATTAATTCAGCACATAGTGTGGGTTTGATTTGTTCCATTGATTGGGAATCACAAAGAGAAATTTCATAGTCGAAAAAAGTGTATGAATAATACACCTATTGGTAAATAAAGGAAAATTGGTTATTGGAAATGGAAAATTAATTAGTTTCATTATTTCAATGGATGAATAGCATGGTCCCTAAGGAAAATTGTAGCCTTATATCTCATCCTGTTGAGGTATGTTCAAAATTACATAGAACAATCAATCATTTTCAAATAACACACACAACATTCATAAATAAAAGTAAAATAAAAATTTTATCTTCAAAGAACACACATTGAGTAATATTGGCCACATCATGTGCAATATTGAAATGTGTTTGATTCATTCACATAAGAAATTAAATAAAGAAGTTTATCTTAATTTTTGAAAAGAATCCATTCTTGTTTTCTTAGTAAAAAATCAGTAAAAAAATATAGGTTCTAATGACATTAAAAACATGTATTTTGGGGTCAAATACCAAAAAATTATGTTTGATGGCTGTGAAATTAGAGGAAATATAATTTATATTGATTATTAAAATTTATGAACTAAAAACATATTGTTCTGAGTTAATGTTTTCATACAATTCTCTTTAATGCATTTATAGTATTTGAAAACAAATAAATGGGAATGTAATGGTCAAAATCATATAAAATAACATATAATATATCATAAATTGTGGGGAACCCAATATTTATTTATTTTTTACATATATGGGTAGAAAATATTTCGATCTGACATGAGTTGTGGTAAGAATGACTCAGTAAATACTATGCAATGGTTCAAAATCATTTAAAAACCTATGTCAGGGTGTCAAAACCTGTTAAAAATATCAAATGGTGATGAAATCAAAAAAAAATATTGGTATATTAATTTATGAAAAAAATAACCAATTAAATATCTTTAAGAGTTATGATTTTTTAGGATTCTTGTAAACACATTATTTATGTTTTAATACATTAAATGTTCATGTAATGGTAAAAACCATATAAAATGACCCCATATCTACATGAAATCATTTGAATAACACAATGGAGTTAATTTTGACATGTATGTGTTGGAAACATAGTGATCTGATGGGAAATTCAGTTGGAGTGATAGGGTAAATAGTTTTTAAATCTACTAAAGCCTAAAAAAATATTTGTCTTGGGTTAAAAATCTAAAAAACGAAGTCGTATGGACATTAAATTAGAGGAAAATGATTGTACATTGATTTTTGAAATATATAAACTAATGGAATTTCATTTGGAGTTACTTTTTTCCATGATTCCTAAAAATAAAATTTTAGTGTTTCCTGACACAAAAAATGAATTTGATGGTAAATATCATAGAAAACATCCCAATATTGACTTTTAATGATGGGAAAACCACCGTTGACTAATTTTATAAATGTAAACATTGAAAAAATTTAATTTTGTTGTATAGTGTGGTCAGAATGACATAGTAAATAGTTTTTAAATGTAATAAATACTTTATATAAGTATGTTAAAAGTCAAAAATAGGAAAAAGTAATCAAATATCCATGAAATCGTAGAAAAATATTCATAGTTCTATTTTTTAAATATATTAATTGAATAAAAATTAGATTCATGTTTTTCTCAGGATGCCTGTAAATGCATTTTAAGTGTTTTAAAAAACTATATCATTCATGTAATGGTAAAAACCATATAAAATGAGATCATATTAACTTGAAATCTAGGGAACCCCGCCAATGATAAATTTTTCACATGTGTGCATAGAAAAAATGCCAATGTAAAATGCAATGTTGTTTTAATTACTTGGTAATGAATTTCTAGTTGTATAAAATCCATTAAAAACATGTTTTAGGAGGGGTGATAAGAAATAAAAACATTTTATTAATAGTTAATAATAGGAAAATGACAACATCTATTTTATTAAATGTAAGAATAGAATAGACATCATTCTAAGTTATAGATTTCTTGGGACACCCATAAATATATTTTTAGTGTTTTTAAACATAAAAATATGTGTTTAGTTACAAAATTCTTTGAAAAAGACCACATATTGATTTGAAATGATGGAAAAACCACTAAGGTGATATTTTTCCCTATTATACATAAATAAAATGTTAATTCGACATGTGTTTTAAGAATAACTCAGAAAACAGTTTTTATTGGTACTAATGAATTAGAAAATGGGTATTTTGAGGTTCAAAACCAGGAAAAAGATGTAAAATTTGAATTAAGTAAGAAGAAAATTACTATTTATTTATTCTTAATATTTTTTAACTAGTGATAATTCATTTAATGATAATGTTTCCTAGAGATTATAGTAATTGCGTCTTTAGTGGTTTAAAACAGTATAACATGTGTGTATTGGTAAACACCTTGGTAGAGGACCATATATTAATATAAAATCCTTCAAAAACCACAATTATATTAATTTATATGTATAAAAGAACACAATATAATAATCTAATGTTTGGTGTGGTTGTAGTGACATAATAAATAGTTCTTAAATGTACCAAATCCTTTAAAACATGTTTTGTGGGGGTTAAAACTAGGAAAATGATGTCTGATTTCAAGATAATTTTACTAAAATGAAAAAATATTAATTTATTAAATTTATAAAAAAATAATAATTATTCTTAATTATGTTTTTCTAGTATTTCTAGAAACATTTTTAGTCCTTTAAAACACTAAAACATCTATTTATGGGAAAACCCATAGAAATTGATCCTAGATTCATTGGAAGCATAGAAAACCAACCTGATTATCATTTTTCATTTTTAAGAGACCATAAAAAATCAATATGACATATGGTGTGGTCATAATGACTAGGTAAATATTTTAAAGGATACTGAATCCTTTATTAAAGGTGTATCGAGTGGTGTAAAATATGAAAACAACCTCATATTTCTAGTAAATAAGAGGACTCCGACTATAGAATCATTTGTGTAACGTTGGAACTAATGAGAATCCATTCCAATTTATTATTTCCTTGACATACTAAAAAATATTTTTTAGGGTTTCAAAACACTAAAATATGCATGTTATAGTGAAACCATAGAAAAAGCCCATATGTTGACTTGAAATAAAGTGAAAACATTTTTTTTCATATTTTCTATGTATACACACAAAAAACATCAATATGATGTATAGTTTGGTCGAAACTACTGTAGAAATAATTCTTAATGGTACCGAAGACGTTACTAATGTGTATTGGGGGGATTGGTCAAAACTAGGTAAATGATATCAAATTTTCATGAAATCACCGGAAAATAATTACTATTTTATTTTTGATATTTAAGATCTCAAAATATTATATTCCAAGTTCAGGTTCTCCTAAGATACCCATAAACACATAATTAATGTTTTAAAACACAAAAATGTACATTTAATGGTCAAAAACATATTGAATGACATAATATCAAGATTAAATCATAAAAAAACCAATGGTGTCTTATTTTTGATATTTTTGTGAACACAATACACTATTCTATTGTTTGGTGTGGTTGGAATGATGTAGTGAACCATTTTTAAATGTACTAATTCCTATAAAAATAAGTATCATGGGATCAAAACCATTAAAATGATATTGGATTTCCCAGAGGTGAGGATTGAATGATGGTGGATTTATTTTTGAAATGTAGGAACTAAAAAAATTCCATTTTGAGTAACGATTTTCATGGGATTTCTATAAACTCATTTTTAGTGTTTAAATCATTAAGAAGTGTGTGTAATGATAAAAACCATATAAAAACCATATATATAATCTAAAATCAGTGGAAAACCATTATTTTATTATTTTTGATTTTTACGCACACACAACATGACAATTTGACATTCGATGCGATTATAATGACTCAGTAAACCATTTTTCAAGGTATTGAAGCCTTCAAAACATGTATCGAGGGGGGGGGGGGGACATAGAGAATGATGTCATATTTCTTTGAAATTAGAGGAAAATGGATATAGAATTATTATTGAATTGTAGGAATAAAGGAAACATCCTTCCAAGTAACAGTTTTCCTGGGATTCTAGTAAATATGTTTTTAGTATTAAAAAAAACTAAAACATGTACATAACGGTCAAAACCATATATAAAACCTGATAGTGATATGAAATCATTGTAAAACCATCATTACATTATTTAATAAGAATTTGATATGATTCTTTTTCAATACCTTTAGAAAACATTATTTTTAAAACATCAAGAACACCACATGTCTAATTAAAAATTAATTTGATTAAAATATATTTGTCCCTTTTTAGTTTAAAGTGTTTAATCATATATAAATAGTTATGTTTATGATTTCAGCTTTTTTTCATAATATTTTATTACTTTTATGTTATAATTTTACTTGTTTGATTAAAAAATTGAAATTTCTATTTGCAATATTCTGAATATATTCATTATATTTTCCCATTCATATTAGTTTTCTCAAATATTAAGGTTTTTATTTTAGGTGAATGTTATCGATCGTAAGTAAGAGGTTGTCAATTCAGATCCATGACATTCAATATAAGGAATTCCCTATGGTTCATAGTTTTATGGTATGTTTGTGTTTTATCAATGATTCTAATGAAATTATAATATATTTTGTTAAATTTTAATTTTTATATTGTTTTTTTAGGTTATGAGGTGATTGGTTTAGTTCATATTTATATGATAATGTGGATAAAGATGGATATAGTGGAGGTCATGGGATGGATGTGTATTGAACATTGGTTGTTGCTGTTTGACATAATATATATGTATATATTGATGATTGAGGTATGGTATAACAGAGGTTATGATTTATGTAGTCTTATTGTGGGTCATTTTAACTATTTTATTTATGGATTATTTTACTCAAAACAACATCTAAATGCTCAAAAATTGACAGATAAAAAATTTCCACTAAAATATTTTCTTCAGTGAAATATGTGGAGATTTTTTTAACAGCCGCTAAATGATTTAGAGAAAATTCAAACTCCCACCCATAGAATTAAGCATCCACTAATATAACTTTTCTCTAAGTTTCTAGAGTGCGACATGACCTCATGAACGATTCCTAATATGCAAGAGGATGTCGAATAGCTGGGAAGATCTTATTCCATTAGAGGGGAAAATATACCCTTTTTATTGAGTAAGAAAAGAATAATAAATAAACAATAATAACAATAAATATTTAGAGTAATCATGTAAAATAATAAAAATTTCATATATTTCTATAATAATGTTTATTTGATGGTTGTAATCCAAAAAAAGTAAAACTATGGGTTAATAAATATATAAATATTGGTCATGCTTGTTTCCATCCTTTATAACCACAAGATCTATGCCCCTCAGATCAGTAACCAGCCACAAGGACTGTTCCCTTTGATAGATCCCACATGAAATCTAAAAACGCACTAAAATTCCATAGTTGGGTGTGAGTAAAATACTCAGTTGGACACCACCCATTCATCTTTAACATGAATTTCATGAGTATATCAATGTATTAAATGATATTAGTGAATTGGTGACAATAGTAAACATAAAATCCAAAACTGAACCTTCATGCACTATCCAAGTCGCCACAAACCCCCTGTTGTACCTGCTTCATTGCCATACTGAAAATCTTACAGTATGTCATTATGGGTCAAAACTAGACAAATGCATGTTTCTATGTCACTCAAAATACATTAAACATCAAGTGAGTATCAATCCCAAAATCCATAATTAATCAGGTAATACATGAAATAATCAAGCCATCTAGTACCTGCAACCGATTAAAAATCCTCGGGCATCAAGTAACACACATAATCCCCAAGCATTCAAGTGTTCCCCATCTAATCATAATTAAAAAAAAATCCTTTATTAGAGAACTAGTTACAAGTATATCATCGACTATTCTACTTATCACCCCACTCCATGTGTGCACCACTGAATGAGTAATGATAACACGATGTCCACCTTCCATGTATAAAGCACACCAATATTTCAAAGGAAAAAACATGACAAGTCATAACATGACAATACCCATATCACGTGTCTTGAGTGAATATAAAATCATCACATATACAACATGTGAATAAATCATCATCATTGAATCTTTTTGTCTTAGTAAGTCTCATGTAATCATTTCCTAAGGTGTAACGATCTACACAAACAATGCCACTAGTGATCACAAATCAATAATGGGTCTAAAACATATGAATAAAATAATAATACTATAGAAATATGTGCAATGAGATCCAAATAAGTTAAGGAACTTCCCACCTCAGAGAGGCTAACATCAACAAAAAGAATAAACCACCACGTGTGTTTTGAAAGCATAAGTCGAAAACTCAGCAATAAAGAAAACCTCCTCATGGGCCATATGATAACAGTAATCAACACATCAATGCTGGTAGTTCATCACGGTTTCATAGAACGAAAACTAAATATTTTATTTCAAGATGAAATTAAATATTACATGTAGTAATATTTTATTTCTATTACATAATTTATAAATTATTTATTTAGGCCGATATATGCGTTAATAATTTTTCCTTTCAAGTATAATTACCTTTTGTTAAATTAAAATTAAATTATCCTCCATTAAATAACACCTTCTAATTAATTATAAATAAATAATAATAATTCCATCTAAGAAAGTTAATAAAATATATCCTTTTATAATAATCATTTGATAATTCATTATAAATTAACAATTAATAATTATCTCTAAATATTTTTTTTAAATTATATTTTAATGATTATCTGTTAATAATGTATTATAAATTAATATATTATAATTATCTTTTAAAAATTTATTATAAAAAATATTTTTATAATTATCTATTATTAATTTTTTATAAACTACAATGTTCTTATTATATATGAATAATTTATTATAAATTACCCTTTTATAATTATATGATTATTATTTGTTATAAATTATCCTATTATATTTATATTTTGATAATTTATAATAATTTATCCACTTATAATTATCTGTTCATAATTTATTATAAATTATTATTTTTTGTAATTTTATTATGAAACATTATTATATGTTATTATCGATAATTAAATATAATTACCATTTAATAATTTCATATAATTACCTTCCAATAATTTGATAAAATTATAAATTGATAATACCTCGTCATTATAATTCAATAATTTCACATTATTATTCTTTGATGATTTTGTTATAATTTATTTATTTATAATATATGAATTATCATGTGGTGATATTATTTAATATTACCATATTATAATATCTTAGAGTTATGCTTTAATAATTTGTATTCATTTTTCCTTGATCATTTGGTGGAATTATCCCCTGATAATTATAGGTTTCAAAATCCTGTTATTAAAAAACCTTTCTTTTACTTGATATATATTCAATATAGAGCTCAAGAAATAAAATTAATAATAATATAAACAAAAAAATGTAACTGAAAAAACAAAGGCACCATGGTTACAAAAAGATGACTCATTCTCCTGGTTCTAGGTAACAATAAAGAATAAGATCATCAGAGGTTCACCAATTGTGCCAAATGGATTTCCGTGTCCATTTAAACTCAATAAAATCATCACACACAAAGGATGATGAAATTTGGATAGATAGAGTCATTTATTACTATCATAATACCCCAAATTGAACACCCCATTTAATTTATGTTTAATCAAAAACTATAATGTAGATTATATCTTTTCACCCCATTTTTAACTGAATTTCTTAATTGATAAAAAAATAATTCTAGAAATTTGGGTGCATTTCCATGTTAAATAATGTCATTGGAGGGGAGTGTGGCATATGATTACAGCTTAGGGGATAAAATAGTAATAAAAATTAAAGAAATTAAAATTAAATAACTTAGGCTATGAAAATTACATGTGAAATGTAATCAAAACATGACTCACACAATGATTTTTTCATTACTATGGTAAAATAATATTTCTAAATCAAATTATCGCAAAATATTTCTAATTCAAGAAACCATTCGGGAAATAATTTTTTTTTTAAAAAAATAATATGGTATATTATTAATAAATTACCCATATGTGCGATTTAACCAAACTCCTGAGTGCACGATGTTATATCATTCGTAGGGTAAATCACACAATCTAGAACTAGTTGAAATCTTGGATTTCCCATTTGAGACACCATTTTGGAGATATTCAACTATTTTATCCAAAAAGTGTGTGTGGGATAAAATATTTTTAATATTTTTGTTAAATCATTACAAATACTCTTAGAGCCCAAGAATCTCATTTCGATCTACTGTCATGCTATGAAAATATTCTATACTATATTCCAAGTTGTTAATGGGATTCTATCCTCACATGAATTCATGTAGAAAAGAAACACATATAACATGATTATTATTGAAAAATTACCTTTTCCCAAAACAAATCAAAAAATTTTAATAAAGAGGGTTTTTATTTTCATTAATATTTGAGAATATTAATAAAATGACCCTATATTGCCTTATCATCCAAGTGAGGTTACTCTAGATGTATTTATTAAACAAAATTTGATACTGATATCGAACATCAGATTCATTGTTTAACATCTCTTTATATATCTATTCATTATACCACCATATATGGACAAGTTGTACCATCTTCCCACAATGATATTTAATCGACACATTTTTCTCCTCCTAAGATTCATCTGGATCCAACTCCATTTCCATGTAGTTTATGGTATTCATACGATTGGGAATGTACCTTTAAATCAATGAATCATGGAATAAATCATGAATACTTAGGAAATTATTAGGAATATACAATTGATATTCCATGAACCCAACCCTTTCAGTGATAAAGAAGGGTCCCACAAACCAGAGTTCTATCATTCCATTCTTCCTTATAGATCAGTGGACAAAATTGTGAATCACTTTCAAAAAAACCTGATCACCAAAATTAAACTACAATTATATCCTAATATGGTTGTAATATAATCTCTACCTAATCTATATAGGGATCATGATATTCTAACAAAATATCAATCTCTCAGAGGAAATTTTAACACCGAAAGGGTTAACAAATTTTTTCTCACAATCCTCAATCCAATAAAGCAGTGAGTGATATGACCACCCATAAAATTGAATGTAATGTGCCACCTGAATCAAATCCTAATAACTATTATTTTATAAAATTTAAACCAAATCAATGAGATCATGCCACACTCAACTGCTGTTTAAGATTCAACCCTTAATCATATCCTCCAATTTTGGTGTATCTTTGTTTAACATTCCATATGTATGTAGATGGTATAACATTCGCAATATCAGATGATTCCCATTGTATTTTTGAAAAACAAACAAAAATAAATTTGTAAAAAATGTTTCTATACATAAATGATTCATCAAGGAACCCCACACAGGTGTACGATCTCTCAGACATATAATATTCCCAACTAAACTACTGAGTGAGACTCTCTGATAGGAAAGAAGTGATAAGTACTCATTTATATATAAAAATAACCCAGACTATATCACATAATATTTGGGTCCTAGTTAAACCTTCACAATGCCCATCGTGACATCTTCCCACTTCCAAATGGGAGAAGGAAGTGCCTAACGTAGACCATCAGGTCGTTGGTGGTCAACCTTCACCCTATGATAGATATGATTTCAGGAAATGAAACAAGCAAGGTCACTTTTATTCCATGGACACCAGAACTGAAGTATAAATTCTTGAAACTTATTTGTTTCACTAGGATTTAATTTTATTATAGAGGTACAAAAATATATCATCATGTTCTACCTGATAGAGTTAGGGACTACTACTATCCCATGTACTGGTATAACACTATCATCATCCATCAATCATCCAAGCATCTGATCACCACCAGTAAGTTGTTCTCTCATCACAAAACACTTTGGACCATACTGGTGTACAATATCAAACCATCACACAAGAGTGTATTTTTTCTCTAAAGGTGTTAAAATCACTTATCCCTTTCCCTCAGAAGTACCAATTCTCTTATCATCCAACAAGATCATGAAGAACAACTACTCCTCTGAGGGTCACAAAACAAGAACATACTGACTCTATATCATACATTTAAGAGAATCTATAATGATCTTACAATTCCTATGTTCATAAACAATCTAATTTAATATCTTCAATAGATATTCAACTTGTAACCTCTATCTTAGGTTTATGACCCTATGTGTGAAGATGTAGTGAAGCCTATTAAGGTCTTTAAAGACATCAAAACTCCCAGTGAAGAGATAGTTTTTCCAACACATTAAATCTTAAGAAATAAATTATATTCTATGTCATTTTTATGGAATTTCCTTTCATTGGGTTTTACCTGATGAGACCCAGAGGAAACTACCTTATATCCATACATCATTACCGCTCCTAGACTAAATCTAGAAGTATCACTATATTGTACCTAAAAAATATCAATATTAGGGATTGTTATTGATAGATTTTTTTCAACCTTATTTTATGTTCAAGGAAAGAATCTTCACATAGGTGTAAAAAAAGGAATTTGAACCTATTCTTTATCTGCACTATCAATGGTGTCAGTAGATAGGTGAAATCCATAAAAATGAGTTTAATACCCCACTAAACCAATAAATTTCATGATCTTGAACACATTATAGGGATATTTCTCGAACATGAAAACATATAAATCATTAATATCTAATGAAATAGAAGTATTAGACACCGATTTATGTAGTAACATCACCTCTCATATTCAGAAGTGACACATTAAAAACATGGTTCAAAGTCTATTTAGTCAAAGCATAAAAAAGACTATCTATAGGTGTCTAGAATGTTTCAAACTGTCATTGATTATATGAGGTTGTCATTGACAAAACTTATGATGAAAGAGCATATGTATATGTTCAATATCTTATTTATTATATACATGAGTATGGATGGTGTGTTTTTCAGTTTAAACAAAGTCACCATGTACTCGGTCGACCCATAACTGCTTTGAAACACTGTCTTCAGAATATACTCATATCTTACACAAAACTAGTGATAGAAAAATCAATGATAAATATATGATATCCTATAATATCAATATAAATTATTTAAATTACCTTTTATACTATGAAAATTATTTATATTCTTTACCTACACCTTGTTCAGCTTTGACAATCAGTGTAGAGGTGATGGCTACCATCTGCATCTTTGGAAAACAAATTGGTGAAACCCATAGTAAAGTACCCAATACGATGAATCCCATACACTCTAAGTCATCCTACATCACATTTATCTCTTTTTGATAAGATATTTCCATAAGATATTCGGTTATCAAAAAGGAATCTACACTTGGAACAAGCTCCATCACTTTATTAAATGTCGATTATTCATTGTTCCTAGAATGTCAAATACCCCCACATTAATTTTCAACCATTTGTTAGGATGATAAGGCAATTTGGTGCATTGTAATGATTAATAATACTGATGTGATTTCATGGATTATTTGATAATAGTTTTTAACTCCTATTATTACGACAATCAATATGTGACAAAATTCATGATGAAGATCCCTTGCAACTAAATACACTTATCAATCATGAGAGCATACTCAACTAGATTATACTAAACAAACAATGGTTGTGTTGAATACAGATCTATTAAATGAGTATTATATCCTACTTCCAATGTATTCCCCTAATACTATGTTGATGTGGCATATCTTATAACAAAAAGGATAATATTCAGGAACTAAATAGCGTTATTAAGATAAACCCTAATCAGCCTCTATAATAACATAAGGTTTTCACTAGATTCTATAATTAACCCATTATATACACCTCCTAGAACAAATCCAAACCTCTATACCAACACGTTAGTTTTAGTTATCAAATAAATATACTAACACAATAGCATTCTTGGTTCAACTAAATAATTCCAACAACAATATATCACAACATCATTTTAACATAAATATTTCATAGAAAAAAAATTATCCTGAGAAGATAGAATATATTAAGGAATGTAATTAAAGAACTTCTATACACCATAATATATATAAATATATTTATGTGTGTGTATGTGTAGAATATGATCCAAAATTACTACCCATGATGCATGATCCCCCCAGAAATATCTTAAATCACATTTCAACATCACGTGAATCACTCAAGGTTAATTTAATAAATGGTAAAATTAAATAACAATTCCCTTTACATTATAGAAGTTGTGTGGTCAACTATACAGTGGTAACCATGAATTTTCATAATTCCATTAACTGAACACCAACCATCGTATGTCATGCATACTGAGTCCCAAATCAAGGCATAGTGAAGAAAAAATTTAATGAGTCTTCGTTCTCTAATACCATTTTATAACATCCCATCCTGACCCACCAGGTCTAATCCAAAGTTCCATATGACCTCATGTATACCCAGTCAGACACAAGAGGTTTCTAAATACAAAAAATGGTCTATGTCTAGTAGCGGAGAGACTATACTCTCTATAATCATTCATAACACAAAAATAAATAATAATAATAATAAAAGGTAGAGAAATCATGGATAATAAAAAATATAACGTTAATGTCAGATAATAAATAGGCACCTTAGTCTATAGAAAACCCATAGTAAAAGTTTGTGTAAATAAATAAATAATTTATGGTCTATCTAGTGTCCCTCTTAGTCAACCATTAGTTATACACTCCTTATATTAGAAGCATTCCATAGAGACCATTCCTTTCACTCTATCCAACATGAAATATAAAAATGGACTAAAATTCCTGAGTAGGGTGTGAATACATAACTAAATAAGACACCAAAAGATTTTCCTTAACACAATGTTCTCAATTATAACAATTTATTAATTAATAATAAAAAATTCATAACAATCATAAAAAAATAAGCAAAAATTGAGAATTCATGCATAGACAAAGCTACGACAATCCACCGTCCATATTTTCTTCAGATCCATTTGAAAAAATGTTCAGTATGTTAGTAAGGATTAGAACCGACCACAAGGTTATTATCATGTTAATTTGAATCCAAATGGAATTGAGTGAGTAATTTAATCTAAATCTACAAGGTGACATGTAATAATTAGAATCCAAAATTCATGGAGTATCTCCATCCTATTCGGAATACAAATGTCATCAAGTAAAAATCTAAATCCACAAGGTATCAAGTGTCATCTAGCAACTCGAAATCCACACATCATCTTGTAAAGATCAGGTTACTAGACTATCATGGACGACTATCATCATTTCCACACTCCATGCGTGCGCCCCTCAAGGAGTAATCACACCACGATGGCCACCTATCAGAGTACAACATACCAATCCTCCAGTGGATAAAATAACAAGGAATGATATGATAATATCCATATTATACAACTTGATAGAATATAAAAAAATCATATATTCAAAATGTTAATCAACATGTATCATGTAATCTAGTAATCTCAACAATTCTCATGAAAGCATGTTATATGGTGTCACAGGATATAAATACACCCACATGCACTCACGAATCATGCAAAGATATCAATTAATCCAACATAATAATAAGAAAATTGAAACATTTTTAAAGAAATTCCAATAATGTACATCCGAACATACCTCATGTTCATCGATGTTAACAACAAGGATAAACCGCCCTGTATGGTTTGAAAGTGGGAGTTGAAACCTCAGAAATAAAGAAAACCACCTCATGGGCCATATTAATGTATTTTATAACACATCAATAGTTATGTTTCATCAAATATTCATTGAACAAAAAAAAATTATTTCATTTCAGGTGTAAAAAATATTAAATAAATTGATACTTCCTCTATTCCAGATAGTTTCTTGAATTAAATTTCTATACAAACACATATGAATTCTATTAATCACTTCAAGTATAATTACATTTTAAAAATTTATTATAAATTATTCTTCTATAACTATCTCATCATATATTATTATAAATTAAAAATTAGTAATTATCTATTAATAATTTAATTTAATTTATCCTTTTATAATGACTATGCTATAAACGTCTCACCCTAAAGATATCATTAGCTACCATAGATGGAACAAAGCATTGTAGGTCGGTAAGACCTCTAGCATAGTCTAGAACTAACAATCCATATACATTAGATGAATGAACATGTGATATTTCTCATCTGACATTATTTTTGGATATGAATAGGTCAATATCATCATCTCAAAATCCTCTAAAGATAGCTCATCCTACTGCCCTATTTACTCAAAAATATTCCACCAATGCCTAGAAGGTCCACAAACCATATATACAAGAAGATTTATCCTCTTATTCATAGGTTTCTCAAGATTCATTAAGATATTCTTGACTAAATCAATCCAAAACTCAGCTGTCTAACATCCCCTTCCCCACTAAATACAAGTGGATGTGTCAACATAAAATCTCTTATCTGCTTGAACATCAACGGAATATTATTAATTGTCTCTATTTACATAGATCACATAACCCTCATGAAGATATAATGAAGCTGAATATCCATATGCTTCTGAGGAAATATAAGAAGATCCAATTGATCTACCATAGTAGTTTACTAGTTTCCACTATTCCGACTCTTGTCTCAATGATGATAACGAGAAAATTTCTCTACAAGGAAGAAAAAACTCCTTAGAGAACTGGCCAACAATAAATCCAACCTAATAGGTGGCTGAAATAGAGAACCACTAACTCTGGGTCCCTCTAGACATTACATAAAATTATTTTATCATGACACAAAAAATCACATCATTTTTATAGTGAAACATATATCCCATTTTACAGTTATACTTTAATCAACATATGCCATGATACAATAGATATGTCCCTATCATGAAAAATGAATGTCAATATATCTATATATTCCTATTATGATTTCTGTATTATGATATCTAACAATATCAGCATATGAGTACAAATATCAATAAACATTATGATAATAAAACAATATCATCACAGAACATGGGATTCACCGAATGTCAAATAATACCAACTATATAAATCACACGGTATAAACACCATCCCCATCCTAGGGTACTCCGATTATCCCTCGTACATGGGTAAGATTATCCCAGGAACAATATCATTACTATAGGCAAACACATCATTGTATTAATTCTACATTTCCATAAATAATTAAGTAGAAGAATAGAAAATTGCATTATATAACACTTCGTAACATCCCTATATCTGGAACACTCTCATGTGGCCGAAAATGGGGGAGTTAGTAGATCTAAAGCACTCCTTCCATCATGCTGGAGGTGAACGACAAGCTGAATGGTTGTATTATGTATAGTACTGAGATTACCCCCTATGTTTGAAGTGTCATAGAAGTAAACCAAATAATAAAAAAATTGAAATAATATAATTAAAGACATAGTGGAAGAAAAAAATATAATCAAATGAATAATACTATAAATAAATAAGAAATAATGTAATTACATAATGGAATGTAACTAAATGTCATACTGGAACAACATAAGAAAAATACTAGCAGTCTCAAATAAAATATTCAAAGTCCATGGTCCCAAACCCCATATCGGTCATAAATCCAAACTCTATCCCATCCAATAAACAAGGAATTTATAGTAAGGAATTTTACCTAATCCAAAACATAGTCCATGTAATTTTTTCAGGAACAACATGACATCCCAAATAGGGTGTGAGCATAACTTAGTAGGTTAACACAACTGTGTCTCAGCTAAACAAGAATTATATAACTTTTATGAAATAAGGGGATAGATAAGTTCATTGATTAATTGATCAAATAATAAAATATCATGAAAACTAACTTTGTATTCATGGTGTAATATCATGGAACATTCCTTTTAACCATGCCAAAAAAAAATATAACCATGGTAAATAATTTACTAAAGTGCCAACCAAGAATATCTCTAAGAATGTAATTTGAACATGAAAAACAAAATCATAAAACCAATTTTAATAACCTTCATTGGTGCCATTAAAAAATATATATACACGTGTATTATGACCATTCCAACCATAACCATAAAACCATGGTATAATCGAAATAATCTGGGTTATATCCCTATGTGCATTACCTCAATTCAGGTCAAATCCCGATACAAATTATAACATGGGACAGGGAATAAACATATCATTATACTCATTATAGAAATGGACTTTGTTGATCCCTATCAGTGTCATCATTACAATCTATAAGTGTGCAAGTTACAAGGATATGTATGATATATAACTATTACAACATAGACCAAAATCCCTATCATACTTCATGGACATCACAATTTTAGATCACAATTCTCAATGGTTTAATATGGAAATTAAAGATACTAATTCATGTTATATTTTCAATTATATCACACGTTATTATGAGTTATATAAATAATAAATAATCCACATTTTTGAATTCTATTAGAAGAAATCACTTTAGGGAACATGTAATGATAAACATACATTAATCCATTTCCCAATTCAATTATATTCATGGTTAACTCACCCTATAGGTAACCATAAGTTAGTTTATAATCCAATTAGAAAAAATAACCTCACTAAATAATCTCATTAATTTATTTAATTTATTTGGGTTCACACTACAGTGGTGCAATCAAAATATTGCATAAGAATTACATCTATCAAACTATATGGTTAATATTAATCCCCTACCGTTAATTGATGATCTAATAATGCTTCCATTGACAACAACCATGAGTAATATAGTGTGGATGATTGGAAAGTGGTTCGTAGATCAATAGTGGCCAAGATAAAAACCAACAATGCAATTTGTATAGGGGTTTAACCACAACTGTTGGATAATA
Organism: Viscum album; assembly: GCA_963277665.1. Lineage (NCBI taxonomy): Eukaryota > Viridiplantae > Streptophyta > Magnoliopsida > Santalales > Viscaceae > Viscum > Viscum album. The sequence continues at coordinate 173,908,250 of OY728135.1, read as the reverse complement.
TGGAATTGAATTATGAAAGCAAAATGAAATGACTAACAATGGATTGCTCGCAAAACCAGGATGTCCAGAAGGGAAGATGGAACATCAAAATAACGTGGAGAATTCCCCAAGATGAGAGTAGAGATGGTTCAATAGATTAGAATAAAAATCATCCCCACAACTTATTTTTAACAACTTGTTGGGTATTTACATGTCGTGTAATGTGATTACACATTATGTAATTGTTTTTAATTGAATTAACCAAAAAACCATCTTCTTATATATATTTTATTAAAAAAGAAAATAAATTTCATGGCCTATAAACAACATACATGGAGCGTATATGTTTTGTAGTATATTTTCATCTCATTAAGTCATTTTCTCCAATAAAGTCTCCAGATCTCTAAACATGTCTCAAACACCAAGGCTCAATAAAAAATAAGGTGAGTCATACCATAAAAAATACGGGATCTTACAAAGGATCTGATGAAAAATATATTACCCTTAAGAAATTTTGATAATATCAATTGGAAGACTCACATTGTGAATGGAGTGATGTTAATTTTGAAGAGAGTGTTTGTGTTGATAATGTTGGAGAATATCTCAACTATACTATACATTCTTATAGGTGAATCATACAATGAGGTAGAGATAGTTGTTGAATAAACTACCTCGATAGAAAAATTGACGGTGTTATTCTATCTGAATCATGTACATATATACAAACGAGACCAAAGGTTCATTCTAGTTATATTTTGTTTCATGGGAATACAAAGTCATCCTTACCATTTTGTGACCATTGCATTTTGAGAAATAAGTATATTTTAATCTTTGGGGTGTTAATAATGAGAAGTATATTAATCATAGTGTTGATCCAGTCTGATGTTTGGAAAGGACCATTTATATAACTAGGAGGGGCTAGGTACATTATATCATCCATTAATGATTATTATAGGAGATTTGTGGTGTATCAATCAAATGTAAAGTATATGTTTTTTAAGTCATCAAAACATTTACTACATCAAAGTCGTTGAATCAATAAAAAAGGTCAAGGTTTTGAATAATTAAAATGATGGAGAATATAAAAAGAGTGGAGTTTGATACTTTTTTATTCCTAAATATATCAAGATTTATATAATGGTTGAATACACACTATAGTAGAATGTATTGTAAGATTAGATAAAGAGAACTCTATTTGATAGATCATGGATGATGTTAAAGACAATAGGAATTTCCAAAACATTATGGGAAGAAATATTTAATACTGTATATTATGTGGTCAACCGAACTCCATCAATGAATCTTGATATAAAGATAGTAACAGAGGTGTGTATTCTTGAACAAATAGATTATTTATAGTTACATTCATTTAAAAGTATACCTTATTATTTTTTAATTATATTTAGATGTTGAAAATGTATTTGAGATCCAAGAATTGTATCTTTTTGGGGCACACTGATGGTTTGAAGGGGTATCATTTGTTGGAACCCACTTCCAATAAAAATATCATCCAAAATTATTTTTTTTCCAATGGGAAGATGAAATTGAAAATTTATGGCGAAAAGTGAAATGTTGTAATTGAAACATAAATACTCATGGTGGAGGAAAAATACAAGTCATATACAATTTCCTCTCAAAAAATAATAGAGCACGATGATTATTTACCAGATGATTCTGGGCTATGATGGTCAACACTATAAAAAATATCACAGGTATGGAGCTTATACTATGTTAACCAGAGAAATAATGAATACTTATTATTGATGGAGGATGGAAAAGAATCTTATTCTATTGAGGTGACCTAGAGTGTAGAAGTATCCTCATGGATAGTGGAAATATAGGTGGAACATGATGTATTGGACAAGAAAAATGGATGTGATCTTCTTCAATTATCATTGGGAAGGATATATATCAATAATAATTTAGTATTTAAGATCATGACGGTTGGAATGGACTAATTTGATTGATATCATACAACAGGTTCCGTTAAAGGATATTCTTAAAAGGAACCTATTTATTTTAGTTTAATATCATAACATGTTTTTATACTGGAGACTATTTAGGTAGTCTTGGTGATTTTCAAAACATGTAACATTCTTCTAAAATAGTTATATGTGAAAAAAATATTCTACATGATTATATTGGTGAAGAAATCTATATTCTATAACCACAAGGTTGTTCAAAATATTGAATACATAAAATTTTTTTATGGTTGAATTTTTTTTATATGGTCTCATGCATTCATTGAGGTATTGGTACATGATATTTTCTTCTAATATCATGATCCTTGGATACAACCAACCTAATTCACATAATTGTGAATATTTTAAGGTCTCATATGTAATGATTTCATAATTTTTATGTATTTTGATGACATATTGGGTGAAGACCAAAACAATTATCAGATCTATGAAATGAAGACACATATTGCTAGGGAGACTGATTTGAAGGACTTGGGATGGGAAAAAAAGATTCTTGGGATGTAGATTTTACGATACATATATAATGGGTCTATTTTGATGTAATAGAATAATTACTTGTTAAATGTCACAAAATTCTTCAACATATAGGAATGTGAGAAAATATATACCCTACATACTATTAATTTCATGTTATCCTCAGCAATGAGTCCTATTAGTGATGATGTCATGCCCTGACCTGGAGCATTGTACATTATTTTGGTTTCTAACATTTTTGTTCCTTACTATTATTATTATTATATATTTTTATTATTCTGTTTATTTATTTACTTTTTACTGACTATTTTTATTTTTTATTTATTTTTCCTTTTTTTCTCTTTCACTTCCTATATCCTTGGGGGGTCGTGCGAGCCCTTCCACCCTCACCTATCTAGTTGTGTATCACCCCTATATCATCCAAATACCCTCCTTCATCCTTCTTCTAGTGAGACACCATTGGCTACCTACTCCCCATATCCCCTCTCTATGACCTCCTCTCCCAGTTCCCCCTCAAACCTGCACAATGTAACTCCCTAGCTGAGACCCTGCAGTCCTGCATCCCTCCCCCACTGCCCAAATTTTCTCAAGAGAAAAAACAAAAGGTCATCCATTTTTGTTGCAAACCCATCAAGGTGAGCTTCATCTTCTTCCTTTATCCTATTATATTGATTTTATCATCCACATCACACATCCTAGGTTCGGTCGTACACCCTACGTTTGGGTTGGATTCATTTTTGTTGATACTTTCAGTGCTATGGCATGCAGTGTCTCTCTCGGGACCCCTTCATGTGAGGTTCTACATTCGCCACCAAAGGTAAAGAATATTCACTCCATTTTATTCTAACAATTTTGTCTCAAGGTATGTTTTATGTTTTTTTTATTTTTTTAAAAACTATTTAATTTCATGTATTTATGTGTTTTAATGATCTTAGTAATTATCTTATAGTGTATTCATCGCTGCATTTTTATTTTGGTCTATCTTTATTCATCGGTGGCCATTTGAGGTGAGGTTTCTCATGCTTCCTTATTTAAGTTAACATTATTTGAAGTATTTTGTGATTAATGTATTCCATTTAATTGTTATAGTATATTTTGGTGTGGATTCGAGTTGTCGACAACGAAGATCTATATATATATATATACATGGGTAATCATGTATATATACTCATCCTCTTTTTTCATGTTCTCTCATGGCGTGGGTAATATGTGCTTTGATCAGAGGATATATATATATATATGTATGTATATGGATGTAGGAAAAGATGACACGGGCTTCCATCGTTTAAAGCTGTTTGTCTTGATGAATGATTTTCTAAATAGTTTATTCTTATTTCCGTTTCTTATTGGAGCACTATCTAATTTAAGTTATTTAATTGTTTAAATGGTTCGTAGTTAATTTTTCATAGTGAAATGGACTATTTGGTGTAGTGTTGAGCCGTTTGTCCAAGGGATAATCACCTGCATTTTAATAGGTAAGTAAATATAAACATGTATATACCCCCATTACATGTATATTCATCCGTGGCATCTAACATACATGTACTAGGATAGGTGTGCCTATGTGTATATGCTAAAATCCGGATGCATGTGAGTGGAGATCGGTATATGTGTATAAGAATACCTATAAGGATCCCCTTGTAGATGTTCACGAGATATGAAAATGTATTCATAGGGGCTTGGTGTCCTTAAATGTATGTGAATATTCATATTCTTAGTAGGGGAGCATCAGTTTTTAGTTATAAAGTTCCATGATCCAAAGTGTAAATCATCATTCAACCATGAGGTAGGTTCCCTATGCCTTGATCAATAATTATAATATTTCTTATTTCTTGATGATCCTTAAAAAGTATTTCCATAGTTTTATATGAAATTCATAAGGACTATATATATATATATCTAAATGGTTGGTGGTTTTGTGGCCTAGAATAACTATATGAATTTAATTATGGTTGTTTGAGATTATAAATGTATTAACTGCATTGATTATATGGTTAGAATGATATTTTTTTAATGGATGATGTGTTTATAAGTTAGAAAGAATTTTTTTAATAATTAAATCACAACGTTTTCTATTTTCCTTAATGTAATGTTTTTAAGATGGATTTTAGGGGTTTTTTGGATGGAGGGAAATGCATTTGAAGGTCATTTGGGTGTCTATATATTTTAATGGAGATTTTCAATGTAAAATGAATCATTTTATGTAATGTAATCCCTTTTTAATTTGAGTAAATATTTAAATGTTTGTATGGTGGAAAATGAGTTTTGAAAATAGGTTTGATGTATGATACTCTTTAGGAAATTTCATGGACCATTGTCAATGGTGTGGCTGTTTGGGTCACCTAAGGATGTCTATATGTGGTCATTCCAAATTATGAAACTTAATTTGGAGGTTTTTAGTTATTGAATATTGTACAATAGATTATTCAATACATTAGAGCTCTATCCAAAGGTATCAGTACGAAGCTTTTTACACAGTCATGTTGTTTCCAAGCACGGGGTATGTGCATCCAATGAGACGTCTCTAATGTTAGGGAAGAGACCGGTTATTTATTTTCTTCATGTGGTTGTCTATTTGGTGGGGGGATTTTTCTGGAGGACTTTGTGGATACTTCTATTAGATTTTTATGGTTGTATATTTCTAGTGTAATTGTTAAATGGGTGGTCTTTCATTATACCAATTTCAGCTTCCTGGTTATGCACATTTGGAAATGTGTATGGGTTATGGATCTTATGAATCATGGTTCAGATTAGAGTTTTTATGATGTATCTTTTTCTTGTGTTTTCCTTGGACGAAGGGTTTTAGGCTGGTCTGTGTTGATATTTCACTATGTGTTTGGGATCAGCCCATGTCTGCGGGTTCATGATGGGAAATTATGTCTACATTTTAGAAACTTAATTGAGAGTTACCATGTGGGTACCGTTGTAATAATCTATTTCTAATATGATGTGGAGACCCACTATGGGTCTCTCTAATGCCTTACCTCAAGAAGGACAGGTGCGAATCCGGATGGTAGGGGGTCACTCCTGTGTTAGGGGTCTTGTTTGGTTTTCTAACTTGTTTCGATATGGGAAGTCACTATTCGTCAGTAGTATTAATATGGTGGGGAGACCAACATATGAAAAATTCATGGAGAATGTAATCTTCATGGTGTTCATGTTTAAGAAACTCTTTTCCTCTACTCCGCCCAACCCTGATCAATTTGTATGGTTATCCCAGATGATGGTTTGTTTGGAGAATGTTCATTTGAGATCTCAAGGAGACTCTACTAATTACTATGTTATTTTTTGGGTGGGTTCAAGGTTTTTGTTGTGTTTGGAAATGTGATTCTCATGTCATTAGTTGTTTTTCTTGGTTGTATAAGTCCAAAGGTGTTCTATATTGGGTGGAAAGTGAGTGTTCGATCCTTAGTGGTAGGGTTTCATTTTATGAATTGTTGCTTCCATGTTTTGAGCTTTAAAATGTTTAGTCTTTGGGGACATTCTGGGGGCATAAAGTGTCATGTTTGGGAGAATTGTAATGCCCTGACATGGAAAAATGTACTTTATTTTACTTTTTATCATTTTTGGGAAATTATTACGATTATTAGTTATATTATCATTATTTGGTTATTTTATTATATTTTCCCTATTTTTTCTTATTTATTTTTCACTTTATTTCTATTTATCTTCCTTTATCCATGGTGTGTCGCATGAGCCCTTCCTCCATCACCTCTCCATCTTATTTCCACCCCTCGGTCAGTTGGCTCCCCTCCTTCGTCCTCCTTCCAGTGAGCCCCCAAGAGAATCATGCTCCCCATCTCCCCTCTCCTCAACCTCCACTCCTAGCTCCCTCTGAAACCCACACAGCGCAACACCCTGGATGAGACCCTACAACTGCACAACCCTACCTCTCATCCTTCATTTTCTTTAGAAAAATTATCTAATATCATTTGGTTTTACAGTGGGCCATTCAATTTGAACTTCCTCTTCTCTCTACCACCGTATTTGGATTGATTTTATCCTCCCCATATCCCATCATATGTTCAGCGGAACCCCGTATATTAGTGTTTCATATGTTTTTGTTTATTCATCGAGTGCTATGGCATGCAATTCCTCTCTCGAAACCCCATCATGTGAGGTACGCCATTATCAACCGATGGAGAAGAAGATTCACTTCATTTTGGTCCATCGTTTTCATCTCGAGGTATGTTTTAGGTTTGATGCTTTTTTCTCACCTGCTGAATTAGGGTATTTATGTGATTTAAGGTTCATAGTAGTAATAATTTAGTGTGTCAGTCACTGCATTATGATCTTGGTTAGACTCTATTCGTCCATCACCATTTGAGGTGTGGTTTCTCTTGCTACCTTGTTTAATTTAGCTTTATTTGAAGCCTTTTTTTTCATTTGATTCCGCTTTATTATTGCATTATGTTGTGCTATGGATTTGAGTCATCAAAAATAAAGATCTATATGTATATATGTCGGTAGGAATAAATAAATAAATATCATCCTTGAAAATGTTCCCTCATAGTGCATGGAATATATGCAGGGATCCATGGATATATATATATATATATATATATATATATATATATAGAAATTTATAATCATGTCGGGGAAGTAGTATTGGGATGGAATATTCAAAAGGTATTTGACTTGGGGTATGTTTTTCAACTTATCTTATTATTATTTCTATTGGTTGGTTATTGCACCATTATATTTAAGGTCGTTAATTGTTTAAAATGACCCGGTTAATTTTGCGTATTGCATTGGATTATTTGGTGTGGTTTCGAGTCATCGTTCCAAGGGAGACTCGTCTGCATGTACATAAGTAAGTAAATACATACTTGTAGGTTCCCAAATTACATATATATTCACCAATAAAATTGAACATACATGTTTAGGGCTTGGTGTGCCTATGTGTATATGTAAAAAAGAACATGTAGGTGAGTGAAAGTGGTATATGGGTATAAGCATACCAATAAGGATCCCCTTTCACATCATCATCAACCATAAAAATTTATGAATAGGGCCTAGGTGTCCTTTCATGTATGCAAAGACAAGTATGCGTAATGGGGTAGAATAATATTTCAGTTTAAAAGATCCAAAAGATGTTGTAGACAACTTGTTTCCACCCTGAGGTATGTTACCTTTTACTTGTTCTTTAATTTGAATATCCATTATAGATTGTTGTTCATTAAAATGATTTCCTTGGTTTTTATATGTAATGAATGAGCTATATATATATATAAATTGTGGGTTGTTTCATTCCCTAAAATCACTAGATGAATTTAATTATTCTTTTTTGAGCTTATAAAGATAATCATTGATTTGATTATGTGAAATTAATGGAATTTATAAAATTTTTCTAGTGTTTATAAGTTTGAAATGAATTTTTTGATAAATGAAATTGAAATGTTTTGTGGGTAATTTAATGTAATGTTTTTAAGATGAGTTTTAGGGGTTTTCCAGATGGTGAAAAACTCATTTTCAAGGTCTTATGGGTGTGTGTATATTATAATTGAGATTTAAAATGGAAAATGTTTTTTGGGGAATTTTATCCTTTTTTGAATATGAGTATAAATTGTGAAATATTTTTATGGCGGAAAATGTGTTTTTAAAATACTTTTGATGAATTTTTTGTTTTAGGAAAGGGGTTGGCCCATTATTTTCTTTTGTATTTATGGTGTGTTTTCAAATGATTAAAAAAAAGAGAATTTGGTTTTCATACAATTGATGGAAAAAGTATTTAAAATGGGGGTTATACATGGTGTGTTTAAAAAGGAAATTTGGTGGTTTTTCAAGAGGGATGATTTCAATGAATGCTTTCGAATAGTTTGGAATATAGTTTTATGTGTGCATGTAATCTTTAACATGGACAAAGAGAAACCCTAGGTACATAGGTGGTAAAAATTGGATTAATATACTAGAAGATATGTAAGTGGTTCATCCTGGTTTTTTCTAGAATGGTTGAAATTACAACACTAACTAAATACTTTTGATGATTGGATACCACCTGAAAATGTGTGTGTTTCATACTAGTTGGTCATGCAGGAAAACATAGACCATTTTGTTTCTTATGCATCATTTTCGCTGAGGTACGATGTCTCTAGGATCCAACATGTGATAGTTACCTATAGGTATTTTCCATGGTGATCATTTATGGCATATTTCTTGTGATGTGATTTTATTTTTTGTTTCCCATCCTTGATGCCCCATTATGAAAAAATGTATTTAAATCATCATTTATCCCCATTCAATTTGAAATGTCAATGCATCCTTGTAATATATTTATATAGTATAGTGTAAGGGAAATGATTTCATTAAAAAAAGTTAACATGTTACATGGTTTTGAAAAGACAAAAATGCATTATTTAAATATGTATTATATACAGAATAACAATATTGGGTTTTTTTATAATTGAAATGGAATAGAGAATTATTATTCCATGGATTTCCTACTGAGCATCACAATGATCACGCCGACATTACTTATTTAGGTTCAGGTTCAAGTCTTGGAACGCTCTTGAGCTATCATGGTTATATATTTGGTGGAGACCCATGGGGTCACTTGGAGGTATGTCTGGCTAATTATATTTACGTTATTTTCCACTGCCAGTGTTGTTCAATGGTCTTGACCATTTTTTTCCTAATTGTATTTTATTTTTTTGTGCTAAAACATTCCCAACTACTTGTTTTGCTACCCGACAGTAGTTGCAGCCTATGGGGATTGAGATTACCAGTTGGGATATTTGAAGATTAGATTTTGTGACCGAGTTAGGGTTGATAGAAGTTGTTTTGTGATATAAGAGTATAAGCTAAATATTTATCGAGTACCATATGCATTAGTATTGGGTAGTATAATATTATTTATGGTTTATACAAGACTAGAGATTTCACATGATGTAGGGGAATTTAGTCAGAACATTGTGAATATATGATGGGTTAATTGGGAAAAAATGAATAGGATCACAAGACATATCAAAGATACCTTAGATTCTTTATTAGGTTATAATGGATTTGATTTTATATTCAGATGCTATGTTGATTAAGAATTTCATGTGATTTTATCTAGATAAAATCCAATAATTATTGTGTGGTTACTCTTATATTAAGAGTTTTGAGCTGTATTTCAATGTTATAATTAGTTGTGGTTTTATGCATGATGGGGGAAGAGTACATGGAAGATACACAGGCTTGAAAATGGGTGATTTGGATGGGAAGTCCTGAATAAGAGCATAGTCACAGATAGGGGATGATTCCATCGAATTCTGACTGTCAGAGTGACTTGAGAATTTGATGGAATATATATTTTAATTCAAATATAAATCATTTTAAGTTACAATATCACATTATCTGAGATGTTTTGGAGGATGTAAGTGTGGCTATGTGGTAAAATTAACAATAAATAATAAATGGTATATTTACTAACTGAAGCGATTAAATCTAATAAGATGAAATGTTGAGGATCCACGAATAGCCTCACAGAGACATGAGAAACTTGGTTTCATATATTGAAAGGAAGTGTTATATATTATTTGTTCTAAATCAAATATACAATTGGGTATTATTTTAGTATCCCCTTATTTAAATTTACGACATCACTACCTTTTTTTATCAAAGAAGTGAATGTGTTGGTAGGATTGGTGGGTTGATAAACCCAACATTTATTGTGAGTAGTGGGAGAAGTGGTGGGCTATGATTGTTGATGTCTATAAATGGGGAGATTCTGTGATGGTTTCAGCCTCATATTCAACAACCTAATAACCAATTAGTTTTTATGTTATTTTTTATTAGGGTTCACCACATATTCATGATAGGGTATTACGAGGATTATATACTTATAATTCTAAGTGAGTGTGTACCCACATTTAGTAAAACTGTTACGTCATTATGCCCATGGTTTTTTTAACCATTTAATTTTTCAGATTGTTCCCTCTTATATATGGTTTAATTTAATTTCTATATTTTATACTTTATTTTATCTCAAAATTATCTTTTCAACAGGGGCACATAATTTTTTTACCATCATTTTGTTCACCACATTAAGGTATTTCAATAACTAATCTATCAAAAAATTAGAAATTCAAACGGTTTTGGGATAATTAAATGTTAAATAATGGAGATAGCGGGGTGTTTACCATGAGTTTAAAGGTGAGGGAACAAATGAATAAAAAATAAATAAATAAATAATTAAATAATTAAGTGTAGAAAAATTACCGATGCAATGTAACTAAACATATGATGTGCATAAAATTTATATTTTTTATAGGATAACACACATATTGTAGACCTAATGAAGGTATGATATGTATCATAGAAGACATTTTTTGGGAGATAATTAAATTTTTTTCATTAAAAAAATTAAATAAATTACCCACTTGTTCGATTTAATCATACAATCAATGCACATAAATTTTATATTTAACTTAGGGTAAACTGCACATTATAGACCAAAGAGTACTCCCATATATTTCATCTAAGATTCACTTTTAGAGATATTCCTTTGGTTAAAAAAAATCATACATATAGGTATTTTTGGTGAAAATTACATTGTATACATAAAAATAAGCAAAAATTATAAGAAAATATAGGCTTTTATTATCATTAATATTTGATGATATTATTGTGGGTGGATATCGTGAAAGGAATCACTATTAATTATTTAATGGTCCATCTAGTGGAATTTAGTGAATTTCATTTTCAAACAATTTTATTATAACATCGGTTCACATCATATTGTCTTTTCATAGTTCTCCACTTGGTGGTAGTCCATCATGGAGGTGAAGAGGTAATGGATCACCAGGAGAGGAAAATAAGGACATGTATTTTCCAATGAATCCTAGATGGCCTTTCATGGAGTTCTCTTTTGGTGGGCTATTATATAGATATAAAATAAGGGTGGATATTGGATAACTCATCCTCGTTAAGTACATAAATTTATTCCAAGTTATTTACCATAGGGTCATTGTTAAAAATTGTCTCCGATCACACCATTATTCCATAGGGTTCATTATTCATTGAGGGGGCAGAGTGATTGCTCACCAGGGGAGGAATAGAAGGACCTATGTCTTCTTATCCATCCATGATTGTGTAAAGTTAATCTTAGGATGTTGTGGGAGTAGAGGATGAAGTAATGAATGGAATCGGTGGCCAGTGTGCCCTGGAGGCAGTGCATCCACAATGGAAGTGGAGGAATAGAGATAAGTGGACATGTTTCCCTACAATCTAATATTAACTCAAATTAGTCCAAGAAGGGATTTACTCATACATGAAAGAGGTGAAAGGTGGGTGGATCCTGGCATAAATAGAACGTATATGGAAGAGTAGAGTGCAACTGGTTTCTCATATCATTTACGCTGGCAGATACAGGGAGGGAAACAATAGGGTGGAGAACTCCTATGCGTGAATCTATAGTGAATGTCCTCTTATAAATGATGCAATCAGTATGCTAATAAAAATGAAAAATAAAAAATGGAATACTTTAAAACCAGAACACAAATAAATTAAAAACTATGATTTAGGGATTTTAAAAGTTAAATAATAAAAAAATTGATGATGACCAGGTCAGTAAAATAGTTTCTTCTCAAATAAATCTTGGTCATATACGATTAACATATTTAGATGGAATAACAGAAAAACGATAAATGCTTCCATTATCGTCAAAATATAATTTTTCCATCAAATTAAAATGATTTTGAAAAATGAAAATGTGTGATATTCTTCAAAAATATAGTCATACACTTATTGAAATAAAATTTTGTTAAACCTGAAAAAATTAAAAAAATAACATAAAATATTTTCAAAAATTGAAACAATTGAAAAAAACAAATATTTTGTAACAATAAAATTATTTTTTATAGATTAATTATTAATTATTAATTTTTAAAAATATAAAAATTAAATAACGTGTAATTATAAAAGAAAAAAATTATAACTGAAATAAGAAAAATTGCTAAAATTTTCTTTTGAAAAAAAATAAATTCTTATAAATAGTCTAAGAAGATAATTTTTTTATTACACAAAATAACATTTTCCTGATTAGCAATACATTTTAATTTTTTGAAAAGTTATAATTTATTTATATTCAAAATTATTATTGGATGCCCAACTAAAAAAGATAGAAATAAAATATAATTAAAAATAAAAAATTAGAAATTTTATGAAAAAATAAAACATAAAAAATTATTTATTTAAAATAATTTTTTTGATATATTAGAATTATTCATTAAATAATTTCATTAAAATTATTCTCTAAATAATAATTGAAAAATTTTAGTGGAAACTGTCATGGGATGTTTCTAGGGAACTTTCACTAAATTTTCATATGATTCTTCTAGTGGAAGTCCCTGTGGAACTTTAACTAAAAGTTCTAGTTAAAATTTCATTCAAAAATCTCAATGAAAATTTACAAAATAATGTTTCCTTGGATTAATTAAGAGTAACATACTATTCATAAAGACTAAATCAATGATATATAATTGTAAAATAAACATATGTAATGGAAGAATAATATAAATAAAGGGTAAAAAAGTTATATAACTTTAAATTTAAAGTTATTTGAGGTTTAAAATGTTATATAAGGATACACTAATGACATTTAAGGGTAAAACAAAGTTAAGTCAGTGTAATGTAAATATATAAAATTGAAATATGAAGTTATGTAACTCTAAACTACTGTAAATAAAGGATAAACTAAAGTCAATTAATGGTAAAAACATGTTAATTTGTGGTAATATAATGTTAATTAAGGGTATAATTAATTTAATAAAGTGTAAAATTTATGTTTAGTAGGGTTAAAACAATGATTTGTAGGGTAAAATAATGTTAAAGTATGGGTAAAACTCAGATAAATGATGGTAAAACTAATGATAATTGTAAAGAAGTTACATGAGATTAAACTAAAGCTAATTAAGGGTAAAAAATATATAAGGGTAAAATAATGTTATGTAATGGTAAATCAAAGTTATGAATGAGTAAAAATATGTAAGGGTAAACTAATGTTGATTAATTGTAGGAAAATGATAATTATAGGTAATCTAATGTAAACTAATTGTAAACAAATTTTTAGTAAGGGTAAAACTAATGTTATTTAAGAGTAAAACAATGTTATTGAAGGGAAAAAAATGTTATATAATGGTAAAATAATGATATGTAAGGGATAATCAAATGTTAACTAAGAGTAAAGAAGCTGTAAATGTGGGAAAACTAAATTTCTTTACAGGTAAAAAAAGAATTCAATAATAAAGTAATGTTATAGAGTATTAAAAAAATATAACGATTATATAATGTAATGTAATGGTAAACTAAAGTCAATTGAGGGTAAAAAAATTAATTTAATGGTTAAAATAATGTAAATTACGGCTAAAAAAATGCTAGGTATGGGAAAACAATGTTATGATTTGGTAATATAATGTTATGTAAGGGTTAAAATAAGTAAATTTAGGGTAAAAATAAAATTATGTATGGGAAATTAAAATTTTTTTTATGATAAACTAGAGATAAATAAATGTTAAGTAGTGGTACAATTTCACTAAAACTATTGCTGGAATTTTTGGTGGAACATTCACTAGATGCCTAATTTGAACATTCACTGGATGTTATGATGGAATCTATACTGGTGGTTTGAGTGGAATTTTAAATTAAAATTCTGGTGGAACATACACCTGAAGTTCCATATGAACTTTTATTCATTATTTTCAATGAAAATTATCAATATAGAGTTTCCTTAGATAATTTCTATGGAAACATTACAGAATAATACACTCATCTTTATTAAAAACTTTAATAGAAAAATAAATTTAATAATTATATTAGAAAATTTTTCTTGACGTTTCAGAATAGTATTTAGTGACAATATTAAATATAAACATACGGTGTAGTCATTAAATGGGAAAATAAAATAGATCTTCTATTGGGAATATACATTTGAATAATCCAAAAGAAAAATTTAATAATTTTCCATTGGAAAATTCTTCTGGAAAATTACACTTAAATTTTCCTACAGAAACTCCCTCTAGAAAAATCTACATCGATTTAAAAAAATTATGAGCCTTTCAATAAAAATTACATTTAAAAATAAATAAGACATTATAGTGGTATATTTCATAAAAAAAATTCAGTTTCTAACCTAAAATCCCACATAACGTTTCATTGAAAATTCTACTTGAAAATCCTATGAAAATACAATACAAAATTATAGTAAAAAGTCCTCAATAAATTATAGTGAAACTTATACTAGAAAATACAGTGAATGTGAAACATAAAATTCTAGAAGAAACATCAATTAAAATATTCAATTGGAAACTTCCACTTGGAAATTGTAGCGGTAACATCAAATTAAACTTTTTAATTTTTTAAATATTTCATTATAAATTAAAAAAAAATTAATCAGAAATTCTCATGAAACAACCAAGTAATAATCTAGTGAAACATCGACTGGAAGAATCCAGTGGACACTTCTACAAAAAGAATTTAGTTGATGGATCAAATCCTACTTTGAAATTCTAGTTGAACATCATATAGAATATCTGGTGAATCCTATATTAGAAAATTACTTTGGATGAATCGACCTAAATATTCTATTTTTTACTTCAACTACCACTTCAAAATTTTACATGAAGCATTAAATAGAAATATTGGTGGAACTTATACCGATAATTCCAATGAATCTTCCTCTAAAAATTACAGTGAAACTTCTACCATAAATAATATTGAAACACTATATGAAATATTATAGTATAAAAATCTATTGTAAATTATAGTGTTTCTTCCATTAAATATTCTATTGAAACTTCAACCACAAATTCTAGTCCATCTTCCACAGGAACATTCTAGTGGAATCACTCCTTCTAAAATTACATCGGTATATTCATCATCCAAATAAAATATCATGTGAAAAATTCACTAGAAATTACTATGAAACATATATAGGAAATTATAGTTAAACCTCATCTGGAAAATTCCAATGGATACTATAATATTAAATTGAAAATTAATGAAACATTTAACTTAATAATCAACTATGCCACCCAAAAATTTGTTTTCATAGAAAAATTAAATTATTCTACTAGATACATTATAGTGAAGTTTTATAATAAGATATATATTTTCAATTTTGTAGTTTAATTTTTAATTGAAGTGATACACTGAAAATTTGTACATTAATATTTCCGAAAAAACCTTTTAAATGCTTTTCCAATAATTTTTAGCTAAAATATTAATTGGATTTATATAAATGAAAAAAATTATCCTTTCATAAAAATATGTTTTTTAAATAAATTTTTAAAAATTGAATTTATTATGATTAATAATACCTTTTTTATAAATAGAAAAAATTAAGGATTTTTAAGAATATAATCATGTTATTTATTTACAAAAAAATATATTATATACCTTTTCATTTAAAATTATTTTTATACTTATTTAAAAATATTATATTTTTGAGATGATGAATAGTATTTTCATAATTTCATTTACCTCATTTATAAATATTTGTTATACATTTAAATATATTTCATTACTGAAAAAATACTGATGAAAATGTTTTAATTTTATTAGAAACATATTTATTTAATTATAAACATGTTTAATAATTTAATAATATCAAGAGAAACGTTAATAAGTTTACCCTACAATATTAAAAAAATTATTTTTCTTATAGTTTTTTTATTTTTAAAAGAAATAATACAATTTTTATAAATAAAATAAAAACTATTTCATTCAAAAATATAATTTGGTTTAAAATAAAATGAAATCATTAATGTTTAAGGAATTTAAAATTTTTTACCTGATAAACAATATTAACTAATTTTTTATATTCTATTAAGATATTTACAAATTTTAAAATACATATTTTTTTTAAATTTTTGGGAAGGTGTAATAAACCATTATATATAAAGACAATATAATTTATTTTAAAAATAAATTCAATTTTAATGAATATTTCAATTTTTCCTATTTATTTAGTATATATTATAATAATCGTTTTATTCATAAAATAAATTGACGATATGTTGTCTTTTTTTATGCTGGAATTTTTTTGTAAGAAAAATGTATCCTTTCTCTATCGCCTTCCTAAAAATTATATTATTTTAATTTTCAAAATGTAACTTTTTAGGGTTTACCTGTAACAAAAACATCATTATTGGGAAACAAAAACTAATATGAAATAAAAAAATTTTAAAATGAAAAATGATACAGTAATCACTTCACCTAACCTCACCATCTTCAATCAACCCCAACATCATCAAAATTCTAACACCTATATCATCTTCACCATCCTATGAACACACCATATCACCATCATTGGTGTTATCCTAAGACAAGATATATCTATCCACTTGAGATGATATTCCCCAAAATAAAACAAACTGAAAATCGTAGAGTATCCAAACTGAAAAAATGACATCAATATTGGATTGTTACTATTATAGACCTCTGATAGCCTCTACCACAATACACAAAAAACATATCCCAAACCAGTCACAAAATGAAATCTCACCAAACAAGAAAATATCAGGTCAAATAGTTGTAGAAGAAAACAATAACCTTCATGGTGGTTTATGGGAGAAATTTCAACAAATCAGTAAATCTAATTACTTATCCATTAACTTTACTGATGCGAAATCAGAATGCCATCAATGTTGAAGGCCTTATACCTGAAACAATGACTGCCTAAACACACATCCCTAAACTTCAATATTTCCACTACTATATATCTTCTTAGTAGAGTATTAGAGGAATGTGAGGCAAGAGGTGTGGATTGGTCGGTCGTCGACTCTGCATGAAGACAACATCATCGTGGCTAAAAAATAGAATAAAAAAGAATGATAAAAATAGAACTCTGGAAGTTCTTTGAAAACTATAGATCAATGGACTAGAAATATCAAAACCTAACTCTTACGACTACACATAATCTATGTATGAGTGGAATATATGAAATTAAGTTCTTAAATTATTGGGTGTCCATGGAGTTCTCCAGAAAACTAAATTTATCGTGCCATAGATTCCTCCTAAAAGGAATTTGACATCATCACGAAAGGGAACTAGAGTATTATATCCATAGAATACATGTGGAACTAATAAAAAATATTAGAAAACCCTAACCATCATGGGATACACATATAAGGATAAGGAATAAATAATAAGTAGGTGAAAAAATAAGAAGAAATGATAAAAAATATTGGAGTGATCATCCATCCCTATCACTAGAAGATTCCATAATTTTGGGTACCATTGATGATAAAATGATTTCCCAAACACATCAACATATGGTTTTTATCAAATTCATATAGGAATAGTGATTTATTTAGATATTTTTCATAGAAAATTTAATTATTAGGGTTTGGTGAATTTTATTTCTCAATATATATTTATTATGGTTGGTTTTGATAAAAAGAAGTATTAAATTGTTGTGTTCTTCCCCAACACCATGCTCAACCCACATTAATATATTTATGTTTTAATAATATTATTAAATATATTATATTATTAAATAGTAAATATTTTATTAGTAGATAATTTTCATAAATAATTTATTATTGTTAAAAATTTGATTATTTATTACAAATTATGATAGTATTGTTGTAAATTTTTATTGAGTCTCCAAAATCACGATCCTACCATTTTATGATTATTATTTATCAACTACAAGAATTATATGGTTAATTATTTTTGATATTTTTCGGAATAGAAACCCAATCTATCCCATGTTTAGTTCATGCTCTTCCCTCAATAAACCATTGCATTATAGGTGTTATAGCCACTCGATCTTGAATACACCCTATGGTGTCGACAAGGTAAACCCTCCCCTCTCTCTATATTGTCCTTCAGTATTTATAGTATTAAATAAACATGAATTTATTGTTTATTATGAAGTAGAATGATTTGGAAATGAATTATCATCTCTGTGGAAACAAGGGAATGAACATAACCACTCAACCACTCCTACAAGGGAAATATTAATAATTATTAATTAGAATTATTATATTATTAGTTAGTAATTTTATTATTAGTAATTATTTTAGTTATTAATTATTAAGTATATTATTACTTATTAATTATAATATTAGTTATTAATTATGTCAATTTATATTTGGTTATGAATAATATGAATACTTATTAATAATTGTGTTAGAAGTATTATTAATTATTATGTTGTCTCAAAACACAAGATTCGAAAAATTATTTTTATTAATTAGTAATTACATTAATTACAATATTATTTATTAAATATATTACATGTTATTAAATATATAGTTAATTATTTTTTGTTTTTAAGGAAACAAAACCCAATCCATGTATAGTTTATGATCTTCTTAGCATATCACATTATCATATTATTGTATTATCCCCCCCAAGTCTCAAATGAATCCTCGAAGTCCAGTGGGTAAAACAAAACCTCCATATGCTTCCCCACACTATTAATGGTTCTGTTATATAAAACATGATATTAAAATGATGAAGAAAACCCAGTGGGAATCAAATTCCAATCTCTGTGGAAACTAGTGAGGAAACCTAACCCTAGGGCCACCCCCACTATGGATACCTCGTTAATTAATAATTTAATTAATTAGATTATTACTAATTAATAATATAAATAAATTTTAATATAATTAATAATTAATAATATAATTAATTAGTAATTACATAATTAATTACTTTATACAAAATTTAGATGTAATATAAAAATTGGAAAATTTATTTACATTTTAATGAAAAAGCTGAATTATAGAAAATATATGTAAATCAGGTAAAAAGTTTATGTTTTGAATTTCACAATTTAAATTAATTTATTCATTCCTTGAATATAACAATATATAATATAAATATAATGAAAATATAAAATTATTATAACATTATACAATGTAGATATAACATTATGTTATGAATTATAACATAATTATAATGTACATACAATGGAATATAATGTAAATATATTATAAATATAATATAAAAGTTACATAAATATAACATTATATATATAACACCCCCGACATAGTATTATCTCATGTGACTTTACTAGTTGGAAATGTTGGCTCAGGACCACCTACCTATGTGACAGAGTCAACCAACAACCCGCGAGGGTATGAAGAATATAGTGGGTAGAAACTACCCTTTCAATATAGATTTTAAATAATATCACAAATAAATATCAAAGTTGCGGTAATAAATAAAATTAATTGAAAAAAAACTAAATCTGAATAAAGAACAATCCGAACAACCAATATAATAATAGAATAATGTAATGATCAAATAAATGTATCTAAGTGAAATGTTGTATGCCATACAATAAAAGTCTAGAACACATTATAAATGTCACCAAATAACTCATTTTCTAGCCCTGTGTCAGTACCATCTCTGAGCTCATACCCATCTAGAAACAATGAATCAATGTAAGTCCCCATTCCCTTATCCAAACCTATAACCATTAAATATGCCTGAGTTCCAAAAGGAGCCCTACACGTGGTGTGATTTCAACTCAGTAGGACACCACCAACTATGTATTAAAATATACACTTAGAGAATATAACATATGTAATAAAGATAAAACATGGGTATTAAATTGATAAATTAATACTTGTCATGAAATAAAATTTTTGACCATTTAGATGTAGGATAAATCATAGGGCCAACCAAACCATATTCAGTATAGTGCTAGATATATCTATGTATTTCATGGAACAATGATAACAAATTCCACAAACCTCCCATGTTATATCCCAAAAATCTACATCATAGAAATGGTCAGAGCCCTCTGTGTATTTTTTTCCACTTTTAGCGCAACACTAATATATATAAATTTCTGCATAATAAAGAACGACCCCTATATATAAGCATTTCGGCATACGTATTACCATTCCATATGTATATGAAATTTATCATAACAATTATGAATAATAAATAACAATTAATCACCGTGTATATTAATTAAATATTCCAATACCACAACAACCATTCATTCTGTTAGGCCAGACAATTAGTAATCATCATAATTAATCCTATTTTTTTCACATTTCACCTAACACATAAAGAATCAAAACATTATACGTATAATTAACTATTTTATTATTACATTTCTTCCATTCAAGTCAGGGGATTTCAATTCAAACAAATTACTGATTTACCAAGACATGCCAAACTAATTATCTATTTTCAAAGTAATTATTTTATTAATCCAATTTCCACATTATAAAAACTACCAAAAGAATATTTCTACAAGTGAAGGACATCCTCTATAAGGTCCAGGAGTTCATTATTTGAAGGTATGCATTTGTTGAGATTCAATAGAGGAATAAGATTATAAATTCTTAACATGTAGTTGTTACTAATTAGGTTGGTTGCATATAAGGAATGTAGGTGAAATCATACTTAATGAAGATACTAGAAAAAAAATATATTAATGATTTAGTTTAGACCACCAACATCAAAAGTAATGTTGATGAAGACTGAAAAAAATGTTTGATGTAATTCCATGTTCATTCTTTCATCCCTTAGATGAAAATACATAAAATCAATAAAAACAGAGTTGATCTGGTTAGGTTATCCATATATAGGTTTCTCCACATGGGAAAACCCATTAATCATAATGAGAATAGAAGTAATAAAGGATTACCTTGAATCTGAGGAGCTAAAGAACCATGATCCAAGGAGGCCAATATTAATAATAAAAGTGGATCCTCAGATGTTTTTATAAAATGTAATGTAGTCTATGGAAATATGTATGCATTATTAGAATTCAAAATTATGGAGTTTAATTGTTGGGAATGGAAAATTTATGGCAGGATTATGGGATTTATTTTATAAATCCTAGGATTTACACATCCATTGAAACTCTCATCACCTAGATTTGAAAACTCAATAAATATATATTTTACATTATAAATCAATTTTACATCTTAAATCAATACCTCAAAAATTCCCCTGATTAATTTTTATCTTAAAATATCTTTATGCGGTCATATTGCCTAAGATATTTACACCATAAATATTCATTTCACATCTTCATTTTTTTGATCGGGATACACTTCATAAAATTTTTTATTCCATAGATAGTACCCACACATCTTTTACTAGAACATAATAACAATAATTAGAAAAATATAACCATGTCCAAAAAATTCTTACAAAAATATATATAGATAAATACATGTAAAAATTAGATCTTACAAACATGTCAACCCATAACTAATCATCCCTGAGTTGTGCTCCAAATTCACTCAGTCAGTATCAATGGGAAATTATTTCCATTTTGTCCATTATATTAGATTATATATACTAGGTATCCTATTTCCCATAACCATGATACCACTGCAATTGACCAAAAGGTAATGTCCTCACCCGAATATTCTTATCACAAAGGGAGTACAATAGAGATCAGATGATCCTCAACAAAATAATCAATATTCAGCTCAACATCATTAATTCTTATAATATGTGAAGTTTAAGGGTGATATTCCAATGTTATGACATGGGAAACACGTTGTATATGTAACTGTAGAGTGGTGGAATGTATATATGGTATTGCACTACACTGAACCTTCCCACTAACTCAAACGGATTAACAAGACTTGCTGCTAGCTTCACTTTTCTGTAAATGACATTTCACCTTCCTAGGACACACCTGAAGGAAAACATGATGACTAAACTCAAACTCCATAAGTTCTACCATATATTAGGAATTGAATTTATGCTATCTCTACATTTTTACCAATAACTCCTTGATCAACTGAACATTCCTTGACATCTTTTACACCATATTAGTTGCAATCAACATTGAATCACCTGACTCTAACCAGGATAAGAGGTGAATGAAATGATCTTCCATACAAGTCTTCAAATGTATCCATTTGGATCTATTCATATTATCTAAAATTATAAGTGAAATCCATGATTTCTATATACTTCACCAAAGAACCATTGAAATTCAAAACAAATGCTAGTATCATAACCTTTAGAATTTTAATCATATGTTTGGATTGGTGATTATTATATGGATGGTAGTTTTTTCATTGGAGAACATATTATCCTATAGAGTTCTATAGTGCATTCCAAAAATAAGATGTGAAGTGAATATCATGATATTAAATGACACTCATTGGAACACTGTTTTGTAAAAGAATGTTCCTCATGTATGTACTACCACGACCATCAACTATAAATCCATAAAAACATTCTTAACAAAAAAACATTATTATCCATTATTATTTTATTCAAAAATGTTTTCATTATGTTTATAAATAGTAGATGGGTTATTATTGGATTATGGGTTGTTTTAGTTATATTCTGTGAAAAAAAATTGGAGGTCACAACATAGCCCATGAGACAACGCTATAGTAGGTGATCTTTCAGAACAACATCAATGTCTACATCATAGTCTATCCTTTAATAGATTTTTTGTCTTGGAATTTACCAGGGAGGTTGCTTTGAATGAGGCTATTCCATGTGGTCCAAAAACAATGATAAGACAACCTATATATAAGTTACACAGTGCTGGACAATAGTATTAATACGAAGGACTTATTGAATTTATTTTGGAGAATTTATGAGGGAATATTAGGTTGGATATTTCAAGTGGATAGAACCCCAAGTGTTCCATAAAAATACCAATTTTCAACATATGATTTCGGAACCCTATTTATATATTTTAATTAAACAAAGAAATATTCACACCATTTTTCACTCCACTGCCATCATTTTTCACCTTGTCCACACTAGAAACACATACCTACTTCCCATGTCCTGTGCCTTTAATTGTGGTGGCACACACTCTAAACCATAGCCCCTACCTTGATCATTCATGGTCCTCTTCCAGTACAACCTTTAATGTGGTTCCCTTCATGAATCGTTTATTAATCCCCTTGAAGGAACACTATAATCTAGTGGTGTGTCCTTCATAGTTTCGGTAACCATCAGAAAGACTCCATGAATTAGATTGAATCATTGCATTTGGAATCCCCTGGAAGCACATTAAAAGTTAAATGTTTTGGATCCCTTTGTATTTTTTTATCCTCAACATTCTCTATAATCATTGATATACTTATATTAGTTTTATTTGAATTTTTGGAACATGATCATTGATTTTATAGTTTGTGAAATGATGTGGGTTAAGTAATTAAATCCATTAAAAACATCGACATTGACTTTGATAATTGGGAGGATTGAAGTTCTATACATCTTGGTGTCTAGTTTACATAATTTTCCACTATGATTATTAATGTGTTAGTATATTTATCCCCCATTCTTGATTTTTATCACAACAGGGTGTGTGTGTATCTGATGATATCTATTGTGATATTTGATTCCACGAGTGTAATTAATATATCATCTTTCAATGTTTTTTTTATTGAATGATTTTAATTGTGATATTATATACTCATGATGATATTATTTTATAAAATTGTTGTAACACCCCGACCCTAGTTACCTAGAGTCGGTGCATTATTACATAACATTGGCATGATCACAAAAAAGATCAAAACTCGAAAGACCGATTGGTTTAGTAGCCTTAGAAACACTAGATATATTCATAAGTCTTACATTACATCATAAAGTGGAAAACTACTACAACAACATAATGTCTCTATATTCCACACTCATATCCCCACATAATATCCTTGCAGGTCATTCATAATTTACTTCTTCAATTCCTAGGAAAAATAAAACCTAGAAAAGGGGTGAGCTCAAATGACCAG
Source organism: Viscum album (assembly GCA_963277665.1). Classification (NCBI taxonomy): domain Eukaryota; kingdom Viridiplantae; phylum Streptophyta; class Magnoliopsida; order Santalales; family Viscaceae; genus Viscum; species Viscum album. Next base: position 173,884,138 of record OY728135.1, on the reverse strand, counting down.
TAGGATAACAATATAGCTGAAACTTTCATAAATAAGAATAAACATTTAAGGCAATGTATAACTAAAACAAAAGAATTTTAAACTTGAAATTAAATATAGTATGGAAAGAGTAAAATAAAATTATTCCATTTACTTATTCACATGGATATTCTACTAATCGAATAATCACATGCAATATCAATAACAACTTTCATAATGATGGAATGCATAATTCCAGACTATCATAACCATATAGAAAAGGCCTTGTGCCAAGACTACAAATATGATTTTTTCAAGGACTTGTCCAAGACACTAGTTTGTCTCATGAGACCTACCGATGTAATTTTTTTAAGAAGATACTTACGTTTAAAATTACCAAAATATACTCCAGTGTTTTTCTGAAAACATTATGCAAGCTACTGAAAACAAAATAACTAATTTTGAGACCTGTCGACTAATTACAGGCCATGATGTTTCCACTCCCAATCCCTTCCTGTCTACCACACTCGAGAGTCAGGTTTTTTGAAAACATTTTTAAGCTTGCGTTAAATACATATACATTTGCACTGGATTTTCATATATTTGAGAGAAATATCTCTTTTTTTTGAAATCATTTAAAAATAACATAATTATAAAATAATACATTTAATTTGAAAATATTGTTATAAGCTTGTAAGGGAAGATTTGACATTTTTATAATGGCCGTAAATAGCCGCACCCACCGTATAAGTTAAAAAAACATTCTTACCTTAAGTCTGTCGAAAAGGTTAAAAAGCACCTTGTTTGGAAAACGACGGAAAGATTCCTTTATAAAACTCTTATAAAAAGTAAAACAAGGGTATAATTGACTTTAACCCATATTCTTGTAAATGGTAAAAATATTTTGAAATACATTTTGAAGAAACATGGATGTGGATGATAAAGAGATCCCAGTAGATAATTACGTAAAAACAACCTCGGATAATGAAGAGATTGTGAAATAAACCCTTACCTTGTAATTTTCCTTGGTTGAGGGTAGGTTAACCTCCTATATAATGGTGAAATAATTATAATTAAATTATAAAATAATCATATATATTAATATTATATCATATATGATCTTTTAACATTGCTTTGTTAATAATATCTTAGAATTATCGTTGTTTCGGGTGTTAACTTACTCGTTTTCTTTTATATGTTTTGTTAAGTAAGCCATGTTTGTCATGTATATGTTGTATCTTATTCATGTCCAGAATGATATCAAGTCCTTAAACATTATTTTTAAATCATCAAGTGATAATTATACTTGAATGGATACGATGGAGAATGAATCTTATCGTGTTTGTGGAGACGGTAGTCCGTACGTACGCACGAGCGATAATATAATTCTTTTGACATTAAAATAATATATAATTTGATGGTATATCATATATACAGAATCATTATCATGTTATATTTATTATTTTCATGAGTTACACATCATTATTATGCCCATCCAAATAATAATTTATTGAATAACAATTACACCACGACGTGGAGACGGTAAGCCGTACGTACGCATGTATGGTGACATGTTACTCAAATGATGGATAGAATAGTGAATATGGTTGTACCATATTAATAATAACATCACAATATATATATGATACTAGAGTTATTATTCTAGAATGGAAACAACAAAGGAAGAAGAAGTGGAAGAAGAAAGGAACTTGGAAAAGGGGTGGTGAAATCATTACCTTTTCTTCGGGTTCTTCATTTTGATTTGATCAAAAGGGCTCCTTAGGTAGGCTTTCTGATCCATCTAAGGCCTCTATGTTGTAGTGAGGGAAGGTGGGAGAGTATTTGGGTGGAGTTTGGACGAACCGAAAGGCTTTGAAGGTGTGAATAAGTGAGAAGGAGGAGTGCCCTTTTATAAGAGGGGTGAGTGGCACCTTTGGAAAAGCTAGAAATATTAATTTATAATAAATTCATACTCGGTTTATAATGGAGCCAAAGTTGATTATTCAAAGGTTAAGGTATGGATAGGTCGAAAAACATTCAACCAATAGAACTTAGATAGGTTTGGGTACTTATATTAATCTTATCTTTAAGTATTAACTCTTTGATAATTAGTTTCAGTTTTACAATGTCTCTTTGTATTTTTATATTATATGGTTAATAAACTTACCATATACATCCAAAAGACCCCCAAGTGGTCCATTAATGATACAACTATTATTATATAAGTCTCTTGGCCGATCCTTAGATTTTTAGGAATTTAATATCAATTGATAATATAATATTTGATTTAAAAACTCTTTTATGTCAATTTTGACACTATTCAATAGTTGATTTTTGTGAAACTCATAACAGATTGATTACTTAGAAAAAAGTAAATTAAAGAAATACTAATATGTCATATGATCCTATAAAATTAGTTTAATTCATTAAAAGTTTAAATTATATTTATTTGGGTATTTATAATATCAATTAGTTTAATTTTTCACTATTATCGTAATTACTGCATCATCATTGGGTCATAAATAAATTATATTATTTAATGTCTAAAAATTAAAAATAAAATATTATTATGTAGGAAATCTTTTTCTCTTTCGAATTAATATTTATAGTCTAAAATAAAACATATATAACCTTATGTAAAAATTGTTTTTCTAAAAGATATATGCTTCTGTCATTTTTGTATTCATTTTAGCTTAATTAAAATAAAGTGTCCCTATCACCTACAAGTGGCTCCATGGGGTCCCAAAATCGACCCCAAGATGCCCATGGTCGGCCATGTATCCACCAATAATGTTAGGACACGTTTCAGGGAAATTTAGTGTTATTATAATATTATTTTTTAACCCTTATTTACCGGATTTACCATTAACCATGGTCAATAAAATATTATCTCAGTAATTATTCAAAATTTCTAAAAATAAAAGTTACCTATTTAAACAATTTGAACATCCAGATTCCAAATATGGAATCCATTTTTCCAAATTCAAAACACATAAGTGGCAGAAATTAATTTAAAATTAATTCCTGCTGTCAAAACAAAAAGCGTGTTTTTAAGATATAATAACTATCAAAAGATTGATACTTATTTATGTTCGGTTTAATTGTGAAAGTATGTCCAATGACCAAAATTTTATTAAATGGTAAAAATATATTCTAAATATACTTTAAAACCACTTGAATAAATAATTTATCACTTCTAATTATTTTGATTAAAAAAGTCGTTTTTAATTAAAATTTAGTAATTTTCACTATTCATCCAAATATTGAAGTTATCCGAAAAGTTCCAAAATTTCACCCTAGGCTAAATTCGATATTACGAATCCAAAAATTAAGTCCATTTTGAAATATAAAATATATATAATTTCAAAATGTAGGTATTACTATTCATAACGGCTAGTTTGATTGGTTGTGGTGTGTGTTAGAACTCGAAGTTGCGTACAACACACTCTGTTGCATTATTCAAAGAGAAGCGTACCGTAGAAGGTTGGGATGTTTCATTGTAAATTTTTGATGTCCCCATTTAGTCAAAAAGTTTAAAATATTTTATTTAAAAAGTGTTCACTATTAAAAGATGGTAAAAGTGCAATACTGAAAATGAATTTGTTCTTACATTTTGTCTAAGAAACTGGTAATATGGATTCTAAAATTATAAGGATTATATAAAGTTTAAAATTTAGTTATTACTATTCATAAACTCTTTTGAATGTCTTGTTTGGTAAGTCATGGTGCGCTTGAACCCGGTGTTGCGTGTTGCGCCAGTAATTGAATTATTTTGAAGAAATAAGACACTATGAAATCTTGGGGTGTTACATTCTCCCCTACATCAAAAAATTGCGTCCTCACAATTTGAAATTGTTCTTAGAAAATAAAAGGTTGAAAATAGAAAATATATTTGTGGGGAAACCCACATCGGAAATTGGGTTACTAAAATTTTGTCTTAATATGAGGAAAAGAGAAATGAATGGGTCACCACCAAATTATGATCTTGATTAGGAGAACATTGGTGGAAATTAGAGACATATAATTGGAGCAAAAACGTAAATATTTATAGGTAGTGATTGAGGTCATCAATCACAAACAAGTATAAAATTGAGTTCCTTAAATTCATCAATCTATGATGATTTGAAATACCATTCGTTCAAAAAAACATTGGATATTAGGATAACACATTTTTGACGTTTCAAAATATCTTAGTTGAAATCCCACATCGAAAAATGAATTAATGAGGCCTCTATTTAAAATAAAGATTGGAAAGTATGAAGATTACCGAAAATAACACATACTAGGGTTCCATGTAGGAAAATAAGGATTTGGAAGAGAAATCTAACCATCAATTATCTGATGGATTTTTGTAGAGAACATGGCTATGAAAAGGCCAACAATCCCAAATCCATAAATTAGTGATGATTTAAGGTACCATCTAGGACAACATTTTTGTTCTAAGTTCCTTTTCTTAATGTTGAGGAATTTATTTATGAGATTGGATAATATCATAAGTTGATATACTTACTTTATAATTAGAGTTCTATCCATTAATAAATTTCTACCAAAAACTCATCTTTCACTCTAAAAGATAATAGAACGTAAAAAAATTCTATTTATACTATTCGTACAGGGTTCCAAAATAAATGAATTTATAATTCATCTACCAGATATTTTTAAAAAAACTACATTATTTAATCCAGGACATCTCGTGGCCCAGTGGTAGGTGATAAACCCTTTTCACCCTTCGGTTGCGGGTTCAAGTCTTGTAGCCTTGCCGGTCGCGACGGGTTGCCGCCCGACCTCCGGGTTATCCTTTTATGGCAATCCAAAATTAATCTCAAACTAGAATTTATCCAAAATACTTCTGTCCAAACTCACAGTCCAACATTTATAAGTAAGGTAAACATAATGTAGATCCTTTTTACCCCGTAAAAGCATATGAATACATTCATCTTGTATTCTTTTAAAACACTGAAACATCCTGAATTACCACAATCTTTATTGATTACATTCATGCTCGCTTATTCCATATAGAATGCTAAATATACTTCATCCATCCAAAAATGTTGTAAACTCCAACAATTATGGATTATAAAAATCTATAATCTATTTCAAAGTAGTCAAGAATATCCAATATAATTTATCCAAATCAATCATGTATTATTCTAAAATCACTACCTCGACATCAAAACCATATTATGGGTTATCTTTCTCTCAACCATATATTTTCCAAAAATTTAACATGCTATTGAGTCACGTTTCTTTGTTCCACACAATCTCATGTCCTAAATGAAATAGTACTGCAGTACAATCCTTATATACTCCATAATTATTCTAACCAGTACATTGTTGATACAATACTCAAATGGCATAATCAAAATAAGAACTCTAATTATTCCTATTCATCTGTGGTAGTATCATAACTTGACTATTATCCAATATCATCATTTGCGGCATATTCTGATGACTGGTACATAGGTTCGCGTAGTGTCTAAACTCCTTGAAAATGAAGCATTGTACATTTGAAACCATTATCTTACCCTTGCAGTCAAGTACATTGTGCCCTTTTCCTCCACACTTATAACAAACTCCCATTCTTTTCAGGAAAGTTCCAGGGTGTTTCTTTCCACAGTTATCAAATATAGGAAAATTCTTCATTTCCCTCTTCCCTTTATCCATATTTCTCTCTTCCATCCTTTTCTTCTCTTTCTTCCCTTCAAAACCATAGGACTCAGTAAACTCTTTACTTATCTTATCAACACATGATATCATATCTTCATATGATGATAATACATGCGAGACTATTTCTCTTATAAATTCTGGCTTAAGACCATGAAATATATGATCCTTCTTTCTCTTTGTATCATGTGCATTTCTAGAGTTCTCATTCCTTCTACTGGGCGCCATTTCTAAGTAATGGCATAAACTAGATCAGTTTATGAATCAAGATACATAATCCCATACATATAAAACACTTAACATAAATTGAACTATTTATTTATGTAATCCATAATCATATGAATGTTTTCTTTGAGGAAGTATATACTCATAAACCCTTAATAATGGTTTGTAAAGAAAATGAGAATTATCCTAAGCATATCCCACAGTAGTGTCGTAACCAAGAGTGCAGCAAGGCCTATTGTCGTGCACCAGTTCCCGTTGGAGTCTAGATCAAAGAGGTGTTTTCGGGTTTTACCCCTAGGTACATCTGTGCCAGAGTCGCCTCTACCTGCTCGTATCCAGACAGGGATGTATTGCTTGGAAAACTCACATAATCTCTGCAGTACCAAAATTCTAGGAAGTTCTTCTATACTAATCCTCAATGTCCATCTTAAGTCTATGTTCTCTAATCAAAGTTTATCTAAATCTAGGTTCCAAGGTTTGTACTAAACCTCCTCTGATACCAACTGTAACACCCCGACCCTAGTTACCTAGAGTCGGTGCATTATTACATAACATTAGCATGATCACAAAAAAGATCAAAACTCGAAAGACCGATTGGTTTAGTAGCCTTGGAGACACTAGATATATTCATAAGTCTTACATTACATCATAAAGTGAAAAACTACTACAACAACATAATGTCTCTATATTCCACACTCATATCCCCACATAATATCCCTGCAGGTCATTCATAATTTACTTCTTCTCTTCCTGGGAAAAATAAAACATTCAAAATGGGTGAGCTCAAATGCCCAGTAAGGATAACAATATAGCGGAAACTTTAAAAAATAATAATAAACATTTTAGGCAATGTATAACTAAAACAAAATCCTTTTAAACGTGAACTTCAACATAGTATGGCAAGAGTAAAATGAAATAATTCCATTTACATATTCACATGTATATTCTACTAATCGAATAATCACATGCAATATCAATAACCACTTTCATAATGATGGAATGCATAATGCCAGACTATCATAACCACATAGACAAGGCCTCGTTCGAAGACTACAAAGAAGATTTTTTCAAGGCCTTGTTCCAAGACACTAGTTTGTCTGATGATACCTACCGATGCAATTTTTTTTAAGAAGATAATTACGTTAAAAATTTCCAAAATATACTCCAGTGTTTTTCTGAAAACATTATGAAAGCTTCTGAAAACAAAATAACTAATTCTGAGACTTCTCAACTAATTACAGGCCATGATGGGTCCATGCCCAATCCATTCCTATCTACCACACTCGAGAGTCGGGTTTTCTAAAAACATTTTTAAGCTTGCGTTAAATACGTATACATTTGCACTGTATTTTCGTATATTTGAGAGAAATATCTCTTTTTTTGAAATCATTTAAAAATAACATAATTATAAAATAAAACATTTAATTTTAAAATATTCTTATAAGCTTGTAAGGGAATATTTGATGATTTTATAACGGCGGTAAATACCACACCCACCGTATAAGTTAAAAAAACATTCTTACCTTAAGTCTGTCGAAAAGGTTAAAAAGCACCTTGTTTGGAAAACGATGGAAATATTCCTTTATAAAACTCTTATAAAAAGTCAAACAAGGGTATAAATTACTTTAACCCATATTCTTGTAAATGGTAAAAATATTTTGAAATACATTTTGAAGAAACATGGATGTGGATGATAAAGAGATCCCAGTAGATAATTACGTAAAAACAACCTCGGATAATGAAGAGATTGTGAAATAAACCCTTACCTCGTACTTTTCATTGGTTGAGGGTAGGTTAACCTCCTGTATAATGGTGAAATAATTGTTATTAAATTATACAAGAATCATATATATTAATATGATATCATATATGATCTTTTAACATTGCTTTGTTAATAATATCTTAGAATTATTGTTGTTTCGGGTGTTATCTTACTCGTTTTCTTTTATATGTTTTGTTAAGTAAGACACGTTTGTCATGTATATGTTGTATCTTATTCATATCCAGAATGATGTCAAGTCCTTAAATATTATTTTTAAATCATCAAGTGATAATTATACTTGAATGGATACGATGGAGAATGAATCTTATCGTGTTCGTGGAGACGGTAGTCCGTACGTACGCTCGAGCGATAATATCATTATTTTGACATTAAAATAATATATAATTTGATGGTATATCATATATATAGAATCATTATCATGTTATATTTATTATTTTCATGAGTTACACATCATTATTATACCCATCCAAATAATAATTTATTGAATAACAATTACACCACGACGTGGAGACGGTAAGCCGTACGTACGCACGTATGGTGACATGTTACTCAAAGGATGGATAGAATAGTTAATATGGTTGTACCATATTTTTAATAACATCACATTATATATATGATACTGGATTTATTATTCTAGAATGGTAACAACAAAGGAAGAATAAGTGGAAGAAGAAAGGAACTTGGAAAAAGGGTGGTGAAATCATTACCTCTTCTTCAGGTTCTTCCTTTTGGTTTGATGAAAAGGGCTCTTTAAGTTGGCTTTATGATCAAAATAATGCCTCTAGGTTGTATCGAGGGAAGTTGGGAGAGTATTTGGGCAGAGTTTTTCCAAACAAAAAGGCTTTGAAGGTGTGAAGAAATGAGAAGGAGGAGTTCCCTTTTATAAGAGTGGTGAAGGGCACCTTTGGAAAAGCTAGATATATTAATTTATAATAAATTCATATTTGGTTTCTAATGGATCCAAAGTTTATTATTCAAAGGTTAAGGTGGGGATAGGTCTAAAACCATTCAACCAATATAATTTAGATAGGTTTGGGTACGTATATTAACCTTATCTTTAAGTATTAACTCTTAGTTAATTAGTTTCACTTTTACAATGTCTCTTTGTATTTTTATATTATATGGTTAATAAACATACCATATACATCCAAGATACCCCCACGTGGTCCATTAATGATACAAATATCATGATATAAGTCTTGTGGCCGAGCCTCAGAATTTTAGGAATTTAATATCAATTGATAATATAATATTTGTTTTAAAAACTCTTTTATGTCAATTTTGAATCTATTCAATAGTTAATTTTTGTGAATCTCATAACAGATTGATTACTCAGAAAAAAGTCAATTAAATCAATCCTAATATGTCCTATTATCCTAGAAAATTAGTTTAATTCATTAAAAGTTTGAAATTATATTTATTTGTTTATTTATAATATCAATTATTTTAATTTTTCACTATTATTGTAATTACTACATCATCATTGTGTCATAAATAAATTAAATTATTTAATGTGTAAAAATTTTAATAAAATATCATTATGTATGAAATCCTTTTATCTTTCTAATGAATATTTATAGTCAAAACTCCAACATATATAACCCTATGTAAAAATTGTTTTTCTAAAAGATATATGCTTCTGTCATTTTTGTATTCATTTTAGCTTAATTAAAATAAAGTGTCCCTATCACCTACAAGTGGCTCCATGGGGTCCCAAAATCGACCCCAAGATGCCCATGGTCGGCCATGTATCCACAAATAATGTTAGGACACGTTTTATGGTAATTTAGTGTTATTATAATATTATTTTATAACCCTTATTTACCATATTTACCCTTAACCATGGTAATTAAAATATTTACCGCAGTAATTATTCAAAATGTCTAAAAATAAAAGTTACCTATTTACACAATTTGAACATCTTGATTCCAAATATGGAATCAATTTTTACAAATTCAAAACACAGAAGTGGCAGAAATTAATTTAAAAGTAATTCCCGCTGTCAAAACAAAAAGCGTGTTTTTAAGATATAATAACTATCAAAATATTGATACTTGTTTATGTTCAGTTTAATTGTGAAATTATGTCCAATGACCAACATTGTATTTAATGGTAAAAATATATCCTAAATATACTTTAACACCACTCAAATTCATAATTTATCACTATTAATTATTTTGATTAAAAAATTTGTTTTTAATTAAAATTTAGTGATTTTCACTAATCATCAAAATATTAAACTTATCCGAAAATTTCCAAAATTTTACCCTAGGATAAACTCGATATTAAGAATCCAAAAATGAAGTCCATTTTGAAATATAAAATATATATAATTTCAAGAAGTAGGCATTACTATTCATAACGGCTAGTTTGATTGGTTGTGGTGTGTGTTAGAACTCAAAGTTGCGTACAACCCACGCTATTGCATTATTCAAAGAGAAGCGTACCGTAGAAGCATGGGAGGTTTCATTGTAAATTTTTGATGTCCCCATTTAGTCAAAAAGTTTAAAATATTGTATTTAAAAAGGGTTCACTATTAAAAGTTGGTAAAAGTGCAATACTGAAAATGAATTTGTTCTTACATTATGTCTAAGAAACTGATAATATAGATTCTAAAATTATAAAGATTATATAAAGTTTAAAATTTAGTTAATACTATTAATAACCTCTTTTGAACGGCTTGTTTTGTAAGTCATGGTGCGCTTGAACCCGGTGTTGCGTGTAGTGCCAGTTATTGAATTATTTTGAAGAAATAACACACTATGAAATCTTGGGGTGTTACAATTGTTGTATCACCTTGAATGTGTATTATCACGCCTTGGTGGTTGTTAGTGGAATATGAGAATGTTTGACCTTCAGGAAATTATTTTCCCATAGTGGGGGGATTGCGCTTGATATAAATATTGACAATTAGGGACCTAAGCATAGGGTGTAGGTATTATATTTCCATGGTTTTGTGTTGATGATATATTAGAGTTATCCTTCATATTACCGGTTCACCTCAGTAAATGGTATCATGATTGATTTTAGTACTCGATATTCATTATTTAGAGGATATCGTGTGATATGGTCCCCATTAGGGATAGATGGAATTGGTTATCATATATAAGACACTATGAGGATACCATATAGGGTCTGGTATAGTTTAAATCTGAATGATATAATTTCATTAACAATTTGGAAAGAATCTGAAGTAGGTATGATTGAGGGTTTTAAGTGGTTGGGTTAGCACACGACCACTTAGTTTTAGATTGAATGTTTTCACCATTAATCGTTTATTATTATTATTATAGAAATTCCCTTTTTATACATGAGCACACTAGGTAAGGACACATTGGTAGTATCCAACTGAGACTTATACTCGCACCCTACCCATTATGTTCTTATAGAGTTAACGAGAGACCCGATGAAGGGAATAGGACATGTGGTAGATGGATGTGCATTATAGAATAGATATGGCGGTGGATTAGGATGAGTTTTTGTGGACATAGAGGATTCTTATTATTTATTATCTACTTTACTTACTCTATAAATTCCTTCCACATTGGGTGCTAGTTATTTATATGACATATACACAATCTATTAAGTTTCTAAAGTTTAATCTTATTTATCTATTTATTTATTGTATTTCATATTACAAGATATGATATTGATGGTATGTTCTCCCCAATGATGGAATGTTACAATCACAACTAGTCAAACGCCTCATACATATATGGAGGAACCCATGAGGTTTCATAGAATATTCATCTCAGACCCCCTGGTTTTGGATGGTATATGAAACAAAATGGTTTTAGAGAACATGGATTTTACTAACATGAATTTTCCCATTAATGGGTTTGGGGATATAATAGAATATTGTTTTTATTGTTAGGAATAATGTAGGAAAACAATATCAGTTCAGGGAAAGTATTGAATAGTAGACAACCATGTTACCAAAATTTGGGGAATTTATGGTTTCCTATTACAGTTGATTAAATTATCACTAGGTGATGAACATGATGTTGATATTTGATTTAAAATAAGTTCATGAATAAATAATTTTCATGTTGGTTCAAATTATAAATATTTATATACCAATTATTGTTACACATAGTTTTTTATTAATTAAAATACTCAATTTGTTCTATCTTATCGGGATATTTTTCATCACTATGTGATATATCTATGATTTACCATTTGGTGTGATAAATCTTATATTAAATTTATTAGTGGAAAAAAACATGGCTTTTATTATATATATATATGCATCATGACTATGAAAGACATTAAGGGATATAGACTAGGGTTACTATTGTGAGGGTTATAACTAGGGATTATGGTAGAATCCAATGATAACACTGTGTGAACCCATAGACAGGTTGGGAATGATTTATTCCTAATATTCTTTCTATTGTAGAAGATTCCATCTCACATACATTTTATACAACCACCAATAGAGCATGATTCTCCATATCATGTATCCACAACTCCATTAGTAGTACATGAAGAGGTTCATTGTCAACCACCTCATAATTCCATTGTAGACTTCACCCAGGATTTCCATTTTTGTCATTCCCCAACCTTTTAGGGAACTAACAGACCATAAGATGTTGAGGATTTGTTGTACACTAGGGGGATCATATTTTACCTTGTTGATATTATATGTTAAATCTAACCACATTCATTCTCTAGGGATAAACTATGCATTGGTGGGTAGTTATGGGCCATGCCAGAAGACTTGAAGGACTCACCTAGGAATCCTTAAAGGACATGATTTCCGGAGAGATATTCCATAAAAAATTGATTATTGATTGAGAATATGATTTCATAAATATTCATAAGGGTTTCATGATAGTTTTAAGCATACCCAACATGCTTCACTAAGATCATATATTTTTCATCACTTTTGGCCGGTAAAGAAGTACATAAGGCTAGGATATTTGAAATTTAATTTCGATTTGACCATAGAATGTAGTTCCAACATTCTAACTTATCATCATACCTAGAGGTTCTGATTAAGGCCTTAAATACTAATATTACCATGTATGAGGAATAAGAGGATGTAATATTCATCTATTTCACTACACGTATAGGTGGACTTTCTGTTTCTGCTGTATGCACCTCTTCTAATTTTATAAAAAGTAGGACTGGACACATGAAGTAGACCAGTAGTGTACATATATATCAATGTTCAATTTCTTCATCCCCATATATAGGTATTGTAAAATGCTTCAACTATTGGATGTTCGGAAGCTATATAGTGATATGGCCCACACCCCATACTTAGGGGGAGTAATGTTACAGGATAGGACATTTCCAATAGTTTTTCACTAGAATCTAATCTAAGAGGTGGAGATATCCACGATTAGGGAACCAGTGGTAAATTTAGAGTTCTATGAAATTGACCTAGACTAGACATTTACCTCATGGACATAGTAATAATACTAAACCTGGTTATATCTATTTTGGGGATTAGACTCCCACAGATAGTGTAGATGGGACATCTGTTGTTCAATGTTCAATATTGATTACAAATAATCTATATACTATGTTATTAAATACTAGTGCATCCCATAAATTTATAACTACATTAGATGTAGTTGGTGTTTATATACATGTGAATTTTTTCTTTATGTTATTATCCCTTGATAGTACATTGGGAATTAAAGTGGAAAATCTCCAGGGATTCAAAAAATTTCATAGAGTTTTTTTGGTTATGGGAATCTGTAGGAATTTATAATTATATAGATAATGGACATCGATGTTATTCTAAGCATTTATATGCTAAATAGATTCTTAGATATCAAATTCTAAGAAAGTAGATGTGTTTCATTCACTTTTCCAAAAGGGTGAAGTTCAAGATGAACAGTGTATGGGAAATGGGGGTAGGAAGAGTTGGACCATACATGAGTGAGATCAAGATGATCACAACAGAAGTGGTGGGATTTTATCTTTCCCTAGGATTTGTTGAAGCCGATTAATATTTTACTCTAGTCATATATCTCTATCAGTTCATCTTTTGAGATTAATTCTTAGGAATCTCCCTTGATATTTTAATTTACATTATGTTAGAGGTCATACCACGTGTGAAACCCATTTAGATACCCCTATATCATATGGATCATATCGAGATAAAAGAACCATGTGTAAAATTAAAAAATTGAAAATAAGGGATTTAACAGTACAGTTACATCATCATGGCTATCACTAATTTTATTCACCATGATGGATGATGGTAGTCTTCGAATCAATGCTGATTACTGAAATATGACCAAGTGATAGTGAAGACCTTATATCCTTTTCCTAGGATTGATGGAATTTTTTATTTGGTATAGGGAGAATAGTGGTTCTCTATGATTAAACATCATTTAGGATATTATCTATTCTTATTTAGAGGGGAGGACATTCTCTAGAATTCGTTTTGGAGTAACTAGGGACTATATAAGTATTCAACGATGTTTTCAAGTCTTAAGAAAATGCCTATAGTTTTTTAGAATGTCGGGTATGCATCCTAATTTTATAATGAATGTAATGATATGTTTTTATCTAGTAATACGATGACCCATTATATAGTCTGTAGGCCAATGAATAGGTCTTCTACATCATCCATGTTTCCCCACACACCTACATTCTAGCATCAATGCTTGTGACACCACCCCTGATGATTGTGCCAACATTAGCACCGACATCATAAATCCACCAAGGTGCTTCCCAGGATTCAAACCCCAGTATTTTTGATTAATTATTACATGGATTATCAATTCACACTTACCCCATTTACATGAAAATGATGGTAGTGTTCATATATCTCATGAATATAATTTTCCATCCATACTTATAATCATTAATAAAAGAATTTGTTGATTAAATCCATATATAATCAATGAATCTAATGATAAATTCTTAGCACCTCATTATATTCACGACTACAAATCAAGTATATCATATTTAAACAATGTTTTCAAAGACTTAATTCTATATTAATGTGGTTATGTTTAAAGGACACGTCATGTTGGAAATGGTTGTCTCCATAAACCTATAGAATGTTGAGGTGATCATGTCTTAGACGCATCGAAGGGATGTGTTTGTGAGTATGATATTTCTAGTCACAGTATGATATTACAAATGGTTCATCCATGAAATTTTATAACATTAAGCACCCATGAAATTGTTAATTATTATTCCAGTGATGTTGTAGTTGTCAGATCGGTTTGAAGAGGAATTCTTCGATATTAAAGGAATATTGAATATGATTCATGTACTAAAACTGCATGTGCCCTAGATTAGATATGTAATGTAATATGATGATTCAAGTGTTTTAATGGGAGTTATATCATATAGATAGAGAAGGTAGTATCCTACGGGTCACAACACTTACAACACCATGAATAGAACTACCCTACACAGGACCTGGATCTAAAATATGTGGTCCATGAAAAGTTGTGTTTGAGAGAATTTATCATCAGTGATAGATTTTTGTATATATATATATATAAAATGATCCATTGCGATGTCTTCAAATAGAAGGACATAAACCTTAGATAGAGGTGTTTGGTTGATTTTGAAAAGGTATTCTGTTTTGAGATAGATTATACACATGGGAAGGGTAACAGCGTAGAAGATTCTCTCAGTCGTAAGATATATGTTGAGATGGAGGTTGGTGAGAGTCCCTCTAAGGATTAGTTGTGGTTGATGAGAATGATGGATGATTTGAAAATGGAAACTTCCAAGTATCATGGATTTATGACATTTGTTTCTTCAGTAATCACATCATAACACTAGATCATGTGAATACTGGATATGATTTAGACGTAGAGTTTTCAATTATTAGAGGGAAACTTGTTGATGGTGACTCAATTCCCAAATGGTCTATGGATGATAAAACACCATTTCGTTGAATTTTTTACTTATAATAAATGAATAAATTTTCTCACATTGTTCTATATATGTTCGTTTGTGAAATATTTTGGATTAGATCATTAATTTGTAAATTTGGAAAACAAATTCCAGTTTTACCCTTTAAAAATGAACTCTAGTATTTTGCACATAAATATTTTAATATGAGTAATTTGAACATAAATTGTATTAACTGTGTTACTGACATATGTTTCTACACCTTTTATTCAGGAAACTAGATCTAAAGAGTGCATATGGATTGATTTAATTGGACATTGTGTCAATGGTGGGCTGGACACGCAAGATTGGAAATCACTTCAGTATTTGAGTCATATATTATACATCCATTGATGCATTGATCCCAAATGTTGAGAGGGGATCTAAAGCCAAATTTATCACATATTATCCTTTTGTAAGGATAGATAATTGACGTGTTTTGGTGGTCTAGAAGGAATTTGAAGTGGGACTAAAATATTTAGAAGAATCTTCTCATTCACACTTGAAACCACTTTTAACCTAACCTCCTATCAACTATATAAAAATTTATTTTTATCATTTTTAAGGGTTGGTACGTGTATTAGAAAGTTGAGGGAAGAGGAGAGTAGGTTCCACTCAAATTATCTAAGCAATTCAATAAGGGTATCTCTTCATGTAAGGATCCCTTCGTCAAAGCCCCCTAGTTCTTCACTATGTTGTAATATTTGTGTTTCCATGATAAAATTCTTTGTTGTTATTTTATTTATTCTATTTTCTTATAATATTTTCAATATTATTCTTCTATTAATATTTTTATTTTGTTTTAATTAAATATTATAGATGATATTGGGTTCTACCCTTTCAATCTTTGGCTCATGCAAAATGTCTCCATGATGACCACCCAACCAATAAAGGAGTGGTTTTCTTAGTGATCAGTCTATCTTATACCATATTAATTTAATTATTTTGAATCATTGAGCTACTATAATTCAATTAATATGAACCATTAATTGAGATTTTATTTATATGAAACTAAGAAAACAATTGATCAATTGAAACAAATACCCGCGAGGTCGAGATTTTTTGTATCTTGTGAGAGTGCGAACTTAATCGGTAATACATGACCTCAAAGGATAATTTTTTAGAGTTCAAATATAATCTCTAAACTCAATTAATACTCATTTACAGAGTGTATATGTTCTCTAATTATCCAATTAACATAAGCTAACCTTATAACATTAATAAATGTAGGGTGCAGCTATTGCATGTTCCAAAGCTATCCTAGGGTTTAAGTAATTTTATCATTGTGGTTAAGTTAAATACTGTAGGGTTCAAGGGTTAAAACATTATTTGATAATAACTAGGATCATATTAATTTATTTTATAATTATTAATAATTAAATTTATAGGTAGAGTTAGATAGATTACACCTTTTAAATATTTTCTTAAAAACCATCTTATTGTTGTGTCATTTTAATCGAACATTATTTCATAACTAAAAGCAAAAAAAATCAATCTTCTTAGAGAAAAATTATTACATATTTATAAATGATAAATAAACACATCATTTTAATTAGTAATATTAATTAATTTTATTTTATTTTCAAAATACCTTTAATAAGTTGTTAAATTTACTCTTTCCTTAGAGATAAGACCTTGATCAGCCTCTCTGTTGCACCTTAGTACCCCAAAAAACCATTAGTTATTTGAGGGATCCCATGATATCTCCTTTCAAATTGGCATCTTTTATAGGGATTCATGTCATTATTTCGACAATTTAGAGGTATTTATTTTATTTTACATCACATTCTCATATTCTCTTCTTTCTTCCTTTTTTACCTAATCTAAATTTTTCTTCTTCTTTTCTTTTTTCTTCTTCTTCTTTTTGGACCGTCAACTCTAAATTGTCATATTATATATTATTATGGTCCAATTTTCTTATTTTAATTTTTATTTTATTTATGAAATGAAATAATCCCAAAGATATCTTAGATTTTGACTCTGATATTGAATGTTGAATTCGATCTCAAATCAGACATTCTCAGTCTACAAGAAGTTTCAAAATTCAACCAGTTGTAGAATCCTCCACTATTAGAACATTGAAATGAGAAGCAATTAAAATTCATCTATAAAACAAGAACCAATAGCTAAAAATAATGGAAATTAACATAATAGAACAATTAAATAATTGGATTCAACTGATATTAATTATCAACTAAATTGCATTGCATACCAAAATCTTGAATCAGACTTTGAACTGAAATCTAGATTAATTCACCTTATTCCAAAAGTTCATGGCCTCTCTAGTTAGGATACCAACAAACACCTTTAATAATTTAATGTGGTCTTCTCAACCTTAAATCCATGAAATGTTTTGGAATATCAAATCGAAATAAGGGAACTCCCATTCTCACATGATGAAGCTGCAAATGAATGGATGTATTATTGACAACCTAAATATGTAACTTTTTGGAATGATTTGAAACGTATTTTCTTGCCGAGTTTTTTCCAGAATCAATGACCACTTCCATTAATAAGGAGATCTCTAGGATCAATCTAGCCCAAGGGGAGTCAATTTATGAGTATTAGGAATGATTCCAGAAGTTTTGTTCAAGCTACCTGCATCACCAAATCAGTGACCAACTCCTCACTCAATACTTCTACAATGGAATCACGCCTATGGAGAGAAGCATGGTAGATACTATGGTTGGAGGAGAATTGGTGGAAAGACACCAGTATGTTCACATGCATTGATCAACAGGATGGCACAAAACCCTCAACAATTTGGCGATCGAGATACACCACATGATAGGGGAGTACATCAAGTATGTCTTTCCTCTATTAAAAATAATTTGATTTATATTACATTGGAATAGTAGAAAACTATGGTGAGGTAGATTGATTTGGATCAAAAGACATCCAATCCCACTCCTTCAAGGCCTTGTGGTGTTTTCACTGAGACAAGTCACCAAACTAACTGTTGCCCGTAACTACAAGAGATAGAGGATTGCACAACATTATTCATAAAGAAACCATATCAGCAGAAACAACAGACATATCCCCAAATAATGTATTATTCCTTTTCACCCGCGTATAACCAAGGGTAGAGGATCAATCAAAAATGATTTATGGATCTGGACAACAAAAAAGACCCCCCTTTTCAACAAAACTTCCAGAAACCTACACCTTTCCAACAGGGTTTCCAATAACCCCAAAAGATATTTGAAGCTCAAGCATCAACAATCCAACATCAAGGGAATTATCAACCAAAGGTTGATTCTAACACCAATGATCTATTGATGAAATTTTTCTTAATCAATAGAATGACCTAAATAGTCAGGGTCCAATGTTGAGGAGTTGAAGACCCAAATGATCCATATTTTCACTTTCCTCCATGAACTGGTAAGTATGAACTCCAGAAATATACCTTTCCAACCTACTGCAAATCCCAAGGGTTATTTCAGTGCCATAACATTGATAAGTGGGAAGAAATAAACTAATACATCTTCACCTATCACTCCACCAGGATTCACCTCAAATCTGGAGAAGCACCATTCCACACCAACTAATGAACATTCGAAGGAGAATGATAAAAGGTAAGAAAATGATTTATGAGGTACCTTCTAAACCGCTTCCATTTCCAAATAAATTTTTACAAACAAAAAAGATGGTTGAAGAGGTGATACAAAAAGATGTTTTGGATACATTCCAGCTCATGGAGATCAACATACCTTTACTTAAAGAAATTAAGAATATCCCATGGTATGCCAAATTTTTAAAAGAACATTGTACCAATTGAAGATGTCTCTAGGGAAATAAGAGGATAAATCTTAGAAGGGATGTGTTGGCACTCATTACACCAAATCTAGAAATTTAAACAAAGTAAAGGATATCATGATATTCACTATCCTATGAATCGTAGTGGAGTTACTCTTTGTTGATGCTCATAGTGATTTAGCAGATTCCATAAATGTGAATCCCCACTCCCTATTATTTTTGGTTAGTTGAAATCAACTAAATAGTGGTGCAATTTGAAAATAGAGCCACAATAAATCTAGCAGGAGTCCTTGAGGATGTATTTTTCTGGGTAAGAGACAAGATATTTCCATCATATTTCTACATGATTAACTTGGAGGATGATCATATAAGTTCACATGATCCCATTATATTAAGCATACCCTTACTCCAAACTGTAAAAAAATCATAAATTTCAATGAGGGAACACATTCCATGGAGTCCAGAGATGAAGTTATGATATTTAATGTTATGGACTCCCGGAAGTACCCCTTTATGAACCATTATATATTTGTTATCTCCTAATTTGAACCACCAAATATAACCCCATGTAATTTTATTTTCCTATGCTTATAGAGATTATGAGAATTGGTTCTATTTAGATGTCTAAGAGTACTTCTACACCTATTTCGAATGCCCAAGTCTCTCTTATATTTTATTTTGAAATGGATTCATATTTTTATTTTGCTCATGTTCAAACTAATTATGACATGGTTGAGGAGTATGCTGATAGATTTGATGAACTATTCTCTAATTTGTATGATGTATATTCTGATACTATTTCTCTTTGTGCACATATTTCAGTTCCTTCAATTTCTCCATCTATACATCACCCCCTCCATTGGAACTCAATCCATTACCATAAAATCTCAAATAATAATACTTGTTAAGTGGTGTGAAATTACCTGTTATCATTGCTAACAATAACCCTTTTGAACAAGAAAATAAATAGTTGAATCATTTGGGGGAGAAAATTAAGGCAATCGGGTGGACCTTGGCTGATATATCATGTATTAGCCCCTCCATTTTAATTCATAGGAATATTTTGGAATATGGGGATAAACAGGTTAGGCAGCCACAAAGTAGACTCAATCCGACACTTTTGGAGGTTGTTAAAAAAGAGGATGAAAAATTGCTCGAGGAGGGTATAATCTATCCCATTTCAAATTCTTAGTGGGTGAGTCCTATTCAGGTTAGGAATAAGAAAAGCAATGTTACTATTATTAAAAGTGATTAAGAGGAGTTAATTCCAATGATGGTACAAAATAGTCGGCATGAGTGTATTGATTATAGGAAACTAAACTAGTGTACTCACATGAATCATTTACCCCTTCCATTTATTGATCTGATGCCTGAGAGACTACCAAGTAAGACACATTATTGTTTATTGGATGGATTTTATGGATATTTTCAGGATTATATTGCTCTGGATGATTAGGGGAAGACTACATTCACCGTCCCTTTCTAAACATTTTCCTGCCGGAGGATGCAATTTGGACATTGTAATGCCCCAACTACCTTCTAGAGATGCATGGTGAGTATTTTTTTCTAATTTTACTAAGACCGACATAGAGGTATTAATGGATGATTTTACATTGTATGGATCCTCATTTGATGAATGTATAAGTTTTTTTGGAAGGGTATTGAATCGTTGTATTGAGAAGAATCTGGTCTTGAGCTTTGAAAAGTGTCATTTAATGGTAGAGCATAGCATTGTCTTAGGGAATTTAGTGTCAACACATGGAATTGAGGTTGATAGATCCATGATAGAAATTATTTCATCCTTACATTATACTTATGTATTCATGATATTAGATCTTTCCTAGGGCATGATAGATTTTATGTGCGCTTCATCAAAGATTTTAGTAAGATTGATCATCCTTTGTCCCGATTACATCAAAAGGATTCTGATTTTGTTTTTGATAATTCATGAAGGGTATCATTTGATGATCTTAAGATGTTTCTGACCACTTCATGAATCATACATCCCCCTAAATTGGACATTCCTTTGGAGCTTATGTGTGACGCCTCCAACTTCAAGGTTGGAGCTATCTTAACTCAGAGGGTGGAGGGACGATCACATGTGATTGCCTATGCATCAAGGAAATTGGATTCAACCCAATAAAACTAAAAAACCATATAAAATGAGTTTCTTACTTTTATATTCGATTTAGATAAATTCAGTTCATATTTATTAGGCTCTAAAGTAGTTGTAATTTCTTACCATGCATCTCTGAGGATCCTCTTGAAGGATCCAGATGCAAATTCTAGGCTAGTCTGATTGACACTCCTTCTCCAAGAATTTTATATTGAGATAATGACAAGTAGTTTACAAAAATATTTGTGGCCATCCACATGAGTAGGATTACTCACACACTAGAGGATGTCACCTTGGACTATGTACCACATCGAGACACATTCCCTAATTAGCTTCTTTATGCCATCTCATGTATGCATCCTTGTTGTGCAGATTAAGTTAACTACCTTGTTTCCTCTGAAATCCATTAAAATTTAAAGAATCATAAAGTCTATAATTTAATGAGTGAGTCAAGATTTTATGTTTGGTATGATCCATAACTATTTTTCATATGTAGTGACCATGTTATTAGGAGGTGTGTTCTTGATCATGAGTTTGAGTCTATTTTAGATTTATGTTGTACATTTTCTTGTGGTGGACACATTGGACCAAAAAATGACATCTAGGAATTTTTTGGACTGTAGACGGTATTGGAATAGTTTATTCCCTGATGTCCATGTGTTTTCTGATTCGTGCAATCGTTACCAACACACTGGGAACGATTCTAGGAGATAATAGATGCCCCCATAAACCATACTATTCTGTTAGATTTTTTATGTGTGGGAATTGTTTTTATGGGTAATTTTCCTAGTTCATTTGTATTTTTAAATATTTTGGTTTCCATTGAATATGTGAGAAAATGGGTGGAGGCTAAGGCCACTAGAACTAATGATTCTCATGTCGTTGTGGAACATGTCAAAGCAAAACATTCTTTCAAGGTTTGGAGTATCGAAGGCCACAATTAGTGACCAAGGGACTCACTTATGCATTTGAATTAGGATGACCTCATTTGGATGTATGGGGTGACACACAAAATACCAACACCATACCTCCCCCCCAAAAATGGCTAGGTTGAAGTTTTAAATAGCGAGTAGAACCAAATTTTGGAGAAAAATGTGTAACTGAATAGGAATAAATAGAGAAAGTTCTTGGATGATGCGCTTTGGGATTATAGGATATCATACAAGACACCCATTGCTATGTCTCCATTTTTGGATTGTTTTAGGGAAAGTGTGTCACCTCCCTGTGGATGTTGAGCATCAGGCTTATTGAGATATAAAGAAACGCAACATAGAATTGGCCCAAGCTAGAATTCAAAAAAAGATACAAATTCAATAGCTTGAGGTTATTCAATTGTATTCAAATGATAACTTAAGGCTCTAAAAGTAAATATTAAAAAAATATTATGACAAAATGATCCAGAAAAAATAATTCCAAGTTAGAGTGAAAGTCTTTCTCTATAGATCATGACTCAAGCGGATGCCTGGTAACTTGAATTTGAGATGGTTAGGTCCTTATGTTGTGACTAATGTTTTTCCTTATGGTTTAGTGGAGATCAAACAAGAGGACACATGAATGATCATTACAATGAATCGGAAAAATTTAATGAAATACATTGAGGGACTTTCCACTGATGTAGTGTATTTTATCACACTGCAAGACCCCATCATCACTTGAGCATATCATGATTTTCCTAACCCTTTCACTTCTTTATTATTTTTCCTATTTAAAATTATAAATTTAATGTGAATACATCATCTCAACAATTCACATTGAGTAAAATTCAATATTTTATGTGTGGGGGAGGTAAAATTTTAGTTTATTAATTTCAATTGTTTTCCTGTTTTTCAATGATTTTTAAAACAAATTTTTGTGTTTTTCAAATTTTGGGTGTTTATTTTTTAAATTTTTATGTGTTTTTGATACATTTGAGATGAAATGATTCTCATCACTATTTTTGAAATCCATATCAATAAGTGAAGAAATTAATCCCATGAAACTGAGCTTACATGAATGTTGAAAATAACATTGTTTCAAGTTCAAATCATTAGTAATTTCAGGAAAGGTACTCTGAATTTTGAATCCCATGCCACATGTCACTCTATTTATATTTGAAATCACTTTTCTGTGAGGCTTATAAACCATGATTTTCATATTATTTATAATTAATTAACTTCATGAGAAAACCAAACCTTGATATATTTAACCAGAATTTGATTTATTCCTATCAAAAATTGAGGGTTTGAGATACATATGTTTAAATGATTGATGAATTTGTTTGGTATTAAATCCCCTATTTAAAATAATCATTTTTATAGTGGAATACGTTGAACATTTAATCCTTTTATCCCCTATAATCCATGAACAACCTATTAGGTTATCCACACTAGAAGCCAATTTTCTATATCCAACCAACACTTGATGTGAAATTGCATAATCTAGTTGAACTTAATTGTGTGTGTGGGTGGGGGGATTAGCCTTGTGTTATGCTACCACATTCTGGGATACTTCAAGTGGAAAATTAAATTCTAAGGAGATTTGTTTTCTGCTGAAGAAAATCATTATATTGAATGTTTTTCCTTTTCTAGATCATTCATGATATGTGAATTTGTGCCTTTCTAGAGCTTCTAATATGAGAATAATGTTGTGCCTATCAAGATCGTTCAAGAAAATCGCCTCTGAGAAGATAGAAATTTTTGTTTCCCAATGTTGAATGGTGGAACATTACTTTTTTTTCATGATGATGAAGACTAATTTATTTTATGGGGATTGATGAGGAGACCATATTAATGTGAAAATTAGATTAATGAAATATTTCTTCAAAAAGAGTCAAGCGCTCTTCATTCTGCCTTATAATTTTTTACATCTAAATCCTACCATCTAAAAGACAAAGAACAACCCTGAAAATTCCTCATGATAAACATATGTCCTTGAATCAATCATGTGGTTATGTAGGATTTTATCAGGCCTATGATGACCCTTTTATGAGTTTCGATGATAATGACATTGCTAAAAAATGTACATTTGTGTGATAAGGAAAATTCAAGTGAGGTAAGTATTTTGTGCATCAGAGGATAAATGAAGTGGAAATATATTGGATGATATAAGTTTAGAACTTGAAATAATATTTTTATGTGGCATGATATCTTTTTTTCTTAGTGTGGAATTGTTGGATCTCAAGGATATGTGTTTTAAAATTTCTTTTGATTTGATATTGATGTTTACTTGATATGAGGTTTTTTCCTGGAGTGCAAAATGGTAAGGGTGGGGAGTTGATAACGCACCATTTTGTTTAATATTTTATTGATAAAAAATGACATAATTTCCACACATTGTGCTAAATATGTTTATTTATGAAATATTTCGGATTAGATCATTCATTTGTATATTTGGTGAAAATTCCAGTTTTACCCTTCTAAAACGCACTATAGTATTTCACCCATAAATATTTTAGTATGACATATTTGAAAATAAATTTTATAACAGTGTTCCTCAATTAATTGTCTACAACTTTTATTCAGGACACTAGAGCTAAAGAGTTCATATTGATGGAGTAAATGGGCCATTAATTCAATGGTGAGCTGGACACGCGATATTGGACATCACTATAGTGTTTGGGCCATATCTTCTACATCAGTTCGTGGATTAAGCCCCAATTTTGAGAGGGGATCGAAAAACCAATTTCCCACATATTCTCCTTCTATAAGGATAGATTATTCACGTTATTTATTGGTCATGAATGTAGTTAAAATGGGATTAAAACATTTGTTAGAATCTTCTCATTCACAATTGAAACCACTTTTAACTTAGCCTCTCATCCACTCTATAAGATTGTATTTTTCACATTTATAAGGGTTGGGATGTGAATTAATAAGTTGAGGGCGGGGGATAAGAGGTTCACTCCAATACTACATGCAATTCAATAAGGGTGGCTTACAAAATAAGGAACCATTCGTCGAATCCATCTTCTTCTTCCTCATGTTGTAATGTTTGTGTTTTCATAATAAAATTTTTTTCTTTCATTTATTCCCTTTTCTTCTATTAATTTAAATTTTCTTCTTCTCTTAATATTTCTATTTGGTCTGGAAGTTATGATTGGAGACTAGAAAGGGTTCTACCCTTTCAATCCTTTGCCAAGGAGAAACGTCTCAAAGATGACCCCACTCCCATGAAAGAGTAATTTTCTTAGTGATCAGTCTATCTTCTACCCTCTTCATTTAATTATTTTGAACCATTGAGCTACTATAATTCTCATAATATGATACATGAATTGGGTTATTAATTTATATGGAACTAATATAAAAATTGATCAATTGACACAAAAACACAGAAGCTCATGATTTTATGTAAAATTTGAGAGCGCGAACTTAATCGGTAATACACGACCACAAGGGATGAGTTTGTAGAGTTCAAATATAATCCCTAAACTCAATTAATCCTCATTTAAATAATGGATATGAGCTCTAATTAACCAATGACCATAATATAACCAAATAACATCAATCAATGTATGGTGATGGGATTGCAGGTTCCGAAGATAGCCATGGTTTTATGTAATTTTATCTTTGCAGTTATGTTAACACTTGAAGGGTTTGAGGTTTAATAAATTAGGGGATCATAATTAAGTGGATATTAATTTTAATTATAATTATTCATAATTAAATGAAGTGGTAGAGTTATATTTATTACACCTTTTAAATATTTTTGTCAAAAACCTCTTCTTATTGTGTCATTTTAAACGAACATCATTTCAAAACTAAAAAATTAAAATATTCTTCCAGAAAACATATTCTAGATTTATAAAATATTGAAAAACCCCATCCTTTTAATTAGTATTATTAATTTTTTTATTTTATTTTCAAAATGACATTAATAAATTGTTAAATTTACTTCTTCCTTTGAGAGATGTATTTGTTCATCCACTCTACTGCACCTGTGCACCCCAAAATCCATTAATCATTTGAGGGTGCCCAAGAAAGCACCATTAAATGGATGATGATGATGTGATCTCCATATATGGAAGAGTGGTCTTACCAGATTCCTACCAAGATAATGTGATTAGAGAATATTGTACCTCTATATTTTTATTAAATCCTTGTGTAACCATGATGTATCATGACTTTAACATTCCATTATAATGGATACAATGAAGATAGAAATTTATAGTTTTGTATATTTATTACTTACCCATCATTGTGTGAAGGATGATCAATGATGAACTTGTGGATTTCTCCATCCCCTTGTTATGTCAATGTATATATGGAAAAACTCCATGTTGGAAATTTTTATTGGGTTACCCAAGACCCCATGGATTTGTTATGTAGCATGGGTGATTTTTGATCTTCTAATGAAGACAACACCATTCATACTAATTATAGATATTACCTTAGAAGAGGATATGGGGATGATCCACATCTATGATATTGTAATTCTTCATCGAATTAACATATTAATTGTTTCTAATAGAGATGGATGATTTATCTCACTGGTTTAACTGGGATTTCAGAATGCCCTAGACTTAGATTAGATTGAGTATAGTGAATCATCCCTAGAAATACATATATTCTGTGTTGAATATACACATATTAATGGATATGCTATGAGAATACATCATTAAAATTGGAGGAGCATGGTATAATAACATATCAGTGGTTTAGTTTCCAAATAACAATAGTTACCATCATTCTATTTGGAAAGAAAATTGTTAGGATATCTATAGGAGGTCATGCATGTCAATGCTCTACTGGCATGTGGTAGGTGAGGCAGTAGTTATGGGAAAAATCGTGGTTCATGAGACATCTGATAGAGTGAATATTATTCATGAGTGTTTGATCACCAATTAGAGAAGATAATGATATTATGCCAACAATTGGAGAAGACCAGTGGAGTTCAATATGGGCAATTTGGGTTTATTGTGGGTGACTTTCCTATTGGTGTAAAGATGTTTGAGGAAGTAAGGAAATATAGATCATTTGTTTTTGGGTCTATTTGAGATTTTTGGAACCAGGGTCTTCTAAGAATGATTTGGCGTACGGTTTGTGTTTTTTGTCAATCCTCAGTGGAAGTTTAGAATGTGTACCAGCAAAGAGATCATAACGTTCAAGCAGACAATAGTGTTGAATGTGGCGCCATTTCCTAGTGTTTGCCACATTTTTGGGCCTGAAAATTGACAAATAAAGGAAAATGTTTTTCTCAAAGGGAATAGCACGCCGAGGTCTTGGAGGATAGGAAACTTGCGCGCCATATGTTTTTGAGAATCAGAATATCAAAATATGGAAAAGGGATAAGGGTTGGGCAAGTGTTGGTTAGGCTACGCAAGTGTACTTGCGCGCCGTGAAAGAACTTGCGCGCTGGTACCTAGAAGAAATCGGTCTTGTGCGCCTATTGTTTTCCAAGAACATAACTCCATAATTTGGCTAAGGAAAGAGGGTCGCACAAATGAGTTGCGCGACAGAGGTTACGGGAGACGAGACTTGCGCGCCATTGAGGGACTTGCGCGCCAATGAGGGACTTGCGCGCCTCCGCGCAGGGGGTCCAGTTTGCCTATAAATACTGGACCACCCCTCCTCATTTTGAACGGAGTTAAATATTTATAGATTATTCAAGCTCTCGTCGTGTAGGTGGTTGAGCGGCGCAAGTGGTAGTTGGGTCGCGCAGGTAGAGGCTGCGCGCCGATTGTTGGTTGATTGACCAAGACGGTTGGGGAGATAAAGGTGCAACATCGCGCAAGTTTGGAGTTAAAAGAGGTAGTGCCGCGCAAGGTGTTTTGTGTCACTTGCGCATCAGGATTGAAACTTGTGCACTGGGATTGGAGAAGCACGCCGGTGTTGTTAAGGTACATCTGTCCTCTTGAGGCTGCACAAAAGCTGGAAGATTGCCCAGTACCCTCAGCACAAATTGATATTCATATTCTGGTGAGAATTGGTCTTTAATATAGAATCTACATACAACAAAGGATTCATTCTTATGAAATGATTAAGAGACCTTCACGTATATAAACTGAGTGTGACTTTACCGGAGGCAGTGAGCCAGGGGGAGTCAACGGGAGTGACCCGAGGGAAGTAGTGAGCTCTCCCTGAACCTTTGTAAAGGCAGTGAGCCTGGGACAAAGTGACTGTACTCGAACCTTTGTAATCTACAGCTAGTGAAGCATAGTGGATTTAGGTATGACTGACAACCTGTCGGCGTATGATCCTTGGACATATCCCTTAGTGGTGAACCAAGTAAAAATAGCTGTGTCATCTCTCTGCATGTGAATGTTTCATTGCTAATCATATCCATCATACATATTTAAGTTGTTCCTACCAACGTGGGAACAAGATCCACGACTTTAATAAGAAAAATTTTTCACCCTGATTCACCCCTCCCCTCTCAGGGTGTACCGGGGTCCTACAAGTGGTATCAGAGTGTAATGGTTGTTGGCTTTGAATCTGACCTTTGTCGACATGGAGAATGCAGTCAATGTTAGGGGAGTCCCTCTCATCGATGGAAATAATTTTCAGATCTGGAAAAATAGGTTGAGATCACATCTATGACCTCTTGTAATGGAATTTTTGTTTTCTACTGTGCTAGGAATACAAGTCCCTAATCCAATAGGCCTGGCTATGAAAGACACAGATAGTAAAATTCTTGATACAGATGTTATAGCACAAAATGCACTCACCGCAGCTCTTTCTGATCAGATCTATATAAAGATGATGAGTTGCACTTCAGCAAATTCTATGTGGGATAAACTTGAAAACATTTATGATGGAGATTTCAAGGTAAAGGAGGAAAAACATCAGGTTTTACACAATAGGTTTGATGACCTAAATATGCATCCCAATGAAAATGCAGATTCATCTTTTAATCGAATTACTGAAGTAGTGGGAGCAATTCGAGTTCTAGGAGAAGAAATCAAAGACATTGATATCGTAAATAAAATCTTGAGAAGACTTCCTCCTATGTACAATGAAAATGTGTCAGAACTCGAAGAAAGAGATCTATCTAAACTATCTCTCGATGATTTGTTAAGTAGTTTAGTGGAATATGAGACGAGAGTCAATCCCGAAGATGCCACAACTCGCGTGAGCAAGGAAATGGCATTCAAAGCCATAGACAAATTGAAAATTTCAGAAGACAGTAGTGGTAAATATGAAGAAGGAAAATAAAGTATTTCCCTTATCGCCATGAAGTTGAAAAAGAGAAATGGTAAATTTAGAGGTAAGCAACCTCTTGCATGTTTCCGTTGTGGAAGAGTTGGGCACATTGCCTCTTAGTGCCAAAGAATGTTAGATGATGATGAGAGCAAAGCTGAAGACATTGAGAAGCCTCAGAAAAAAAATTTCAAAAAGAGTGACTCTAAATCTGGAATGAAAATGCAGAGGAAGAGTTTTGTCTGTGAAGAAGATGATGATGATATTGAATTTTGTGAGGAAGAAGAACCAGAATTTAAAACCAAAAACCATGCTTCCATGATGGCTACCACTGAAATATTAGAATCCTCAATCAAAAAAGGTAGAGATAATCAGACTACTACTATTGGTAATCCAAAGATTCAAATTAAGGATTATTTATCCAAGCTTGAGAGTAAATGTAAGAGATGTAATAAGTGGAAAAAATGGTCAAAGAATCATCAAAATATGTTGATGACCTTGAAGCTGAAATTGAATGTTTGGAAGAATTTGTGAAAGTTCAGTCTAAAGTCCTTGAATGAAATGATGATGTAGTGGATCTAAAGCTGAGAATTGAAGAACAGGGAAAGGTCATTAATGAACTCACGTCAAGACTAGATGAAAAGTCCAAGACTACTGAGGGTCTTGAGGAGGAAGTTGTTACTCTTAGGAGTAAACTTGAGACTGAATCATTTTCAAAAGAATCAAGGAAGAAAATATCACTTAGGAGATACTCAGATACAGAATTACGGGCAAGAGCCAAATGTGGTTCAGATGGGGTTGAAAAAAGCTTGAGCGTTCAAAGACCCGCTTGCATGGGAAAGAGTGGAATTTGTTGTGAAGTTGAGACATCAACTGCTGGAAATAAAGAGAGCCAAAAGAAAGAAAAAACGAAGGTTGAACATGTTGAAACATTTCCTGAAGTGCTGAAAAAGGAACCCTCAATCCAAACTAGAAGGAGAACTGACAATTATCCTCAAACATTCAGAAATGATAGGCAGTTCAACTATTCTCAAAAGGATGAAGGTATGAGGAGAAATTCAGGTGAGAAGACATTCCCTCACATGAAGTGTTAGTTCTGTGGCTATCTGGGCCATACCATGTCATATTGCGAAGAGGCAAGGAGCTAATTGATTGGAGAATATCTGGGAAGTCAACAAAGGAGACCGATTTCATATCCTCCATCTTATAGAAGAAATATCTTCTATGGTTACTATTTTAATTGTTCTTACTTTGGCCATAAATCTATGTATTGCAGGCAGTGGTAAGACAGAAGAAATTCATACAACACTCAAAGACGGGAAAATATTCATCCTCCTAATGACGCTGTTCTCACAAATAGTTTTTCCTCTCTAGAAGAAGATAATGGGTATGAAGAATCAGATTATGTGGAAGAATGTATTAAAAGGCCACCAGTATCCTAGGCTCAATCCAATATCTCATGGAAAGAGAAGAAGAAGATCGAGAAATCCAATCTTGCAGAAGAAGCACTCAAAGCTACAAAGAGCAGCATCACGTGGATCCTTGATAGTGGATGTTGTTCCCATATGACAGGGAAATGCTGACCTTTTGATGAACATTTAAAATAAGGTTGATGGAACAGTATGGTTTGGTAATGATGGTGCTTTGAAGATTAAAGGAAGTGGGAATACTGATCTCGCCAAAGGGGAGCTGAAGAAGACATAGGCTCTTTACGTGGACGGTCTACGCCATAATCTCCTTAGTGTAAGTCAACTATGTGACACAGGGCTCATAGTAACCTTCAATCAAAAAGGCTGCACCATAAAATAAAAAATAGTAAATTCTCTTATGAATGGCTGTAGATCAGATGGAAACTTATATCAGGTTGACAGCAAAGTGAACTCTTGCTATTTTTCTGTTGAAGAAGAAAACAATTTATGGCATCGAAGGCTGGGTCACATTAACCAACAAGACATGGAAAAGATATCTAAGTTGAATATAGTCATGTATATTCCCATTCTAAAACGTGAACGGGAAAAGTCTTGTGATGCTTGTATTCGTGGGAAACTGGTTTGTAGTTCATATCGGCCAAAGAAGAAAAGGGCATCACATCTTCATGATCTTGTTCATACAGACTTACGTGGCACAATAAATGTTCTTGGAACCTATGGAGAAAGGTATATCGTCCTTTTCATTGATTATTATAGCAGAATGGCTTGTGTAATGGTGATCCACAGGAAGCGACAAGTGCTTGATTGTATGAAAACTTATCGACGGATTGCTAAGAACGATACTGGACTGAAATTAAAAGTCCTGCGATCTGACAATGGAGGGGAATACATGTCCATCGAGTTTGAAAATTACTTAGAAAAACATGGAATACAACATGAGGTAATTGCTGTGAGAACTCCACAACAAAATGTAGTTGTTGAGCGCCGGAATCGACAGGTCAACAATATGTCTAGGACTATGCTGATTGAGAGTGGTATCTTTCTCCATTACTGGAAGGAAACTATTGAGGATGCACTGCACATTCAGAATCGAACGGGGCATTATATGGGAGAAATGAAGAAATGATACGAATTGTGGCATGGAAGGAAGCCTTCATTGAAATACTTTCGTTTTTTCAGAAGCAAATGATTCATCCGGAATAAAGAAGGAAACCAAGGAAAGTATGGTGACAATGCTGCTGAAGGAATTTTTCTTGGGTATCCAATGAACAGCAAATATTACAAGTTTTTCAATTAAACGCTTGGGGAGGATTGTGGAAAGCAATGATGTTATGATCATCGAAGGAAAAACTCCAAATACTTCAAATAGTACCTATGCTGATGAGATAGAAGATTAAAATGAATGTGAACATGGAATAAATACAAATACGGAAATAGAGGAAGGTGTAGAAAACACTCAGGGGTCATATCATGATGTTGACTCAGACGAAGAATCTGAAGTAGAAATCTTGGATGGTGAGAATGCGACAGAAACTCATAAGAAAAATCGAAGAGAAAAAATTGATCCATCTAACATAATTGGGGATAATATTTAACCTACATAGACAAGGAGGATGAGGAATAACACACCATCTACATTTCTTTCAGTTTTGGAGCCATCCTCATTTGGAGAAGCTGCAAAGGATGAATCCTGGGTAAATGCCATGAATGAAGAGTTTGATCAGATTGACAAGAATCAGACATGGGATCTTGTCCAGAGACCCAATGGTCACAATGTGATTGGTACCAAATGAATCTTTATAAATAAGTTTGATGAGCATGGAAGTGTCATCAGAAACAAGGTAGGACTGGCATGTAAAGGATACTCCCAGATTGAAGGCATTGATGTTGAAGAAACCTTTGCTCCAGTGGCTATAATGGAGTAAATCAGGATTTTCCTTACCATGGAACTCCAAAGAGGATATAATGTATATGAAATGGATGTCAGGACAACATTCTTGAATGGTGTACTCGAAAAGGATGTCTACATTGAACAACCAGTGGGATTTGTTTCTGATACTGATGAAACAAAGGTATGCAAAATGAGGAAATCTATTTATGATTTGAAGCAGGCACCACGGGAATGGTACTCATGGATGGATTCTTATCTCAAGAAGTTGGAATTCAAAAGAGGGGGAGTTGATCACAATCTCTATGTGAATAATTCTCCAAAATATCAATTCATGGTTCTAGTCTATGTTGATGATATCATATTTGGTGGAAGCAGGCAGAAATCAGTGGATGAATTTTCCAAACACATGAAATCAGAATTTGAAATGTCTATGATTGGGGAGCTCACATATTTCTTGGGTCTGCAGGTGATTCAAAAGAAGGAATACACTTTCATTTCTTAGAAGTAATATGCAAGAGAGCTGCTGAAGAAGTTCAATATGCAAGACTCCAAACCAATGTCAACTCCGATTGTAGTTGGAACTAAACTTGGAAAGCATGAGGATGGGGACTCTATTGATACCACCGTATATAGGAGGATCATTGGAAGCCTACTATACATACATCGACAAGGCCAGATATTGTCTTTGCCACCTGCCTTGCGGCCCGCTTTCAGAGTAATCCAAAAGAGGAACATATGGCGACAGTAAAAAGAATCATGAGGTACATTCAAGGTACAAATAACATCGGGTTATTTTTTGCTACAGGCAAGGACAATGAATTATCCGCATTTTCTGATGCTGACTGGGCTGGTGATGTGGTAGACCGAATGTCCACTAGTGGTGGAGCTTTCTATATTGGGAAGAAATGTGTTTGCTGGTTGAGCAAGAAACAAGAAAGTACTTCTCTTTGTAATGCTAATGTTGAGTATATCTCCACCACAAAGGCATGCACTCAACTGATTTGGATGAAGCAGCAACTAACAGATATTGTTGATAAGGTGCAGCATCCAATGTTGATTTACTGTGATAACAAAAGCGCAATTGATCTTACGAAGAATCCAGTTCAGCATTCTCGTACAAAACATATTGAAATACGGTATCATTTTATCAAAGAAAAGGTCGAACAAGGTGTGATTTGAATGGATCATGTTTGAACTGATGAGCAAGTGGCTGATATCCAGACCAAGCCATTGTCCATGGCTGTGTTTGAGAAGCATCGGTTGAACCTCGGTGTTCAACCACCTCCTACTGCATAAGGAGGCTCCGGAATTCCCCTCTCCCTGTTTTTTATAACTGTTTTTATCTTCTTATAGTTGTGATGCAGGTTTATGGGGGAGATACTATCTAGGAGGAGTATGATTTGAGCTGAACGTTGAACAACTTATCGGTCTTTGGATTTATTGTCAATGGGGGAGAGGAATAAATTCAAGGCAAGAAATGATTCTGTGATGAGAAGTATAAGAAGGAAAACATCGAGCGTCATGGAGAATTCCAAAAACACTGGAACCCAATTCAAGCTTCCTCTCTTTTTTTCTACACCGAGCATTGCTCACGTAGACCTAGAGTGTTGGCTGAGTTGATTCTTGCATTTTTGGATTCCGTATGGATGGAGATCTAGTGATTTTTTTTATTGACAACAAACCCAAAGGGCGAGATTGTTGGATACAGGGTCTTCTAAGCATGATTTGGAGTACGATTTGTGTTTGTTTTCAATACTCAGTGGAAGTTTAGAATGTGTACCAGCAAAGAGATCATATCGTTCAAGCAGACAATAGTAGTGAAGGTGGTGTCGTTTCCCAGTGTTTGCCAAATTTTTGGGCCAGAAAAATGACAAAAAAAGGAAATTGTTTTTGGAAAAGGGACTTGCACGCCGAGGTCTTGGAGGATAGGAAACTTGCGTGCCATATGTTTTTGAGAATCAGAACATCAAAATATGGCAAAGGGATAAGGGTCCCGCAAGTGTTAGTTAGGCCGCATAAGTGTACTTGCACTCCATGAATGAACTTGCGTGCTGGTACCTAGAAGGATTCTGTCTTTTGCCCCTATTGTTTTCCAAGACCAGAACATTAAAATTTGGCAAAGGAAAGAGGGTCGCGCAAGTGAGTTGCGCGACAGAGGTTATGGGAGACGAGACTTGCGCACCATTGAGGGACTTGCACACCTCCGCGCAGGGGGTCCAGTTTGCCTATAAATAATGGACCACCCCTCCTCATTTTGAATGGAGTTAAAGAATTAGAGATTGTTCGAGCTCTCGTCGCACAGGTGGTTGAGCCACGCAAGTGGTAGTTGGGTCGCGCAAGAAGAGGCTGCGTGCCGATTGTTGGTTGAGCGACCATGGAAGTTGGGGAGATAAAGGCACAACATCGCGCAAGTTCGTAGTTGAAAGAGGTAGTGTCGCGCAAGTTGTTTTGTGTAACTTGCGCGTCAGGATTGAAACTTCCGCGCCAAGCTTGGAGAAGCGCGCCAGTGTTGTTAATGTACATCTTTCCTCTTGAAGCTTCACAAAAGATGAAAGATTTCCCGGTACCCTCAACAAAAATTGATATTCATCTTCTGGAGAGAATTGGACTTTAATAGAGCATCTACATACAACATAGGATGCATTATTATGAAATGATGAAGAGACCTTCACGTCTATAAACTGAGTGTGACTTCACCGAAGGAAGTGAGCCAGGGGGAGTCAACGGGAGTGACCCGAGGGAAGCAGTGAGCTTTCCCTGAACCTTTGAAAAGGCAGTGAGCATGGGACAAAGTGACTGTACCCGAATCGTTGTAATCTACAGCTAGTGAAGCATAGTGGATTTAGGTACGACCGACAACCTGTCGGTGTATGCTCCTTGAATGTAGCCCTTAGTGGTGAACCAAGTAAAAATAGCTGTGTCATCTCTCTGCATGTGAATGTTTCATTGCTAATCATATCCATCATACAGATTTAAGTTGTTCCGACCAACGCGGGAACAAGATCCAAAACATTAATAAGAAATATTTGTCATCCTGATTCACCCCTCCCCTCTCGGGGTGTCCTGGGGTCCTATAGAGATCACCAGGTGGATAGGAATGTTGAAATACCATTTTTATGTTCTTCCATTTTATAGAGGCATGCATGATGTGGTCCACATTTTGTACTATATGATTTACATATCCAATCCTCTTCATGTTGGAGACTGTGAGGTCCTTGAGTATGAAACAGATGCATCACATGATTAGTTCGAAGTGAAAAATATATATTAGAGTGAGAATGTCATGTGAGGTAAGATAGTACAACTCATACAGATTCAGCGGATTCCTGGATGGATCTAGAATCACACTTCTATTTTAGGGGATGAACTTTGGGTAGAGTGGTCAAACTTGTGGATCTAGAACCCCAGTGAATCTTCATGAGTATAAAAAGAAATATATGGGGTGTATTTTTAAATCTTTTAGATTATTATGCTTAGTAAATGCCTTTTTTATCCCATTTTCAGCAGACCATGTTTTGGTTAACTAAAAAGGTCATAAGGATGTTTTTATTCTCTTAAGGCATGTGTTGTAAATATTTCTACCAAAACAAGTTAGGCCACACCAAATCACCTGAGACCATGACACAACAGGTTGTCTGGAAGAACATCACCGAACACGATGCTATAGCCTTTATATCTGAGAATGTTGGGCCACACCTTTTTCGAAGGATTTCCATTTGAAGGATGGATGTGATATTATATGAAATCAACAAACTATTTAATCATATACATCAATTATATAGTTCTTATCATGGGTCTTCACATGGGTGAGATATGGAATTTATTTTGGGGAATCAAAGAGGAGATTTAATGGTGTTTTTTTAATCAGATGGAAAACACAATGATCCTTTTAAATACCTTGGTTATAATATTGATTTCATCATAAAATGTAGATCCATGAGATCAGAAGAGAGATCCATACTACAATCCACCCTACTAACATCGTAGTGCACCTCATCCATGACCGCAACCCCTAAATTGTACATATGGTGTGTCCTTACACCACAGTGGCATAAAATATTCATTGTAACCCTCTACCTTGAACCATGGGGGTTCTCTTCTAATTATCCCTATACCGTGCATCACTTACTTTGCCTTATAGTACTCTACCCAAAGGACCACTACACTATAGTGTCCTATCTAACACCATGGTGGTGATCTTTTGTGAACCACCACATCATAGCCTCAAACTATATACTCTAGAACCCATTGGAATCTCTTTACATGGTAATGTTTTTGGATCCCATTATCCCGTTTTCTACTTTCCTTTATCTAAAATCATTCATATGATGATTTATGGTTCTAGGAGTTATGGGTGTGTGGTCTTTGTTTTTTGATTGGTGAAAATATGTGATTAGGTCATGATGACCATCTAAAACCTCAATATTGAGATGTAAATCCTTGGGGAGGGATGTTCTATACCTCTCGGGGTACTTTTTTACACTTGTTTCCACTAGGATTAGTTAATTTTTGGTATATTTTCACTACTCTTGATTATGATCACATGTTTGTGTGTGTGTATCCTAAAATATCTATTGGGATATTTTAATTCCATGAGTGTTATTTATGTAAATTGTTTCCATGTTTGATTATTATTGAATGATGTTATGCAAGATTCTACATACTCCTGATAATATGGTATTATAGCTTCTCATGCTTCACCCTATTTTTGTGTTACCATGCCTTGGTGGTTCTTAGTTGTACATGAGATAGGTGGAACGTCCTGACAAGATTAACCCTTAGAGGGGGAATTTTACATGATTCATAATGATGACAATGGGGGACCTTAGAACAAGGTGGAGGTTTATTGTATCCTTGGTTTGGTATCAAGGTTGTCCAATAGTTTGACTTGATTTTCTACGTTCTACTCACTAAGAGGTAGCCTAATCAAAGGATGTACTCGATATTCACAATCTAGGGGATTCCTGGTGGAACAATCCTTCTTAAAGATAGTTTATGATGGGTATCATCCCAATGACACCATAAATATTACATATAGTGGTTGGCCTTGTTTTATTACTACTAACATCCTTCGTAACCATTATCGCATGGACCAGAAGTTGGTTCAATCGAGGGTTTTGGTAGTGGTGGCCAGTTCATGACCACTCAGTTTCATATTGTATGTTTGTGATTTTATAAATTTATTATTATTATTGGCATACACATTGTATAGCTAATCACACTAGGAAATGACACATCTTTGGGGTCTTACTGAGTCATATAATTACCATCTACTCATTAATTTTGTATAACTTGTGGATTTCATAACATATACAATGAAGTGAAATCACCCAATAGTGGATGGATAAGAAATAAGGCTTATAGAGAGTGGTGGTTGTGGACGATTTCTAGTGGTCCCACAGGATTTATGTTTAATATTATATTTTTTAGTTACTCTAGATTGTATTTACACCTTGATTGGATGGTATACACATTACATGTATGACATATTTTTATCTTAACCGTGTTAATATAATGTTTTCATATATTTGTGCTTGTTACCTATCCCATGATGTACATTGAAGGTTGAAGTTTCCCTTCTTATAGACTAATACTATCAGTAGTAGTCAACATCCTCATGCTTATGTAGAAGAATATGTAAGGCCACATGGCATTCCTAGCTCGGTCCTCATGGTTAGGGTCACGATATTACATCAATGATGACCGTATCCATGATAGAAACAAAATGTGATTTTATTGTATATCAATATTTTATCATCCCAATTGCACGATTATTGAGGGGTTTCTTAGATAATACTTCTAGTATATCCATATTTAAATAATTCCACTTCCACTCTACAATCAATATAAGCTAAAAAACCTAACAGGTGATCAGTGCTCAACATTCACATGTTAGAAGCTGAGGAATCTCACCATCATTCTAGTTATCTCTTTTTTCATACATAGAAAACCGTTTTGTCTATAGTGAACATGATATATCATTTTCAGACATATATTTAACAGCCATATTGAAGTATAAAACACTCTTATCCCCTTATCAAGAAAACCCATATAAACCCATACACGAAACATGTTAAATAACAACATAACCACTACTAAGACACTGTCCCGATGGTGGATCAACACCAAATTTTATTACCACATATCTAATCCATCTAGATTAGATAAAATTTAAATATTGATATAGTCCATAATTTCAAGTAAAAATGTTGATGAAGCCCAAGATAATTATTTATAATACTCCTAAACATAATGATTCATGTCTCCAAAGATTCTTATAAGCTTACGCTCATCAGAATAATCCCACGCTACCTCTGTCTGCATCTTACTGTTCTGGGAGTTGGAAACAATTTTTCATTTTATCGATGTGTAATCCAACTCAATGTTGAAGGACTACAGATACACAACCCACCACCTCGATCAAGGATTCATGTATAACTATGAAAAGATACTCTTGAGGATCTTATGGTATGTATACACAACAATCCACTCACCCAATAGATAATATATCCATCATCTATGGTAAAGTATCATTACAAATAACTCTAGATAAGGATTATTGTACTCATGTGGTCAAAGATACTTAGAATAATAAAAAACCACTTGATCCTATTACATTAGAACATCTCATATTCTAACATGAGATTGTCCACATTCCATGGTATAATACATTCATTTAATAGTTAAGTTATGTAATAGTCCTAAGGTCGGCCTACTATTTAGCTTTTGTAATGCTTTATCACAATTAACTATCCAATTGATCATTAAACCATTCTTATTCATCCCAAACACCAGTCTTGAAAAATGAGAAAATTCATGGAGGAAATAACAATAATTACATGTTGGACCAAAACAATTATGAATCTAAGAAAATTATTTGGTCTCTCTCATGATAATATGATTGAAACCATCTCTAGGTCCACGACCACTCCAGCCTCTGAGAAAATATAAACTATAAGTATTCTATATCAATCTAGAAACTGCATATAGATAGATTGTTCTAAATATGATACTCTACCAATATAAAAAGGATGATTTCAATATGATGGGGTTTCTTATATGCCCCCTTGATGTAAACTATGATATCTCTGAATAAAACTACCATAATGTGATAGAAGAAAGGATGAATGATCTGGTTCAATAAATCTGTGAATATTGCATCTTCATTTATCATACTAAATGGAATTACCATGAACTAATATAAACCACGCCTACTTATAAATTCATTTTGGGTCATTATTTATAGTCTTATCCTCACCTAATGATATCCTTACCTAAAGTAAATCTTTTAATAGATATTGAAACCTCTCCGATGATCTAAGAGATCATTGATGAATTGATAGGGATAATGGTTCTTGACCATCAATTTATTTAATTTCTGATAGTCCAAACGTTTAGATATTTTATAATATAAATTCATGGAGAGAATCATGAGAGAACCCCATGGAGACGTACTATAAAATTTGAAACATTTGGATTTTAGAGAATCCAATAGAACATTCAAATCATGATGTTATAAGTCTATTTTTATGCAGTTGGTTAGATAATTGTTTCTCTCCATTGATACACCCAATGTTATATTATTATTCTTTTTGAGAGGAATGATGGAGAACTATTTAGTAATGGAGAAATGGAAATACTACACAATAGAAGGAATCTTGATATCAGAAAAAGGACTATTATCTAAGCTATGTGAAAATCAAATAAACATTGAATTGGCCATGCATGATGAGCCTAAGATCCCAATCACCCTAGAAATAATAGTTATCCTCTTACAGAGATAGAAAGGAAACTCCCCTTTGGTAAAAGATTATATGATCTAGGAACAAAACAAGAAAATCCATACCATGAATCAAATCAGTGGCTAACCTTTTCAGCACAAAAACACTCAATGAATATAGTGGGAACAAATTTCTATGGGAATATGATGATTATGTATCAAAAAACAATAATGGTTAGATGATACAAGAATCATAATTATAATTGTAGAAGATTATTCATCCTAAATAGGCATAGTAAACTGCATTTAACTCCCACATATAAATTCTAAAATATTCATGCCTATAATACTAAAAATTAATTAATATTGACTACCTTCAAAAGTGAACCCAAAATAAATTCAAAACCATGATTTATGGGTTTTAATTGATTACACTTGAAATAAATTGGTGATGACAATGCCAGTCAACTTGGTACTTCTCAAACACATCAAGGAATCATTTTTCTCAAACACACACATATTTATTGATTGATTTGGATTTTCCAAAGTAAATTTTCAAAATAGTATCACAGTAAATATTTTTCTCAATATAGATATTTTCTGAAAGGATTTGATTTAAAAAGGATTAATTGTGGTGTGATGAACCCACACCACGCCCTACGAACCTTAATATAGTATAATTTCAATATTATAAATTGTTACATTTATAATTATATATTAATTATATTATTAGTGAATAATTATGGAAATTGAATTATTATTATTATTAATTTCATTATTTATGTCTAAATTTGGTTATAGAAGTATTAATTAAAACTCAGTTTCTATAATAAAGATTTCATCCTTGTATGATTATTATTTGATAACAACATTAATTATTTTAATATTAATAAATTATATTACATGATAATAATTTTTTTATTAATTTTTTTATTTTTGTAATAGAAACCCAACCCGATGAATGTAAGGTTCATTTTATTCCCAGAATATCTCATATCCTTGTGGATGTAAAATACACAGGGTATCAAATTAACCCTACATAGTCAACTGAAAAAACACACCTCTCAGTTCCATCCTACATTGTTGAGAGTATTAAATCAATAACCATGAAATTACAATGCCGAAGGAAAACCAATATGATCTGAATTCCCATTATCAAGGATATTAGAGAATGACCAAAAGAACTTGGCCATCTCCACTTGGGATATATTATTAATTATTAATTATAATAAATATGTTATTACTTATTAATTATATTATTAGTTAATATTTTTGATAATTTATTTTGTATAATTAGTAATTTGATTATTTTTTACTATTTATTTCAGTTCTATTATTAATTATTAATTAGTCTCCCAACATAGGATTCTAGCCTTTTATGAAAATAAATTAGTAAATCCGTTGATTGTATAATTTTTTATCAAATATATTACATGTTATTTATTAGTTTGTTATAATATATTGTTTTTGAAAGGAAACTCAACCTAACTCATTTCTAGTACATGCTCTTGCAATCACAACCCATTCCCTTTCTGGTGAACATAGAAGTAGGTATCAAATGCACCCATTAGATTTGAGTGGGTAAAACCTCCCCTCCCAAATATTACATATGCATTAAAGGGAATTAAATTAAATTTAATGTAATTATAATGAAGAAGCACAATATTTTTAATCATATTCCCATCACTATGGAAACGAGCGAATGATGTTAACCACTACAACAC
This sequence comes from Viscum album, assembly GCA_963277665.1. NCBI lineage: Eukaryota > Viridiplantae > Streptophyta > Magnoliopsida > Santalales > Viscaceae > Viscum > Viscum album. The sequence continues at coordinate 173,841,882 of OY728135.1, read as the reverse complement.
CCTCACACAGGCTATATTATAAATTATTAATTACAATATTTATGTTTTTAGTCACCAATTATATAAAAACATATAATATAATAAATAAAATAAAATATATTAAATTATTCATTAAATAATTTTTAACTTATTAAATAATTGAAAAAAAAATTAAATACTGAAAAAATATCTATATTTTACAAAAATGATGTGAATGAGAGAAAATATATGAAAATCTATTCAAATTCAAGGTTTGGAAAACAAAAATTTAAATTAACATTGTCACACATTGAATATAATATTATATAACATAAATATAGTGTAAATATATCATTATTTTAATGTTACACAATGTAAATAAAATATTATATAATATCTTATTACATAAATGTAATGTATATAGAATGGAATATAATGTAAAAATATCGTAAATATATTGAGAATATATCAAAAATATAACATTATATATGTAATATCCTGGACCCTTACTCTCTCACATGATCATGTAGGTTGGATACGTGACCTCAGGCGCGCCTCCACATAGGACAAAGACTACAGACTAGAAGTGAGGGTGTAGGGAATATAGTGGTGCGACTATACCATCATTTAAAAATTCGTAGTAATAGAGGGAAATAAATTCATAGTAGTGAAAAAACAATATAAATAATAAAGAAAAAAAACATAATGAATAAATAATTGAACAATAAATCCATGTAAATATTGATTCTTATAATGATAGGCTAAATGTATCTTAATGTTTTTGTGTCTCAGAAATAATTTTTACCAGGCTCTATAAAAGAAAACAATGAAACCAAACCTTATCCCCATGTCTGTCTGGTCTCTCAAATCCAATGAATCCAATGGAAATAAATCATATAAGGGTCCCTTTCCTTAAAATTAAATTTCATCAACAAAATAAATTTGAGTACTAAATAGTGACCTAAATAGGGTGTGTGTATAACTCAGTAGGCCACCACCATAAACATCTAAAAAATTCAAGTAAATGTTTATTTGTTTTTGAAATATAGTGTTAAAATGGTATTAATTTAATAATTTAATATGTATTATTTAATAATCTTCATGACACTCATGATTTTGGAAAACACTCTTGTCTGACCAAATATGCTTTGGTAGAATGTCAGATATCTCTAGGCATGTTGAAAAACCTTGAAAACCAATTTCAAAACCCTACTATTGTATTTACCAAAAATAAACATTGATTAACTCAGAAGATCCATCTATGTATTATGTATGTCCATGTATAATCCCTATAAATAATAATTTCATAAAAATGAGGTGCAATCCCTATATATAATCAATTTAACATAATCGATACATATCCTTTTATATACAGCTTTTAGCAAAACTAGGAAAAATCCCTATATTTAATTTTTTCTTGTAAAACTGGGACAAGTCCCTGTATATAATAATATCTTTTTAAATAAGACCAATAACTATATATATGTATTTTTTGATAAATGAGTACAATATTATAGAATATTCCACATTAAGTAAACATTTCATTTCGACAACGATCATTCAATTTTTTTCAGACAAAATAAAAAGAATCATCATAATTATTCTAATTTATTTTCATGATTCAAATAACCCATTAATCATTCTCATGCCATTATTCCCACAATTCACTTGTTTGTTATACCACCTTATCCAATATTATCTTTGTATTTATATTATAGACAATTACCCATTTTTGATGACATTCCAAAATCATATTCACCTTCCAAAGAAATTATCATTGTTAAGACAAAATACACAATATAAAAAATGCCATAACATAATAGCTACATGTAAAGACTCACATCTTAGGTGGCCATTAGTTTGGTCTCAAATACAATGAATTAGACGGGGTTCATGGGAATGACTTCATATATAATAGACCAAATGGGGACCATGGGATATATAAGCATATAAAATATCAAAAAGTATTCGTTACTCATTATCTTGGTTTCACCCTTAGAATTATGGAGATATGACACTCAATGCATGTACTAGAAATATATAAAAAAATATTGTTTTATTTTAGACCACCCACCTCCAAACAAGAGTTTATGAGGACTAAAACTTAATGTTTGAGGTAAGGTTATGTTCCACCATTCTTACCTTTATTGATGAAATGGAAAATCTATTTACAAAAAAATGATATTATTAGGTATTTCCAATATTGTGTTTTCCATATAGGAAGAAACCAACGATTTGAAAGGGAAGATAATGATAGAAGGATTACATTCAATATAATGATATGAAGGACTAAGATACAAGGATGATGACCTTCTAGATTGAAAAGGGTCATCAGATGAAATTCCAAGAAGTTTTGCAGTAGAAGGAATGAGATAATCATTTTCATAACACATGGAGATAATGTTTAAATATTAGTCATTGATATTTTACAACATGATTTTGGGATTTATATCATGATTCCCATGATTCCAATATATAATTAAAATCCCACCGTAGGGAAACAAAAACTGAATGAAAACTAATTTTACATTTAAAATAAATTTTATGAAATAAATATTAGAGTAATAGCTTTGCCACAATGAATTTAAGGATTAAAATGGTTTTACTATTTCACCTTTTCGGATAAATTCACATTATAAACCTTTATTTTACACTGTTAATTCTCCATTTATGCTATGTATCCTACCCATCTATTGTTCTTACCTAAAACCATCCATCATGTTTCAGATCCTACAACCAAGAATCAAAAAAGACTACCCATTCTTATATAGGCTTAAAAAAACATAAGGATATATATATATATGAAGAATAGATATGCTCTTACTACCTCCACCAATGAAGAGATCGTCTCAATGATGAGCTCCAAATTATTTCTGTGGGTATTAGTGAGAATGTATGGACCTATGTTCACAATCATATTATATATTACATTTAAACTCATGAACACACCCATCTTTCCACTATACTCTCACTAAAGGAATAGTCCTCACCGAAACACGCTACTCACTATAATCCAAGTTACAGATTGTATGATCCTTGAAGGATACATAGACATCTATATCATTGTTTTCAACATCCATAACGGGAAAAATGATATGTACAAATCATCTATTTTATTACACGTGAAACAAATCATTCATTATGTCATAGAAATATAGAAAGGATAAACCATTCACCACATCACTGAACCCTCACTCTATCACAATAATCTTGAAAATAATTGGTGCTAGATACCCTTGTTTCCTGATATAGCCTTTCCCCATCATAGGTGTCTCTCAATGGAAAACATAATGAACAAAATCAAACTATATAGGTCGTATTTGATTGTTAGCATATCATTTCTACCAGATCTTTGTGGTTACCAACTACTCCCTAATCAACTGATTCTCATTAGAATTATCCTATAAAATGTCAGGTCCATCAAGCATTGAATCATTGACTCTAACTATAAAAGAGATAAATTACATGAATATCTATAAAAGGAATAAATTTTATCCAGTTCGTTTAATACCTAGAACATGTTATTATGAGGAAAATCAATTAGTTCTATATGCTACTCCCAATAACCACTATAATAAAAAACATAGGATGTAAACATATTCAATAGAATATAAATCATCCATTTGGATTGGCCATTAGTATGATGATGAAAGACTGTACTTAGAAAAAACCTATAATCCCAAAGCCATATGAAGAACCTTCCAAAACCAAGACCTGAAAAGTCGAGATTCATCTGAAATGGTACTGATTAAAAAGTCATGTAGTCGATATACTTACCACCTATAGAGACTACCCAAATAATCATTGATAATTATCTCTCTTATAGGAAACATGTTTGCTACCTTCATCAATCAATCATTGACCACCCACAATGTATTAATATTATAGGGTTCTTGGTGTCATGAAATATATAGTCATATTATCCCACATCCACTCTATAATGGTTAGAGCCTTCACAAACCCTACAGGACTCTGGTGCTTTTTATTATCCTCTTGACAGGTGAGGCATCTTTCCATGTGTCCTCCTATCCCATTTTCCATCAATAGAAAAAAAATATTATCTTTTAAGATCATGATAAATATTTTTAATAACATGATGTACCATCCATATTTATGTATGAAACTCCCTCATCATCAACATGAAAAATATTTTTGGTACTCATACATAACCAAAAAAAAGTAAACCTTTATAGATGAAAGACCACCCTAAAAGTTGTTTAAAAATATATAAGATATTCATCTATGAAAACTCACAAAAATACAATAACTACTTATACCTAATCTAGTCTAGAAGTTTGGGTAAAACAAATGATCATTATCAAAATATACATCCATGGGACTCCATCACATCAAGATACGTGTCTTTAAAGAGTTTCATCAGTCACCTATCATTAAAATACTTATGAAAAACCCCTATATAAATCTTATTGATAAAGGTATCAAAAGAAATATTTCATTTTCATTATGTGTTTTCCATATCAATGTTGATGTACTAAAAACACTCATCTGACCTCCTATGATAATGGATAATGTATTAGTGAGAAAAGATATAATTGAGACTCTTTTGGTCCATTTATAGAACACATGTCTTAACCAATAGATTTTGTTTCCAATAACACAAGGTGTGCATAACTATAGTTAAATCCTTATTTTTTGGGTGTTATTAATTTCATATAGTCTCTTTCATCTATATCCATTAGTAACCACTCATTCATCATGTATCAAAACTGATTTCAGTTCAACATATAATGAATCATGGTACATGGTAATCTATTTCCCCATCATATGAAAAATGCATATCAGTGAAGAGGTCATTCCTCTATCATCTGAAAATATTTCCAACAAGAATTTTACCAAACAAAATTTATAGCATTCTTGGTTAGTGCATATATATTGGCGATTCAAACAAGAAATATCTTATGGTAAAACTTTTATAATAGATTAATAGACCATAAAAACTCTATGTCCAAAAGTCATTTTCACTCATAAGATAATATGGATGCAATATTCTATAGGACCACTTCTAAACCAGCCTCTAAGATAACATGGACCGATAAGTGTATTTTATTATGTTGGATCAAAACGTATACAGAAATGGATAAATAAAATATGGGGGTGAATTTTAGGTTTAAAAACATTCATTTTTAACCTTAAAATAATCCTTTTTAACTGAATTAAACAAATCATATGCACAAAACCTCCTTTGTATTTAAAATTGTAATCTGACAACACTTTTTTCCGATGATAAGAATATCATAATAAAGAATATTTAAATATGTAATCTGTAGGTATGATTCAAATTACTAGAATCACATTTAGTTCTTATTTATATTCATAGTAGTAAATTATATATCAAAATATTAAAAAAGTTTTATAATCATAACAGTTATGATTAATTAGGGTATTAAAAAATATTAATGATTCTATCTTAAAGCATATAGAATATTATTCATAATAAAATTGTATTAATAGGTAAATACATAATAATAAAAATGAATCATATTTAAAACTCATAAAATACATATAATACAAATATAAAGAATTTAGATTAAATTAAAATTGTATTAGAGTTAAAATATTGTGTAATTACACAAGTAATACAAATGAATAATATTATTTTCACCCAAAGAGAGTGGTATCCAATATCCCTTAGTAATTGTCCGTTGATTTATGAATTATAAAAATTATGTATTACCAACACCACACATGGCCCTTGAATTTATGATTGGATTATATCTTGATATCCCTAGATTCCCTTGGTGTGATGATCAAATTTTTCAAGAAACTTTCACAAAACCTCGAGGATGATGTTGAGAAGATCCTCTATCATCCAAGACTCAGAAGCCCTCGATTGTAATCATAGTAGTAAGAATTGAAAAATGAAATACATGAGATTCATAATGATACATCCTATATAGGTTTTCCTTTGAAATGGACTCTTTCTAAATCATTGAAAGATAATAGGAACAATTTTTTTATTCTTTTTCACTTTAGAAAAATGATATGAGAAACACATCATAAAACAACAAACATTAAAATGTAAAAATTGTTATGAGATCTTTAAATGACTTAGTATTTATAGGTGTGCCTCCCACCTGCCATGTTGATATCAAATGGCCATATTTTCTCAGTGATATTTAGGAGTATCTGGACAACTATAACATCAATAGTTATTATGATACTAAAAGGAAAATATCATTTTATTTTACACATATTTAAATGTAATAGAAAACACCGTTTGAACAATATATCATAACTGAGATAATTATAAATTTTTTTACAAGATAAAATAGCTCTTTTCATTCATGATATAGAATAGAAGCCAATTTAATAGATTTACTAGAAGAACGTCGTTACTATTTTCGTTATGTGTATGGATCTGATGGTATCCATTCTGAGGTCATAGATGATTATCAATTTTTTAGTATGAATATAAAACATGATATCTTTAAATAGATTTTATAAGGTAAATATAATCATAAGCAGATTCAAATTTATTAAGATTATTATAAATTAATTCATAAATTCTTAAAAAATACATAAAAATATGATAAAAGTATATGTTTTTAATTAAAAAATTCTAAAAATTCATCGGGTGTAAAATAATTATATACTATTTATTTAAAAGTGAGTTTGTAATTTTCAAAAAAAAAATGAATGAATTATTCAAAAATAGATTTCTTAATAAAAATCTACCCCTTTTATGAGTGGAAAAACTACAAAGGATTAATATAAATATCTTTGAAATTTGTAAGTCTATGTTTTTTTAGAATAATCCTATTTAGAAACAAAAACAACTATTCTTATCTCCCCCAAAGTATATAAACACTTCTAGAATTTGATATTGAATATGACTAACTCCCCCTTAAGATCAGAATCTCCTAAACATTGTATTCTATTATTTTATAGAATAATTCTCCCCCTTACTATGATATTATTCCTTTATAAATAATTCTCTACCCAGTACTATGATATTATCACTTTTGAAATATATTTATCCACTTAATATAGTATTCTACCCCTTATCTACAGAATTATACCCAATTTTTATTTTCAAAAAAGGAATGGGAATAGTCTTTGAGGATTCTGAAAGAGTTAGAGATACAATCTATTCAAAAAATAAAGTACATTTTCATCTAAAATTTATTGAACTAATATTAAAAAAAAATTGGAATTTATTAAATGAAATTTCATGTTGATGAGATAGTGTTTCATTGATACTTCAAACAAAAACGAAAATATAAAAAAAAATATTTTTTATGATGGAAAATCATTATTTTGAGCAATGGGGGATATAATAATGATTGTAGCTTCTTTATTTCCTTTTTAAATTCCACATTCATTTCAAATAGTTCCCCCTAAGAGTTGTTCTTCCTTTCGATCTCTTGGTACCTTTCCTCACAATACATAGTCCTTCATTCTCATATTTCGTGTATTCTTATTGAGTAGGAATGTTTTCATTTAATATAGCATTTTAATCTTCTTGGACTTTAATCCTTTCAGATATTACATCATGACGATTCCTAAAATAAAAAATAACATCTCTCTAGATGTTGAATCCTGAAATCTCTTTGAGAACAAAGTTAAATTTTATTTTACGTCGGTGATATATGTACTCTTTTTTCTGAATTCACTTATGAATGTTTCAAGAATAATTACCCTATTGAAGATATATATTCTCGGACTATTTAAATAAATATCATACTCATCCATGTATTTCATGAATTTTCAAATTTTTTCATCATAATTTGTTATATCTTCACAAATACCTCAAGGCAATTTTAATATCATATTGAAACTCTTTTTGGTGGAATCAAAAGTTTCATTTAATACATTGAAGTCTTCTTCCAAATGTATGATCCAATATACCATGGCTTTTATTGAATCCATGTCTTTGTATTGGTTTTGCACAACCATATTGAGAATTTCTTCCAATCTCATAAAGAGTGGAATAATATTCTCCAATATAATTATGGTATAAAAAATGTAATCATTACCTTTAGCAGTGATCATATTCTACGTTATGTAATATGATTGAAATTTTATGCTTATTATTCCAATATATTATTTCAATATTTTTAATTTAATTTTATTTGGATCCAACATATTAACTTTTTGATCTCAATTATTCTCATTAGAAATATCTATTTTTTAATTTCATTACTCATACAAACCTCAATCTTTCTATTCTAATTTTGATTATCCTTCTTGGATGAAGAAAAAAATATTTAATTAATGGATACTTTACTTTATCCGGGATGACTTACTTCTTTTTATGATTTCCTATGGAATATTTTCATTTTGATGAAGCTCAATATGTTCTTAAATAATGCATTTCAAAACCATTCTCCTCTAAATTCTCTTAATAGTATGTTTTTTCTTTACTATCATCACATTCTTATTAATCATAACTCTCTCCTTCTTCTCATTGTCATTATTCTTCTTATTCTTCTTATTCTACTTTTCTTTCTTATTCATATTTTCCTTTTCGTTCGATATCATATTATTCAATTTGTTTAAATTTATTTTCTTTATCTTCAATTAATTATTTTACCAGTTACTAAATTTTTGAATCCATTCATAATTAATCTTTTTCCAGCTAAAATAGATTCTTTAGAAATAATAAATTATTTTCCATTATTTTTAACAAAGGGGGTTTCATCATGAAAAATAGATGTTTCTTTCAAAACTAAATCAATATTTAAATTATTTTAAAAAATTAGGCGAGGCTGATTTTACAACAGTCCAAATATTTTTAGATACCTATTCTACAAAATTGTTCTTCTTTTTCATCTTCTATTTAACTTTTTTTATAAGAGTTCCTCCCCACAAAGTATTACTGGGAATTCTTGATAATATTAAAGACCGAATTGGGGATCTCCCTCTTTTCTTCCAGTATTTATTTTCCCCCATTCATCGATGACTTCCTTTGGGAATATTATTTTCATATTTTCATTCATTATTGGAAGAAAATAGGATTTTATTCTATTTTCATCATTCTTATATTTCATTGTTGAAGATGTTTTTTCCTCTAATGCAGGAACCTTAGTACTGTTCACATAATGTTTTGGGCCCGAATAAAAACAATCATCCCTCTGATTGATTCATTGATGATAATCTTTATTTATTCCCTAATTGGTTCATATTTGATTGTAATATTGAAATGTATCAAAAAAATTTCATTCATCTTGATAATAAAACTGGAAAAAATAATAATATGATAATTAAAAGACATTGAATTGATATTTTTTATAGTCAAATGAAGAAATTTGGAAATATTGATCTTTATCTTGTCAAAAAGATAATACAATATGAAATCATCTGATACTTTTATGGTATCACTATTTCCACTTCTTAGAATAAGAAATCATTGAATATACATGGATAATAATATATGACAATGAATAAAATGAGAAAGTATTCATTGATCTATGTCATTTTTGAATAATGATTTTTTATCTCTTTATTTTTCAAAGGAACACACAGACTCTTGTAATTTTTGAGATGGAAAATATGAATCTCCTTCATCTGATACACCAAGGAAACTGAAAATGGATTTAGGATTCATCTCATTACTCTTTTTATAAATTTTAAAGGATAACATATAATTTACATTTTATTGTAATTGTAAATATATTCATAGAAATCATGAAAAATATCCGAATAGAATAGCTTATAGTTCGGATCTTGCTGTCCTACACAAACCGTTTGTATTGTAGGAAAGAACAATGTATTTTTTAAAGATTATAATTATAATAGATATACATGGGTCCAATTTCTAGCAATTAAATTTGATATTTTTTTTATTTTAAACCATTTTCACTAAAATTCATATCAGATTAAATATTTTTCAGTACGAATACAAGAAGAAATGTCCTTAAATAGGTTTTGTAAAGAGAATCCAATCATAATCGGATTCACGCTAACAATGGTAATTTTAATTTCAATTCACGAGAAATTTAAAAATATGAAAAAATTAAATTTTATCTATTTTTTTAAAATAAACTGTAAATAAATGAATTAGATATTGTGTATTTAATAGTGAGTTGGTTATTTTTGAAAAGAAGGGAGTGTAATAATAAAAAAGAGAATTTTGACTTAACATATTAGTGGAGAGAATTGTTTTTTATATCATCGAGTAATACAAATTATCTCTAAATGTACTTAGGGTGATGTCAATATGTTGGGAATGATCATCTAGTGAATAGGAGTACACTAAGATATAATCAACAAAACAAACCAAAAACTGATTCAATAGTTGATGAAAGATCTGATTTATTATGGCTGTGAATAATATCGATGCGTTCTTCAGAACAAATGAATTGAAGAAGAACTCAAGTATTCCATACCTACTTCTAAAATAAATATGGGATATTTTTTAAAGAATCACTCTCATCTGAGAGAACACTGACATCAATTCAATTTTGGAAGAGATCATGGAACTTGTCTAGTGATCATAGTGATAATCAATGTGTGGAAGGGGACACCAACTCAAGTCCATCAATTGGTTTATGCTCTGATAGTCCATAAATATCCACAATGTATTATCTTCCATATTTTTTTAAATCACAACTAATCCCTAGAGAAAAGTACCATTCCATATGAAAAATTTGGATTCAATATCATCTAAAAAAATATTCAACTCATAGAGTTCTACTGGTCCGATTCAAAAATGTGTGATATAAACTGGTTCAATTCCCACTACCATCTCAATTATGAACTCGATATCCAGCCCGAGTGGTAAGAAAGAGACCACATCAAGAAGGATGTCATGAAAATAGTTCACAACTAAAAGAAAAATAATATTCTACATTCCACTATCATCAAGAACATGGATTAGAATTTTAGACATTAGATAAACCAATATGAAATCTATTTTTCCTACAAAACAAAACTAAATATCCCACTCACTCTAGGAAGAATAGTTATCACCTTCATGATATATAAAGGTAACTATCCTTTGGTAAAATATGATATTTTCATGTTATATAACTGGCCAATCCATCAGCAGAATCAAATCAACGCTTGTCATTTCATGTACAAACCAATCCCAAATACAATAGAAGAAAATATTTCATAGGGAATAGTCCTGTTGATGTTTGATATCCTCAGATTAAACTGCCAATAGTGCATTGCTGGTAATAACGCCATCCAATATTTCCACATCCCAGCAGAATCCATTTTAAAATTGAAAAGATAAAAATGTGATGTTATGCTATTCCGTGAAACAAAATGCAATCAAGGGAATATGATATAAGATTCATACCTTTGATGGTAGAATGTCCGGAATCCTGACTACCCACACTGGACATTTTAGAGTGCATCTAACTATTTCCCCTACTATGGTATCCAATTAGACTCCCTTGTGATGTTATAATGAGTAGTATGCCAAAGTTGGCATTTAGAAGCGATTTATACAACTGTTAAATCATTCTGCATCAATTTTAGAAAATTATCGCTATATTATGTGTCAGAAATCAATTAGCAGTGGTTTTTTTCATGTTTATAGATTGATTAATTATTTTTTGTTTTTTATTCATTATTTATTATTTTTTTGTTATTAATATTTATTAGTTATTATTAGTTATTATTATTAATATTTATATATTAATTATTAATTATTATTAATTATTATTTTTTATTAATTAATTATTTTTTAATTATTACCATGCCCATGCCCTTGTTTGTGCATATACCCATGCCATATATAGAAATTATTCTTTGGATGAGATTTGAACCCCTTACCTCTTCGTTATTATCTAAAGACTTTAGCACTCTAGAAGACTCTTCATTTATTGGATGAATATAATTTAATATACATATATATATATACATACATACATACATATATATATATTAAATGAAAAACCAAAAAATACAAAACAAATAGATATAGACTAAGTAATTCTTAATCAATAATTTTTCATCAATATCCAATAATTAATAATTAATAGCGATTAATCGATAATTAATAATCAACAATTAATAATCAATAATTAGTCACTAGCAATTAATAGATCAAAATAATTATAAATAATTATAAATAATAAATAACAAAAAATTTATAAAATATTATTTAAAAAATAAAAACAATAAATAATTAATTAATTACAAAAATAATAAAAAAATAAAAAAAATATTTAATTAATTACTAAATAATTGTAAATAATTAATAATAAATAATAAATAATTAACAATAAAATAAATAATAATAATAATAATAAATAATAATAACATATAACAAGTAAGAAATAATGAATAATAAATTCTAAATAATTAATTGTAAAAAAATGACTATATAAATAAGAAATTATTTAATTACGACAATAAATAAATAAATAAATAAATAAATTATGATAGAAATTAATTAATTTGGTAATTAATTAATTAATTAATTAATTAATTATTAATATTAATTAATTAAAAAAATAAATTAAAAAATTATTTATTTAGTGACAAAAATCTTAAAAATTAAAGGATTATAAAAATAATAAATTAATAAAAAAATAAAAAATAAAAAATAATAATTAATAAATAATAGTTAATAATAAAAATAAAATAATTAAAAATAAATAATAAATAATACATAATCAATAATAAATAGTAAATGGATATAAATGTCTGTACGTATAAAAAAATTTACATAGATATATATATATATAATGGAACATTTATGTTATATAAATATATTTAAACACACTCAGATATAAAATTGTATATTAATATAAAAATATATATATAAAGAGAAGAATATATAAATATCTCTATATATATGCACTGAGATATGATATAACAATATATAAACAAAAATGTGTATAAATATCTACAAAAATATTCCTACATTTATATAAAGAGATAAATATAATTATTCATTAATTGAAAAAAGAGATGGAGAGTTCCACTCTCAATAATAGGGAGCATCTCTCTCATACTGGCCACTCCCTATATGAATTGAATCAGAAAATCCAAAATGATAAAATCATTATGCACTTTGAGATTTTCTCATAATGTGGTGTCATGAATGCTTGATATTTTCATAGTGATGTCCCTTGTGATTATTTTTACCCAGAGTTTGATATGGTTAAATTGTTTCCTAAACTACGGATCCCCCACCCCAGTTATGGTTTGTCTTCGGCATGAAGTGATTCTTTAGAGTCGGGGAGGCCATCTCTGAAGTAGCATGGTGGCGTAGGGCTATTGAGGTCTGTGTGGGATCCCTACGGGGCACTGCCAGACGACACGATAAGATTAGAAATGCTAGTGACTTTTATTCTCAGATTAAAGCTATGATATGGGATAATATATCCGGTTATGATGGATATTGTATCGATATGGGTGTGGACCACGGGTGCGGCCCATGTATGGTTATTGGCTGTTTGATGATGATGTGAATATGTAGTCGATGAATTTGGCATTGCATCTCACTGGGATAAGATGTCCTCATGATGGAATTTTACTTCCGAACATAGAGGTGATTGAAGCATGCAATAGGCTAGTAAACACATCGAAATGATGGGAAAGGACATCATTGACCTCGTGAGAGTGATGGCTGGGCATCAAAAATACGATGTTTTATAGTTAGACATGACTCTGACAGCACGTAGTTGGGTAAAGCAATAACTAATGGGTTGGGATGCAGCTTTCATTGAGTGAATTAAATTACTTTATTTAAATTGTAATTTGGTGATTATAAAGTGGGTTTTGGGCCTTTTTCTAGTTTGGTGATACTTTATCTGCAACACGATTGTTTGCATATGTCATTAGACTATTGATTTTCATTAATAATTTTTTAGGTCGATCATTTTTTACCTGAAGCATCCTACTAAATTACTAAATTTGGGGAAAACACAATAATTTCAACACCATTAAATCAATATTATTGTAAATTAGTGGAATAAAATCATAAATGACCTAAAAATCATTTTTACACTCTTTAACGAAGTTAAAATCTCATCAAATGTGTATGATATATATATGCATAAATTTATTTATAAATATTATATATTAATACTCATTTAAATATATTAGATTATAAATATAAATATCGATAAATTCTTGTTTATTAATACATCCATATATATATATATAAACATTATTTATATATATGCTCATATATAAAGGCATATTCAAATAATTTTACTGTAAATTAATAAATAAACTATATTTAATGATAATTATATGTTTATATAAAAGTAATTTTTTATTTTATTTAAAAAAGAGTTTAAAATCTATTTGTCTATTTACATTTATATGAAAATATACAAAAAATATTATTGATAAACACATATTAATATATAAAATTACATGTATAGGTATATATATACATATAATTTTATTTTTAATAGGTAAATAAATTCAAATGTTATTTATTTTAAATGAAATGAATAATAAATATTTATTTTTATATTGTTTATAGGAATGAAAATAATTTTCTATGTATACATGTATTTATTTAAGTAAATTTTTATTATTAAATATAATATAATCTGAATATATTTAATTATAAATATTTCTATATAGTGAATACCCAAAAAAATTCTAAATCCACAATATAAATATGAATGTTATCCTAGAAAATAAATTTAGTCCCACCTGAAAAAGGATGAAAAATAACACCTTAAACGAGGCAGAAAATCCCTAGAATGTTTAAAACATTGGGTACCCCAAATATAAACCCAGTTTTTTAGACGTTATAGGACTATTTTGGTCCCATAAAATGTGACAAAGGATTACCCTGGTTACAAAGGGTATAAATCTCATCACATGATTCAGTTTTATATATGGTGGAGCCAAAACAGACTCCCAGATCAAAACATATGGCCATTTCAAGATTGAGTTTGATTACCAACATTCATTGAAACAATAATAAAATTTATACTTTTTATTTTTATTAAATTTAAATCTAATTTTGTTTTTGGTCATTCCATATGATTTTATTTTTCAAGTTGTGGAGAAAAAAATGACTCTCGAATCAATAGTTATGGTCATTCGATGTTTAATAATGATTTTCAACTTATCTAATATTTATTTTCACCTCAAAATTATCATTAACTAATAATTATAAATATTTATTAATTGAAACATTATAAAAATATAAAAATATAAATAATAATATATATATATATATGTTATTAAATAGTTATTAATAAATATATTTTTCAATTTTTTAAATAATTTTTTATGGTGGTTTTGAAAATCACCACAAAAACACACCACTAAAAAGCCTGTTTTATAGTACTGTATCTAGTACATCCAGTTATATAATATGGTACCATGAGTCCTAGTTTAGGATGAATTTCAAGTTGAAATCCTCTAACAAGTATATTGAGGGTTAGTTATTTACCTCCCTGACATATGTGCCTATACTGATCCCATGTCACTGCAATTCTTGTGTGTGGCACTATAAAACATCAAAAGATGACAGATCCCGACACAAAAATTACACTCTATAGTGGGGTGAGGACACTAATGGTGATTTTTGAAAATATTTTCATACTAAAATCACCCTACAAAAATATGATACAGAGGTGGCAGTCAACTTTTCATACCAATCTTCTTTCCATTTCCCTATATGAAAATATTATAGTGGGGCTTCCTACTACCATAAGTATAACCCCCAGATCACTCAACTAAAAAAATCTAACATCAAATCAGGTACTAAATAAAATTATTTATCATTATTAGATTCTGATATTTCATCTTAGAAATATTCTCTAGAAAATGATTTTCATCAGTGACATTATCTTAATGAAAAAATCTCCCTGATAATGTATCACCCTGGAGAAATCATCAATATCAAAAGATGTTGAAGAATAGTATAGAACTGTGAAATCTCAAAACATAATCCATCAATGAAATTCACTCTGGTGTCATGATTGTGGACTAACATTCCCCCTAATCCCTCAATTAATTTGGATAAATGTGGATCCTAAACCATTCCTTCATTTTCATATAGGATAATTCCACATGCTACCCAAAATTATCTTGAATGTACCACCAATTCATATATGTTCC
Source organism: Viscum album (assembly GCA_963277665.1). Taxonomy (NCBI): domain Eukaryota; kingdom Viridiplantae; phylum Streptophyta; class Magnoliopsida; order Santalales; family Viscaceae; genus Viscum; species Viscum album. The sequence goes on along the minus strand of OY728135.1, from coordinate 173,825,910 downwards.
TTGAAGAATTCATTCAAAATGATTCACCCTCATGTTAATGAGTTTCTCTAATTAAAAAATTATTTTCTACTCTGTCTCAATCTTGAATTTAGCTATCTTAGTAACTGCCTTCCAAGTGTACCTAGGATGGTTTTCTATCTAGAACAATCATTTCATCATAGACATAAAATGTATGGTGTAAATATTCTCCCCTTAATGGATCTCATGACCCTCATGATGTTTTGGAAAATATGATCATCTATCTAATTATATGGATATGTAGGATGTTTTGGCTCATTTTCACTAGGAGTGAGCTGATTTCCACTCTCTTGATGCTCAATTCAATTATGATGAGGATGAATTTTCAATAAAAGGGTTAACTCACTACATAGAGAATGGGAAAAAACATGATTAACCTCAAAATTTAAAAATATCACAGGAGAACTAGATCAAGGTACCAATGACTAACTTTTGAATTGGTATAACATAACTATTTATTTAATTTCATTTTATCAATTATATCAAGGATCGTTTTTTGATAGTTCATAAGGTTAGATAATTCATATGAATTGAATATGTCCATATCAGGAGAAAAAATGTCAAAATATATCCCCATGTGCCTATATTGTAGAATTGTTACCCATATCATTCCATACCATCCCATGAGTAAAAATATCAATAAATAATATCATAAATAAAATGTGAATCAGCTAAGGTGAAATAACATAAAAACTGTAACAATCGAATAACATGAACTATTATAGCATCGTTTAGTACTAAGACTTTCCCCATACATGGGTTATATACTTGTATAAAAAAGATCATTACCAAGTCCCAAAACATTACTCTCCTATCCACCATTACAAAATAATAAAGCAACAAAAAGGAAACATCATCACCTCATACCAAATTGTAATATACATGACATTATATGCTATCATGTGACCATGTTGATTAGCTACATGCCCTTAGGCTCTCATTCCCATAAAACAGAGGCTTATGACTCATATCGAGGTTGTGAAGAGTTTATTGTATAGAATCCACCTACTGTTACAATGTTTCAGTAATAGTAGAAAATAATATCAGAGTAGAATAAAACAAGATAAATAATAAAAAATGAATCTGAATATGAATGAGGGAAAATACAAATAATCACGATACAAATAGGGTCATGTAATTATAGTATGAATGTATCTAAATGTGGTGTTTTATTTTATATGTTAAAATACAGAAGTATCATTAAAATACTTCAATGACCCCATTTTGATGCCACAAGTTGGTCTAGTCTCCATGTTCCATCCAATCTACTAGTAATCAATCAATGAAAGTCCCCTTTCCTTTATTCAAACCTACATCCTTGAAATCATCTGAATTATCAAATGGTGGTTGGGATAGATTTAGATTAAAACTCATTAGGTCACCAAAATGGAATCTAATCAAGTCGAATCTGATTATATTGGGTATGGAATAAAATAATAACAAGAGTATAAGTTTAATAAATTAATACTACCCTAGAAGTAATCTAGATGACCCTTAGGATCTAGGATAACACTAGGATCCATACGAAACTAATTTGGAATAATTTATTATATATTTAAGAATATCTTGTAACCATTCCAACCAATTTCATAAAACTCCCATTGAATAGCCCACAAATCAATATCAGTGAACCAGGGAGATGCCTCTAACAATTACCGTTTGACTCAACTTTGGCCTTATATATAAATGTTTTAGAAACACTATGTTCATGCCCTATATATGAAATTAAACATAATTAGGACTAATACTTATATTTAAAATTTTCAACACAAGAAATTCCAGACCATATAAGAATTTACATCATCAGTATCACCGCCAATCCCTGTATATAATAATTTTGGAATAATCAGGACTAACACTTTATTTATGAATTTCTTCAATATTATGAATCGGCATACATAACATGTCATAACATGCCCAATTAAGTAAATATTTCACTACCAAATGGATCATTCAATCTCTTATGCCAAACAACCAATCATTATTATAATTGGTCCAATTTTCGTTCAAGTGTCAACTAACCCATTATTCATTCCATTTTCATTATACCCATTGTGCACCATATTATTATTCCATTTCATCCATTCATGTAATGGGATTTATATTCAAGATAATTATCCATTTATCACAGAATGATAAAATTATAATCGTCTTTTCCATTCAAGTTAGTTTATTAAAACAAAATAAACGTTATGAAAATTACAACAAAATAATCACTATAAGGGAAGGATAACTTCTCCAGGTGGAAACAAGACCATTCTTAATGCTAATAGACTTGATGATCTCCATGGGAGGTATAAGAATAAAAAATCAAAATAGGATATGGTTAGATTTTTAGAAGGCCAAATGAACTACATTTTAATGTTATTGTGCTCATTGTATATACAAAAATAAATAAGATGTTAGTGAATAGTTTTAGACCTGCCACAACAAAAGAAGAGTCGATGGACACTACAAATAAACATATATGGTAAGGCTATGTTCCTCCTTTCATCCATTCAATGAATACATGTAAAATCTATTAATACAAACATGAATTGGTTAGGTCATCCCCATCTAGCGCTATCCATGTCACAAACCAACTCGGGTCGACCCTGAACTGGTCACTCGAGCCAATCTGCGACAAGTCCTCAAGCGCGCCTCCCCGTACGCCAGAGGCTGCCGACTAGCAGCGAGGGTGTAAGGATAGTCAGTGGGGAGACTATACCCTCTTATCAAAGTATGAAGAACAGTATAACTGAATAAATAATAACAATGGCGAAAGCGGACTAAATAAAGAATAAAGCAGCTGAAAACAGATTTTTGTACAACTAAACAAAAGTGGTAAAAACCAGTTTATACAATGATGAATGCATGACATGTACATGGTACTATGGAAAGAAGTAAACAAAACAGCATGCTTTACAATACAATGCAGAAATAAAGTAAAAGACAGTTATGCCCATCGGGAAACCTCCACGAGCATCCCGAGCTCCCGCTCGGTCCTTTACTCCTAACTCCAGATACAAGGCATAACACAGTCAAGAGTCCAAGGTCCTGCAACCAAGAAAGTCTACTAGGGTACCCCAGTGCAATGGCGGCCCGAGTAGGGTGTGAGATATAAATCTCAGTAGGTCGGAACCACCGGTGTATAGCCCACTATAGACAATGATGTATAATTAAACATTGTGTAGGTATTTCCAAACAATAACAGAAAAATATAAACAATCAACACCCGTTTAGGTTCCAGAAAGGACACCTGACGTTAATATCTACTTCGACCCATAGCCGGAATAAGAAACTGTTCAAACACAAGTACATATGTTCAAGCATATAAATACCTTTTATCATTTTGCTCATTTATACTCTTTTTATTCACTTATCATTTCCAAGGTTTCCATGTTCCTTAAGTAATCACTTAACCTAGTACAAGTTTAAACTCATGTTGGAAATCCATTCATTCTTATCCTTCTTTATTTGATCACATTTAACTCGGGTTTTAATCACATCCCTGGTTCCTTTCATGAATCATTATTATCATTCGCTTGGTGTCAAGTACCATTGGGGAGGAACGCCATGTCCAAACCCAGATTTTAAGTCGATCTAGAAAGCCATGTCTAGGACCCAAAATCTCATTCGGTGTAGATCGTCATGTCTAACACCCTATATCACAATCTTGGATAACCATTGGGGAGGAACGCCATGTCCAAACCCAGATTTTAAGTCGATCTAGAACGCCATGTCTAGGACCCAAAATCTCATTCATTTATCACTTAATTAATCAATCGACACAATTCTCATTTCATAGTTAATTCTTCACATTTGAGTATCCAAGTCAGTCCTCAACGTTTCATAATTAATTGTCTTTTATCAACATTCTGACACATAATTAATTCATATAATTAAATATCTTTCATAGCATACATTAGTTCGTGATTAGTTTCCGCCAATCACTTATCTTATCAAATCAAAACAAATACTCGATTACAAGACCTCAACCCATAACCAATCCCCAAAACAATTATCTTAAATAATTTATTTAATTAAAAACTCAATTTCATGGGACCACGCAACACATGTAATTGAATAATCTAATCATCTTGGGCTAATTTAAAACGTACCAAACACGTCATCACACCTAAAGGGGTGTCCAAAAAGGCATAGCGAACACCCCAAACGGGTTTTTCCATAGGCGAGGGTCACAATGAACATGCTAAAATACCCAGGTAATTTATTATAAGTCAAACAATTTATTTGCGCATATCCAATCATTTATTCCAAAACATTAATTCATATCAAAGAGGTAGAACACTAACTTAGTACATATCAATCGGTGCATGTAGAAATATCAATAAAATTCGCACAACATGCATTATAAAAATAATTATTCACTACCTTTAGATTTATGATAGCACAACCCAAAAAAGGGGGTTTTATTATAGCACGTGACTTCTATTATCAAACGATCATTTATTATATTTTTCACTTCTAAAATGAAATTAATTTAAATACTTGACTGCGTTAATTAAACAATAATTAATTTAAAGAATTAACAACATTAATTAAACACCAGTCAATGTAAAGACTTAACTGCACAATTTAAACAGAAATTAATTTAAAAACAAATAATGGTGCATAAAACGAATTAATTAATTAATTAATTAATTATTGTAATAAATTAATGGGGAAATGAAAGGGACCCTACCTCAATAAATTTGGCCGAGCCAAGCTTTGTAACTCATTGCAATCGTTCGCGCACATGCGCTTTGACATAAGCGCACACACACTCAGGGTCCAATGCGCATCCCGAAAAACAGAAGTCGCACCCAAATATTAGTGCGGTAAAGACCTTCGCACAACCAAAATAATCATCAAGAACTCAGATAATTTAATCAACCTTAATTTCACCGGTGCGAAACAATTCGCGGGTTTAAGACACTCACCCGAAACATCGGCGGTAGGACTAAATCAACTCGGACCGCCTCGCCTTCGGCGGCGGTCACCGGAACACGAACCATCGGAACCCGACAATTAATTGTGTACCCTAAAACCAGATAAGAAAACCACAACCGGTTAAACCCAATTAACGGGTTTCAGTCAAAACCAAATCGGACTACGAAAAACCAACGAATCGCCAAAGCGATGTTGGAGATCCCATCTAAGGATTATACCTCGAAAAATTGGCCCCAAACAACAGAGAAAATGGACCCAAAAAAATCACCGCAGGAGGAGGGGTCGCGTGCCGGGCGTCGCCGCGCGCTGCTGTAGCTCGGCCGGGCGTGTGCGCTGCTGCAGGGAGGGCGGAGGTTGCGCCAGACCATGAATCACGCAGCAAGGAGGTCCGGCCGTGGGGGTGTCCGATCACGGAGCTAGGTTGCACAGCAAGGAGAGCCGGAGGAGGAGCCCACGCCGCCTGCGCCTTAGGGTTTGGAGGGAGGCGTGATTGAGAAAAGGCGGGAAGTAGGAGGAAGAAAAGAAGAATAAAAAAAAATAAGAAAGTAAGAAAAAAAAGAAGGCCATGCATGGGTGGGGGGTCACGGCCTGCCCAGTTCCCCAATTAAGGGGCAAACCCAATATCCCCCTTTTCTTTTTTATAACATATATATATATACTTGAATATATATATATATATAGTCAACAAAATTTATTAAACCCCCTTTAGTTTTAAAAAAAATAAATTAACCCATAAGAATAATAATAATTTCATTATTATTATTTAACCGTGATTAAGATCAAAAATTTCCAATTAAAATGCGTCATCAAAATAACGCTCTCTTAATTAAATTCCTACGTCAAATTAAATCCGCTAATACGCGATATTAATTTTGACGCACTTTTGGTCAAACCGCAACTCCACAATTAATAGCGCTTGACCACCACTTAATTAACTGTGTTTGCACCACATTAAATAATAATAATCTCCCACTATTATTGTTAAAACTTCCATTAATTTAAATTAATAAAAAAAACAACTTTGTTCTGACAACTGCTCAATTGTGCGACTTAACTTGTGCGGTCTAACCGCTCGCGCGCAGTTCGATGTCACCGCTTGAAACGGTTTGTGTACTCAGAACCTCGTTACGAAGCACGGTTTTAAAACCGACATGCTGAGAAAAGAAAAAGTTCAAAAACCTATGCATTTTACCCGCTCTAAAAACACGGTTCGTTACAACCTACCCACCTAAAAAAAATTCTCGCCCCCGAGAATCCTTCTGAAAACAACGAAAACATCACCCGACCTACAAGGGTCGTGAAGTTTCATTCAACCGGTCACATTGCGTTTTACACGCCCAATGTACCTTTAAGCATTTCCCAAGAAAGCTGCACTTCAGCCTTTATAACTCGAGCCAACGTTCACGCTAAAACTGAAACATCAAAGCAGAGCTTACATCTGAGGCCATTATAGGGACCTCAAACCAAGAAAACAGTCGAATAACGATCGACCAACAAAATTGGTCAAGCATGATTCCTCAAAAGACATCGCCAAACTGTAAAATCACACTCTCCTTTAAACCGACGACGTGCTTTTAAGACTGCTCCGTTATTAACCACACGTACACCGAAGTCCTTACACGACCTCCGGTGATATTCTCAAGTCAAGCCATTACAAGACTATTTTGAAAATATCGTGCCTCAACACGAAGCGTAACTCCAAGAAACTGTGCATCCCCCGCACGACCAGAGAGAGATCACGAAACAAACCCACAACATTTAAACATTAGTGCGACGTATAACTGATACTATCTTGGTGTATCCAAGATAATGTCGAGATGGGGGACATGCTCGTCTCATCCAGCAGAGTACACTAAGATTAAACCAAGGTCGCTGAGAAGATCATTCGGACCAACTCTGATGCCTATACCACCCGAGGCATTCGTATACGTCCATGCTTAACCACTGAAACTCTCCCCGCACTATCGGAGTTTCTAAAGTGTTGTGCATACATCCAACCTTATCAAATTCATGCTGACAAACAAGTACCAACATGTAAACCGAAACAGATGCGGCACTACCCCCCTTAGGAGTGTCCATGTCGTCGCAAGAACTAGCTGCTCACCGGCACACTATTTTTGAAACACTTTAACGCACGGGTGACGTTCCTCGAACTACGATCACCACATCGTAAGCTCACACCGAAAACAAGGCAACTCAAGCTCTAAGGGTACTACCTAGCACGAGCTAGTCCCTTACGAAGCACACACGTCGACCCTAACTCTTGGTCACGCAAAACAAGGATTACTAGGCTCAAAACCCCTTTCCATTTTATCCATTTCAGTAATTCATTTCATCCTTTAATGATTTGATAGAAGATTTTAACAAACCCACAAGTACTATTTCACAACAAAGTACTTGGTTTTCAAACAACGCCCCAGGGGAAAAACAGGCAAGTTGTAACAAACTTCCTCTTCAACATTTAACATTTAAACTTTAGCAGCCATCTTTTAAAAAGTTCAAAAACACGATTTACCATTTTCCCAATTATAAGGCACCCATACACCTTATAATGGAAAATTAGCTCTGTTGTAATCGCAACCAACAATTTCAGCCAAAGCAACCAAGCGCTTTCCAGCAAGCTAACAAGCCACTACAAACAGCTAACACAAAGCAACAAGCTGAAATCACTAAAACATGCTATAACACAGAGCATGACACACAAGCAAGATAGAAAACATGACATGTTATCACCCAAACATGTTAACTATCACCGAAACATGCTTTCTAAAGAGGCGTGCTAAATAAATCCAGGCATGAAATATTTTGAAGGCACACAATCAAAATCAGCAGGCATTCTACTAATGCAACTACATGGCATGGCACATATGCATGACATGTGAATCTCTAAGTGCCTAATATGATGCATGCAATGCAATTTCCTTGCCAAATCAAGTCAAGGAAAATTTTCAAAACATTTTCATAAACAAATAATCTGTGGAAAGTACAACATTCACCCAAGGTGAAATCATATCAACAGTAATAGAAAACAGCATGAACATCAATTCCCAGCCCTGGCCACTTGGTCATTTCCCGTACATGGGGTGATCAGTCCCAAGCACAACTATTAAACCAAGCGCCGACACATTCCTAGTCTCCTATCTACCATCCCCGAAACAGTAAGATAAAGGAAAAGAATGAACACTAGAGCTCTGATACCATTTTGTCACAAACCAACTCGGGTCGACCCTGAACTGGTCACTCGAGCCAATCCGCGACAAGTCCTCAAGCGCGCCTCCCCGTACGCCAAAGGCTGCCGCCTAGCAGCGAGGGTGTAAGGATAGTCAGTGGGGAGACTATACCTTCTTATCAAAGTATGCAGAACGGTATAACTGAATAAATAATAACAATGGCGAAAGCGGACTAAATAAAGAATAAAGCAGCTAAAAACAGATTTTTGTACAACTAAACAAAAGTGGTAATAACCAGTTTATACAATGATGAATGCATGACATGTACATGGTACTATGGAAAGAAGTAAACAAAACAGCATGATTTACAATACAATGCAGAAATAAAGTAAAAGACAGTTATGCCCATCGGGCAACCTCCACGAGCATCCCGAGCTCCCGCTCGGTCCTTTGCTCCTAACTCCAGATACAAGGAATAACACAGTCAAGAGTCCAAGGTCCTGCAACCAAGAAAGTCTACTCTGGTACCCTAGTGCAATTGCGGCCCGAGTAGGGTGTGAGATATAAATCTCAGTAGGTCGGAACCACCGGTGTATAGACCACTATAGACAATGATGTATAATGAAACATTGTGTAGGTATTTCCAAACAATAACAGAAAAATATAAACAATAAACACCCGTTTAGGTTCCATAAAGGACACATGACGGTAATATCTACTTCAACCCACAGCCGGAATAAGAAACCGTTCAAACACAAGTACATCTGTTCAAGCATATAAATACCTTTTATCATTTTGCTCATTTATACTCTTTTTATTCACTTATCATTTCCAAGGTTTCCATGTTCCATAAGTAATCACTTAACCTAGTACAAGTTTAAAATCATGTTGGAAATCCATTCATTCTTATCCTTCTTTATTTTATCACATTTCACTCGGGTTTTAATCACATCCCTTGTTCCTTTCATGAATCATTATTATCATTCGCTTGGTGTCAAGTACCATTGGGGAGGAACGCCATGTCCAAACCCAGATTTTAAGTCGATCTAGAAAGCCATGTCTAGGACCGAAAATCTCATTCGGTGTAGATCGTCATGTCTAACACCCTATATCACAAGCTTGGATAACCATTGGGGAGGAACGCCATGTCCAAACCCAGATTTTATGTCGATCTAGAACGCCATGTCTAGGACCCAAAATCTCATTCATTTATCACTTAATTAATCAATCGACACAATTCTCATTTCATAGTTAATTCTTCACATTTGAGTATCCAAGTCAGTCCTCAACGTTTCATAATTAATTGTCTTTTATCAACATTCTGACACATAATTAATTCGTATAATTAAATATCTTTCATAGCATACATTAGTTCATGATTAGTTTACGCCAATCACTTATCTTATCAAATCAAAAAAAAATACTCGATTCCAAGACCTCAACCCATAACCAATCCCCAAAACAATTATCTTAAATAATTTATTTAATTAAAAACTCAATTTAACGGGACCACGCAACACATGTAATTGAATAATCTAATCATCTTGGGCTAATATAAAACGTACCAAACACGTCATCACACCTAAAGGGGTGTCCAAAAAGGCATAGCGAACACCCCAAACGGGTTTTTCCATAGGCGAGGGTCACAATGAACATGCTAAAATACCCAGGTAATTTATTATAAGTCAAACAATTTATTTGCGCATATCCAATCATTTATTCCAAAACTTTAATTCATATCAAAGAGGGAGAACACTAACTTAGTACATATCAATCGGTGCATGTAGAAACATCAATAAAATTCGCACAACATGCATTATAAAAATAATTATTCACTACCTTTAGATTTATGATAGCACAACCCAAAAAAAGGGGGTTTTATTATAGCACGTGACTTCTATTATCAAACGATCATTTATTATATTTTTCACTTCTAAACTGCAATTAATTTAAATACTTGACTGCGTTAATTAAACAATAATTAATTTAAATACTTAACAACATTAATTAAACAGCAGTCAATGTAAAGACTTAAATGCACAATTTAAACAGAAATTAATTTAAAAACTAATAATGGTGCATAAAACGAATTAATTAATTAATTAATTAATTATTGTAATAAATTAAAGGGGCAATGAAAGGGACCCTACCTCAATAAATTTGGCCGAGCCAAGCTTTCTATCTCATTGCAATCGTTCGCGCAGATGCGCTTTGACATAAGCGCGCACACACTCAGGGTCCAACGCGCATCCCGAAAAACAGAAGTCGCACCCCAATATTAGTTCGGTAAAGACCTTCGCACAACCAAAATAATCATCAAGAACTCAGATAAATTAATCAACCTTAATTTAACCGGTGCGAAACAATTCGCGGGTTTAAGACACTCACCCGAAACATCGGCGGTAGGACTAAATCAACTCGGACCGCCTCGCCTTCGGCGGCGGTCACCAGAACACGAACCATCGGAACCCGACAATTAATTGCGTACCCTAAAACCAGATATGAAAACCACAACCGGTTAAACCCAATTAACGGGTTTCAGTCAAAACCAAATCGGACTACGAAAAACCAACGAATCGCCAAAGCGATGTTGGAGATCCCATCTAAGGATTATACCTCGAACAATTGTCCCCAAACAACGGAGAAAATGGACCCAAAAAAATCACCGCAGGAGGAGGGGTTGCGTGCCGGGCGTCGCTGCGCGCTGCTGTAGCTCGGCCGGGCATGTGCGCTGCTGCAGGGAGGGCGGAGGTCGCGCCGAACCATGAATCACGCAGCAATGAGGTCCGGCCGTGGGGGTGTCTGATCACGGAGCTAGGTCGCGTAGCAAGGAGAGCCGGAGGAGGAGCCCACGCCGCCTGCGCCTTAGGGTTTGGAGGGAGGCGTGATTGAGAAAAGGGGGGAAGTAGGAGGAAGAAAAGAAGAATAAAAAAAATAAGAAAGTAAAAAAAAAGGCCATGCGTGGGTGGGGGGTCACGGCCTGCCCAGCGCCCCAATTAAGGGGCAAACCCAATATCCCCCTTTTCCTTTTTATAACATATATATATATACTTGAAATATATATATATATAGTCAACAAAATTTATTAAACCCCCTTTAGTTTTATAAAAAATAAATTAACCCATAAGAATAATAATAATTTCATTATTATTATTTAACCGTGATTAAGATCAAAAATTTCCAATTAAAATGCATCATCAAAATAACGCTCTCTTAATTAAATTCCTACGTCAAATTAAATCCGCTAATACGTGATATTAATTTTGACGCACTTCTGGTCAAACCGCAACTCCACAATTAATAGCGTTTGAACACCACTTAATTAACTGTGTTTGCACCACATTAAATAATAATAATCTCCCACTATTATTGTTAAAACTTCCATTAATTTAAATTACTAAAAAAACAACTTTGTTCTGACAACTTCTCAATTGTGCGACTTAACTTGTGCGGTCTAACCGCTCGCGCGCAGTTCGATGACACCGCTTGAAACGGTTTGTGTACTCAGAACCTCGTTATGAAGCACGGTTTTAAAACCGACATGCTGAGAAAAGAAAAAGTTCAAAAACCTATGCATTTTACCCGCTCTAAAAACACGGTTCGTTACAATCCACATGGGAAACAACCAATGATAGATGAGTGAGGATATTGACTGATGGAATACCTTCTATATCACGATCCAAAACCTCAATATCCATGGTGGAGTAACTTTTTGATAATAGATGATTTTGAATTTTTTTTGAAGAAGTTATGTTGTTGAAGTAATAAGAGACAAAATATCAGAATGATCAACACTATAGATTAAATAGTATCGTGAAAAAAATTTATAAACAAGATATGGTCTTTACATCATGATTCCTATGATTTATATATCAAATAAAAAACCCTTTTCATTGAATTAAAAAATGAAAACAAATATATTTTACCTAATATATCACTTTTACATCCAAAATATTTTCCACAAGACATGTGATGATGAATTTATTGAATAAAATGGTGTTATGGGTTTAGCTCAGCTTAAAAATTCATGATATAATTATTTATTTTATTTCATGAATTCGCTCTGTAGGAAACACCTCATGTACCTATTTAGTATTTACATTGAAAAGGTGGGATCTTACAATATAACTTGAATATAACATATACATAAGGAAAATATAATGTTTTTTTAAAGGTTGGAGATGAATACTTATTTTATTATTTATAGAAAATACCTCTTTAGACTAGGTTTGAGGGAGACCCATTACATAGCTCGAAGGCCCAGGGCCAACTGGCTTGAATACAAGGCTTGAAAACCCATTTTTTGGCCCAAAGATCCTCTCAGTGAATAGTACTCCAATAGTACCCGGCTGCTACAATACCCACTATAGTACCACTGCCGCTACAGTGTCTCTGCCGCTATAGTGTCGTCACCGCTACAGTTCAACTGCTGCTATAGTACTGCTACAGGGCCGAAAATTAGTCCTTACCTGGATTTGATCCTAGGTATTTTGGATGCCAAGCAGGAGCCAATACCACTAGGGTACTGGCTTGTTGGCATATTGAAAATATAATATAAATATAAATTAATATAATGAAAATATAATGATAAATAACATAAATATTTTGAAAATTTATGATTTTATAACATTTCAAAATGTAAATAACACAATGTGTAATGAAATATAACACAAATAAAATGTATATATATCAAAAATATTATGAAAATTAAAAATTATTTTTATGTCATAGAACATTATGTTTATGTTATATAGTGTTGTGTTTATTTTATATAAAATTTATATAAGATTATTTTTATGTTATGTTTTTGTTCTATTTATATAATATTCTTCATATTTACAATAATCATACACTATATTTTCATTATTATGATCTTATATAATACAACTATAAGGTCAATATAACATAAATATGTTGTAAAAATGAAATTATTATTATGACCATGGGCATTACAAACTACAAACACACAGACATCTTGGAACCCCAGTGGTCAAGCCTCATCCATCTCCTCTAGGGTTGGAAATAACATACAGGAACTATTTTATTATATTTTTTATGGACAAAAACTCTCATGTTATTTTGATTTTTTGAAGACCAAACTGAATGTGCATCTTAGGAAAATGGAGGATATAAATCAAAGGCACATATCAGAAACCAAGAAATATACTATGTCATCAGTCTTCTATCTCACATTACTAATCCTTTCATCCCACAGAGTTTTATTTCTCCATCATGAACCATGGAATGTCCCCACTATATACCACATTAGAAATTTTCATTGGAATATTCATAGTTTATAGGATCTGATGCAACCATATCTCTTTTTAGCCACTCATTTCATTAAACCGGCTAATCAGCATGTTATGCTATCTCCCATTTACATCATGTCATCTTCTAAGTCACACTACTAGTGACCATAATGTCAATATATGCTTCGTTGCATCATGACAGAGAATAAATTTTTTTCAAATCATTCATCTAAGTGGTTAGAGTATTATATGATAAGATACAACAAACTCATCACTATTTTGAGACACTCACTCAAAAAAATATTTGTTCTCATGTCATGCTAGTTTCCTAGTAACACTGCATAATTTATTTTGTTCCATTGTACCAATTGTTTTCCTATATATTGAAGCCCATCATCCCTCATACTATTTATCATTTACATAGATGATGGGTGAGGACTCCTATGGACTAAAAGAGTACATTTGTAAAATGAAACCCAATTTTTTAATGTTACTACTGGTACAATACCCTACTCTATTAGATGTTAAAAAACATATGGAAATTTCGCCCACATAGATTTCAACATGGGGTTCACACAAGAATACTATGAGATTTTCCACACATGAAATCCCCCAAGAACATATATTTACAACATATAATGAAAATATAAAATTATTACAATGACATATAATATAAATATAACATTATTTATATTATATAAAACTATAACAATGTTATATTTACATGGTATTTACATTATATAATGTTATCATAATGTTATATTACTTTTATAATTATGTTAGGTAAAATTATATTTTCCATCTATTTTTTCTACAATCACACAATAGATATATTATATAATATCATAATAAAAACCACATTATTTAAGATAGATGACATTATAATAATGATTTATTTACATTATATAATGTTATGTGTATATAATATTTTTCTGATACAAAATTGTATTTAATATTTGTTTATGTTAAATTTATGTTTTTATTTAATTATATAACATCCTAATATTTTAAATAAAACATTAGATTTGTTATATAATGTTATAATAATGTTATAATAATGTTATATATAATAGGTTCTTGGGGGGCACGATTACATCAAACACACACACACACCACACAAACAAGCTGTAAATGAAGGACAAAGCCACCCAAGGGATATCCCACTCATCAAGACATATTTATTCAATATATGGCAAGTTGAACTAGTTGGAATGAAAACCATTACATGGACCAAGGTCCCATTAACGAGCCTAATTCCTAGTGAAGTGTCACACCTTCATCTTTATAAAGGTGTCCCCAGGCCTGTATAATGCCTTCTTTACCACATACATATTACTATAATAGTACATATGCCAAGATAGGCTTAAATCCAGTACCTCCTAGATGTGGATTCCAACTGATGATTACCACCCATTCGTAGAATTGGCCACTATTTATTTTAAATAATTTTATAAGAGTGATATATATACAGTTCATTTATTTTATATTACACTGGTTTTACAATATGTTTAAGTTATATTTATATTATATAATTCCAAAAAACTTAATAATTCCTCAATAACATAAATATAACATTATATAACTATAATGTAATTATGACATATATAAAATATATATAATGTACATGTAAATTAAAAAATATGTTATATAATTTAGATAAAATACTATATAAATTATATATCACCAAATATTATTTGAATTTAATGTTATATTTACATAAATATAATTTTATATTTACATTATATTTCCTTTATATCTACATTATATGAAATTAAAATATTCCTACAATCATTCCTCGCCTGCATATTTTAAGTTTTCCCTTTGAATAACCTCTTTTCTTTTTCCGCCAATCTATTATTCTTGGTCGACTTTTCCTTCCACCCCATCATATATTTTATATCCTCAATATAATATTCCTATCCTTACCACATCCATCCATTAAACTCTCTACCTCCTCCTCTACCTTATTGCATCCTCCTTGCCACCACCTCCCCTCATTTGTCTCCCTTCTTCCTCAATAAAATCTCCTCGCCAAATGATACAACCTCTAACAAAATAGTCTTATTTTTTTCCCATTCCTTAGACATGGTTTTTATTCACACACCTCTTTTCCCCAATTCTCCATTATAGTGTTTTATTTTTTCTGGATCTAGAATCAGTATATGTTCTTTATATAAGCTTCTTAATTCATCTTTAACCTTGAAACCCATCAAGTGTGGAAAAACACTTTTCTATGTATGACTAAAAATTTACACTCACATTATTTCCCAAGAAACCCTAATTGGACATTGATTAAAAATTATTTTATGATGATTCCCTTTATGATTCCTCAATTTTATTTTATGTTCCCCCAATGTGTAGACTAGTAGAAAAGGGCCATATGGGTAGTCGGGGAAGTTCTTCGATTCAAGGCACCATGGATTCTTGCGTGTGTGTGTCTTAATGTTTCCTTGTAGGTTTGTGTTTATCTTACCCCAACTATTTTAAAAAATAACATTAGTGTTTGATACAGTATCTACCTCATCCTATTATTAATCAGTTTTGATTCCTGAAGCACCCCTTCATCTATTTCAAAGGTTACCTTACACCGGGGTAGAACTATTATCCTCTTTATTTTTAATTCATCCATTTTTGTCACCCCTAGTCATTCAAATTTTCTTTATTTATTCTATCAATTTCCCATTTTAGTGATGAATTTCTATGGAGAAACTAAGGATGGAACAACTGGATTAAGATTTAACAATTTTTTTCTAATTTTTTTGAAGTTGTCATATTTCTTAACTCACTAAATAAATTTTATGTTTTTTTAATCTAAATATTTTGTTTTAATTAAATTTAAAATATTATCAAATTTACATCTAAAATTATGTTTCATTATTCTCTAATATATACATTTGTTTTTTATTTTATAATCCACTATTTTCTTAGGATGATTAGGTTTTGTATAACACATAATAATTCCTAAAAGTATGGTAAATATTATATGTCACATACAGATCAAATGGACCTTCATCTATCTTTGTTAAAAATGGTGAATTTATGCCACATTTTGAACACACATTAGTCGTATTCATTTGAAAAATTTAATGAAATTCCATAAGATGATAATCCAAACATGTCTTATGAAACAAAGCTCCAAGGAAATGAAAATATTTTTCAATATTTATTTTTTAAGAATATGCTTGTGGAAGTTTTTTATTTTACCTCATGACTTTTAATCTCAAAAATGATTTATATATTTTACTAAAATATACATCTATAATGTATTTTTCAAATATTTTCTAATTTTCTAAAATGTTAACATAAATTTTTTATGGGGAAAGGGATGAAATTGAATTATAAATTTGAAGGGTGTTACTTGGATAGAATTATTATTATATATTTATATCATTTAGAAAAAATAAATGATTCAACGACATGTAAATTAATTCTTTTACCTCAATGATTTATTGGTTGGAAATGGTTACCATGTGAGAAGAAATATTTTATTCTTTTACGATTTTGAACATTGCATAGAGTGTTTGAAATTGTGAATAAACTAGTTTATGGAAAATCATCTTGAGCAAGGTTTTTGATTATTATTTAATTAAGAATTGTTTCATTATATTATTTACATGTCCTTTTCATTTTTTCATAATAAAAATATTTATATTATTTCCATATTTTAAATAGTTTAACTTACATGTCTATTATTGAAGATATCAGATCATGTTGTGCTATAGATATAGATTACAATGAATAAGTTCAAATCATTCGTGAATTTATTATATATTATTAATGAATTGATTTTTTTCTTTGGATTATTATATTTCTAATATTTAAAAAAAATTTGTTTTAATATTATTAAATAAAAATAATATATTCGCTCTTGATTTTTCCTTATGAACTAATTGAAGGTATTATTGTTCAGGATATTATTAAATGGGGAATGGTGGTGATAAATATTATCCACGATATATTTTTATGTTCTCTTCAATGAATTCCTTGAGTATTCAGCTAATAAACTCATAATATACTTCTTCTTAGAGGATTATTTGAGTGTCTACTTCTTTTATGAACCATTGAATATGTTAACCTTAATCATGTTACTTTTTAAAATATTTAAATAACACAATATATTGTAATGTTGTTTGGATTGTGTTGAGAATACATTAGTAGGATAAAATTATTTGATCAGAAAGAGTGTTTATGATTTTTCTAATTTTTTGAAGTGGCTATAGTTGCTATATTTTATTAAGAATTATAGAAATATTTTTCATGATATAGGTAGTTTGGAAGGTGACTCCATCAATGTCATCATTGCATAGAGGTAATATTATGGATGTTACATATAATATATATGAATAACATTAATGTTCAGTTATGTTGTGAAATGGTTATATTTTATGGGTTTTTGTGGTTACTTAAATGATTTCTATAAGAGATTAGTGGTGGGAATTATGAAACAGATGGACTATTTGACTTTTTAGAGGTCATTGCTATAATATGACGGGATGTTACTCTCAATATATGGAGGTGAACCTATGACGTGTGGACAAAACTTACTATAAAAACATTTAATATAGTAATCCATGTGACTCTATAGGTTTCTAATGTTTTAAAGCTATCTTCCCATAGAAATTAACTAATACAATGTTTCTCCTAGTAATTTTTGTTTTTTATTACGAACCAAGTAGTAACAAAGTGTAATTTAATTTCATATATTTTTTTCAATATAGGAATTTTTTTCATTGAATGGGGCTGATGACAGTTTGAATTATTTTTGGTGATTCTAGTGAACATTTTCTCTACCATGTTACAAAAAAATATGTCAGAGATATCAATCAAAAATCTATTTTGACCAGTTAATTCAAAAATTGCATCTTCTGATTTTTAATAACAACTATAGGGTGGAGGAATTATGAACATGTGGAATCAAAGGGTTTTTTCCAGGAGGCATGATAGTTCACCCAAAAATATAGGTAAAATTCTCATTCTTATAAGTTTTTTTAATTTCAATGGGATTCATTGTTTTCATAAAGATTGATATATAATAAGGAATGCTCCATATCAACAAGTTTTATGGATCATGTTTTGGTTTTTTAAAATAATGATATATTGCTATATCATTTGGAATGATACAGGGCATTAACTGAAGGGTGTCACACTGAATGAAATGAAAAATGTAAATAAAAAAAGCTCTGTTGTATGGAACATTGTTTGACATGAATGTATTTAATCCGGAGTGTGGATTTATCATTTTATAGAAGAAAAGTAAAGTTGCATATGGAATAACATGAAAATATGATTGAGTAACCTACATAACTGAATAATGTGTCCCCCTGGATGAGGAAATTTAGTATGAGGTTATCAGAATGAATACCTATATCAGATTTTTTGAATTATTTCATTTCATTCCCTATCTAATTATATTTTGTAAACATTTCATTAATATATGATTTATGTGTGATTTTGTTATTATCAAATTTATATGATTATTGGGAGTCCACATTTATTGATCATGTGGAAAGAATGAATTTATGTTCACAGATGTTTGTAACATGATTATCTATGGGGATATATGAGGTAATGATATTTCATCATATTTTGGTGATGTTTTAAATATTTATGGTAGAGTATGATCACATCATAAATCAAATAAAAAGTAGTAAAGAAATCAATGGATAATAGAATAGGGAAGGCTTCTACAATTGGGCATGTGGAAGGAGAGGTCACCTCAAAATGATTATAATGAATGAAAGTAAAATTCTAGAAGTATTTCTTCTAATGTTATTTGTGTGGAAGATGAAATTAGTTTATCTTTATTTTAGAATGTTTCTAAAAAAATGGAACCATGGATTTCAGATTTCGTAGCATGATTCCATTCAAAAATTGAAAAATGGTTTATATAAAATTATGTATTTGGAAATTTTATTAGAGTGAATCTGGTGATAATAATGGTTTTAATATTTTGGAAAGGGAGAAATTAAAACTCAATTTAGGAATGCTTATTTTCTTGTATTTAATAATGTGAAAAAATTATTTGACTTTTGAAGAAAATTATTTTGGTGGGATATCTAGATAATGTAGGTCTTTGAATGTTCTTTTTGTAAGGAGTATGGATGATTACTCCGGGGTTCTATTTTTATTTCTAGAGGAATAAAATTTAATCCACTATATATAAGAATAAGGTATGTGCGAGGTTCAATCAGAAAAAGAATCTTATAAGAGTTTATAATTTTTTTATAATTAGTTTTGTAACCTTTGTTAGAGTGGTATGATGATTCTAAAAGGCAGAGGCATTTAAATGTTTGAAAATTCATCCTCGAAATTATTTTTTAAAATTTTCAAAAATCCATTTTTGGGTTAAAGTGGGAATCCTCACATCATCCAAATCACAGGTAATGCATTGGGAAGAACACATAATTCAAAATCCAACATCAAGATTTTTAAATCCAAATAGATATTGTGTCAATTAGATCCCCAATAATTCTCTGATTTACTTGAGGAACCCAGCATTGTTGGTTCAAATTCTTCCAAAAAGTTGTCACCATCATCACATTCCTACCACCATAACCTCTTTATCATGTTTGGCATCCACAAAACAAAAAACATCATAAAAACCAGCCATCAACATGGTCATGCCACCATCGTCTATTTCACCGACATCCACCTAGG
The DNA here is from genome assembly GCA_963277665.1 of Viscum album. Lineage (NCBI taxonomy): Eukaryota > Viridiplantae > Streptophyta > Magnoliopsida > Santalales > Viscaceae > Viscum > Viscum album. Next base: position 173,805,884 of record OY728135.1, on the reverse strand, counting down.
GAAACAGAAATAAACATTAATAAAACAAGATAATGAAATCCTCAAAATTTTGGAATCACCTATTATTCTGTAATTATTACTTGATCCATCTTTCGAACAAGCACCATGCCCATTTTCGCACCAACAACCATCAAAAGAAAAAAATCGATCCAATGGAAAAAGAAATACATAATGATCACTAATAACAGAAGGAGAAAACACTTCCATCAAAGAATATGAACATATCAATGGATAAAAACACCATGGGAGGTCATAGATCCAAAACCAACCACATATGATCGATCAAAACATCCTAACCCACCATGAGAGCATCCTCACTAGACCAAGATGTAGTCCAAAAGACAATTGTCCAAGAAGAAAGAGTATAGAGGAAGCAATATGTACCCATACCTACGAACAATTGTCCTGGTACTACACTAAAAAAAACAAACCAAAAAAACCAAGATGGATAGGGAAAACACTAGATCAAGAGGGATTCATAAGGGGATAAATAAATCCAATGATGAAGTCACAAATGGCTCACAGTAAACTATGAAGCTCACACATAGGAAGAACTAACCATCACTACATGAAACTAACCCGAGTCCTTCAAGATATCCATCACACCATATCAAAATTGGATTTGATATAATGGATTATTAATCATGGGTATAAGAGGATAGAAAGTGGTCAAATACTATGAAAATGAAGTATAAACAAGCCCTAAATAACACAAAAACAATAAGAGAGAACAAAAAAATCACCAGAACAACGCTCCACCTACACCATCCCAATTTGATATCAGAATCATCACAGAAGACCAAGATGGGGTCAAGAAGAAAAGGGAGGAAAAATATAAGAGGTGGAGGGATTAAATTTCATTGGCTTAATAACAGCACAAAATGATATATGAAAAAATAGAAGATGTGAAACTAGAATTGGAGGAGGAAGCATCGATGAAACATTATTTTGGGGAACCCTAGAAGGCATCGAGAGAGAAGGGGGATATTATGAATATAGAGTGAGGATCCATCATTAATAATCTGTATGAAATAAATGTTGTATCATTATGAATTTGGAAGAAGTAAGAGTTGTAAAATCAGGAAGTCAAAAAATAGTTTCATCAATGTTTCTAGAAAAACTGCTAAATACTAATGTCTGTAATTAGTATTTATATTTGGATAGTGATCTTCCACAAATCATTCATATGAAATTGGCGGGTACTTTATTAAATTATTTTATTATTCCACAATAAAACCATTTTCATACTATATATATAAAAATGTGAAGTGACTGGACTCTTATTTTAAAGGAATGATAAAGTGGAATAAAAAATTGAAGCATGATGAAATATCTGAGATCAGATAACAATGGTGAGTTTTTTAGAATGAGTTCTTATTATTTAAGTAAAAAATGATAAATCTGATATTAGAATAATTTACTATAAATACCTAAAAAAATGGAGTTTCCTAGATTATTATTTAGGCATCGATATAGTGGAATAATTGTATATTGTTACATTATGGAATTCAAGAGGAGTTTTGGGGAGAACCGGTTGGTAAAAAAAATTACATTGTCAAAATAAATCCTCCAACACATGTTGAATACTATAATAAATTTTCATTGGAAATATTCTAGAATTTTCTCATCCCAAATACATTGAGAGTTTGTTTACATTCATGTGGATGAAAAAGAAAGAGTTGAGCAGGATGAAAATCCATGGGAATGAATCTTTAAGGATTATACATATAAATATTTTTGTTTTTTGAATTTGGGATAATGAAAAGAATATAATTATAAAAGATTAATTTTTTTTTCAATTACTATATCTTGTGAAAAAATTGGATCATGATGTCTAAGAAAGATGTGAATAAATTATTTAATTCAATTAAAGTTGACCAGAATGGTGATTTTGGAGGATCACATGTTCTTCAATGTTTATATTTCCTTGAATTAATCTGATTGAATCAAATTATTGATGATATTCTATAGGATTGAATAAATAGTATATTTATTCATAGAGTTGAAGGTATATCTGAATGTTGAAGAACTATTTAAGCTTAGTCAAGAGTTTAGAAATTTGATGTTCTTGTTGTTATAATTCCAAAGGAAGATAAATCGCAAGAAAATTACAATCGAATTTCAAGGATTAGACAAACAATATAGAATTATAAATATTATATTTGTTTGGTACAACTAATGGATGTAAGAGAAAACTATATTCTATAAGAAATAGTGGTAATTATTGAATTTGGGAGTTAAAAATGAATTATGAGTTGTATACACTATGATTGAATAACACCCGAGAGGGAATTGAGCTACCATGAAAAAATAAATCATGTTAGAATTAGTTAGAATTTTAAAAAAAAATTAAACGAAGGATATAAAGAATATATATATAAATCTAGAATGTTTGCGAAAGGGGTTTAGTAGAAGATTAGTATAAACTTCACAATGATACTATCTCTACTAAAAATTTATTATATATAAACTATTTTAATTTTGGTTTCATCGAGAAAATTGCTCCATAATAAATTGATGTGAATATATATTTTTATCCTAGGAATTTATAGGATGAAATTTATATGAGTTAATCTAATTGTTTGGTGGACAATCATAATCAGAGGTGGCTCTTCGATCTACGGAGTCACTATGGTTTGAAAAAATCATGAAGGTGTTAGAACCAGTAGTTTGATTCCATTACAGAAGATAATGGTATCACTCAATGTAATTATGATCACTATTGTTATTTGAAGGAGTTCATTGGAAAATAATTCATTATCATGATTTTTTTAATTGATGATATGCTATTTTTAGGTCTGAATATTCAGCTAAATTCTTAGAAAAAGTAAGATCTATAAGGAATGATTGAGTTGAAATTTCTTTGTGAAGCTCTGAAGATTGTGAGTTTGAGTATTAAACGAGATAGAAAATATGGATACTTGTTTTTATCATATATTTTTTACATATGGGTGATCATTAAGAGATTTTGAATTAGTTGATGTAATATTTTTTATAATACTCTCTCTAACAACATAAAATTTGAAATGGACTAGGAAACATCAACAGAAGAAGAAAATAAGTACACAACTGAAGTTCCAATAGAATCCTAATTCAATTTTTTTGTATGTTATGGTGTATACACGTTCAGATATTATTCGTGAAGTAGGAGTTTTCATTTTTTACAAATGAATCAGAATATATGGATAGGACATAATAATTAATGTTTATGTTATTGTTAGAGAGTTTAATTTTGGGACATAGATTTAGCAAGTGTAAAGGTAATTATTTTGTGATAGTTAGAGTTCAATTCATTTGGATAAGCATCCAATGACATATTCATGAATTTGTTTTTATCTAAAGTACAATTAAATATAGAATATTCTAGAAAATGTAGAGTTGGAGATACAAATTGTAGATGGGAGTCGAAATATTGCGGATTTGTTTTACCAGATATTGGGTCTGGAGGTACCTAGATTATATAAATCCTCAATTAGTTTTTGGTGATTGGATGGAGGTGGAGAATGTTTGTACACCTAAAAGATATAAGGATTTTTTTATATGATGAATGTAGAATCATATTTTTCTGCTAAATAAGAGATAAAGAGATTGATTTTAGGGAATGTATGGATCTTACATTATTTAAATGAAATCAATTTAATGGAATGTTTTGTTTACAAATTAATTCACATATTTGAAGATGTGGTAGAAAATGTGTTTTAATTCATTGTTCCAAAAGGTGTTTTTTAGAAGGTGATTGTTTTAAAGGGGCTTCTTCTGATGCACGTACTACAAGGAAGACATGTGAAAGAAGACCCAATGTTTACTTATAGATGATATGTTTTATTTTCTCTACTATCATTGTTTATTGATTACATGAGATATAATTCACTATGAATATTGTTACAAGATATCAATGGTGGGAAAAGTGAAATTGACAGACTCAAACTCTTTTAATTGGTATGTAAAAATGGATGAATAGATGTAATTACTCTCCATATATGGATAGTGAGGTCCCTGTGATGTGTGGTCATAACTATATTTTATAACATTTATTGTAGTAATATAAGAGACTTCTTAGAATTCAAATGTCGATAATATTTTTATCTATATTAATGAACTGGTGTAATGATTTCCCATGGGTATATGAAATTTAGTCAAAAAGATGAAAAAGAACAGTGTTATTTAAATTCATAATTTTACATTCATTTTAAGAATTTTTATCTAAGTGAAAAATGTTGAATTTAGTTTTATTTAGTGGTGGGGGATTTGGGTAAATTTTTTCTGACTAGGTTATAAAGAATTAAGTCATAGAGTACCTTCAAGAATCAGTTTCTTCTATATGATTCTCGAATAAAATTTTCATATAGTTTATCAAAAGGATAGTGTAGAATAATTATAAAAAATTGTTTTCATGTAATTGGTAAATGAATTAAATTTAAATAGTTATAAGAATATTTTATTACTCAATATTCATTATTAATTCAACCCCTACTATTATTACATAACAATATGAATTTTAAAATAATAAATTAATAGATGTAATTATCTTAAAGTATTTTTAACTTGGTTGAAATATCAATGTACATGAATTCTGATCTCTTTATTCCTAGAGTACATAAAACTTTTATTGGGGTGATTTCAAGTTCACTTCAAATTATTTTTTTAGATAATGAGCTATTTATTAATCCACAATTAACATATTTGAATCCTTTTTAGTTAGTTTGATGACATGTTTGATGTTAATCATTTTCCAATTCAATGAATGATACGAATCACATAAATAAATTGGACCCCCATTTCATACAATTTAAATCATGTTAATTAATTGGCATCATATACAATTATTTTTAAAATACATACTTATAGTCCTTTGTTGGTTTATATTTTTTGATTTGTAATTTTTCCCAATCATATTCTTTCTATGTTAAAAGAGTGTAATGTTTTTCATCTAAACATTTTTGATATCATACTTCTAAATAATAACCCATGACTAGAGCTTTAGAAGATATAATGACGTGTTATTTTTCATTCACTATGGAAAAGTAGCCCATTCCGGGTGATCTGCTAGTTAAAATTAAATAGGGATGATGGCATTTTTTGGGTGTCCTAAAGGATTAAACAAGACTAGGTAAGTATGTTAAGAAATATTTGATTAGTTACCTCCTTCAAAAATATATACAACGACCAGATATTTTTTAATGAAATACGATTTCTTGAAAATATAAAAAATTATGCAATAATATCATTATTTTATTATTTATTCATTTCATATACACATATGTATTGTTGAAGGATAATATAATAAATTTGGGGGTTTTTCTCTATAACACCCAATGATACCTAACATACTCTATATACACACAAATGATTAAATTAATATTGTTTCTAAAGAAATATATGGTGGGTGTCAGATATTGAAACAAATTATATAATTTTATGTATGTTTGAATGATCGATTCATCCTTCTTAGTAGAATATCAATATTCAAATGTAGATTTCATATTCTGTTTTTCATTTAGATTCATTTTTAATTTCAACAGTATTTTTTATTGATATTATTTATAATTTGGAATATATTAAATTTTTATTTCATTCATCTAGAAATATAATTAGATTTAGGTTGGTGTGACTGTATAATGTGGTAATGGTGGACCTATTAGGATGGTACAATGCAATGAGATAAATACCTCTATAATTTTTCAAATAAATTAATAAGTTTTTCGTTTGTTCTATTTATTGAGTAATTTATAATTTTGTTGAAATCTTTTTGTTTAAATTTTAATCATTATCATTTTTATATGTATACCTAAAAACATCTATATATTATATTAATCAATGAAGATTAAAAATTTAATTTAAATTTTCAGTTAACTAAAAATAATTATTTATATTTATTAATGTTTTTTATTTTTATGGTCATTGAAATTTTAACGCATATGGTTACATTTTTTATGTGATTTTATGATACAATTATATTTGTAACTCTATATTATTATATTTTTATAATTCCATTAATAAACTACGTTAGAGTCAACATTTTATTTCTATTTTAGTGCGTATTGGTTTATCTCCGTCCAACAAAATTAGGAAATGTAAATGGGTTTCTATAATAGATCGACATTTACCAATGATTTTATCCTCATATAATTTGAATAAATTTAACCAATATTTAGTTCAATTGAAATTATTTTTTGTATATGTTTATATATATATATATGTATGTATATTTTCAATCTTAAATTAGGGAATGTAATTTTTTCATTTATTATAAACTATTAAACGATTTTATTTTTGGATTCAATTTTTTATATTTTTCTCTTTCTTCAACAATTCATGATTAATCTTTTCAAAATATAAATAATTTATCATAATATATATATATATATATCAATAGCTATATACTGAAATATATATCATCATACATAATTCGCACTATCCTCCCTTCATCTTCACGCATTACCGTCCCTATACTCCATTTCACACATCAATTATATCTGTCAAACACAACATATTCCATTTCCCCAACTCTCCAAACCCATATTTCTTACTATCCATATCTCTAAAATAAATTACCTTTATTCCCACCTCCCCATGTACTCATCTCCTCATCTACAAATTCCTACCACTCTACCTCCATATATCAATGTTATTCCATCTCTCCATCTGAATTTTTTATAATTCACTATATTTATCCAACTATTCATATAACTATCTTATTTTTAACCATATGTATCTATATAAAAGTTCCTACACAATACCTCTATCATCTACCTATGTATCCATATTCATAATTTGTTTGTATTTTGGTACAATAACATATATCAACCAGTAATACCAAAACCAGAATCGTTGGGTCTTGACTGATGTGTCATATGACCTTCTGTATGCTAGCCTATATTTAAATTGCATCTAACTAGTGGTGATGAATTATGTGAGACCATGGTTATACTATTCCTTTGGTAATGGATTATAATAAATGTATACTACATTAGAAAAAATTATCAATGTAACAATTATAAAAAATATGCATAAGAAATAACAATAATGACATCAACACATACTATTACAATATGTAATATAATACCATGTAAACTAGTGGGAGTACCTCACATTTTGAAAATATATATAAAATGAAATTGAAAAATGTAAATAAGGTTGGTTCTTTATGTAAGAAATTTATGTATATAATTATATCACCTGTACCAACTAGATTGTCCGTTACATCTTGCATATGAAGGGACACTACCCTCATCTAAAATCCGGATCATGGAGAACACATGCACATAAAGATACCCATGAAGGGTGTGAGTATAAAACAACTAAGAGACAACCAATGCCTTCATAACATAAGTGAAAATAAATAAAAAATTTAATTAATTTTATATAATTAACAATTCATAAATAAGAAAACCATGTGCTGAGTCATCATGCACTAACAATGATAAAATGATTCCCAACACTACCGACATCTGTACCGTGCTAGATACAAGGTCGTATGTAGTAATTTAAATACTATATCATGAATATATTCCACACACTGTCTTCATATATTTTTCCACTTTTATAATATCCATGTTCCACCTTTAATGAAAAAGTCCATACGCTCTTTTATAGGAAATTTGTGACATACCATTTAATAGTAGTTATTTGTTTAATATAACCAATCACCACCTCGGTTAATTTACCATTAACATGATTGTAGATACACCTGTAACACATGATCCATTATAACTATACTCTTGTTAATTGACAATCCCAATTGGTAAAAAATATTAATCATTCTAAATAATGGACTTTAATAGTTGTATCATCATTACCTAAATTGATTAACATGCCAATTTCTAACATATAAAATCTTAAAACTAGATCTATAGATAATAAATCATGTCAACCATGCTCCCAATATAACAACACAACTATAAATTCATATAAAATTAAACATATCTAAATATTATTTAGAGTTTTTATTGGAAATTCATAGATCTACATACAAGGATAGACATAGAAGGGAACAACAGTGTCTTAATACGGAAGGTCTCATGAGACACATACCCACACACACATGAGATTCATATCATGAATGGGTCTAATGAGACACGAACAGACACACCCACATGTGCTCATAAAAAATATATTTTATATAGTTTACTTATAATGATACGACATCAATTATAAGAGAATTGATTCCCTATGGAAATATTTACCACCAACATCAAGTAATTAAAATAAAAATCCCTCATTTCAACCAAAAGTAATAACCCGATGATACTATTTTTAAGATCAAATAATATGAAAATAAAAAGGGTGAGAGTACAATAAGACATACATAATGAGAAACACCTATACCAAGGGATCTTGATTCGATAAAGAGGGGAGAAGGGTCCTCAGTTGATCCATATATGATCCTTCAATGATCCTTGAATTATCAATTTTACCAGATAAGAATCCATATATTTGACCATGAAATACGATATTTAGGATTCCTTTTAATGGAATTTTTTTTTGGCTAAATTGGTTTATATATACCTTATAGAGGCCAATTGATCAATTAGATCATCAAACGATTATGAGATAAGGATAATATAGAATAATAATAATTTTAGGAGGCTATCCATTCATACATGATTTATTTGGGTTGAGATAAATGATGGAGACATTAAATAGGTGTTGTGGGGTGAAATTATTGGGTCATCCAATATTAAAAATCCACATAAGAACCACCTGGTAGCCGGCGAGGACTAGATGTAGCTCCAGGTTGAAGTTGGGATACCTTCCATTGCTTGATACTAGATAGTGTTTCTCAAATGACTATATTTTAAGCCTAATGGGTATATAGTGCCTTTTGTATCCATAATTTGTAAAGTGGTATTGTTTGGAATATCAGGTAGGCCTCTAGTAGGACCTAAGCTATTAGATTGATGCTTTTTATTTGGAAATTTTAAATCCAATATCTGAATCCCTAAACACATCTACCACATATCAAATTATGAAATAATATATCCATCACATTCCATTAGTAAATAAGGAAATACTATTAAAATTAAATACTTTACAAATCCTATTTGGACTCACACATAGAAGGAGGCCAAAAATGTTGTTGATAATGTCATGACACTCATACATAACAAATGTATCACCCTAGTATATGATATGGGTTCAGAAAATTTCATTTTTCACCATTTTAATAAAATTTAAAATTTCATATTCACTATATTGAAATTCATTTTAATCACTGATTTTAGGGTTTTATCTGGCCGAATTTGACATCAAATGCATCATGTTATTCAAATAAGCATCACTAAATATTGGATGCTCGTACTTATGTTACCTTTTATTTTAAAATTTAATCACATGACCTGAATCGAAAGACTCATGATATATATGGTCCTTGGTAATGAAAAAATATACATTTATGAATTTTCAATAGTAGTAATCCATTTCATTCTCTGGATAAGATATCTTTTAGAATGCATCACAACTTTATTGATTTCGATGTCTTATCCCCAATCCATAAATTTTTATTGGACTTTCTATTGGAATTGGAAATTGGGTTGATGGGTTTTAATTTATTTTATTTTTTCACATTTAATGGAGAGAAGTTTAAAAATATAATTATATATTTTTAAGATAATATGGTCCACTTAATATTCTTTGAGAATTTTGGTTTATCATATTCTACATAAATTTATACATTCACTATAAAATTTTTATTTTTTTAATTTATTTATAAACAATATAAAATTATATTTTAGGATTATGTATTTTTACAAAATCTCCACTAATAGTTATATAAACTAATGTCCCTCATCATGCATGTCTCTTTATATCCTCCCACAATGTTTGTGTTTCACCCTATCCTTTGTCATTTTCATGCCTCTATTATATTTTATATATGAAGGACATTCTATTCCCCTAACACTCACTAATCCATTATATTTACATATACCTCTTAAAATTCCATGTCATTATCTCTTGACATCCCCATGTCCTCACCTACACTAATATGACTCCCCAGCTCCCTACCTCGACATCATTCTCTCTCATCATCCATATTTTTGTTAATTAATCATTTTCAACCATTGATTATTGCCTCTATCTTATTTTTGTAAACCATTTATATCTGGAATATTACATCTATCAATAATGATTTTTTTTATTTTATATGAACCTTAATACATTTTTACATCCATTCTATAATTGTTTTTGGGATACTCTTTCATGGGCGAGTTCTAATATATATTATGGCTTATTTTTTTTATGTTTTTAGAATTTTATAAGAGAGAGAATTATTTTTTCATGATTAAGGGAAATAATTTTATTTTTCCAAGGTAACTATATGAACTATTTGAGGGGAGTATAGGATGGAGTATGTTTGATGCTAATAATGTGAAATTCACTTGGAAAGCATGAATATTAGGATAGAATAAAAATCATATTTGGATCATGGTTTAACAAACCTAGAAATAAAATTATGTGGTAACAATTAAGAGACCATGAGCCTCACAATATTAGTTTTTGGTTTGCTATACCATATGTCCAAACCATTCATGTAGAATAATTTAATAAAAATGTAATTTTAATTTTAAACCTTACCAAAACCCTCATTATTCCTCATTAAAATTAGTCTCTTGAACATATTGACTCTATATGTAGTTCTTAATTAATTATTTTCCTTCAAATAGAAATTACATTCGATCTATAGATACCAGTGGTAGGAACATCATGGTTAGTGATCGTTTTTTCACCATTTCTATTATTCTTTCTAGATCTTCTCTCATATCCTCAGTGAATACCCTAGATCTAGACATTCCTAGTTCGTTATTTGAATTAAAAAATGATATAATTATAATCATTATAGATTCAAATGAATTTTTTGTGGAATTATAGATTTTATTGGTTGTTCTTGGATCTGTCCAGATTCTCTAGTTATGTTTGATTTAATTCATTATGTAAAACTGATCAACGACCTTTCAATTTTATTTTTATTTTATATTATTTCATGAATCCTTAAATGGTGATTTGTGTTTAGGTCTAGGGATATCTACTAATTGAACTTTATTATTGGGGAAAAATAGAGAACACAACTTTATATGTTTAATGTAGGATGTTTTTACAATTTTACAGAAAACATACAATTCTATTTGATATTACATGAATTTTCATGTGTGTGTGACCTAGGATACCTATCTAAAAATGACATGTTTTTGTAATTTTGTATGTTTTTAGGACCCATGAGTCCTATCTTCATTTTATATGCCCGAATGTGTCTCATGATTTGTTTTCCTTGTGCGGTTTTATTGGTTAGTAGTTTCTTTGTTGATTATTTTTCTAAATATATGTGTATTAGTAGAATTATGTTATCTAGTATCGATGTGAATAGAGGAAACATCATGTATTAGGAAATCCCTTAGATTGGTAGAATATAAAACATGATGTGAAATGATTATGGAATGGAATTTAATGTTATATGGAGTGGAATTATAGCCTTGAGGCCTAATCATAGACTGGATGTGAGCATGAAGACCTTGATGCATCACGCAAGGCATGATGATATTGGGAATATTCTAATACATAAATTATATTCATAACCTATTTTTTGATTTTTTTCTAAATAAAAAAAATATTCTCCTAAATAAAGCCAATGAAGGTAGGTTTGGGGCATCTGATAGCCTGGTTAGTGAAAATGACTCTAAATATGGTGTTTTATTTTTTTGGATTTCATTCCATTGCATAGAGTTTTATATAAATCTTTCACTTATGTTAAGGCTGATTTGTTGGTGTCCTAAATGGTTTCAACACAGAACAAGAATGGGTTCCTTGATGTGAATGTTGAATTTATGATCAGGGATCCATTCAATGGAATCAGAACTGTATTGAGTGGATGAGCAATGGGAGCATGCAAATGGATAGAGTTATGTGGGACTATGGGTTTCTTGTTATGTCATATATTTTTATCTTACATTTTTATTTTCCATCAATACATGACATAAGGATTGTCAGATATTTAGTTTTCTTGTATGATATATTTATAAAAAATTGTTATTTTTGCCAACATACATTATGAGAATACATTATTTATTTTTATTTATTCTTTGCGTATATGTGTTGATTAGATATCTATACCCAGGACATAGCATCTCAATGGTCTGATTGTGTCCATTTTATCTAGTAATTATCATATTTTAAATGGGGAGGCACACATGAGGTCATGTAAATCCATGTCCTTGACTCAGTGACTCAGGTTAGGGTGTTAGAAAATAGGATTATATCCATTCATTTTCATTGGATATGATTTGAGATTTTCGTAGAATAGTTATAATATAGTTGGGACTCAGGTGTGGGAGTTAAGGATATTCGATGCCAAATCATGTGAAATAGACCTCCATGTTATTAGGGGAAGTGATATTTCTATTATTGATTTTGGAATTATTGTTTCGTGTTAATTTTGTGTGTTGTTTAGTAGATACAGATTAGGGGATTTAGGTGAGTTCATGCACCATGAGTTAGAACGTAGAATCATATATCTTAAGACTATTTTATTTAATTTTTAGTGATTTAAAAAATTATATTATGGTTATAATCATTGTCCTGTCTTCTTAATATAACATTACTGAAATTTGATGAGTTGATCTGAAGAATTCATTATCATATAATTTATAAATAGTTGTGACTAACATGATTTTACAAGAGAGTCAGGCATAGACCATGGGTATTAAAAGGTGTTATGAATTATATTCACCGGTAGCCTCTTACTCTGATTCTCCACGAAGTGTCTCTTATGTGTGTTCAAAATAAATTATTAGGTAGTATTTCTATTTAATCAATTAGAGGCATATATATGTCTTCTATATAGTATTTTACTTAAATGAACCTAGATTAATTCTTATGGGAACACCTAAGGAAGAATTCTAAGGTGATCCCATAATCTATAATACTCTTGTTTTACCTTAAGAAATTCTGGATAACGTATATGAGAATGCTTAGATACTCACTCCAAAATTCCAGGTAGAGAAACCACCTCAGTCTAGAACCATTCAACTACTACCAATTATTGGTGGAGGATCCCACATGGGCCAAGATTTTATGCTACATCATTCAAGATACTTCTATTGACAACATCTTTGAATGTTCAAGGGAACTATTTTCCCCATTGATAATTAGTATTGGATTGATGTAATAAAATAGATCTTCGATCTTGTAATGACTCTTATATAACATAAAGTTAAATTGTATTCTTATATGCATTCGTGACATGTTTTGTGATTTTGGATCCTAATGAACTAGTATGGAAGGAATGAGTGTAATTACACACATCCTAATAATCATTCTATTATGTTTTCCATATTCCTAGATATTCCAAGGGGTTATTTGGGTTCTTATTTTGCACACCATTCTCTAGTTTCTTATTTCTTTGATGTTGATTATTTTATGAACATGAATGTTTTTATAGAAGTACCATTTTTATATAGAAGAAGATTATTGTTCTAGTGGTAGATAGTTTTCCTAGTTGTAATTTTTTTTTATAATCATATTCTGATATTATAGTTTTAGTAAGGGTTTCTAGTGGAATAATGTTGTTTTGGAAGCAACATGGTATTCTAATGGATGGAGAAGAAAAATTTCCAATTTTTGTTTCCAAATTTCCACTTTTTAAAAAAATGTCATAAATGTGAATTTGTAACATAAAAATGATTTAAAGACTTATTTAAAGGAAATTGATTTTTTTGAAATATGATATTTATATAATTCCTTTTATAAAAGTATATGTTTTTATTATTTTCTTCCATATATAAATTACATTATAATTAAAAGATGTTAATGATAAAATAATTATATCTTATATATAAAATTATGTGGCCTTTTCCCTTTGATAATTATTTAATTTTCTCAAATTTGGATGAACCAAAACCATTCTACTGATCCATGAATAGTCATATGAATCAACAAGAACAACTATTTTAATGATTTCTTATTCATTTTTTATTTTTGTTAACAAAATATTTTTTCTAGTAGTTATTTCTCATTGGTGTTTGTGTTTTCCTGTCCTTTTTTCCATTCCTTGTAATAGTTTAAATAATTATTATGGAATTACCTTTAGGATATATTGTTTGTTCCTCTATCTCCTTTCTCCATGTCGTTTTTGGGTGCATCATGTTTAGAAATGTTATTTTATATAGGGGATCTTCATTATATTACGTTTTCCTCATATATGTGGAAATTGCATGATTTAGAATTACATTGGATGCTTTTAAGGGTTGTATTAATGAATACAGTGATTTTTTTAATAAAAATGTGACAGTAATGACAATAATGTACATATTGTTTTCAAATTTTTTGTTATTTTATTTATGACTATGAATTCATGTTTCAATTGATAATAATAAATTTTGTTTGGGGTTATTCTTTTTTTGTAGGTGTTCTATTTATGAAACTTAATTTCATGTTGGTTTTTTGAGAATACGCTAAATAAAATGGAAAATCACATAAATATTGTTAAAGATTTTATTTCACAAGGATATCTAAATTGGAATGATAATATCCCCACCAAGTAAAGATGTAATGTAGTGAAACACATTATGTTCAATTCAGAATACAGTGGTGTGAAAACAAAATAATGATTATATGTGTTGAATGTAGTGTATATGTGATCCTTATTGTGGATTGTACATTTATAATGTTTAAATTATTCATTTGGGAATATATTGATCAGTGAAGGGACAATTGGTTGGCGTGTGATGTGTTGTGGTGACGGTTGATGTGGGGTGATAAGTTATTGAGTGGTCTACTCATGATATTTTCTTGCATTAACATTAATGGAACTTGAAATTATTAAATTGAAAAGATATGGGTTGGTAGAATATTTTCATGGGATAAATTTAAATTAATGAATGAAATGGAATTAAAATGGGGTTTTTTTATTAAAACAATTGTAAGATTAGTGTGTTGTCTATGTTACTGGGAAATGAAATGGATTAGTGAAACAAATCAGGATGTAACTCATTAATTCTAGGAAATAGTGGAACCTTTAAATCAAATATGAATTATGTTTCTATGTGTTTTTGTTTTTTGGTGTGATTCGTATTGAGGTGAAACTAGTTTTTATAGATTTTGTGTGTTATAGTGGTGGTGAATTAGATTTTGTAGGTGAAAGTTTTTTCAACCCATTGTTTGGGAAATGTGTTCCATCTATCTATCTTTTATATTATGTTACTTCATTATAAGCACACCCGAGTTGGATAACCCTACCAATGTCCTAATTTTTTGGATTCTAGTTCTTTTCCACGAAATCTAGTTTGGAGGTTACATAGAAGGATCACTACCCCTTCTTCTTAGCTCTTCCATAAGTAGTACTGATAATAGGTCAGTGTTGGATATTTTCTAGTGGAGATACAAGTTAGTGATAGATATTTCACAGTGGTTATATGGATTAGAGATATATATTAGGCGTAAGTGATGAGTATGTGACATGTTGTTGGGGTCATGTGTTATAGGAGTATGAAATAAGGTTGATTTATTTCATGATCATGATACCTTACTCCCCTATTTATGATACGTGGTTATGATGTTGAGATTGTGGTGTAATATATGAATGATACTAGGACAAGATTCTGGACCATGTGGGATGTTGCGATGGGTATGGGTGAATTCAATTCCACTTATAATTTCATTGAAATGTGATGAGATATGAATAGAAACGATTGGACCATAAGACGTTTGATGTTGGTTTTGATAGTGAAGAACATTTAGGGATGTTGTTCAATTGCACTTATTTTTATTTGACTGATGCAATGCTACTATCAAAACCAATATGTTTATTAATATTTAATTTCCAATTTTTTAAATTAATACAATCATAATTAAATCCCAATGGATTGAAATTCCTAGTATCATTGGGCAATTAGATACTTAAAATAATATCATGAAATAGAGGGAAAATAAAACTATTTAAGAACATTATATTATTCCCCACAATTCCATTTATCTTTTATAACAGTATAAGAAAACATTGGGATGCACATAAGAAAGGGTTGAGCTACAAGGCCTAGTAATTTAATAACGAAATAATTAAAAGATAAATTTAATAAATGTGAGCAAGTAGGAATATCAAAGTGATAATTATAATCATGAACATTGAATCATGGTAAAAGATGATAACATCAATCCATAATTGGATTGTTTCATAAATATAAACCATTACACCATAATAATATGTTAAGAATAACCACTAAGATATCATAACATTGTACGCCTGGTCTAAATTTTCATGCAACATACATGGTATCTCATGAGAGAAAAACATTTCCCAATGCATTAGAAGAATATATAATTCTAGGGTCACCCATCACATTAATATCATGTACATGAATTTTGATTCCAAATAGATCATATAATATAAGAAAATCATTCATCACATTGAATCCCATTCTTACCGAGTTTGGTTTATAGAGATAGAATCCCTCAATCAATTTCATACATGAATTTCTATTTGAATGCCCTTGAGTGGAAATGGGGATTAGTGTTCATAATACCAAAACGTTTTTTAACAAATCATTTAATATTTAATCAACATTTATAGTGTACATAAAGGATAGTGGAAGGATATAATGAAATTGAAAGGGGTTATTTCATTACATTTTCATAAAAATTAATTTTAAAATTATGTGTTAAAACACATTACAACAGGAAAACATGGAAATAATAAGGATTAGTACAAAGAAAGTGCTTGAAATTAAAAGGAAAATTGCGGGATACCTTACCTTGAGAGGGTGATTTTGAAATCTTGTAATGATATTCATAAGAGAATGGTTGATCCCTACGTAGGATTTAGATACGGAGGGAAGATAAACATAATGATCGATGGGTTTATAGCAAGTTTTGTGGCATGGTGGGGGTGTATTTATAGATAAAACAGGGGAATTATTTATTAAAACTAAGAATAGTTTGGAGTCTCATATAATAAAGTAATATAAACCAAAAACCTTCCAATGCTTTTACCCATGGTTTCTACACTATAGTATTTGTTTAAAATGTCGTAAAATGTCAACAAATTGAAATATTAAAATAATATCACTGTTGATGTGGTTGTTATTTCTGTTCTAAAATAATTTATTTTAAATCCTTAAAATCTAATATTAGTTTTTTTGGATTGAATGATGGTTTATATAATTAATATAATAAAAAAATGGATTTTTATGGTATTTGTTTTTCAAGGATACAATTTATTTTATTTCTCATATTACAATAAGTGTTCTATAATTTTAAAATAAATA
This sequence comes from Viscum album, assembly GCA_963277665.1. Lineage (NCBI taxonomy): Eukaryota > Viridiplantae > Streptophyta > Magnoliopsida > Santalales > Viscaceae > Viscum > Viscum album. The sequence goes on along the minus strand of OY728135.1, from coordinate 173,788,632 downwards.
ACATATATCAATACCATATGTATGTTTTAGCTAAAAATTTTATTATATCAGAAATTAATAAAAATTGGGTAATTTTGAAATTTTAATTTAAAAAAAATGTTATTTTACGAAAATAAATTAATAAATATGAGAATTTCCACTATTTAATAAAAACTCTTATTTATTGGAATATATATTTTTACAATGATAATATATTTTTGTTCATCATGAAAATTACATTTGAAATTATTAAATTATTATATCATTTATATGTAAAAAATATTATATTATAAAAATATTATATTAAAAAAAAATATTTTAAAAAATCATGAATTTAATGAAAAAGTGTCTAACATGAAACTATATTCTTCCAAAAAATCCAATTTTTATTTCTATATATCAAAACCAAAATTTTTATCAAACTAGTTATTTAATAAAATAATATATAAATAAATAGTGAAAAGGGATAAATATATTCATTCATTTATTGAAAATAAATTATATAAATTCATATTACTAGGGTTTGGATACATAACTATTTATTACACTAGTACATTATTTAAAGATAAAGTTTTTGTTGGTGGTACTTAATTGTGTTAAATAGGTAAACATAGAATGGATCCTAGATTGTAAAATTCTATAACTAATGGCTCGTGAACCCCCCCCCCCCCAATAGATCTAATTGAGCTTAGGTTGGAGGGTTCTATTTTCTGGCTATTAGAGATATCCTACACTATCTACCCTAGGTTCTACTCTCACTACCTTAATTAGTGTCATTCGTTATAGGTCTTTCATCACCTGAGGTCGAAAGGGCATCTTAGACCTCTCAAGATAGTGGTGGGTTAGGAAATAAAGGTGGATTCCCCTATTCCACATCAGGTGACGGCGCTACTGGTGTCATATTTTCCATCCTCTGATGTTTTGTTGTACCTCTCGTACCCCTAGAGGTTTAATTTTCATGATCACAATCACTCTCATCTTTATCCCATCCTCTTTCAAGTGTTTTTGAATTATAGGAACAAGGTTGCCAAGAAAATGGCCCAAGAAAGAATCAAGAAGTGGACTGAATTTCAGTCCACCGGCCAACCGGTGTGATTTCACCGGCCAGCCGGTGGACCTGGCAGAGGCATTGCCCACTGCCAGGTTCCACCGGTCAGCTGGTGGCTCTGTCACCGGCCAGCCGGTGGCAACCTGATGCAACAGTGATGGCTACTGCCTCACCACCGGCCAGCCGGTGGCTCTGTCACCGGTCAGCCGGTGCTGCCTGGGCAGAAGGCCTTCTCAACATCCAAGGCACCGGCCAGCCGGTGGCCCTGCACCGGCCAGCCGGTAGCCCAGTCAAACTAGCCGTTGGCTTTGACCAGTCAACTCCCATTTGGCCTCCAACGGCTCCGAGGACCTTTACAACGGCTCCGAAGACTCCCCAAGGGTTCCATGCCTATAAATAAAGGCCAAGGAAGCCCCGGACACCTACCGGATCATATACAAAGCCCACGGACACGTTGTTCATCATTTGGCGTACCTCCGGCAGACTTCCTTCAAGGAACCCATCTTGCTCCAACAAACTTCCACATCCAAGGAGCTCCTCCAAGGAAGCTTGGAAGCGGCCTTCAACATCTCCAATCAATCAAAGGCGCCCAAGGCTTCTCAACATACGGGTTTTATTGTTTTATTTATTTTGAGCTTTAAATTTGGGTTTGTGCCTACAAAACCCAACACCTTTTCTCATTCCTCTTTCTTTTGGGTTTCACATCACCACTAAGGTGTGAAGAGGTTTCTTCAAGCCTTTCATTTTAAAAGGCTTGTGTCATAGGTGAGCTAGCCTTCACCTGTAAGAAGGCTAGTGGGTTCTTGCTCAACCATTAAAAGCAAGTGGGTTCTTGCTTAACCACAAAAAGAAAGCTGTAATAGGTTCTAGTGCTACCTCAAAGCCTAGTGGGTTTCTTGCTAAAACCATTGAAAAGCAAGCGGTAGGAATCTCTCAATGGTTTAGTTGGGAGTGGAGACGTAGGCCGGGTTTTTGGCCGAACTCCGTTATCAATTCTTGTGACTTGCCTCTTTTATTTCCGCTGCACTTTCAACTTTGATTTTAAATTGTTAATCATTTTTTTTAAAAGGCAATTCACCCCCCCTCTTGCCATCACTCCCTTTTTCTCCGCCCAACAATTGGTATCAGAGGGAAAATCTGAGTAATACCCTAACCGGTTTCAAATTAAAGATCCTTTTTGATGGCTTCTACCGCTTCTTCTTCTCAAACCCTCGAAGGTCATTCATTGGGTCGTGCTCCATTGTTTGATGGAACCGACTATTCTTTTTGGAAAACCCGCATGACCACTTTTTTAAAAATTATTGGTTATCCAATTTATAAAATTGTTATGCAAGGATTTTCCCTCTCCTCTCCCGATGAGTCTAAATGGACCCCCAATGACATTGCTTATTTTGAGCTTGATGGCAAAGCCATGAACGCTCTTCATTGTGGTCTTGACCGTAATGTTTTTAATTGCATTTCTACTTGCTCTACTTCACATGATATTTGGAAATATTTAGAGCTAACCCATGAAGGTACTAGCATGGCTCCAAAGCAAGAACCCGCTCAAGAGCAAGAACTCGACGAAAAATTCAAACCCGCTTGCCCACTTCACAAGAAAAGGGCCAAAAAAAAGAATGGAAAGAAGAAGGCTTCAAAGGCATCTTGGAGTGATAGCTCCTCCTTCTCCTCCTACTCCTCAAGCGACCAAGGTAACAAATGCCTAATGACAAAACATGAGGTAGATTCTTACTCCTCTTCCTCCTCTTCCTCCTCTAGTTCTTCTAATTCTTTTAATCATTTATCATATGAAGAACTCCAACATGCTAGAGACCAATTAGAAAATGGTTTTCATGAACTTTCTTCTAAATTTGTTTCTTTGAAAAAGAATTTCAAAAAACTTTCCTCCGAAAAAGAACAACTTCTCAAAGAGAAGGAGGAACTCTCCCTAAAAATCCAAAATTTCCCAAATGTTGATTCTTTGGAATCAACCATCAAGGACCTTAGAGAATCCTTAGCCAAGTTCACCCAAGGTGAACAAAATTTGACCAAATTATTGGGTTCTCAAAGGGTTTCTAGGACCACTCAAGGACTTGGCTATACCAACCAAGCCTCCTCCTCCCATGCACCCACTGTTTTTGTAAGGGGGAGCTCTAGTTATAAATTTTGCAATTATTGTAAAAAATCCGGGCACCTAATTTATGAATGCGATTGCAAAAATGCCCGTTATGGTATGCCTAAATCTATTTACTTTTCGGACGAATTTTATAGGAGAAGACCCGCTATGAGACAAGTTTGGATTGAAAAATCCCTTCTGGCAAGTCTCTCCGGGCCAAAATTAGTTTCGGTTCCAAAACCCTTTCCCCGATGATTTTTTGTTTTATTTAGGGGGAGAAATTTTCTTAAATTTAAAAATCTCTTTCGATTCATTTTTCAATTTAAATTCATTTTTGATTTAAAACTCTCAATTTCAAAAATTTCATTTGGTTTCAAATTTCAAATCTCAATTGGTTTTCTTTTCAAAACTTTCAATTCAAACTGTTATTCAATTTTTTGATTCAAAATTTCAAAAATTTCAATTGGTTTAAAATCTCTATCTTGTTTTTCAAACTTTTCCCTCAATCAAGTTTTATGCCCCGTGCTATTTTGATAATCACAAAGGGGGAGAAATTCTTGATTGATTGGGGGAAAAATTCTTTAAAGCATGTTTTTCATTTCATTTTCTACATTGTTTGTTTTGGTGATTGTGATCATAAAAATAGGGGGAGATTGTTGTACCTCTCGTACCCCTCGAGGTTTAATTTTCATGATCACAATCACTCTCATCTTTATCCCATCCTCATTCAAGTGTTTTTGAATGATAGGCACAAGGTTGCCAAGAAAATGGCCCAAGAAAGAATCAAGAAGTGGACAAAATTTCAGTCCACCGGCCAACCGGTGTGATAGCACCGGCCAGCCGGTGGACCTGGCAGAGGCATTTCCCACTGCCAGGTTCCACCGGTCAGCCGGTGGCTCTGTCACCGGCCAGCCGGTGGCAACCTGATGCAACAGTGATGGCTACTGCCTCACCACCGGCCAGCCGGTGGCTCTGTCACCGGTCAGCCAGTGCTGCCTGGGCAGAAGGCCTTCTCAACATCCAAGGCACCGGCCAGCCGGTGGCCCTGCACCGGCCAGCCGGTAGCCCAGTCAAACTAGCCGTTGGCTTTGACCAGTCAACTCCCATTTGGCCTCCAACGGCTCCGAGGCCCTTTACAACGGCTCCGAAGACTCCCCAAGGGTTCCATGCCTATAAATAAAGGCCAAGGAAGCCCCGGACACCTACCGGATCATATACAAAGCCCACGGACACGTTGTTCATCATTTGGCGTACCTCCGGCAGACTTTCTTCAAGGAACCCATCTTTCTCCAACAAACTTGCACATCCAAGGAGCTCCTCCAAAGAAGCTTGGAAGCGGTCTTCAACATCTCCAATCAATCAAAGGCGCCCAAGGCTTCTCAACATACGGGTTTTATTGTTTTATTTATTTTGAACTTTAAATTTGGGTTTGTGCCTACAAACCCCAACAACTTTTCTCATTCCTCTTTCTTTTGGGTTTCACATCACCAATAAGGTGTGAAGAGGTTTCTTCAAGCCTTTCCTTTTAAAAGGCTTGGGTCATAGGTGATCTAGCCTTCACCTGTAAGAAGGCTAGTGGGTTCTTTCTCAACCATTAAAAGCAAGTGGGTTCTTTCTTAACCACCAAAATCAAGCTGTAATAGGTTCTAGTGCTACCTCAAAGCCTAGTGGGTTTCTTGCTAAAACCATTGAAAAGCAAGCGGTAGGAATCTCTCAAAGGTTTAGTTGGGAGCGGAGACGTAGGCCGGGTTTTTGGCCGAACTCCGTTATCAATTCTTGTGTCTTGCCTCTTTTATTTCCGCTGCACTTTCAACTTTGATTTTAAATTGTTAATAATTTTTTTTAAAAGGAAATTCACCCCCCCTCTTGCCATCACTCCCTTTTTCTCCGCCCAACAGATCTTCCTGCCTCTCCAACGAAGGCTTCAGAGAGCCCGTCTAAGAAGCCTTTGGTCAACACTTCCAGCTACCATCAGAAGTGTGTATTTTCAACCAGTTGGGCTATAATTCCCATTGCTCCAGGATGGCTCCCCCCTCTTCAGGTATTTTCTATTCATTTTTCTCTTTGTTCATTTATTGAAACCCTTGGTAGTGGGAAAGAAGATGGCGAGTCTTGGCCACGTCTCAACCCTGATCTCTTGTGCCTCATCTCCACCCATCCTGACTCCCGCTTCAACTGATGTGGTATTTTGTGATTTATCTTTTGCTGAGATCCCCTGGCCCGAGACTACCATCTAAGGAGCTTTCCCTGCCCCCTTCCCTAGCCCCCCCGCAAAGTTTCTCCAAAAAGGATCTCCTCCCCAGCTGGCAGACCTCATAAGATAAGGTAATTCATCCATACCTAGTGTTCTCTGAAAGAATAAACTTATACTATCAAGTGGATTACTCAACTCTAGCTAGGCCTTCATCCAAGGAAACTGGGGTATGCACCATATTGAGATCCAAATCCTAGGAGGCAAAGTCATCTGCCCAAATTTAAAAGGATTCAAGATCTAGGGCCCGTCTTTAGACTCTCTTCCACCTAATGATTCCTTTTCTCATCTGGAATGTTCAGGGGCATTGGTTCCCGACTAAAAACGAACTTCCATGCTGTAGAAATCTACAAGCACAAGCCAAAGGTTGTTGCCATCCTGGAATATAAACAAAACCCTTACTGGAAAGGTGATTGCTCTCGCAAGCTCAAAATGAATGGTTGCATGCATGCTAAACCATGTAATCTCCATATTTGTTTTTGAGAAAGTAGTGCAATGTGTACATGGTGCAAGCTGGTGATCAATTTATAACTACTATGGTTGATCAATTCCATCATTATTTCATCATTTTAGTTATTTAGGGGTGCTGAGATCTGTATCAAATAGAGGCCTTGTGGAAAGATCTCTCCAGGTTTGACCCTAGTTCTACTCCTTGAATTATTTTGGGTGACATCAATGTTGTGGTGGACCTGGTGGAGAGGAAAGGCATGGGACACTTTCCCAGGAAGGAAATATTAGACATTAAAAATTTCATGGCGGCAAACGGCCTCACGGACCTCAGCTTCATAGGGGTTGGTTTTACAAGGTGAAATAATCAACGGGGGAATCTTTGCTCATGGGGTCTTTTAGACGATTTTTTGGGTAACTAAAATTTAATTTCTACCTTCAACCATTCAAAGTTGAATCATCTGGTTTGTGGGATCATGGATCATTCCCCACTTTTGATCTCTCTGTCCTTTTCAAAGGCCTCTTAGGATCTTATCATGTTTAGTCAACTATTTTTTACGCTCCTAGGATACCACAATCTTGTTAGAACCTATTGGGTTGATCCTTCCCAAGGTAATAAGTGTGATTTCATTTTTAAAATGTTTGATTGGCTGAATTTGATACTCCAGTCTTAGTAAAAATCTCTTCGTCCAGATTATGAGGTCGTACAGAATTCCATGCAGGATGTTGATCGTCTCGAACAACATTTGGAGGAGGAGTGGGACGATCAGGCTTTCGAGGAGCCCTCATAAATGAAGGACCTCTTAGAGGAGATGATTATGATGTATGAAAGCCTGGCTGGGGGGGGGGGGTCTGGATCAAATCTCTAAATGAGGGTGATAAGAACACTACCTTCTTCCATTCTTGTATTAAGTAGAGGAAGATATGGGATAATATGAATATTGGGTTAGAGGATGGGTCCTTCTATGAGGATAGGGATATGGTGTGTGTTTGTGGGGGGGGGGGGGGGTGGAAAACTCTTACATATCAGAGATTCTCATGAGTCCAAATGCGGAGCTTCCTAATGGGTACCCCTCAGAGAGCTGAGAGATTTTCGATGTGATTCCCAATCTTCTTTCAAACTAGGATAATGATTTCTTGGGGTCTTTTCCAGGTGAGAAGGAGATCCTGGAGGCTCTGTTTCAGCTGAACATGAACATCTCACCAGACCCAAATGCTTTCCCCAGTGCGTTCTATAGGTCTTATTGGGATATTATGAAGGGGGAGTTTATTGCAGTCAACCAGGACTTCTTCCGGGGATGTAATTTACCATGTGCTACATGCGCCACTATGCCTTTACTGCTTCCCTAATCCTAAAACCCATATTCAATTCTACATTATGGCCCAAGGAGCATTTATACTATCCTATATATTATTCGGGAATGTATCATAAATTCACAATTGACCATTCATCTATCGAGATGGGTCTCATTGAAAAAACATGGATTATTAAGGGGCCTTTAATCTACGAGGCTTTAACTTTGCCTCGGGAAATTATGAATGACATTAATTTTAAAGACCATGGATCTAATGTGGACATAAAATTAGATATGAATAAGTCTTTTTATTGTTTTTAATGGTTCTTCATCAACAGAGTCTTCGTAGGTATGGGTCTTAACTCGTGAAATATTGATATCATTTTCTGGTGTTTTAGCTCTCCTTAGCTTTCTATTTCCATCATGGGGAAGAGAATCAACATCATCAAATCTTCCTGCAGCCTAAGACAGGGGGACTCAATCTCAGTGAGTCTTTTCATACTTTTCCATGATGTCATGAGCTATCTCATTCCAAATAAAATCAACAATGTAGAAATTATGCCTTTTATAAGGAGGAGGAAAGAACATAGTGTCTCCCACCACATGTTCACAGATGATACCATTTTATTTCTCAATGCATCAAACTGGTCATTACATAGATTGATCAAATTATTGAATGAATAATGCCACTGGGGGGGGCAAGATGATCAATAAAAAAATAGAACATTCTCTATTTCCCATGAATGTAACGATAGATGGGTTTCTTCGGTTAGTCATGTTTTAGGTATGCATAGAGGGTCTTTTCCTATGGACTAATTGGGCTCCCCCATCTCATCATGAAGGCTCCGTATCTGTCCCTCTGAACCCATCCTCATCAAGAATAATGATGGGGTTCTCAACTGGAAGGAAACATTTTTTTGCTTTTGTGTTAGGATTTCTATCATCAACAGTGTGCTTTTAGCTACCTCGGTGCATTACCTTATGACTCTCAACCTCTATAAAAGAGTTATTTAGAATATTGATCTGATTTTGGATAGTGTTAATTGGGACCCACTCTTTAAATGAAAAAATAAACTGGGTATCTTGGAACAAGATGTAAATGTCAGTCTGTGAAGGCAGCATCAACGTTCGGGGTCTCCAAGATACCCTCTACTGTATGCATGAAAGACTTGCATGAATAGTTCTTGAACACCACATTTTTTGGGAATTTCCATGCATAACGTTTTGGGTACCATGGTTCTATGGATGGGAAGTCCTCCCCTTTTTGGTTAATCACTGAACCCCTCGTTTTGCCCCTCTGACCACACTCTTGTTGAATTATCGGGCAAGGTGATATCTCATTATGGAATTGGAACTAGTGCATGGATATTCTTATTTTTATATGTTGTCTGACCTCCCAAATTACCTTTAGGGAGGCCATTTATTTTCCCTATCATTAATATAGTTCTGAATAGGTATCACCTAGACGATTTGAAGCCCATAGAATTATCCTTTAACACAGAAATTTTTTTTTACCCCATCCCCCTCATGGGCATTCACATGAAAGAATTTTCAATGAATCAACACCTTGATGACCCAAGTGAATGTTAGGGATGAGGTTATTTGGGTCAAAATAATTTCATGTAAATATGATTTTATTTCCCTAAGGATTGGGAAAGGTGTTGTTTCGACTAATGAAAACATCATGTATTGTTGGATTAATATTTTTTATAGGATTGTTTTCTCTAATATCCACAATGAGGAAAGTTTGGGGAATTTGTTATATAAAAGTGACTGGGAAAAGGTGGTGTGGAATTTCATCAGAGAATTCACAGTTGTCTTATTTCTAATGCTGGTGTACCACCCCTTCCTAGAAAGATGGTTTAATGGAAAGAGTGAAAGTGGTCAGGAAAAGATGGCTCAAAAAGCGGTGATTATTACATGTTTCTAGTGTCTATGGTGGGAGAGGAATAATGTTAATAATGAAGGAGTTTTTATGTTCGTTCGGACTATTATCACAAGGATGAGAAATCATGTAATCGACGAGGACATTGTTGTCCCCAACTAGATGGACGCACCCTCTCTTATCTGGTTCAATGTTGGGTCCGGTGACACCTATACCGCCAGTAGTAGTGTTGGGGGAAATTGGGTCTGGTGGAACCCTATTTCATGTAGGTTGAAGATCAATATGGATTACTCATGCGTGTTGGGTGTCAGAAGAGGAGGGGGTGTTGTTCAGGACACAAGCGGGTCAGTCTTCATGGACTTTTCAGTTTGGCTGGGTTGGTGGTCCTCCCACTAGTATAAGGCAATGACAATTCTCATGGGTCTCATACTTTTTGGCCAGAGGGGCATTGTAATGGCCCAGAACTCTCTAGTCTATTCCATTGTGAAAATGTGGTGCTGGAGGTGTTCAGGGAGGTCAAGGTGACTCGAAGGTGTGTTTGAGAGGACGTTTAAGGAAAACTAAAGGGCAATAGCTTTTCCACGGTTGGCGAATAGTTTTCCTAAATAGTGTGGCCAAATCATGAAAGTTTGGTTTTGAAGGTAGTGGCTAATGCACGGTTAGTAAACGGTATGTCTAACCGTGCGGACTAACTATGCAAGGAGTGTTTGGCGAGGCTGAAGCTAACACACGTTTACCGCACGGTTTGTTAAACCATGCAGACTAACCGTGCAGGCACATAATGTTAGATCCTAAAATTGTGGATCTAAACTATTTTTCCACTAAATGGTTCATTTAAGCCTCTAGGCGGCCATAACATGGGATTAAACTTCCTTGGAGGTAGAAGAATCTCTCCCAAACGTTTTGGAGGAAATTTGGAGGCTTTTCGTGGTGAATCGAAGCAGGTTTCTTGAGGTATGTGATCATTCTTGTTTGGTTTCTTAGATCTGTTTAAATCTACTCCACCTCTTCTATCGGTTAATTAGATATATGTCTGTTATGGTAGATATAAGTGTGTGGATGTCTAATATGATGAGCTTTGGGCTTGGTTGTGATAGGAGAAGAGATCTAAGGAGGATTCGTGGATAATATACCCAGTTTCTTGGGAGTTCTTCGACTGTTGTGGTTTTCCTCAAAACATTTGAGGTATGAGATTCATGGCTTCTCTAATTGTTTATGTGCAATCGTAGAGTTAGCATGATTTTGCCCTTGAGATCACAATGAAATTGACATAATTAAATACATGAACCGGAATAAAAGAATTGGTTTGATTTCATGTTGTCTCATTGTACCATGTTAACAATTCGCCTCTTGATTTTCTATATAGTGTGATATCTATGCCTTTATTGTTATCAGGTTGTGCTTGATGAAATTGATAAAGTACATAAAGCATGAATTAATTGATAATTAATTGGATAATGATAAATTGGCATGTAAACGAATCCAGTTCTTGTTGTTGTGGTTGTTGATCCAAATTGATGATAATCAAATTGATGTCGATGTATGTAATTAATTTAGTTGGTTGGTAAACCTGAAAATTGTTCGTTCTTGTTGTTTGAAGGATAGATTCCTTGTTAAAGGGCCAAGACCCCAAATTGATGTGATGATTACTTTCTTACTGCTTGTGTTGTGATGTGATCCTAGATGGATGTTGTGATATGTGGGAGCATGGAGACCTTGTGGTTGTGGCAGTGGATGACGCCTAGAGTGGTGGGATGCATCAGTTTATGCATGTGGGTGTCATGGAGGACACCAGGTATGATGGAATAGGATGGATGTTATTTTTTGAGGTTTGGTTCTTTTTTGGTTGTTTATCTGTTGTAGTTTTCTCCACTGCTCAGGGAAACTGTTCTTGATTACTCATATTCATAAATAAGTAAAGACATGTGGGGAATTCAATGTTCTTTCCATGTTTATCCTCAAATTGGATAATGGGTCTACAATATTGCTATAGAAGAAAAGACTCAATAGGTAGTACATCTACTCATTATGTTGATCCCCTTGGGATTAGTAGCATATGAAGATTTTCTATAATGCCAGAAACTATGGGAAAGTAATTCTATAATGGATGTTTGAATAAATGATGTTACCCCCTAGAGTTGGAGTTTATTGAATCTTGATGACGACGATGAGAACTTTTGAAGGGAAAGTGCTTTTTGGATGTGATGTTAATGGAATTTTTAATGTGAAATTGTTCATGGTTAATTAATATTTGATGAATTAATTAATGTACAGTAGAATTTATAAATAGGGAATGAGTAATTTAATAAATTCCTAAAATGGTTGTGTGATTATAGGATAACTAGTCTTAGAAATGGCAGCCTGGAGTCCGAGAGACGTTAGTTGCAGTTGTATGTAAGACTAGGTTATGCCCAGAGTGTGGTTGTGAGTTATAGTATATTCTGTACTTTTCGTGTTTCTATACGCTACTCCACCCTATCAGTAAGGGAAACTAACACCCTGGTGATTCTGAGCCCAGGGGGGGGGGGTGTTTTCCCCAACATTCTTGGTGGGAGGATGAATGGATGACTATCCCCTTTGACCCCCTATCTTCTCTTGGTAGATACTTGTTCCATTACGCACAATGGTTTGTTTTCCCCATATATATGTATAGAGGGATGTAATGGCTTGTGGTTATTCACAAAAATATATTCTGGATATAGTATCCTATGGACTACTATAGGTGTAACGGGTATAGGTTGTGATGGCTTGAGGATCCTTACTCGGTGTATGGGTTGTAATGGCTTGAGGTATAATAGTTGACGTATGATACACGTTATGAAAGTTTTGGTGTCACCCGGAAACTACCAGGTTACTTTTGGTTGTTAGGATGGTGTGAAGTTTAGACCATGTGTCTGCGGGAAATCCTTTGTGGTGCATGTGGTGTAGATTGTGGAGCTTAGCCCAGGTGTATACGGGGAAGCCTTTGGAGAGAGATGCACATGACTTATGACATTGGGGAAAATAGGCAACCCAGTGGGGAAGTAATATCAAGTTACCCTTGATATTCTTTACTATATGATATATTCTTGTATGCGTTACTTGGTGAGAGTATCCATGGTGAGGTCTGAAACTTAGTATACCTATTTAGGTGACAAGTTAGGTTCACTTTTTGTTCACTGTTCTTTATCATTATTTCTTTAATTTTTCATGAGAGGCTTCGGGGAGGATCTTACTGATTATAATATTATACTCACCCTGTTTTTATATTAATGGGTTTTCAGATAACTTAGAGAAGGATGGAGATAAAGTAGGTTTCTACCAGCTTGGGGTTGCAGGAACTGTTTGGGCTTATGGTTGCTGCTGTTTTTACTTTCTTTTGGGTACTTGTAGTTTATCCTATTTCAGTTGTATTACTTTTTCCTGATCTTACATACATGCAATTGTGTTTCTTTTATATTTCTGTTCGGATTTGGAGTTGGTTAGAGTCTATCGTATCTCTCTCTTTCGCATGTGTTCTCTTAGAGGGTAATGCCTCCCATCGATGTGTTATTATACCCTCGGTGCTAGTTGCCAACTCGGGGCCTACTGGAGGTGGAAGTCAGGGGTCATTATCTCCCTTCTAATAGTGCTGGCCCAAGAGGGGTACACATTGTGAGGAGGGGGTCGTGACAGAGTGGTATCAGTGTCCTGGTTGAGGGATAGAACGGATTTTGGAGTTAGGCACAGGTGAGGTTGCATGGGTTGGTAGGGCAACATGGTCATTCATGTTTAGCATGTAAGGTAAATACTAGATAACGGCTGAGACATAGGAATTTAGGGCCTTCAATGATATAATGTACGAACCTTTATTTTTACAATGGCTACTAAACAAGGTGATACTGGTTTCAGAGTAGAGACCTAGGAAAGGATCAAGCATCATTCTTCTGTGTGCCTGTGTTTGAATGGGTAGACCTTTTTATAGGTTAACCTAAAAAAATAAAATATACCAGTTAATTAATTAATGTCGATTCTTCCATATTCCATGCCTAGGAGCTCTAAGATTTTGTTATATTACAAGAATGGCTCCAGGTCGACGTCCCCGTCGAGTTTTCACAGAAAATGTCCAGCATGATGTTTTAGAAGATCGTCCTATGGTGAAGGTTGATGATGAATACATTTGAAGGAAGACAGTCTGAGAATTTTAGCACCAGAGTCTGCAAAATTATGAGGGCTCCTTTCAAGATGCAGTCACAGAAGACTGTTTAGAGGAGGATGAGATAGGCATCAGTTCGATCCATGCTCGGAAGGATCATTGGGTGACCTTGGTTGTGACGATGCTGTATGGAGCAGCAAGGCAGTGGTGGTTGTCATTCCTCGTGGATCGTAAGGAGTCAGCGATCTCATGGGAGGAGTTCCGAGACAAGTTTAGAGTCGATTTACTTTTTTCGACTGCGAAGGCGTCTACCCCTAGGAGAATCATAGAACTTGATAGGGGAGCTATACTGTTTGAGAGTTTGGAATCCATTTCAGGAACCTATTAAATTATTCTTCGGACCTACTACAAGATGAGGAGGCTAGGGTAAGGCATTTAGAGGAGGCTTTGCATCTAGAGATCCAGCGCCAGGTGACCCCATTTATTTTGAAGACATATCTTGAAGTACTAGAGAGGGAATAGGTTGTTGAGTGTACTTGGGACAGAACTAGATCATTACGAGAAGGGGATCGACATGATCCCTGACGAAGCTAGGCTGTGGTTCGAGGTTCCCGGTTTTCAGGGCAGAAGAGCATCCGTTCAGCCAGGGGCTAGTCCCAACCCTTCACATCTCGTTTATCCAGAGGTAGCAACTCTCAGGCCTATGACAAGGGACCAAGCACTTGTTTTTCTTGTGGTGTTCATGGTCATCGGCAACGGGAGTGCCCGAAAATTCAGAGTGGTCATCATGCACCAGGTGTTACGCTTCAGGTTCCTCCATTGAGGCAGTTATAGCCGAGGCAACTACATCAAGTTGAACCAGTTTTAGATCACTAGAGGGTAGATGAGGCTGGCAGAGGACTGCTCTATGATTCTCCCATCCTTAGAGAGTAGATCGCGGTCATGGTGGTGGTCGTCATCCGGGTCAGAGAGGCCATGGAGGAATTCGTGGTCAGCTTTATGCTCTAGCATTTCCAGCACCAGGTGAAACAGATGTCGTTCGAGGTACCCTTTTCTTGTTTTCTACCTTGGTGTATGCCTTGTTTGACTCAGGACCAACACACTCTTTCATATTAGCTATCCTTGTCCATGCATTGAGGTAGATAGGCTTCCAGTTCCCTTGGCGTAGACTATTCTAGTTAGAGGTCGAGATGACTTGTTTGAAGAATGTAGAGACTGTGATCTAATGTTGGGGAAACACAACTCTTGGGGAGATTTCTTATGTTTACGAATAAAACCATTTAATGTCATCCTCATAATGGATTTGTTGTATTCGGTGCAAGCTATCGTGGATTCCTTCATAAAGAAGGTCGTTTTCTTTGGTGCAGATAGATAGAAAGTAGTGTTTTTTGGTGAGGGAGATCATTAGATGGGTCATAGTCGCATTCCATTCTTATCTCCCATAGAGGCTGAGATGATGCTGAGTTCTTCTGAGGTTCGGCAGTTGGTGTTTCCTAGGGTTATAGAGGAGTACCCTGATGTCTTCTTAGAGGAGGTTGTAACATTCCCCCCTCGACAAGAGATCACGTTTGGGATCCTGCAACATCCAGGAGCATCTCCTATCTCTATGTCTCCATATAGGATGGCCCCTTCTGAGTTACGAGAGCTACATACTGTTGTAGTGTGGTTTTGTTCGACCAAGTGTGTCACCATGGGGTGCACCGGTATTGTTCGTGAAGAAGGTCGACGATAGTTTGCGGTTGTGTGTCGATTATCATCTCTTAAACAAAGTGAAAATAAAGAATCGGTATCCTCTTCCACGGATCAATGATTTATTTGATCAACTAAAGGGTGAAATTTTGTTCTCAAATATCAACTTGCGGTCAGGATATCATCTGATGCGTGTGAAGGATTGGGATATCCTGAAGACTTCTTTCCATTGTCGTCATGGGTATTAGGTGTTCATTGTAATGCCATTTGGCATGACGAATGCACCAGCTGTATTCATGGGATTGATGAATTCTATGTTTCATGAGTTCATGGAAATGTTTGTGGTAGTTTTACTTAATGACATCCTTATGTATTCCAAATCTGAAGAGGAGCATGCAGAGCATCTCCAAGCCGTCTTGGGTGTTCTTCGTCGACATCAGTTGTTCAGGAAGTTGTCGAAGTGTGTGTTTTGGAATCGAGAAGTACATTTCATGGGGCATGTTGTGTCCTAATAGGGAGTAGCTATGGATCCATCGTATATAGAAGCAGTTTGGTTTTGGGAAACCCCAAAGACCGTTTTAGAGGTGCGATGTTTCCTTGGTCTCGCACACTACTACGTGAGGTTCATAGCCAATTTCTCCCGAGTTTAAACTCCTCTGACATATTTGACTAGGAAAGATCAGGATTTCATATGGACGATCAGTGTCAGGTAGCTTTCGAATATCTAAAAGAGAAGTTAGTCAGTGATTTGGTCCTTTGTCTTCTAGTTGAGGGAGTTCAGTTTGATGTTTTCTGTGATGCTTCACATCTAGGGTTAGGTTGTCTGCTCATGCAGCAGAGGTCAGTTGTTTCTTAGGGGTCTCGGTAGTTGCATCCCCATGAACACAACTATACCACCCATGATCTTTACTTTTCAACCATAGTGTTTTCTCTGATGTTGTGGAGACATTACCTCATTGGTTATCGCTTTGTGGTTTTCACTGATAATATGTGTTTGAGGTATGATTTCTAACAATGTGACTTGATCTTATGACAGTGTCGGTGGATGGATTTCTTGCAGGAATACGACATTGAAATATCATATACACCTGTAAATGGGAATGTTGTAGCTGATACGCTGAGCTGAAAGTCACATAGTAATGATGTGTGTGAATACAGAGATTCCTGGAGAGTAATGGAAGAACTGTCAGCATTACATCTTGATATTGGAGAAGTTGGGGGAAGAGGTTGAGTTTTTCAAATGACGGTACAGTCATCCCTGAAACAAAAGGAGGAAGAGTCCCAGTTGGGGGATCTTGAGGTGGAGGTCATGAGAGACCCAGTTGTTTGGGGTGAGGCCCTTGATAGTTGGTCTGAGGATGAAAAACACCGAGTTTTGTATCATGGAAGGCTTTTTGTTCCCTTGGCGATGCGCAAGATGGTTCTCAGAGAGTTCCATAGTTCACCCTTTGAGGTACATCCAGGCGTGACAAAGAAATACCGATCCTTGAGGAGTTAGTTTTGGTGGCCTGTTCTGAAGCGTTCAATTACAGAGTTTTTTTCATGATGTTTAGTCTTCTAAAAGGTGAAGTCCGAACACCGTGTTCCAGGTGGTCTTCTCCATCCATTAGAGATTCCTCAGTGGATGTTACAGGACATCTCAATGGACTTTGTTACCGGTTTACCTTGATATCTGGGGGGACATGATGCTATTTGTGTGGTAATGAATATTTTAACAAAATCGACCCACTTCATAGTGATCAAGGAGTCAAGATCAGTGGAGGTTTTGTCGAGGCAGTATCTAGAAAAGGTGGTGAGACTTTATGGAGTCCCTAGGATGATCATTTCTGATTGAGATCCTCGGTTTACCTCTTGGGTGTGGAGAGATCTCCAACATGCTTTTGGTTCTCAACTATTCCTTAGCACTGCTTTTCACCCTCAAACAGAAGGTGAGATAGACCGAACTATCCAAACACTTGAATATATGTTTTTCTCTTTTGTTCTTGATTTTGGAGGATCATGGATGAGGCACTTACACTTGATGGAGATTTCTTATAATAATAGTTTTCACTCCACCATTGGTATGGAACCATTTGAAGCCTTCTATGGCTGGCCTTGCCGTTCTCCGTTGCGCTTGACTGGGGTCAGATAGTCATCAATTCTCGGACCAAACTCGTGCAGAATACAATAGAGGTGATTCAGGTGATTTATGAGATGATGAAGACAGCACAGGATCATCATAAATCATATGCCGATCAAAGAAGGAGACCGTTAGAGTTTCATGTTGGGGATCATGTGTTTCTATAGGTTACTCCCCATCATGGGCAGTGAAGGTTTGGTCATGGAAGTAAGATTTCTTCCCGGTTTGTTGGACCATTCAAGGTGTTATCTCGTGTTGGAGCTATGGCATACCGATTAGCACATCCCCCTCAGATGAGTCAGATACATGATGTTTTCCATTTATCACAGTTACGTCGTTTTCTTCATGAAGACTCTCTCATCATCGATTATGGAGAGATTGATTATTATGATGATGCAACCATTGAGGATCGGCCTATGGAGATCCAATACCACAAGGAGAAGGTGTTTATTGGGCTTTCTATACCTTTAGTTCATGTCTTGTGGTGACACAGTGGCTTGGAGGAAAGTACATGGGAACGTGAGTCACAGATTCATGCTCAGTACCCAGAATTATTTGATTTTTAACTCTTTTCATGTATCGTTGTGACATATGTGGTTGTGGAACATTCATGTTTATGAGATGGAACCCTTTGTTGATTTGGTGGGTTTATCTCTTTTGAGAGGTATCTCAATGGGTGGTTGTTCAGACCCTGTTTCGTTTTCTCTTTAGGTGGGTTTTGGATTCTCGAGGATGAGAATGTTTGGAGAGGTATCTGATGTAATTACCGGACCTCTCTGGTCCATTACATTTAAAAAATGTGGTGCTGGAGGTGTTTTGGGAGGTCAAGGTCACATTGAGGTACGTTTTGCTAGAATTTTAAGGAAAACTAAAGGGCAATATATTTCACATGGTCGGTGCATGGCTTGCCTAAACTGGGTGGCCAAAATGTTCAAGGTTGGTGTTGGAGGTAGTGGCTAACGCACGGTTAGCGTACGATTTGTCTAATCGTGCAGACTAACCATGTGAGGATTGTTTGGCGAGGTAGAAGAAAATTCACAGTTAGCCCATGGTTTGTTAAATCATGCGGACTAACTGTGGGGGCACTTAATGGTAGATCCAAAATTTTTGGATCTGAACTCTTATGCCTCTAAATGGTTCGTTTAAGCCTCTAAGAGGACATAACACTGGATTAACATTCCTTGGAGGTAGAAGAACCTCTCCCAAGCATTTTGGAGGTAATCTGAATGCTTTTCTTGGCGAATCAAAGCCGGTTTCTTAAGGTATGTTACCATTCTTGTTTGGTTTCTTAGATCTATTTTTATTTACTCCACCTCTTCTCTTGGTTTCATAGATCTACGCCCGTTATGGGTATATCTAAGCATGTGGATGTCGAATATGATGAGCTTCGGACTTGGTTGTGTTAGGAGAGGAGATCTAAAGAGGATTCATGGAGAATCAACCCAGTTTCTTGGGAGTTCTTTGACTATTGTTGTTTTCCTCGAAAACCTTTGAGGCACAGGATTCGTGGCTCCTCTAATTATTTATGTGTAATCGTAGAGTTAGCATGATTTAACCCTTTGGATCACAATGAAAATTACCTAATTAAATACTAGAACTGAATTAAGATAATTGGATGGATCGCATGTTGTTGCTTTGTACCATGTTAATGGTTCACCTCTTGATTTTCTAGATAGTGTGATATCTATGCCTTTCTTGTTAGAATATTGTTCTTGATGAAATTGATAAAGAACATAAAGCCAAAATTAAATGATAATTAATTGGATAATGATAAAGAGGCACGTAAAAGAATCTGGTTGTTGTTGTTGTGGTTGTTGATCCAAATTGATGTTAATCAAACTGATGTCGATATATGTGATTAATTCAGTTGGTTGGTAAACATAAAAACTCTTGGTGCTTGTTTTTTAAAGGCTTGATGCCTTGTTAAAGGGTCAAGATCCCAAATTGATGTGATGTTTACTTTCCTGATGTCTATGCTTTGATGTGATCCTGGATGGATGTTGTGATATGGGGGGGCATAGAGGCCTTCTGTTTGTGCCTACGGATGACGCATATAGTGGAAAGATGCATCGATTTGTGCATGTGGGTGATAGGGAGGACACTAGGGATGATGGAATGAGATGGATGTGATTGTTGGATGCTTGGTGATTTGTTTGGTTGTTTATTTGATTTACTTTTCCCCTCTTATCAATGTAGCTGGCCTTGCTTACTCATCTTTTGAAAGTGGCGAAGAAACTTAGGGTATGCCATGTGATTTCCCTATTTATCCTACCAAGGGATAATGGGTCTATGCTCTTGCTATAGGTGGAAATGACTCGACGGGTAGAAAATCTACTCACCGTGTTGAGCCCCTTGTGTTTAGTATCCTATGATGATCTTCTAGAATTTTTGGGACTATGGGAACATAATTCTATAATGAATGATTGAATAAATGATGTTAACCCATGGGGATGGAGTTTTTTGAAACATAATGTTGAGGTTGAGAAATTTTAAAGGGGAAATGGTTTTTGTATGTGATGTTAATAGAAATATTAATGTGAAATTGTTCATGGTTAATTAATGTTTGAAGAATTGATTAATGTACAGTGGAATTGATTAAAAGGGAATGAGTAATTTAATAAAACCCTTAAATGGTTGTGTGCTTATAGGATACATAGATTTAGAAGTGGTATCCTGGAGTCTGATAGTTCAGCTCATTGATCTTCAATTATTGTGAGGTATATGCTATTACATTATCATTTTGAATGAGTACACAACTATCCCTTTCTCATAAGCATCACTGTATGTCACATAACATTTTCCACTTTTTGGTAATGTGAGTAAATATTTAGTGAACATCAATCTCTTTAGCTCCTTGAAGCTTCCCTCACATTCTTCTTTCTAGACATACTTTACCCCCTTCCTTATTAACATAGTTAGCAGACATGAAAATCCGGAAACATTTCACCAAATTTTCAGTAATACCCAACTAATCCATGAAAACATCAAATTTCTGTGACACTAGAGGGTCTCGTCCATTCCTCAATCAGTTTTTTTTATGGGTCCAAAAAAATTCCCTGTCTTATGATGACATGTCCCAGGATCGTGACTTGCTTCATCCAAAAGACACATTTTCGGAACATGGTGTAGTGGCCCAAAGCTTGAATTCCATGGGAATTACATTTATTTTTCAATAAACATAATACATGACACAAAAATATGCCTAATGACCATATTAGTTTAGTGTATTTGGAAGCTCAGAAAATAAACATCTAATCATGGTGAAAGATCTTCAACATCTCCCCTAAAGATCTTCCCCTTTTGTTTTCATACCTAAAACCATTCTTTATATCCTAGGGAAAGGAAAACATAAATGGGTGAGCTCAAATGATCAGTAAGGGTAAACATAGGGGACATAAAAACAATCCATAAAAAATTACACATAAAACATGAACATAAAACATCAAAATCGTGAGCAATGACATAAATATTGGAAGTACAAAGGCATAGTTCATAAAGGAACATTAATCATGGTAAAATAGCATGGGAATAAAACATGGAATTGTGGAAAACCATTAATCACATGATATGATTTCCATAGTATCCAAGGCATTGCTTCCAAGACCATCATAGTGGAAAAATTCCATTACTGAACCGAGTTGACTTGTCGTTCCAGCCCTGTATTAATGAACCAAATTCCCTTGTCGTTCCAGATATGTATATATCATGAGATATAAATCATTAAACAATGCATTGGAGGGAGATATAGGACCCACCAATCTCATAATGAAACCATTATTATGTGTTCCACAAAATTAACATAAATCATTCATCATAACCCAAAGAATAAAATGGGTTTCATAAACATTGTCCATTATAACATAATCCATAAAAAATGGATATAATTTCATCTTAAGAAAAATAAAACCATGTAAATAATAGAGACATTATACTTGAAAAATAGAAATTTTATATAATTTCATCTTAGATGGAAAATAGTTTGGATAAAACAATTAAAATTAATTCTTGAGCAAAATATCCTTTCTTCTTCAAAATCATTTTCTTTTATCAACATGCCAGGAAATTTTAAAAGAAAATCATTTTGTTGAAAATGATCATGAAATCATGTATAAGAATCTTTGCGTAAATAAATATATATGAAACCATAATAATATGTTCATGCCGTATAAGTTAAGAGAAACATTCTTCTCTTACTTTTGCCGGAAAAGTCAAAAAGTACCTCGTATGGTAATCAAAAGAAAGATTCCTTCCATACTATGTAGTAAAAGTCAAAAAGGGTAGAAATGAATTTAAAAATACATAGAATAATAGTACACATTTTATGAACCTAATTTTAAAATATATGTATGAGGATGATAAATATATCCGTAGTAGATACTTAGAAATAAACAATCTCAGATAGAATGAGATTGGAAAAGTTATCCCCTTACCTTAGGTCTGAAATGCTTTGTATGTATCTGAACCTCCTATATAATGTTTTAAATAATGTCATTGACTTATTCCAAAACCATAGTAATTATTATGATATCATATATGATTCAATTAGATCTTTATATTACCCGATCATTTGTCAATTCTATATTAAATCAACGTTTTGGGTAATATTCTTTTCAGCTATCGTACGTGTTTGGACTTGTTGTTATTGATATTATTATTACGTATATAATGATTTAATTACTAATATAATGTAAAACATGATTTATATATCATATATATTTAGTATATATATATAACTGATAGATAAATGAAGTGAAACACACCGTTCATGGAGACTGTAGGCCGTACGTACGCATGAATGATGTTTTCCTTTCCTAGTTGAGTTGAATTGATGTAAGTAGATTACACACACACACACACACACATATATATACAGAAATAAAGTAAAATTATTATGTCACAAATTTCATGATTATTTATTATATATACTCTATAATCATTCTTCAATGTTTAACATGGAGAATGAATCTCATCGCGTCGTGGAGATGGTAATTCGTACGTACGCACGAGAAATGATAAAATTCCAATAATTATTGAATGGAATTGGATTGGATGATATAATAACTCAGAATTAGTATGATGTTATAATAATAATATATATTTATTATTTTCACCATTATACCCATCCATGTAAGGTGGTTGTGGAAAAACATGTTACACCACGATGTGGGGATGGTAAGTCGTACGTATGCACGCACCGTGATTTTGTTTTTCATAGTATGGATAGAAGGTGAAATAGGGTTGTTTTATATTTATAATAAAATATCATTATATGAGTAATAATGTTGTTATTAATTTATTATGACATAACTAATTATGTTGAAGTAGAATAAGAAATAAATTTGAAATAATCGGTAACAAATCTTACCTCTTCTTTGATGCGCGTCTTCTAAACCACTTATTACGGCACTAAAGTTGGTCTTTGAAGAATACCATGACCTATAGTATGTTGATATGGAATTTTATAAGGGAAATGGGATGGTTTTGGCCGAGCTTGAAGGCTCAAAATTGTGTGAATAAGAGGGGAGGAGGTTCCCTTTTATAAGGGAGGAGAGGGGGACCTTTAGAAACCTGAAAAATATTAATTTATAATAAACTCAAACCCCACTTATAAACATCCAAAATGACTCAATGTAGAAGATTATATGAGATATGTCTGTAATATCATATTAAAATAAAATTTATACATTTATGGAATTTATTTTTATCCTTATCAACATGATTTATCCTTATTTGGTTTATTTAATTTTATTTGTGGTAATAATATTCTAAATTTTAATTTGTTATAAATAATTACTTAAGTTTTTTTAATTTTTCATAATTAGAGACTTTATGAAATTTTAGACCATATAAATTTCAATTTGTAATTTTTAAATATTTTTGTGGTTTTTAATCAATTTTATAATATGTTATTTTTATAATATAACAATAGTGTCAATTTGGAGACTATTCAATTATATGCATTTAAATAAAATACACACAGATAATATAATCAAACCAAAATATTAAATAGATTCATAACATATCATATGTGTCTATGTAATTTGTGGAGCTCATGAAATAGTTCATATAATATTTAATTTAATATTTTTAAATCCAGTTATTTTATATTTCAATCCATCAAATAATTCCAACATTACTATTGTGTCATCATTAATGATAAATATTTAATCCATAAAAATTATAAATAAATTAACATGATGTAGATAATTTTATTAGCTCTCTGCAGACTATTTATTTTCGATGTTTTAAGAAGTTTATCACTAAATTAAAATTATTACACTTATAAGATTTAAGAGAGTGACATGTTGTCACTTTCTTTGGTTTTATTAATAATTGTGTCATTTTCATGGTCATAAGTACATGAAATTAATATATTACAACCCTTAAGAGATATGGGTCGACCTTTATTCATCCAATAGAATTTTGGCACGTGTTTGGAGAATTTTATAATCTTATTATAACCCTTATTTTCCCAATTTACCTTTAACTGTAGTAAATAAAAATTACCAAAGTTACTATTCATAATATCAAAAAAATAAAAGTAACCAATTAGAATAATTTGGACCCATTGAATTCAAATATAGAATCCATTTTTAAAAATTCAAAAAATATAAGTTGCAGAAATTATTTTAAAATTAATCTGGTTGTTAAGAAAATGGGTTTTAAAAGTTAAAACATTCCAAAAGATTAAAATGATTTTTTACATATGAATTCAGTGTAAAATTAATGGCAATGAAATACATTATATTATATTGTAAAAATTTATTCTATTTATAATTTAAAACCATTAAATTTTATAATTTAACCATATAAAATATCTTGATGATAAAAGTTGTTTTTAAGAAAAATTTAGCGTATTTTAACTATTCATCCAAAAATGAAAGTTATCAGAAAAGCACCAAAAATTTATCCAATGTAATTTTTTGTATCCAGATTCCAAATAATGAGTATATTTTTTCAAATTAAATCATAAAAATTTCATAAATTATATTTAAAATGGGTGCGCCATCAAAATGCAGAAAAACTGCATTTTTAAAAAACATATTTCTTTTTTCCGAAAAATTTATTTTTTATCATATCATATATAAGATGAATTCTAATGTTATATAAAATTAAAAATGTGGTTGATAATATTTATAAAAGATAGTTTATATAATATTTTAATAACCTATCAATGTTTAGTGAAACTCGGTATTGCATACCACGCACGTTATCAAGGGAGGTCGCTCTTGCATATAACACATGCCATGTTTATTATTGCGTATAATACAAGCTAATAATCTGTTGCAAATAGTACAATATAATCTTGGTGTAGCATACTACATAATATATCCAAGATATTAAAATGAATATATCTCACAAAATCTTGGGGTGTTACATTAGACCCCCTTAAAATGAATTTCGCCCTCGAAATTTGTTGGGGTTATAAGTGGTTTCCTTCTTGAATGATTATTTCATAAAAACCGACTTCCTAAAAAGGAATCCTAAAACATAATTTTAAAATGTAATGTATGAAAAGTGTCAGTTTCCTAGATTAACTGATCACTGGGTTTCCACATTGGAGAACATAGGTGGAAATATGGATATGGAAGAGAAAAATAACTATAAAGTTCTGATAGATAGTGGTAGAGAACATGGCTATGAAAAAGTCCAACAATCAAAAAGCCTTAAATTTTTTATTATCTAATATACCATCTGATCGATCAGATATGAGGATACTAGGACAACATTTTTGTTTTTCAAGATCAATTCCCTAATATTGAAGAATTTTTGAATTAAAATAAATACATACTTGATTTTGGTACAATCTCACCACTGTTCGCGCCGTGAACAATTTCCACTTCATCTATTAAACAAATGAAGTTGAATTTTTCATTCCTGAAGTGTTAGCAGATCATGCGATAGAATGATAGGTCATTCCATCTGTTTCTATCACAAAATGTTATCACAAGTTATTAAATATACATAACTCCATCATTGGTGAGATTAATCATATGTGGTTCCAAAAATGGAATTATACTTCATCTATAATACTTCTTAATGAAATAAAACTAATTTCTACAATTGATGGACTTCTTGTAGGCCACTGGTAGTGATATAAAACTATCACAATTTGGTTGTGGGTTTTATTCCCATAGCCTTGTCCGGCGCGACTGGTTGTCTCCCGTCCAATAGGTTTTCCTTTTTCTAAATCTATCGGAATAAATGTTTTAGCATTAAACAATAATATCTGATATCCAACTTAATATATTCTAACCTTTAGTCTTATCCAAAATACTTCTTTCCAAACTCATAGTATAAAGAGGAAAAATACTAGAAAGGTCATATAAAAAGCATGTGAATACCATCATTTATCCCCATATATCCTAAGATATATCATGTTCGTCACTTTACAAACATGTGAATAGCTTAATCATGTATTATTTTGAAACATGAGTTACTATAGAACCTCAGTTAAAACATGAATGTTGTCAAAGGTTAACTATTTCCACATACCAAAATCCCAAAAATACTTTACACTCAAACCATGATATCACTTTTTCCTTATATCAATCATGAGCTCATTAATACTATCAAACATATTCTTTTCTCCTTATCCCTTAATTATTCACATGTCAAATGCTTTTCAAAAATATATCAATCACTTTTCATGGTTATCAATACCATATAATTATTGAAAACCACTCTAAACCAATACATATATATTCCAATATTCCACGATACTATAAATGAGATTATGTGATACTATTTTGAAATCTCATTACATAAACACTTAATCATTCCACAATATCCTTGTCATAATTAACATCACAAATAGTGACCGCATTGACTTCCCTTCATCCTTTTCCTTAAGTGGTTGTTGATATCGATCATTGTTAACCCTTGGATTAGGGCATTGTTTAGCTTAATGCCCCATTTCCTTGCACTTGTAGCATTGAAGTGTTAGTGGTTCGTTCTCTGTAGTTTTTCCCCTATTCAAATAATTAGCTACATTTTTCCCATTACTTCAGTGCTCAGCTATTTGATGAACTTATTTTCCACACATAAAACATTTCCTAGTACCTTTAAGACAATCCCCACCATGCTTCTTTCCACACTTTGTGCATATAGAGACATTCATCTTCTTCGCACCATTTTTTTGATATTTTTCCTTGAACTCCATCTTTCATTTCTTGTCAAAATCATGAGATGGATATGTAACACCAACTTACAGTTATACCTTGATAGCACAATGCACGATTTCTACATAGCTACTGAAGTGTCTTATAGCTAATTCCCTTCAAAGACTTGGTTTTAAGCCACTAAAGAATCGGTCAACTTTACATTCAGGTTGGATTATAAATCCAGATGCATATCTTGCATGACTTGTAAAATTCGCCTCATATATACCAATTGATTAATGATCATTATCCTTATGATCAAGAAACTCCTTTTCTATCTTCATTTTAAGTATACGAGGAAAGTACTTATTGTAAAATAAGTTCTTGAACTCATCACATTCCATGGATTCAATTTCATCTCGGGGCCTCATATTCTTAATTAGGGTCCACCACTGGTCTGCTTCTCCTTCTAAATGGTAAACAACCAAAATGAATTTTTCATGTTCTGAACAGTGATGTATAGAAAATATCTTTTCAATTTTACTGATCCATATTTCAGCAATAAGTGTATTAGAAGACCCATTGAAAGAAGGTGGACGTTTCCTCATGATGGAATCAATAGAATATTATTCAATTCCATGGTCATTTGGAAGTCCAGAACGATTAATAGCTTGTGTAAGTATAGAAATAATATTTTTCACACCATATCCCATAACATTTGTTTGTTCCAGAGGAAAATCATTACATTTTACATTACATTTACAAACACAGTCCCTTCGGGTTCCAGCCAGCATCTAAAACCCAAAAAGAATAGTGTGAGAGGCAAAAAAACATAATAAAGGGGGTACCATCAAGATCTAACATCTTTGGTTTAATTATAAGATCTTTACCATAATTCTAGGACTGCAACTTATACTTATACATAACCTTAGGGACATCCCTAGACATACCTTTAAATATATCTAGGGATCTCACTAAAGTTTTTGCATCCTACTTTCCAAATGTTAACTAAACCTTCACTCTGATACCAACTGTTGCGGCCCAAAGATTGATGTACATGGAAATTACATTAATTTTGCAAAAAACTTAATACCTAACCCAAACAGACGCCCAATGACCATATTAATTTAGTGTCTTTGGAAACTCGGAACATAATCTTCTAATCATGGTGAAATATCTTCAACATCTCCCATAATGATCTTCCCCTTTTGTTTTCTTACCTAAAATCATTCATTATATCCTAGGGAAAAGAAAACGTAAAAGGGAGAGTTAAAATTCTCAGTAAGGGTAAACACGGAAAACAAAAAACAATACATAAACGATTTCACAAAAAAACATGAACATAAAACATCAAAATCTTGAACAATGACATAAATCTTGGTAGTACATGTGGCATAGTTAATATAGTAACATTAATCATGGTAAAATAGCATGGGAATAAAATATGGAATTTTGTAAAACCATTAAGAACATGCAATGATTTCAATAGTATCCATGGCATTGCTGCCAAGACCATCATTGTGGACAAAGTCCATTACTGAGCTGGGTTTACATACCGTTCCAACCATGTATTACTGAACCGGATTCACTTTCTGTTCTAGCCATGTCTGTATCATGAGATATAAATCATTACCCAATAAATTGTAGGGAGATATATGTCACACCCATCTCATAATGAAACCATTCTTATGTGTGCCACAAAATAAACATATATCATTCATCATATTCCAAAGAATAAAATGGATATCATAAAAATCATCCATTATAACATAATCCGTACAAAAAAATGGATATCATTTCACCATAAGAAAACTAATACCATGTAAATAATATAGACATTATACATGAAACATAAAAAAATTAAATAATGTCATCTTAGATGGAAATTTTTTTTGATAAAACACTGGAAATGAATTCCTGAGGAAAATATCATTTCCTCTTCAAAATCATTTTCTGAATTCAACATGCCATGCAATTTCAGAAATAATAATTTTTTTGAAAATAATCATGAAATATTTTATAAGAAACATCATGTAAATGAGGCTTTATAAAAACATAAAAATATGTTCATATCGTATAAGTTAAGAAAAACATTCTTCTCGTACTTTTGCAAGAAAAGTATAAAACTGCCTTGTATGGTAATCAAAAGAATGATTCCTTCCTTACCATGTAGTAAAAGTCAACAAAGGATATATATTACATTAAACATACATAGAATAATAGTACACATTTTATGATCAAATTTTTATAAAATATTGATGTGGATGATAAATATATCCCCAGTAGGTACTTACAAATAAACAATCTCAGATAGAATGAGATTTGAAAAGTTATACCCTAACATTTGGTTTGATATGCATTGTATGTATCTAAACCTCATGTATAATTATTTTAACAATGTCATTGTCTTATTCCAAAATCATAGTAAGTATTATGATATGACATATGATTCAATTAGGTTTATATATTAGCAGTTCATTTGTCAATTCCATATTAAAGAAACGTTTTGGGTAATATTATTTTAATTTATCGTACGTGTTTGGACATGTTCTTATTGATATTATTATTAATTATATCATGATTTACATACTAATAGAATGTAAAATATGATTTATATATCATATATATTCAGTATATATATATAATAGATAGGTAAATTAAATGAATCACACCGTTCATGGAGACGGTAGGCCGTACGTACGCATGAATGCTGTTATCCTTTTTTATTGACATGAATGGAAGTATGTAGATTACATATATATATATATATACATAAATCAAATAGCATTATAATGTCATATATTTCATGATTATTTATTATATATTCTCTATAATAATTCTTCAATGGTTAACATGGAGAATGAATCTCATCGCATCGTAGAGACGGTAATCTGTACGTATGCACGAGCGATGATATCGTTCCCATAATTATTGAATGGAATTGGAGTGGATGATAAAATAAATTAGAATTATTATTATGTTTTAATAATCATATATAGTTATTATGTCCACCATTATACCCATCTAAGTGAGGTTGTGGTGGAAAAATAGATTACAAAACGGCGTAGAGACGGTAAGCCGTACGTACTCACGTGCGGTGATTTCATTTTTCGAAAGATGGATAAAAGGTGAAATAGGGATGTTTTATAATAATAATAAAATATCATTATATTATTGATACTTATGTTATTAATTTAGAATGAAACAACTAAAGAAGAGGATGTACAAGAATAAATAGATTTGAATGAATCAGTAATAGATATTACCTCTTCTTCAACGTGCATCTTGTAAACCTCCTCTTATGGAACTAAAGATAGTCTTTGAAGAAGACTAGGACCTCTAGTATGGTTCTAGGGATTATTATAAGGGAACTGGGAAGGGTTTGGCTGAGCTTGAAGGCTCAAAATTGTGTTAAGAGGAGAGGGAGGAGGTGCCCTTTTATAAGGGAGGAGTGGGGCACCATTGGAAACCTCAAAAATATTAATTATAATAAACTCAAACCCCACATAAAAACTTCAAAAATGACTAAAAATAGAAGCTTAGATGATATAGGATTTTAATATTATCAACCAATAAAATTTAGACATCTAGGGAATTTATTTTAAACCTTATCAACATGATTTATCCTTATTTAATCTACTAAATTTTATTTGTGGTAATAATTTTCTAAATTTTATATTGTTATAAATAATTACTTATGTGTTGTTAATTGTTCAAAATTGGATACGTTATGAAATTTTAGACCATATAAATTTTAATTTATAATTTTTAAATATTTTTGTGATTTTTAAACAATTTCAAAATATGTTATTTTTATAAAATAACAATAGTGTCAATTTTGACAATATTCAGTTATTTTCATTCAAATAAAATCCACATAGATAATATAATCTAACCAAAATATTTAATAGATTACTAACATGTCATAGTTTTCTAGAAAATTCATGGATAACGTTAAATAGTTCATATAATATTTATTTCAATATTTTCAAAAACATTTATTTGATATTTTATACAACAAAATAATTTCCTCATTACTATTGTGTCATCATTAATGATAATTATTTAATCCCTAAAAATTCTAAATAAATTAAAATGATGTATATTATTTTATATTCTTCATTTATAATATTCATGTTTTATGTTTTATGTAGTTTATTACTAATATAAAATTATTACACTTATAATATTTAAGTGAGTGACATGTTGTCACTTTCTTTGTTTTATTAATAATTATGTCATTTTCAAGGCCAAAATTCCATGAAATGAATCTATTCCTGCCCTTAGGTGATACTGGTCAACCTTTATTAATCCAATAGAATTTTTGAAGTGTTAGGGTAATTTTATAATCTTATTTTTACCCTTAATTATCGAATTTACCTTTAACTACATCAAATAAAAATTACCGTTGTTACTATTCATAATATCAAAAAAATGAAAGTAACCTATTAAAATAATTTGTAGCCACATAATACAAATATAGAATCCATTTTTCAAAATTCAAAACACAGATGTTTATATAATTAATTTATGATTAACCCCGTTGTTAAAAAACGTGTTTTAAAAGTTAAAACATTACCAAAGATTGAAGTGTTTTTACCTATGAATTCAATGTAAAATTAATGGCAATGACATAAATTATATTAAATGGTAAAAATATATTCTATTGAACCTTTAAAACCATTAAATTTTATAATTTAACCATATAAAATATCTTGATGAAAAAGGTTTTTTAAGAAAAATTTAGAGTATTTATACTTTTTATCAAAATATGAAAGTTATCAGAAAAGCATAAATAATTTATCCAATGCAAATTTTTATATCATGATTCAAAAGAAGAATTTTATTTTGCCAAATTTAACTCATAAAATTTTCAAAAAATTATATTTAAAATGGGTGTGCCATAAAAAGGCGTCAAAACTGCATTTTTGAAAAAAATAATTATTTTATCTAAAAAATTGATTTTTTCTCATATAATATGTATGATGAGTTGTAATGATATATAAAATTCAAAAATTTGGTTGATACTATTTATAATGGATAGTTTATATTATATTATAATAATATTTCATTTTTTAGTGAAACTTGGTATTGCATACCACACAGGCTATCGGGGGAGGTCGATCATGTGTGTAACACAATCCAAGTATATTGTTGCTTATACTTCAAGATAATATGGTGTTGCATATATTAAAATTTAATCATGGTTTATAATACAAAAGAAAATATCAAAGATATGAAAATGGATATGTCTCACAAAATCTCGGGGTGTTACACTTGGCATACAACTTCTCCTTTCTCAATATCCCCAACACATTTCTTAGATGTTCTCAAGGTTCCTCATTGATCTAGGAGTATATGATAATATAATCAATAAAAACGTCCAAACATTGGTCGAGGAAATGACTAAAGACTCTATTCATCAAATCCCTAATGATTTTATAGGAATTAGTATGTCCGAACGGAATCAACAGAAACTCATAGTGGCCATACCATGTACGCAATGCAGTCCACTGAATAAATTCCTTCTTCACCTTTAGCTAATGATATCTATAACAAAGATCCACTTTGAGAAGTTGTGAGATCATCTTAACTAATAGAATAAGTCTTAAATCATTGGAAAAGTTCACTGGTTCTTTATAGTAAACTTTTTGAGTTCTAGATAATAGATACATAGTCAAATTGATCTACTCTTCTTCATCATAAATAGATCAGGCACACCTCAAGGTGATGCACTAAGGTGTATGAACCCATGGGAAAAATGCACTTATAGCTGCTTATTTAACTCCTCCAAATTGATAGGAGCCATACTATAGGGACACATTGAGATATGAGTAGCTCTAGGTATGCGTTCTATTGAGAACTCTACCTCATGATCCAGGTTATGTCTGAGTAACTCTTTGGGAAATACATCACCATATTCCCTCATGGTGAGAATTTTATTGAGGTTGGCACATTCATTTGACTCAACCGTTTGGGAGAGTTATGCTTCTTCATAGGGTATCAAAACCCTCATAGTTGAATCTTTTTTCAATCTAGGTTCATGATCTTCCTTGCATTTGTTCAGGATCATGGGATAGTTTGGAATATGAAAAGATATTTCCTTCCCCCAACATCTGATATGTCCTCTATATAACGATTGACATTCGCATCCCATTATAGCATTGAATTCCACCATGGGAAGTATTATGAGATTTTCTGGAAGAATATTCCCACATATGCCATCATGAGTAGAGTAAAACACTTGGGTTTCAATGACTGAACCACTTGGTGGTTTAATAGATATATCTACCTCTACATTTTGAGGCTTCATCTCTATTGTTCTACAAAACATGCTAGATATAAAAGATTCTGTAGAACAAGAATAAAATAAGACCTTTTCTATTCTTAATTGAATATGATGTATACCTTGTATGAATTCATTATCATGCTTCACTTCTGTAGTAGTGATGTAATAATACTTACCTTGTTCATTTGGATTTGGTGGTTGTTAACATAGATTTCCCTCAAGGACTCGAGGTTTAGTGCACTAGCTTGCATAATGACCTTGCTCGCTACAATGAAACCATTTAATAATAGGTGGAGATCCCTTTCATTCACTACATTGTCATTACTTATCATGAATTTTATACACTCTTGATTATGATGGAAATATTTCCAACACTTGATGAATTTTACCATCCCTTTAAGGCATTTCCCATGATGAAACATCCCTCATTTTTGTCATGTGGGTCATTGAGTTTTATTCCCATCTTTATCATTAGATCCACTGTATTGAAACTACATCTTTAGTTTCATATCACCATATCTATGGGACCATTATCCAAACTCCATATCATCTTTTATGGCACACCTAGTTACTTTTTAATATCTCCCAATGTCTTAAATTACTAGGGCATTTCAAAGGTGTGGTTTTAATCCACTAAAGAATCTATCAATATTTCTATTATTTTTGATAAAATACCAAAGTTTGCCTTCCAAGCCTTGTGAAACATGCGTCATAGGGTGTGATAGATTATCATTCCTTTTTATTGAGATCTATGATTTCTCCCTCCATCTTATTGTGAAGAGTGAATGAGAAATACTTGTTAAGAAACATTATCTTAAAGTCTTACTATTCCATATCTTAAATTTCGTCACTTGGATTGGTGTTCTTAATCAAAGCCCATCATTGATCGGCCTCTCCATCTAGATGATAAATGGGTAGTGTAAATTTTTCCATATCAGAAAAATGAAGCATATAAATGATCTTCTACATGGAGTTGACCCAATATTCCACAACTAGTAGATCAGAATACCCACTAAACATCGGTGACCATTGCCGCATAAAACACTAGACAGCCAGTTGCTCCCTCTTAGATGAAGGGGGAAATTCCCTATTATTCTGGTTATTGTTCATAAACTGATATATTTGTGTAATCATCACCACGATGTTTTTAAAACCACCCCTAAAGCATAGTGGATGTCATAGAGAATATCATTGCATTGTCCCTCGCATGAGTTTTTGGCCTGGTTTCTCCTCGTTCCCATCAGTTTATAAAATAGAAATGGTTAGAATAAAACATAATTCAATTAGTCATAAATAAATAACATATTCATTTGTAAAAGTTTTTGTAAAGGAAAGACTTATGGGATCCCAATGTAATACTTCATGTGTGAAAATTTGTACCTAGCCTCATACTAAAAAAATTCTATAGTGTTAACTAATCCTAATTCCCAAATTATGTACACCTTTCCACTAATACCTACTATATCCACCCAACCTTTCTTACATTACTATTGAATACTTATGAAGATAAACAACATATTGGTATTACACCATGAGGATATAGAGGATTATTGTCTTGGGTAAACAAGACCATAGATAACATTTACAACATTAAACATAATCATTTATTTAATTCATTCATCTCTAACTTCTTATTGTCCCTTGAAATCTCCTTAGTACACATAATTTCTTGATGATATGCATAAAAAATGGGTGAAATAAAATCCATGTAAGATGATAGATATGACCAATATAACAATGGGTGATAAAAATCAAAACATAGGCAAAGTATCATGAACATGAGGGGAATCATTAATAAAAGACATGAAATGTGGAAATTCATAAATAATGGAACATCATGTCTTAATGGTTAATTAAAATTCATTATTTTGAACAATGCTTGGATCATGTTCACAAATTATTTCCCATTAACTAATGAGATTATTCAATTTCCCAATACATTGGAGTGTTGTATATTTCTGGGGGCACCAGTCCCATTCAAATGTCCATATTGCGCTATATAATTTCGGGTGAACCCATCTCATCATAACAATTACATAATCACTAATGACACATTGAAAATATGTCAAAATTGAACATAAACTAACCCATGGAAAAAATAGGATTCAAATAATTAAGCAAAAAATCACAATTATTTGGTTTAAAAAATAAAGAGGTATTATCATTCTTAACATAGAACTATAAACCATGAGTGAAGAGTGAAACAATCTGCGATAAGTAAAAAGAGTTTGTTTATTTGAATGATGTATTATTTTTGGAAAAAAACTATTTTTTCATAAAATCAATTAGATAAAATGTATATCCTAGAAAATTAATGATAATTATGAGAAAATTATTTCTATGGAGTGAACATATAAAAAATTGGAGAGAAAGAGGGAGAAGCCAAAGAATGAATGTTGGGTTAGAGAATTTCATTATACCATGTATCCACAACCTTTTATATACTAATAATATTCAATAAGGTTTTATTAGGTTCATTTATGGGCTTTTTTATGAGTTATATAGTTTAAATTCATTGTTCAAGAAATGTTGTTTTATAGTTTTCTTGAACGGTTCACTTGTATTCATGAATGGATGTTCATTTAAAAGGAGAATAAATATCTATAATACTAATTATATTTTATTTTTAATGTTACATAACATTAAATGATCTTATAAATAATTTTTTCATATTCCAAGAGAATGACTTATTAGATAAAAATTTATTGATGATCGTTTGTGTTAATTCGGGCGGTTTTCGACCACAATGAACTTGTTTTATTTAATCATTTAGTAATATGTATAGATAAGTTAGTTCCAAAACATTAAATAGTATATAATATATAAAAAATAATATATTTCAATATTAAAAATGGTTTCATGAATAGATCTAATGGTATTAATGGAAAATGAAAATAGGTTGTTCTTGAAGGTGATAAATTAACACCTCATGAACAACTTTTCCTTTCTAAAATCAAAAGAAGAGGAGAAGAAGGTGAATGATATATTATCCCATTATTATCATAAAATTCCAATATATTTAATATAATATTTTTAATATACCTTGTGTATGAGGATTGGTTTGTAGAGATTAATAAAAGAACAATAAATTGAAAGGAAATTAAAGGAAAAGAGACAGAGATAGAGAGAGTAATTACCTCTTGAATCCTCCATATGGCCCCTTGGATTGGACTTTTGAAGAGACTGGAAGCTATTTGGGCATGGGGGGGGGGGGGCTAGTGAAGATGTATAGATAGATTTAGACATTTCATGAATGTTGAGTGGTGTGGTTTGGCAAGGGGATAGAGAGGGGTTATTTATAGATGAGCATGGGTTGTTTTTAAAATTAAATATCAAATAAAAAATATATATCAAATTTTAGACTTGTAATTGTAGTTTTCTGAAAACATAAATCACACATTAATATAAAATAATTATTTTTACGCTTTAAATTCCCTTTATAATTAAAAATAATTAATTTATTTAAGGGATGTGAAAGAATGAGAAAATGATATTTTAAGGAATCGCTTTTTTGACTTTAGGTTTTTAAAAGTCCATTTTAGGTGTAGATATTGAGTTTATTATATATTAAGGAACAATTTAGGAAATTAAATATAACATGGTGGAATAAAATGTTCGGGAATGTTTATTTCATCATTAAATTTGGAATGATGTTATTTAAGATATACCAGTTATGTGAAAAACTCTATTTTTACTATTCACTTGAAAGTAGATGTATTTCAGGAAATTACAAAAATATAACCCAAAACATTTTTCAATGAGTAGAATCCAAAAATGAACTCCATTTATCAAATATAATTCTATAAATATGATTAATTTAAATTTTAATTAAAATCATAATTTACATGGAAAATATAGATTTTTAAATTAAAACTATTTTCTTAATGATTTCAAAATGTAAATAATTTCATATAAATATATTATGAAACATGGAAAAAATAATTATTAAATTATGAAACTTTGTTAGGATAATAAGTTTTATATGAAATTAATTAATTAATTATAATAAATTATTTATCACTTACAAAAATACCAATACTTTTACCATGGTTGTATTATCACATATAAGATGCCTCAATTTTTTTAATAATTCATGGGTGAGCTTACTATTATTTGGGATGATTTAATATTAATTCGGAACATATTAATATTCATAAGGGTAGGTTACTAATTACAATGGTGAGTTACTATTCACCAAAAATTGTGTTTGTTCTATTAGACTCTAAAAATGACCCCAAACCCAACCGTGCAAGTCATATTTTCAAAATCCAAAACCATGGAGTGGAAATTTTATTTTTAATGATCACATAGTATGTAGTATAATTAAATATCATTGTTCTTCCTATGTTGATTATACTATAAGGAATAATTATATGAAGGGAATTACACTGATAAAATGTTGGGTCGTAACAATACTCTTTCACAAAATATGAATAATAAATATATGATTATTATACATCTATTACAAAACCCTATTTAATTATATCATACCATATATGATTTAATTATGACATTGAGTTATCCTTTTGTTATCAATTAAAGGTTAAAGATACATTTTGGGTAATATCCGCTTTGTTTTTCACATGTGTTATGATTTTTTATCATTGGTCCTTTTACATAGGGCATGATTTAATAATCTAATAAATGATAATAATGATATAAATATAATATATATATTTTGTATATATTTATTCTCGGTGAATCGTAACATTTATAGATATAAAATAAAACACATTGTTCATAGAGACGGTAGACCGTACGTATGCATTAATAATGAATTCATTTTCTTATAATTTTAAAATAAAGAAATATATGTTATTTATTATCATTACTAAATCATATATATTTCATATATATCATAAATATTCATAAAATTAAAACAAATTTCCATCAATTTTATATATAGACGAAAAATGAATCACATCGCATCGTGGAGATGAAAATCCCTACAAACACACGAGCAATGTTATCACTTGCATAAAATTAGATAGTAAAAACGATGATATTATATTATAAAAAAATTAATAATAATTAATAAATATCATATATAATCATTAATCATATAACATTTCCCACTATGAAAATATGGTTTTGGAAAATGAGTTGTATCAGAACATGGAGATGATAAGTCCTACATACGTACATGCGATACTTTGACTTCTTATTTGATGGGAAATGAGATTTATAATGGTTTTTTGAAAATAATAATAATTTTTAATATATAGTTTGATTGAGATATTTTATTATGATTTATATCATATATTTATAGAATTTATAGACAAGTATAAAAAGAGAGTTACCAGTTAGAGAGATTACCTCTTCTTCAAACTGACATCATTAGTTCTCCTCTAAATGATTCCAGAGTTGGTCCAATAAGAAGGGAATAACCAATATAGTTTGGGTAGAGAAATGAATAATATAACATTCCAGTTTTTTTGAGTCAAAAGTATCAAATATGTGAAATGGTAGGAGGGGTGAGGTATCTTTTTATAATGAACATGCAGGGATCCTTCATAATTTCTGAAAATATAAATTTATAATAATTAAAATATCAATAATAATACCTAAAAATTTAAAGTAATTAAAATATAATGTGGTATAGGGTGTAATAAAAACAAAAAATTTAATTTCTACATGTTTTTTTGTATATTTAAACCTTATCTTTTTTGTTAACCCATTGTTGACCTATTATAATTTTAACTTCAGTAACAACATTTTCAATATTAAAAGGTAGATATTTTTTATAATGTGTAAATTGAACCATAAATTTTTAATTTATGATATTTTAGACCATAATTTATCCCGTTTTTCCTTATTTTAGGTTTTTTATCTTATTTACTAAAATATTATTTTCCAAAAATATCATTAGTGTCAATTTTGAAACTATTCATTACATTGGCATTAAGAAAATCAATATAGAAATATAACATTGAACTAATTAATTTAATACAACCCTAATATTCTATATTATACTATAAAATTATTTTATCACTGTAATTAATAAAATTATTTTTATTGTAATATTTATAATATCGCTTAGTTGAGTTTTTTATTAATTGAATAATTACTACCTCATCATTGTGTAATTATTGATGATAATTATTTTTCACCAAAAATTAATAATAATTATAAATTATTCATATAAAAATTTTATATTTCAAAATAATATACATATTTGAACATATCTTCTATTTATCCCCTAATTAATAAATTTATAATTATCAAATGAAAGAGTTTCATATTTTTTCACTCTATTTTATATAATAACAAAATAATTATAAGCTGAAGGTGTCCATTAAATTATTAAAATTTTAAATTTATTTTTGAATGGTATTATTAAATTCATCCAATACTGTTTTGAAAATTTTTAGTGTTGTTTAAGAATATTTATAATATTATTTTTACCCTTAAATACCAAATTTACCCTTAATTGTGGTGAAAGAAATTACTAATGTTACAATTAATATTGACAAAAATAAAAGGGAAATAGTTAACAAATTTTAAACTTCTCCTTACAAATATGGAATCCATTTTACATAATTAAAAAAATATTTGGATAAAATAAATTTCAAATTAATCTTTTTGACAGAACGAAAAATT
Source organism: Viscum album (assembly GCA_963277665.1). Classification (NCBI taxonomy): domain Eukaryota; kingdom Viridiplantae; phylum Streptophyta; class Magnoliopsida; order Santalales; family Viscaceae; genus Viscum; species Viscum album. The sequence continues at coordinate 173,749,720 of OY728135.1, read as the reverse complement.
GGGTTTTTAATGTGAAAACGTTCAAATGATATAAATGTTATTACATCCAGATACAAAGTAATGAAGATTTAAATAACCTAAAGTGAATTAACTTATAACAATTTTATGTAATTATATGTTTAAACTAATCAATAATATAATATAACTCTATATATTATTTAGATTAAAAAGCTATTTTCAATTAAAATTTGGTATTTTTAAATATTCATCAAAACATGGAAATTATTCTAAAATTACCAAATAATCAACCCAATTAATTTTTTAAATGTATATATAAAATAATATGTTTACTGTTCTAAATATAATTTATAAAAGTGTTAAAAACTAGTTTTTAACAAGTCCTCACTAAAATATTGGAAAAACTGCATTTTTAGATAAATACATTTGTTTTACATAAAATTGGATGTGATAATATGTAATGTCTAGAAAACACATACCATGAATATTAAAAATTAAATTAAAAATTTTATATGTAAAATTCTCTAATATCATTAAAAAATTTTAATTTTAATTTATTGGTATAAAACAAATTTTTTCACGTTTATTTTTTTTCAAAAAAATATTTACTTTTATTTTAAAATGGGGTTTACAGTAATTTATAATTAATTTGTAAAGGAGTAATATATAAATGGATAATCCATATATAATATTTCATTTAATACTATTAAATCCATCCTTTATAATTGCTTTGTTACAATTTTATTGTTTGATTAATTGTAATAACAAAAATTTGTTTCAAAGATGGTCTGTGTTGTGCGTAACACATGATAAGTTAGTGTAGCATTTAAAAAAATTCATCATATAAATGAAATTCTAAAAAAAATCAATTTTATATAAATATAATGAATTTTTAGGTAATGTGAGATTAGGTGAAATTATTATCTTCGTATTTAACCATTTAAATCTTTCCTTCCATTTATTAGTCTTGTAAAATGTCACTCTGTTACTTTTTAGATTGATTAGTTGGATTTTAAATTGTGATATGATTCAAAATAATTGGAAATAGTACATAGCTATCCGGAACAATTTATCCCTTTCATTACAAATCTCATTATAGGATATTCTTCAACAGTATATATTTTTGACGAATATGTAGATATTATTTTTCTATTGATAACAAGCACCCATAATGTTACAGTCTAAATATGAATCGTGCATTTACTTTAATTCACATAAAAAGTTTCCATTTCTTCTTCCTTATATACAAAATTTTAATGTTCTACATGTTCATCCATTCCCATTGATTATATATGAATAAAATTTATAAATACCAAAAGTAGTTCACAGGGTAATCTATATAGACTATATTCATTATGTATATTGTTATTGTTAAGGAATATGTGAGTCCAAAAAATAACTATGACCTTGTAGTGCCCATATATTATATAAAAATCGTTATTTTATATATCACCCTTCACCCTTACATGATTATATCCCAACTAAATATCCTTCATAAAAAGTAATACCATTTATATAGAGGATTACATAAGCCATTATTTCCTAGAAGATGATATTGTTTCATTGTCAACATATTTCTACTCTCATGATAATCAATTCATTAATGCATTGAGCCATTAAAATTCTAAACAAAATAGAATAAGTCACCGAATGTCCAAGCACAATGGTGACTAAACCCTTTATCCAAAATATCATGCAGTTTCTTCTTTAGATTGTCATGTTCAATAGTGGAGATTCTACATGTGGTATATGATAATGGGAATGATCCTACTAGGAATTTAATTGATAAAATAACCACACAGTTTGGAGGATTCCCATGAAATACATTAGGGGGATACATCAAAACATTCCATTTTAATGAACATGTCATCAATGATGATATTTTTCTTATTCTCAATCACTTGTGGTATTTATGGTTTATCATAAGTAAAAAATATCTATACTTGAGATGAAGATTCCAAAATAGTTCTCCACTCTTCCTTAAAATTGTATGGATTCATAGGTAGTTTTCAATGTATAGAGTGATTTCCTTATCCTAGATATCTAAATTTAATCTATAAAAGTATTTTCAATCCATACCAAAAATAGAATAAAATTATTCTAATGGGAGTATCAAATTGTTCACTAGAAAATTTAGTGTGTAAATATTGTTATGGATACATTATATAGTTTTATTTTGAAAATTTCCCCATTTTATGTTTTCAATTATAACTCCACTTACATATTTTTCAATGGTGTTTGATATGGAAAATAATTTTTTTGATATAAATTAATGTGTAGAAACAAAATCAAAGAGTGTTTTCTCTATCATTTATGGAATAAATAGCATAAATTTCACCCCATCATTTTCTGGATACACCAAAAAATATAATGGAATAAGATCACCTGTTCTATTTAAGAAATGAAGGATATTGTTTTCAATTATAATTGAGTTCCCTTATCATAGTGAGTTGGTTTTTATAGTGTTCTCAGTCCATGATGTGGGAAAAATCGTTAATAGGATGAGTAGTGACTGGATCATTTCATTCTTCAATCAAATTGTTGTGTTTCTCCATTTGGAATTCTCTACCTAGGTACCATTCCAACAACTAAAGTAATTACTTACCCATTACACTAAATTACCTTGATTCTTATTTCTACACTTTTTATAACTGAGAAGATGTAATTTCCTTCCACCATGTTATTTCTCCATCACTCCACCAGAATTGCAATCCATTGCATTTTTATCTCTGGACCCATGATACCATTGAGGTTCCATGATCCCAATTTTATCTTTGAGGTCACATCAAACAATTTCTTCATAGCTTTCAAGTTTTGAAAACACCAAATATATAGTTATATTAATCATTATACCAATAAAGAAGAATTAAAATTTACATTAAGGGTGAATGAAAAAGATAGAAGAATATTACACAAGTATGGTATTGTTTTCCTCACATGACCTGATGGATACTTTATACTTTTTGCGTCTAATAAAATGTTTCTCTATTTTATTATGGAGAGTGTGGGGAAAATATTTATCAAAAACTCATTTTCTGAAATTACTTCTTCTTCAACATTTAGATATCTTCCTCATGAATGAAATTTTTTATCAACTTATACCATCAATCTATTCTATATCCATATGATAAAAAACAACCCAAAATTTACTTTATCAAACCATTTAAGGAAATATATTATATTTTTAATGGAGTTTATTCATTTTTCCATGATATAGATATCATAAGTTCCATTGAAATTTCGAGTCATTTATCATATATATGTCACTATTGTAATTTTCTCCCATAAGGTAATGTGGTTTTTACCCCTGATTCAAATTTTTTAACAAATATAGTTAATTGAGAAAATATTATATTGGAATTATCAAATCTAGATCCAATCATGTTGGGAATCTCTTTTGTGTAGTCATCACATTTCCCATCACATTTGTTATTGATTCCTTTCCACTAATTTCCATATATTTCGAAAATAAATGGAAATTTAGGGGTGAAAATTTATTATATTTTAAACACATAAAATGTAAAATTTTAACATATATTGGATAAATAATATATCTCATATTTTCCATACCATATAAATTTTTATATTTAATCAAATTTTATCCATTTAATATTTCCCATTATAAAATTGTATGTGAATATTTATTCCCTTAATAATTATTCATAATGATCTTGAGAGTTTACCAAAGGATATCCCCAAGGATTTTAAATGCAATTTCAAATGAATACTAATTTTCATGAACTAGGTGATTAAAGAGTTGATACCCCATGAACCCATTATGTTTTATTTCCCCTATATACAACTATGTTTGATCCACATGCAATTTTATTATCAAGACATTGACATTGTTTCATGGAAACCAATCAATATAATATTTACAATAATTTATCGATCCTTTCCAATGATTAGTAACATGTAGAATTATTTGAATTTTTTTTCATTATCCCCAAAAATAAAAAGAACATTATCTGGTACCTACCATGACAACCTATATCTTTATGAAAATTTAATTAAACATTTATTACATAATGAAACATATAAAAAAAATTTCAAAATATATAAATTCCTTGTGAATTTGGGGAATTAGATACCTAACAAAATAACTCAAAACCTAGATTAAACAGTATGAATTTAAAAACTCTAGAACATACCAATAAATTACATTGATATTCTATAACATCATAAGATGACCTATGGATTTACATAAGAAATGGATGATATATTATTCTTAATAAAGGAATAAAAATACCATGTAATGATTAGTGTAAACATGTGAGTAAGAAGTAATTTCTAGGTGTCATAAAAAATATGAGAATAATAATCTTGAATAATAAATCATAGTATAAGTTGACAACACAAAGGAATCATAAGAATGTGGAGAAATCATAAAATCTGAAATCATAAGAATATTTCATGGATAACTTTCGAGAAATCACAACTAATTGTTCACAAGATGAATTATCATTCAATATACATGGTACATTTTGAGATAAAATCATTACCTAAATCATCATAGGGATATATAATTTAGTCCCACCCATCACATTAACATCATGTTCAAGTATTTTTTCTCCACATAGACCATACAATAAAAACACATTTCACCAATTTTTGTCCATTTATTAAGGATCATGCATTTCAGAAATAGATTTACAAAATAAATGAAGTATAGGAATATCTAGGTCAATACCCATGAGTGGATATGGGGATATGTATTCAGAATATATGTGTTTTCATGGAAAATCATAGAATAGTATCTTTATTATAATAGGTTTACATAAAGGATGAAGAAAGGGTTTAATGAATGTGTAAGGACTTTACTCTTTACTTTTTTATCATAATTTCAATAAAATTATTTTATAAAAAACATTATAACGTGAATAATTATAAGGGATACATAAATGTACAATGAAATTATATGAAATAAAAAATTAGCGGTTCACATCGCTTACTTGGGAGGGCACTTCTAAAATCATGGTATGTGCTTCATAATATAACATGAGAACATTGTGAGTGATTTATAGAGGGATTGGGAAAGTAAATTATTTATAAATGTGTTTTTAGTGAAGATGAGTGGTTGGTTGGGTGGGTATTTTTATCATAAGAGAGGGGAATTCTTTATTAATTTCTAAACATTGGTTGTAGAATCTTTCGGATAATGTAATCAAATCAAGAAACATTCCCATGGGGTTTCACATGGATTATTCCAAAGTGAAGTGGTTTTAGATTTATTATATATAATAAAAATGAATACAATAATATAATACCTTTTGTGATGTGGAAGTTCAAGATATTCATTGAAACCTTATAATAAAAAATAGGTTTTGATGGATTCATTGAAAATTTATAAATTTAATCAGATATCTTATAAACCAAATTATGTTAAATGATAAACATTAATTTGGTCATTAAATCCTTTTATAGTATTTAATGAAACACTTTTAGGCTTTATGATGTCATAATATATACTATGTATTTATATTTTAAATGATTTTTTCACAAAAAATTGATCACCTCAAAAAATAAAGAAAAAATCACCATTGGGTAATTTATACATACTAATATAATATATGATACATATTATAAAAAAATAATTATCCTCATATAAAAATTTTAACATTTAAATAGAAATAAATATTTACTATAAATGGATTTTTTTTATAACATTAACTACTTTATGGACATTATAAAAATTACACTTTCATTCATTAAATTATATTATCATCTATATTTAGAAAAATAATTTTTAATCAAAAGGTTTTTTTAAAATTAAAATTAATAAAAAAATAATAGATTTTATCTAATAATGTGTCATAATTGAAACTATATATTTCCCAAAAACTTTTTTTTATTTGATCATTTCAAAACCTAAATTATTTCAAGATATTTAGTTAATCTTATATATATATATAAATAAATAAATAAAAAAGGTATTAATATATATTTTTTGTTTTTTAATAGAAAATATTAAAATTTAAACCGTGAGGTTCTACATACATTGCACATTATTACACCAACAAACAACCTCTGGGTAAGGTGTGTGATGGGGGGAATTCTTGGGGCGATTCGTAGACCATGGATCTGGCCATGGTAATTACAAGATTGACCATATCCCGTAATTAATTTATCATGAGATTTAGTTGTTAAATCGTTACTTGTTCTTGGTCAGAGAAACATTATAGTGATTCCATATACCTGGAAGCTCTAATAAATGGTCTTCATACGGTAAAATTATGGGGTTTGAGGCCATAAATTCAACAATCAATGTCATGTAGAATTTTTCATATTCTTTGATATATAATAAACTTGAAAAATAGTTTAAAATAGAGATATTATCAACTGTTAAGATTCTTAATTCTATTTTATATATGGAATGAAATATTTTATAATGATCTCAAATTACCCTATAGAATAATGTGTTTTCTATAAATACATATTTTAATAACCAATTTATTTTTTTTATCAAAAGTGAATATCATATTAGAAATGTTTAGGTCATTTAATTGTAATATTTCATGTGTTATTTGGTGATTGTGTCATGGTTTTGATTGGTATAATTAGTCGACCATCTTTGGTGGATGATGGTTATGTTGTTCATCCACTAGTGCATTTGTATTATCATTTCACTTGTGTATGAAAGACCATGGGTGTGATACTTCAAATTATACATGTTATACTAATAATATTTATATTGAATCTTTTTTTAGATTTCTACGAGGACTTCGATGACCGAGATGGGCATTACAAGCATAGGATTTAGAGATGTCATTATCATATTATTTGTCTTTTGGAGAAATTAATTGGTATATGTTATCATTGTTTATTTATTGTGGGATGGTTTGGGTTAACATTAATTTTATAAAATGGTGTTTATTGTGGTTTATTTATTGTATCTCCTTGTCCATATTTTTTTATAAGGATAATTCAATCAATATGTGATATTTTTTTATACCCTCAGGGTTAGTTTCCATCCTTAGGCATAATGAATATAGGAACTAGGGATCATTATATATTTTATTTCATTACCATCCTAGTATGGGTAACATTAGTTGGAGTGGGTCTTAAAATGTTAGTATCAATGTTTTCTGAGAGATAGGATAGACCACCGACATCATACCAATGGAATGTAAGCATAAAAATTGACAATATTTGGTAGTACTTTTTTCAGAGAAGATACCTAGGATAGGTACATGAATCATGGTTTTTTATTTTATTAACTAAATTGGGGTGAATTTGGGAAATTAAAATAAAATTTATGAAATAAACTTTGATAAAATTCCATGACGCAGGTTTTAGTTATTCAATTTTTAGCATATGAAGTGGATTTCAAGAGGGTTGATTTGACCGATCAGGAAATGATCAAAAAAAGAGTGGAGCATGAGGAGTGAATGTTGGCCTTATGTACCATTCAGTTGTAGAAATTAGGGAGGTATGGTTGTGTGTATATGATCATCAGATAGAATATTATTTAGAGGATTTTGGAAGAAAATTCATTCTGATTTGGAAATGGGATGTATTTTTGGTGTTGTTAGTGGTTAGTCAAATATGAGAATCTATATGTAAGTGGAATATATTGTATCTTGGTGAGTAAAGGTGGAAAATATATCAAGTCAGGAAATCTAGAATGAGATTCATCTAGATATCATTACATCAATGATGATGGTGACAAATTATCATGATCTTATTTATCATTATTGTGGTAACTGTAAAACGTGAGAACATGAAATAAATCTCAACCTTCATGTAAATGTTTTACATAATTAATTTATTAAAATTGAGCCTTTTTGTGGTGTTTGGACATAGCGTTACACTTATCAGTCAAGTATGTAGTCACCCATTTTATTCTTACTACACACCACGATGGGCAGAAGATGAAGGCAGGTATCGAGAAAATTATTTACAAAGTTGGTGATCCTTGAGTGAATTTTTAATTGGGAATCTTGTGGATAATGACATAATATAGTGTTTTATTGATGTTTAGAGGGTTGGGGATATGATTGGTTGGAAATAGACATCAGCAGATTTTTTCATTCCATTCTAGGACTAGTGAACGTTGAGCATATACTATAGAAATTTAATTTTCTAATTTCATCTATAGAGGCCATTTTATCCATAATTATTAGTTATATACATATCAAAAAGGAAGATATTATATGGTTGTTCAATACCATTTCCTCTGATAGTTACAATAGTTTCCTCAAATGTAGAACCATCTTCTAGGACCACTAAACTATTTTCAACTGAAAAGGGTTGGTGGAGTTAGAAGATGGAAGCCTCATGTTAGTGCCATTCCATGGGGACCTAGGACTATGTGAGGTCATGGATGATAAATTAATAGAGGTAAATGTGTTAGGAATCGGTAGAGTCAAGATATAGAGGTATTAGTGCTAGTGGAGCTAAATGTTATCTGGGGTAGGTTCAACATATCTGCTACCATTGTTTGTTCCCTACTTTATACAGGTTCCCCACACTCCTTAATTTATCATTATTTTGTCTGTGCCCTAGGGGATAAGTTTTTAGATTCTTTCTATTCCCATGATTTTATCAAAAATAGTTATTGGTCAGAATAAATTGTTAGAATTTTGAGGGATATGCAGACCAGTGATGGGGTATAACGGGACAGTATGAGATTTATTATTACTATATGTAAAACCATTAAATGTTATTCTTTTCATGTATTAGATGTATTCCATGTATGCATTGATAGAATTATTTGGGTGTTAAGATTCGTTTTCGGATGTGGGGGAGAATAAGTTGTATTTTTTGGTATATAGAGCAAATAGATGAATGAGTGGGAGGGGGATCCACTTTTATCCCTTTATAGGATTTATCTATGCAAGCTCGAGATGAGGGTTTCTCTATGGTTGTTTGAATAAGGCTCTAAAGGCACCACATAGACAAGATTCATAATTTTTAATAGCATTGAAATATAGTGAATGACTTATTTTTGTGGTTCCTTATCAAATACTACATTTGGAATTATATAAGGTGAGATTTTATGTTGATGATCTAATGTAGATGGGTTTTATATAAACTATTTAGTATCCTTGAGGGTCCCTAATATTCTAATCCAAGAAGGGAGATGATATTATGAGGTTGTCTGTAGACATTTAGAGGTTGAATAAGGTGAATGTAATTAATATTCATCCCTCCAAAGGATCAATGATATATTTGACTAGCTGAATGGATCCAATTGGATTTCAAAGATCAAGTTACAATACAATTTTCATTAGATGAGAGTGACACTAGGGATATAAAAAATCCTTACATCAAGTGAAAGTTTACGATTTTTGATTTTATGGTCATTCTATTTGATGTCATGAATGCACCATATCTATACATGGGAATCATAAAATCCATGTTTTGAAAATTCATGGAATATTTCATAGTTGTGTTCATCAATGAAATATGGATCTTTGTGAAGTCAGATAAGGACCATGTTGATCATATAAGATCTGTCTTATAGGTAAATAAACACCACTAGATCATTTTATATATATCCAAGTGAAATTTTTAGGATTCAAGATATATATTTCATTAGGCTTGTGGTGTATGAGTAGGTTGTACATGTTGATACATAATTGATAATTTCAGTTGTATCAAGGTAAACACCCAATAATGTGGTAGATAATTTTAGTTTCCATAGTGTCATTGGATAATATCATAGGGATGTATTTGATTTTTCATGGATTATTACCATATTGACATATTTTACCATGATGAACCAGTATTTTGATTTGACTGATTAGTGTCTGTTGGTTTTTGTTTATATGAAGGGTATGTTTTATTAGTTGTATAGGCCATCAGTTTCATGAGGTTGGTGTGATGTTTGAGGTTTTCAATGATATGTATTTTCTGATATTGGGAGGAATATTGATTTTACATAGTGATATTATCTCTTATGGGATGTGGTTGTTACTTCCACACAAGAGTAAATATATCACCCATGATGTACTGTTGGTAGTGGTCGTGTTTTCATTGATGATATTGTAGATTTACCTCATAGATGATTGTTTTGTGTTTTTCACTAACTAAAAGAGCTCTAAATATGTGATCTCTTACTAGGTATTTAATATATTCTTATGAAACTGGTAGATTTTTCTTATATATTAAGATATTGAGATCTCATATACTCAAAGAAAGGTAAATATAGTTGATAATGTGTTAATTCATAATTATTATCAAGAATTTTCTTAGATGTATAAAAATGTTTAGAAGTGGATGAAAGATCTCATATTGACGTATTATTATGTGTGGGAATGTGGTGAATGAGGTTTTGCTTTTCAAATGATAGTGGAATCATCAATGACGTAGTAGCTGGATGATTTTTATTGATGATACTTTAATTTATATGGGATGTAAGACTGTGATGGTTATGAAGATGACCTGGAGGGATTTTGGAGGATGGAAATAATTAGAAGATGATTCATGGAAGGCAGTTTCTTAAAATAATGATGTATGGGGTTGTTATCTATGAGTTTCTTAGAACACCCTTAGTTTTGCGTCCCTATGTGTCTAATATGTATCATGGAATGATAAGGAATATTTGGTGTCCTGGGATGAAGTGCTCGGTGGCACAGTTTGTATAATAATATTGTGTATGATAGTACTTGAAAGGTGAAAATGAAAATCCTAGAGGGGTATTGCATCCCTTGGATAATCATGATTATATTTGAGGTTAATAATTTATAGATTTTATCACAAATTACCTCTGGGATCTAGGATAATTTGATCCATTTTTGGTGTTTATTGAATGAAAAATTATGTCGGATCATTTTTTTTGGTAATTCATGAAAAGGTTATCATGGTTGTTTTGGAATGGTGGTATACAAGTGATGAGGTTATGATAAATGGTTCATTAAGGACCATCATATTTTGTGAGTATCTTCATTTTACCTCATGACTCGGGAGGTCAGTATAACATGACATTGGCTACCCATTTTTCAATTAAACTACTTTTCACCACTACAAAGATAGGAAAACTAATTGGATCATACATATGATTCTTGAAATGTTCTAATATTGCATCGTGGTTTTTGGAAGATAAAGGGTAAATCATGTACCCTTTTATGAGTTTTCCTATAACTACCCATATCATCCATCTATTTACATATCCCAATTTGAGTTTTTTAGAAATTTGTGTCATTCTACATTTTCTATAAATAGGTTTCATAGTCATTAGTTTTTGGGACTTTCTCAGTGCAGAGCATGATTGAGAAAATCCGTATGGTTTAAGAGTGGATAAGGGTGAAGCCACATCATCAGAAATAAGATATGGACCATAATCATATGCCCCTGGAGATTGAGGTGGGTGTTAATGGGTTCTCAAAACTAACCCCATAAAATTGGGCAGTGCATGTCTAGAAGAGGTAGTAAGCTATCACCCCAATTCATTAGATCATTTTGGGTGCTGGTGAGGATTAATGATGTGTCGTATCATTTAGTTCTTTCAAAATGGTGTAATATGATCCACAATGTAATCCATTTTTTAGATTCATTAGTATCTTCGTATGATTCTAACATCATTGAATAGAAATCAATGTATATCAAGGCTGATGACATGTTCTAAGAGTGTCCAATTGAGATCCAGTATCATCTACAGAATGTGGTGTATGAAAAATCATCCTCTTTGATAATTTATTATTGAGGTATGTTGTCTTGGAGGATAGTACACGGGAGTTTGAGATGCACTTCCAATCCCAGTAACTGATTTTTTTCCATGTTATATTTTTTTGATGTTGTGATGTTCAGATATTACTAATTTATGAGATGTTTCCTCATCCCATTATTTTCATGTGTGTTATGGATTCCATCATACAATGAAGTGAAAACCCCTTCTCAATGATAATGTTTTCTGTTTACGACGCATCATAAAACCATTATGGTGATTCAATTCCTCCCTTGGAGAAACAAATCATGATAGAGAATATGAGAACCCTTGAATTTTGTCCTTGGGGATGTGTTTTGTAGTAGTTTTGGAAGATTTTGGATTTGGATGTAAAGAGGTTGAGATGGTACTGAAGATGATTTCATGTAAGAGTTGTTGTTTATTTATAGTGAGAGATGGTGTGGTGTTGTTCCCTATATGAATAGATATGTGGCTAATTGGAGTGTTTCTTAAATGTATTTCTGGTCTTGGTTTTCTTGGTTAGTGGTAGTGTTTGGAGTGTAATGAGATCCGTAATAGGTATCACACTAGATGGTTTTTGTCACCTTCCCTTCCATTTCGGGTTGGTTTTAATTATCCATGATACGAATTATTTGAGAAGTATGGAATATATCACCCTAGTGCTAAGAAAATATTCTTTTGTGTTTTCCTATGGCCTGTAGGTGAAAATGTGGTGTTTGGCGTCTTCATATTCCCCAAGTTCTTATGTTTTTCTTAGTTTAGAAGTATAAAGTTGTTCTTGCAGTAGTTGGTTGTTTTAGATATACCAAGTATGTCTTATGGTAGGACTTTTGTTTGGAAATAACATGTTTTTTGGTGGTACAATGTTAGACTACTGATAATTTGTTGTTCTGACTGTACAATGATTGTTTAATGATATAAAAATAAAAAATTCCATTTTTATTTCAAATTTTTTTATCCTAACTATTATATCATCGATTTTATAAAATTAGGAATATTTTATTCATTTTTTTCCAGAAAGTTAAAAAATTCTAAAACCTTATATTTTTTTATAAAACCATATCACATATCATAATTGTATGTTGAAATTTGCTTTAGATTTTTACTTATTGTTTTCAACTCTAGATGAACTAGAATCATGTTAGTGATCCCAAAAGATCCAACAACTACAATAGGAACCATGTTCTTCATTTTTTATTAAGGAATTAATATTTTTTTCTGCAATCTATTTATTATATAAGTGAGCTCTGATTGATGTATGAGTTTGTTTATCATCAGTTTCCCCATCGATAAATGAGTTGAAATAATGAAGAATACTTTTTCTATGGGATATCCATGTTATGAAATAGTCTAATTTCCATACACAGTTTCAATTTACGGTGTTTAAGAATATTGTTTATGTAATGGAACCTCATTTTCTCTCCATTTTTTACATATTTTTTCATTTCATGATTTTTACTTCCATTTAGTGGATATTAAGGGATGAAATATTGGGGATAATGATTTTTAGATCAAAATGTTATGGGAATAAGGATAACTCACATAATTTACTACATTTATGATATTTAATTTATTATTGTTATGATCATTTGGTTCCTCAAGTGAATATCATGACTCTTGGGATTCGTTCTTTTGTTTTTTTATAAAATTATTTGTTTTATCAGTTGATTTAACTCACCCTAAATTAAATGAATGACACATAAGTATTGTTATGGAATTTATTTCCCATTTAAAGAAGGATTTTTTTGAAAATAACCATATTATGTAATGAAGAATGGTAATTAAATCAAAATTATTTTTTCTATACATACGTTTTTATAAATCTAGGTAGTGTTGTTGTGTATTGACTATTGGGCTTTTTTATCACTATAGGGGATTGTGTGATGATGTTGGAGAAATTATTGGATTTGGAATATGTTGATAAATGAAGAAAGGTTGGTTGGCATGGGATGTGTTGTGGAAATGGTTGATGTGTGCTGATGATCCATTGAGTTTTGCGGTTGTGATAGTTAATTAGTCATCCATGGAATGAGAATAAAATGATGAAACACAAATGATATGGGGTAGTAATTTAATTAAAAAGGGATATATATAATTAAAATAATGGATGTTAAAAAATGTGGTTTTTGGTTTAAATGGATGGTATCATTTTTGTATTGGTTGTGTTAATGAGAAATGAAATGGCTAGCTAAATTGAAGTTGAAGGTAACTCATTAATTCTTGAAAATGTTGGATCCTTTAATTTATTTTTTAGTTGTGTAGCTATGTGTGGTGGATGTATTTTGGGTTTAACATTGAGGTTTAAATATATTTGAAACATATCTTGTGAAGAATTAGTGGTGGTGGTGGTGTGCAATACACCAGTTCAATTGATGTAAAACCATAGGTTGGTTATTATGTTCCATAAATCTATCATATATATAAGTTACTTCCCTAAAACACCATTGTCGTTTAACCCTACAAAAGGCCTAATGTTTTGGGTTCTGAGGGTTTTCCCCAACATCTAGGTTGTTGGTGAATTTAACAACTGATTACCCCCTCTTCTTCACTCTTCTTTTAGTAGTACTGATGATGGGTTCATGTTATAGATTTTCATGTGGTGATACTGGTTTTTTGTAGGGGGTTACCTAGTGGTAGTGAGTATGTGATATGTGGTGGGGTTTATGCATGGTAAAATGACGGCACGAGGTTTATGTTCATTATGTATTTGATAACCCACTTCCGTGATTATGAGACATGGTTGTTATGTTGAGGCCCTAATGTGTGATGTGGCTGATGTTAGCACCAGATGTTAGACCCTCCAAGAGGTTGAGATTTGGAGGGATGTGTCCTGGCCCACATAAAATATGGACATAATGAAATTGAATATTCATTAAAGGGAATATAGAACATGATGTCTATTATTTGGATGTTAGATATAAAAGCAGTGGAGAAATGGTTTCATGTCACCTTTTTTATATTATTTTTTTACTATATTATTATATTTTCTATGTTGTTTATTGAGTATTCTATATTGATGATGAGTTTGGTTAGTTATCCTACAGAGGTGTATATCTGTTCAAAAAAATTTCCACTGATGCATTAGTATTATATTCTCACATGTTCCTGAGTGAATTCGTTAGGATCCTATGTTGTGCAATTATTATGCTTACCCTACATAAATAATAATTTTTATTTAGGTTTCCCGGATGACATTATTGAATAATATGGGAATCACTATCTTGGTTTTTTGATCTTATGTTGAGTCACTATCCTATGATTTGTGTTTATCCTTTTGGGGAAATTTATTTGTATCTATCATCATTGATCATGCATTGTTATATGGTTTAGGTTCAGTTTTGTATAATGTAATTCAGTTGATTTTAGGTTGATTTTTCCTTTCCTTTATATTTAGTTTCTTATTGATGGTAAATCCATTCATATGTGAGAATTATTTAAACATAATTTCTAGTCACCAATATGAGGCCTAATAAATGTGGGATTCTGGGGGATATTGTATATCTTCCTTTACAATCGACCTAGGAGGGGTACTATTGAATGTAGGTGTCTTGATAATTATGATCTAATTTGGGAGTCATCCAATGATATATTATTTACGGACATCATATGTAATACAATGATTTTGGATGAAACCTTGGAATTTAGGGAACTACAAAAATAAATTATGACACTGATATGGTATTATATTCATATACTAATGTAGCTCTATTTTTCTCATCTTTTCATCGGAAATGTGGCCTAAAATCCCAGAATATCATGATTGACTTATGTGCAGAGTTGAACTACCATGTGAGGAGCTTTGACCTAAATTAACACTTTATAATTCTCTTTAAGTACCTTATGAATGAGATTGTTTTATGTGAGGGTAAATACTATATTCTCTATCTTCTCTATAGAGGAGTAGTAGTTGGGTTCTTTAGTGGAGGAATTGGTTCCTCATCTAGAAAAAAATTGATAAAGGCTAAGGAGGTGTGCTATTGTGGAGAGTGAAAACTAATTTAGAGAATGTTTTCTTCAGTTCTACCTATGTTAGGAGGTGTTCCCCAGTTCTTTAACTATGGATAGTTTGGAAACTACATAAATTATTTCCATATACTCATTGGATGTGTTCTCACTTTGGAATAATATTATATCACAAGCATTTCTGTTAGAGGGTATCATGATCAGGTTTACAAAATAATATCGAGCATACATAGCCTTCATGGGAGTTTCTAAGTGAATCTCATATAGGCAGTCAAGAAATAATAGTATTTTTGGGTCATGGATCATGAGGGGGGGATGGCATAACAAAAACCATAGGTTTTGGTGAATTAGGTGAACCAAGCATCACATGGATAGGGTAGAGGATCTGATGTGTGTAGGGTCTACCTATTTGATGAAATATTAATTAATGATGAATAATGACCTTAAATAGTTTATGGGATGATTCATATTATATCCATTCCATCTACCACATTATTTGATATAGGGTATTTTTGTTCTATTATATCTTTTCCAGTACTTTGTCAGTATTGGCTTTCCAATGACACTTTTCCCTCATTTTTTCTCATGATAATCTTCTTCAAAATAGGATATAGTGTACATAGAGATATCCAGATTATCCTATAGTGGTTTCAGGATATGTAAATATGTTGGATTTCACCATTTTTGAGATCAAAATATTTTTGGGATACTTTGTATGGATATGTTAAATAGTTAGATAGATTATATAAAATTTTATTAGGGATTTGTTAACATTACCACATTAAAATGAGAGAAGTATATCTTGATCCAAGAATGGGATCTATGATTAGGTATAGTGGGACTAAGCCTCAGTCATATGAGAACCATTATGAATCAGGAGGAAGTTATGGTTCTTAATGTATATCATGTAAGGTCTCTAAATAATTTTCCTCCTATAATAGACCTTTACCTAGATATCCTATAGAATTTCTATAGTATCCCTCCCCATAGAGGAATCAAGATTGATATTGAACTCATTCATGGTGTTGAAACTTATATAAATATCTCCATATCGGATGACACTGACTGAGATGATGGACTAAAAAGTGAAACATGAACATATTTAGAGGGAATGGTTTATTTAGATGAGAAGATCCCCTTGTGGAGCTCAGAATTTATATTCCTTGTAGGGGATTGTTATCATAATACTATGAATTGACTACGAATAATTGAATTAGGTCATAGTGAAGAACCAATATCCAATGTTGAAGATTTACAATTTTTTTGATCGGTTGAGGGGACACCGATGGTTCTTTAAATTTGTTATAAAATTGTGATGTTATAAACATTGACTAAGAGAATAGTATATATCAAATATGTTGTTTAGGAGAATATATTTTTTACATGAGAATATTGTGATGTAATTTGGATTGATGAATAATCCATCATTTTTCATCACCCACATGAATATATATTTTCACCCATACATGGATTCTTTTATTATGGTTTTTTTCAAAAACAACCTGGTATATTCACAAAAAATGAAATTTCATGATAGAAATTTGGAGTTAATGTTGAGTACACATCGAGTGCATCATATTTAGGCCCTGATTTTGATGTTTAATTTTTGGTTCTAAGAGGTATGCATTCTAAGGCATGTTATTTTTGAGAATGGTATTTTTTTGGAAAATTAATTGGAGGTAGTTACATCATTGGAACAACCATATAATGTGTAAGAGGATTATAGTTGCTATGGATTAGCCTATGTACTATAGGTTTTTCAACCCAGACTTCTCCTTTTTGAAAAAACATATCTATGAACTCAATAATAATGGGTAATTTTTTAGTGAATTAACCTAATAAATTAGTCCATCATATAGTTTAGGAGAAGGTTGACATATTCTCCGATTTAGATTATACCATAACCATGGATTGGTTTTTAAATATACTGTCATCATGAAGAATTACTAGGTAGTATCATTTTTCCATAAGAAGTGAACCTCAAAATCAAATCTACCAACACATGACCCAATATTATATTTCATAGTAAGTGACTTGATATGTTAGATTCATTATCTTTATAGTGAAACATTTGTTTTCTATAAGATCCATAAGTACATAAAATATATTTTCACTTAGGGATACATGAATCTATAGATGATAAAATAGGTTGAGTATCTATATATATTGGATATTGATATAGAGTATGGACCTGGAGAAGTTAATGTTAATATAGATTCTAATAGTTGTAAGACACATGAATTTTGATCTCATACATTGAAATAAGTGTGATATTTTACATGTCTACTAAACATTTTGTTGGTAGATATATCTAAGGAGTTGGAGAAAGTATATTATTCATCCTTATTCATCACTTTGCCTTTTGTAAAATTTTCCAAGTCCTATGATGACACAGATCCATATTTTCTAGTGATATATAAGAGTTTCTCAGGAGATAACATTGTTCCATGATGGTCCTAAATCGAGCATGATGTTATTTGTGCATATGGTATAATGGTATTTCATATTTCTGTCAACGTTGAATTGTTGAGTGAAATAGATTCTATGAGATTGGTTGTGGATCCAAAATTAACTAAAATGTATCACAATAACTAGCCACATTTCTGTTGTCCATACAAGTAAAAGGACTTAGTAGTGTTCATATCTAAATACCACACATTCCATATAATCAAAAAAGAACACAAATAATTTGATTCATTAAATCATCTACATAAAATAATTATATGTAATTGAGATTAGTTTGAGGTGGAATTTTTCTTGTCATATCTTTATTCATATGGAGTTGGAGATGTAGTGTGGTTTTTTATTTAAGAGATTATAAAGGGTGAATATTTATTTCCCATTCATGAAACTAAATTCCTTGATGAGTTGGGTAGTATGTATATTTTGTAGATATTTTGGTCTTATGGAGTTCTTACAATAATCATTTTAGATCGAGATACCCACTTTCGGGTATGGTTTTAGAAAGAATTTTAGATGTAAATGGGGTAAAATATTAAGTTGATTATCCAATATCTCTATTATATATAAGGAAAGACAAGAGGATAATCCATATTTCATGAGATATGCTCGGGGAATATGTTCTTAACATTGGTGGATCATGGGATGACCATCTAGAAGTGATATAGTTTATATATTATAATAGTTTTAGTCTTCAATTTAGATGGATCATTTTGAGGGTCTTTATAGCTAACCCTCTTAATCTCATTTATATTGGCATGAAGCCATCATGAATTTTTTTTGGGAAATATAATTATTGTAAACCATTTAGTGGTTGATGTTAATCAAGACGTGGTTGGTTACCACATAGATATTCTAGTTTTCTAATGAAAATCGTTGATGGTGACCTTTAGATTTTGTAGTGAGTTAATTATTTTTCATACATTCATCACCTCAAAAGGATGCTGATGATTGTAAAGGTAGTTGAAATTAGAATTGTGGTATCTCTGACCATTTGAGATAAGGTAATGGATTATTATAATGTCTACTGATTGGGTATTCCACCATGACATTGAGGTATGTATGATGTGTTCCACATGTATGATCTTATGATTTTCATGATGGATCTTACACATGTGATCAAAAATTTTGATGTCGAGTTGGAGGAAGTTTCCAATCTCAAGGAATGTGTAGTGTGGTTTTTAATTGGAGTGAATAGTTATTGTGAGGGAAAATGGTGCCAGTAGTTTGAGGTTTACGGTAGCACATACATATGGAAGATAAATGTTGGTTAAATAAATTATATGTTGAAGAAATGTTTCCCATGTTATTCCAACTAGGTCTTTAGGGACACTTTTTGATGATTGGATGTCCCATGAGGGGGTATTTTAATGGAATTAGATTCTCTAGGTTGGTTAAGACTTATTTTTATTCCTTATATATGTTATTTGGGTTATTCCTTGTCCGGTGAGGTTTGCAGTATCTTAATTTGGTTTTTAAGGGAATGGTAATCCTTTAAGTGGAATCTCATTTTGAGCATTATTAAGGTAAATCATGATGTTTCCCATAGCATATTATGTACTATATTTTATGGGAGAGATGTTGGCAGACAGATAGAACATAGTTAGAGATAACTTTGTGGTGTTCCTGATGTAATTATGAAACTAAAATTATAATAAAAATTATGGTTGCCACAAAGTTTACAAAACAATGGGTCCAAATCTTATAGGAACCATAATATAGTGTGAGGCTTAAATGGTATAGAGAACCATGAGGCTAAACAATGAATAAAGAATTACCTATTCCAAAAATAAATAAATTTACCAAAATGATCCCTGAAAAACAATATTCATCATCCTACACCTAGAACTATTAATCCAAGGTATTTTAGTAGTGGTTCATGGATACTTGTTTCCCTAGGATAGAAATTCCATTGGCTCTAGAGTTTTCGTCCATTAGGATTTATAGTTATGTGATAGTTTTTCCTCTATTTTTCTAATTCCATATAGATATTTTCGCCTCTCCTTAAGGATAGTCATTGAACTAATCTATCATGACTGGATCTAGGAATTAAAATATTATATAATTATTTTCATTCTAGATTTCATGAAAATAAAAATTGAAATTAACATGTGAGGTAATTGGTTTAATTTTTACCTCAATCATTAAAATTTAAATCACATAACTAATGTGGTAAATAAGCACATTGACTTGTCTCCAAATGAGAGTTAATATACTGTGTTCCTATGTCATATTTTTTTATTATTTTTATATTGAATTTTTTTTCTGAGGGGATTTATAAGGAATGATATGTAACTATTCAATGTTCCTAAATAGAGAAGATAGGGGATATAGTAATCAGAAAAAAAATTTATGAAAAAGTTCATATAATGACATATACTAGTGATTCATCATATTTTTTTTTGAGGCACATAGACCTCTTTATTGAATCAAAAGAAGGGTAGCAAGATACAGAGGAATCAAAAACATAGGTAAAGGACATAAAGAACACCTTTAGGCCATTTTAGACCGAGTGTTCATATTGTGATGAGGGGAGCGTCCACCCCGCCCACGAGGATGCTTCCCTCTTCTCCCAGTTTTGGCCCGCGTCCACGGTCCCCCTCCATCATCAGGAAATTCAGCATCGTGAGAATCCACCATCTCATCCAATACACATGCATGAACATCGCTTTGAACCTCTTCCTCACTACTACCTGTCGGATGAAGCTCAAAATAATTACAAGTACTTACCTTTACAAGACGTTTGTCTTTCATGCTTTGAGCATTGTCATTCTCTGGAGACTTCAAGACTGAAGTCCTATTGACAGCCCATTCTGAGCACCCATCCCCCTTTTGATTGAGAGTCTGCGGAACAGTCCTTTTGATGATCCTGTCAACTGTCCAAATGCCATCAGTGGCAGTCGGGTACTTGCCTGTGCACTGGACAAGAGTAGCAGTTTTTGGAAAATCCAGCCTGCTCCTGCCCGATCCAGATTGGGGGTCTTCTACCCTCTGTTTGTCATGGGCATGATGATTTGTGCTTTTGCGCTGGACAGATTCAGCATCTTGAGAGCCAGAAGAGACCTGCCAGCACTTACCAGGTCTCGAATTTTGAGGTTCTTCTATCCTCAATTCAGCTGTGTCATGTCCTGAGGCATCGGGGATTGAGGATGAAGTCGCTGCTTCTTTTGAATCCATTAGTCTTGGAGGATTCTGGTCTCCAGGAGCTTTCAATGATTTAGAAACAGACTTTCTGCAAATAAGAGCAGTACCATGTTTACTTTTGTGCTGAGGAGCATAACGAACATCTGAATCCCCTTCTAATTTGGTTTTCCCCTTACGACTAGAAGAAACCAAATTCTGCTCCTGCCACAAATTGAAGTCCACCTCATTTTGAGCAGAAATTTCCATGTATTCTTGGCTATCAGTTGACTCATAACCCTCATCATCATCCATGATGTCTTTAGTCAATGCATCCCTGAATGAAAAACCAGTGCGAAGATGCCATATTCAATAGCCATCACAGTACAATTAGAAATCCATCATTCTCAAAAAGAATGAAAAATAAATAAAAAATGACATAGATTTAAAAATTAATTAATGGTTACATTTTAAATCATTAAATATCTATAGATAATATCATTATTATAAAATATAATAAGTTAAAACTTTTAATTAAATAATTTTTACAATCTATTAACATCACCACTATAATTTTAGCTAGACATGGTTGAGGTGTTAGAGTGAACTATTATCCCACATTTCATCAACATGATTAGAAACCAATCCTCTTAGAGATTCTATAAAATATTCTAGATATAATTTTCATTCTCCACTCCCAAATCATAAAAATGTGTTTATTCTGATTCTGTAATATTATTGTTATAAAATGTGATTCTTTCTAATATCTTCTTAATCCACATAATAAATAAAATAAAATGGAGTTGTCTTTATGTTATTCTCCCCAAACATCACCAACAAACTAACTATTAAATTTTCAATAGTCTATAAAAATAATTCCTTTTTTGAATTTTATCACTCTTGTACCACTTTACCATAACTCACAATATTTTTTTCATTATCCTATACATTTTTTTAATAGGACCATCAATCAACCCAACGTAATTTTCTCAACATTGTTTGAAAATATATTATTCCAAAACACACATGTTATCTTATCTCAAATATCCTAACGAATAATATTCAATTAATCTAGTATAAAAATTGATGTACAAGACCAACTATGCATCCATATTTCTTTCACCACTACTAAAATCCAATTTTTTTAACTGAGATCATCTATAATGATCATCCAAATTGAAACCATTATGATCAAACTCAGTTCTTATGGACACAATGACCACTAATTTCTTATTATTTTGAATAATAGAAATTAATTGAGGGAAAAAGTTTATAAATTGAATCAAACTCTAGTACACTCATGAATCTATAACATTAGAGAGGTAGAGATCCCTATTTTCAAAATTGAGAACTTGAAAACAAAAAAAAACAACATCCAGCAAAAAATATTACAATTATAAATCAGTAACATTTCCTCAAATCAGGTTCCATGGCTTTGGTTGAATCATCATCAACCAAATTCATTTTAATCATGTCATTAATCAGATCATCTAGACTCCATTTTCCAACTCAAACTCAATAGACAATGGACCTCTTCTATAAAAATAATTAATGAAAAAATATCTTATAGGTAGCATCAATATATATATATTTTATCCTAATTAAATAGATAAAAATTTTAAAAAAAATTGAATCTTCATTAACATTATTCACACTCAGGCTCATGTAGTTCATAGTCATTGAATCACAATGGGCTCTTCTTCGGAATTTCAATTCTTATTACCCTCCATCAGATTCCATCAACATCCTAATGTATCATTGTCATCATTAGTTGAATGTATCAATATATCTATTTATAAACTAGGGATCAGTTAATAGAACCATTATAATGAAGAAGACATCATAATATCTAGTTTTTATCTCCTCAAGAATAAACCATGTTAAAAAACCCATCACCTACATCACATTATTCTTGAAATCAAGCAGGTTCTTCATTAACGATCATAGTAGTCTCAACGATGGTAGCTCATAAGCTTCATCACCATCATTCCCTAAAATTATCAATGGAACTAGGGTGTCATCTATGGTAGGATTCAGCCCCCAGGTGTTTCGAAATTTGAGATAAGATATTTTTTAAATAAGATATATCTTTTCTCTGATCACACAGACAAGGATGTATTTCTTTATAATGGAGAGTTATATATATTATAAATATATTTTTGGGATAAATATTTTAATTCTAGAAAGGTAGAAATATGATGATTTGAAGATATAAGACATAGTATTTTATATATTATCTGTTTTCAAAAAGGAATAACTGATGGAATTGAAAGGGGAAGACACTAGTAGTGAATGGATAGAGAGCTACTCAATATACAGTCCACTGAGATCAAAAGGAAATGGGCAATCGAGTTAGTGGTGGCCCACGTGATAGGAAAAGAATTATGAAATTTTCTAGTTTTTGTGGAGAGGTTCATGGAATAACGATGAGGATGTAGTACACTGAGAGAAAGAATGGGGATACCCTGTAGGTTGTAGCACGTTCTTTGCAATGTCATTATATATTTGTAAAGTAGTAGTGACATGATTGATTATAGGAGCCATGTGTCAACCTTCTTCTTGTTTGTGGTGATCAAGATGCATGTCCAGAATGAAGATCATAAGTATATCATTATGGATAATTACGAGATAGAGAAATCATTTCAGTTTTATAATTTAGTGCGAGGATAACACATGTTCATATGAATATTTCTGAGGTAGTAATGTTTTTAATAGAAGGATGAAATTTTATCATAGATGGAACCTTTGATACATTTTATTGGTGAAAAGTTTATCATAGATATTTAAGAGGGCTATTGGGGTGCGTTTTTAACATAGGTTTTCTTTGATCACTGATTTTTAATTCATGTTGTAGCATTACATGGATTCATTGTATTCTATGATTCATATTTGATATTTGGGTATTTCCATATATTTTTTTAATCCTTTATATCAGAGGGTTTTTTCACAATAAAAAACATGAATGAATTTTTTTTTATTTTTAATGTCACTCCAAATATTGTATCAGTTTTCTCACAAATTGGTTGGCATGAATTTTTTCCCAATGGCTGAGATTCTTCAATAACAAGTGGTATTAGATCTAATGGTACAAACGTTCAATTTTATGATTCAATTTTTTATGTTTCTGAGAGGATCTATGACACATGTGTGAGGATGAATAATATTTGGGTGAAATAGATGTCTATCAGTGTGGGTTCAAGTCATAAACATAATTATTTTCTTCAAAATGTGTGACTGGTGATAAACGAAATAAAAATCCAAGATCGTGTTGATGCACTAGTTGCATAATATTTGGAGAAGGGGGACAATATTTTTAATGTAGTTCTTCTATCCTATGTGGTGGTAACAATTATGGGGGAGAAATATATTTATTTTTTCAGTATTATTTGATTGGGTGATGCAGACTCAGATATGATGGAAACTACAACATTCAGATTTATTTTTCTGGGGGATCAATCATGTTTCTACCAATGTTGAAAATGGTTTTCATCATTTTTCTATATAGTAATATTATTGGTGTAATATATATAGGTTTTTGTTCCACTGGTTATGTTGGATGGTATCACCATTGACGGGATGAAAGGGGATATTGATAGAGTTCAACCCATAGGTGAATGAAAATTTGTAATAATATTTTTTTTTATAATAAGAGATATTTTTATCCTATATCAGGGATAAGGTTTCTTGTGTTTATTAGGGGTATATAAATACATTATATCTATTTTGATGAGATAAGTGTTTTAATCATAACATTGAAGATAAAATGTGATTAGTATATTTATGATATAATATTTTATATCTCATCAATTTTTGGAAGAAATTGTGATATATTTACAAGGGGAATTATCTAGTAGAGATTGGAGGGAGAGATGATCAAGCTATAGTCCACCAAGAAAAAAGGATTTGTATTGAGTGTTTTTTATTTAGGTGATTAAGACACATATCCCAGTTGATGATTTCTGGTAAATCATGATGCTATGATCATGAGTTAGGTAAATCCATTTAGTGTTTGAAGATGGTGTAAGGATGAAACAAGTTTGGATGAAGATCAATGAAGTAGTGGAGTTTTATAATCAGAATGGTGGAATTTTTTTAGATGTATATTTTGATACATATCATTGTCGATATTTTTAAAGAAGTAAATAATGAGGCATATCAAGGTTTGGTTTTATCATTGGTTTTCTATGCTCTCTCATTTGTAATTCAGGTTTGGGTTTTACATGGATTAAATGTATTCTATGATTCATAGTGGATACTTTTGTAATTTCATGATGGTTTTTTATCCTCTATATTGAATTGTTTTCTATTTTAATAATACAACATGTTGATTTATTTATTCTATCTAATATCACCTCCATATTTCATTGGGTTTCTGAAAAATTTTATTGCATGATCTTTTTGTTTTGAGGTTGAGATTCTTCTCCAAAAGTCCATGTGTTTGTCTTTAATATGTTCTTCAAGATTTTCCTTTTCAAATTCTTCAAAAAAATAATCCCATTGAGACATCACCAATATTCAGACAGGATGCCTCATGAATGGGTGGATGAAATTCTCCCAGATTCTAATATCACATGCTTACTTATGAATATACAATAAAGAACATATTTGGTATCATCGAACTCATCCCCAATTTCATTAGACCTCAACTGATTGAGCTTCAAACTCTATGAAGATTCTTGGGTCATCCAACTTACATCTTCATTTCTGTTGTTCCAAATGGATTTTGGAAAAAACAACTATGTCGATATGACTATATAGAAAAATATATATGTGGTTGCTAAAAATATTCAGGTATGTGGTTTTATAGAAATCAGTTCTGTGGGATGATATGGATTTGAATATTTGAATATCTTTTGATAATGGCTTTGTGGATCTACTATGAAAATCTCCTTCGTGGTGGGAAATCTATAATATGACATTGATTCATCTGAATACATCATGCAGCCACCACATAATATATTCTGAAAAAATGTAAATATTAATTTTTTTTATAAAAAATACATAACAGAACATTAAATATAATAAATTCAAACTTATAATAATGTTTAAATAATAAATAAATAAAAATAGAAATCTAATTCATAATAAATAATTAATTTTAAAATTAATTATCAAAATAAATATATTTTATAACATTACTACATAGATAATTTATAATTTAATGCCAAAATTTATTAAATTGATTAATATAATTATATTTAAATTCAGACATCAATTAATTATTTAATTAAAAAAACAAGGAAAATATAAATTGAATTAACTAGAACAAAAAACTAATACAATACACTAAAACTAATATTTTTAATAAATATTTAAATCTAAATAAGAATCTAAATGTTCGAAATATAAATATAACTATTAATTTAAATACATTAATTATTCATAGAATCATTAGTTTAACAATTTACATAAACTGTACCCAAAACAGTAAAGCATAAACTAGTCCATAAAAAAAATAACCTAAAAATTAACATTATATTATAAAAAACATATTTAAGATAAAATTATGTTTTTAGATATTTAACTGAAAAAATAATAAAATGTAAATTAATCATTGAATAATTTGTTTTAAAAATTAAATCACAATTAAAATAAATATATTATGTAGAAAATTAGAATCAAAATATCGCAACATCAAATTCCCTAATACTATGCTTTTTATTGTTCTTAAGAAAATAACGAGTCAAAATTAGGTGAATTAAAAGAATCTGAAGTTTATATCACTAGATGGGAACTAAAACATGGTTTTCAAATTGGTTTCCCCCTTATATTTTTATCAAGAAATTAATATAATTACCCTAAAGATGTAAAATATTTTCTAATGATAAACTAATTCCCATTTTACAAATATGAATGATGTCAAAAATTCGTAAATAGGTGAAACCCACTTAAATTTTCATTCAACTAAAATTCGAAACATCTCATTACCTATTACAGAAATAACTCACATAATTAGCATCCAGAATAATTAAACACTCTACTTGGATGAGAAAATACAATAACTTAATAGGTATTACCAATAACCCATCTGTTATCATAATTAATAAAATAGTGTGTTCAAAAGGGATTTTTATTTTTAATTTAATAATTAATTTGAAGGAAATAATTATGACATTGAATTCAAATTAAATAATTGAACAATAGTGATAATTGTATAGGATTCATATATATTTTTTCCAAAATCATCATCCTTTAAATACAGAAATGAAAAATGATTTTCCTAACTAAATCAAAAACATAAAAAATATAAAACCATTGAATATGAATTAACTTCCAAAAATTTAATACTCAACTATCAACTTTTAGAAAAACATAAATTAATTGAAAATATTTCATTTAAACAAGGGAAAAAAAATTAAATATGAAATTTTAGTGTTTTTTTAGGATCAGAATGTGGTATAGTTTAGAAAACTGAAAGAACTATTCCCCCACACTAAATCTCTAAAATGTTCTCATTGTTGATTCCATGGTGGAAAACATGTATATTCAATTTTAAATAACATGATATATTTCAAAATTCAAGATACAAGAATAACAAATGAAGGGAAACAAGAAATTACAATATTGTTTTGCAACATAAAACAAATACATAATAGCTCATAGTTTTCACAAATGTTTTATACTGGTTTCTACTTCAATAATTTATCTCAAAAATAAAATATATATAAAAGTGAATGTTCAAGTAAGTGTTCAAAAAACATTCATAGAAGATAATAAATTATACTAAAAATACATCCATTCAAGTAGAGATAAGCAACATGTTTTTATACTAATTTACAACATTAAAATACTATTTAATCATTCAAATTTTCTTTGAAGCTATTATTATTAAAATGAACATAGCAGGAATATTTTAAGTGCATAAAAATAATTATAGATTTATTGCATAATCTCTCTAAATTAGAATACCAATTTTCTTTAAATACCATCAAATTCCCACTTACTATCTCCAAAATGGACATCTGGTTAACTTTAATGGTCTAAAAAGAGAAAGAATATTGATATTAGAGTCTATAAAAATTCATCTCAATTAAAAAATGGTAGTTTAAAATTTGTGGGAGTTAGTACAATAGTCTTCGTCTTTTATCTCCTTTTATAATGGAAATTGAACAGAATTTACTCGAAATAAAGGATAGTTTCACAGAGTTGATTCCAAATAGTGAATAATTTATTCACATGATTTTGGGAAAAATTGTTTTTGAATTTATTTCTTATTATAAAAAAATAAGAATATTCAAAAAAATTATTAAAATTAAGAATCATTTAACTAAAACTAAACATAAATTATCCAAAATGATGAGAAATATTAGGTTAACCTCCAATGGTATGGAATTTCATAAACTATGTTGTTGTAAAACTTCTAATTCATCACCAATCCATAAGTGGGTGAGTTTTGTGTTTAAATAACCACCACATCTTAGAATTCTCACAACTGTGCAATTTCACTCTTCTATGGAGGTACCCTTTGAAAATATATAGTTCATCAAACCCCTTATCATATAGTAAACATTTATTGACGGGAATGAAAAATACTATAAAGGGGACCATATTCTTCATAAAATATAAGAGAGTTATCCCCAAGTCCTTTCCCTTTTTCTAGGGACAACCTCAAAACAATTATAATTTCAATATTTATAATTCTGATATCCTAGAAATCCATTTCAAACTCCAAATTACATTCTAATGAGGTTTTCACAAGAAGAAACCTCATCCACTCCTTTTCTTCTTCATAATAAAAATATTCTTCAATAAACAATTGTAACACACCATTGGATTATCCAAAGGATTTTATTTCATCAATTAAAAAACTTGTGGATAGTTTGAATGTTTTAGTTTTATAATTTTCCAAATATGATGGTCAAAAATATTGAAATCTCCCTGAAGTGAATTGGCTAAAACCCCTTTCTCTTATTCTATATACTTAAGAAACCCAATCATCACAAGAATGAATTTGTGTTAATCTTATCTTCATCCTCTTTTATTTCCGCTTCAAAGTATTTGATGATTAGATTTTTTTACTTGTAACTCATGGAAACATTGATATAATATTTCAAATCCATAAATTAGAGATTCCATGACATGTGGATTTATATCTTATTTATGTTATTCCATTGTTTTTGTGAATTTATTTTCATTTAATGTCTATAATAGATTCATCGTGTTTTAGGAAATGTATCCCATAATATTGTAAAAGAGTGATATAGATCCCATTTGTTCTTATTATTTTCTATTTTATTAAATTTTCCTAAATATCATTTTTAAAAATTGTATTTTTTGAAACTCCTTGGTGGACTCCCTAGAAAAGGATCCAATGTAACTGCAATGTTGTTTGAATTATATTAACTCCTATATCTGTATTTAATTCATCCAACTAATGAATTATTGAATCACCCATGGTTTTCTCCCAATGATACTATATTTATTGAATTCCTCAATCATGTATTTTATTATTATCATTTTAATGTTTTTATTCTTTTAAGGGGATTTATATGATATAAAATGTAACAAATATATTAACCAAATAATATAAGATATAGACAATATTTAATAAATAGTATATTTCAACATAAGGATCATGTAGTGACCTATCCTAGTGATTCTTCTTGTTCATTAATTATTCATCCTTCAGAAACATTTTCACAACTATAACTCACTAAATTCATTGACTGAAATATCTAATACTGATCCTCATTTAGTTGAATAAATCGGGGTAAAATTCCAAGATCTAGTTAAATCATATCATTTGTACATGTTTCAATCAATGATTTCAATGATCTACAATAATATTGACCTGACCAACACCCTTAATACTCATTGTCCACGATTGAAGAATTAGTAATTTAAATAGAGAAAATAAGAATCAAACTCCCATTGGGATTGAAATTGGATAGATTTAAAAACAATCACACTCCTATAAAATATTTATCATTCTTATAATGGATATTGGTTAAATATAAAAATGACATCAAATTTAAACATTATATAAATATTTTTTTTTCACAATGTTAAAATTTCTAGAGTGAATTTTAATTTCAAAAATTAGAAAAAATGAAAGTACTGAATGGAATCATTGTTTGAATCCACTAGATTCGACCACTATAATATTAGCTAATCATGAGTGATATAATATAGAGAACTCATATAACCTTCTTTTTCATCATGATTAGGAGTGGATAATCTTACAACATCATGAATATCTCTTTGATATTCGTATGATTATCAGTTTTTTAATATTAATAATGCATTTTTTATAAACATACACTATAGATGTATGAAAATATGCTCTATCTGCTATCTGTGTCACCCTATAACGAATGTAAAAAAAATTATATTCCTTTTATTCTCCCCAATATTCTATAACAAAACCACCTCTTAATTGGGGATCATCAAAATTATATAACATCTTCCAAGACATCATTTACTTATCCTGCCACATTTAAATTACTCATAAACTAAATAAATTTTCCATGGATTTGGGAAGTCAATCCTCTACTCAAAATCACATAATCATGCAGTTACCAGATCATGTAAACTATCTTTTCCAACTCAAACATGAAGGATTTTTAGCTTCATATTCATAAAAAATTACAAAATCCTACAATTGTATGCATTGAAATATTCAGTTGAAATCAGATTCGAATAACTATAAATCAGAAAGTAATAGTTAATATTCCTTTCAATGCTTCATATCATGTATAGTATAGTTTGTTAGCTTGACTGTGGTATTGGATCTTCTCAAAAATATCAAATTTAAATATCCTTTGTCTGAATGATGTTACATATTAATGATTAATCTTTATAGAATGATTGATGTGTTGACACTTTCATTTGTGTCCAAGGATTCTAATTTTTTAAACATCAACAGAACAAAAATATTATATGATGAATGTTATATTTTATTTGGAATAAACCATGATGATTCCACACATTTCATGCATTACATTCATCATGAAATCATGATGAATCTTCATCAATGATTGAGGCCTCTTCAATGACATTAGATCATCATCATATTCATAATTTCTTCCTTACAGTGTCCCTAGAGAATGGGTGAAGGGAACCATGTCTAAGTCACCATGTTAATTTCCTTGGTGGAGGATTTGGATTTCCAAGGACAAATGATAAAAGGGAGATAAAAGAGGTTGAATGCTATGTTGGACTTCGATATGGAATCATCAATGGTCCACTAGTCTTTCCTTTCTTGGATAGAGAGTATGAGACTATTATCTCACTTAATAAATCAAAAAAAATGATGATTAAAGCTTCTACCACATGGTTAAACTATTTTTAAGCCTTTCCCACATGGATAATTCTAAATTGGAGTATTTTCAAACCAATGTCAAATATGGGGGATATGTACTCAAAATAAAATAAGTTGTTCTATAGTTGAAGAGACATATACTACTATTCCACAAATTCATTGTTGGAATTTATCTTTTTGAAATTATGGGGACAAGGAATGAATAATTATTGTGAAATTATGTTATTACTCCCCTGAAATTTTATGTCACTCTCTGGATATAAATAACCAACCTACAGAATTTTATTCTCATTCAAGTTCGGATTAGTGAAACTCTGTAAATTTAGTCTTCCCATGTTTAGTATCATTATAGTATTCCCATTATACTTTCCATTCATTCATTACAAATCTACACGTTATATTAGTGATCTGGGATCAAAAATACCACAATTTCATGCCTCATCCCAAGTGCGTTGTTGTGTGGATTGGTTGTCACGTCACTCCATTGAGTGTGTTGTCTATATAGTATGTCTTTTTCTTTATATCATTGATTGAATAATTTAATCCACTATCCATGCACATCATATTTAACATAGCCTTAAACCACTTACTTCATCAACTTCCCTACAATGTGAAGATTTTTCCATCCCTTGTATCTCTCATCAATTGGTATCGGAGATTTGGTTTACATGGTAGGCATCTACCTCTTCGTTGACAATCATTTTACCCATTACACTCCTTATCAATCTATATTATTCAACCATTAAAGAATAACCCTTTTATTGAAAGCCTTCAAAATTTTCCAATGTTGTAGAAGCTTAAAATATTTTTTAATTTATCTAATTATTCAACCATATTATTTTATCATTTTATTAACTATATATGATTTGTAAGAGAAAAAAATAAACAAATAAAAATAATCTCACTCATCATTTTTTTCTGTACAAAATATATAAAGTTCATTAATAGAGATATTTAAAAAAAATTATTACTCTCTGTTTATCATCTAGTTCATTAAAACTCTATGCTCAACACTATTTGTGGAGGCTTGCAATAAAAGAGAAAGAAACATATAAAATTATGACTTATTTCTCTTAATTAATTACATTATTAGCATGTTCCATTTACAAATGTCACATTATTCATCATTTTACATGATCTATATATCATTTTAGGACAAAAATGTTATGAATATTTCCTATATTTCTCAATTTGGAAAAACCCACATCCATCCATTTAACCCCGTTTTCACTCTTTACCCATTTTATACGATCTTTTTCTCTCTTTACCATTTTTTACCCTTAATCACTCGAATGGGTTTTGTTAAACCATACACCAACGTAATAATGAAATGGGGAGGATTGGTGGCACATGATCACCACGTACAAGTTATTATATTTCATAAGATTGTGGGATTTAAATTGAGTGTTGGTAGGGGAGAGAAATTAAAGGAAAATATCTTTTTTTTATTATGCATGTGTGAGTGTGTATACTCGTGTGTGTCATTGTGTACATATTGTGTTTGTGTGTGTATAACTTATGTGTTTTACTGTGTATCATTGTTTATGTGACTGTGTACATCTTTTGTGTGCGTGTGTCTTTCTTCAATTGTGTGAGTGTGTCAAAATTATTATGTGTCTTTCTCTTGTGTTTTTTGTGTTTGTGTAACATATCATCGAACAAGATCCTCAGAATAGAAATGATCATACTATTGATGAAGGATGTGGATGTATATATCCTCCACAAGAAGCTACCCCATTAAATATTAATGATTTGGGGATCCATTACCATAATATTCTTGATAGGAAGTGGTAGGTACTAAGTTAGAGGATTGACAACCTGGGTATTCAACCAATCCTAAGGATGATCCATGATAATCCATGACATGGCCCAGTAGCATAGACCCCCCATATCATGGAGTAAGAGATGGATAACATTTATGGGGTTTTAAAGGATATTGTGAAAAATAATATGTTGTAACAACAACAAATAAGATTCCAAATGAGGCCACATGATGATGAACTACATGGCAGGATCATGTTGAATTATCTTTCATTTAATGGTATGAGCGATCCAAAAGCATACATGGAGTGGGAGATGTGGATCACACAGGTGTATTCAAGACATTCTTATTCCAAGGGGAATATGTTAAAACGGGATTCCCTTGAATTTTATAATTATTATTTCATTTAGTGGAATCAAATTAAAAATGATAGGTGTAAATATGGTTGAAATCCCATCAAAACATGGGACAACCTAAAGTTTGAGAAGCAGAAACGATATTTTCTAACACACTACCATACATATATCAACAACAAACATTAATGCCACACCTAATAGAGTAAGAGTGTAAAATATTACTATAAGTAAATTATTATTTCCATGATTTGATCAAACATCTACCAGCATCCAAAGGAAAACATGGAATGATTTTAAATTGGCTAAATCAGGATATTTCAAATCAATTAGTTATTTACCACAAAGTAGAAATATAGAATATAAACCACTAATAAAGCATGGTCAAGAAAACAATTAAAAGGAAGAGAAACATGAGTATTACCACTACCCATTTCACACAATATAGAACTTTTAAGAAGGAAATTGGATAACCATCAATGTAAAAATAGGTAGATGATTTCAAAAGGGACAAAGTAAATCATATGCTTATGAAACCCACGTTTGATGATAACCAATCAAGGAATTGGGATTTTAGTTTTTTTAAATTTAATGGAATGGATCATGTTTATAGTGAAATATAAAATTATCACACAATGACCATCATAAATCTTGGATAATGGAATACTAGTGAAGAGTTATTGGAGGTAGAAGATGAAGAATCCTCCGAAATTGATAATTGATAATTTGTAGAAGATGGTGAGATTCTTATCACTTGTAGAGTGCTTAGAACAAAAATAAACATTGAAGATAAGGAACAATTGGAGAATGGTTTTCAAACATGGATAATGATCCATGAGAAGGTATGAGGTTTTATTATTATCTGGAGAAGATAGAGAAATGTTGCAAGAACTGAGTTGGAGAAGATGTTTGGACTTTAAAAATTATTGAATCTACATCCATATTGGCATCAATGCAAAATTTATTGCCGATAGATGTGTCAGGACACGACCGTACGTTGGCTCGAGCCACAACTACCCCAAGACCGCCTCTATAGGCTAGGGGCTGGCGACAATCGCCGAAGGCTAAACAACATGGGGAGGCCTTTGCCTAAGTACCTGTACACACACACACATGCATCACACTCAAAGCAAAAGTGAAGAGTAATGGAAAATAAATATAATGAAAATGGAAACTGCAATATCTATAACTCACAAAGTGCCTCGACCTCTGAAAAATACAAGAATGTGCTAAGGTAAACTGAAAAGAAAACGGGGAAAAACCCACGACCAATCAGAAAACTGCCACAACCCCGCAATAGGTAAACAAAAGAAATAACTGGAAGGGTCCCCCACCTAGAACCCGACTCCGACCGCGGCACACGGTCCAAGCTCCCAAGCTCCTAAGCTCCTCTAAAGTCACTCTCCACCTGTCCGTCGTCTGCAAAGGCCAACCATGTTTGGGCAAAGCCCAAGCATGGGTGAGTATAAAAATACTCAGTAGGATTCCCCAAATGCTCGAGGGAGCAATGAAGGAGGTACCGAACTATGAGCACTAGAGTGAATAGGAAAAGTAAAGGAGTAAAAATGAGAGTGAGGTAAAGAGTAAATAGTCCAGCTCAACCTAACAAGAGTAAAGAAGTTAGACTCGTCCAGATGCAAGGAGATAGAAACGGTGAGAAGGTGAACTTCTCGTCGAGTCTTCGCTACCTATAGCAAGAAAGTAGACTCTTCCAACAACAAGAATCTAGACACAGAAAGCACGTGGCATACCCAACACATCTTCACATCTCCTGGAAGGAGAGTACCCAAAACCCATGAAGTGAGGAATGGAAAACGTTATATAAATATACATATGCACAACAAGAAGCCCGAACCAGGTCGTAAGGGGATCTCCATCCCGTAGCTCAGCCCAAGAATGTGAGTAGCCAACAGCCCCAGAAGTAGACACCATCGATGCCCAGCACCCCACACGTCTGCCCCAAACTACATGTCAAAGGGCTCAAACCACCGCAACTTGACACTATCCACTTTGGGCGGCACTAACTCGCCCGCACATTTTTAGGTTGCGTCATAAGGACGCGTCTCGGTGGGGGTAAAATCGCCCCTCGTACTTGAGAGTTTCAGGTTAGGTCAAATCATACCTCAGCACTGCCCTGCAGTCGAGAGGTATCCTCAAAGTCATGGTTGTTCCATCACTGACCCATACAACCAAGGTTCTTTCTCCGGTAATCACGGAGGAAAGCCACACACTAGCCTAGTAGAAAGGACTGATTCTAGAATGTCAATGGTTGTCCCACTGCCTAGCCCTACTGGAGGGTAATTCATAACCCGATATCGGGTGACCCACAGCCCAACCCTGCTGGAGGATAAACCCTAATTCATCATCTGGCGACCTAGTTCCCAGCACTGCTGAAGGGTAGACCTAGAAAAAGTAGACAGGCGACCCACTTTCTAGCCTTGCTGGAGGGTAGACTTGGAACTAGACGATGGGCGACCCACTGCCCAGCCCTACTGGAGGGTAGACCCTAAGTGGTCGTCGGGTGACCCACTGCCCAGTCTCTGTTGGAGGGTAGTCCCTAAGAGTTTCAGGTTACCCTCTTCCCAGTCTCTATAAGAGGGTAAACCCTAGAAGTCAGTGAGCAACCCGCTTCCCAGTATCTACTGGAGGGTAAACCCGAAGAAGTCAATGAGAAACCCATTACCCAGCCCCACTAGAGCGTAACCTCAGAACTGCTCTGACCATCTCCACTGGATGGTACTCCTGGTGACCCATGCTCAAAAATACCTCAACTCTGCTGCAAACAACCTTAGAATAGGACCAGGGGAAAACTAAACCCTTCTGCTCAACAAACAAGAATAGAGGAACCCTCTACGTCGCGAGAGGTCAAAAGTACGTAAAGCAGAACACAGAACGCACATGGGGCCCACACGACTTGTGGCCCCATGTCAACCCCAACCAAACGCACAAACATTATCAGGTATAAACCACCACATGTACCTCCAGGTGTTCCCGTATACTCCCATATTATACCACGTTCCGGCCCAAAGGCTATCGTGCATACGACACCCAATGTCACCGCGAAGGTGTAACGTAACAACTCCAACCTACCACCTCAACGACTGAGGCACAGCCAACCACATCTCTTTAAACACCAACCTCACTCTCCCAGGAGTGCATGTGATCACACACCAAAGGTCTGATACAAAAACTGTAGAAGAACCTCCACTAGGGCACCTTCACATTCCACATTTTATTAGATCTTGTGAGAGGCTCCACCCGCCTGAACAGATTACACCATGGTAATCCTCATGAAAAAACATGAGAGATAGACTGCTTACTCGCCCGAAATGGTCAACCTGTGAAAAAGGCACTATTCATCATAACCATCCTATGTGGGGGCCACCCCTAGATCCGGACACTAAACAAACAGATCACATCACTGCGATCCCCTAGGAAAAACACACAGGATTCACTACTCAATTGCCCAAAATGGACACCCGGTGAAAAATGTACTATTCACCATAGCCAGGTCGGGTGGGACCCACACCACGTCCCTGAAAAAATCTCATTCGATCTGCGCCATCGCAATGCACTCAGAAAAAAAATGTCAAAATCACTACTCACTTGAGTGGAATGGATATCCAGAGAAAAGTATTCATTCCGGCGCGCCGCCCAAGAGCGGTGCTTCGTGGGACTCGCACCCCGGTCCCGAAACACAATGAACGGATCGCACCATTGCGATCCTCTCTAAAATGTACACAAGTTCGACTAAACACTTATCCAAAAATGACACTCGGTGATAATGCTGGAAATCACAGTCGATTCCCGAAATGGCCCTCGCGGAGCCCGCACCAGCATGCAAAATTTAAGCGGGAGACTGCCCCAAATCAATGCCCTCAGAAAAATGCCCAAAATCGACTGCTCGCACACCCAGAATGGACGTCGGGTGGAAAAGTTACAAAACGCTGCACACAGCTCCAAAGACGGGCCATGGGGCCCACGTCTCATCTCCGAATTCAACACCCGAAACCAACATGGAATGCTTCGTCCCGACACAATGATCCCAACGTCGTGGACATCGCTCAAAATGGACATCAGACACATCCGTGCCATCCAAAACAAGATCCCCTGGAAAAACATCAATTCACGTAAAGACGCGTCGTGCCTCTGAAGCCCCTCGTTTCGGGTAATAAAAATTCCCGAAACCATCTCAAATTTTTCCTCTCATTCCGAGGCACGTGCCGCCGTAGACGGCGCACGAAACCTACTCCCAGTTAATGATTTATTAAAATATAAATCATTTTATAATAATAATAAAATTAATAATATATTATGATTATTATAACTTTTTTTACTTTTTTTATATCAAAAAACAGACCGGCCAGGAGGCCCGGTATTCTTCCACAGCTGCGAGCAGGACCCGCTTTTTGCGGGTCCTCGTCTCCCAGCAGACCGGCCAAGCGGCCGATCCTCCTCTGCACTCCTAAGGTCGACGCCTCGGGTTCCCCCGCTGACCTCACCAGGACGGCGCCCACGTACTCCCTCACCCGACCGATGCCGCCTGCACCCCTAGCGGACCGCTACCACAGAAGGGAGTCGCTCTGCTTAAGGAGACCCACTCCACCGTCCCGGAACTGTGGAAGCCTCACCGCCATGTCACCATCCTAATGCCGCCTTCGTCGGCCTCCTCTCGCCGTCTGCGAGCCCCGACCGACACCCTCAGCGGACCGAGGCCGAACGCCCCCCGCCGCGCCTCGCTGCTCACCCGGCCACAACGCTCAGCCCCTCGAACTCACCGGAAAAACCCAAAATTGGCCTGAAGCAAAACGAAAACTCGCAACTTTCGCAAGACGATGGAGATCACCTCCAAACTCCGATTTCAATTCCGAAAAGGGCGATAGGAAGCCCATACATTATAATACATGATTATGGAATTTCTTCGGAGAAATAGCAACAAATTGATGAAAATAATCGAACTCAAAGAGGGGTTCAAGATTTAAAACTCAGACAAACACCGCCTACCTCGATGGGCTTTGCCTGTCGCTTCCCGCGCGATCCGCCACCGCCGTAAAACACCACCTTGAGGAGGAGAGTATGGAGGAGGCCTTGAGTGAGACTCCTTCCGCCAGGAGGAAGAAACAAGGGAGGAGGGAGGGGGGTTAGTTTAAATAAAGAAAATTAATTAAAATTTTAATTAATTTAACACCCCAAAAATAATCCTCATCCGAAACGCCCAACAAGGTCGAGGTTAAGCCACCCCTAGGGTGAACAACACCTCCCGAGCACAACGGCGGTCTTGGAATGTTATTCCGAGCTTCTGTTTGAATGTTATTAACCTCAACATCTGAGGATGCCAAATTACGAAAACACCCCCGAGGCCATTTTTCACAAACGGCCCGTGCCCGTGAAGATTACACCCCTCCTCGGGTAAAGGCATGCTCTGAACTCAACGGTGCCCTCAGTTTTCCAATCCAAACAACCGTTTAATAGATACTTGAGTTAAGCCATTAAACGAATAAATTAATTAATTTAATTATTCGTTTAACGTTCTGAAAGTGGGCGAGCGGTCCAAACATCCTACGCCGACAAGTTTTATGTCATTATTAGGGTAAAAACCCCATTCTAGACCCATCTGTATACTCAGATCTCTTATCCGAAGCACCGTTTAGGATTTATCCTATTTATTTTGCGTTTCCAGTGTGAACGCACTGAAAATTTAATTCTGGCCACTCTGGGGCTCGGAATCGCACGCCGTCTGAGGGAGCTACTCTGGAATAATATCAATAATATTCCAAAGTCTTTTACAACCAAAAACCAGGTTCTTACATCATTACATCCATCATTATTTTCGTTCCCGAAAAACAAAACCAAAGAACAGATCAGTGTACTAAGTCCGCACCTTGCTCTCCCGTACCCAAAAGAACTCTTGCACTGTTCTGTGTCACCGCATACAGACCAAAGGATTTCATCTGTTCACGTGAGGTATGCCTTCACCGATGTCGTGCATAAGAGCACGCACACTTTTATTTAGGTAATCCGCGCAGGAGACAACGTGCAGCAACTTCAGACATTTAGGTTAGGGAAAGGCTATAGGGAACCTCGACATCCCTTTGCATGGTCTCAAACGGCCCGAAGGATCTCGGGGGTAGCTCACCTCCCTGACCGAACCTCCACATCGCACGACGCGACTGGAATCACCGCCCGCACCTGGAATAAGTCCAGGTGATTCCCTCCTTCAAAATATCCATATGGTGAATCACCCAAGGATATCTGGTCATGCAAGATTTCACATGCGATGTCTCGCAACCAAGACTCTCTTAATGCTCAGAAAGTGATGGAGTCGACACCATCGACTAATGAAAAAGGTCCCATGCCATGTATCTTACCAAAACAGGGTTACACCGATGCCCCGCGCCACCCTGGTAACACCTCAAGCAAAGAGCAGGAGGAAAGCATTCCACACAGAGAGTCTAACAATTATATTGCAAGAAGTAGAAAAGTTGTAGAGCGTACCTCTTATCACCTCATGCTCTACAGGATCATAGACATCCAAAGATCACCGCTATCTGCGGTCCAAATGGATAGCTCCCGGAGCTTGTCATGGACTACCTAGTAGTGACGAGAAGACCTTGTAAAGTCATCCTCCACAACCAGCTC
Source organism: Viscum album (assembly GCA_963277665.1). Classification (NCBI taxonomy): domain Eukaryota; kingdom Viridiplantae; phylum Streptophyta; class Magnoliopsida; order Santalales; family Viscaceae; genus Viscum; species Viscum album. The sequence goes on along the minus strand of OY728135.1, from coordinate 173,709,575 downwards.
CTCCCGCTCCATTTCTAGCACCACCCCTCTGGGTACTACTCCGATCATGGCACTACCTCCGTCGTGGTGGTGAACTTGCTGCCTACGCGAAGCTCTCTGCATGCCTGGTCGGGTAGTCTCGTGCCAGGTGACCTCGCCCATCGCATGCATGGCACTGACTCTCTTCGGGCTGTACTGCACTCAAACTCAGCCTCCTCTACTGAAGCTATCTGCCACTCAACAGGTGGGGGTGCTACTACCAGCCCACCCAGACAAAGGGGCTCTCATGATGGTTCCTGGACTGAGGCCTCGTAGCTCATAGGGTCATTGTCACGAAACCAAGCTAGTTTCCAGGAAGGTTGTCTTCACAGAGACATCCTGAATTTTATCAAGGAGTGTCGCTATCAAATGAGCATATGTGTATAACACAACAACAACAATGATGGGGAGCTGACTCAATAAGGACAGTCAAAGACTCAATCCTATGTGACTCACAAACCAATTTCCCTGCAACAAGTGTCTTAGAATGCCGAGTCGACAAGCGGGTTATCAGGGTCCTGTTGAATGGATACGTTGACCACCACACCATCACTGGACTCCCTGGCTTGAGAGCCACTCTCTAGACACGTTAACACTGTTTCCCTAAATCCCAACCAATTGCTTTTATTTTAGGGACGTCTGAACAGAGTCCCAAAGAACGAACCAGCTCTGATACCACTTTGTCACGACCCAACCCTACCTGGGATCGTGCCGCAACTACCCCAAGCCTACCTCTATAGGCTAGGGGCTGGCGACAAGCGCCGAAGGCTAAACAACTCGAGGAGGCCTTTTCCTGAGTACCTGTACACACACACACATATCCCACGAAATGCAAAAGTGTAGAGTAAAAGAAATTTCATATATAGAAAATGGAAACTGTTAAATATATAACCTAAAAAGTGCATCAACCTCTAAACAATACAAGAAAGTGTTGAGATAAACTAAAAAGAAAAAGGGAAAAAACACGCGCCCAACCAGAAAAGTGCCACAACCCAACAATAGGTAAACAAAAGAAATAGCTGGAAGGGTCCCCCACCTAGAACCTGACTCTGACCCCCACACACGGTCCATGCTCCCAAGCTCCCAATCTCCTCTCAAGTCACACACCACATGTCCGTTGTCATCAAGGGCACACCAAGTGCGGGCAAAGCCCAAGGAGGGGTGAGTATAAAAATAATCAGTAGGATAACCCGAAGGCTCGAGGGAGCAACAAAGTAGGTACCGAAGGGTGAGCAGTAGAGTGAATATGAAAAGTAAAGGAGTACAACTAAGAGTGTAGTAAAGAGTATAGTAAAGAGTCCAACTCAACCCAACAAGTGGAAAGAAGGTAGAATCTTCTAGACGCAAGTAGCTGGAAACGGTGAGAAGGTGAACTTCTCATTGACTATTCGCTACCTATAGCAGGAGAGTAGACTCATCCAACCACGAGATGCTAGACACAGAAAGATTGTGGCATACCCCGTGTGTCCTCGCCTCTCCTGGAAAGAGAGTAGCCAAAACCCAAGAAGTGAGTAACAGAATAAGGTATATACATATACATATGCTCAACTAGAAACCCAAAAAAAGTCGTAAGGGGTCTTCCATCCCCTAGCTCAGCCCAAGAGCGTGAGTGTACAATAGTCCTTGAAGTAAACACCATCGATGCCCAACACCCACCACGTCTTCCCCGAACTACAAGTCAAGGGGCTCAAACCGCCGCAACTTGACACTATCTACTTTGGGAGGCACTGACTCACCCACACGGTTTTAGGTCGCGTCATAAGGTCATGTCTCGGTGGGGGAAAAGCACCCCTCATACTTGAGAGTTCCGGGTTAAGTCAAACCACACCTCATCACTACCTTGCAGTCGAGAGGTCTCCTCAAAGTCAAGGTCGTTCCATCAGTGACCCGTACAACCAAGGGTCCTACTCCGATAATCACGGAGGAAAGCCACAGACTAGCCTTGTAGAAAGGACTGAGTCTAGAATGTCAATAGGTTTCCCAATTCCCAGCCATACTGGATGGTAATTCATAACCAGATAACGGGTGACCCACTGCCCAGCCCTGCTAGAGGGTAAACCCAAATACATCATCAGGAGACCCACTGCCCAGCCCTTCTAGAGGGTAGACCTAGAACTAGTCGATTGGCGACCCACTGCCCAGCCCTGCTAGATGGTAGACCATAAGAGGTCTTCGGGTGACCCACTTCCCAGTCTCTACTGGAGGCTAGACCATAAGGGTGACGGGTGACCCACTGCCCAGTCTCTACTGGAGGGTAAACCCTAGAAGTCAATGAGGAACCCACTGCCCAGTATCTACTAGAGGGTAAACCTGAAGAAGTCGATGAGGAACTCACTGCCCAACCCCGCTGGAGGGTAAGCCTAGATCTACTCTGACCATCTCCCCAGGATGGTAATACTGGTGAGCCATGCTCGAAAGAACCTCAGCCCTGCTAGAAACAACCTCAGAACAAGACCAGGGGAAAACTCAACCATTCTGGTCAACAAACAAGAACAGAGGAACCCTTTACGTATTGAGTGGTCAAATGTATGTAAAGAAGAACAAGACACACACATGGGGCCCACACGACTTGTGGCCCCAATTCACCCCCAACCGAACACACAAATGTTCTCATGTACAAACAACCACATGTACCTCCAAGCGTTCCCGTATACTCCCAGAGTATACCACGTTCCTACCCAAAGGCTATCGTGCACAGGACACCCAACGTCAACGTGAAGGCATAACATAACAACTCCAAACTGCCACCTCAACGGTTGAGACACAACCAACAACATCTCTTGAAACACCAACATCACTCTCCCAAGAGTGCACGTGATCACACGCCAAAGGTCCGCTACAAACACTGTAGAAGAACCGCCACCGGGGCACCTTCACATTCCACATTTAATAAGATCACGTGAGAGGCTCTGCCCGACTGATCAGATTACACCGTTGTAATCCCCATGGAAAAAATGAGAGATATACTACTTACTTACCCTAAATAGTCAACAGGTGAAAAAGGTACTATTCACCAAAACCAACCCGTGTGGGGCCCAACCCTAGATCTAGAAACTGAACAGACAAATCACATCACTGTGATCCCCTCAAAAAAAAACACATGGGATTCACTACTCAATCTCCCAAAATGGACACCCAGCAAAAAAGGTACTATTCACCATAGCCATGTCGGGTGGGACCCACACCACACCCCCAAAAAAAGGTTGGGCAATCTGCGCCATTGCAATGATCTCGGAAAAACACGTCAAAAGCACTACTCACATGAGTGGAACAGATATCTAAAGAAAAAGATGCATTCCGGTGCACCGCGCACGAGCGGTTCTTTGTGGGACCCGCAACACGGTCCCAAAACTCAATTAATGGATCACACCATTATGATCCTCTTGAAAAAATACCCAAGTTCGACTAAACACTTGTCCAAAACAGACACCCGGTGATAATGTTGGAAATCACCTTCGATTCCTGAAATGGCCCTCACGGGGCCTGCACCAGCATTCAGAATTAAAGCGGGTAGACTGCGTCAAAGAAATGCCCTCAGAAAAACACCCAAAATCAACTGTTCGCACAACCCGAATGAATTTCGGGTGGAAAAGTTACAAAACGTTGCACGTAGCTCAAATGACGGGTCATGGGGCCCATGCCTCAACTCCGACTTCAACGCCCGAACCCACCCTGGAAAGCATCACCCCGACGCCGGGATCCCAACGCTGCTGACTACGCTCAAAACAGACGTCAGACGCGTCTGCACCGTCCAGAACAAGTCCCCTGGAAAAACATCGATTCAACTAAACACGCGTCACGCCTCCGAGGCCCCCCGTTTCAGGAATTAAAAATTCCCGAAACCATCTCAAATTATTCCTCTCATTCCGAGGCATGCGCCGCCGCAGATGGCTCGCGAAACTGACTTTCGGTTTGGGATTTATTAAAATATAAATCATTTTATAATAATAATAATAATAATAATAATAATAATAATAATATATTATTATTATTATTATAACTTTTCTTTATCAAATACTAGATCATCCCGGGGGGCCGGTCTTCTTCCACTACCACCAGCAGGACCCGCTTTTTGTGGGTCCTCGTCTCCCAGTAGACCAGCCAAGCGGTTGGTCCTCCTCTGCACTCCCGAGGTCGACGCCTCGGGCTCCCTCGCAGACCATGCCAGGCTAGCGCCCGCCTGCTCCCTCGCCTGACCGACGCCGCCTGCAGCCCCAGCGGACCACCGCCGCAGAAGGGAGCCACTCCGCCTAAGGAGACCCCCGCCGCCGTCCTGTAACCTTGGAAGCCCCACTCCCGCGTCACCCTCCTGAAGCTACCTTTGGTGGTCTCCTCTCACTGTCCATGAGCCCTGGCCGACACCCTCAGTAGTCCGAGGATGAACACCCCGCCTCCGCGCCTTTCTGCTCACCCAGCCACCGCGCTCGACCGCTCGAACTCGCCGGAAAAACCCAAAACAGGCCGAAAACAAAACAAAAACCCGCCACTTTCACTGGATGAAGGATATCGCCTCCAAACACCGATTTCAATTCTGAAACGGGAGATGGAAAGCCCATAAATTATACTACACGATTATGCAATGTTTTTGGAGAAATAGAAACAATTTGATGCAAATAATCAAACTCAAAGAGGGGTCCAGGATTTAAAACTCAAACGAACACTGCCTACCTCGATGGGTTTCTCCCGACGCTTCCCACGTGATTCGCCGCAGCCGCAATGCACCACCTTGAGGAGGAGAGGATGGAGGAGGCATTGGTTGAGACTCCATCCGCCTGGAGGAAGAAACAAGGGAGGAGGGAAGGGGGAGAGTTTCCTTAAATAAATAAAATTAATTATAATTTTAATTAATTTTAAACCCCCAAAATAACTCGCATCCGTAACACCAGACGAGGTCAAGGTTAAGGTTCCCCTAGGGTAAACACAACATTTTGAGCACAATAGATGTCCCGGAATTTTATTTCGAGCTTCCGTTTGAATGTTATTAACCTCAACACCTGAGGATGCCAAATTAAGAAAACGCCCCAGGAGCCATTTTCCACAAATGGCCCGTGCCAGCGAAGATTAAACACCTCCGCGGATAAACGGCATGCTCGGAACTCAACGATGCCCTCAGTTTTCCAATCTGAGCCACCGTTTAAGAGATAAATGAGTTAAGCCATTAAACTAATAAATTAATTAATTTAATTATCTGTTTAACATTCAGAAAGCGAGCAAGGGGTCCAAACATCCTGCGCCAACAAGTTTTATGTGGTTCCTAGTGTAAACACCCCATTCTGGACCGAACTGTACACTCATATCTCTAATCCTAAGCACCGTTTAGGAGTTTTCCCATTTATTTGGTTTTTCCAGTTTGAACGCACTAAAAATTTAATTCTGGCCACTCCGAGGCTCTGAATCGCATGCCGTCTAAGGGCGCTGCTCCAGAATAATATCAAGAATATTCCAAAGTCTTTTATAGAAAAAAACCGAGTTCTTAAAAGATTAAGTTTACCAAAATGGTGATGATTTTTTAATCCAATGGAAAAAATATTTATAAGGTATTGTGAAATGTTTTTCCTGTGAAGGCATGCCACTGGCTATTAGGATGACTATGACAGTACGATTGGATTGTTATTGATGATGGGGTTTTCAAATATTAAACATTTATACTACTATAGGAACATATAACCCTCAATCCCATATCCCATAAACAAATTCTATATGATCACATTTTGAGAGAAGAAAAAAATGATTGTTGTGGAAAAAAAGAAAAATATTGAAAAAGTTGATAACGAGGTAAATATAGAAAATGATAGATGAATTGAAATATAGAGAAACAAAAATAAAAATGGAAAAAATATTATAGAGGTGTGAAAAGTGTGATGTTGGAAGAAAATGGTTGTGGATAATTTTTTTTATTTCTCTATTAAAACATTTATTACTTGTGTACAAAAAACGATTTTGAACACTAATGACATAACATCTCCTTTTCCACATAATGTTGAGTATTTTTTGGAATATGAAGATTTATTTCCTGAAAAGGATCCACATCATTGGACAACCATTAGAGGTATTCATCATCTCATTGGACCCATCCCTAGGGAATCAATACCAAACTGCCTTGTATATCACATCAACCAAGAGGTGATAAAAGAAATTCAAATGAATGTTCAAGAGATATTGGATGTGGGATATTTCAGATTTATTATTAGTAATTTTTTGATACTGATGATTCTATTTCCATAGAAGGATATAATATGGAGAATGTACATTGACTACAAAACCATCAATAACATCACCGTCAGGTATCTCCATCGAATCCCTTGGTGAAATGACATTCTATATGAGATAAACGTTTCTACAATTTTCAAAAAAAATATATTTAAGAAGTGGAAACCGTAAAATTTGGTCGACATAAGGAGATGAGCCAAACATATCATTTAATAAAAAATACAGAGACTTTATAAATGGTTATTCATTACCTATTGTCTCACCAAAGAACCTATTACAATAACGTGGTTAATGAATCATGTCTAATGTGCATATATTGTAAAATTTGTGGTATTTTACTTTAATGATCTCCCTGTGTATTTTAGTGTTGTTCATCAAAATGTATATCACTTAAGAAAATTACTCTAGGTGTTAAAGAAAAGAACACATGTTTGGATACACCAAATAGTGTCAATTATTCCTGTATAATATTGTTTTCCATTGATTTTTTTTGATCGGAAATGGATTAGAAGTTAACACCGAGATGATTAGAGAAATTCAATAATTTCCACCTCCAACATATATTGGGAAGATAATAAATTTTCACGTGATTGTATGTTTTTATACGATATTTCTGAAGGACTTTAGCACACCAGCAGTGTTCTTGAATTAATTGATAAAGAATAATGTTCCTTTCATATGTGGGAATACCAAAAAGAAGGGATTTAATGCTCTCAAAAATCGACTCACCCATGAAACTCTACTTGAACTCCATGATTGTGGTATAAAAAATTTCATTAAATGTGATGCAAGTAGAATTGGTATTGGTGGTTTAATCATGTAGGAAGGCAGTACTTCTACTTATTTTATTGAGAAGTTAAATAGATTAGATTTAAACTTTTTTTCACGTGGTAATGAGTTTTATGTTTTTTAGAGTACTATATACATGGTAGAACCATATTTTCCCAAAATATTTTTTAATCTGTTGTTATCATGAGATTGTTACATACCATAGTGGAAAAATTAAACTAGATAAGGGATGTTCTGGATTGTTGGAATTAAATGAATTGTTTCCATATGTCATCAAGAATAAAATGGGTAATGAAATTATAGTGCGATATTAACTATCATTTATATATTCCCACTTTTCATTTCATGATTCTAAAGAAACTTTGTTTTTAATTAATTATGAATTTATACTCCATTGATAGTGATTTTAGTAATCCTTATTTACATTTTAAATCTGTATTAATTTTGGAAATGTTCTATTTTCATTATAGATTCTTATTCTGTATTGATAATCATTGAATTCCCAATTACTCTATCAATTTAGTTCTACTAAAATAGTAACATTATTCTTCGTTCATGGGATAATTTGGTCTTTAAAAATTTATAAACATTCATAGTGTGATTTTTTGGCCTAGGATATTAGGATATATTGAAAAATATGGTGTAAAGTGCATTGTCTTCCATAAATTCAAATCGAAAATGAACCTACATAGATTTTATTATACTCTCACAATCCCAAAAAAAATCATTTAGAGTACCTATTAATGGACCACTTTGTGGGGTTACAAACATTCATGAGGGGGAGTGATTCCATTTATTTGTGGTGGTTTGGTTTTCCAAAATGTAACATCTTATTCATTTTCACAAAAAAGATGATGCAACTAACATTAAATCACTTTTCTTTTAAAAAGTACTCAAATTCTGTGGAATATTAATGAATATTGTGTTGGATAATGACCCATCATTACCTATTTAATTTTGGAAGACCTTATAGAGTAAAATGGGTAAAAAAAAATTTAACACAACGTTTCATAAAAAAAACCAATGGGAAATGGATGTAGACAATAAGAAACTATCATCCATTTTGTGAATAATTTAAAAGAATAATCTCAAGAATATTGAGGAGTGTCTACCACATGTGGAATTAATAAACAATAGGGACATGTATTAACTTACTCAATATTATCCCTTTGAAATTATTTCTCTCTTTAACCCCCTTTCCCCTACTGATCTAGTTCATTTTCCATTAAAAGAAGCATGTAATATATATGTGCACAAGTGTGAAGAATTCATTATGTAACTCTATTAATATTCAAGGTATAATATAAAGTGAATTATAAAGAAATATTTTGCTCATGAACACATGGGTTACAAATATGTATTGTTTGAGCCCTGTGAGTTAGTTTGGAGCCACATGAAAATGGTGACATTTAATGATAATGAGAAATAAAAATTAATTCCATAATGGGAAAAACCATTCTGATTTCTTGAGAATATTAAAAACTACAGTTATAAGATATTTTTTATAGGTGATTATAGTTTATGTTCCAATTTTAATGTTTCTGATATTTCATTTTTTTGGTAATAGAGGATGAAGAGTCTAAGATGACTCCACTTTGAGATGGGTAGAATACTGAGAACCATGTCAATGGAACCTAGTCAATTTCTCTGGTGGGGGATTTGGATTTCCATGACCCGATTACATGAGGGATATTAAAGAGTTTAAATCATATAGTGGGCATCCATCTCACATCATAAAATTCAAAAGACTTTACATTCATGGATAGAGAAAATGGGCTAATTATATTACTTATTCAATCCCAAAAATGATGTTTAAATCTTCAAACACATTGTTTCATTAATTTGGAATCCATAAACACATGGAGAATTATAAAATGGAATCCTTGGAAACATAAATCAAATATTGTAGGTTATGCACTCAAAGTAAAATATGGTGGGATATAGTTGAAATGAAATGTGGATATTTTCCAAAAATTCATTTTTAGAATTTATATTTTTGTATTTTATGGGTTAAGGTAGTAATATGATATATGAAATTAGGGGATTTGGTATTTGAAATTTTATATCACCTTTTTGATATAAATAGGCACCCCATGGAATTCTATCTTCAATAAAGTTCATATTAGTATAAAATTTTATGTTTATTCTCTCTATTGTGTGGATCCTTACTTTTGATAACTTTTTCTTGTGCATTTATGCCTTTTCAATATTTATGTTAGATTGGTGATCCATGATCACGAATCGCAAAATTGATTTCCTTATTCAAAGTGTGTTATTTTGTATATTGGATATCACATCCCTCTATGGATTTTGTAGTCTAAGAAGTAGGTCATTCTCCTTATATTGTGGATTGGCAACATTCATCAACTATCCATATATATAATCCACCATATATACCCTAACTATATCCTTCATTCATGTCCGTACACTTTAAATATTGGGATACCCCATGCATCTTTCGTCATTAGATGTCATCTCTATGGTAGTATATGACATGATTGGTTGGTTATAAACTCTAAGACATAGATCACTATTTAATTCCATTGATTCATCAAAAAACATAGGCCATAATGGATTATGATTGATATGATATTCTTGATCATGAAACCATGAATAGTAGAGAATCATTTTATGATTAATCCATCTTTATCCAAATAAGCTCCCTGCTTAGTAATGAATCATTGATTGGCCACCCTCCATCACTAATTTTCCAATTTAATTTAAAATTACCCTACAAAAATTAACCATCAATTACCCATCAATGAAAAATTAATCAGATGACTAAAATTAACCAATTATAAAATATTAAACGTAGTTTTATGAGATTTATTAATTGAACATAGAACATAATAAAAAAATAAAATAAATTAATATTACATTATATGAAAAATTATTACAGAATTATTATAATGAAAATATGTGGAAAATTAGTATCCAAAGAATAAACATTATAAAACCAATTTCTCCAAGATCATTCTCGAATTCATATTGATACACTTGTTATGTTGGATATCACTATATAAGCATAACTAATCCACTACAATATCATGTTATTCTTCTTGGATCATATCTCTTGAATCATCGTATACAAATATGGGAATGGTATGAGGAATTTTCGTTGTATAAATTGAATTGGGTGGTGAACCTTGATGTTGGGATTCAATACACTTTAGGTAGAATGATCATTATCATTTTACAAAAAAATTATAAAATATTTTCAAATTACACATATCTTCATGTTCTTGTGTGACTCTTGCGTCCTCTCATGAAATGACATGGTTGTTCTTGCAGGTGTATCTGATATGTGAGGGAACTCTATATATGATATTCTTGTGTTTGTGTGTTGGTGTGTGTATGTGACCATGATACCACTCATCATATGTAATGATTATGAATTTTTTTAGTTATGTATTTTTGTTTCCATCTCAGTTTTAGGTATATATGTGGGTGGTTATAATGTTTTTCAATAATTTACCAATGTGATATGTGCATCCTTCATGGATTGGTAAATCCCTTCGAGGGAGAGTATGTGAAACATGATTAGTGAATATTGTGGTAGGGTCTTGAAGGAATGATGGGGGGCATGATGGCCTAAAGGCTAGACCAAAGTATGGAAGTGATCATGAAGACATTGTGGTTAAACCTGCGTCATAATAGCCTTATGGACTATTATAGAACTTATGTGGGACTTGTGGCCCATTCTGAAATTCATGGAAATAAGGAATACATTTTTTTTATGATAGTGATATAATGTAGTTAGGAACACATTTCATAGAAACCTGGTTTAAATATGACGACACAACATGTGGATATCTATTTCTGTATTTAAAAATTATATATAAATAGTTCACTTATATTAAGGACTCATTGGTGGTGTCCTACTATGTTTATACACTCCCCCTGAACATGTACCTTTGAGAGTGCGTATAATTTATGGTCCGAGATTTAGTAAATGGATATGGAACGATGCCAATATTTTTAGCTAGAGGACCATGAATGTCAATTGAGTTATGGTGAACATCATGTTTCTTTTGATGGTGTCTATTATTATCTTCCACAATATTTTTATTTAAATATTTGAAATAAGTTTGTTTTGATGTTTGGTTATCTTCTATGACATAGTGAAACATTATGGTTTACATCTTTCACAAAAAATAAATAAATATATATATGTATATATATTTTATTACATAATTATGTATATGTGTTGATTGGATATCTGTACTTAAACCATAGTCACCTCACGTTCTGATTTTGGAACTCTATACTACTCAGTAATGACTACCATATAGGGAGAGGCACATGAGGTCTGTTGGCACTATATCCCGAACAAAGTTATTTGGATCAGGGTTTTAAATTAAAATACATCCACAATATACATGTAGATCCATATTATTTATTTTTATGTATTTAGTTCAATAATAGAAGTCATCCTTTATGTATTCTACCACATAAGGATGTCATAAATTTCTTGGATATGGTAATGTTACACATACCAACCAAATTTTTTACCCTGATCTGCCATAAGGATTTTTCAAATTTCACATTTTAGTAAATTAATTAATGAATATTTCATTTTCTCTATTTTAGATTACAATGCGTGAACCAGATTTAATGATAGTCAATCCTCAATTTAAATTCCAATGCATCAATTAATTCAAAAGCGCATCACATAATCTCAAATCATTGGACATGAGGTAAATTTTCATCCTAAATTCAAACATAATACATGAACCTGAAGACTATTGGGATTTATATTCTTTGGTAATGAAAAATAATCATTTAATAATTTAAAATATTTGTTATCTATTTCATTATTATAACCCAATATCAATCATATTTGTTTTCTACATTATCATAAATCATCACTTCTCCCCAATTGATAAATATATTTTTCCTTTTATCTATTGGCATTACAAAATGGTTTTATGTGGTTTAACATGTGTTATTTTTTCATGTTATAATGAGATAATGTTACAAATATAATTATTCATTTTGAAGATAAAAAGTTCCACTCAACATGTTTTAAAATTAATGTTTTATCAAAATCTTCAGAAATGTGGATTTTTTTTTAACATTTATATAAATTAATTTATTAATAAACAACCATAAAATATATAACATGTTTTTTATATATATAAAACTTTTCCACATTCTCATTTGAAAAATATAAATAAAAGTATATTGATGGTATTGACGGATTCTTGGATTAATTTAGAGAGTGCATGCCAGTTTTAATTAAATATTTTCAAGAAATGTTTTTTAACATCATCTATTTAATTATAATTTTAATGTGGGAACTAAATACCTTAATAAATAATTTTAATAAATTTAGATATTCTTTTAAGATTTATTATAATAAAAAATATAGATGGAATTAACCTATATTGGATTATATATCGTTTAGATTGAGAAATAATATATTTATGTATTTTTACCTCTTATAATTTTATTTTCTTTGAAAAAAGTATGAAATCTATAATAATATCCATAATTTATTTGAATCATTTCAGATAAATTGAAAACAAAAATCTTTTCCAATACCATATAGAACCTAAATATTTCCAAAACATAGTTTATCCCCAAATTTTTTTAAACTGATATATTTTTTGGGATTTTTTATTATATTATTTTCCCATACTTGCTACTTGCAGTTTGAGATGCGAGACAAGATATAAAGTAGATAATATTTTACCCTATTGAACCTACTAGGGATATATCAATAATCCCTTTTACTTTTGAACCATTGAAACGCCGTGAATAAAATTTTATGAGCATGTTCTTTATGATCAAGGACATAAAGAAGCCTCTAATGGAAAATAAGACTACTATGGTTGATGAACTAGTTGAATCCATAAATCATAGTATTCTATGTCCAAAATCCATCATGATAGTGTAAATTAAAATTCACATAAAAAAACTTTTGAATACATTTTTCGTTTTTAAGTCAAGATTCAAAACTGATCCCCAAATTTGAGAAGTCTATAGGTTCTAAGAAAATGTTTAATTCTCATTATTTCAAAACTCAACTGTTTTCTTATTTTTCACTATCTAATGTTAGCATGTAAAAATTTAGATTTAAATGATGATTTTTATATTTTCATTATTATATGTAGGATCATTCTTTTGAATAATGTTTTAAATATTATATCCATACAAATAATTTGACTAACATAGATTCCCCAGTCACATCATCAATAATATTTAAATAATAAAGTAATTAATTAACTGAAAAACTAATTAGATGGTTATCATTAATTAGTAAAACTGGTACACATTGGCTATAACTACAATGATTCTATTTTTTCCTTAACTCATTTTTTATAGCTGATGCCCATTTTTTTTGTTTTATTTAATATAGAAATTTAAACTAATACATTTGAATTATGAAAGATTCTAAATAGTATAATGGAGTTCTATAAGAACCCTATGGTTTCATTTTTATAATATTTACCATGATTTGATATTTCAAATATTTATTATTTCATTATTGGATTATATTACTTATTGTTTTTTATAACATATATATATTTGTGATTTACCCCTCTTCTATTTTGGTTTTATTGGAAACATGTTACCAATCTATTACAATAGAAAAATGAATTACAACACATGACTAAGAAAATAACTCTATAATACATAAGAATGTAATTAATTTGGACTATACAAATTTTGATAAGATTAATGTTTAATCTTATATTTTTTATGATTTTAAATGAATGAAAATAATATATGTTGTTGATAAGATTAAGTTGAAGTTTCTAAAATTAGAGACTATGATAACTATTTAATTGTATCAACGTTGGAAATTTTATCTAGAATTAAAACCCATGTTTATGATATATATATCATTAATATAAATAAATATTTAATAATTACAAGCTATTTTCTTTTTCCATTGATTGAGTCATAGTTCATTTCAGTTTATTCAAAAACACTTCAAAGACTAGCCTAGTTAAATAAAAATAACATTTTTGTGTATATTCTAATTTTTTTACATCTCTTCCTTTTTTCCTTCTATTATTATAAAACAAACATTCCAGAAAACCAAAATATACTATGTTTTATTAGAATAATGAAAATTCAACACAATTTAAACTCCTTTTTATTTGAAACCTGTATTAATGTCAATAGAGGCATGAAAATTAAATGTTCAAGAGGTGCTGAGTTTTAATTCACCTGGTAAAATTAATTTTTTTTTGTTTTTTATTCCACCTTTTATTTCATGACATTTTTTATTTTCCACAGATTATAGATATGAATAACATGAGTGAAAATCAATTCAAATGACATAGAAAATTTGACAAGGTATGATTAATTAATTTTTCACCTTCCAAATATCATTTATAAATTCTATTTATCTATATTTTCTCAAATGTTTTATATTCCCTTGAATTCCATTAATAAAAATTCAATGAGAATTCAAATAATATAATATATTTAATATTTAGTTCTATCAAAATTTTTATTAAGTCATATGTACTGGGAAAATTTATGGTTTCATCAAAATAAATTGTTTTACTGCAAATGCATCATTTTAACAATGAATTTGAATATATTTCAAGAAAATTTATGAGTATTATATATTATAAAATATCCACAGAACTCTTCGTGGAATCATCAAGTATTTGATTCTAATTAATTAATTATTACAACTGCTACAGTACTATACAGGTAAAAAAATATATGCAATAGTATATATATGCTATTTTTATTCAATGATGACATGATTCAAAAAATATTTTCTAAGACTACAATAATTATTTATTGGCTTAAAATGTTTTATGAATGGAGAAAAGTACAACATCCAGGGAGGGAGATAATTTGATAGGTTTTGGGGTCGGTAGGTTTTGAAGATTTCTCGCTGAAGATTTTAACAGATAGAAAAATTATTAATTTATATATTGAATAATTATTATTAATGGTGTATTCTTATTATAGATAACTGGATATGTTTATATGGTAAAGGTGAACATATTTTTTAATATTATTGACACTTTCAAGGTCCTATTGGATAATTTTTACAAGAAAATAAATTTATGTGTTAGTCAAAGAGTAAACAAATTTCATCTATCTTAGAAGGTTTATCTATCAACAATTGATATTCTAGAATAATGGTATATCGATGATATTTAGTTTGTATTATGATTGATTTTGTAATAATGTTGTTTTTAATCATTATCCTTTGCAGATATCATATTATCTACCTCTTAGTACATATATATTCTATTGTATTTACCATGTGAAAATTCTATATGCATATATTATAATATCATATTTTATATTCACTATTTAGGATACTGAATTTTCTAAATTTGTAAAATATTTTCTATATTATTTAATATTGTATTTTCTTATTAAAAAATTTCAAGTATTATTTTTATATTTGATATTTTATTATCACTAAACTAAATATTATTGATATAATTATACTCACATTGGGATGACATTATTCACAAAAACTACTCATTCAACATTAATGTAGGTCGTACGCAAATCCGAGTGGCCATCAAGGATGCTGCTTCCATTCCAAAATGATATTTTGAGAACATGATTGGTGATTTCGAGATTCTTTGTCAGCTCAGAGTTGATGGGATATACAGGCAACCGAAGCACACCTTTCAAGTGTTCTGAAAAAACCCACTCCCAGGATGGATTAAAGTTAATGTTGATGGAGCTTCCAAAGGCAATCCTAGACCTGCTGGTTATGGAGTGATATTTGGGGATTCTAAGGGGAGATTTCAGGGATGTTTCTTTTGAAAATTTGCATCATAATCGTCCTTACAGGAGGAAAGGATTGGTGTGATTTGTGCTGTTGACTTCATTAGGAAAAAGGGCTGGAACAACATATAGATCGAAAGAGACTCATCCACTATTGTTCAAGATATATGGAATGGGGATATAAATTTAGCCCGGACACTCACTACTCTCTAGATGGATTCCTGACCTCTCTCATGGAAATAACTACATTTCCACACACACCTATTTGGAGGTAAACTAGGTTGCTCATAGTCTGGATAATTTGGGTATGAGCCAGGATCTCACTTAGAAGGAGGAACTGCCTGTAGACCTTCTTTCTCTTTATGGAAGAGATTGTAAAAAATCCCCTTACTTTAGAATCATGTAACCCCCCTTTCTCCTTTTTTAATAATAAATTTTGTCTTGGTCATTTACTAAGACACCACCTGTTAAAAAATTATATTTAACACGTGAATTTTAATTCCTACAATAATTAAATTGATGAGAGATCTCATAGGTGATTAAAAATGATGTATTGGATGTTTACTCTTCGTACGAATGTCTAAATATAGTTAAATGATATGATTTAAATACTTTCCTAATTCATGATGGAATAAAAACAATTATAATTATTTTCTTTATTTTTTTCTTTAAATTATATTAAGTACATTAATTTCAATTGAATTCTACATACGTCATATATTTCAGATTTTTAAAATCATAGGTATTTTTTCATTACCTTTTTTACAATATCTCGATTCTAGTTTTCTAATACAATATTAAATTCTTATTATTATTTACCTCTTATATAGAAATTATATGTACTATATCTATATGATGATTCCTTATCTATTATTACTGTCACCCTATTAATCATTTTTATGTATAATTCAATGTTTACTAATTTAGTGAGTCCATACCCCTTATCTGCCATTATCATTAGTACTTATCATAGATAAATCATTTATATGTAATATTTTGGATTGGTATATGTTTTTTAATAACATTAATTAATTTTTTTTAAATTAACATGTATCATCAAGTTTTTCAGATATCCAGTCTCATCAATCAATGAATGTTAGGTATCATATATATTTCAATTATCACCATAGATATTTCACAAATTACTTCCTTCCCACATGAATTTATTCCCTAAAAATTAATATCATTATTATTTTATAAATATCCCAGATATTTTGGGTTATTTTTTTCACATAGTACATTATTCTCTCTCCCTACTCCATGTTGCACCCTCTTGATACCCTCCTAATCCATGTTTCCACACGCTCATTCCTCCACCAATAATATTATATTATCCTAAAATTCTCTATTTCACTCAATTTAGTTTGAAAAATAATTCCAAAATTTTACTAGTTCATCTTCTTTCACATTTGATAATCCATAACAATTATACAATTTAAAACATTATTACTCATAAACAGCTCACGTCACCTTCGTCGTCTTATCTCATCACCATAAGATATTCCTAAAACTCTCCCAATGGTTTCCATTATCCATTGTCTCACCATTTTAATCTCACTTCATCATCAACCATAAAGTCATGTGAACCTATTTTAATGGATTTCTAGATACTATTGGTCACATTCCAGAACTACTCAAATTCGATCACTCTTCATTATTTTCCATCACATTTATTTCAATGTAATTAAACTTATTATCAATCATTATTTTGTGGAGATCAATCATTTTTTTCAAAATAGAACCTCATGCGGGAAGAAGGTAATTTTTTAGGTTCTTTGTACCCATTATTCTTTTGAGCATTAAAACATTTTGACACTTGGATGTCTTCACATTGTGTCACCTACTAGTTTTGTTGCATCATTTTTCAGTTCTTTGACAAGAGTGTTACTATCACTTCTCAGCATGCTATGTCACCCCCTTTATAGAAACCCATACTCTAATCTTACAACCATTGGACTTTAGAAGATAATCATATATTACATATTAGATATTTATGTGGGATGAGGTCTATATGATAATTGTGAATTCAATCACTCTTTAATTAGAGCATTCCACATGAAAATTCCTTTGTGTAGTCATGTCATGACTCCCTCATAATTGCGTTTTTACATCCTTCTTATCCCCATTGTATCAACCAAGTGCTTAAAATTTATGGCCCAATGGCTGGACAGCTCTAAGGAATTGATGAATTGACCTAAATCCCAAATGTGTACAATTGTATCAATGATATTATAGGCATTATAATTATTGCAATAAATTATTCCCCTTTCTAGATTTGAATTTGGAATTTCTCATATAGGATTATGAGTTGATTACTATAGTTCCAAACACAAAATGCATAAATATACCCACAATATAGATATATTTATTATAAATACAGTTATTGAAATGAAATAATATTAATGAAAACAATACTTATAATATAAATTAAACTATATAGGATACATTTTTTTATAAATATAATTAATATAATAATAAAAGTTAATAAATTCATAATTATAACAAGTAAAAATACATTTACACAATTATAATTATAAATATAATTACATTGTAATGTCCCAGTTCTGTGTGTCACCCAATGGGGCCCATACCCGATTATTCACATGTACTCGGGCGCATTTCCCCTAACACCAGAGGATTTCGACTAGTATCAAGGGCCTTAGTTATGATAGTGGGGAATATATTCTCAAATTGGTATATTAAAGCAACATAAACCCATAGGTTTCAGCAGGTAATGAGGTAATACCATACAATAAGTAAATAATGAAAGACTGGAAGTAAATAAACAACTCGAGAACATATATAAATGAATAATGTCACATATTTCTTGGAAGGATTCAAAACCAGTAAAAATGTTGGAAAATTCAATACTAATTCAATTTACAAAGAAAACAAATAAACTCATGTAGATATGTAGGCCTAAACATCGTCCCATGCTCTCTAGCTCCACATTGTCATGTACCTCGAGTATAAGGTTGGTTTCCCTTATCTATACCTACAAAAATGTAATCTATTTGGACCCAAAATCATGACCCACATAATGTGTGAGATGAATCCCAATAGGCATCCATCCAAAGATCTATTCTTAAAGGTCTGTTTGCACATATAGCACGCAATATGCAAAACGAAGTAATAAAAATGGAAGTACTCAAAAGTAAAAAATCCAACAATTTCCACTACATCCATATACATTTATAATTTATTCAACCAATCAATCAATACCAACCCTATGAAAATGTTCTCACAACATAACCCCTCTGTATAAACCAATAATTTACAAACAAACACATGGGAATGTTCTCATTGTGTAACCCCTCTTGTTCAACCAATCATTCTCAAGAAACCCTTTGGGAATGTTTGAACATTATAAACTATAAACTCTCTGAGGAAGCACACAATGTCAATTCCCCTTGTGGTATAAAAATGTTATACTATAGAAACTCTTAAGGAGAACTCACTGTCAATCCCCCTTATGGTCTCGCAACATGAAAAGTATAACAGACACTCTAGGGAAGCACTCAATGTCAATTACACCTATGGTCTAACTACACCAGTTCCTCACAACCCTATGTTACACAATTGGGAATAAATGATATCCACTAGCCAATGTAAATCTCAAAAACTACTTGGATAAACAATTATAATGCATATCACAATCAAGTCATATAATAATCAACTATATCCTAACTCCACTTTACCTGGGAAACAAACAACCTAGCAGGCAGTTCAAGACTTAGCCAACGATATCAAACAAACATGGGAAACACATCCATATGAAGTTAATATACCCTATTCATTATCAAAATCCAATTTTCCATGAAAAAAACATAGTAAGAAAAAATAGAGTTAAATTTCAAAAACACACAATACCCTAAACCAGGGTATTAGGCACCTTTTTCACATATAATACAAATACAACTACAGAAAGGCACAAACCACCTACCTCAATGATGTACAATTGATATAGTTCAACCAAAGCCTTTGAATTAACCTATAATTCCTTAGATCTACAGAAACATAAAAAACACACAACCACTAATAATTCATACAAGAGTAGAAATCAAGAGGAGGGGCTCTATAAGAAGGCATAACTCACCGATGCAATTCCAACACAATAGAAAATGTTTGATTCCAATAATGGACAGTGGGTTGATGGCTCAGAGGAGATTTGGTGCTTCCCATCAGTCCTAGACAAGACGACACTAAAAGATCACAATTCTTTCAAATAGACGCGTCCTCGGACCAATTTAACAAATAAAAAGTAAAGTACAATATATTATTATTTAGTGTATACAACTTTTTCATTCCTTAACCTACCCATGCATTTGGAGGTCTCCAAGACTTCTCACATTTCCATGTACTTGGTCATTACTGGGCCAGTACACGGCTACCTGAGGAAATCAGGTAGATGGCGTGTACTCCTAATTATACGACATGTACTCCTAAAATTTACAAATTCTCCCATTTTTCTCAAAAACACTGAAATCAAGATCCATACCTAAAATGAAGATCCTAGTTCTTATATACTTACCCCATTAAATAAATTCATCCACAAATTTCCTTAACAAGGTAGCATAGAAGTATACTCGAACAACTCTAGCCACAATGATCACACATCAATCTTCCTCTACCAAGTCTCATCATGTACTCGTCTGTTCTACCACTACACCCACCCCAGAGGAAGATACCGGCCATGGTGAACCTTCACATCATGATCTATAATCTATATAGCATTCCCCTCGAATGATGCATACACCTCCAAATCAACCTCCTGTGGTTGAAAAACATGAGATGGGTCTGAGAAGTAACGTCACAGCTATGAAACGTGGAAGACATCATGTATAGACCGATACCTTTGATGTAACTACAACAAGTAGGAAAATATCCTGACTCCCTCCAAAACCTCAAATGACCCGTCGTATCTCAGTAAATGATTTTCATATCTCCTAATCTTCTTATGTCCCAACCTCGGTGTGAATCTTAGGAAAAAATCATATTCGACCTCAAACTCCAGCAGCCGTCTCTGATGATCAACATAGGACTTCTTCCATGACTGTGCAATAACCATGCTCTTTCGAATCAACTCCTCCTCCTCTATGGTCTCCTAGAGAAGATGTGGTCCCATCATAGTTGCCTCATCTGCATCAAGCCAACAGAGGGGTGATTGGCCTGAACTATGATAGAAAGCCTCATATAGTGCCATGTGAATAGTTTCATGAAAACTATTGTTGTATGAAAACTCCACCAGAGTTATGTGAATCTCCCAAGAACCCCCAAAATTTATGTCGCATGTTCGAAGAATGTCCTCCAACACCTGAATCATATGCTCCGACATGCTATCTATTTTGGGATGGTTTGTTGTACTCACCGTCAATTCCTCCTATGGTATTTTAATGATGAAATATAGAATCTATGACGAAGAACTCAATGTAAATTCCCTCTGTGGTCTTGTAATGGTAAACTATAGACACTTTGAGGGATCACTCATCATCAACCCCCCCTATGGTCTCACAATGTTAAATGTATAAAATAAACTCTAGGGAATCCATTAATGTCCATTCACCCTATGGTCTAACTACACCAGGTTCTCACAACCCTATGTAACAAAATCATGCACAAACGATATCTAGATACCAAAGTAAATATGAAATACTACTTGAATAAATAGCTACAACGCATATCACAAGAATGTCATATAATAATCAATTACATCCTAATAACACTACTTAGGGTAAAGAAATATCCTTACATAAACGTATAGAATAAACGGACAATATTAATCAATTACAGGAAAGCTCATCCATTTAAATTTAATTAACCCTATTCATAAAAAAATCCCTTTCTCAAGGAGAAAATCATGGAAGAAAAAAAACATGGTTAAATTTCCTAAACACGTAATAACCTAAACTAGTGTACTATACACATGTTTCACATATAATCCAAATAGAACTACGAAAAGGCACTAACCACCAACCACAATGTTGTAAGACCAATATATTTGATCCTAAGACTTTTAGTCAACATAGAACATTGTAGATGTATATAAACATAAAAAACACATCCTCTAATAACTCACGCAAGATGAGAAATCAATAGTAGAGGCTCTAGAAGAAGGGAGAACCCACCGATGGGATTCCAATGGAATCGATGATGTTTTATTTTGAGTACAGATGAAAACTAGGTTTCTCAGAGAAGATTTGGTTATTCCTTTCACTCCTGGAGGAGACAGTGCTAGAATAAGAAAATCATTTCAATTAGACGCGACCCCGATATGATTTATCAAATTAAAACAATTACATGAAGTGTTCATTTAATGAACACGTAGTGTACTTTCATTAATAATCCCCCACTTTAGGCGGTATTTGGGTCATCTCGCATGACCATTTTCTCGGCCGTTACATGGACAATACTTGGCTATCTGTGGAAACTGGGTACATGATGTGTACTCTTATGTATACAACGTGTACCCCAAAAATTTCCATATTCTCCCCTTTTTCTCAAAAACACCCGAAATAAAGATTCATAAATGAAATGAAGATTCAAATTCTTTTATATATTTATTATATTTATACGAATTTTACATATATAATATAATTTATAATAAATAAATATTGTGAATTGAATTTATAGTATAGAAAATATCAAAAAATGTTGGGAGACAACCCATTTATTAATAAATGAAAAAGAAAGAACATAAAAAGATGATGTATGACAAAGAAAAAAACCCTCATAATAAACAACCAAATAAAAACAACCATAATTAACAATGAAATCATAAACAATAGGAAAAACATGATCATGTATTAAAAATAATCTCATTTCAAAATCTGAAGCCTGATCTTCATCATGATCTCAACCTTTGAATTAAGACACATATTATGCTTAATCACATGAAAACATCAACCATGAAGGTTATAAACTAATATCCATGTTTTCACAATAATTAACATGTTAACTTATTCCATTGAGTTCCCTTAAAAAATATTATGAAAGGAATTAAATCCTTCTAAATGAAAACATCCTTAAAAACCTAATCTGAATTAGATATTCTAGCATCCAATGTTCCGAACACATCGAAGGTATTAATTGTGGAAACATAACATTCCTACGTTTGTTCATTATAAATTGTTACATTATGAACCACATAAATTCACTTATTCTATAAAAAATTAGCTATAGAAACTTAAAAATTCTCACTTTCAATTACCTTTTGATTCAATGTTTTAGTACTCATTGTGACATCCTCCGATTCCAAAGTAGAAAACATTTATTTATTATTAATGAAAACAATACTATTATAAATATTAGTAGTTTCTGAAAAAATTATTTTTATAACTAAAATATTTTTTGAACCTTGTTCACCTAGATTTGTAGCATCCATAGGAAAAAAATTTGACTACCATAGGGATGATTCATTTTTCAAGCTAAGGAAGATGAATCAACATTCGAGAGGCCAAATAAATGTGTTATTTCAAAAATGGACGACATAAAAGCATAATCTAGATTAGTTTAAGGGTTTATCAGTGAGGCCTCATCATCTATAGAGTCATATAGTATTCTTGCATCAATTTTCCCAGCTACCATGTACGTGGTTCCTATGGTTAGAGAATAGCCATTTCCCTCCACTACCCCTATGAATAAACAACCCATCCTCCATATTACTATTTATAATTTAAATTCAATGGATTTAGGGATACTACAATCCAACCATTATTATTATGATGTGATAAGGAAATTTTTATTTTTCCACTTCTAACACATCTCCACATGAATCCATCACAAATAAGGTAAAAAATATCCATTCCTATGTTACTTTCCATGAAATATCACTATAGATTTTCATCTCACGCATGCTATAATTTCTGATTTTTTATCCACCAATAATGAGAATCATCTGAAAGTACTAATGTAAGGGCCTAAACATAATCAACTTGGGAGGATGAATAATCCCCATTAGGATTCACGTCTCCATATGGTACATTTTGAAAAATTTAAGAACCACATCTTGCACATTTAATTTCTGATTATCATCCATAGGTGACCAATATTTTGAAAAATAATTTTATTTAAAATATTTATATAGGTTCCTCGTATTCTTTCGTAATGAATATAGAAACCCCCTATGTTATTTTTAATATGATAGAAAAATAAATTCAAAAAAACTATAAAATGAAGGAAACCTATCTAATTCAATTAAATACACAAATATCTTCTCATGGGATGTCTGAATAATAGTAACTATTAAGATTGATCAATGATAAAATTCAATAATATTCTAAATACATCTTAGTTCCAATATTAAATTTTACTTGAGTACCAATGGAAGAAGAAAACCCCCATAAACTTCTATAACTCCAAATGAACTAATTTAAAATTATAATATTACCCCATAAATAATTCAATAATTAATTCCATTCTATTGGTTAAATAATGGATCCCATTCATGGAAAATCAAGATACCTAATTGAAGAGATTAAAATATATATCCCCATGACATAATCTTGCACTCCCCTAAGGGAACGACATAATGAAAAATGCTCTTTCTAATCGATGTCGAGTACCATTCATAGGCGCCAAAAATATCATTTTGACTTTTCATCAGATCAACTAATCCTTATATATAATACTTTTAGTTTATAAGCAAGATAATAATTCAAAACATAAATTCTATGATACAATATTTCCCTAAGGTTTTCTTTACTTTAAAAATGGATAAAGATACATTCATTATGATACAATGAGTCGATGAGGATTCCCCAATCCTAACATCAAATAATGATGTAGAGTCAATTATAAAATCATTATGATCTTTCACAATATAATATTTTGGTCCGAAAAACCTACCTTCAGATGTCAAAAAATCATCATGATTTGGAGGAGGCATGGGAAGATCCATTGGATAAAAAATTGAATTTGTATGTTATTAAATTTCATTATCTTGAATGTTTTAAAATTGTTAAAATGTAATACATTACCCATATATTATCCCCATGTTAATAAAAAATATTTATAATATAAATTAATTAATATAGGATAAATTTTTTTCAAATATAATAATTACATTTAGAAATAAATTTTTATATTTATGTTTATGAAAAATATATATATATAATTATAATTAAAAATAATAGAATTTTTATAAATATATTTATCAAAAAATTTGAATTGTTTTAAGGGATGAAAAACTAAAAGCAACAACAAATATATAAACCATAGTGGTTCAATCCTCATTACATCAATCAATAATTGATAATCACCAATTGGACCAATTTTATTACATATAATGGCATGAATGAACCATTGTGATTGAGTAGACTAAGGGCGCTTCATCTAAAATTATATATTTTCCTTCTATGCCAATAAAGGCCTTTGAATGTTGTCCCAAAATCCAATTTAGATGATAAATACTAACTACTAAAGTAAATCAACTACTATATTACTATTCCACATCATTAATATAATACCTGCTATAGTATTGATACAGTGACATGTGGAGAATCCCTCAAAATTTAAGGATACTAGGATTCAGACTGTGGACTGATACATTAAAATATGGTGATATTATCTGTCCTTCAAGATCCCAAATGTAAAAATGTTTCTATCAAATTTATAAAAAATTATCATATATTTTTATTTATATTAAATATATTTAATGAAATGTAATTATAAATATATAAAAAATTATTATAAAAAAAATTACATATGATACATTTTTTATAAATATAATTATTTGTTTCTGGAGATTCAAAATACAAGAAACACACACACTGAGAATCCCCAATAGGTGAAGCCGCATCCCACGCTTCAAGGATCAATAAGAACCTACTGGGATTATTTAATTTTATATGTATATATAGAATGTATTATTTGATGATGACCAAAAAGCCCATGATTGTGACAATGTAGCTGCCTTTTATAGTCCATATTCTCATCTGCATTCCACCCTAGAAACCAATATATAACTCCCACAACAAGAATCACACATTTTTTCCCATATGTGTCCATGATCATTAGCCATGGTCATTGGTCCTGTCAACTACCCATTGCATCTTCTTACGCATCCCAACATGATGAGAATAGAGCCCAAAATCAATATTAGGTTATCATGTTATGACACCATGAACCTGAATTGACTACATAAAGGTACCAAGACATAGCTATTATGACCAAACCATGGTTACCTCGAGATTATTTCCCTTGACCATCCCTTGAAACAACATAGGATTCTTAGACCCACACGGGAATAAATGAACCCATGATCAGTAAAACAATGATGTACTCCAATTAGTACATATATGTGGGTCCATTTCATTCTTACATGGGATTCCACACCATGGAGGTGTTTTTCATCCCGAGAATGGCCCCTAAAATGTTTTCTTTGAGGCTATTTGTCCTGAAAAACCAATTACATGTCGCAAAATCCCATTTTTGGTTAATAATACAACTTCAAATTATCTCCATATAAGTCATTACATCGTGAAAGAAGAATAAATTATAAATATTTTTTATAGTTTCATTTCCATATATATAAGTGATGAGCATATTTTTGAATTTTAAATATAGATATATTTATTAATTTTTTTAAATATATATATATTTTAAATATTTTATTTTTATAATATTTTTACTAAAAATGTATTTATTTTATTAATAAAAAGATATATCATATATAAATGTTTTTATTAGAAATAAAAATTTTATTTGGATTAGAGACTCAATAATCCTAAAATCCCATAATATTTTGAGGTGATTTAGGTGTCTGTGTATTCAAATGATCGCCAATTTTTTGATTAAAATGTGGTTGAAGTGGATAATGCTACCCATTTGAAAATGTTTACTCCAATTTTAGAGGAAAAAATATAATAAATAATTTTTAATTGAATTATCATATATATTAATATTATGTTTTGAACATAAATTAATTTTATCCCATCATTAAAGATGCTACCACTATTAACCCGGTTGTTACAGTCTCAGAAGAAAAAAGACTCTCAAGTAATATTTTTTCATTAAATCATAATATTTTCTCCAGTGTTGTGTATATTTTATTATATTCCATAGATAAATGAGATTCATGTGATTTTTAGATCACAAATTATTTTATTTATGGGTCTCCAAAAAGGAAAGGGGTTAATAAAGGAATATCCCTAGAACACTTGGGACCGATGTGATGTAAAATTGGGCTTAAATACAACTATGATCAAGATTTCATATGTATGTTTGGTTTATTAGTAAAAAAACATCTAATTATAATGTAATTGATGAGGATTCATGTGATGTGGACAATATTATTTACCTAGAGACACTTTATTATGTGGAGTATAAATAGAAACAAAGATAATTTTATTTGTTTTAGAATGAATTTAATTTAGATAAGTATAAAATCATTAAGAAATGGGATACATCCTTTGTTAAAGAAATACATGGCCTTATTTAAGAAATGATAAAGAAAATTAATAACACTATCATTAATCATTTATCATTGAATTTTATGGATAATGTTTAGAGTCCTTTTGTGTTTAATATCTTCTTCTTGATGTATTTGGATTCGATAGATGGAAAATGACATCCTTAGTTAATGAATTTTCTTATTGTTTCAAATAAAGAACTATGAAATTTAAAACAATGGGGTTTTTAATTATTAATTTAAATAATATATTTAATAGGATGCATGAAATCAATCCCTATTTTAACCATATGAATTTTAAAAATTCAATTACCTAAACATGGTTATGAATTTGGGGTTTTATATATTTTTTTGTCACCCACTAATCCTGTGGGAGGGTGAAAAATACAATAGAGTCCCTATATAGATGGATAATGAAATGTAAAAAGAAGTTTATATCCATTAATAAAGAATATTAGTAGAGGTTTTTCTTAACTAACCATTGACAAAAACAATAGTGGTAAATATTGAGGAGTATATTTTTTATTTGTTTATTGGTTATGAAAGAATTAATTAATTTAGAAATATCTACATTAATATAAGAAATAATTTGGAAGATTTAACGAGAATACATTTTAGTATACCTTATGGGAGGAAGGGTCACATGGTCAATAAAGTCATGAAATATGTGGCTAGGAATACCTCTAATAAAGTGGATTGTGCATAGAAGGAATCCTATGTTGGGGTGATTTTTTAAAATGAAGAATTTGAATCTAGGACATATGGTATTTAAGTAAATACCCCAATGGAGGGTTTGGGGAATGATCTAAATCAACTCTACAACCTTTCTGGAGAGACATGAACTTTTACAAACATGAAATAGGGTAATTAAAATAATAGTTGATTGGAGAATCTGATGTATAACATACACAAAATGAAATCACTCATTATAGATTAGGTCCTCCTTACACAAACAATATATTGATATTCAATGATGATGCTAAACAATATATAGTCAATATAGAGATTGAAAAAATAAATGTTCTAAATCTAAAAATAAGTTTAACATTTAATATGTACCAAGGATTGATTTAGTTGACATGTAATAGAAAATATTTAATGAGATATGTAGATAGTTTGGGTAAAAAATGTAATTGAGATGAACTCTTCTTTTTAATTTATGAAAGAATGGATTAAAAGGGTATTTTGAAGCCTTGTAATCTGTACAAGGGAAATCACATATCTCTGTTGAATAGACCTGAGGATTCCATAATAATATCACATCCCAGGAAACTGTTTTTTCCTACAACTAGCTATGGATAAGAACGAGTCAGAACTAAAATTTTTTAGATATTCTAAAATTACAGATATTTGGAATTATCTTTATATAGATCATGTGTGAATCTGAAACCATGCAATTTTAAGCTACATGGTAACATCCTTTTTATCTACCATAATTGGATCATAATTGTCTAATGATACAGATAAAATGAAGAATCCACATTTATAGTATTTCAGGGTACATTCCGTGTCCTAGTCTATGGTATATTTTTTAATCAATATAAATACCAAATCCAATGGGATTAATTTTTATAATATGTAAAATACTTATGTGGATAATATATAACTAAATATCATTAGACAAATATAAAAGGATCCGGAATCTACTAATTTCTTCTCCATATAAATTTTGAGAAATTATTTTCAAGTTCATGGGGTGTACACTATTAGTTAAATGAACTTAATGGATATCACTGTAGTAATTAATTTTGATAATAAAAATAATGTTGTTGTTCCAACTGTTATGGAGGAGGACTCACTTCCGATCATTATTTCTATTTATGGGGACTCTAAAGATCAAGACAACACTTGAAAAGGGGGAAACTGATAGATGATTATTCTATCTTCATGAACTTGGGGGTCATTACAAAATTGTTATCCATTCCCATGTTTTTTAGATGAATTGGATTTTTCATGATATTAATGATATTTTTAAGGATGCATATCTGTGTGTAAACATTGGTTTATATTCTCAGGGCCCTTTATTATTATTGACATTAGTTTTCGTACTATTTGAATGATTGTGAGTATTTATTGTATAAAACCATCCTCCTGTAGTATTTTTTTGGTTATAAATAAATTGGTTTTGAAATAATATTGTTTTGATAATTTTTATAATAATTATAGAAATATTATAAATATAGTTATGTATATAATTATAACAATATATTTCCATGTGAAAATCCTTGTAGTAGTTAATACAACTTGTTGTCTAATTGATTCTTGTTTTAAATAGAATTTTCATTTATAGTAGAGGATGAGGCTTTTACATCACAATTCTATGACATTGGTAACTATTCTCTATTTCCATGAACATGTGTGGTATAATTCATAATTTCTATCATAGAAATGTTTTGAAACAAAACATAAATACTTGAAAACAAGGTTGGGGATCCCAAAATATTTTCTAATTATTTATAATATAATTTTGAAACTATCATGTATATTGTAAAATTCAATAAATAGAATAAAGTACCCCTAAAAGAATAATAATATATAATTTAATGAATTATGTTAAAAGTTTATGTTATTTATCATGTGATTATAATTTTGTTTATATTTATGTAATAAGTGAAAAATAAATTTTAATTATCATGTGAAAAATAAATATTTATTGTTTATGGGTTTAAATATTTTAAATATTGTATCTAAAATTTGTAAATAAAAATTAAAAATTGATGATATTTAGAATAAAAAATGAATAGTCAATGATACTATTATCTCTAAATACAAATTTGTTTTTATCATTCTAGTGGAAAATTTATATTTTTGAATTATGTGATTTTATATTGTATGTTTATTATACATTTATATAAATTCCTTATGTAATCACTCATATAAAATATTTTTAATGGGGATAAAGTATTTTAATATGGAAATAGAGGGAATATAATGTAAAAATTGTACTCATTCATTTTTTAACATACAAAGATGATATGAACACATTTTGATATCTTGCTATGAATGTTTTACACTGCATAAATATAATATTAATATTATTTATAATGATTTAATTTTATTATAAATAATTTAAATAATGAAGAATTTAAAATAAAATGATGATAAAATAACAACATCCTATCTTCTAAATGAATTCAGGAATTGTTTTTATTTCATGCATACATTGATCAAAAAGAACTTATTTCATATTAATATTTGTAAATTCTTTTATTTTTATTTTTGGTTTCGATGGATATATATTAATATATGTATAAAGAAATGAATCCTATAATTAAAACCAATTCAATTAAATTATGTTTCGATGATATTGATTTTATTTTGAGTGTGTGATATGTTCTGATTGGCGATGGTTTACGGGGACAATATGGAATGGTATTGATGATGTGCATCATAGATGACGATCCCTACTTGTTTATCAATTTTCTGGATTCATACATATTTTTTAATTCTATATATATAGTTCATCACATTTAGGAATTATCATTGTTGGTATAGTAATGAATTATTATTTTTCTGAATTGTGGAATAGTAATTAATTTTAATGAATATAAATGGATCTAGAATTATAATGATGATCAAGATATTTAAATAGAATTTACATATTAGTAAAATGTATAATGAGTTTGTACATGAACAACTAATTAATATTCCCTATACTTAGAGGATTAAATTTTTTATTTTATAAATGTATCAAGGATTAATATAAAATAACAACTTATTGGTTATTAATTATTGATTACAAAACATTGATTCTTTATTTAATGTGAGAATAATCAATATCTTAAGAAATGGATGTCGGGTTTCATGTGGGATACTATTTATAAAATGATTATGGTGATTATTTAGTTTCACCTTGGGTTGATCTGTTCTATTTATATATCATAATTTTCAATTATTTATTACACTCAACTATCCAAGTTGATAGGGAAATTTATGCCCATATTTGGCCTTCGGTTCTAAGTGTCTTCCCAATATCTAGGTTACAAAGGGTACAGATGGCTGGTAACTCACTTAAACTGCTCTCTCGTAGGTAAGTAGAGTCTTTGTTGGCATATATAAGCTATGGTGGATTACTATATATGATATATTAACATATTGGATTTAATTTATTATGGTTATGATATAAATATATATGTGGGTTATAGATGCTTCATTTTATAACATATAATTTTATTATATGTGTATTAGTAATTATTTATAATGGTTTGAGGAATAATATATATTTATATAAGGTTTTAATGGATTAACAACTATTAGTTTTAGTGATGGTGTATTGCAGTGATGTGGGGACATGGATTTGATTTATTTTCTTGGATGGGTGGTATTTCATTGTGGGGATTGTAAGGACAATAAAAAATTGGGAATTAGGGTGACCAGTTCAATGGGAATGTTTTTTCATGGTACCCTTAATATATATATGTCTCTTAATTATGTTACATACTTTTATGTGTTATTTGGAGAGTTATCATTTCTGTGGTTGAAAATAAATATAACCTAATTTAGGGTATTCAATAATTTATTATTTTTTCAATAGAGATTTCGTGTGATTCATTCATATTTTCATGTGAGGTTTCAAGGAGGACTATGTCATGTATAAATGAATTATCATACATACATATATATACATACATATATTAATATATATATTTCTACATTTTATGTATATAGGAGGCAGTTGGTGATTAAGTGAGATGTAAATATTTTATGGAGATTTATTTTCAGGTGTTGGAGATCATGGATTCTATTATAGGAGTTATTATGGTTTTTATTTTATCTTTGGCCATTATAGGGTTTGAAATAAAATGTTTCGAGACTTTTATTTATTTATTTATTATAATATAAATATTGGTTATTTAAACATAGTTATTATCCTAGGTTCAATAAGGGTAATACCTCCCATATGATTTTTTATTATTCCCAAAGTGCTACACACCAACCTATGGCCTATATGGGGTCGGCATCAGGGGTCATACCTATTTTCAATACCTACATAGGTGGTGTACCATATTCTTGTGATCAAGACATAGGTACACTAAATGATACCTTACAATCATTTTGATAGAATAAATATTCACCCACGGTTACCGAAGAATACTCTTGGTGTGGGGTAGTTCATGGGTAGCTCAAATATATCAAAGAATGACTTATATATTCTTATACATTGATGTATATTTTTATCATTACCACAATAATTGTTGAAATAATACATTCCATACAACATCATAATGTTGGTATTATAATATTTCTTCAATAACCTAAAAAATTCAATGATAATTGAAATTTCAACTAGATACCATTTAAATGTAAATCCCCACTAGTTACTAAATTATGTCATGAGGATTAAAAATAAAGCATTTTAATAAAGAGTCTTTCAATATTTGGTTACATATATATCATTGAAATATACCACTTTGGACCATGTTTTATGACATGGTCACATGTCTTGATAACACATAAGGATGTGTGTATTTAGAAAATTATAAAAAAAATTTCATTTTCTAAACTACCCATGATTAGTATATTTTATAGTATTATGTAAATCCCATAGTGAATAATGTTTTCTATAGTGTACTATTTCAATTTAATTTTTAGAAATATATTATTAGATTAATATTATTCTATATTGATAAAAAATAAATAAATTATTATATTTTAAAAAATAAGAATATGCTGGGAATTATAAATATTATCGTCATGAATTAATAGAATTAAATTATTAAAATGGATTATTGATTTTCATATATATTAAGTCTAAAAAAATATTAGTCAGATGCATGTTCTATAATAATGAAACTAATCATTTCCCTTATACATACAGAAAAATCAATGATATAATTGGTTAAATTAAAATGAAATTTCAGTGTAAATAATTAAAAATCATTAAATGTTAAAAATTAAATTACTACATATTAGTATTTTCATGTTGGTTTGTAAGTGTATATATTATTAAAAAGTAGGTTTTATTATAGTTTATAAAATAAAAAATTACAATTTAAATTCCCACCTTATGAACGTATTTCATACTATGACTCTAGCTGCTTCATTAGAAAGTAATCAGAAAACATTTTTACCAATACATTGTAATACTATAGTTTTGAATTTTTCTTAATGAACAGTCACATTCCTAATTTATGCATACTCGAAAGATAATAATGTAATAAATTAAATAAATTCGTTATAATGTTATAAATTATGTTTTTAAAACATTTTAAAAGAATATCCATACATTTACAATCATTGATAAGGAATTAAGAGAATCAAAATTTGGGAATATATAGGTTACCCAAAACTCTAAATATATAAATTTTTTTTGAAATAAATCCATAGTTACACAAATTAGATAATCATTTAATTTAATACCCTCATGAACCCTATATCATATAGTATTGAAAACCTGTATCATCAAATATATAGAATCCCTCATCCAACAATAGTCTGGACATTCAATTACAAACTTGTGAACATAAGTCATTTACAGTGATTCGTAGGAAATCTATGCCGTTATTAATAGCTCACTAAATCTAAAATGATCCATTATCTCATAACAAGATGTTACCAAATATTCACAAAATCTCATTATTATTAGTAAAACAAAATATTCCTCCTCCTTGATTGATTCTCCCAATTTTATAATTTACTCTAATGGTCATATTCAGATATGGTTGAAATTAATTTAGACAAACCAATAATCACTTGAAAACTATTGGTAAATATTATTCACCTAATGGTTTATTTTTATAAACAACCAATATAATTATTTTAAGGATTATTTTGTGTAGAATAATTTTTTTCATTTTAGATAATGTATATGGTATGTATACCATGCCTTTACAAATACTTTTCTAAAGGGAATGTATGCCTTCATATGATTGTCTTCATATAGTTGACATTGTATAACATCATTCAGTGGAACACTGTGATAATTTTTCTTCTGAAAATTATATAACATCAATTTATTATCCTCTTAATCATCAGTTTATTTTATCTAGTACATGTCCATCGTATTTATGATATTTTATCCTATTTGAATTTCCAAGAAAACATTTGAAAAATTACATTAAATGTAAAATGTATTCCACATACAAAAAGATATTGGTTTTATAAAAAACTTTAAACCTTGGTAATAATAACATTAGTAAGATAAATAATTTAAGGATGTGTGTTATGATTTTTAAAACTAATTTTATAATGTTTTTAAAAGAAAAAATGTTCTCAACCATCTCCCCCTTTTTGGAATGCCCAAAACACAACATCCATAGAGAAAAAATCTTAAATAACCATGAAAATACTTAGCACCCTATGTTAAAAAATTATAAATTTTACTGTTTTTCACTTCATTATAAATTTATAATGCTTTCTTCTTTTTTCCCCTCCCTCTATTTCACACATTTAGAAACAAACATGATCCCTTTTTTTGAATGTTAGTTTTTCTCAATTTTTTGGCTTTTTTATTTTTGAAAAGGTATTATATGGGGTTTAAAGTTAACATGAAATATTAGTGAATAAAATATATATATATATATATATAAAAGTAAAATCATCTAAATAATATATGAAAATGCATTCATCCAATTAAATTAGAGAATAAATCTATCCAAAAAAATTGGATGAAAATTAATTCACTATATATAATTCATAAGTTAATTTTAATTTGTTAAAAAAATAACAGAGTTCATGAAAAAAGAAATATTTTTTTCTTTGAATGTTACTTTCAAATGATTTTTTTCTTCTTTATATCCTCTGAATACTTCTGGGATTCAACAATAAATTGGTATATCTTTCTCACTTAATTTTCATGAATTTATCTGCAATTTATCAATCATAATCATGGACATTTATTCCTATAAGGATTGAATCCACTTAACTTGTTCTATAATTTCATAATCATGAGTCAATGTGAGAGGATTAATACTATTAATAACTCTAGAAAATTTATTAACCTCTGAAGAGAACACCCAAAAAATATTAACAAATTATTTTTTTATTCCATTATTTGAATCATCATAAATTGTCATGTATCCCAATATTTTGTTAATAAATAAAAAAATAAACATCCTTCAATTGTATTTTTATTTTCCCTTTATATCATTAAACTAATTCCATTCAAAATTACTATCATAGAAATTTTTTTAAAGTGATTTAATACTCTACAAAATCAATCCATTATTGAATATACATACGTCATGCTTGAATGATATGACTTCAATGAATGGAATATTCATGAATCTTTAAAAATTCACTGAAATAAGAAATTTTCATTTCATTCCTTTAACAACATGAGTTTCTTGAAATATGAGTTGAATTGGAAGAAATTTATGGAATTGAAAAATTTTGAGGTCCTGAAGTTACAGATTAGTTTTTAATTATCATTTGGTTCTTCAAAAACATCCAACACTTCAGGTTATTTTTTTGATTGAAGTTTTTATGAAGCCTTTGTGAAATATGTTTTATCTTATTATTTTTAGGATTCAATTTTTTTTCATTCAATGATATTAAAATAATTCATATAGTATGTTTACAATGAAATAAAATATAAATATTGACAGTCATAAAAAACTAGTTTATAGTTTAACTCGCCGATTCTTTTAGAATATTATATTTCATTATCCAATGATTGAATTTTTTTTGGAACCCATTATCATTTATATTTTTAACAAATATAAATTTTCTTTTTTACATATCCATTTAAAATTCTATAACTCAATTCCAGTCATTTTGACCTTCCGATTGATCAGAAAAATTATTGATTGGTTAGAAAACTGAAATATGAGAAATAGAGAGATGATATTCTCATTGAACATACACATTAACATTTTAATGTATATTTTGAACTCTATTTAGAAAATATTTATCCACTCTAGGTTTTTTATATTTCTTTACATTTTAAATTATCTTTTCATATTCAATACTTTTTTTTATGTTTTTCCTTTCATGTCTAAAGAATCATCCTTTTCTAACCCAATCTAGAATCATATAATTTATTTCCTTATTTATTTTTCATAAAACACACCTTAAAGTACATATTTTATTATTTATTCTTCAAAAATAGATGAGAAAATTTTCCCTGATTAAATTTTTAATAAAAAAATTTCTTTAGATTTTTTGGTTTCTATTTTCTATACATCATAGTCTGAATTCACACCATACGTAATTAAAGAATAAAAAAAATTCATATTTTTTTAATTATATTTTCCCTAATAAGAAAATTTGTTTACCTTATTATATTTGGATTATTTTTTTATTATTATATTTTACCATGAAGTTATCCGAATTATTTTTATGAAATATAGATATATAAAGTGTATTTAAATTTATTATCTCATGACTGAAAACCTCTATGAAAACGAACACAAATATTAGAATATTTAATTTCATCATATTACATAAGAAATAAAAACATATATATATTTTTAATTTATGGTATCACATTATCCATTCCTTATAATGAGAAAATTTTTCATCCAAAAAGCCACTATTATATCATCTATATAATGTAGTTCATTTTTAGTAACTGTTTCATTTTTTGGAGAAAAAAATATGTTTTTTCTCCTGAATTTGGAAAACCCGTTATTCATTTTGGAAGCTTATGAGTTTCTATGTTCTCCTATATATCCTAGGTAAATTAAAGACTCCGAAAAACTGTCTAATGTTCATCATCTTCAAAATTACAAAAATATTATATTATAAAACATTCATATTTGTTTGAATAAAAAATTAAGAATATGAAAAAAAATATATTAAATTTGAGGAAAGAGAAGATCAAAATCATCTTTTGTGGTCTAAAATTTTTGCAAACCAAGAAAAATAATACAATATTATAATAGGGAATCATCCATATTTTAATAATTGATATTCATCATATGTTCTTTCACAAAATTTCATTATATTATTTTACTAGAGGAGGTAATTTTAATTGATTAAACAAAATTAGATAAACAAAAAATACTGAAAAAATAGATTAAGGATGATTTGAAAAGTTAAAACAATTGTCAAAAGAAATCAATGATGAAATGAGTGGTGAGCCACACCCAGTTATATATTCTAGAAGAGAGATGGATCATCTTCTCTAGATCCTTCAGCTCTGGTGAAAACACTTATTTATCTCCAAGAATGATAACATTACATAAAAGTTGAAAATATAATTAGACTCTTCAAATTGTTATAAAAAATAAAATATATTTCTATATAATTTTATTTTTGAAGGGAAATATTATAATGATTATTTTTTAAAAAATAATAACATTATGAGAAGTCATAAGTAGGATAATATATACTATTAAAATTAATAGAAGAAAAAAAAATAAATTTACCTATTAGAGAAAATTTATATCTTTAATTATTAATTTTTTTTAGTGATTTTAAAATCATATTTTTTTAAAAATATTAATTTTTTATGATTTTTGGATAAAATCTCATTGATTAAATATTTAATAAATGTACTTATAGGAATTCAAAAATTAGTATTTTTTAATGGATGTTTTTAGATATGTTTTACAAGATTCATATTTATGAATTTTTTTGTAAACATTTGATCCAATGATTTTCAAAAAAACATCAAAAAAAATTTTTTGTAGAACAAATATTAATATTAAAAAAAACATTATAATTTAAAAAAAAAATAAAAAATTTCAAAAAAACATTTAAAAATAATTTATTACTATAAATTAATGTCTTAGAAAATAAATAGATGTAAATGATAATTTTATATTGACCAATCCAATCATATATTTAATACAATCAATTACATTATAATTGAGTGATTTTAGTAATATTTAAGAATGTTGGTCTTGAATTTTGTTGAATTGTAAAATGATATATAATTTTACATGTGATCCCAAATGAAATGGTGTCTTATATCCATGTCTATATTTTGTGAGTGATGTTATTCATATATATTATGAGGTATGGATCCTGCATTATCACACAAAATATGAATTTTACTAAAAATCATACCAAAATCAGTGATTGTTTGTTGCATCCACAACATTTGATCACAAAAACATCGAACTCCTATGTATTATTAGTTTGTAATGTAAAGATCTATTATGTGTTCTCTCTTATAAGCTCATGAATCAAAGTCTTCTCTTAGGAGATAAAAAGGCCTTATGTAATTTTTCCACCAATTTTACGTCCACCAAGGTTTGTATTATAAATATTATTTAAAATATTTTCCAAATGAAAACATATATTCCATGATCCATATTTCCCTTATGGAAATTATAAATTCTTTTCATAAATTTTATGTGTAACTCATTTATGTTTTCTTAAAATATATCACAAAAGAATTTAAAAAATATTAAATCTAGAAAACTATATGTATGACATAGAAAACTACCAATTATTACCATCAAATTCTTTTGATCTACTATTTTCTTTAATACACCAATATATAATGGCTTTTAAGTTCTAATAATATTAAATAACTATTAAGAATTTTCAAAAATAGAAATTTTATGTAAATAATTTATATACTTTTTTAGGGATATTAAATTTTATTTGGGTTTTTTTTTGAAATTTAAATACTATGAATGAGAGTAAATTCATCCATAATTTTTATTTAAAACTCATATATCATATTATTTTAAAATGAATCAGTTAGGTATTTTATGTTGATGAATTTATAATTTCATCCATATATATTTCAACAATGATGAAATCCTTAAAAAAATTTAAAAAAATTATTAGATCTGCAAATCCATTAAAAGAATTTATATAAAAATCTAGTTAATTTATTATAAATGGATATATGCACCTTTTGATGTCTACAAAGGGCCATAGTATTTTTTAAATCATTATCCATTATTTTTTTTAAAATCCAGGGGTTGTTCTTGATAAACATCTTCATATAGATACTCATTAAGAAAGGGGAACATTATATCTATTTGATGAAGAGTAAAATATTAATATGCATCATAGGATAAAATTTTATATAAAGCATCTGGTCTAGCTACTAGAGTGTCAGTTCCTTTATAATCTATGTCATCATATTCATAAAAAAAATAAAAATATTGAATCCTTATTTCTAACTATAACCCCATTTTCATAACATTTATTATTAAAATCTAAATATATATCAATTATAAAAAAATCATTAATAAATTAATCCCAACTAAAAACATGATTTCTATCAAACACATTTAGTTTATCATTCATTTATTTACCCAATATTAATCACCTAAATCATGATAAGGAGTATTAAGTTTGAATTTCGATAAAAATTCACAGTATTCATATTTATTTTGTAAGGATCTTCATATATTAAATTGTTGACCTATATCACCAGTGATATCATTAGTGAGATTATTTCTATAGATTTAATTATTCATTTGGTTTCTAAATGGTCGTACATTAAAACATGGTTAATTTAATCTTGAGATAAAAATTAAAATATAATTTCATTTATTACTATCTTAGGTGAAAAGATTTCCAACATGGTTTGGAGATCACTTTTTTTGAAAACAACTAGATTTATGGTTTAGTGTTATTTAATAACAAAAGTTTCTTTTTAATAGAAGTTATCATCCCATTTTTTCCTAAATAGTACATTTAATTTTATAAATAATTATATAATATTTACTAGTTGTCAAATAACAATGGAAACTTCTTTTATCTTATTTTGGAGAAAATTTATGAAAATTAACATTAGTATTTAAAATGAAAAGTTTAAATCTAAAATCTCTAATGTAATAATGGTTTTCCATTCATCCAATCCACATATAATATATATTTTTATTAATAAATGGTCTATCTAAATCTCAATTTATATTATAGATTATAATACTAACTACATTAGCCCAAAAACGTTTATGAAGTTAGTATTCACTCGACAATGTTCTAGTAATATTATAGATAACTACATTTCTATTTTCAACTACAATATTTTATTTTGGAGATCATGGTAATAAGATGTTACATAATATTATTTTGTTACTCAATTTTTTTTTTCAAAACCTGAGATTTAAAATTCTCAACCAAGATCACTAGGAATAGTTATCAATGTTATCTTTTTCTCATTTTTATCATTAGAAAGTTATTTTTTTAAAATAATAATTATTATAATATTTCAAAATAAGAATAAATCCATGTGTATCTAGAGTAGTCATCAATTAATACATATACATATTATTTCCAACAAATTCATCTTTATTTTGTATGAAAAAATAAATCCATGCTCACTAGCTATAAATAATTCGATGCTGAAACATCCCTAATACATTTAATGCTTGTCTTTTGTTTTATTACAAAATGAAAAATATCATATTAAAATTAAACCTATGATCTAGTGGATATCTATGTAGTCCTTTATTAGAAATAATATATAATGTTCAAACATTATAGTTTCAAAACAATTGATTAAATACCCATTATTTATCTTCGATATAATCTAAGAAATGTTAAATCATGGATCGAAAAGGTTTTATATGTGTAGTGTGTATATATTCTCATTCCTACGAGTAGAAATTATTAATTTTACTTTTGAACAATGAAAATTACATTTATCACTCCAGATGATCAGAATGTATCACTAATAAAATAAATGGCTCACGCTAACAATAATGATATAAAGTCCGAAATATATAAAACATTTAAAATTGAATATTTTATAAGAAGTATAATATTACATATGAAATAAATTTATTCTTGATCATTATAACAAATATTGTCACCTCAAACTTTCATATTCATAATAATTTGAAATAATATATTATTTATATTCTTCTTATTGGAACATACACCACCAATTTACCAAATGTTAATGTCTTTATTATGTTTCTTATTCTCATGAAATAAAAAAATTTGGGGTTTAGAACCAAACATTTCTTATGAAATACATTATTATAAAAAATATGTTTTCAACCATATGTTTAATATTCTATTTTGTTCTATAGATATCAACTCCACATTAATATATGATCATTGAAAATAAAAATTTTTTATTTTATTTAAACAACCCCTATTTTTTAATTTCCAACACATTGAAATGTAGAAAAAATGGTTTAATTTTAGGAACAAAGTAATTGGTTTGAAAATGAGGATTTCATTGGGAAAACTTTGTAACAAAGGTATTAATATATGGATATATTTTTCTATTAATTTTTTAAAAAAAATCAATGAATGAATTATAATTTATAAAAACGATTCTTTAAAAAAAATATCTCAAGATTCAGTTTTGTGACTAATTCTTTATTCTAATTATATGTATTAGAAGTTGATATATTTTATAATTTAAAATTAAATTTTGAAATATCTTAAATATTTATAAAAATTATTTAATTTTCATTTATTATGTTTTTACTTAAATTTATATATTTTTTAAATTTTTTTAAAAAAATCCTCCAAAATGTTGGAAAATCTAGATACTTTTTTTAAATCTTGGTAATGTAACCTAAAATTGAGATGTAGTCTATTTTTATACTTAGAACGAAGTATAATTCCATTCATAATTAGAATCATGATTATTTTCATTTATATTTAGATTATTTATGAATTAAGTATATAGAATAACCATGGGGAATTAATTTTTTTGGAATACCATTATAAAATACCATGACCTTATTGAAATCCCTATCATCTGAAGAAACGTTGAATAAAGTATCTACATTACTAGAAAACCATTTCCCATATTATTTTAGGGTTTTCATAAAAATATAAATATAAAACTTCTTATAATTTTAATTCTTTCTTATCCTTTATATTCAACAACGATCAATTTTTCATAATATGATCAAGCATCCCGCATTAATAGAAAATCACCTAAAAATAATATTTCATCTTGTTTTTTACATTAGAAATTTTCTTGAATTGGTAATATGATTATTTTTTCCAATATTATTATTTATTCTCTTTTCATGTTTATATTGATCATTCTCACTATGTTCCGAATAACTGTATTCAGTGTCAACTTTTATTTTCCTTTTCTTAGAATATTTAGAAATCTTTTCAAAATAACTATCATTTCTAACTACTATAGAAGAAGAGGTAAATGGAATGGAAATATTATTTTTACTTTTTATTATACTATATCTATATACCTTTATATTTCATTAGAGTAAAAATAATATAATCTAATTAATAGTTTGTGAGGTTTTTTTACCATTAA
This sequence comes from Viscum album, assembly GCA_963277665.1. Classification (NCBI taxonomy): domain Eukaryota; kingdom Viridiplantae; phylum Streptophyta; class Magnoliopsida; order Santalales; family Viscaceae; genus Viscum; species Viscum album. The sequence continues at coordinate 173,667,330 of OY728135.1, read as the reverse complement.
TATTTTTCACTAAAGGATGGTATACTATTAAGAGTTATCATAAAACATTGATACATCTTTAAAAAAAATTATAAATGTATAAATTGAATGATTCTATATCATCCCTAAGTATATATTTCTAATGTGAGTAAATTCTAATTTATTCTAAATACTTTTAGCAGCTTCGCATGAGGAAATTTTACTATATACGCATATTTTCAATGATCATAAAAAAGTATTTCTAACTTTATATATAATTTAATTTGACAAATTTTCATGTCTTGGGAGTCTATTTATATTTTTTATGTTATTTCATAATTTCTAGTCATGATGAAAATTTTTTCTACTCTATTCTTTATAAAAAAATAAATATCTCTAATATAAAACAATACAACCATCAATGATTGGGATTTGGTTTGGATTTAGATTTCTTAATCTCCAAAATTATGAATCTTCCTTTAATAAAAAAATATACACACGTTAGTGTAGTAAAATAGTGTCCATGTTTACAAATTTGAAAATCTCCTATGATACCAGATATTTGATTATAAGAATCTATATTATTATAGAATAAATAGTTAGGATTGTAGTTATTAACATAAAAAACCAAAATTCACATAGCCTTTTTTAGAAGGTATTTCGGAAAAATACTCTCTCAATATTTTCTGAAAGCAATAAGACAAAATATTTTGATGATACATTATATTATTAGAGTTAATAAATGATTATAAAAAAGTAAACATTACATAATATATGGAATATAGAAATATGAACATTTATAAACAAGTAATTAATTTTTTATAGTCCTTAAGAAAACATATCTAGGAATTATATAATAAGATCCACAATGTTACAGCAAATGTTGATGAAGTCAAATACCATGAAATTGGGAGTTTGAGGTTTTCACTATACTATAATGTCCAATATTCTTAAATTTGTAATCCCTAAATACAAGGATTCTAAAATCCCCAATGTCCCAATCCTTAGGATCCTTTGATCACATAGGATCTAATAACTCTATCATCCTATACCTAAAATACATTGATCAACACGAGATTTGAAAAACAACTAAAAACATAAAAAATGTATGGCATTTACCAAAATCTTCACAAATCAATTTATTAAGTAACAAAATCTAATGAATCAATGATGTGTTAAATCATTACAAGATGTTAAAAACTCTTATAGAAAATCTATGTTATTAGTATTGTAAAATCCTCCTCTTTACTCAAATGTTTCTTCCATTTATAGATATTTATACAATTTTTATATTCTACATTATCTAGAATTGGTTGCAACAACATCAGATGAACTCATCTTCACATGAAAAGATTCAGTTCATCTTCTTCTTCATAAGGATTATTTAGATGACGAACCATTACTATTATTTAAATGATTCATCTAATTGAATATTAATTAGGTATCCAGAATAATTTATAAGATTCGTATAGTTGGACTACATAAAAGATCATCAAAAGAGCATGTATACCTTTTTTGTATTTGGTTCATCTGGTAGACTCTATATATAATCATCTTATGGTACTTTAATATGCTAATATTTGAAAATTATAATCCATTATTTGATTAACCTTGGAATTTTTCTTATGTTGTATTATTTACCATAATATATTATTTATGACACTACATATGTCTTTATTCTTTCAATAAACTATTACAAAGTTTCATTTAATGTACAATTATTCCAAATATCAGCAGAATATTTATTTTTGACAAAATAATTGTTAAAATTTTGGAAGTTTAATGTTGTTAAAATACCACATATAAGGTAGTGTTGTTAGATTTTCCAATCTATGGTTAGAATGTGTTGAATGTAAAAAAATCCCAAATATTTATAAGTGCATGATTTTGGAAATATTTGTAGATAAAATGTAATGAAGATTCCAATGCTGATAAAATTGGGAAGATTTTATCAGTGACATCCATATATATGATATAATTTATTATCTATAATAGTGTTTACATACATGAATATCACAAAGAATCAAACAAATAAAAAAATTGCAAATGTAATTGTAAAAAAAATAAAATAAAATAAAATTACTGAATAATTATATTACAAACTGTTAAATATATTATAATTACATTGATATGAATAATTTATTATAAAAATATAAAATTTAATACCACCTAAAATAATTTAAATCATAAGAGACATTGTTTCCCAATGTTAGGTTGTCATTGAGAACCATTATAATAGGGGAAAATCTCACTACATTATGTCATGCACACCACCTATAGTTCATTGAAAACAACTATGTACCTATAATAAACATGTTCTTATTTTAGTAATACATTGTTAAAAACATAAATATAATATATTAATGAATAAATAAAAAATTTTATACTATAAAATGAATGATATAACATAATACATCGATAAAAATGATGGCATAACATTTCACTAAAATTTAATAAAATTTAATACACCATTTAGAGTGTGTCTTCTTTTTAATGATTATGTGATGTATATTCAATCATACCAGAGACATTGTGTGTCTGAAATACATTAGGTTAATTACCACACATCAAAAATGAATGATCAATCTTTCTCATAAATTACTAAGACAATTTTATTTTGTTTACATACTTTTGAGTTTTTGACATCAATTTTGAACTAAGATTTCGCATTTAAATAAAATAACAAACATTTACTATTACTGGATAAACCATGTTTCAAATTGTCATATAGTTAAATATTTATTGTCAAAAATAATTATTGATCCTTTTTGAGATCATTAGTACTATATTATTTCATTTACTTTATTTTGACTGTGTGATGTGCATTTTTAACTAAAATGTCACTTTTAAACAAAAATCATGCAATTTTTGTAATAATATACATAACCTATGTTTATTTATAGGAGGTTAATTTTTACCTATATAAAATAAAGTATTGATCATTGTGTAAAAAAATAAAAAAATAGAACATTTTTGGGTAGTTCTGAATATATGTTTCATGTTTGAAAAAATATCAATTTTAAATAAAATCATCATCTTCTATTCATACTTGTTGCACAATATATCTGATTTATGTGAGTTTATATCCAATATTTCAATAATGGATTATTTATTTATTTTTCATAAATAGTTGGGATAATATGGTGTTTTTCCTTGGTTTTGAGTTTATGATGCATGTTTCAAACTAAAATACAAATTTTTAAATGACAAAATATGCTCTCAAGCATATCAGACATAACACATGTTAGAATGAAAATAGATGAATTCCAAAAAATAAAAAATGAATTGATAATATTTTTTGGAAAGTGTTAATGTTACATTTGTAACATGGTTCACTCATATGTAAACAAAATGAGTCTCTACATGGACTCAAGAATGGATCCTTTTATGATAGATTTTTTAGGCTAGTGGTATTGTTCTAAGGGAATGAATTGAAATTATTATACCCTCTATTCATAGTATCAACAAAAAGAAAACCAGATCAATAACATTAAAAAAATACCATCATAATTATCTTCCTTAGAAAGTACCAAATAATCAAAATTCTATAACTATTCTAAAATAAATAAATTCAAATACGAAATCAGCCAAATCCAAAAAAACAAATACTTATTTTGTTTGAGGACATAACCCTTCCAATTTTCCATGATATTATCCTAAAACCCGAGGTAAAACATTAAATATTCAGTTTGTACCCATAACCGAACCTATAATTATGAAATCTACTCACGTATCAAAGGCTACTAAAAAGTGATATGAGAAAAACTCAATATTCCATCACTAATGGTGTCAAAATAATATATAGTAAGAGGGATTCAAATAACATGAAATCATGGGAAAATAGTGTGATATAAAAATTCTATGAAAATATATTTTTGATCTTGAGGTCATGCATGGAACCTTGGGTAATCCATCCCATATTTTGACAATGGATGAAGTCAAATTCATTAAAATGATTTTCTAGTATACAATTATACAGCAACAAAAAAATAATTGGAACCACATCAAGGTCATATAATATTAATATTCAAAACAAAATAATACATTACCGTTGATATCATATCATGGCCCCCAAAAATAAAAAACAAAATAGATGCATAACAGACTCATGAAATTCTGTTAATCTCCAACAAATATATTAACATATACAAAATCAAACTATATCCTTATAATCAAATCATGGTCACTAATTATATTCCCATCATGGGATTAACATATCCCAATAGTATTGTCGTTGACCCCCTATGATAATAATTAATGATACCATTTAACTATATTTTCCCCATTACATTATTTTAATAACCAAATATTTTCCCCAAATTATATAGATGTGAATGTGAAATTTAAAATAATTAAGGGTTAAAAATGATTTATTTGATTAAAAATAATGTTTTAAAGTTATTTACAATCATTTTGTAGTGTTAAACTGCCTATTAGGTTGTCCATGTTCTCATAGAGTTTCATCTCAAATTAATTTTTAATTTTCAAAAGTTGTCACACCTTACCCTGTGACCTATGTCCTAGTATTTATATTCTTACTGACCACCCAAACACTATGTTAATGTCTAAAAAATTTATTTTAGTCTCAATATTTTTTTATAAGATAGGTAGTGCCAATCAATCATTATTTATTTTGTCCACACACACATACACAAGAGAAAAACAAAAGGATTTCATGGGATATCACGAGACAACCTACCTAAAACATTATGAGTGTCCAAGAACCGAATATGATCCAAAATATAAATGGAAATTTGGATCCATTATTTATATTTCACATTAAAAACATTTCTAAAATAGATCATAGAGAGATATCATTCAAGGAAGTTATTCGAATAATGATATTTCATCCAGATCATGACCAAGAAACATCCGAGTTCATAAAAACTCATAAAGGATGAAAAATGGGATTTATAGAATAATAATACTAATGTATTTGATAAAGTATTCCCATAAGGAACACAGACCACAATAATAAAAAATCCTAACCTCCCTGATAGACAATGCAGTCGATTCATAAATTTCAAAAATCTACAACTATTGACAACACAACGTGGTGGTCTCCACCCCCAATGGGGTTGTATTTGATAACATAATTCATAGGAGAATGTACATAGTGATAGGACATGACATAGGGGAAAACAATGTCTATTTTAACCCTTTTGGGCTCAATGGCACACCATGGTGAGGTTATCATGGTTGTTGTCCATAGGGAGACATCTTACTCACCGTGTTCATGACCATGCCCAACATGGGCATGTCAATCTTCCCATTATACACATATGATATATTGGTGAAAAAAAAATGTTAACATAGCTTGGTACAATCCATGTTACTAAAAAAATCCAACAAACATTTAATTATTTTGAGAATTATCAGACACATTCCAAACCAAATAAACCCATCCAAAGGATAGATAAATAGATACATTAATATATGGATTTGAAATTCTCCCCATGACATGACACCTTGCCCCCAAGCAGTAATTATGAGAACATCTAAGAAAAAGTAGGGAAAATCACACCATTAGGTTCATATATCATTCTATTTCTCACATGTTTCATCCCTATTATGCCTTTTCTATCATAACACTCATACTAGAAGAATCTTATTCTGATATTGTGTTTTATTACTGATCCACTTTATAATCCGTAATCTAATAAAAAAATTAATTACTATATATATTAATGTCATCAATATCAAACACATGTGATGGTTTATGGTGATACTATCAATGCAGCAACAAATAAGAAATTTCATGTATGGAATAAAAATGTTGTGTATGTGAAAATTTATAATCTACAACAATGATTTTCTATTGAATATCAATTTATCCAATATACTTTGGTTACAACAAACACTTTATCTAAATAAGTTGATTTCATTTCAATGTAAACACCTATATAAATACTCTATTTCAAACCTCAAAAACTAGAGCTCAACATCAATGATCATCATACAACATCTTCTCACATTGGGATGTATCTCACCTCAAACTAGTCAATTAAAATTGATCCAATTTTTCGATCTTGATAATTTTCCAAATGTAAAGAAGCTCTCCATATTCCTTCCATAACAATATTGAAGATTCCACTTTTCACATGAGTTTTATTTATCAGATATAGTGACCTGATCTTTACAATCATTTACATTACATAACTTTTGCGGAATAATTATACATTAAAAAAAAGATGCCCAAAGACTGTAGTTGGTATAGTTACCATGGATACCTGGAAACATGAACACTGGTACATATGTGAGATATATCATCTCAAACCTGGCTTTTTATGAATAGAACCATTCATATACATATCAAAAAGTGTATGTATCATTATAACCTAGGGGAAAGGAAATATAAAATGGGTGAGATCAAATTCTCAAAAAGTGTAGACAATGGATGAATGTATGAAAAAACATAATTAGTAGGATATGAGAACGTGATCCTATAAGTAGAATATAATACCCTTCATATCAAGGTTGATAACCAAAACCAGGGAAAAAAGAATGGCAGTTCATAAGACATGAATCATAGGAAATACAGATAATATTCTATAAAATATTAAGATAGAAAAAATGCATGGATTAGTGGAAAACAGATAAACATGTAATTACATCCATAGTATCCATGTCATCAATACCATGACCTTATTAATAGTATGGGTTCACTACCCATAAAATAATAGTAGTCATATTTTACTACCATGGCAATCATAATAGCGAGAGTTCACTATTCATACCATTTTGTTAGTTATGATTTACTCCCATTTCCATCCAAGTAGTCATGGTTCACTCCCAATAAAATCTTAGATTATCTAATGTGTAACACCCCTCCCCTACATCATTGGATTGAGGAGGAGGTGAGTGTTACATGGCCTTATGCGACGTTCCCAAGGCAACAAAGGCTGGCAATAAATTTTGAGGGCTCTGAGAACAAATTGTGGAATGATTGTCCCTCAAGAAAAAACCAACCAAACAATCCACAACTTTATGACGCATGTCTACAAAAACAACCAACCTCATACATTACCAAAGACAACCATATTATCCATAATGATCTCACTTGTCAACAGAACCCCAAACCAATACAACTAGACATGTCCACCAACATCAGAGTACAAGTAGAAAGTAAACAACCAAAGCACCACGAGCCATGACACCTCCACAGCTCCACACCCAGCTCAATGCTCCAAGCTCTTCCAAGACATCACAACGCACCACTAAAGGAGGCTGATTCCTAACCTTTTTCAATGTGTACATGACATCTATAATGACACCAATGTTCCAAGGTAGGTGGTGAGAACTAAAATTCAGTAGGTTTTCTCCAAATGACTTCCCTACACACGCCACTAGGATATAACCGTTAGCACATTTATATAAAGAAGTTTATATGAATTAAATCATAGGTGTAACCATTTTCATAAGCCAATCATGCCCTTACCAAGCCCTCACACCAAACCAAGTAACCACGGGAAAGCCAACCAAACATTCCACAAATAATTCTAACATTTACATGTTAGCAAAACAATTCCATCTTGAAAAGTAATGCACAAGAAATGACCAAAATGATGGAGCTTCCATCTAACCCATTTCAACCATTCACAACTACTGAATCTTCCCATCCACTTTTCCTAAGATGGTGGCCCATCCATCCACTATCAATCCTTTCTTTTATAAAGTGGTACACCTCACCACTTCCACACCACATCCCAACCATTCAAAACCAATCATATAACCCATAAAATTCACAACAACACCATGTGATCAACCCATTCCATTACATGTCAATTCACTTCAATAAATCACCCATTTATTAAAAACCATTTTCTATGCCAAACCCCATTTTAATAAAACAATATTTTTAATGAATACCATTTCTATCAATCATTTCAAAAATCAATCATAGCATTCCATTTTAAAATCCACAACAAGAACATTTCACCACAAAACCCCTTTTTTCCTAAAAACCCCAAATGGATTTCCTACCAAATTCGCACATCAAAATACAATTAATTTTAATCAAAAAAATTTAAATTAACATGGAAACACTAGTTATATCCAAGTGGAGTTGAGAGAGAACCACCTAAATTTAGGGTACTCGAGAAATCGACCTACAAGCCACCACACCTCAAATCTGGTGAACGCACCACCAAAACCTCTCCAGATCCCCTTCCCTAAAATTCACAAGCCTTAAAATCAACATTCAAGGAAATATCTACACACCACAAGTGAAGTTCTAGAAAACCAAGAAATATAGGTTTTGTAGATCTAGAGAAAAAACAAGAGAAACAAGAGGATATACTTACTCAGGAGAAACAACCTTCAAGCTACCTTGAAACCCTGTTGAATCGCTTCCAAACTGAGTAGGAGAGCACCCTCAACCCCTGAGAACCCAAAATACTGAGTGAGGCTCGAGTGGGAGGAATATTGGATTGAAATGAGGAAATCCCAAGGGTTCCTGGGTTTTAAAAGCATAACATTAAGTGGTTTCACGGTTATCCCGCACGGTTCGGTAATCAGTGATCTAACCATGGGAACTCTACTACCTTCGGAGCAAGGTTCCGCAAGGTTTCCTCGCATGGTTTTGAAAACCATTTCTAGGCCATGCAAAGCTTACTGTCTCCCCTTTCACACTTTTCTAGAGCATCCGCATAGTTTCCACTAACCATGCTCAAACTATGCACCTCTTTAAAAGCCTCCAAACTCATTCAAAACCATTAAAAACTCTCCCAACCTCTTCCCAACTCATCCCATGAACATTAAACACATAAAACTCCATAAATAATGACACATTCCACAAAATGGGGGTAATAAATTCTCCCCACCATTGGAATTTCCTTCCTTGGAAAGTAGCAAGCCCACCCTTTATCGAAAGAGCTCAGGCCACTACTCGACCATCCCATTCTCTTGCTCCAAAGTATCCTCTTGAATCGGACCATGTGGCAAAAAAACATGAACTAAATCGATGGTTTTACCCCAAATGACTTTCTTTAGCCTATCTACAACCCGTAGTGGCACGTGCATAGATGAAGCATCATGTTCTAGCTCAACATGATCCCATCGAATCACATGGTCACGATCCTAATGATACTTTTTCAACTACGACACATGAAACACATTCTGCACCACACTGAACCAAGGTGGAAAAGCCAATCGATAAGCAACCTCACCAACCCGCTTAAGAACTTCAAAGGTATAATATACCTTGCAGATAGGTTTCCCTACCCCCCAAACCGACGATGTCCCAACCTAGGAGAGATCCTCAAGAAAACATGATCACTCACCTCGAATGACAGTAGTTGTTGATAATGATCTGCATATGATTTTTGAGGACTCTGAGCCCTCTCCATTCTTTTCCAGATCAACTTGATCTTCTCTGTTGTCTCTTGGACAAGACTCGGTCCATCCACTGAGGACTCACCCATTTCCACACAACATAGTGGAGAACGACATGGCCGCCCATACAATGCTTTAAACAGAGCCATCTGTTTGGATTCCTGATAATTGTTATTGTACGAGAACTCAACCAATAACTAGTGATGCTTCCAAGAGCCACCAAAATAAATCACACAAGCCCGCAACATATCCTCCATAGTTTGTATCATCTTCTCAGATAGACCATCTATCTGAGAGTGAAACACTGTGCTAATAGTCAACTGTGTCCCAAGGTATTTCTCCATGGATTTCCCTAAATGAGATGTAAACCTCAGATCCCTATATGATACAATTAAAATTGGAATTCCATGCCGCTTTACCACCTCCTGGATATAGATTTTGGATAGACCATACACCGCATGAGATTCATGAATTAGGATGAAATGGGCTGTCTTCATTTGCTGATCCACTATCACCCAAATGGAATTGTTCTTCTTGACCGTTCATGGGAGACCTGTGTCAATATCCATCGTTATCTGCTCCCACTTCCAAATAGGGATTGGTAAAGACTACAACATTTTTGTTGGCCTATGATGCTATGCCTTGACTTGCGAACAAGTCAAGCATCTTGAAACAAACTCATACACACTTCTCTTCATACCAGCCCACCAGAACTGCACCTTCAACGCTTTATACATTTTCCGAATTCCAGGATGAACAACCTACCTGGAATGAATATATGCCCTGAGAAAATCCACTTGAAAGGAAACCGGTACAACCATTCGATTCTAAAAACACAAAATTGAATCTCCATTCAGTTTCCAACCTTCAATGGTATCCCCACCATCGGGTCTTGACCCCATGGTCACACAATCAGAATCAGATATCTATGCCTCTATAACTAGGCCAACCAAGTCAGGAATCAAAAAAAGCTGGAATGAAAACCACCATATCACCCTAGTCCTCATATTCCAATCGCATATCGGCTATAACAAACATCAAACACCATTGGTCCGATGCAGATTTCACTATATGAGAATATGATTTTTTAATTAATGCATCTTCCACCGAATTTCCCTTACCTGGTGTGTACATTATGTCAAAATCAATCATTTGGAGATATTCCATCCTTCTCCTTTTCCTCAAGTTTAAATAAATATTTCAGAAAATGTACTTGAAGCTCTTGTGATCTGTATATACCATGAATTTCTCACCCAAGAGAAAATGACGCCACACTTTCAAAGCATGGACCACTGCTGCCAACTCAAAATCATGAATTGGGTAGTTCTTCTCATAAACTCTCAATATTCATGATCCATATGCAACCACATGATTCCCTTTCATGAGAACACACCCCAAACTTGATCCCTATTCATCACAATACACCACGTACCCATTTCCGGATTCTCGAAAAACCAAGATTATTGCTGATGCAAGACGACCCTTTAGCTATTCGAAACACTTCTGACACTGTTCATTATTTTGGAATGGAATATTTTTTCTTGTCAAAGCTGTCCTTGGCGAAGAAAAATTTTAAAAATCATGAAAAAAATGTCTATAATTCCCAACACGACCATGAAAACTCCAAATATCAAACACTTTCTTTGGAAGTTTCCATGAGATAACAGCCTCTATCATTTTTGGATCCACTGAAACACCTCTTTCATAAATCACATGGACATGAAAATGAACATCCTGTATCAAAAAGTCACACTTTGAAAATTTGGCATAGAACCAATGATCCCTCAAGATCCCCAACCCTGTCACCAAGTGGTTCTCATTCTCCACCCTTGTCTTTGAATACACCATAATATCATCCACAAACACGACCACAAATGAATCCAGATATATCTAAAATATACGAATCATCAATTCCATAAAAATTGTTGGCACATTAGTAATACTAAAGGGCATAACCACATATTCATAATGTCCATATCTACTTCTGAATGCTGTTTTGGGAATATCCTTTTTCCTCACCCGCAATTGATGATATCCCGACCACAGGTCGATCTTGGGGAACCACTGGGATCCCCTCAACTAGTCAAAAAAATCACCAATTCGTGGAAGTGGATATCTATTCTTTATCGTAACATGGTAATGTCTACGATAATAAACACATAGCCTTAAAGTTCCTTCAACCTTATACACAAACAACACCGGCGCTGCCCATAGAGATGTGCTAGGCCGGATAAACCCATTGTTTTATTACACTTCCAACTAGACTTTTAATTCTTACAATTCAGATAGAGCCATCCAATAAGATGGAAGTGAGATAGGACTAGTCCCTAGAAGAAGATAAATCTTAATCTCCACTTCTCTTACGAGAGGTAAGCCAGATAATTCTTCAGTAAAAACATCCATGAACTTATCTACCACTGCCGAAAGAAAATGCTTCTCAACACCATCTACCGATTCCAGCGACAACGCCGCCAACTAATGTGATAACGTACCCACTGATGGTGCCATCAAACCCATTTCACCCTGCCTTTAATTCTTCTCTCCTCTAAAGAGATAACTAACACCATCGTGTGTCGCAAAATGCATTTTTCGTAAATCAAAATCGATGTGAGCCTTAAATTCCACCATTCATTCCATTACCAGGATAACACCATACCCATCCATATCGAGCATTGAGAAATTACACACTATGTCAAACATGCCCACAATGATACAACATTATCTACACAATAAGGCTTGACACTCTCTTTGACCCAAAAAAGTTTGACACTTCAAAACTGAGGGAATCATTTCTACCATTAAACCTAGAAAATCAATCACACGTGCAGTAATAAAAGAGTGTGAAGTACCCATATCAAACAACACATGCATGAAGGTATAATTTTAAATAATAGTACCTCACACTGTGGATGGTCCTTAATGATCATCAACCACAACCTGTTCAGCTCTAAATGCATGTTTTATTGCCACACTCTTCTCTTTATTTCTTTTTTGAGGCATCATGGTATTCGGAGAATCACCATGACCCAATTTACTCTGATGATGAGGGTTATGCCGCTGCCCCCATCCTATTGAAGAAAACGACGTCTATGATTCCTGAGGGGTGTCACTTGCACCGACCTTGTAGAATTCCGACAATAATGTTGTAGATGCCCCATATGCTTACAATTATGACATGCTCAAGGTTGTGTCATACAATCCCGCTTGATGTGGCTTATCGAACAGCACTGAAAACATCCCGGCTTGATCTGGGGCTTAGAAAAAGGATTTACCGATCTAACCATCAGATTATATGCCATATTCCCGCCCTAGGAATAAGTTTTCCTCCTTAGCTTGATCAAAGCATTAGAGTTCCCATTATTCCCCATGGGTACCACCATGCTTACTCCACCCAGAGTGCCCAACAAATCCCGCTCATCCACTGAGGCTCTATTCACCATCTCCGTGCAATCATATATACAGAGCACCATTATCTTTGATCAAATTTCTTTCCTTAATCCCAATTCACAGATCATTTCCTTCAATGATGTGCTACCCGCCACCTCGGGTGAAAACCGCACTATGTTCATAAACTAAGCCGCATACTCTGTCACATACATAAGCTCTTGTTTGAAACAGAAGAAATCAGTTGTATGCTTAATTCTGAATGAATGTAGGTAGAATTGTTTGTTAAAAAATTCTTCAAAGCCTTCCCACATCATACCTTGGCATGTCCCCTCTTGGAATACCAACTCCCTCCACTGAAGGGAAATATCTTCCCACATATACGTGGCCATCTACACATTTAACTCTACCGGAGTTCCCATGAACTCTAAGATCTTTTTCATTCCATTCAACCATTCTTCGGCCCTTTCTGGCTTTGAATCACCCCAGAAGATTGCTGGATTCTGCTTTTGAAACTGAATCACATGATCCACTTGCCTTGGTTCATCCATGTTGTTTCTACTTTCCACAACTTGGAAAGCTTGCACTATGCTTTTCACTAACTGTTGGTTCACCTGAAGATCAGGTGTTACCACATTCTCAGCAGCCTCCTCCGGTTGGTCTCTACGACACCTACCTGAAGCCATTTCTATCCACAGAAAACCAACAACCACGAGTCTCACTTCTGTAGATATCAAGAAGTCCCATTTCAAATCACATTACACTGCACTATCACAACAAGGCTTTCAACAAGTTCACATTTTCCATGGTTCACAATTTTGACAATCATACAATTTTCAAAATACCAAATTTATTCACATTACAGTTTCACACAAAAAAAAATTCATAATTCATCCCATAGATCATTATATACCAATGAAATATGCATCCAAGTGTGAAGTCATTTCTACCATGCATTCCAAGCTAATCTCATTGGCTACACCCATGACAAAGAGATATCAAATGCCTATAAGTGTCTCCAAAAACATATGTACCCAAATCCGTAGAAACTTGAATTTAAGCATAAAAGGGTTAGCTACAACATTTCATGTTATACCTTAAAATATCCGACAATCCTACGCCTTGATACCATCCCGACTCAAGGAGTATACCACAACGAATGTGAACACCGAATCCAAGAATCTACTCCAAAGGTCCAAAAAAACGATACCACTTACAAAACACCTCCCCTACCTCATTTTCATAAGGAGGAATTGATGGTTACTTGACCTTAAGCGATGTTCTCAAGGTTCCAAAGGCTGGAAATAAATGTGGAGGGCTCTGATAACAAATTGGGGAATGATTTTCCATTAAGACAAAACCAACCAAACAATCCACAACTATATGATGCATGTCCACAAAAACAACCAACCTCATATACCACCAAAGACAACCAAATAATCCATAATGATCTCACATGTAATCACAACCCCAAACCAATACAACTAGACATGTCCACCAACCATAGAGTACAAGCGAAAAATAAACAACCAAAGCACCATGAGCCATGACACATCCACAGCTCCACACCCAGCTCCAAATTCCAAGCTCTACCAAGACATCACAATGCACCACTAAAGGAGGTTGATGCCTTACCTTTTCTCACGTCATGGTACACGAAATCTACAAACACACCAATGTGCCAAGGTAGGGTGTGAATACTAAAACACAGTAGGTTTTCCCCAAATGACTTCCCTACACACGCTACTAGGATAAAATAGTTAGAACATTTATATAAAGCATTTTATATGCTTTAAATCACAAGTGAAACCATTTTTATATTCCAAACATGACCTTACCAAGTCATCACACCAAACCAAACAACCATGGGAAAGCCAACAATACATGCCTCAAACCATTCCAACATTTACACGTTAGCACAATAATTCCATCCTGCGAAGCAATGCACAACAAAAAACCAAAACGATGGATCTCCCATCCAACCCGTTTCATCCATTCACAACTAGTGGCTCTTCCCGTCCACTTATCCTTAGATGGTGGCTCTTCCATACACTATCCATCCTTTCATATTTAAAGTGGTACTTCTCGCCACTTCCACACAACATCCCAACCTATCACAACCAATAATATAACCAATCAACGTCACAAAAACACCATGTAATCAACCCATTCTATTACATGTTAATTCACATCAATAAATCACCCATTTATTTAAAACCATTTTTCTGTGCCAAACCCCATTTAAATTAAAAAACATTTTTGTTGAATACTATGTCCATCAATCATTTCACAAATCAATCATAGCATTCTATTTTAAAATTCCCATTTTAAAATCCACAACATGAAAATTTCACCACAAAAACCCTTTTTCTAAATACCACCAAATGGATTTCCATCCAAATTCCCACATCAACACCCAATTAATTTTAATCACAACAAATTAACTCTAACATTGAACCACAACTTCTATCCAATTGGAGTCAAGAGAGAAGCCACCTACCTTGAGGGTTCCTGAGTAATCAACCCACAAGCCACCAAACTTCAAATCAAGTGAATGCACCACCAAAACCTCTATAGATACCCTTCTCTAACATTCACAAGCCTTAAAATCAGCACTCAAGGAAACCAAAACCATATAACATCACACCACAAGTTTAGAACTAGAAAACCAAGAAAGATACAGATGTAAATCTAGAGAAAACACAAGAGAAACAAGAGGATAGATTTACCTGGGAGAAACCACCTTCAAACCGCCTTGAAACACCTTTGAATCACTTCCAGACTGAGTGAGAGAGCACCCTTACCCCCTGAGTACTAAAAATCCCGAGTGATGCTCGAGTGGGAGGAAGATTGGTGTGAAATGAAGAAATCATGAGTGAGATAGTGTTTTTAAAACACTAACATTAAGTGGCTGCACGGTTAGCCATCACAGTTTGGAAAACCGTGCACTAACCGTGCACACTCTACTACCTCAGGAGAAAGGGTCCACACAGTTTCCTCTCATGGTTTGGCAAACCGTGCGCAGGACATGCGTGTCCTATTGTCACCCTTTACAAGATTTCCTAGAGAATCCACACGGTTTCCAATAATCTTTCTTAAACAGTGCACCTCTTTAAATGCCTCCAAACTCATTCAAAACCATTCCAAACTCTCCCAACCTCTTCACAACTCATCCCATTCACATTAAACACATTAAAATGCATAGAAAAAGGCCTCAAACCTAAGACTGGGGTACTACATCATGGTATATAAAACATTACCCAATTCATTAGAGGGAGATATAGATCTCACCCTTCACCTAATGAAATCATACATACATGTGCCACATGATCATAAATAATCATATAATAACCCATGAAATGAAATGGGTATCATAAAATTGTAAACATATCATAACTTGAGGAATGATATAGGTTTTATAATCATTTCATCATAAATATAACCAAAGAAAAGAAGTGGGTTTCAAAAGCATATAACATGTGAAATGGAGACATCTTTCATAAAATCATACCATCAAATCATAATCCATCCAGAGAAAGATTATGAATGGAAACATTGAATAATTTCCCCATAGTGTTATGAGTAACCCTAATGGATGATATCCTAGTAGGGAAATTTTTTGAAATATATTTTAAAACATTTCTTGATAAAAATACCATTTCATCTTTCAAAAAAACATTTTATCACAAAAAAACTTTTTAATTGAAAATATATTTGAAACATATAAATAATACATGAAATTATTTGGAAAACCATTTACCTTTAAAACTAGTTAAATAATATTCAAAACATTTTAAACACCTTTTTTAATTTCAAAAACATTGAAAACCAATAAAAATATCTTTAAAATGTTTTTAAAACCATTATACATAAAAACTTATAAAGAAATATTGAAATTTTTTTGAAAACCACTTTTCTTGAAAACATATAAAAGAAGATTTAGAACGTTTTTAAATTTGTTTCTTTGAAAATATGATGAAATATTATAAATATAGTTTGAAAAAAAATGGAAATTGTTTTTTGTGAAACCATGAATAAAAATATTCACAATGTTTTGAAATCCATTTCATTTAAAATCCTTTTAAAAAGTATAAATAGATCAAGAAAACAAAATAAATAATATTCTTTTGAAAAATAATTTTAATTTTTTTTACTGATTATCCTTTTAGAAGTTCCATCAAATCTTCAATGTAATGACATTGTGTAAATTTATACTTGTCATACGAGGTCAAAAGAACATCACTTTTTCTCTATAAAAATGGTTAGAAATGTTCCTAGCTAGGAAAGAGACAAGAAGATTCCAATGAAGATATTTTTAAAAGAAAACATTGTAATAATGTATTTTAAATTTTATAGGGAAATTGTATAATATTCTTGGAAACCCTTTTTAGAAAAATTAAATTTTTTTCTGAAGAGAGGGTAAAGGCAAATTGTTTTAAAGAATGATTCTTAACTAAATTATGTAACAAGGATAATAAAATGGAACCAATATATGATTATATCGTGAAATAACAAATTTGAGTTAAATAATGAATATTATTGAGATATGGATCACAATAATTCATCAATTGTGTCATAAACATAAACAATATTGAAAAGAAACGAGATTGTCTAAATAAACATTTATGACAATGTATCTTTGGATCAGGCTCTCCATGAAAGTAATAGAAATTAAATGAAGCATAATATATCTCAAAAAAATTAATATTAATTATATTTCATGTTAAATAGAAGTATATAATCCTCGAAAATGAGTTTAGGTAAATAACAATACATGATTTTCAATAAATTCAAATTTGTACAAATAATTTTTTCAGATTTGGAAACTTTGGAGACAAAACCCTTTGAATTAATGATCATAGAGTTTTCATTTTAGTACCCATAAATTTATATGAAATATTAATAGATTAAATTCACATGAATTACCTAACCCACACAAAATTAATTAGTTTCAAACCTTTCTTGTCACTCGCAGAAATTCAACGAGTGATACTAGTATTGTCAATTAGATGGAGGTGTCTATAATTTTAAGTCAATCCCTTTGAAAAAAACAACATATCATATTAATGATACTAGTATTGTCACAAAATAATGGATTAAATTGGGTGGATGGTTGGAGAAGGAATATTAATGAAAGGATCTTGAGAGAATACCTTACCTCTAAATTGGGTGACACCTTGTGTTTTGTCCAAAAACGAAGTCTAGAGAAGATTTACTACTAAAGGGATGCTTCAAATTTGAAGTGAGGACATTTGTGAGGCTAAATGGGTGGATCCTAGAAGAACATAAAAGCTTTTATAGGTGTGAGTAATGGGTATATGTGGTGGACTATTACATGGAAGGTAAATGACTGACATGGATTTTAGAAAAATATTATGTGTGCACTTGTTCTATGATACCAAAAGTCATGAAAAACCAAAAAACACATTATTGGAAGGTTAATATCCTAACTATAGATATTTAATGTGGTTTGGACAATTATCTAGGTTGTTTGGTCCCTTAATCTAATGGTTTAGTCCCTAATTAAACTTAATTTTTTATTAACTGAGGGAATTCATTTTATTCATTTTCAATAATCATTTTCATCAAAAAGTAACATAGTATTAGTAGACAAAAAATATTAAACTGAATAAAATGATGTATCTATGATTTTTTAAATTCAAATCACATCAGCGGAAAAATTAGGATAAGTGAAAATCACACTGACATGAAGAAATTACGGGGGGTTTTTTAAGATAAGTGGTGACATGAACTAGTTTCCCATTTCATGCCCCAAGAAGAATTTATTAAAATCAAAAGAGTTACAATTCAAGTAAGAGGTGCAATGAACTTACACCAGTAGGGAAGTATCCAGGATACAAAGAAATGGACCCATGAGTATCCTAGCTACCAATGCAAACAACCAACAAGAGATTCCCATAGTGCAGAACCTTCAATCAAGGATCCTCCATTCTAGCATTGGCTTGCTGAAAATGAATCTCCAGTCAGATATCACCACTGTACACCTATGGCCTGGAAGACATTCTCAAATAGCATTAAAGGTGGTGTACAGTATGGCTAGCCATGAGGTGGGAAAAAACCATCAGAAATTTTTCCAAGCAGTATTCTTCAGGACTGGACAACAACATTCATTACGGTACAAATAGAAATCCATTCAATCAATTTCCAGCCAGTATGCTGGAAAGAATAAGGAATACAATGTATAAAAACAGATCAAGAAAAATCCATAACCAGTCAAATCAGGTCCAGATATGCTTCAATCAGGTGAGAGAAGAATCTTGATCACAAAAACAACATCAAGAGGCAGTATGACAGCATGTCATTGAGCAACATCACTCCATGAAATCTACCATCAAATAAATGTTAATAAATATCACATATCAGAGAGTCAGGACAATCATGCATGTAGTAGCATCACAAGTACAAGAAATAGAGATTCTGTGCATCATATTCCATGTCTGTGTTTCTAATAGTGCATGCAAAGTTGGTATTGTGTGTATCGCAAGATAAGATGGTATTGAATGTGAAATGAATGTTTGAAATAGTTTTTTAATATATATTTATATATATATATAAACAAATATTTCTAGTTGTGAAATAAAAAACATTCAAACGATATTTAATTCAAAAAAATTAATTCTCAAAATCTTGGGGGTGTTACATTATTAAAGGTTTTTATTGATTTCCAACAGTGGCCAGTGTACTAAAAATCTATTTGATTTATTTCAATATATTGAATAATTTATGATTAATTATGATTATTTTAACTAATCTTTTTGAAAACAATTTATGTCAATGGTGACACATTTTTTTGTAATAAAGATGTAGATGATAATGATGAAATATTTAATTATTACATGATGAGTTTTGATGAAATCCATTGAAATATTTATTTTCACAAATATTGAGATTGTTTTTATTATTCATTATGGAAAGAAAAAAATATTATATATTCTTCATTATGTATGTGTGAAGAATAATTTTAGTAGTTTTGAAATTATAAGAATAATTTATAATACATTTTATTGAACTGTGCCAAAAAATAGGTCCAATCATAACCACACAAAAGACCCACATCAACAACATGTGAGAAAAGGGATCAATCATGTGGGAGGATGAAGTAATGAACAATACCATGATAGTAGGAGTGAGGTATAACATATCCCCAATAGTGTGTTCATGGGTGGGTGTTCATGGCTCATGTAGAGAGTGAATGGAATTGATATAGTTGACTTCACAGGTACTTCATGATCCATTGAGGGTGACTATGCAAGGTATTATGGGATCCAAACTATAGTTCCAACATAATTAATCAGTGAGAAAAAAATAATATATTCTGAAATATTTGAATGATCAAAATTCCGACTCGTAATGGCCAGATCATGAAAAATAGTTCCTAGGTCTAAAAATATTCAATCAAAATGGAGGACACTCAATAAAATGATTATATCATTATGATCAAGGACTCTAATAATATTCAACCATGTGGAAACCCAACCTCGTATGTGTTATGTATTTATATATGTCATTATATTCCATAAACAATAATGATGTGACTAACAACCATGGATCGAATTGATGAATTCTCGGGTTGAAAATGATGAGAACTCTTTCCTACAGTCCATCTTTTACATACAATAGACTAATTTAAAATAGTTCTTTGACCAAGATAAATCATGTTAGTAAAGTTAAATAATAAATTTTAGAGGCATGAAGGAGTTCTATATGTGACATGTGATTTCAGTTATATGGACCTTAGCCCAAACTCCTGAAGGGAGAATAATATATCAGCACACATATGCCTATATTTTCAACATCACGTAAACCACCTTCATAGAGTAAAATGTCAATATTTTCATTAATTTAAAAAATTTGATTGACATGAAATTTATCTTAGGATTATAAGTAAGTGTAGGAACATTTATAAGGTTATCAAACTCACTTATAAAGTGAGAATATATAATACTTAGATATGATGTGTCCGCTCACGTTTTTAATATATAACTATAATTTTTTTGAAAATAGAATATAAATGACATTTATTTTATAAAAATTTATTAGTAGGCACAATGAGACACTCAAAATCATTAATATGACTGTTCATCAAACTAATTTAACTAATGATGATAAACTATGAACTCTTTCACTAATACAAACTATGCGCCTCTTAGTTCATGATGAAATTAGGGATACATCCTTCATTTAAACTATTATGTGAGGTGAATAATGGGTTTCATAAAAAACATCCAATATTGTAGAGAAGAGAAGAACCAAATATTTTTATACATTAAGTTAGAAAAAGAACTTGTAACCAATGTACTATGCACATGAGTATTCATGATGAACTGTTCATTGAAGAAAACCATTTTTAAAAGAATAACTCATGCACTGTATATCATTACTTGAGTTAAGAATAGTTTTTTAAAAACATTTATTTTTTAATGAAGAGATGTTATGGAAACATTTTTTTTAAAATGATGGGGCCAAATCCTCGTTTATTATTAAAGAAAAGAAAATACATCTTTTAGTTGGGTAGAGGGAGACCCTTACCCAGCCCGAAGGCCCACGGTGCATTTATCCCCTTACATGCCCCGTAGGGACAATGTTTTGGCCTCAGGCTCATTTTGTAAATAGTACGGCTATAGTACCCGCCTACTACAGTACTGAACAGTACCAACCGCTACAACAGTACCCTGCCACCTCTACAGTGCCATGCCGCCGCTATAGTTTCCACTATTTCTACAGTGCATCCACTGCTATAGTCACAATAATAATGCTATAGTACCTGTGCACAATGAGTTTTTGAACACCCATTTTCATGTAGGATTATAGGGTGCTTACCACTAAGCCAAAAGAATGTGATAAAGGTTGCATGTATGATCCCATGGAAATGTGAATCTTGGTAGTAGATTGAAGAGACCATAACTTGTGAATATACAAGTATACATGGGAAATAAATGTGAGCCACTGAATATGTAATTGAGGAAAAAACACAGTAAAATAAAACTGTAATATTTTATTTGGTATGTGATGCACTTGAGATTGTTCAAGGACACCCATGTATAAAATAATATTTAATGTATAGTGTGATTTATTTAAATAAATATCTACTTCACTAAGAACAATACATGGGAACATATAATATAATAGTTTTTGACATGTTCTATCGATGATGTGTGATATTCCTTACCATTGTAATATTCATATCATTATGATTCAATAAGAGATGATAGATTCCACCTATAAATTTGTTATTATTCTGGATGTTGTAGTGCATAATGGTTCAGAATGATAAAAAAATATTTTTTATTATCATTTGGTATTAGATTAACAATTTGAATAAGAATAGAGATTCTAAGGAAAAATATTTGGATGAAATAAATTGTGAAACATTCATTTTTCCATTATGAAGAAGAATAATTAATTATATGTTTTTTCATGTTAGAATAGAGTTATGTGAAGAAAAATGATGCACTATGACATCTAACAGTTGTTCCACCATGTGTAAGACTTTTGCTGATACAAAGTATCATTGAAAGAAGTTAAAGACTATCTGAAGACTCATTTCAATGATCTCGCATGGAGATATGAGATTGATGTGGTTTTCATCAGTCTAGGTAAGAATATTACTTCCCTCACCGCTCATAATTTATACAGACTCACACAGGGATAAATATTTTTTAATTCCATATCACATTAAATTTTATTTTATTATTATGGAGAATATATATATTATTTATCATCATAGGTTGAATGGAGATGATATAAAAATTTAGTACGAAACCCTGTAAAAATATCATCCGCTATGTTTTATAGATATTTACATACCTACATATGAAAAGGATAATATAATAGTATAATGAAGATACAAAAAGGACTAAGAAGTATATTGCATAAAATATATAAAACTAAAAATATTTCCCAACACTAAATCACCCCTCTCAGTATTGAAAATATATTTATGTTGTAATATCCATTTGAATTAGAGTCAAAATCAATAATGGATTATTAATTAAATAGTTATTCTTTTTTTACTATTTCTACTTCTCTATTGTAATAACATAGAAGTGATATTTTGTTAGAGATTAATTAATCTCTAAGAATAAATATATTTAGAACAAGAAAGTTATGATCATGATAAAGAGAGTGAAAAAATGCATATGATTAGATCCCTATTATCTAAAGAAGAGCTTTTTTCATATTATATATTACATTTTATCAATGGAGATATATCGTACATGGAATGTGAATAGTAAGTTACTCATGTATCCCTAATTGAAATGGAAAATAAATATCTCTAAATCAATAGGATGAATATATTCAACTAATCAATAAGAATGTTTTTGTTCATGTCAACATAATGTCATCAATATGATCCATGAACTAGTGAGTGTGATAACACAAAATCTGAATTTTCAATTGATTCATTAAATGATATGATGCATGGGTTTTCTAAATAACTAGTCCCCATTATCTATGGGGTATTTCAAATCATATAGGAAGTGTGGAATTAGCTTGGGGAAATTCATATTTAATATAGAACGATTTATGTGAATTTTTATGAGAAATTATAAATAAATTCAAATATGATATAACCATTAGAGCTGAAAGAGTGTATTTAAAAATAATTCCTCTATGATTAAATAAAATAGGCACAATTATGTTGACGTTGAACAAGGATTTAAGAATGAACGGAATGCAAAATAACATGCACATTACAAAAAGTTGAAAACTATTATTAATGTCAAAGAGTTTCAATTTGAAGTAAATTTAAGGAAGATCAATGATCTAGACTCTTTGTTACAAATAAAAATTAATCTAGATGTAGTGGGTGTAAAATGAATGAATAATGTTTTTGAAGAGGTGATTATTATGATACAATATCAAAATAACATCCTAAATATCATATTTGTGTAGTAGGATGTTATGTTGGCCAATAATGAGAAGACACATTTAATCTTTACAAAATAATGTGAAATCCATTAATAATAATAAATACTCAATAGAGGATTCTAATTTTAAAAAATCACCAGTATGTGTTATGAATATCATAAATTTGTTCAGTGATATATCTCAAGAAGCTGTGAAGAATGATGATCCATCCATACCATCTTCTATTGATGAATCAAAAACTATTATCATGACCCATAAAGATAGGATATATATATATATACTAGTATGAATGATGAAAAATTAATATAAACCTATTATCATGTACATTGTTGATCAGAAAAACTTTGAATAAGAATGTTCCTGATGAAAAGAAAAAAAGATATTATGTAAGCTGAAAACCATCATAATAATAAATAAGACGGTCATGGATTATGGTATAATGATGGTGCTGAAAAAGATTCAAGTATCGTGCATTAAAATTTTGATAAAATCTTCAAAATTAAATCGTATTAATGAAGACCATAAAAGCTATATCATGTAATAGATGATGAACAATCATACAAATGATAAAAAAATATTAATACTAAAAAGAACTTTATAATGAAAGGAAATATCTATAATGAATGTAATTTTTGTGGTCACAATATTGGAACATGTTCATATCAACATGTATCTGATGTTGATGTAAAAATAAAAGAATATAAGTTGATTAAAATAAATAATCGTTATTTGAATGTAATTAGAATAATTTTGTAAAAAATTATCTCTTGAATATTTATAGTTGGAAATGTGATAATTCCATGGACTATAAATCCAAAAAGGTGAAAAAAGTGCATCATCAAAAATAACGAATAGTAAGGATGACACTCATAATAATTCATATTTAAAATCCTAACATTCAGACAATGGTTCTAATGTTATGTTAGTTATATAGTTAAAATATTGGGAATGAATTTGAAAATAGGAGAAACACAAGAATAGTCTAGTGAAAATAGAAATAGAAATGATTACAAATGATTATTAAGTTATATTTGTGAGGTGATACATGTCTTGGCAGACTTTTAATGGGTTTTCATTATTAAATTTAGAACAATAATAATTCATTAAGAATATGAATGATACAAAATGAAATATATTTAAAATCACATTAATAGAAAAGGTTCACAACCAAATAAATTTATGAAAAGGTAAACTTCATGGATCCCCAATAAACATTACTGTTTGGATATGAAATCCTGAAGAATGGGGAAAATAAGGTGTTGGTTTTGGGAAAAATATGTCAAATATTATATTAAAAAAAATAAGTAAGTAATATACACCTTATTCTATAAATTTGTTGTGCTTTTTTTCTTATAAAGCTACAAATTGTAGTTAATGAATGTTCTGATGGGGAAAACCTGAGAAGAAGCTAGTGTGGTCAATTTTTTATAGTAGAACTAAAAAATTCATCACCCTTGAATGATTTCCAAAATTGTATTAAAAAATAGTATATAGAATCCAATATTTTAATGTTTATGAGTGTGTTTTCTTATCCTGGAAAAAATGATAAAGTGATACCATCTTGGTTTGATCTTCTATTTGATATCCAGAAAAATAGTTATTGAAGAATATCATCCTCGGTGAAGTTGTGGAACGTTTTAAATCAACTCATTCTAAAATTGAAGTTCTTTTTTTCCTGTATATAGCATATGGGAACATTATCACATCCATTCATGAGCAAATTCAAATTTATGATGATTTTTAGGACTTTTTCACGTGACAGTGAGACAAATGATGAAAGATAAAAAAGCATACAGGTAATATTGTTTAATATAAATCATATTATTTTGGATATTGTTTGAAGATCATTTCATTGGTAAATTCTTTTTTCCTCTTATTATATTATAATTGGTTAAAAAATTAAAAAACATAACACAAATGTGGATTAATTCAATTCATCAATGAAATATGAAATATTGAAGTATAAATGTTCTCTAAGGCCACTTATTCGGCTTCTTACACGTGAATGTTTTAAATCTATTTATTAATGTGACTACAAGAGTTTTATTTTCATTTTTATAACTCATACCACATTTAGTATCTTTATCCTATAATAAATGTCAACACCCAATGAAGACATTTTTATGACTTCTTATTCCATGATGTTTGTTGATCATTTGGTAATGATTTTTTTAAAAAACATATCCTTTTTTCTTCATCAAATAGGGATCACATTGACATACTATGAAATGATGGTTGAATTGTTCCTCAAGAATGACTTAATACCATTTTCACATGGTAATTGAAATTATATTAATTAATGTCAAGATAAATTTAAATGATTTTTTTTAAATGTTAATGGAAGAGATTCACATATTGAATTATTCATTTGGAAAAAAATTGAATGTATTTCCGACAAATAAAAAGAGGGTGACTGAAGAGACCACATTGTGTATTATTTTTATTTTATAATTTTTTATATGTTCAAATTGGTGGTTAATGAACTAAATATCTATTTTATTCCTATTTACAGGTTGAATAATTTATAAATAAATAAGTTTCCTGACAATTGGATTATGTATCAAAGATACCAAAACAAGATAATCAATTGAATGTATCTTTGATGAATTGATGAATATGAAAGAAATTACTCATGTTTTATTATCTTAAGGATGTTATTTTTTGTAATTTTAGTTTAATTATGAATAATTTTGAAAATTTAATCATATCAATGAATTTTTAAAATGGTGAACTATTGTTTGAAAAAAGGAATTAGAATAAAATTATGTAATATTTAATTATTTCATTGTGAATTTATATGAAATCCATGAAAATATATTATTTAAAATAAAGATTGAAACGTTATTTTTCAAGGATTAAATAACATTATAAAAAAATTAAAAAATATAATAATTTTTTCAAGAACAATATGTGAAGAAGAATATCATGTGCATTGATAATTCTATTAATATTGTTTAAATATTCTTTTGGATGCGTGCCAAAAAAAATGGTCATCCATAATTCCATAAGGGACCACCTAAACTACATGTGGGACATAGGGTTGACTACATGGGAGGTAGGTCGGTTTAGAAGTCCAATGAATGCCAAAGTAAGGGACAACATTGTGCCCATAAGGATCACACATGTGGACGTTGATGGTTAACACATGGAGGATCTCAAGTTGGCCATAAAAGATTGGCATAAATTTTTGATGGAATTTGTGCAAGGTGTTCGATGTGAAAAACATGGATGTATTCTTAAGAATGTTTCAAGAAAATAATCATTTATTAATAATCACATGATTGATCGACTTTCTGTTATGGGATGACCAAACTGAACTAAAGTATTCATATGGATTAAATATATGAATATAACATTATCCATCCTATCAAATGTTATCAGATTCATAATTTAATCCCTTGGTTGTCTGAAAAATTAATGAAACACATTTTTGACTCTATGAGGTTGTTTATGTTGGGTCGGAGAGTGATGGCAAGAGGGGGGTGAATTGCCTTTTAAAAAAATTAGCAACTTAAAAACAATTTATAAATGCAGCGGAAATAAAAGAGGCAAGGCACAAAACTTGATAACGGAGTTCAGCTTAAACCAAAGCCTATGTCTCCGCTCCCAACTCAACCGTTGATAGATTTACTACCGCTTGCTTTTTAATGGTTTTAGCAAGAAACCCACTAGACTTTAAGGTAGTCTAGAACCTATTACAGCTTGCTTTTAATGGTTGAGCAAGAACCCACTAGCCTTCTTATAGGTGAAGGCTATCTCACCTATGACTCAAGCCTTTTAAAGGGAAGGCTTGACTAACCTCTTCACACCTTGAAGGTGGTGTGAAAACCCAAACAAAAGGAAGATAAAAGAAATGGGGGTTTGTAGGCACAAACCCAAATTGATGATCAAAAAGATAAATAATGAAAAACCATAAGAGGAGAAGCCTTGGGCTCCGAAGGATTGATGAAGTTGATAAAGAGCGCTCCCAAGCATCTTTGATGGTGCTCCTTGGATGTGGAAGTGGGTTGGATCAATTGAGGTTCCTTGAAGGAATCCGCCGGAGGTTTTCCAAATGATGGAAAATGTGTCCGTTGGCTTCCATTGGCTTTGTTATAATTCCACTCACTTTCCGGGGCTTCCTAGTCCTTTATTTATAGAGGGGGAACCCTCATATGGCCATTCGGGGTCTTCGGAGCCGTTGGAAAAGTCTTCGGAGCCGTTGGGAGCAGGCTGTTCAAAGCCCAACGGCTAGTTTGACTGGCTCCACCGGCTGATCGGTGCTTGGCCACCGGTTGGCCGGTGCTTTGGAAAATGGAGAGGCCTTCTGCCCAGGCACCACCGGTTGGTCGGTGAGTAGGCCACCGGTTGGCCGGTGGTGAGACAGTAGGTGTCCCTTCTGTCTGGGTTCCACCGGTTGGCCGGTAATGGGACACCGGTTGGCCGGTGGTCTGGACAGAGGGGATGCCTTCGGAGCTGTTGGGAGCAGGCTGGTCAAATCCCAACAGCTAGTTTGACTGGCTCCACGGGCTGACCGGTGCTTGGCCACCGGTTGGCCGGTGCTTTGGAAAATGGAGAGGCCTTCTGCCTAGGCACCACTGGCAGGCCGGTGAGGAGGCCACCGGTTGGCCAGTGGTGAGACAGTAGGTGTCCCTTCTGTCTGGGTTCCACCGGCTGGCCGGTGATGGGACACCGGTTGGCCGGTGGTCTGGACAGTGGGGATGCCTTCTGTCAAGATTCCACCGGCTGGCCGGTGGTCATCCACCGGTTGGCCGGTGGACTGAAATCAGTCCACTTTTGCCTTCTGGCTTTCTTGGCCCAATTCCTTGGCAACCTGAAATCATGCCTATCATCCAAAAACACTTAAAACAAGATTAGATAAATAAGAGAGTGATTGTGATCATGAAAATTAAACCACGAGGGGTATGAGAGGTACAACAATCTCCCCCTATTTTGATGATCACAATCACCAAAACAAGCAATGTAAAAGACTGAAATGAAAGGAATGTTTTAAAGGATAAAGAAAAGAATGAGAGAAAGATTTGTCCCCCAATCAACCAACAATTTCTCCCCCTTTGTGATTATCAAAATAGCACGAGGCATAAAACTTGATTGAGGGAAAGGTTGAAAAACAAGATATAGTTTTTAAACCAATTGAAATTTTTGAGATTTGAATTGAGGGTTTTGAATTGAATGTTTTGAATTGAAGGTTTTGAATTGAAATTTTTGAATATAAAGAAAAAAGGCTTAAACTATCCTAACTCTCCCTAAATAAAAACAACAAATCACCGGGGAGAGGATTTTAGAACCGAGACAAATTTTGGTCTGGTGAGACTCGCTAAAAGGGATTTTTCAATCCAAACTTGTCTAGTGGCGGGTCTTCTCCTATGAAATTAATCATTAAAGGAAATGGTTTTGGGCCTTCCATACCGGACATTTTTGCAGTCGCACTCATAAATTAAGTGCCCGAGTTTTTTACAATAGTTGCAAAATTTATATTGGGAGCTCCCCCTTACAAAAATAGTAGGAGCATGGGAAGAGGAGGCTTGCTTGGAATAGCCAAGCCCTTGGGTGGTTCTAGATACGCATTGGGAACCATGGAGCTTCGAAAGGTTATGTTCACCATCGGTGAACTTAGCTAGGGATTTCCTTAAATCCTTGATTGTTAATTCCATAGAATCAACATCGGGAAGGTTTTGGACCTTGAGGGACAACTCCTCCTTTTCTTTGAGAAGTTGTTCCTTTTCGGAAGAAAGTTTTTTGAAATTCTTTTTTAAAGCAATAAATTTGGAAGAAAGTTCGTGAAATCCTTCCTCCAATTGATCTCTAGCATGTTGGAGATCCTCATAAGATAAATGATTGAAAGAATTTGAAGAACTAGAGGATGGCGAGTCGGAAGAGGATACCTCATGAAATGCCATTAGGCATTTTTTACCATTGTCACTTGAGGAGGAGGAGAAGGAGGATGTAGAGCTATCACTCCATGTGGCCTTGAATTCCTTCTTCTTTTCCTTTTGCTTGGACTTTTTCTTGTTGAGTGGACAATCGGGCTTGTAATGGCCTTTCTTGCCACACCCGTAACATGTTACCTCGGGCTCGGATTTTTCGTTGGGTTGAGCCTTGCGGGATTTCTTCTTCTTGTGCTTCTTCATGAATTTTTGCATTTTGCGGGCAAGATTCTCCATTTCTGAATCGCCGCTTGAAGAGGAAGACGATGAGGAGGAGGAGCTTTCTTCTTTTTGAACTTTGAAGGCGATGTTCTTTGGAACTTTGATCGGTTTTCCTTCCTTTTCAGCTTGCCTCCTCATGGTGATCTCGTAGGTCATGAGGGATCTGATGGCTCTTCGACCGGCATGTTCTTGATGTCTTTTGCTTCTTGAATTTCCGTGACTTTCGGTGCCCATGAACTTGGTAAGATCCAAAGAATCTTCTTGACCATCGTTTCTGCAGAAACATCATCTCCAAGAGACTTTCTCCCATTACAAACGTCAGTAAAGCGAGTAAACATATTAGTAATATTTTCAGATGGATGAATGGTAAAAGACTCAAAATCTTGACGGTACATATCCAATTGAGTATCCTTAACTTTTTTGGTCCCCTCATGGGTAACCTCCAATAGTTTCCAGATTTCATGAGATGAAGTGCATGTGGAAACTCGATTGAATTCATTACGATCAAGGCCGCAATGAAGAGTATTCATGGCTTTTCCATCAAGCTCGAAATTTTTAATATCGTCTTGAGTCCATTTGGATTCATCGGGAGAAGAGAGAGAGTAACCTTGCATGACAATTCTATAAATAGGATAACCTATACTTCTAAGAAAAGTGGTCATGCGGGTTTTCCAATAAGTATAGTCGGTTCCATCAATGAATGGAGCACGACCCAAAGAATAGCCTTCGGGGGCGAAAGAAGTTGAAGCCATCACAAAGGATCTTGAATTTGAAACCGGTTAGGGTATTACTCAAATTTTCCCTCTGATACAAATTGTTGGGTCGGAGAGTGATGGTAAGAGGGGGGTGAATTGCCTTTTAAAAAAATTAGCAACTTAAAAACAATTTATAAATGCAGGAGAAATAAAAGAGGCAAGACAAAAAACTTGATAACGGAGTTCGGCTTAAACCAAAGCCTACGTCTCCTCTCCCAACTCAACCGTTGAGAGATTTAATACCGCTTGCTTTTTAATGGTTTTTGCAAGAAACCCACTAGACTTTAAGGCAGTCTAGAACCTATTACAGCTTGCTTTTAATGGTTGAGCAAGAACCCACTAGCCTTCTTACAGGTGAAAGCTAGCTCACCTATGACTCAAGCCTTTTAAAGGGAAGGCTTGACTAACCTCTTCACACCTTGAAGGTGGTGTGAAAACCCAAACAAAATGAAGATAAAAGAAATGGGGGTTTGTAGGCACAAACCCAAATTGATGCTCAAAAAGATAAATAATGAAAAACCATAAGAGGAGAAGCCTTGGGCTCCAAAGGATTGATGAAGTTGATGAAGAGCGCTCCCAAGCTTCTTTGATGGTGGTCCTTGGATGTGGAAGTGGGTTGGAGCAATTGAGGTTCCTTGAAGGAATCCGCCGGAGGTTTGCCAAATGATGAAAAATGTGTCCGTTGGCTTCCTTTGGCATTGTTATAATTCCACTCACGTTCTGGGGCTTCTTAGTCCTTTATTTATAGAGGGGGAACCCTCTTATGGCCGTTCGGGGTCTTCGGAGCCGTTGGAAAAGTCTTCGGAGCCGTCGGGAGTAGGCTGGTCAAAGCCCAATGGCTAGTTTGACTGGCTCCACCGGCTGACTGGTGCTTGGCCACCGGTTGTCTGGTGCTTTGGAAAATGGAGAGGCCTTCTTCCCAGGCACCACCGGCTGGCCGGTGAGGAGGCCACCGGTTGGCCGGTGGTGAGACAGTAGGTGTCCCTTCTGTCTGGGTTCCACCGGCTGGCCGGTGATGGGACACCAGTTGGCCGGTGGTCTGGACAGAGGGGATGCCTTCTGTCAAGATTCCACTGGCTGGCCGGTGGTCATCCACCGGTTGGCCGGTGGACTGAAATCAGTCCACTATTGCCTTCTGGCTTTCTTGGCCCAATTCCTTGGCAACCTGAAATCATGCCTATCATCCAAAAACACTTAAAACAAGATTAGATAAATAAGAGAGTAATTGTGATAATGAAAATTAAACCACGAGGGGTACGAGAGGTACAACAGTTTATAGGCCAGGAATTTATGCATTTATGTGAATCAGGTGACTAAGAATCTGATCATGAATGGATGAACTCATGGGATGAAAATGATTGATAAATCATGCAATAAATATAATATATGAATAATGCATATATGAGTTAAATAAAATATTATATAATTGTCCAATAACTAGGTGTTCAAATGCATGATATAATTCTAGATGAATCATTTCATTTATAATGCATGAAATTAATTCTAAAAATGAAAAAGAGGAACCACTTCCCTATAAAAAGATGCAATTTTTTTCAGGTAATAAATCCCATGATTATATAATAAAATATTCGTTATTTTAGGAATAAAAAACTCATTATTGAACTGAAATATTTTCTTGGATTCTGATGTGGGGGAGGAATAAAAATGAAGTTGTGGAACTCACCTATTATAGGGGAGAATCCATGGCAAAAAGATATTTCTACCACTATTATTTTTATATAAGATGTATCGATTTTTTTTATATATTATTCCTTTTTGAATCCTATTCAATGAATAGGATAATGGTAATTTTATCCACACAATATCACAAAGAGGATATCTTTATGCACTGATTTTTGAAAAGTAGATGAACTATGTAGTCTTGTGTGAGGAAAAACCGTGAGCCTCATAGGTCATGAAGAATTCAAGGACCCATATTCAATGTATGTAGTTATGTGAGGGTCATCCTGTGATTCATGAAACACCATGGATAAAAAAAACATGAGAGGCATTTCTTCATTATATACACTTGGTTTCATGAAGCACTCAAAATTGATATACCTCACACATTGGATTTGGTGAGGAATTATTCCATGAAGAAAACCATCATTACCAAAGAAGAGATAATTTACATATGATCATTACTTGTGAAAAAAATAATGTGCATGAATATTTTAGTATTTTAATTATGAAGTACTTATGCATACACACTTTTTCATAATGGAGGAGAAGAAATAATTGTAGTTCTTAGACCCAGAAAAATGAAGGAAATTACATGTATGATCTCATGCACATGTATTCTTTTTTAACAGATCGGAGATCACATAGTTCATGTATATACAAGAATAAAGATTAATAAAATCTAGAAAGTGAAGAATAAATTTAAAATAATTGAAATATAATATAAATAGTAAGAGCAATATTTTATTTGGGCTATGTGGGATTTAAGATTGTCTGGGTTCACTCATTCAGAAAACAATATCAAATGCATAGTGTGAATCATTTGAAAAAATAACTATAAAAAAATAAAAAATAGATTATAACCTATTAAATAAAAAATCATAGTATTGTGAATTGAGGATGTATGATATTTCAATCTATAATAATATCTATATCAATAGGATTGAATAAGTGAAACAATTTTTTATATTATTAATTGATTATTATTCAAGTAAGACTAGTGAAGAAAGGTTCTATTAGAGAATAGATAGAGGTTTTATTATCATTAAGTATCAAATGAATAGGTTGTTGAAGAATAAATAATGGGAATGAAAATAGTTGGATGAAATACGAAGTGCATCTTTCAGTTTGTTTTTGTTGTGAAAAAGAAGAGTTACATACAAGATGGTGTGAATGAAATAATAGAGGGAAGTTAAGAACAAATAATCTCTATGACATGTAAAATAAAATTCATGTAGATGAATAATATGGTGTCACAAAGTATCTTACATAAAATGATGTGACTACATTTATAGGTAGAATAAAGAAGAAGGGGCAATAAGCATGTTGGATGAGGTTTTCACCAATCTGGGTAATATGAATTTATATATCACCACTCATAATGTATAGGCACTTAATCATAACTAAGGGATGTTTTCATTACACACCATTATATATGGAAAATGGTTATTTTATAGATTTCATGTATTTATCATCACCATATAAAGAAAGGACATACTACACTCACAATGTAGTGATCCTTGTAAAAATATTATTTTCCATATTTTACCTGTATTCATATTTTTAATATGATAAGGAAAATATAATAGGATAATCAATATAAAAATAATTCATAGAGGTAATATGGAAAAATATACTTATTTGTTAATTATTTTCCAACTCTAATTCACTCCCCCTCTAAGTGTTGATTATATCTCTATGTTCTCCTCTGTAATATTTAATTAAATAGCCTACAATATAAATCCTCAAGAAGATCCATCTAAATTGAATCATAGAGGGTATTATTTGATGTGAACTATAATAAAACCATGTTGTCCTCCCAAGAGACCCAAAAATTAATGATATAGTATCTCATCATGACATATATAATCTATGTGTATCTATTGATTATCTATCAGTATATAAATGAAATAAATTAATCCCATGTATCTATACATCAATAAATTCATTCAATACACCTATAAGAGTGAGGTAAAGTGAGCATCCATAAATGAAACTTTACTCTATGGTACCCAGGCACAATCACTATCTCAAAAATAGAATTCCTTCCCATATCATCCAAGGTGATCACTTCATGAAATGTTATGAAATTTGATTCCATAGTCAATCGATGGATGACATCTCATATAATTTTATTACTCTAGGGTTTCCTTGGAAGAATAATCCTGAATTTCATAGTGATATAATTTAATTAAAAATATGGTATGTGAAATGATTGAAGAGTATTAGTGTGCCATTTGATTTCATCCTTCACTTGGATATAGGTGGATCCCCACATTAAAAATCATGCGATCTCCATCATTATACATGGATGCCAATAATTCCTATAAATATAATGATATATCTTAGAAAAACCTTGGTGTATTGACCAATTAAATGAATGACATTCCATCATAAAATCCATATTCACACAGGTGGTAACTAATCTATTACCATATACATGAACAATATAATCCACATCTATGATCTATTATGGTGGTAACTCCCCACTATATACATAGTCACTCTGGGCTAAGAACAATAAGTCGGACAAATTGACTTCCTTTTATAATATTGAGATGTAAATATATAAAGGATAAAAATGTAAGAGTTTTTGGAACCTGGTAATCCTGTAAATATAGATTCATATCCAAAAAAGATCTATTATATGGCACTCATGGGTGTACACCTGAATAGCCTGAGTTAGAGTGTTCCTTCTCAAAGCATTTGAATCGACATTTCCATTCCAACTGTATTATACTAACTCAAAATATAAATATTGTGATACTCTACAAATATTAACTACCAATGATTTATATCATTATATAAGAAAATCTATGTCATGATATGATTATCCATATAACTGGGAAAATCTTATCAAATATATAATGAAATTTCATAAAATAAACCACAACTACTAAATTATAATTATGTGTCTGATAGTTTCTCTCATGCGGCCTCACCTTACAGGATCTATTAGAGACCATGTGACCATATTGTAACAAGAATACTCCTAGCCTAACTAGTATCATGAAAAAAATGAGGTATGTTCCTTAAATGGATTAGGATGGAATAAAATGTGAACTGATGTCAAATACTTCATCAACCCTTAAAAATAATTATCACAATTATGAGACTATATCATAGAAACCAATTTTTTGTTTATATTTTTCCTCATCAATTTTCTTTATTGATAAGTAATGAATAAGTCTCCTACAGTGTCCATCCAAAACATGAAAACAACGAATCTAAAATAACTTCATGTGATACCCCAAATAAACAACTACACTAAACTTATTTTGGTCCATGAATAGTTTTAATTTAGAAATTACATGCCCCAAAAAATTCATTATTTTTATAGAAGTGACATGAAAAAAACATGGAAAATTACATGTTCACTCTTAATTATCACAAAACAGCTTATATATGTTATTAATTATCCTCCTTAGAGATAGATTTTATGAGGATATCATTAAAAAATGATGAAACAATTATCTATGAACATGTGGGAAAATATATTCAACATGGCTATTAACACCTATGATTCATTATTCTTGACGAAGTACATGTAAAATACTTATATAGACAATTATAATTAATAAAGGATTGATGGGGTATATCTAAATGTTAAACCCTCAAACTAGGATAAGTTGATCACAATATAATCATTGAAGAATCATGTTTTCCCCTGGGTTGATGAAATAGATCATCTCAACATGAAATTGGGTATCAGTTTTTGACCATCACAAGGTTCTATTATTGACACTAAATACACAATCTCATGAACTATTTGTATTTATAGTTACTAAAATTGGAGATCCCAATATTGAGGTACTCAGCATGATAATCCCCTTTCCCTTCATTTCATCTAAATAAATCATATATTCTCGACGTTTAGTGGTGGGAATTTAATTCAGATGAATATAAATTGTTTATAATCATATCTTGATCACTATGGTGACATTGAACACCCTATCCTATGATAATAGTTAGAATCTATCGAGGAAAACTTCTCAAAAATAGTTAACAATTGGAGGGTACACATCCTAATATTCTATTTTATCATCCAATATGATGTTGGGAACTTGGTTTTTAATCCCACAAGAACTCCATATCCCAGTGACCCCACATTCCCCTATAACAGTTGGTGTGTGTTTCTATTGAAGGATTGACATAGTTGGATAATCACATGGTATTCCTATCTCAATCTATTATATAAAAAATAAAAATCTACAATGGAGTGGGTCACTAATTGAATTTTCTAGCGTTACTGGAGTATTTGGTCTAAAATATAATGTAGAGTGGTCATTTCCATCTTCACATTATAATAATATAAGTATTCAAGGAAGAACATCACTACATTGATGATCACACACATTTGATAAAATTATATGAAAATTAGGACATTACATAGAATGGAAGTGAAAATAAGAATTACATTATTCTTTTTATATATCGTAGTTTATAAGTTACTATAGAATCACATTTATTTATCTTATTATTGTAAAATCCTGTTATGTTTTCAGGTACATTTGATGTTTCTAAGTACCTCTGTTTTGGAGTAGTGACTTGGGGTGTGTTTGGGTGAACTTTTAAGTAAATCGAAAGGGTAATAGGATGAGCACGGTCTGTGCATGGTTTGACAAACCGTGTGATCAAACCGTTCCAACCATGCAGCACTGGATAGGGGGGTACACATGTTGTGCGCATAGTTTGAAAAACTATGCGACCAAACCGTGCGGATCGTGCATCTTTGGACAACGAGGTCCACACGGTGTGCGCACAGTTACACAAACTGTGTGCCTCTGCCAAGGTAAACCGTGTGTGCAGTTTCTAATTCTAGATTTTTCGTTTAAAACCACCTAACCCCCCAGGACTTCCATAATTTCAACCATGGCTTGGGCTTGACTCTTTTTAGGTCTTTCCAAAGCCTACTAGAGAGATTCCAAGGTGATCTGAACATCTTTCTTTGAGATTGTAGGCTCCGATTCAAGATCTTCTCTTCTCCTGGTAAGTGGATTTCATCCCGATGTGCTTCTATTTTATTCCTATATCTTTCCTTGATCTTTTCTTGGGGGATTTCATTTGTTTCCATGGATGTAAACCTAAGAGTTGAGGTATAGATATAGGATTGTGAATCTAGATCTAGTTTTTCATGATCTTGATTATTTTGATATTAATTTTTGTTTTAAGGATTTAGATCCAGATTTTGATCGACGTCGTTACGGCACACAGTTTTTGGGGTTATTCTTTGCGCTAACTCCAATAAACAAATCATGTTATGTGGTTCCGTCCCATCATTCCAAATTGATTATCATTGTATTTTCTTGATTTATTTAAATTTTTTATTTAAATTCTATTTCCCAATATTCATTCAATTAAGTTGATAAAAATTCAATTCCAGTGAATCGAGGTATTTGAAGTGGCTTTGGCATTGAAATTTTGAAAACCCCAATTCCATTGAATTTTTTATGTTAATGGAAATTGGATGATTTAAATTGTTTAATTTAATTGGTTGATTAGATGAAAATAATTTCAAATAAATTGTTGAATTTAATTGTGTAAATGAATTGTGATTTGATGGAATTGGTTTTGAATGGATTTCAAACTGGTGAAAATGGATTAAAATGATTTGATAGAAACCCAATGGTTTTATCTTGTGAAAAAGGCATGTTTTTGAATAAAACCTATTTTGGTTTAAATGGAATGATATTTGTAATTTTGAAATTAAAGAATGGGATTGATCATATTTTAAGATTTCTTAAAATAGTTCTCCCATCATGAAAGAGCGCATGCAAGCATTAGGTAGTTAGTGAGTTATTTGGATACACTCTACGCTATGACAGCGTTCTAAAACATACTTGTGGACGGTCACATCCCTGACGGGTTGGTGACGAGTCTCCTTTGGACGATGTCATAGGGACATGTGTATACACATTTTTCTATGTTCACGTAGAGAGTGTAGAGTCCTATAGCTAGTTAATACTATCATATATTTTGGCAGATGACCACGTTTCTCACTTGTTTATTTATATTTGAGATATAAATGTATGCCAATGATTTTGAACTGCCTTACATGCCTACTAAAATTTATATAAGTTGTTTTATATAAAATTTTATTTAAGGCATTGTTTTAGAAATATTACATTATTGTAAAGCATTTCTTGAGGAAGTTTCCATCATTTGAAAATGTATAACATGATTGGATAAAATATGATTTTTAATTTCAAAACCTTTTAATTTGAAAATTGAATGCTTTTCTTTGATAATCTATATTTGGCATCTGTTATGGATTCTTTGGTGGTATCCTACTGGGATTAGCCTCACACCCTAATTTTTCCTTTGTGTGTTTGTAAACTTTCTCCTTCCAGGTTCGACCAAAGGGAATTGATCTTTTAGAGGTGTATCCAGTTATTGATCTTTGGACATGATGTGTTGTGTCCTTAGGGACCTTGGGACTCTTTTCCCTTTTGGTACTTTGGTTGTAGTACTTTGGAATATTATGTCTCTTTGTAATATGGTACATTACTCCAAGTGGAGTTTCTTTTGCTGTGCTTATAGTTTTGTTTTACTCTTGCTTTCGCATTCTTGTGGCAAAATCATTCTGACTTGTATGTTGTACAATGCCAGGTGCTAGTCACTGACCTATGGGGATCATCAATGCACCCCTGAGCTATGTCAGGTTCGGCTCGGTTAATGGGTTACCAGGGATCCCAGGATGGTTCATGACAAAATGTTATCAGAGGGAGGTTAAACATCTTGCCTTGATAACTGTATGCATTTGTGTATTCTTGTCGGTACATAGGAGGTAGTTATGATTGAGTTCCTGGCTAGATCTCACCACAATGAACCTTAAGTCACATGGGGTAGTTAGGGAAAGGCTACTCACAGATTATTTATATTCTTTTACCTATTTTGATTTGGATAGAGGGGAACCCAAATATTTTTTTCCCTTTTATTAAGAGTAGTTTTACTTATTACTCAGTTTGAGTGTAAATATAATGTCTTCATTATTGTCTGATGATGTTGTGTAGTATCATTCCACCGAGAAGACGTGGGAATCAGATCCAAAAAGGGGCTACTACTGAATCTCAGTAGGAAAGCCCTTTTGTGGATCCGAGTCTGGTTGAGGTGATTGGTCGCACTGTCCATGCTCTGGGACAGGCACCACATCCAGTTTCAGTTCAGGCTCCAGCTATAGATCCTCATAGTGATATTCTTCAACGTTATTCTCACGATTTCCTACTCCAGAAGCCACCAGTTTTTAAAGGCTCCACTGACCCTAAAAATAGAGACCCACGACTTTTACATATAACATTTCAATATTTTCTGCATAATTATTCATCACAGTACAAGCCAATGACCGTTAAGTCTAGTGTCTTGGAAGACTAGGTACATATAACACAAAACACGGGGATTAAAAACAACACTTCTTTAATTAATATCCATAATGATATCCTAACTTCCTTGGATCCCATACATCTTTATAGGGTACCCTGGGGAACACATGAACAATGGGATGAGCGAAAAATTCCCAATAAGGGAATGAACATAAGGATACATGTCAAGCACATGATTTAGGAGGCATGCCAAAATGATATTCAAAGCATGAAACTTATAAAATCATTTAATATAAGCATGGGATCTCCTAAACATGGAATCATATAAATGTGGAATAATTTTAAATCATATCTTTATTTCGGGTCAAGGATAACCTCCAATCCCGTTTCCCATTTTAGTACTGGTCCACCCTAACCGCCAATCTCGTTTCACATCGCACCTCATGAGACAAAACATTACCCAATGCATTGGAGTTCTATCTGGGTGCATCCATCTAAACATATTCATGAATATCATTTCCACATAAATATTCTTACCACATATACAATCATTCATATTCAATCATACACAAACATAAGGGTACCCATGAAAAGAATTGGGTACCACAATCATGAAATCAATCATAACCAATGGGCGTATCATTAATGTGTCCATATAAGGAATGGATTAAAATACTTGGACGTTCATAGGGTATAATAGGCTTATATCATGGTAAGTGGTGTCAAACATATGTGATAACATATGAGAGATGTATTTTAAATCATTAGCATGGAAAAATATTTGTGCGGTTTTATGGAAAACACTCTAGAGCATTCCAAATATCAAAGAAAAAAATTCTTTTATGTAAATACAGAATTGAACCACGAAGGTTTTCATAATTAAAATACAGAATTTTCCAAGACATTGGTGTCTCAAAATGGAAGATAGAGTCCTCTTGAAATAGTATAAATTTTCCAGAAGTTCATTTAAAACAAATGTTCTTATTGGGAAGTATTGAAGAGTGATTAACTTATAAGAATTTATATCCACGAAAGAGAGTGATAGGTGGTTCATGGATCATGATATTGGACCATATAAATAGAATTTTTATGTTCTAAATAAATGAAAAGTCATCCAAAAAATGAAAGATAGGGCAACCCGAAGGAATAAAAGAAGTTTGGGTAGAATCCATCATGGTTTATAGACATGTTATCGTGTATAATTAAGAGGGCATGATGAGAGAGATAAGGGGTTTATAATCACTTATAAAACATCTAGTCAGTAAGGGAATGTTTATAAATGTACCCCATTACTTGGGATTACACAAAAAGGCATAGCTTAGAGATCAATCTTGATTATGAGTAAAAAGGGGAGGATCCCTTACCTTTAGTATGTTGATGTTCTCCACTTGATATTAATGAACTGAATAGTAAAATTAGGTTTATTAATGAATAAGTTCAGAAACTTATATACATGTAAAATATTTAGTATAACCTTTTTAAGTTCATTCATACCCATTTTATTGATTATAAGGTCCAATTACACGGCTCAAGTTTGTTTGTTTCCTTGGTTTTTATGATAAGTTCACTTGTATTTAGGTTTGGATAAAATGTATGATGAAATTGGTTGTCTTGATTTGATGTTATATAGCATTAGTTAACATCCAGAAGTTTGAAAAATTCATTTCTTTAATTAGAGTGAAATAGAACCATGACTAAGGACATTAATGATAAACGCTTGAAATAATTTTACCGATTTTACCCATAATTATCTTGTTTTGTTTTATTATTTGATATCATGAGTGAATAAGGATACCGAAATAATAAATAGGATAAATAACATACATAATAATCTGGTTCAACCATAATACAAATGGTTTATTACTAGAAACAAATATGATAAATGAAATTGAAAACACATTATCCACGATGTAGATCACAGATGATGTTTTAATTTTAGAACTTGAGGGAGAGGAGAAGAAGCATGATGCTTGATTTTTTATATAAACATGATTAAATTATATAATATATGAGTTTCTAGAGCTTCTATTCCTTTTGTATAAAGGAGGGGGAAGAGGGTATAAGAAAATAAGGAAATTGAAAACAAAACACTTGAAAATGAAAGGGGATCCTTACCCTTTGATCCCCTCTCTTTGAGATCCCTCTTAAGGCCTTATATTTTGGTCATTTTGTAATACCTATAGGCCTTGGACGTGGGGATGGTTCTGGGAGGAATTTTGGGCAGAATTTGTGCTAGGCACATGGATTGAGAGGTCTGTGAAAAAGAGATAAGGATATGGGGTATTTATAGTGAGGGAGGGGTGGTTTTTCCCATTATTTTAAGTATTAGATAATTATTTAAGGCCCAGACTATTGATAAATGAGCATTATCATAAAATATACAAATATAATCAAGGATGAATCAGTATTATCTTCTTACATCATCCATGCATCACCTATGATATAGTATTTAGCATTTATCGTAATTTATCATATTTTAATATTCATCAAAAATTCAAGTTCTTCAGATAAATCCCAAAAACTCACTGTAACCATTTTATGATGTGTAGAATAACAAAATGAGGTTTATTTTTAAAAAATAATTTTCAAAATATGATTATTTTAATATTTAATTAAAATAATAATTTATTATCAAAACCAGTTTTAAAACATTCATTAACTCATTCTAAAATTTAGGTATATCGTACTTCAAACTTGAATATTTTTTTTATACCACCATAAGGGATTTTACTATTCATTAGGGTATATCACTATTAATAAGGGTATGTTACCATTCCTTAGGGTAGGATAATATTCACCAAAAATTATTTTTGTTTTATTAGACTCCAAAAAATATCTTGAACATAACTATGTATGCCGGATTTTTGAAATTGAAACACAAACTTATGTTCAAAGGTTACTGATCACTAATTAGTCCATTAAGTTTAGTTTCCATATGATTTTATGAAATAAATATAGGAAGGGAATTTCTATTGAAAAAATTTGGGTCGTTACATTCCCCCCCCCCTTATGAAATTTCGCCCTCAAAATTTCATTTCACATACTAAGACAAAAAAAAGGTGCGGGGATTTTTCCTTCATTGCTTCCTCTATTTCCCATGTTGATTACTCAAACATATGGTTCCTTAACACCACATTACCAAGATGGGTTGTCTTGTGGCATAAATCCTTATCACTCCAATCTAGAATCTTTACTGGCTTTTCCTTATAGGAGAGATCATCTTCTAGCTTCACCACCTCTGAGTTCAGTACATGTGAGGGATCAAGTATGTTCTTCCTCAAGAGTGACACGTGAAAAACATCATGAAATAGATCCATATTCAGTGGAAGTAG
Source organism: Viscum album (assembly GCA_963277665.1). Classification (NCBI taxonomy): domain Eukaryota; kingdom Viridiplantae; phylum Streptophyta; class Magnoliopsida; order Santalales; family Viscaceae; genus Viscum; species Viscum album. The sequence continues at coordinate 173,624,527 of OY728135.1, read as the reverse complement.
AAGTCAATAGGCCATGGCTCCTATGTGATTAAGGATATCAAAGGGGCCAATACACCATGGGCTTATCTTCCCTTTCTTCCCGAATCGCATGACTCTCTTCCATAGAGATATTTGAAGGAAAACATTATCTCCAACGTCGACCTCAAAGTCCCTTTGATGGTTGTTAGTATAGATCTTTTTCCGACTTTGAGAAGCTTTGATGAGTTTCTAGATGACTTGAACCTCCTCTATCATCACTTGAATAAGATCTGGTCCATGTAGTTTTCTTTCTCCAACTTCGTCCCAACAGGTTGTGGTTATACATCACTTTCCATACATAAATTCATATGGAGCCATTTGAATACTCGAGTGGATTATATTGTTGTATGAGAACTCAAGCAATGGTAGATTCAGATCCCATCCACCTTTAAATTCTAGAGAGTAGTCTCTAAGAATATCTTCAAGTGTCTGAAGAGTTCTTTCAGACTAGCCATCAGTTTGGGGGTGATAGGTCGTGCTGAAATTTAATTCTGTACACATAGAATGTTAATGGCTCCTCCAAAATTTAGATGTGAACCTTGGATCTTGGTCAGAAAAAATTGATAGTGGAACATCATGTAGTCTCACCACTTCCTTCACATATAACATTTCAAGTTGGTCAAGTGAAATATATTCTCGAATAACGATGAAATGTGATGTCTTGGTGAGTCAATCAACCACAACACATATCTCATTATTTCCCTTCGAAATCTTTGGGAGAACCGTGACAATGTCTCTAGTAAAATTTTCCCACTTCCACATGGGTCTTGGAATTCCCTGCATCATACCGTTGGACTTTTTTTTTCTCATCTTAAGTTGCTGACATACTAAGCACCTTGGTATATATCCCGCAATATCCTTCTTCATGTTATCCCACCAGAAGTTTTGTCGGAGATCACAATTCATTTTGGTACACCCAGGATGGATAGAGAAGGTCGAGCTATGTTCATCATTCAATAGCTCCTTCTTTATATCTAGATCAGATGGTACACATAATCGTGTCACAAATCTTACAACTCCTTCCTCTTCATTTTTGAAATCGGATGATTTCCAATTTTTAACAGCTTCCACCCTTTTCTGAATTTCCACATCCTTTCTTTGAGAAACCTCTATTTTCTCCATGAGGGATGGTTGAGCAATCATTTGAGAAAGGATTGATGATGTTCCTCCCTTAATGATTCCCATTTCCATCCTTTTCAAATCCAAGAAGATCAGAACCTTTTCAATTATCATCATTTATAATGATGCACGATCCTTTCTACTTTGAGCATCTGTAACCTTGTTTGCCTTACTCGGATGGTAGTGGATTGAGCACTCGTAATACATGATGATCTCTATCCTACTTTGTTGGCAAATATTCTGATCTTTCAGTGTGAATATATATTTGAGACTGTTCTGGTCAGTATATATCTCACATTTTCCACATAGAGATAATGCCGCCAGATTTTCAACGCAATGATCACAGTCTCCAACTCCAGATCATGTGTGGGATAGTTTTGCTCATGGATTTTCATCATCCTTGAGGCATATTCAATCAATTTATCATTTTCATTAGCACACAGCCTAAGCTTTTCTTATAACCATCACTATACACCACAAAGAGTTATACTCTTGAAGGGAGTGTGAGTACCGGTGCAGTGATAAGACTATTTTTCAACTCCTGGAAACAGTCTTCACATTCTTGTGTCCAAATAAACTTTACTCCCTTCCATGTCATCTTGGTCATTGGGTTTCACAATGTTGAAAAGTTCATCACAAATCATTGATAATACCCAGCGAGACCTAAAAATCTGCGGAACCCCGTTACAGAAGTGGGCCTCAGCCACTCTTCAATTGCCTTCATCTTAGAAGGGTCCACAGATATCCCTTTCCTAGTGATAACATTCCCTAAGAATGATAATATCTCCATCCAGAACTCACATTTACTGTACTTTTCTTACAACTTCTCCCTTCAAAATGTCTTTAACACAGTTTCCAAATGCTCCTCATGTTCCTCCTTGCTCTTGGAGTATATCAGAATATCATCAATAAAGACAACCACAAATTTGTCGAGGTAATATCTAAAGACTCTATTCAATAAATCCATGAAAAATTATTGATAATTAGTGAGTCCAAAGGGCATCACTATGAACTCATAGTGTCCATACCTTTTTCAAAATGCAGTCTTGGGAATATCTTCATTCCTCACCTTTAGTTGGTGATACCCCGACCGAAGGTCCACCTTAGAAAAATAACTGGACCCACAAAGGTGATTGAAAAAGTCATCTATCCATGTTAGGGGATACATGTTATTTATAGTGATTTTATTGAGCTCTTAATAATCAACTTAGAGGTTCTTTGATGCATCCTTCTTCTTGATGAAGAGGATTGGAGCACCCCATGGTGAAGCACTCGGGCGTATAAAACCCTTCACCATATTCTCTTGTAACTGCTTCTTCAGCTCTGCTAGATAATTGGTGGCCATTTTGTAAGGTATATTTAATATTGGAAGAGATCCAGGGATTAGTTCAATTGAAAACTCAACCTCTCGGTCCTGAGGACGACCCGAGAACTCTTTGGGGAATACATCAGTGTAATCCCTCTTGATGGGCATGACTTCAATCATGATTCTCTCCTTTGTCTCAATAATTTGAGCTTGGTATGCATACTCATAAGGAAGCAATATCCACACTTGAGATGATGCTTCTAAAAGAGACTCATCTTCCTACTTGCACTTGTAAATAATCGGAGGATTCTTCAGGATGTGAAGAGTAATCTCCCTTTCATGGCATTTGATGTTGTCATTGTACAATGATATCCAATCCATGCCCAATATTGTGTTGAAATCCACTAAAGGAAGTATGAAAAGATGTACTAGGAAGTTTAGTTCACAAACATTAACCAGGGAGGAGTTATAAACCATGGATGCCATAATTGCCACATTCGCTGTTCTCACAGATAAATTTTCCGCCAAATTTTGAGATGGTGTTTGAATAGTTTAGCTAAACTTGAAATATATGATTGAATGCGTAGAACTAGAATCAAATATTACATTAGATATTATTGAATGAATAAAAATTATACCTGTCACCTCATCTTTTTCCGGCTCCACCTCAACAGTAGTGATAGCATAAGCCCTTCCTTGTTGCCTTGGAGGTTGTTGTTGATGGCCTCCAACAACCCTCAGCATAGGCTAATTGTTTGCATAATGCCCAAGATCCTTGAAGTTAAAACACTGCACTGTAGGCTGAGTGTTGATCTAAACCATCCATTCTTCTTCTACATTACTGGGATTTTTCATATCCCTTTAGCAGTTCTTGGCTAGATGACAAAACATTCCACATTTGAAGCAATTCATGGTTCCCTTGAGATAGTCAAAAAGATGCTTCATCCCACAATTTTTTAAAAGGGGAATGATAGGCTTCTTTCCATCATGGGATTTATTTGATGAACCACCCATGTTGTTCTCCATTTTCAACTTCTTGTCACTAGGCCCATGAGACCACTTAGAGTCTCCAATATCTATTTCAACCTTGAGGGCACAATGGACAATATTATCATTGCTGTTGAAGTATCGAGTATCCAACACTTTTTATAGACTCAGCTTTAGTCCACTAAAGAAGCGATCCACCCTGATTTCGGTGTTCCTGACAAAGCCAGAGGTGTACCTTGAAATCCTTGTAAATTTCGCTTCATACGCTCAGATGGACTCATCTTCCTTTTTCTCGATTCCAATGAACTCTCTTTCTATATTGAGATAGAGGGTTCGAGGAAAATATTTGTTGAAAAACATCTTCTTGAATTATGCCCAATATATGGAATAAATTTCTTCATGGGACTTTGTATTATTGATCAGTGTCCACCATTGATCAGCTTCCCCATCAAAAAGATATAATTCCATTACAAAATTCTCTTCTTCTGAGCACTGGAGGAAAAAGAAAATATTTTCAACGGAGTAAATGTATTGTTATGCGAGGAGGGGATTAGAAGAACCACTAAACACGGGAGGCCATTGCTGCATGAAGGATTCTACAAAAACATGCCCTTTCCATGAAGAAGGGGGACGTTCTACCTGATTCAAGTTATTATTTATAAATCATTCCAGCTGAGCAAGTACTACCATGATGTTTTGAGCACCCGCTTCCATCACATCAGTCATGTCGTTATGGAAGTCATCACATTTCCAATCACATTGTTTGTTGGAACTATTTCATCTATTACCCACCATTAACTAGGAAAAATAATGTATAATTAGAGATCTTGAATACTGAGCTATTGAGCATAGAAAGAAAACTTTGACCATTAAAGTATAAACATATAATGAAGAATTATATAATATCTTGTGATTCCTTAGGTTTATATCTTGGTTATCCTTGATCTATTTCTTAATATATATTCTTATTGGATTTTTTGTCCCTTAATAATGGTTTGTACTAAGCTTGTGAATATACCAAAGCATATCCCCCGGGAGTGTCATAACCAAGAGTGCAGCAAGGCCCATTGTCGTGCACCAGTTCCTATTTGATTCTAACTCAAAACAGTGTTTTTGAGTTTTACCCCTAGATACATCTGTTCCAGAGCCTCCTCTACCTGCCCGTGTTCAGACATGGATGTATTTTCTTGATAAACCACTTACTCTATACTCACCAAAATTTAGGACTATTTTCTTTTACTTAGTATCATCCATTATGTTCTCACTAAGGTACTTTATTCCTAATCTCCAAAAATAACCAGACCATCATCTGATACCAACTATAGGGACCCAAGCCTTTTACATATAACATTTCAATATTTTCAGCATAATTATTCATCAGAGTACAATCCAATTATCATTAAGTCTTATGTCTTGGATGAATTGGTACATATAACACAAAAAATGGGGATAAAATAAAATAATTCTTTATTTAATCTCCATAATGAGATCCTAATTTCTTTTGAGCCATTATATCTGCATAGGGTACCCTGGGGAACAAATGAACAAAAGGAATAGCTAAAAATGCGCAGTAAGGGAATGAACATAAGGATACATCTCAATCACATGAGTTAAGAGGCATGACATAATGATATCCAAAGCATAAAACATATAAAATCATTTATTACAATCATGGTATCACATAAACATGGAATCATATAAATGTGGAAGAATCATAAATCATATCTTTTGTACGGGTCAAGGCTAACCGCCAATCTCGTTTCTCTTTTCAGTACGGGTCAAGGCTAACTGCCAATCCGGTTTCACATCGCATCTCATGAGACCTAACCTTACCCAATGCATTGGAGCGTGTTATGGGCACACCAATCTCACCATATTCATGAATTTCTTGCCACATAAATATTCATACCACATATACGATCATACATATTCAACCATACATGAACATAAGTGTACCCATGAAAAGAATTGGGTACCACAATCAAAAAATCAATCATAACCAATGGGAGTATCATGAAAGTGTCCATAAATTGAATGAATTATAAATCCATGGACTTTGATAGGGTAAAATAGGCTTATTAAATGGAATTTGGTGTCAAACATAAGTGACAACATATGAGAGATGTATCTTAGAAACATTAGATTTAAAACATTTTTATGTCGTTTTATGGAAAACACTCTAGAGCTTTTCAAATGGAAAAGAGGAAATTATTTGATATAAATACATAATTAAATCAAGAGGGTTTTAATAATTAAAATACATAATTTTTCAAGATAATAGTGTCTTAAAATAGAAGGTAGAGTGATCTTGATATTGGGTAAAAGTTCAGGATGTTCCTTGAAAACAAGTGTGCTTATTGGGAAGTATCGAAGAGAGATTCACTTATAAGCATGTATAACCACGAAAGAGAGTGATAGGTGGATCTTGTAACATGATATTGGAGTATATAAACATAATTTTGATGTTATACATAAAAGAAAAGACATCAACATAAAGAAAGATAGAGAAACCCGAAGGAATAATGGATGTTCAGGTAGAATCCATCATGGTTTATTAACTTTGTATCGTGTATAATTAAGAGGGATTGATGAGAGAGATAATGGGTTTCACATATCGTTTAAAACATTAGGTAAGTAAGGGGGAGGTTTATTAATGTACTCTATTATTTGGTATAATAGAAAATGGAATATCTTAGAGATCAATCTTGATTATGAGTAAAAAGGGAAGGATCCCTTACCTTAATTCTATTGATGTTACTGACCTGATATTAATGAAAGAATAGTAAAATTAGGTTTAATAATCAATAGGTCCAGAAACTTATATACATGTAAAATGTTTAGTATAACCTTTTTAAGTTCATTCATAACCATTTTGTTTGATTATAAGGTTTAATTTCATGGTTTGGGTCTGTTTGTTTCCTTGGTTTTAATGATAAGTTCACATGTATTTAGGTTCGGATAAAATGTAAGATAAAATTGGTTGTCCAAAATTGATGTTATATATAATTAGTGGACATCTAGAAGGTTAAAAAATATATTTGGTTAATTCTAGTGAAGGAGAACCATGACATAAGACATTGATGATAAACACTTGAATTAATTTTAGCAATTTTACCCATAATTAACTTGTTTTTTATTATTATTTGATATCATAAGTGTATAAGGATTACAGAAACATAAATAGGATATACAAAATACATAATAATCTGGTTCAACCATAACATAAATGGTTTCATGACCAGATACAAAGATGATAAAAGAAATTTAAAACACATTATCCACGATGTCGATCATGAACAATATTTTAATTTTACAACGTGAGGGAGAGGATAAGAAGCATGATGCATGAATTTTTTTACATAAACGTGATTAAAATCTTGAATATATGAAATTCTAAGGGATTCATTCCTTTTGGATAATGGAAGGGGAAGAGGGTATAAGAAAAGAAGGAAATTGAAAACACAACACACGAAAATGAAAGGGGATCCTTACCCTTTGATCCCTTTTCATTGAGATCCCTCTTTAGGCCTTTGATTTTGGACTTTGGTTAAGATCAGAAAGCCATGGACGTGGGTAAGGATCTTGGGAGGATTTTTGGGTAGAAGTTTTCCTAGGCACATGGCTTAATAGGTGTGTGGGAAATAGGTAAGGAGAGGGTGTATTTATAGTGAGGGAGGGGAGGTTTTTTCCCATTATTTTAAGTATTAGTTTATTATTTAAGGCCAAGACTATGAATAATTGAGGATTATAATTAAATATACTAAAATAATCAAGGATTATTTGGGATTATCATCTTACATCAGCCATACATCACCTATGATGTAGTATTTAGCATTTATCGTAATTTATCATATTTTACTAATCATCAGATATTCAAGTATTTAAAAAAAATCCCAAATATTCACCCTAACCATTTTCGATGTGTAGAATCCAAAAATGAAGTCCATTTTAAAAAAATATATTTCTAATTATGATTATTTTAATTTTTAATTAAAATAATTTTTTTTATCAAAACCAATTTTAAAACATGCATTAACTCATTCTAAAATATAAGTATATCATACTTCAATCATCAATACTATTTTTATACCACCATAGGTGAGGTTACTTTTCATTAGGGTATATCACTATTCATAAGGATATGTTACTATTCATTAGGGTAGGTTACTATTCACCAAAAATTATTTATGTTTTTTAGTCTCAAAAAAACATCTGGAACACAACCGTGTATGCCAGATTTTTTAAATTCCAAACACAAACATATGTTTAAAGGTCATTTATCACATAGTAGTTCATTATGATGAGCTTTCATGTGATTTTATGACATAAATATAAGAAGATAATTTCTATTGAAAACATTTGGGTCGTTACACTCATAATGTTGAGGAATGGTTGAGTAAGATTGAACGTTTGTTAAGGTTCTTAGAGACACCTGATGTGATCAAGGTGAAGTGTGCCACCTTCGGGCTGGAAGGACCATGTAAGAGATGGTGGGACACGATTGTGATTGGTGGGAAACTTGACGGTTTGGAGTAGAAATATATTAGTGTTCTTTTCACTAACTAGTTCTATCCAGAATCAATGGTGTTGGCCAAGGATGTGGAGTTTTCCAACCTTGATCATGCCAAAAAACAATGACTATGTATTCAAATCGATTTTCTGAGTTGGTAAAAGTTTCTCCTGAGATTATTTATAATGAGAGGATGAAGGCTCGATGATTTGAGTTGGGACTTCGATTAGATATCCGTTCTCAGGTTTTCATATTGAAGCTACCCACTTATGCTGATGTGCTAGATAGGGCGATGATGGTTGTGATGGATATTGTAGGAAAGACAGGGTTGAAGGAAGTTCCTTTCCTTCTTGTGGAAGTATTGGTTTCATTATAGGAAAACGGAAGCATGACATTTCATATGGTCTTTCTTGACAAAAGAGTCATTCCAGACCTCTGGTAGCTTGGGAGGGGCTTCATTGACTTTCTATAAGTGTGGAAAGCTAAGATATTCTAAGAGGGTTTGACCTTAGGCACCCAAGAACTGTAACTCCTGCAGATGTTTAGGGAACTTATAGAGATTCTGCCATCAAATCTCTACTCCACGTAGTGGAAAAGATTCATCAGCACCTCCAAAAACTGTGCGGAAATCTTATTCGTCGTGGACAAAAGGGTTCCAGCCACAGACAACCAGAACGAAGCTTCTTCACACAATGGAAGAGTCACCAGAGGTAGCCGATCCAGGTCCTTCCGCTGTGAGAGGTACCATTACTATAGAATCCCCTTTAGTGACCACACTTTTTATATTGGTGCATCTCACACTTTTATGTCAACCCATATTGTTAATCTTCTTAATATATCTATAGAGATTTTATATTGTGGAATGGATATTACAACACCTCTTGGTACAAGGAGAGAGAAGGTTCTTCGTAGTCATACTTGTGTCTTCTCTCTATTAGATGTTGATCATGCTTGTAGTTTCTTAGTTCGTGACAAGAAATATTTTGAAATCATATTTGGGATGGATTGGGTCATTTCTAGTAAAGCCCATTTCGATTGTTTTCTATGATGGGTCTACCTTACTACACCCAGTGGTGTGCCTCTTGTTTTTCAATGAGAATGGGACGCAAGGTCAAGTAGAGCGGGACACTATTATCCAATGTTGGGTAAAGTTATATTAGTGTTTTCATTTTATCTAGAGATAGATTAAATGTGTGGTGATCTTCTTCTAGTTTTCACTGAGTATCCCAATGTGTTTCCTTCTATCTTCTCTGGTTTTCCAACATTAAGGGAGGTTGATTTTTCTATTTACTTAATACATGGTAGTCAACCGGTTTCTATTCCCTCTTACCAAAAGGCTCCAGTAGAACTAAAATAACTGAAGCCTCAGTTATATGATCTTATTAAGAAAGGATTTATACACCCGAGTGTGTCACCTTGGGTATCACCAGTTCTCTTCGCCAAGAAGGATGATGGTTATCTTCACTTATGTGATGATTATCGAAAGCTCAATCGAGTTATGACAAAGAACAAATATTTGTCACCATGAATTGATGATCTGTTTGATATATTGAAAGCGGAAAAGTGGATTTCAAAAATTGATCTTTGATCTGGTTACCACAAGTTGAGTATAAAAGAATTTTACATTTATAATACTTCTTTTTGAAGTAGGTATGGCCATTATGAGTACCTTGTAATGATCTTCGGCCAAACAAATTATCCTGTAGTGTTCAGGGCTTTGATGAACAAGGTTTTCCATGAGTATCTAGATAATTTTGTGGTAGTTTTTGTGGATGACATTCTTGTCTACTCGAATTTTGAGGAGGATCATGGGCATCATCTGAGAAAAGTTATGAGTCTTCTAAGGAATCAATGACTTTATGCCAAACATTCAATGTGTGATTTTTGGATTCGGGAAGTGAAATTATTGGGACTTCTTGTGTCAGAACATGGAATATTAATTTATCCTGAGAAGGTGAAGGTTATTATGACTTGGGATCAACCCCGAAATGTTTTCGAGATTCAGTGCTACTTGGGATTTGTCAGATATTATCGTTGTTTTGTTAATGACTTCTCAAAGTTAGCTTCTCAAATGACTGATCTGACTCGAAAGGGAGTGAAGTTTTCCTGGAATGATAAATGTCTGAGTCCTTTAGTTGAGCTAAAGTTTATTTTGACTACTGGGCCAGTGTTAACTATTCCTGAGGCTGGGATAGGTTACGTTGTCTTCTTTGAAGCATTGGGTTTAGGTTTGGGATGTGTCTTTATGCAAGGTAATCATGTTGTGGCCTATGGATCTCGTCATCTTAAGCCTCATGAGAAAAACTATCCTACGCATGAACTTGAACATGTATCTGTAATGCATGAACTTATGTGTTGGTGAAATTTACTTTATGGAGAAAGTTTTACTATGTATTCAGACCACAAGACCTTGAGTTATATCTTCTCTCAAAAAGAATTGAATCTCCACCAAAGGCATTGGGTTGAGTACCTGCAATCTTTCGAATTTAACATTGCCTACAACCCATGAAAAGTAAATGTAGTTGTAGATGCGTTAAACGAGAATCTTCCATTAGAGGTTGTGAATGAATCTTCATAAGAGTGGATTTTGATAGCTCTTCTTGCTCAGTTGCATATTAGAGTTCAGTGGAATGGGAATGAAGATTATTTAGCTAGTGTTCAGTTGAAATTTTCTCTTCTCGAGTTAATTCATCAAGAACATCAACTGGATGATGAATTCCATAGCATTAAGGACACTCTTTATGGTGGGGAGACTAACGCCAAGTGGTGGTTCCCCAACAAGTGTGTTCTTTGTTATTGAAACTGTTATGTTGTGACATTATCAGCAAGGAAGGATGTGATGGGGGGTTTCCATAAATCATAGTGGGCGGTGCAACCAAGAACCAAAAAGATGTTCTACGACATGCAGCGACAGTTCTGGTCACTAGGTATGAGGCAAGACATTGCTGAGTTTGTATCTTGTTGCTGTACATGCCAGTAGGTGAAAGCCGAGAACCAGAAACCTTTAGATTTTCTTCAACCACTTCCAGTCCCTACATGGAAGTGGGATGAAATCCCTATGGACTTTGTGGTCGGGTTACCTCAAACCCATAGGAAGAAGAATGTGATATGGGTTGTGATCAATAGGTTGACCAAGTCGGCTCACTTTATACCTATTCAAGATACAATCAATGATGAGGAGTTGGGAAATAACTATGTGAATGAAATTGTTAGTCTTCATGGAGTTCCGTCTTCTATATTCTCTAATAGGGATCCTCGGTTTAGTTCTCACTTTTGGAGAGGCCTTCAGGAGGCACTGGGATCTCAGTTCTGTTTGAGCACGACCTACCATCCACAGTCAGATGGTCAGATAGAGAGAGCTATTCAGATCCTTGAGGATATGCTCCACACTTGTGTTCTCGACTTTGGTGGTTCTTGGGATTATCATCTGGGGAAATTTGAGTTTTCTTATAACAACAGTTATAAATATGAAATCAAAATGGCTACTTTTGAGGCATTGTATAGTCGTCATTGTGAATATCATTTATGTTGGTTGGATATTGGTGAAAGTTCCTTTTTAGGACTGAGTTTCGTCGAAGATACAACAACTAAGTCTAGTTGATTTGTCAATGAATGTTGACAACATAGAGTCGGTAAATGTCTTATACTGGCCATCATCATATACCTTTAGAGTTATTAGTTGGTGACCATATGTTCTTGAATTTTTCACCCTAATTAGGTCATCGATGGCTTGGGAGGCGAGGGAAGATTACTCCTCGTTTTGTGGGACCTTTCAAGGTTGTTGGTCTTGTGGGGAAATTTTCTTACCATCTAACTCTACCAACACAGCTGAGGTCAATACATAATGTGTTCGATGTATCACAGCTACGAAAGTATCTCTCTGATCCATCTCGTGTTGTGAGATGGAGTGGTCTTGAGATTGAACCAGATTTGTCTATGACTAAACAACCAGTCTAGGTTGTTGATTACGAGACCAAGTTACATCGTGGGAGAACAATACCTCTAGTCTGTATACTTTGTCCGCATGGTTCATGTAACACCCCGATATTTTATTAAAAATCTTCTTTTTAATTTCATTAATGTCTTGTGTTGTACGCTACACAAAAAGGAGCTTGCACAACACACATCCTTGACTTGCCTTTCATTACACGCAATCGCGACCTTCCTCGATAGCGTGTGTAGTACGCAATACCGAGTTTCACTAAACAACGATATGCTATTATAATATTATTATAAATAGACGTTATAAATAGTAATAACCACCTTTTAAAATTTTAGAAATTTTAGCTCTCAAAATGGATTTCATTTTTGGATTCGGAGTATCGAATTTAGCCTAAGGTAAAATTTTGGTACTTTTCGGATAACTTTTATTTTCTGATGAATAGTGAAAATTACTAAATTTTAATTAAAAACAACATTTTTAATCAAAATAATTAATAGTGATAAATTATTAATTTGAGTGGTTTTAAAGTAAATTTAGAATATATTTTTACAATTCAATACAATGTTGGTCATTGGATGTAATTTCACATTTAACCAGACATAAACAAGTGTCAATATTTTGATAGATATTGTTTCTTAAAAACACGCTATTTGTTTTAACAGCAGGATTTAATTATAAAATTAATTAATGCAACTTCTATGTTATGAATTTGGAAAAATAGACTTCATTTTTTAATTTGGAATATGAAATATAGCTTAGGATGAAATTTTGGCATTGTTCTGAAAAACATCAATTTTTGATGAATAGTGAAACTACTAAGTGGTAGTTAAAAAAACTGAATTTTTCATAAAACATAATTTTACCGCTTCTGTGAATTGAATTTCAAAAATCCGAGAAACACGGTTGATGTCAGTAAGTAAAATGTGGTTCAATGAGATGAAAATAATTTTTGGTGAATAGTAACTTTTTACTTTTATTTACCACGGTTAAAAGTAAATAGGGTAATTAAGGGTAAGAATGATATTAATATTACCCTAACACATGTCCTAATTCTATTGGACAAGTGTATCTCGACCAAAAACATCCTTAAGTGTAAAATATTATCATTTAGGCCCACTTGGATTAGATTAGGACATTTATTATTAATTTATTTAAAGAAGGGTTAAAATAGTTAAAATAAAAGTTTAATAAGTAAATCATTTTTAATATGGGGGTATACATAAGATAAATTCGACTATAAATATTCATTAGAAAGAATAAAACATTTCCTACATAGTGGTATTTTATTTATAATTTTTAGACTTTATATAATTTAATTTATTTATGACACAATGATGATGCAGTAATTATCTTATTAATGCAATATTGACATAATTGATGTTATAAACACCAAAATAAATGTAATTTGAGACTTTTTATGAATCCCACTAATTTTATAGGTTACTATGATATATTAATGTTGATTTAATCAACGTTTTTCGAACATATAATTCTGTTATGACTTTCACAAAAATCATATATCAAATAGTATCAAAATTGACACAAAATAGTTTTTAAATGAAATATTATATTATTAATTGTTATTTTATTCCTAAAAATCTAAGGTTCGGCCGAATGATTTAGATAAGGATATATATATTAATATTAAATAATTTGGGGTTCGTTTGGCATGTTATAGTAAGTGTATTAACCATATAGTGTAAGAAAACAAAAAGACACGGTAAAAGTTAAAATATTTAACTTAGAGTTAAATCTAATTGATAAGGTTAAAATAATAACCTCAACTTGTCTAAATCCTATTGGTTGATAGTATTTCGACCCATCCCCACTTTAGCATCGAAATAAGACCCTTTTGAACCATTATAAACCGATTTTCACTTTATTATAAAATAATATTTTGAGATATTCCTAAGGTGCCCTTCTCCTCCCTTATAAAAGGGCACCTCCTTCCCCTCCTCCTCACACCAATTTGAGCACTCAAGCTCGGCCAACCCCTGCCAAAATCCCTTCTCCACTTCCCTAGAATAATCCTAGAGGTCCTGGTCGTCTTCAAAGACCAATCTTAGTTCCCTAAGTGGAGGATTCAAAGAGGCGTTTCAAAGAAGAGGTAATATCCATTACCGATCTTTTCAATTTCTTTCTTCTTCAACTTCTTCTTCATTAGTTGTTTCATGATAAAGTAATAACATAAGTATTACTTACATACTTATATGTAATTATAAATATGAAACAACTCTAATTAACCTTCTATCCATCCTACGGAAAAAGGAAATCACCGCCCGTGCGTACGTACGGAATACCGTCTCCACGCCGTGGTGTAATCTATTTTCCGCCACCACCTTAATTGGATGGGTATAATGGTGTAATGAGTAACTATATATGATTATTATAATGTGATATTGATACTGAAATAGTATACAAACACTTCAACACAATTCCACGATCAGGGGAACGATATCATCGCTCGTGCGTACGTACGGACTACCGTCTCCACGACGCGATGAGATTCATTCTCAATGATTAACCATTAATTAATGATTATAAAGTATATCTAAGAAGTAATAATGAAATATATGACATAATAATGATACTGGATTTATTTATATTTATATGTATGTCATCTACTTAATTCCATTCAATTCAATAAGGAAACTAAAACAGCATTCATGCATACGTACGGACTACCGTCTCCATGGACGGTGTATTTCTTTCCATTTACTGATTTATTATATATATGTATATTATGAATATATATATATATATAAATCATGTTTTATATTCTAGAATTAAGTAATCATGATCTATGTAATCATATGAATAATTACAAGTCAAAACACAGACGACAAATGAAACAATTTTACCCAAAACGCTCTTTAACATGGAATTTACAAAAGAACGGGTAATATAATGACATAAGTGAACCATATATGATATCATAACAATGAATTTGATTCTTTAATAAGTCAATGAAATTATTTAAATCATTATACAGGAGGTTCGGACACTTACGAAGCAAATCGGACCTAAGGTAAGGGAAATATCACAATCTCATTTTTATCCGAGATTGTTTATACTTGGCATTTACTGGGGTGTATTTTATCATCCACATCCATGTTTCCTCAATATGTAATATTTATATCCTTATATAATAGTTTATATTCAATTTTACCCTTCGGTTAATTTTTAGTAAATGATATGAAAGGAATCTTTTGTCTTTTTTCGTACGAGGTACTTTTTGACTTTTCCGACAAAAGTACGAGAAGAATGTTTTTTTAACTTATACAGCATGAATGTATTTGTAAAAAATTATTTCCAAGAATCTTCCTTTACAAGTTTTCAATTATATTTTTAATCAAATTATTTTAGTTTAAATTCGTATGACATGTTAAGAAAGGAAAAATGTTTTTGAAGAAGAGAGGATATTTTTCCTCAAGAATGGAGTTCAAGTGTTTTATCAAAATTATTTTCCATCTAAGATAATAAAGGGTTCTGTTTTTATCCCTATTATTACATTGATTTGATCATGTTGTGATGGAATTATTTTTATGAATTCCTTTATCTTATATGAATTGATTTATGATGTCATGATGTTTAAGATTCCCATTATTATTACATGGGTTATGAAATGATGTATGATTTATGATTTTGTGGCACACATAAGAATGGTATAATTATGAGATGGGTTGGACCTATATCTCCCTCCAATGCATTGGGTAAAGATTTTATATCTCATGAGATAGTCATGGATAGAATGGTAGGTTATACCGGTTCAGTGAAACAGGACTGAAACAAGGGTGACTCGATTCAAAAAGGGACTTTGTCCACTAAGATAGTCTTGCCAATGAGTCTTGACTAACAATAAATGATTCTCTATGATTATGTCTGTATGCCACAAAGTTTCATGTTTTATGTTATGATTATTGGTATTACATTTCACTTCTATGATTTATCCCATGTTATGATATTATGAGCACTCTTTTTTGCAGGTTAAGATTTCCAAAAGCTATGTTCTTATGTATATGATGTGATTGATATTTCTTTTCTTTACCCTTACTGAGCATTTGAGCTCACCCTTTTATGTTTTCTTTTCCCCAGGATATAAAGAAAGGTTTTAGGTTTAAAAAAAGAAGATCTTTATGGGAGATGTTGAAGATCTTTCACCACGATTAAAAGATTATATTCTGAGTTTCCAAAGACACTAAACTATTACGGTCCTTGTGTGTGTGTTTTTGTTATGTACTAAGTATTCCGCAAAAGTAATGTAATGTCCTTGTAAGTCAAGCTTCGGGTCTTCACAGTTGGCATCAGAGGAAAGGTTTAGTCAACCTTTGGAAACTAGGATACGAGAACTTTAGTGAGATCCCTAGAGATATTTCTAAGGTATGTCTAGGTATGTCCCTAAGGATAAGTATACGTATAGGTTATAGTACTAGAACTACGCTAACGACCATAGAATTAAACCTAAGATGTTAGATATTGAGGGCACTCCCCCTTTATTATGTTGTTTTCCCTAGCATGATTTTTTCCTCTCACACTATTCTTTTTGGGTTTTAGACGATGGCTGGAACCCGAAGGAACCGTGTGGATCAATGCAATGGACAATGCAATGATTGTCCTCCTGAAGCAACAAATGTTATGGGAGATGGAGTGAAAAATCTTATTGCTATACTTACACAAGCTATGAATCATTCTAGACTTCCAAATGAGCAGAGAAGGGAACAATATTCTATTGAGTCCTTCATGAGGCAACGTCCACCTTCTTTCAGTGGGTCTTCTGATCCACTTGCTGCTGAACAATGGATCAATACCACTGAAAAGATATTTTCAGTTCTTCAATGTTCTGAACAAGATAAAGTCATCTTAGCAGTATATTGTTTGGAAGGTGAAGCTGATCAATGGTGGAATCTTATCAAGAATACAAGGCAAAGAGATGAAATTAAGTCCATGGAATGGGACGAGTTCAAGAACTTATTTTTCAATAAGTACTTCCCTCATATTCTTCGAACAAAGATGGAGAAGGAGTTTCTTGAACTAAAGCAAAAGGATGATGAATCTGTTGGTATATACGAAGCGAATTTTACAAGACATGCAAGGTATGCATCTTGAATTATCATCCAACCTGAAAGTAAAGTTTATCGATTTTTCAGTGGCTTAAAACCAAGTCTTCGAAGGGAATTAGCTATAAGAGACTTTAGTAGCTATGAAGAAATTGTGCGTTGTGCTATCAGGGTAGAAATGGAAGTTGGAGTTACATATCCATCTCATGGTTTTGACAAGAAACGAAAGATGGAGTTCAAGGAGAAATCTCAGAATAATGGCGAAAAGAAGATGAATGTTTCCTTATGCACAAAGTGTGGAAAGAAGCATGGTGGAGATCGTCTTAAAGGGACTAGAAAATGTTTTAAGTGTGGAAAAGAAGGTCATTGAGTAGCTGAGTGTCGAAGTAATGGAAAAAGGGATTCTAATGATGTGAATAAAGAAAACACTGCAAAGAACGCACCACAAACACTTCAATGCTTCAAGTGCAAGGAAATGGGGCATTATGCTAATAAATTCCCTAATCCAAGGGTTAGTGACGATCAACATGAGCAACCACTGAAGCCAAAGGACAAAGGGAAGTCACATGCGATCACTATTGGCGATGTTGAATATGACAACGATGTGGTGGAATGATTAAGTGTTTATGTAATGGGATTCCAAAATAATGTTGTATCATGGAGTATTGGAATATTTAGGTATTGGTATAATGTGGTATTCAAAGTGATTGAGATATTATGCGCATAATGAAGGGAAAACGATAAAATGAAATGTTTAACAGTATTCATGAGCTCATGATTGATATAAGGACTAAGTGATATCATGGTTTGAGTATATAGAATTTTGAGGATTTTGGTATGTGGAAGGTGTTAACTTTTAATTGCATTCATGTTTTCACTAAGGTATTCAAGAGAATACATAATTAAGGACTTTGAATGTTTGGAATGTGACCAACAAAACATATCTTATGATATATGAGGACCAACGATGGTATTAAATCTCTGGTAATCATTTTCACTGTGTTATGAGAGTGGACTGCAGTATTCTAGATAAGCCTAAAGATTAGAATGGATTATGTTGGACATAAGTTAGGTTAAAACATTTTTCGATATTATTGATGGGATGTTAATGTAGTTTTAGAAAAAGGACAACCTGCAGGATGGGCGACAACCCATCGCGTCAGACAAGGATGTGGGAATCGAACCCACAACCGAAGTGCGACTGGCCTTTATCACCTACCACTGGCTTAAAGGAAGTCCCTATTTAGTAGAAACTAGTTTTATTATATTAAGCAGTATGATATATGAAGTATAAGTCCATTTTAAGAACCATATATGATTAATCTCACTATAGAATGACTTATGTATATTTAATAACTTTTGCTAACCTTTTGTTTGAGACATATGGAATGACCCGTCATTCTATCTCATGATCTGCTAACACTTCACGAATAACAAATTCAACTTCATTTATTTAAGAGATGAAGTAGAAATTGTTCAAGGCACGAACAACAGTGAGATTGTACCAAAATAAAGTAAGTATTTATTCTAATTCATATTCTTCAACTTTAGGGAAATGATCTTGACAACGAAAAATGTTGTCTTAGTGCTCTTATATCTGATGAATCAGATGGTACCTTAGATCGTCACAAATTTATGGCTTTGTGATTGCTAGCTTTTCCATAGCCATGTTCTCTACCACTCTCCATCAGAACATGATGGTTAGATTTCTCTTCCATATCCATATTTTCACCTATGTGGAAACCCAGTGATTAGTTTATTTGGGTAACCATTACGTTTCATTCTTTTTTTTTAAAGATTGGTTTTGTTATTCATTTTTACGATGTGGGTTTCTATTAAAGAAACATTCTAGTAGTAAACCATTTATAACCCCGACGAATTTCGAGGGCGAAATTCATTTTAAGGGGGGTAGAATGTAACACCCCGATATTTCATTAAAAATATTCTTTTTAATTTCATTAATGTCTTGTGTTGTACGCTACACCAAAAGGAGATTGCACAACACACATCCTTGACTTGCCTTTCATTACATGCAATCGCGACCTTCCTCGATAGCGTGTGTAGTACGCAATACCGAGTTTCACTAAACAACGATATGCTATTATAATATTATTATAACTAGCCATTATAAATAGTAATAACCACCTTTTAATATTTTATAAATTTTAGCTCTAAAAATGGATTTCATTTTTGGATTCGGAGTCTCGAATTTAGCCTCAGGTGAAATTTTGGTACTTTTCAGATAACTTTTATTTTCTGATGAATAGTGAAAATTACTAAATTTTAATTAAAACCAACTTTTTTAATTGAAATAATTAATAGTGATAAATTATTAATTTTAGTGGTTTTAAATTAAATTTAGAATATATTTTTACAATTCAATACAATGTTGGTCATTGGATGTAATTTCACATTTAAACCAGACATAAACAAGTGTCAATCTTTTGATAGATATTGTTTCATAAAAACACGCTATTTGTTTTAACAGTGGGATTTAATTATAAAATTAATTAATGCAACTTCTATGTTATGAATTTGGTAAAATAGACTTCATTTTTGAATTTGGAATATGAAAAATAGCTTAGGATGAAATTTTGGCATTGTTCTGAAAAACATAAATTTTTGATGAATAGTGAAACTACTAAGTGGTAGTTAAAAAAATTGAATTTTTCATAAAACTTAATTTTACCGCTTCTGTGACTGGAATTTAAAAAATACGAGAGACACGGTTGATGTCAGTAAGTAAAATGTGGTTCAATGAGATGAAAATAATTTTTGGTGAATAATAACTTTTTATATTTATTTACCACGGTTAAAAGTAAATAGGTTAATTAAGGGTAAGAATGATATTAATATTACCCTAACACGTGTCCTAATTCTATTGGACAAGGGTAACTCGACCAAAAACAACCTTAAGTGTAAACTATTATCATTTAGGCCCACTTGGATTAGATTAGGACATTTATTATTAATTTATTTAAAGAAGGGTTAAAATAGTTAAAATCAAAGTTTAATAAGTAAATCATTTTTAATATGGGGTAATAAATAAGATAAATTCGACTATAAATATTCATTAGAAATATTAAACGATTTCCTACATAATGGTATTTTATTTATAATTTTTAGACATTAAATAATGTAATTTATTTATGACACAATGATGATGCAGTAATTATCTTATTAATGAAATATTGACATAATTGATGTTATAAACACCAAAATAAATGTAATTTGAGTCTTTTTATGAATCCCACTAATTTTCTAGGTTACTATGACATATTAATGTTGATTTAATAAACTTGGTTCGAACATATAATTCTGTTATGACTTTCACAAAAATCATATATCAAATAGTGTCAAAATTGACACAAAATAGTTTTTAAATCAAATATTATATTATTAATTGTTATTTTATTCCTAAAAATCTATGGTTCGGCCAAATGACTTATATAAGGATATATATATTAATAATAAACAATTTGGGGTTCGTTTGGCATGTTATAGTAAGTGTATTAACCATATAGTGTAAGAAAACAAAAAGACACGGCAAAAGTTAAATTATTTAACTTAGAGTTAAATCTAATTGATAAGGTTAAAATAATAACCTAAACTTGTCTAAATAATATTGGTTGATAGGATTGCGACCCATACCTACTTTATCTTCAAAATAAGACCCTTTGGAACCATTATAAACCGATTTTGACTTTAATATAAAATAATATTTTGAGATATTCCTAAGGTGCCCCTCTCCTCCCTTATAAAAGGGAACCTCCTTCCCCTCCTCCTCGCACCAATTTGAGCACTCCAGCTCGGCCAAACCCTGAAAAATACCTTCTCCACTTCCCTAGAATAATCCTAGAGGTCCTAGTCTTCTTCAAATACCAATCTTAGTTCCCTATGTGGAGGATTCGAATAGGCGTTTCAAAGAAGAGGTAATATCCATTACCGATCTTTTTAATTTATTTCTTCTTCAACTTCTTCTTCTATAGTTGTTTCATGATAAAGTAATAACATCAGTATTACTTACATACTGATATGTTATTATAATTATAAAACAACTCTAATTATCCTTCTATCCATCCTACGGAAAAAGGAAATCACCGCGCGTGCGTACGTACAGAATACCGTCTCCACGCCGTGGTGTAATCTATTTTCCGCCACCACCTTAATTGGATGGGTATAATGGTGTAATAAGTAACTATATATGATTATTATAAAGTGATATTGATACTGAAATAGTATACAAACACTTCAACACAATTCCACGACCATGGGAACGATATCTTTGCTCGTGCATACGTACGGACTACCGTCTCCACGACGCGATGAGATTCATTCTCAATGATTAACCATTCATGAATGATTATAAAGTATATATAATAAGTACTAATGAAATATATGACATAATAATGATACTGGATTTATTTATATTTATATGTATGTCATCTACTTAATTCCATTCAATTCAATAAGGAAACGAAAACAGCGTTCATGCGTACGTACGGACTACCGTCTCCATGAACGGTGTATTTCTTTCCATTTACTGATTTATTATATATATGTATATTATGAATAGATATATATATATATAAATCATTTTTTATATTCTGTAATTAAGTAATCATGATCTAAGTAATCATATGAATAATTACAAGTCAAAACACGGACGACAAATGAAACAATTTTACCCAAAACGCTCTTTAACATGGAATTTACAAAAGAACCGGTAATATAATGACATATGTGAACCATATATGATATCATAACAATGAATATGATTCTTTAATTAGTCAATGACATTATTTAAATAATTGTACAGGAGGTTCGGACACTTACGAAGCAAATCGGACCTAAGGTAAGGGAAATATCATAATCTCATTTTTATCTGAGATTGTTTATACTTTGGCATTTACTGGGGTGTATTTTATCATCTACATCCATGTTTCTACAATATGTAATATTTATATCCTTATATAATAGTTTATATTCAATTTTACCCTTCGGTTAATTTTTATTAAATGATATGAAAGGAATCTTTTGTCGTTTTTCGTACGAGGTACTTTTTGACTTTTCCGACAAAAGTACGAGAAGAATGTTTTTTTTAACTTATAAGGCATGAATGTATTTTTAAAACATTATTTCCAAGAAGCTTCATTTACAAGTTTTCACGTTTATTTTTAATCAAATTATTTTATTTTAAAGTCGTATGACATGTTAAGAAAGGAAAAATGTTTTTGAAGAATAAAGGATATTTTCCTCAAAAATGGAGTTCATGTGTTTTATCAAAATTATTTTCCATCTATTATAATAAAGGGTTATGTTTTTATCCCTATTATTACATTGATTTGATCATGTTGTGATGGAATTATTTTTATGAATTCCTTTATCTTATATGAATTGATTTATGATGTCATGATGTTTAAGATTCCCATTTTTATTACATGGGTTATGAAATGATGTATGATTTATGATTTTGTGGCACACATAAGAATGGTATCATTATGAGATGGTTGGGACCTATATCTCCCTCAAATGCATTGGTTAAATATTTTATATCTCATGAGATAGTCATGGCTGGAATGGTAGGTTATACCGGTTCAGTGAAACAGGACTGAAACGAGGGTGACTCGATTCAGAAAGGAACTTTGTCCACTAAGATAGTCTTGGCAATGAGTCTTGACTAACAAGAAATGATTCTCTATGATTATGTGTGTATGCCACAAAGTTTCATGTTTTATGTTATGATTATTGGGATTACATTTCACTTCTATGATTTATCCCATGTTATGATATTATGAGCTCTCTTTTATGCAGGTTAAGATTTCCAAAATCTATGTTCTTATGTATATGATGTGATTTATATTTCTTTTGTTTACCCTTAATGAGAATTTGAGCTCACCCTTTTATGTTTCCTTTTCCGCAGGATATAAAGAAAGGTTTTAGGTTTAAAAAAAGAAGATCTTTATGGGAGATGTTGAAGATATTTCACCACGATTAGAAGATTATATTCCGAGTTTCCAAAGACACTAAACTATTACGGTCCTTGTGTGTGTGTTTTTTTTATGTACTAATTATTCCTCAAAAGTAATGTAATGTCCATGTAAGTCAAGCTTCGGGTCTTCACAGTTCAAATTCTCATGAGACGTGGGAATGGGAGGCACTAATGAGAGAGCTGTGGGATCATCTTTTTGACATGGAGGTTTCTTCATAGGCTTTCTAAGGATAGAATGGACTTATGGTGGGGAGGTTGTAACATCCTATTACGTTTTATGGTACTTTGATGTTTACAAGTACCAATGTTTTGGAGTAGTTACTCGGGGCGTATTTGGGTGGACTTTTAAGTAAATAAAAAGGGAAATGGGTTGTGAACGGTTTTCTCATGGTTTCACAAACCCTGCAATCAAACTGTGCCAGCCAAGCATCACTAGACAGAGAGGTACGCATAGTGTGCACACTGTTTGACATACCGTGTGACCAAACCATGCGGAACGTGCATCTCTGGACAGTGAGGTCCATACGGTGTGCGCACGGTTTCACAATCTATGTGCCTCTACCCAGGTAAACAGTGCACATGGTTTATAATTCAGAATTTTTCTTTTAAAACCACCTGAACCCCGAAGACTTCCATAATTTCAACCTTGGATCTAGCTTGATTCTTTTTAGGTCTTTCAATTGCCTCTTAGAGAGATTCCAAGGTGATATGAACATATTTCTTAGATAATTAAGGCTTGGATTGAAGATCTGCTCTCCGCCTGGTAAGTAGATTTCATCTCGTTACATTTGTCGTTTATTCCTCTATATTTCCATGATCTTTTCATGGGATATTTCCTTTGTTTCCATGGATCCAAACCAAAGATTTGATGTGTAGATATATTATTGTGAATCTAGATCTAGTTTTCAATGATCTTTATTCCTTTTGTCTTAGTTTTGGTTTTAAGGATTTAGATCCTAATTTTGATCTACGTCATTGTGCCACTCAGTTTTTGGGTTTTTTTGGACTAACACCCATCAACAAATCTAGGTAGGTGGTTCAATCCCATCTTTCCAAATTAATTATTATTTTAATTTCATGATTTATTTCAATGGTTGATTTAAATAATATTTCTCAATATTCTTTAAATTAAATTGATAAAAATTGAATTCTAGTAAATCGAGGTATTTGAAGTGGTATTTTTATGGAAATTTGGAAAACCACCAATTCCATTGAATTGGGTGTGTTTATGGAAATTGGAAAATTTAAATTGAATAATTTTATTTATGGATTTCATGGAAATGATTTCAATTAAATTGTTGTATTTAATTGTGGAAATGAATTGTGAAATGATGGAATTGGTTTTGAATGGATTTCAAAATGGTGAAAATGGATTAAAATTATTTTATAGAAACCCATTGGTTTTATCTTGTGAAAAAGGCATGTTTCTTAATAAAAACTTTTTTGGTTTAAATGGAATGATATTGGAACTTTTGAAATGGATGAATGGGATTTATCATATTTAAAACATTCGTAAAATAGTTCTCCCATCATGTAAGAGCACATAAAGGCCTTAGGTAGTTAGTGGGTTATTTGGATACACTCTATGCTATGACAACATTCTAAAACATACTTGATGACTGTCACATCCCTAACGGATTTGTGAAGAGTCTCCATTGGCTAGTTTCAAAGGGACTTGTGTATAAACATTTTTCTAAGTTCACTTAGAGTGTTCAGAATCCTATGGTTTGTTAATACTATCATATCATTTGGCATTTGACAATGTTGCTTGCTTGTTTATTTAAATTTGAGATATAAATGTATACCAATGCTTTTGAAATTCCTTACATGCCTGCTAAAATTTATATAAACTGTTTGATATAAATTTTTTATTTAAGCCATTTCTTTAGAAATATTCCATCAATGTAAAACCTTTCTTGATGAATTTCCCATCATTTGAAAACGTGTAACATGATTTTTTAAAATATGATTTTGAATTTAAAAACCCGTTAATTTTAAAAATGAAAACTTTTCATTGAATAATCTATATTTGGCATCTGTTATGGAATCATTGGTGGTATCTTACTGGTCTTAGGCTTAAACCCTAATTTTTCCTTTGGTTGTTTGTAGACTTTCTCCTTCCAGGTTTGAGCAAAGGGAATGGATCTTTTGGAGGTGGAACCAATTTTAGATCTTTGGACTTGGTGTGTTGTGTATATAGAGACCTTGGGACTATTTTCCCTTTGGGTACTTGGGTTGTAGTACTTTGTCATATTGTTCCTCTTTGTAATATGGTACATTACTCCCAGTGTAGTTTCTTTTGTTATGCTTACTGTATTGTTTTACTCTTGCTTGCACATTCATGTGGAAAAATCGTTCCCACTTATATGTTGTAAGATGCCAGGTGCTAGTTGCCGACCTGTGGGGATCGAGAATGCCCCTTGGGATATGTCATGGCCTGCTTGGTTACCATGTAACTAGGTTACCCAGACTAGTTTGTGACACTTATCATGTATTGTCATATAACACATTGAAATTCCTTTGTTCTTAACATGATATATGTATACTAACCCTTCTTCCATATTGAACAATGTTTAAAATATTCTAAAAAATATTAATTCTTGAATATCAAGTGAATCACTCAAGGTGAAATCAAATGATGGAATATTGAAATCCAAAATAGAAATACCACCCTTATAATCATGGTATTTCTATGTACATGGGTAAAATACAACCATGCATGAGTTTTATACAATGCAATAATAGAATCTAATCCAATGTCTACCAATGCCAAATTGTAATTCAAAATAATAATTACCCTAATATCATTTTGTAATATCTCTCACTCAGTTAACTCAGAGTAATGAAACAATTTTCTATATGGAATCCATTACGCCTCCCCGCATGCTGGAGGATACTGATAAAAATAAATAGCCGAATTATTTTTCTTAGATAGGATATAATCATCAGACAATGTAATAAGAAAAATAAAAATTAAATCAATAACATTGATCACATACCATCACATGTAGACATTAAGAAATGTTCCAAATAATCTAAAACATATAAATATTTAAATAAATAAAGGCATATAGAAACATTTAATATTCCAAAAATAAACCCAAAGTAAAGATAAACCAAACTAGTTTAGATTCAATGATTGTCCCCAGATTCTATTATCCAGTCTCAATTCACATACTCAATAAAAAAACACAGGGGAATTCCTTTACCTTTACATGTAACTAGGAAATCTTCTTGGGTAATAATGGAGACCCATGAAGTGTGCGAACAAAACCAGTAGGTCACCAAAAATGGTTTTTAATGAAAATAAAACTTGTTCTATGTATAAACCAATGTTATTTTATCGAAATAAATTGTGATATAAAAATTTACAACAAATATATCATTGACCCTTGGGTCCATGGTGGTATTAGAGGTCAAGCATACATTCTTCCCTGAGTGCAATATGTCTCTATCCAAAATATCATAGTATATTTTAAAATATTACCAGAACACTAAATATTTGAAATATCATCAATATTACCCAATAATAACAATCACATCATGAGAATACTAGATCATTTGATTCATGTTATGGTCCCGGAATAATTATAATCAAAAAATGGTAATACAAAATCCATAGAATCTCATAGTGCCCCCAAATAAAAATAATCCTAATATGGACATACCATATCATTGGAATGATATCAATGTACCACAAGAATAATCTCATCATGTGTTTAACAGATCCCTGAAATAACATCAAGGTCTCCCTAAAGAAATAATGAATAATACATTTTAACAAAATGCCTAATTGGTCATCACTTTATTATAGAACAAATTTCAATCAATTTCATTTCCAAGAATTCCAAATTAATAATCTATTATGTGTTAACCATTGTTATATTAAATAATCCACTAAAATTTATTTTACGTTCCCTGAATCGAGGAATGTTGCAAAATCCATTGTGAATTCAATGGCACTCTTAGTGTTTCAACTGTGATTACATTTTAATTTTTCAATTGGATCAACATGATTTGTTTCATATGTCCCAATGTTTTCACACCAATAGACTAATTGGGGTGATTGATAAGGCCTAACATAATTAATTTAAGGAATAATTCATTTAACAAATAGTTAGGACCAAGAATAGATTTTTTTAGTAGGATCTACATCACATATACAAGTAAAATATTATAATATTTTAGGGGATATCCAAAGTCAAACTACATTATAAAAATGTGTTACCAAAAACCAAATGGGATATTCAATGTTAAGATATATAGATCTCATATAGTTTTCAATCATATAAAACCTCATTCAGAAATAGTCTTTAGGAGACATATCATATAAAGATTTCATTTGAATAATGATCAGTCATCCATATCTCACAATAGAATCGTATGGGACAATAAAGTCAGAAAAGGGTGGAATGAAAGGGGGTTTGAGAGAAGTAGTAAAGTCCTAGATTCCTAAAAAACATCTCATAATGACCACACATGATAATAATCAACAAGAATAAAATTCATAGATGTTCAGCAGGCTAGTTCAGTAATATAAAAAACCAAAACTACTAACACCCTGATGTAGAGATGTACCACAGAGTTTATTTAATTACACAATTATTTCGAGTCTCACAATAGAGTTCAACCATGATGTCTGGGAAACCGTGTCCATTTTAAACCCATAACACACTACACCAAGACATGTTAAGGCCGTCTTTTTCATGATCAATGTGGAGACTTACCACTATACCCACTCTAAGAAATTAATTATCATGACATGTTAGTATTCTAATTTTTCACAAGATTTCATCAGGAGAAACATGTCATAAACCATGATGTGTTTCATCTAATATTCCACCATAAAATTAAAACCCCCCCCTTTTATAAATAGTACATGAACTATCTGACACATCCTGAACAAACAAACCACCTCAAGGTTTGTAATAAAACTTTCCTTAATCCATGGATTTGACAAACTAGAAAATCGAAAAAACCTAACCATTCTTCTTGGTTTTATAGTGTTTCATGTTTATTTAAATAAAATGTTTCATTTAAAATAAAACATTCACATCCATTCATAAAAGAAACACCATGAGTAATATTAATTTTAATTTAATTCATAAACGTCATAAATAATTTATCAATCTATATCATAAAGTATCAAGAAAATGTGAGATCATTTTATCAGTTTTGAGTATGTGATGTGTAACAACGTATACCGAATGTTAAGAAACTGCTCCATCGATCTGGTTCTGTACGTGACATAAGGAATGTCTCCACATATTCCATAGGTTTATGACAGAATGTGAGGGTCTAGAAAAGTACATGTAGAAAATATACCATCTTTAAAAGTGTAATAAAATAGATAAAATGTATATAAAAATAAATAAATGATTAAAATAAATAATGATGCATCATATAATTAATTCCACAAAATCAAGTACATGGCTACAAAAATAAAAAAATTATGTCATGCCATGATAGTGTCAAAAATAAATATTAAACAAAAAAAAGACACAACGATGAACCCAAAACATGGTCCCGACCTCGGTCTAGTTTCCCCATCCATACTCCATAACAAACCCCCAAATCATTCATTTCACATATGACCTTTCCCCTTATAATGTATTGCAATAATGAAGCTGATCGATTAACCAATGGAGGACCTATAAGGGTGTTTGTACAACATAGTTGGATACCAAAAAAAGTTTCTACAATAATATCTACTCAAATAAAATATATGTATAGGTACAGAAAACAATAAACAACAATATATAAAATAGGATACGTTATTTAACCATATTTTAGTTAATAAAATTTGTCCTCAAAAAAATGTTATACCAACATCCATCAAATACTATTTTGAGAATTTTTTCTAGTTGAGGCTTTTGTAATAGGGTTTATTGGATGAAATACAAGGGTCAACAATCCAAGAATCAAATTTGGATTTCAAAATCCATTTCCCACCATCCGAAACATTATATGGAGGTCTCTATTGATACCCTTAGTGCATGGTGAGTTTGTCCATACAACAAAACTATGATGCATTATAGAACCTTGAGCATCAGTCTGTCCCACCCAAGGGATATGAGCATCATTCCTACATATCATCCAAGCATTTCTCAATTTTTTGAAGGACATCATTAGTGACCCATTTTTCAATCAAAAATATCATAGGTGAAAAATAAAATTTATCAAACATACATGGTTTATTATGTTTAAAATGTTATGAATTTAGAAAGTTAGTCCATCCCACAATTAAAGAATTATTAGAACCATTTTCTACAATTCATATTTGTTTATCAAAAGTGAAACTATTCATTAACCATTTCTCAAATTTACTCACTTATAATCCATATGTCATTTAAATCAATCAATTTAATCTTATCACTAATTTATTAATACTAACCATTTATCAAATGTTATAATAGTTTCAAACAACAAATCCATTAAAAACATTTAACAACTCAAATATCATTTTATAGGAATAGATACAACCCATTGGGTACTATAATCTTGGTCTAATAATACTTATGGATCCTATATGGATTCTAAGGAGTAAAAAACTTCATTTAGACATATTAATTTTAATTTAATATGTTGGAATAAAATGTCTAGAAAAAATTCACAAAATAAAAACTATATACCCATGAATAAGGATCAATAATTTGAGATTTAAATTTTATACAAACTATCTCATGCTTGTAGATTTTCAAATGTCCATCCATAACCAATTATTCGAAATAAAATGTCTCGAAACACCTAAATAAAGAAATCTATAGAAAAAAATGTGTTTATAGGATTTGGTAGTATTGAAAACAACCTACAATTTTTCATATAGATATATAAGAAATATTATTTATAGACTAACCTAGAGAATCTTTTTTAAATAAAATTTGAATAAAACATCACAAATATCAAAGGAAAATGATACATTGAAGTGGGGAGGGCTCCTATTTTTTACCTTGTTTAATAGAGTAGGAAATGGGGGGGGGGGATACTGTGAAACATTAAATCTAAATGCTAAATGATAATTTCCCCAGGTTTTAATAAGAAAATGTTTCTGATGCACGGATGGAAAAAAATGCACTAACTATGCGGCACCATCTGTCCAAGAGGGGGCTAGGACACACCGTCTAGCCATTCCACCAACATGGTTTGGAAAATTATGTAATTATTTTGTGTCATCCTTTTTCAAAAGATATGTTGGGAGAAATGGTTTTTTACACTATGGTTTAAAATTTTGTAACTGTGCACCACCATTTATGAGGCTACACAATTATGGAACACAATTAGTACTAACCATGTTCCAACTATAAATCCTACACAGATTGAAATATTTTTCATTATTTCTTTCTTAAACCCCTTGGAAACCCCCAATACCATCCAAATACTAGAGATACACTTCACTGACTAAAAATAATGGAGTTTTAATTAAAATTAAAAATAATAGACATCAATTGAAGGGTTATAATAATATAATCTTCCTATCATATAACATATTTCCCAAAGAGGTACACTCCTAAGAAATGATAAATCTCTAAGGAAAAAGATAAAGACACTATGCATGTATCTTAGCTTCTTCTTCCGTGTTACCTACTAAACATGGTCGTGCTACATAATTATTAAATCAAATTTTATAGTCATTCCCTGATGAGTTTTCTTACCATGGTCATCAATTAAAATTAGATGCTTCTCAATGGATGTATAATCCAAAAATAAAATATAATTAACATCAATCACATCAGAGGTTTTGGGGTGATGTTTTTTTACTTGTGTCACAAAAAACCCATTGTGGATAACACTATAAAACTACAGAATGTAGAATTGTTATGCCATTTTCCCAATACAATCTATGATCTCGAAATCCCCCACACAACGTGGTGCCAACATTGACATCACCCATTTTCTATGGTGACTCATCCCTTTTAAAACAAGAAGAAAAAAATTTTATTCCACTACAATCTCATGGGGATGAAATAGTTAAATGACATAGGTCATATGACTCCTCTTTTTTATATTCACACAATTTTGGATGAACTGAACATACAAAAATGTATCCTATAAAAGACCCATTACCACTAACTCTAATTCCACAGCTTCCATCCATCACAATGGGGATCTTCCTGGAATACCATAGGGAACATCAAATGATTCCATCTAAATAGTAACATGTTAACTGTTTTATAGGTGATCTTAGTGAGCACTATGTTTTTCTCCTAAATTCCAACAAAATTGAGGATACATGCCTTAAACATGTCCTCTAGTTCCTGGATTGAATGTTATGATTTTTTATCTGTATATGGGTGATAATCCATACACAAAATACATAGATTTGGAATCACATACTACAACCATTTCCCAAATCTCAATGTAAAATGTTGGTCACAATATGTAATAATTATTTTTAGAACACTGTGTAGAAATGAAATATCTCAGACATTAAAATAACCCAACTGGTCTATGGTAAATATATCCCAAATTGGAAGGAAATGTGTGACTTTAGCTAACATGTCTCCAATCACTCCAAGTCATCCTTTTAAGTCCCATAGAAATCCATTGTAACATCATGAAAATTCCACTCTAGAATGTGAAATTGGTGTAAAATAACTATGTAGTGCTGATGCTCATCTGTTACAAGCTTTCATGTATAAAATCTAATAAAAACATGTGATCTCCTTTCTAATCTCCAGCCACTAATACTATCTTTATTTTACAGGGTACATTTCATCATAATAGATTTCACTATCCAAATTATAGAATAAAAATCACGCGTCTTCTATTCTCACATACCAATAGGCACAACTATGTTACCAAATACAACAAAAATATCATGATATTCAATAAACCAATCAGAATGTGGATCTTACATTAAAAACTATCCCTCAAGTCCAAAATCCCTAAATCCTAATAATGTATCATCATTAACAAGTTCATAAGAGTTGTATCAAGATATAAATTAATAAGTTCCATCAACTGATGCACCTTATAAACACCAATATACATCTCTTTAAACAAATAAATCAATATACAATCTAAATGAGAATCATGAACATCTGAAGTCTATTTTTTCGATCCAACACATATGAAACACTATTTCCCTTCCCTTGTTTATAATATAGATATTAGTAAAAAAGACCACATGTAATCGACCCATATCTATCATAGTAGGTTCAAATAAAAATAGAAAACAATGTAACTAAGGCTCTTATGTTCATTAAAAACCACAAACCTCTCTCTCAATGGATAATACGACCATCAATTCTAGGCATAAACCACAATGAAAAACTCAATATCATGCGTAGAAAAATTTCATTCTCATTTACTCAACTATTGTGATCTAAAAACCATGACTCAATCTTCATAAGTCAACACTAAAACATGTCAAATCCATGATGAATCACAAAACATGGTATACTCCGTACATGGGATGTGTAAGATTATAATTTTTTTGTGGTCAAAATATTATAAGGCTCCTTGAAATCATTCACATATTCTACAAACCACTCAAAAATTATACCCATATTGGATCATAATATGATTTTCAATACCATCAAATAAAATATCTTGATGAACTTTCGTTAATAACCCATAAAATAAAATGATCGTTGAATATCAAAAACATTATTAGGATTCTCCCATGAAACAACATCACAAACTTTCTATAGGTCAACTGAAAGAAATCCTTATGAGAGTATGTGAGCATAAAATGTACCCCATTGACCTATAAGTGACTCTTAGAAATTTTTTTGTATAGTAGATGCTCTCTCGGTGTAATAGGGATGATTACAATACGTTGGGTATGATCATCATGATACTGGGAGTACACCAAGATGTAATCTACAATATCAACCACAAACTGATCCAGGTGAGAGTGAACGATTTGGTTCATCCAATCTATATTCATATTGAGACTGTTCTCAAGATCAAATGGCATCACAATGAACTCATACAAACTGTACCTACTTTTAAATGTATTTTTCACATATCATAAGGTTTCACCCTCAAACGATTATACACTCACCATAAATCAATCATTGATAATTCAATGTAACCCATAAGTTGGTAATAAGTCTCATCAATATGCATAAGAGGATATTGGTTCATCACCATCATCTTATTTTAAATCTAGAAATTGATACCTAGCCATAATATTCCATCAGTGTTCTGATAAAAAATCGAAGAAAGCCATTGTGTTTTAGTCAATTTGATAAATCCATTATCATCCAATCCCTCCAACTGCATCCTAATATCTTGATTTTCTTCTAGATTTATTCTATATGTAGGAATATAAAGTGGCTTATCTCTATGTATTAGATCAATCATGAACACATCCTCTTTCTCATCAGGTATTCATAAGAAGTCATAAAAAATAAAAACATATTAATGATCCACCCCCGGATGGAAACAATGCCACTCCAATCCCTTATCATGATGAAAAAACTCAAAACTAGGTCTACGATCTCACTCTATTTTGGATGAACTGGTCCATCATGGCATACTGGGACATCTTATTACCCATAGCGAACATAAGTCTCGCCCTTTGGAGAGATGAATATTACCATTTGGTGGTAATTGTAAATGTGTTCTTGATATTTAACTAATTGATCCATTCCCAGTATCATGTAAAAACCTATCTTTCCAAGAACAAATAACTCAAAAAATTTATGGTACCCTTTAATAATGTGGTAAATTGCATACATTGTCAGATACCTTCCACTTGCGCTCTAAAGGAGTTGTTAATTCAACTTAACCCACAAACATATTCCGCCTCCCAGCCCGAAATATTTTGAAATCATATATATATACAATAGATTTATAATCCCATGTATCAAATATGTAATTATCAGGAATAAAATTTATATGAATCATAAATCATATAGTCAATGGTCCAGCCTCACTGCCATCCTAATTATGCTAAATTACATGCAGTTTTCATGTCCCTCTTCCCTATGCTCCAATCTGAGCCCCATGTGTTATTATTATTTTCTATTAAGCATGATATTTACTTTAATTTCAAAACCCCCTTACCATAATGGTATTTCTAGTGGAACTCCAACTACATAAATGATTTGTGGTAGATGAATCTCTTTCGGTGGTCTACATCAGCCTTGATCCCTCATCATTTACCCCTTTCATGGGTTCCTACGGAACCTCTACTAGTGACTTATCTCCCTGTATCTTTTAAATTACATTGGTGTTCATGGATATAGACAACACATGTGAACCGATATTCCACACTAATTGAAGGGAACTTGATCAATTCCCTTGGATAATTGGTCTGAAAACTAAAGATGAACACACAGATCAGAAAACTGAAATTGTGTGCCGACCAATAGAAGCCCCATTTAGGATCCCATTAGAAATGTGATCTTTAACCACTACCAAAACAAACCTATTGAAATGATAGATATTTATCAGGGCCTTGGTCTCACATCAATTCCCATCTTGAAAAAAACTAACAGTAATTTCCTCATCTCATAGAAACAGTAGAGAAAAATTATTCATGTTTTTCATGCAGTCACATAACTCATCATAGAAATAATCCCCTAGGTAAAACACATGAAATATTCATGAATAAATTTTCTTATATTTTCATTGTAAAAATGATCTATGAACATCTCTTAGTTATTTTTCCATGTCACTACCTTCGTCTGGTCTTCTAGATCCGGAATATCCCACATGTATTTTATTATTACTTATAACATATATGATTCCAACTCAAATTATTCCCCCATCAGAGTCTCTATGTGTTCTAGAATCATTTAGGAAGACTCAATCCAGAACTACGCTACCTCAGGTTCACCCTATTCTAAAAACGTAGTAGGGTGATGTAGTTAAAATTAACTAGTAAAATAAGACAATATTCACGAACCCCACAATTTGTTTGTCTCCATAAATTATATAAATTGAGAAAAATTATTAAGTAAAATTTTCTACCTATTATTTAAAACCAATGTTGATCCTTCTCCAACAAATAGATGTGAATTCTCAATGATTTCCTCTAGTCAAATAATAAATAAGTATTTTGGTGGGTGAATCTATCTACAATGCCAACCACACCCCTTTGAAAAGATAACATAACACACTAACAACTATGAATAATATGGAAGGTTTTCATAACTAGCCAATACCAAGTCACCCTGCACACAGTCTAAAATTGGATAAAACCACAACACTATCACATATCTCAACCATCCCACTCATAGTCCATAGCTAACACATGGAAACTAAATTTACATAATTACAAGATTTTCATTAGACACAAAATTACCCTTCATTACATTACATATTATACTAATTCAACTCATATTTATCATCTATGAACCATTTAAACAATTTTATTTTAACAACATTAAAATTGAAATAATTTCACCATCTTTATTTATTATCAAATATTTAAGAAACTATAATGGCCAAAATGAACATTAGAATTACATAACACAACCATTGCCATGTTTCCCATGTGTTCCTGAAAAGACACATGAAACATATATCCCAATGTTCCTAAAATGAATTATGCACAATCAATAATCATCCCATTATAGAAAACAAATAAATTATTATAAAACATTAACATCAAACAATATGTGTGTCACCTAACATGGTATAGCATCCAACTATAATAAGAAAACACAATGAACAACAATAACTACCTTGGTAATAGGGGTTTCTCCAACACATGGGTCAGAAAAAATTCATGAATTAGGTAATTTCAATGTCGCAACAAATTCTAGCCTCCGATTTACTATTCCTAATTATTAAATCCATACAAATGAAAATTCAAAGTTAGAAATTTTCAATTCCCCATCCCGAGTTCCCATAAATTAGTACATTGTGATGATTCAGTACATTTCCTCAGGGGTGCCTCCCCGGGTTCTAGAGATTTCTAACTATCAATTATGGTCTAATAATGTATACATGTATAATATACCCCCTTTACCTGAGTAACACAAAAGATGAAATATATATAAAAATAACTAAATTATTAAAACTAATAAAAATGAATCATATATTCAATTCACCTTAACTGGGTGTATGCCCACTATCATATAATAAACAAGCCATGCCATAATTGTGTCATGTTTCAAAATAAACCAAAAATAATGATGCACTGATATACCACATAATAGTTAAAAAAAAGCTAGTCTATTTCTCCCGTTCATTGTCTATATTGATCCCAATAGTTATCCTTCTAACGATAGGACTTCTCTAGTATCCTCGAACAAGACCATGAACTCATCCAGGGTATCCAACAACAGGATAATAAGTGTATGAGTAAAACTGTATTGGCTACCACCAATGATGTATACATTAATATACATTCTAATATAGTGAATGTAGAGATAAATTGAATAACAATTTTTTTTTGATAAAATAGGATTTATTATTAAACAATATTTAAATTAACTACATTTGTTCTAAATTCCAAGCGGTAACCATAACCATTAGACCTGCTTCGGCCCATCCCGACCATCTTAACCATATATCATAGGTGTCACTAGTCAAAATAAAATTATTACCAATCAATTTCATTAATTGGTATACAAAACTCCTTATCCAACCATCCCATCCAAGATATGGAACACCATGTTCATGCCCATGGTGTGAGGTGTACATGCCCATCCTCTAAAACAACAATGCACCAGATCACCTAGATCATCAGTCCAGACCACCAAAGGGAAATAAGCATTATTACGATAGACCATCCAACCATTATTCACTATCTATAGTTTAAAATCAGTAAAAGTTTTATCATAAATAATATATCATAGTTTCTACTGGTCATTTAGGACATTTCCATGTCACTTTACATTCCATATTTTCTAAATTCCAAAGTTTATTATATTTCACGATTCAAGAAAAATTTCAACCATTTGTTTCCACTTAAAAACCATTTACAACATATACATGCCTCAATATCCATTTCTTAATTATACCCATTTACAATATGTGTCTCATTAAACTCATTCTGGTTTTTTCAAAGATCCCTTTATTTAGCAATAACCATTTGACCCAAGTTATAATTCATGTATCTGAAAACCCCATTAAATCATTTTTGAAAAACAAAAATATAATTTTTAATGACTTATATCACTGTATGGATTTCCATAGGCTGGGTATAATCGTCTCCGATGATCAAACTGGGATCTTGAGGAGTCCAAGAAACCATTTAAACACCCAATTTATAATTTACTACCAATGTGTCAAATGTACAGGACAAAAAAAATCAATACCACATACCGATGAATTTCCATTATGAAGATTTGATATAACAAGTAGAACACCCACATAAATCTCATAGATTCTCACATTTCCATCTTAAATCCTCAATTATTACTAAAATGGCCTCAAACACCTAAATGAATAACACCTTGATGAAGAAAGGGTTTATAGGATTCAAAAGATGATAAAACATCCCTATATGCCTATTTAAAAAATAGAATAAAGAGGATATTTATATTCTCAATATGCTTCGATTTGAATACAAAGGTACATTATGAAACCCAAGATTGAAGGAAATAGATCCTACTAATTGGGGAGATCTCAATGTTTGTGACCCATGTGGCTGTAGTAGGAAATAGGGAAACAATCGGGTGAAAACTCATAAATCCCAATTGGGGATGTGAATTTACACATGTTTTATTTGCTTCATGGTTTGAAAAATGGTTGGATAAACTATTTTCCAACAATATGGAATTCTCTTTCCATGAGGGGTACAATTTGTAGAGTCCGACCTGTCCACCCACATGGTTTGAGAAAATGTATGGTCATCGTTTTGTATCCTTAATCCTAAGGGGAGGATTGGTCCCATGATTTTTTTGACCATGTTGCACATTTTTCAAACCTCTCACATCCCACTTTTAAGATTATTTATTATGAATCATGAATTGTATTAACCATAAACTTACCATGAACCCAACATTTGATAGACGATTTTCCACTTTTTCTTGTATTGAAACCCCTAGACACCCCCATGACCCCTTGTAGTTGAGATAAAGATTTCATTATTAAATAAAAAGGAGTTTTATACAATATTTAAATGTGAATGACTACTATCGAATGGTAAGAATCTTAAACAGTGTCAAATTTGACTGATAATGTCATTTTGTTATTAATGAAATTCACTTTCAATCATATCGACCTCGACATATGTTAGATTGATATGTGGATAATTCCTACATATAAAAATGAATTATAAATCATTATCCTTATGTATATATAAAATCTGAACTTTTCTTATAGATTTTAAGCAGGTGACACATGTTTTAATCTATACTAACACAATAAAATGAAAAAATTCTTTATTAATCATAATAACCACATCATTGATTTTGAGTACTTTGGTTAATTACAAAATATCAGAAATGAATTATAAATATTATGAATATGTATCAAGGGAATATGAGATTTTTTTCATTGTTTAAATTATGTGACATGTATTTTGACATCATATGTCACATATAATCTAAAAATGTACACATTCGGTCACACTTTCCATATGATGTGTCAAATTGAATTGAGGTCAATTCCTAAAAGTAAAAATTCATTATTAACATTTTTAATAATTTTTTCAGATAACCATATATGTTATCTCATTATTAGTATGTAATTAATTTTTTGAAGTAAAATGTCACTTATCAATGAAAATACTTACTTTTAGCCATCCTAGAGACCCCGTGAATCTGAATGATGTGATATAAATTAGTTCACACCATAGATGAATTATCCTACTTAGAGTTCCTACATGAAATAATAATCCTACTCATAAAGGTATGGAATCATTAAATACAATCCAATTTCATTCAACCATGTCCAAACCATCCCAATATCAAATTATTCATCTAATAATCAATTTTTCCAACCCCAATTTTCTCTGGAACATATTAATTTATAATCACATGTTTTTTGTATTATCAATTTTCCGTCTTATCATTATCATTTCTGATACCATTATTTTATTCATAGTGTAACACTAATGGAAAATACTCAATACCCTATAGGATATTTTGTCTAATAGTAGTATTATAAAAAAATATCCTTTAATTACTAATTATTTTTATAGTAGTGATCCCCATATAAGGGATTATTAATTTTTTACATCCTTCTTGAATCCTATTAGAGACATATATATTATTATCTCAATCGAATTATAGAAATGATCCTAAATAATTCTAATGTATATTTTTTGGAAATAACATGGGACACTAATATGAAATCCTTAATATTAATATACAATAAATTACTAAAACAATTATACATATATTCATTATTATGAATAGTAATATCGAATATTTTCAATTATAATGTCCCTCTAAAAAACTCTATCATAAGATGAAAATAAAATTAACTAAATGTGTAGTAGATCAACCACCTGATTATGATCTCTATGAAACCAAAAAAACACAAAACATGATATTTAACCACCTCCACGTAATTATAGAATAAATTCTAACACAAAATATTTTTTAAAATATTTTATAAATATACAACTTTTATGCATTCACAACCAATGATCCCAACATGTCATTATTGTTAATTTTATTGAATTTTCAAATCCAATCATTATAGTAATGCCCTATTCATAAATTTTATTTACATATTCAATAATTATCATAATTTTATTTCTTAATATTATATGTTAATAAAATTGAAACATTAATAAACATTACAATGCAATTTGTGGGGTAAAGGTACTCATTGAAGTCTTGTTCAATAAATTAGTTAATCTTTTATACTTTTGTGACTCAAACCTATGTTTTACACTTAATTATACTTATTATAATAACATACATGATTTAATTTTTTTAATTAATATGAAAATATTTTTCATCTAACTTAAACTATATGGGAATACAACATTATCCTAATGCAACATTATAATAATAAATAGAAATACTCTGGAATCTCCCATAATATTTTTGACCATGTAGACATAAAAATCATCCAGGGGAAAAAGTGACTCAATAATTGGATCATGAATTACATAAATCCCTACCCTCATATGTTCTATATTATGTTTACTTCTTTATATAATATCACCTTAGATATTTCAATCCATAACTCTAAAAATAATTGAATGATTGGTTTATG
Source organism: Viscum album (assembly GCA_963277665.1). NCBI lineage: Eukaryota > Viridiplantae > Streptophyta > Magnoliopsida > Santalales > Viscaceae > Viscum > Viscum album. Next base: position 173,584,516 of record OY728135.1, on the reverse strand, counting down.
ATTCATATAAATCATGATAAATTTAAACATATATATTTTTGGGTTAATAATAATATTAGAATTTTTTTATTCAAATATTGTATATAAATTGGAAAAAATTGATTAAATCATGAAAGACAAGACTATGTGGTGGTTGACAAGATTTAATGTCATCCCTTGTAAATGATGTCATTTTTATAGACAAGTATTCATTAAAAGATCATACCCATTGGACATAATATTCAAATATCATCATATAATCAACAAGTAATATCATTATCATCTATTACCATATCATTAAAAATATTATATAATTCTGTAAAATAGGTGTTTCTCATTCCATTATTATATTCCAAATTATATATCTTTAATTTAGTTGATGGAGTTGTATATTTAGTACAATCAGAATATAATATTAAAATTTCACATCTTTTTTCTTGAAAAATAGATTTGGAAAAGCATGGAGATCATCTTCCATTTCCATTGTAATTTCCATATTTTGATCCCAATTAATGTTTACAATTTTACTTCTATTTGATGATATATCAACTAGAAGTGTTATCCGTACTATTAGTTACATTAATGTTTTCATTTTGTTTAGTGTAACATTTATAAATTTGGTATTATATATGAAAAATTAAGTGTTATTACAACTAAAATGAAAAACTAATCATTAATAAAAATAATATAAGTTGGGAAAATGATTTAGATGTTCTATTCTCGCACTCTATTCCAAACTAGATGAGGTATTAACCCAAAACCTCATAATCCATAAGCATAAAAGTAATATCCATCCATTTTTATTCATATTATTCATCAATCATTTAATAATAATCAAATTTAAGAATAAATAAATTATTCAAATTATACCGTATATAAAATAATAGATATGTAACATAATTAATATAACACATTGGAAAATATATACATATAAAAATCAATATATATAAATTTAATTTATAATATATATATACACACACATAGATATGTTAATGAATTCAAATTCTTATGTTAATATATAATTATTAATGTCTATTTATAAAGAAAAAATAAACAATTATAAACGTTTATATGTAAGGATATAAAAAATTTCATAGTATGAACTACAAATTTAAACAATATTATTTAAAAATATTAATGACAATTATGAAACAGGCCTAAACGAATTATATAAAAAATAAATATAAATTTAGTGAACATAATTATTATTATGTATATTTTACATTCTTTATATATAAATATATAACATTCTATATTAATAATTATAATGAATATATTATAATAAGATATCAACATATTTATATATATAAATAGATATGAAACAAATATATATATATATATTATTTAAAGAAAATAAATATGCCCACCACTAGAATACCCTCCTCTCGATATTTAGGTTCATCCCCATGGTATAGGTTTTACATCTATAGTAAGAGGATTAGTATAAAATATCATGGAGTTAGGTAGATGGTCAATGATATAGAAATTCACGGTAATTGACTGCGAGTTCTCACACTGAATGATTTGAAATTTCATTAAATATAACATTGATCAGCCTAAATATTTGTGTCCCTTGATATCAAGGCACTATTATCCCATTGGGACATCCTGGGAGACTAAAAACCCATACATCCCACACATAACTTTGGGGAAAAACTATTGGTGATCCAATAAGCCAATACCAGTTGGAAAACACAAAAACATTTATATATGTTTATACATGTGTATGTATCTATAGAAAAATATATGAAAATAATAATGTTAATAAAACCCAATATAACTATGGATCTATTTAATATTATGTTTAATATATAACTTTATACACACATAGATTTAAATTTTTTTAAATATATAGAGAAGCAAGGATCACATTTATAACAAATTATGGGAATAAAAAAAAATTAAGAAAAATCCATGAAGTAATAGTTATGTAATTGTTAAAAAAGTTATATATATAATTTTGTTTGGGGATGATTCATCACAAAATATTGAATATAAACGATAACAAACATTGTGTTTTATGATTTTATGGACAAAAATGGGATTAAAGAGACCATTAGGGATCTTTTAAAGATATGGAGAAATGATTATCAGTAATTATCCAAAAATGATTATAAAATATTAATCATCACTAAAATGATAAGTACAGATAAAAAAGTATTTTAATGGTTCTAAATTTAGCGAGGTTGGGGGGGGGGGTTAATTGAGTGGTAGTCAGTCCCTATAATTTTATATGATGCCCAAGTTCAAATATAGGTTAGGAATAATTTTCATGGATTTATAGTAGTACTACAATAGTGATAGTTTAATAGAATGTAATGTGGAAACAATATTATTCACCCGATTTGGGATTTCAGGAACTCTATTTAGGCCTTCAAGACACTAGTATTTTTTTCCATCCATATTCTAAGTGGACATATGGGACTATGTGAGACTATGCATATGGTTTATCATGCATTACATGATTTGTGGATTAGAGAAACCATAAAATGGTGGAACCTGCTGGAAGTAGTATTATTAGTCACAAAAGGTACGAAATACGGTATATTTAGAGGGGAAAGTAAGTAACATCATTAGAATTAGGTCACTCACATCCATTTAATGTGAATGACTAATCTATGTTGTGACATCAGTAGTAGATAAGTGTAGGTCTCAAACACATTAGAGTCACCCTTTAATGGTTTTACCCACTCATATATTATTCATAAATCACTTGTAATCACAGATTTCTAGGATTAAAACATCATTTCAATGAATAAATTAGATTATTATACTATATTTAAATGACAAAACCTCAAACGAAAGATCCTTATATGAAGTTTATAATTATTTTTTGAGAAGATTAAGAATTATCATTCATAATAGATTCTGATTTCATTAAAGATATGATGGATTATATCTAATCTAATATTAAGGGGAAAATCATCAGGTTAAAATCATTCAACTATTGACCCCCATGTTTTGAAAAATATATAAGGAACATCATAAAATCAATGATTTCAAGCATGACCAATACTACCTGCTTACGTTGTTTGTGGTTTATCACAACAGATTCTTCATGGTGAATAAAGAGATATTGTTTTTCACTAAAATACTTCATAGTTGTGGAGGTAATTCACAGAAGGGCTTGATCAAGTCTCCCCTTATCCATTGTGAAAATTAAAAGTCTAATTACTATTGAAATATAATTATATATTTATTATGGTATGTTTTGGGATGTAAAATTTCACACTAAATAATTACCAGCATTAATATTCTTATTTTACTACATGTCAATAATTAATAATAATATTGTTTTAAATTTCATCAAATTTTGTTCTCTTTAATAATATAAATAAATATCATTTATACTATTTTAACAAGACTTTTACGCTCAGTCTGCATTCCCCCATTGATAATTATCGATCCCAGATAATGTCAATTTAATTAAATAAACATGAATTCATTATTCTATGATTAATATAGTTAATATTATATTTTAAAAACATGAAAACTAATTATATATATTATTATTTAATTCAATTATTGGTCCAAATAACATGTGATTAAATTAAGGTGATCAACAGAACTAGAATGAATATTATTTTTCCTACCTAGTTAAATTCCTTTGTTGGATTTAATCTAGATTCTAAATATAGTTATTGATTGAACCACTAGGTATATTTCTCAGTGGAATTTGGGTTAACAACATAAATTGCAAGATTAGAATCTAACATCATATTAATTCTTAAATAGTTGAAATATGTTATTATTACAATGATATCAACATTTTATGAATGCTTATTTTGTAATATAATATATTTATAATGATATCTCAAATCAAGCATCATGCATGTCAGCGCTATGAACCAGTATTCTTGATTTCTATTTATTATGCTTTTTGTAATTTTACTCTACCACCAAAAACCTTTTCCATTGAATTATATAGGTATATATTTTCCAAAAACGAACATAGATATCAACATTTACCAAGAGATAAAAGTAATAAATTCACATTCACATTATACATTAATGTAATATAATTTGGGATTTACCCAGCGTAGCATACATGGACAAGAAAACATGTCATCAATGTTCATGTTAACAAATCTTTGTGTGTGATTCACGTTATTCAGTAATGATAATATTAAATTATATTAATTAATAAACCCATATTCATATAGGAACATCCAATGAAATGTGAAATTTTTAATTCCATTTTTGTAGGGGATATTCTGAGAACTGATTATTAAGGTGATTTAAAATTGGTAACACCATTATAGGGTGTCTCAATATCTTATGATCATAATATCCCTAATAGTCTATATTTACAATGTCCCTTTATAGAATATTATCATACAATGGGAGAAGATTCAAAAATAAATCATTGATCCTCTAGTTTATCATCATATCATGAAAAATCTATAATAATTCTACGGGACATGATTTCATAGAACCGAACCATATAAAAAATTTCTTGAGATTAAAATAATATATTTATATGAAAAGATAATTAATAATGAATTTTACGTAATCATGTATTAAACAAGTCACATCTAGGGAACCCAATACAATAGAATACCCATTTAACTAAAGAAAACTAAAAAACAGTATTCTAGCTATCACATGGTACTCATTCCCCAGATTATATAAAGCCTCTTTAAAGGGGTCTTCAATTTATTCCACTATAGATAATATTTTTGACGCACATTCTCCTTGTTGAGAAAAATAGCTCATGGTTTGAAACCATCTATGTATTTACATTATACATTAGTGTGACAATTTGTTTTTAATGATAAACACCTATATAGTGTTAGTAGATCAAAATATAATTGGAACATTACATCTCGGTATCACTTCATGAAATTGGAAAACAATTAAATCCATAATGCTTCGTTACCTACATCAGAAGATGCAATATACATGGACTCTACTATAGAATCAGGGGAAATCGAGATCTTAGAGATTCTCTTACAAAATATTCTTCATTTAGGAAAAACATATATCTATAAGGATACATTAGATCATCTTTATATATCAGAATAATATCATCCATATATCCCCTAATGAATATATCTTCATCTCCTCTACAAAAAAGGATAATTTCCTCATTTCCCATAGACACATAAGAATATTATTAACATTTGTTAAATATTGCACAATTTGATTAAATGGATATCTAAATAAAATTCTCAATTCTTTTGAAATTTTATTCCTTTTACATAATACATATTTCATGATAGAACCTATCACTGAAGAATTTGAGATCTTACAGATTCTCTCAAATTTATCGTTTATCTATGGGAACTTTTTCATGGAAATATATATACCATATGATAGTAAAACAAATCCACTCTTTGATATTTCTATACAAAACCACGTAACTATATTATCAATGTTCATATAATGAATTAGTCAAAGGAACCTCGTGTATCTATCCCATGTGATCTTGATCTATAAAATATAGGTTTATTCACCCGAATTTTTCATGTAGGATCACTTTCTCAACCATACCTTAACTAGTTTCATGAATGGTTCATCATATTTTATTAAAAATATATTATTACCATATATTAATGTGAAAAATTCATACTCCCACTAAACCTCATGTAAACACATGGCTCACATTCAATATTAATTAATCCAAATACTTCTATAAATTTATCTAATATAATTTTCCAAAACATAGATTATTTCATTAATTCATTAATAGATCCTTGAATGTTTTATGTCTTTTTGGCATTTCATGGAGTAAAAAACCCTTTTGGTTGTTTCATATACACTTCTTCTAATGTTTTATTGTAATGTAATTAAATTTACAATCCAATTTCTATATCCCATAGTCATGCTAATATTCTATGGGAATAACGATTCTAAAGGATTGAATCAGGGAAACTATAGAAATAGTTTCTTCATAGTCAATTCGTTGATAATTTCTAAATCCTTTATCTGTTAGTTATGGTCATAACAGAAGTGCAGGAGGGATGGTTCCTAGGATTTATTTTTTATATAAATAATGATTAATCTTATATTTGTGCATCATGGAATGTCGATATCCATGGAATTGAATCAATGAAATAAGAAAAATTAATAGAAACCACAGAAAGTGAGAGAGGATCAAAATATATTGTTTATAATTAATTTAATTAGACATTAATTAACTCCAAGGTTATTCATTCTTTATTGATGTGTTTTGACAAATACATGCAATGCATCATTATTTCATTGTAGAGATCAAGCATATATCTCCACTAGTGGTGATCCACATGTGTTCCATAAATCTCTGATCATCAGAGAATGAGTCTCTAGGTCCTTGGATGGAAGATCCTTACTCTTGTGTTTTCTTCCATTAATCTCCTTGAGAAATAACTCCAAAGAATTCTCCTTGATTCGGTTGTGGAGGATCAACCTTATTCATGAGAGTGTTATTAGTGTAGAAATAACATTCTAAGAATGGGAATATTTTTCTTAAAAACGTTCTGCACAAATGAATTGAAGTGTCTTGGAATTACCCTACCTAGTGGGTGAATATTATAAATAGAGATTTATTTCATAAGGGTAATAATAAAATAATTTTTACATGTGAGTTTATTTGTTTCAATAATCCTAGTAAAACCCCAAAGTCAAAATAATAACTAAAAAATTATTATTTCCTAATATACTCTTAACAAGTGAGTTATAATTAAATATTATTAAATCAAAAAATATTCAGGATTATTATTTCTCACTAGACATGTAAATTTAGTCTTCCAATCCTCATCAATATTTACCATGCATTGAATAAAGAATATTTGTTTATTTACTAAATATCTCATTATTATTCAATGATAAATAAATAAATATTATGTTCCCAAAAATAAAAAATAATTATTTATTAATTATTCAACCCAAAAAAATATTCTCTCTAATAACTAGTGATTGAAGGAATGTGATAGAGAATACCTCAACATTTATTACTTCAAAAATGGGAATACTATTTATTATACATATTAAATAATAAATTATTTATTTAGATTTACGATACACGTAGTTATTGACCCTCCAAACCTATTTCTTTGTGGAAGTTGGAGAACCTACATAAACATGAAGGGTAGTTTATAGAAAAATGTTGAGACACCCATAGAGAAATATTTTAATTACTCAATGACATGACAAAACATACAAATTATTAACTTATAATATAAAATATTTATCACAAAATCAATAATTAAGAAGGATTCATGCCAGTTCCATCAACATATGTACTCAATGTCTCATTATTTGTCTTTCAGGAAATAGAAGTTAATCATAGAACACAATGTACATAGATTTATTTAGGATATATAATTTCCATCATGTTTCAGTAGATGATAGCATCTGTTAATTAAGAGAATGAATATTTCTTTTCTGGTATTTTATTTATGGAAATATTACTCATGAGGCACCCAATGTATCCTGCATTTTCCAGAAAAAATTTCATCAAGGATTTCATCAATACATTAATGTACGAGACTCATAACATCCATTAATAGTAATGTTAATGCCTATGGACCAATACAGACATACACATATAAGAACATCCATTTACACTTATAAATGTGTATTTCCTACTAACGGGTCTCATTCAAAAAATATCCTACTGGATATTATGAATGGTGTTCCCCATTAGAAGGCTCATCAATATAATATGAGTCTCTACCACTGATAGATTGTATCATTTTTGTCCCTTCAAATGATATCCTTAATCCATAGAACATATATTCAATAATAGTATAATACCACTTCAGATATCTCATCATAGCAGGGAAATTCTATGAACATTTATTATGAAAGATACTGTTAGGACATTATCACATAAAATTTCATGAAAAAGAATAATAATTATGTGATAAAAAGTTAATTAATATTCAAAATAATGATGACATTTTCATCATAATGTACATTGAAGTTGATTATACAAAACAAACTCTAAAATACTCCCACTTTCACTAGAGAAAACTGCAAACAACCTTTAGTCTACTAGCTCTCACATGATATGCATGACTCTATAGAGATAAGAAATAATTCATGTGGTGCACCATTTTCTCTTCCATGCATACTCTTCTCACTATTAATTCACCCCTATAATTAAAATCCCACAATATGTGACACTCTTTGAGTATGTTCATTGTCCATTTATGTGACCTTGATTCCTTTTCAAGGTCAACCACTGATGTATTATCAATATACAATGTGATATGGTTTTTTAATAAGTATTGCATTAAGATCCTGGAAAATATTTGGAATACAAAAAGCTTTCTTGGCTACATCAAAAGACACTATTTACATTGAATCCACTATAGAATCCGAAAAAATTAGATTCTTTGAACTTATCATGGTCACATCTCTTTTATTGTGACTTAATACATATCCAGATTATGACTTCAGATCATTCTGATATATCTAAAAACCATCATCTGAATACCCACTGATGAAAATATCCTTATCTCCTCCATACACCAGGAACATATCCTTTGTTATTATCAAATACATAAGGATATCTTTAATGGCTATCCAACAATGTTCTCTTATATCTTATTAATATATTCCTACCATTCTAATTTCATAGACAACATCAAATCAAGTACATATTAATTAATACATGATTGATCATATTGATGAATCATATGGGATATTACATATTCTATTATTATCTTATTATGTCTGGAGACACATTTTCATAAAATTTTGTAAGCCATGTAATACTATAACCCATCACCTAATGGATTGTTCAGTACTAAATCACCTTAGTATCTGATTTATATAAGTACATTGACTTTTTCCATGTATCCTCTTTGATTTATCATGATTTATCCTGATCCCTAGAATGTAGGATTCTTCACAAAAGTCCTTCATTGAGAAGATTTTGTTCATATTTTCCATAACATTATATAATAATGGTATTTCATTTTCAATAATTAATATATCATCATAATATAGAACAAGGATAAAATATCATTCCCACTAATCCTTGTGCTGACACATGGATCACATTAATTTTCAACGAAACCCAATTCAATTATAGCTTCATGGTGTAAAATGTTCCATGGCATGGATGCTTGCCTAAATTCATAAATGGTTCCCTATAACGTTCATAACATTTTGGAATCACATGGTGTGACAAACCCTTCTGGAAGTTTAATATTGACATCTTCTTTATGGTCCAATAATGTAAAACTATTTTAACATCCATCTGCCAAATCTCATAGTCATGGTAAGATGCTATGGAAATTATGATTATGATGTATTGAATCATTGAAACTAATTAAATATTTTATTCATTTTCAATTCTTTACTATTGTTTGAACCCATTATCCACTACACTTGCATTATAGGAACACAATTTAACTTCCATGTCGAGTTTCATCTTAAATTCTCATTTATGGAAAATAGGATTTACATCAAATGGTTCATATACCAAAACCCAAAAATGGTTTTCATTCATGGAATCCATCTCAGAATACGTATCTTCATGTCATCTTGCAATATCTATGGTATATACTACATATTTGTACTATATAGGTACATCCTTATCGTACAATAATGAGTAAACAACCTAAGTGACTAGAAACCCATATCACTCTGGTTCCCTTACCTCTCTTATGGTCGTATGCTATACTTGTGTATTAGAATTTATGTTTTCTATAGGGACATGTAGAACTTGTCCTTTTACCAACATATATATATCTTGATCATTAACTTCATGGATGGAATTTTTCTCCAATAATCCATTTTTGGGATGCCTTCCATCTCAAGAAATACTGATTGTCCTGTGACAGTAACATTCTTTTATATGGGGTTATAGAGATAGTTCCCCTTTGTTTCCTTGGGATACCCTACAAATATACACCTCGTTACCAAGGGTTCTTTTTTGTCTCCTATGATGTCATTAACAAATTCCTAACAATCCCAAACATTTGTATGCACCAAAAAAGGTTTCTTTATACTACATATCTCATAGGGAATTACTCTTTACACAGTAGTTGGTTCATGAATTAATTTGTATGATGTAGTTTGTAATGAATATCCCCAAAAGATAAAGAATGGTCTATATGACTCCTCATCAAACAAACCCTGTACAACAAGGTGTAGTTACTCCATTAACTAAAACCATTCCACTGTGGTTTATAATGTATTGTGAGTTGAGATAGAATCACAAACTCCCTTAAATGTTGATGAACTATTTTATAAGATATTTACCACATAGACCTAATCAGATATCCTTTTTCTTCATATAATGATGATTCTATATTTCATTCCTAAATTCCTAGAATTTTTTAAAGGACCATGACTTATAGATCATTAGTAAATATATCCATTTTTACTCAAGTCATTAGTAAATGTTATAATGTATGAATAAAAATATTTTTATTCTACTGAAAATGGAACACAAACATCAGTTTGTACCAGTCTTAAAAGCTCTATGGACCTTTCACCATGTCCATATAATGGTAGTTATATCATTTTTCTATGTAAAAAAGAGAAACATATATCACGTTAGTTTCGCTCCAAATAGTCTAATTAACCATCTTCATAAAAGTTTTCCAGTCGCCTGTTATTTTCATGACCAGGATGTTGATGCAACAATAAGGTCTTATTTATGTCATCTAAACCTAGTACTTTATGGATTTCCAACACATTTTTTTTAATTTAATACATAAATACAATTATTTACGTGTTTATATGATAACATATGTTTTCCATATAATGGAAACAAATTATATTTGCAAACCTAAAAACAAACCCATCTTTATCTAAAAAGGATAAAAAAATTATGTTCTTCGTAACAATAGGAACGTAATAACAATAATGTTATACCAAAATCATTCCCAGTGAAAATGAAAGGATATAGTCACCCTTGAAAAGGGAATATAGCCTCAAATTATTGTAAGCTCTTAAACCCACCTCTCATATGGAAATTTTCAGAAATCAATTTCTTCCATATATTTGTATATAGTAGGGAGCACCAAAAGATGTAATTAATACCCATTTTGTAGAAATAGAAAGATTTCACTCAATAATGAACTCAAATTTGGCTTACCCTTACAAATGGGTGAAGTTCATCATCAAGAGTCCTTACTTACAACATGAAAAACATTCAACCTCCTTTTCCATGCCCTTCCCTTGGATCATCTTCTTTTTGGTCAGTTTGTGCTAAGTGTATTTATAATATTTATGAATATAAGGTACATTTTCCTCATCATTTCTCTTCATATTCACCATATGGACTGTGTTTTTCCCACAACCCATGTCCATATCTAATTGGAAAATTAATTTCAATAGTTCTGATAGAATTTTCACATTATTTCTCATATTATAATTCACAATAAACCCAGAGGAATACTTAAGAATTAATAAATGTATGAGATATTTATGAAACTCATCTATGAATTTAATCATTATAATTTCTAGGAATTCAATGTTGTCAATAAGCTTGAATACATGAGGTCCAACTAGCGCAAACTTTCTTAGTATTGACTTGAATGAACTATTGGACATCTAATCTCTATCTTGTCATGCCTTCTCTTGATAGAGATCCCAAAGGTGATACATCAGGCTATTAGGATCCATTTCCTCATGTTACGTCCTGAAGTCATTAGACATGGATGATAGAATAAAGAACTGACCATTTTTAGTATAATTATATGTTTCTCATACAAAGAGTCCTCTTCGTCACTCACCCCATTTCTAGGCGTAAATGGTAAAGGTTCCTCTTGCACATAAAATTTCATTTCATGGAAATGAATGACTCATAGAGGTCATTTCCATTTTGAGAAATTAGTGGAAGAGATAATCTTTTACTTCTCCTACTGGAATCACAATGATATGTTTGATGTCATGTTTATTTATATTTATACATATAATATGAGGAGAAATTTTTTATATTTATCTAGTAAATTTAGAAGAATAAATAAAATTATTTTTATTAGTCTCCAAATATTTTATGAAAACCTAATATCCCATACCATTGTCTATAGTATAACATATTTCATGGATATTATAGTGGGATAGATCCATATTCCATTCTCAATACCCCAACATCAGCAGGCCAAGTCACTCAAATGGTTTTAGTTATGCATTCGAAATGCCAACTACATTATCTCAACATCCCTTGATCTATTGAGTGGACTCCCAAATCTTGAAATAATTAATTTATATTTCCTTATCCTTTGCCTCTTAGTTACATAATTTATTTATCTGATAGTCAACCCATCATGCCATCCACATTAACTCAACCCAAAACCTCAAATTTGAATTCCCCAATAATTGAAATAATCCCTTAATTGGATGGTTATTTACATTAATCTATTTTTTGAATCTAACCGAAATAATCGAAGGCTATACCGACTCAATATTTTATTGATGTATTTTTTCCTTTATGCATAAATTTCTAATTATTATCTTTTTCAAATGCATGTTAATTTTATTATGGATTTACTTAAATGTTTAACCATGGCTTAGATAATATTTGGGAATAAGTCACGTTATTTTAGTTTTAGTTTTCATTCTTCTTAATTCATTAATTATGTGATCAAAAAACATCCATATTGAATAAATATGAAATTGGAAATTATAAAATAATGAGTATTATGAAGATGTTATTATAATGGTTTATTTATCTAGAGGTTGATAAAAATAAATACTTTTGTATAGGGGAAACACCTTGAACAAGTATAAGATTCAAGTTTAATGATTTCCACCTTTCCACCTTTTTATATCCATGTATAGGTTTCTCCTCGTCTCCTAACTTGAACATCATTCACTAGCACGGGATCCCTATCCTTTAAATATAATTTTTACTCATATTCATGTGAGGGTTAATAAGGTTTTACATAAAATAAACCATGGTAAGGATGCGCTACATATTAATGATGAGATAAGGCATGATGTACAATAATTTAATTTATTAAAAAATTAAAAATGAACCAATCACATAGAGTGGTTAGTTCTTGCTCCTGATCATCCACATACATGAAACGAACTTCACATTAAATAAAAATTGATATCAATTAACTAATTGTTATTATTTGAGATAAATCACTCTTTAATCGATTAATTATCATCTTTAATTATTCAAACCATTAATTTTAATCTTTTTATTATTTTGTAAGATTCTCATCCAAAATAATTTAAAAAAATAAAAAAATTTATTTTAATTTAACGATATACATAAATTTACTTTAGTGGTAACATGGTGAATACCCATATGAATCTATACAAAATGTATTACACTCATACAGATTTTTACTATTAGGACATATGGAATACAAAATTTAATGACTACTATAACAATGTGTACTTCATAGAAGATTACAAGAATAGAATTTTTCTTCCCTCTGTTATGTTTCAATTCACTCCAAGTAACAAATTGTAATATGACTTCTTCATTATATGTATATCTGAACATCACCCCAATATTACTGTTTTAATTCTGTATAATTTTTCTAAAATTACACGGCATGTATATCCGATCTACACACCATGTAAAACCCTAACCGTCTATCCGATGTTAATACTAGGGGAATCTATGTGTAAGGTGTACTTTATAATTCATGGAGTATGCTGAGTGTCCAGTGGGCCACATGTTGTGTTGGCTCTTTCATAAACAGTCACTGGTCGTCTAAGCAATGTATGGCATACACTGCTCGACCCTGGCCCGAAAGGGACTACACGCCTCGTCTAGTGGGCTAAATGGTGTGTAGTCACACTAACCATGTTCCAGTCTATCACGATCATCATGGGGTATAATAATTAACTCTACCCTAATTATTTAATGAACACCGGTTGAGTAATTTTTAAATTAAATCCTGGTGTATTGACCACATGAATATGGAATGTAACACATGTTACATGGAGTTTACTACTATCTTATATGGTACAAATCCTTGGCACCTATATATGAGTTCCAGGATCTAATTTTAATAAAAAAAAGTTTTTTATGGGATCCATGAGAAATGATGGAAGAATAAACAAATCTCATAATTCAAATTAACATAAAGATTAAACTAGATTTAAAAAACTAAATTATGAATGTGTAAAATATCAATGTTTTTTAAATAATTTTAAACAATAATATTCCCACTCTTATACCACATGTTGGTTTCAGGCATAAGAAGAGCACGGGAGGGGAGATGTCCCACATTGATTTTTTATATAAACAATGATCAATCTGTGATCTGCATGACGATGAGTGTTATGATCCATATAATTGAATGAATATAATTATAAAAAGGAATAGATATAGAGAACAATGATAGGTGATCAAAATATATTGTTTATAATTAATTTCTTTTAATAAGAAATACCTATAAGGTTACTCTTTCTTTGTTGATGAGTATAGCCACATAACTACAATTCTCCATCGTTTCATTATAGATATCAATTGTCTATATCTTTTAGTGTTGATCCACATGTGTTCCACTAATCTATGCACATCATTGAAGGAGTCTCCGGGTGTCAACATAGATGGTCCATGTGCTTCTTTTGTACACATTTGATCTCCTTGACAATAGATTCTAAATAATTTTTGTTGATCTAGTGGAGGAGGATCAATATCACTCAAGAGTGTGTTCTTAGAGAAGATAAAACATTCTATGTTTGAGAGGGTTTTTATCTGGAATATTGTGTGCAACTGAATTGGTGTCTCTTCGACATCCCTTGGATAATGAAAGAAAAAAATATCCTGGAATTTATTTCACTATGTAAAAAATAAAAAAATTAACAAGTACCTTTAATTATTTCATTAATCCTAATGAAATCTCTATGTAAAATAATAATAAACATATTATTATTTCCTAGGATGTTATTATCCAGGGAGTTATAAATAAATATTATTTAATAAATTTATATTCAATATTATTATTTCTGATTGGATCCTTAACCACGGTATGCCAATCCTCTTCTATATTTATCATTCATTTAATAATGAATACTTATTAGTTAAAAAAATATCATGGAATTATCTTCCGATAAATAAATACGTATTATATTCACCAAAATAGAAAATAATTATTTACTAATTACTCAGCCAAAAATATATTCTCTATAATAACTAGTGAGGGAATAAATGTGATCCATAATAAATTTGTAATTATTAAACCTTGATTGTGAATAATAGTATTTAAAATTTTTTAAAAATAAATTATTTAACTATGATTATCGATACACATAGTGTTTCACCATGTTGGACCCTCTCTCATTGGAAATTAGAGAACGTATCTAATGTCCATGGTTAGCATAAAAAAGATTTAAAAGGTTCCCATATAGAAATAACATAATGCCACAATGACATTCCACATCATATGAATGATTTCCGTGTATTATATTCCTTTTATCATAATATCTCCAATCGATCATGTTTAATTACAGTCACATCAACTAATGTACTTGATATCACTTTCTTTTACATTCTAGAAATAGAACATGCCTATAGAACACCTTGTCCATTATCCTATTTAGGCTATATCATTTCCAAAAAAAATCTCCATTTATATTAAATTTCACTAATGAACATAATGGAAAAATCACTTCTCACATTATTCATTAATGCAATAGTACTCATGTTGCACCAAGTGTGTCATACCTTGGCACGAACACCAATTGTCGTGATTTTGGTCAATAAATCATAGTATGTGACTCAAAATATCCGATGGAACAATACATACATCTACATATTGGAACACCAATTGATACCTATGAATGTCAATTTTCTAATGTGATATCTCGTTCTCATAATATCTAACTTGATATTACCAAGGGTGTATACTAAGAGAAGGTTCCTCAATGTCCTATGAGTCTCCACCCTTGATATCAAATTTGAATTTTCCCCTTCCACTGATGTCATCCATCCAGAGAATATATATTCAATAATATTTTCATACCATATCTGATTTCTCATCATAGAAGGGAACTATTACGACCTTTCAGTGTGATAGCTACTATTCAGACATTATCACAGACTATGTCACGTAGAAGAAAAATAATGATGTGATAAGTATTTTATTTATATTCAAAAAAATGAATTCATGTTTATCATAAAGTACATAAATGATGGTTATATGTATCCAACTCCAACATTATCCACTAGTAATTCTTTATATGTATTTAATTTTCCTTCCATGTACAATTATTTTCTGGAACCCCAATTTACACCAAACAATTTATTCATCAACTACCAGATCGATCACAACCCCAAACTAGTATTGATATATGGAGTCCATCTCAAAATGCATGGATTATTTACACCTTTATAATTTATATCTATCTATTTCCTCCAAATAAGATATAACATTGTTTTTGTAAAAAAATTATGAGTCACATTCTCTAGTGTGTAGAAAACCATATCTCTCTGGTTCTCTTACCTGTCTTGAAATCCTATGCATCAATTGTTTTTCCAGAACATATTCTTCAATGGGGACCTATTGAATCAGTTCATATACTAATACTTGTGAACATTGAGCATCAAATTCGTTGAAGTCAATCATGATCCCACTATCATCTTTTAGGATATTCTCCCTCTTAATAAAAATAACCTGTCTTGAAAGATTACAATCTTCTATAAATAGATTTCTAGTTTAGATAATCCTTTTTCCTTAGTATTCCCTATAAAGATACATATTTTTCTTCTAGTTGGAACTCAATTATTGATCTATAATTTAAAAAAAACCCACAACCCTTGCACTACACATGTTCTCAAAAGAGTTTTTATTTCACTCCCTAACTGAATGGGAATATCAATTTTCTATTTACTAAGTACTCAGTTGAGTAAGTTTGATTTGACATGTAATTATTAAAAAAAGTGTATTCCAAGGTCTTGATGACTCATCATTGCCCTTAACATATCAATAATGTCAGATTTCTTCCTTTTTCTAACACCATTCCACTAAGGTGTATAATGTATAGTGAGATGATATATGTTTTGATACTCTTTTAGGTTGTTGAAAAGGATTTAGATAAGATATTCACCACCTCAACATTATTAATGGTTCATTATAATATTAACAAAATGAGTATTAATCTCATTCAAGATGTATTTGATCATTTTAATGAAGTAAAAATTGTAGTTCATTAAGTTGATCAAACCATATGTAACCATGTCATCAGTAAAAGTAATAATGCATGAGAACCCACCTGTTCCCTCTACGTGAATATATCCACACATTCCAGTGTGGTAAAAATATAGAAGTGTTGTGGACCTTTCAATTTTACCATCAAATAATGATTTTTCAATGCTGCATTGTAAAAAAGAAATACCACTAGCTAGTTCTTTGTGATTAAAATATTCCATGTAAAAAACATTGTAGATCTTTGTTGAATTCATCTCATTTACATATCAATGATGGGGATTCCATAACTTGGAGTTATATGCCTCATGAATACTTCTGTCATTATGTATTTCCAAAACTTTTTTTCCCAAAAATTATAACCCAAAGTCTATTATTCTATTTTTACATAACAAAATATATGATATCATTAAAAAATTATATCCTTATTTCCCAGGGTGAAAATAATTCCATCCATTTCTAGATAAACGAAATAAATAATGTTCTTTTAAACAATAGTAATATAATTAAAGTTATTTAAACCCAAAATCAACCATAATAAAAATGTGAGATGGTTGTATCAAATAAAAATATTATCCAACAATACCTTATTGGTAGATTGTTGATCTACCTCAACCATGGAATGCTACGTAAATTTACTTGGATTAAATATTTTGGTACCAATTTGAGAAATAATGGTTGTATATAGTACCCACATTGTAGATATAGAAATAATACACCCAATAACAAAAGAACATGAATATTCCCCTTGTTTCTTTAAGTTGTTACAATTACTCTTACAACAACACAACTCGCCATAAGAAAAGGGCACAAAATAATTTTTATTTCATTACCTACATATCTTCTTTTACTTTGACAGACTATGCATGTGAGCCTTAGGAATGAAATAATTCATCAACACATTTTCCTTATTCGTCCTCTTCATAGATAAATACTGGACAATGCGGTTTTTATACCCCATGTGTTTATCAACTTGGTGAATAAGAATAATATGTTCTGATATTGTCTTATTAATATTTATAATATAATAATTCATAAAAAATTACAATTTTTATGTAGTGTTAACAGAATGGGATCAATGTGTAGTTAATTAAGGAAACTAAAACATAAGATTTATAGGAGAACAATATATCCAATAACATTAACATTATTCTTCCTAGATATAACAAACTCAATAGTCATTCATTTTAGTAGATTGTTGGAGATCTTATAAATCATGGATGATTCTTTCAATTGATAGAGATCCTTATTATGAGATTATATTCTTTTCACAAACATAACCTCATATTTATTTATAATATAATTAATCATTGAGTATATAACTAAACATTGAAATTCCAAAGCATCATCCTCATGATTCAAATAGGGAGACACATCATCTTAATTATCCTATCCTGAAGAGAACTTACGATGTAGGGTTTGTAACACGTACAATTTTTAATCATTGTGTAGTATAACCTGAAAAAACCTATAATTTTCCAAGAAATTATTTTAGTGGTAATATTGTTCTCTTAATGTATTAATTATATTGAAAATTTTAATTTCTAAAAAATAAGAGTAGATTATTAGTTTTTTTATGACGAAAAAAAATAAAAAAAATTAAATTTTAATAAAAATCCATTAATCACCATATATTTATCTAAAAAATGTATCCATAATCATTAGTTTCATAATATATTTTCTCTTAAATATTACTACAGTAAAGTATCCATATTAGTCATCTGATAACCCAATATTATTCTTGAAAATATATTTTCTAGGGTTTTAGGTTAGCACAACTTTCAAACTACATTGACTGACAGTTCCTTGATCTGTTGAGTGAAATCAACAATAATGAGTTCCATTTATAACATTTTAGAAACCTTTGAATATAAATTATGTGAAGCCATTATTGGGTTGCCAATATGTTCTGTAAACTAAGTAATTTTAAAATAAAATATCTTGTTGAAAGTTCCAAGATGATTGAAAGCACCATAAATTTGGTGGTCCGGTAGCTTTAAACTATGATGTTATTTCTATCCTAAGCAGCATAAGCCTAGGGTGAATTAATATTTTATTTTATTTTATTTTTTACTTTTACCCATAATTTACATTTTATTATTTTACAAACCCTGAAAATGTTTACGGGGTTTTACATAGGTTGTTTACCGTGTTTAATAAAACATTTATGCATAAAATGGTTATATTTTATTCCATATAGTATGCTCGTTAATTAAATTAGTAGGTGATCACATATCATCAAAATATATAAATAGTTAATCATGAAAATAAAATAAATAAAGTATATGTTGTATGATAATTAGATTTCTCTAATGTTTATTTTATCTTATTGATGTAAAACTAACCATCGACCATAGGGGAAAACACACCATAAACCATAACATGGTAATTGTTGTAAAATTCCACATTGTCTATAATATATATCCATGATTATTTGTTCCCTAAATTCTTGACTCGTACCATCTTGTGTCACCTAGGAGACCTCACATTATATAATATATTACTAAAATTTACTTTATTAAATCCAATGGATTGGTGAAAGGGTAGTTACATACAATAAAGAATAGGCACATGTGAAATTATATAATAAATAGAAGGGGATAAAAAACATTATATCATTTTAATTAATTCAAAAAAAATAAAATAAAATAAAAATAGACTATTTGTATTATATAATATCAAGATAATTAAAAAAACATGCAACAGGAATACATTTTTCTCTTGTTATCAATTACATTCATTCACTCTTTAATTATGATAATACCACATTAATTTATCTAATTAATTATACTTTTATTAACTTCAACCAAGAATCTTTATCCAACATTTATCATTAATTTTATTCAAAATTAAATTAATATACAATTAATGACGTACACGATTATAATTAGATGAAAAATTGTGTTCTCTCTCAAATTTCCACATGAAAATTAATATTAATATAAAATTGTTAATCCTATGACATTTAACGTACACTTGAATGAACAAAACAAAGAAAACAGAATTAGTAGATTTTATTATAAATTCAATTATTATTTATATTAAAATATTTGAACACTTCTTGAAGAAGGCTACATAGTGTGTAGTATTTTACACAACAAGTAATTATCTTTTTCCCATGTCCACAATACATGCCTTTGAAATAAAAATGTTTCCTAAATTGGTTGTGTTATATTTATAGGAAGAGTACTATGAATACACAACATGTAAACTCATATTGAATGGAATTTCAGTCCTCATTTTATTTATCCAAAAGAAAGTATTCAAGGGACACCCTATATAATCAATGATGAGATAACAACATCCACACATCATGTATAGTGGTTACACGTGTAGTAGTTCATTATGTTATGTGCCAGTATGTCGGGATATACATGTTGATCAAATCCAATTAGATATTATATCTTATTTATTCATATATATCATGATTGAAAAATATAATGAAGTGGATGAAAAAAAATACATGATGTGTATTTTAGAATTATAAGGTGTGTGTTGGGTTTTCTCACTGGGTAGACACTCTGGCACTACTAAGATCGCCTAAATGGAATGTTTATTTGTTTTTATTCATTAAATACGAACTTTTTTATTTTTTTGAGAATGGATGAATTAAGAGATTATAATTATCAGGTATTATAAAGTATCATTTTTTGTAAAAAAATTGAAATCAAATGCAATAAGTAATTGAATAATAAATAATATAAATTAATCATGTGACCCCTCTAATATCAATTTTAGGTTCCATGTTAAATGGAAGAATCCTTTTAAGATATGAAAAACTCAACTTTTAGAATTAAAAGACTCGTAATTATTTATTTAAATGGCCGAAATGTGGTGCCAATTAAAAGGGTATCTTAAAAGACTATATTAACATAGTATATATAGAATAGGATGATCATCACATGTAATTTATAATAAATTTTTGAGGAGAATCAGAATTACCTTTTTCATGTAATTTTTATTTTTTTCACGATTTGATTGAAAATATCGTGTTCCACCTTCATTGCATTATATGATTCAAGTATAAAATAACTTTATCATTGATCCACATGTATAACTAAATATATGAATTAACTAATATAATATTTGCGTGTTGTCATGGTTGATCCTAATATCATGAGCTGTTCATATTTTCCTTTAGTTGATTTTTCTCGATGAAAGAAGAGTTCTTGGTGGTCTGCCAAATTCATGAGAGAGGAGGAGTATAGAATTCAATCTAGTGCTTGATGAATTCTCTCACTGCTTGATGTGCACAAAAATATTATAATTCAGAAATTAATATAATTAGACATTTATTATAGTGAGTTTATGGTTCGAAAAATTAACACTATATCCTTACAAATATTAAAAACAATTATGTGTCCTCATATCCATTAAAAATAATGTTATTACTATAAAATTTATGACATGTCAAATGATTTAAAACTATAGATAAATATCATTTATAAAAATTAAATTAGACCATTATACTCAATACTCTTTCCGTCATCAATATACATCAATCCTCAAATAATTTTTATTTTTTAAAAATAAATATCACTAAATTATTCAATTATAAGTATAATAAATACAATTATTTCTGAACCTAAAAACTAATACTTACTATTGTTTTTAACTCAATTTTTCATCCGAATAACCTATGATTAAATTATTTTGGCCAAACAAAACTAAATAATTATAATTTATTCTAAGCCCTTTATATCATTTCTTGAAATTATCAGCGATTATAGATAAACATACAATGTTATCCACTTGTACTCTTTCCCTATTTTATTATTCAAAATAAACTAAATTCCATGGTTAGCATCTTGAAACTCACAAGGTTTTTAATGGTTAAAACATGTTAAGGTCAAAGTTCGGTCCAATCTCCTATGAATGATTAAAGTGTAATTTAATCGATTTAGAATTCTAGTAAATTGGACAATTGGGATGGGGTATTTCTGATGGGGAAGATTCCCATCACAAATTATCTCATAGAAATGCTTTTTTCTGACACAAACCACATTATGTGATAAAAATGTGTTTTTATCATTATTTTCAATGAAAAAAACATTCCATCCCAAATAAATTCTTTAATCATGTGAATTTTTCCACTATAACCTTATTATATATAAAGAATTGGAGGAATGCTATTTTATCCATTATTTTTAGTCTTTGATTTATATTATATGTGGATGGATTCATTATGCATCACAAAAAGATTCCAAACAATTATTATCTTTGTGACAAATTAAATTATATCACTAATAAAAAAATGCAATGACTATTTTCACAAATTCTCATGATCATTTCTACATATCTCCCCAAATTCATTTCCCAATCACATACATCATATTTTCACGAAACTCTTTAATAACCTACTCTAAAAATTTGATGTCATAGTTTATTTCATGAAAATTTATGTTTAAATCCCTTAGGTATAGACTTCTATTATCACCTCCTTAATTAATTTTTGGATTTACCATTCATTTTTTTAGAAATTATTCTTTTTAACTCCTAGGTAAAAACGTTTTCCTGAATATTATTTTTTATTGGGGGTTAATGGTTAGGGAATGTTTACTACTCTCTATTCTGCTGTCTACCATTGAATACAACATGATTCACCTCCAAATAGGTTGATTATAATTTATTTTATGAATTTTACCCAATATTTAACTATTATATTTAAGTTATGTTTTGTTTGATATGTGCATCTTTGTTTATTTTTAAATATTACGCCTCCTAGCTTACTGTAGATGTGCAGATGCACCGGCGTGCATGTGCGACTGCTAACATCTCACACAATCCATGTAAATATATATATATATATATATATATATATGTTACATATATTCAAATGTTATTAAAAAATATTACAATATATATATATATATATAAGAATAAAGCCCCTTTAACTGATATATGTAAACATATATATGTAAACGTCAATTTTTTTTTAGAATTTTATATAGATAATTATAATTATCTATAACATGCGTGTGTGTGTAATAATGAAAAAAATTAAATTGTTGAATTTGTTTAAAGAAATTGCTTAATGTTTTTCCTTATTATGATTATTTTGAAATAATTATTATGAGGATATATTTTTTTATGAATCCAAATAATTCTTGGATTTTGGATGTTGTGTTAAACAATGCTTTATTGTTATATTATAATTGGTTTTCACTTATTCAAAACATGTGAATATAGTTTTTTGGACATTTTGAAATATGCATATTTATATAAATTTAAATATATATTAAATCTGAATATACATATATAATCTTTTCAAAAAAAAGATTATGGTTTATAATATTTGTGTGTGTGATTGTGTTGATTTGATATATGTATATATAAATGTATTTGATTAAAACATTGTGTTAAAATATATTTGATGAATATATACATATACATATATATATATATTACTAGGAACCTATGTAATATATAAAAATGTGTGTTTAATGTATCAAATAAATAGGAAATTTGTATTTTAGAAAAATGGCATGAATATCAATTTAAATATAACGATCCATTAAAAAATTATTAGAAAAACATTTTTATACAAAAGTATAAAAACCATATTAATAAAAAAATTAACAATTAAAAATAATTAAGATTTGAAAGTTTATGTTATTCCTTATTTGTAAAAAATTTGTAACAGATTTTAAATTAAATAAAAATAAAAAAGATTATTAAATATTCACAATAATAAAAGAAAATAAATAATAATTTAAGTAATTATTATTAATCGTTACCAATTTTTTCATATGAGGAAATTATTATATTTTTTATGAAAGTATGAAACAAAGTTTAGGAAATACAAATAATTAAAAAAATTATTTATTAAAATAAAAATTATAATTATTTAATAATTACTAGTACTTATTAATTAATTGTACTAGTTTTTTAAAATAAAAAATAGTAGTAATAATTAGTACAAATGGACAAAAATAGTGATATTTAGTCAAAATTATCCATAATTTAATTACAATTATAATTTTTAATTATACATAATGTGTAAAAAGTAATGTAACACCCAATGATTTTACATTATGCCTCTCTTAAAATTTAACTTATTTTATAGCTTACAAGCATAAAAAATTATTAAATATTACAATTTCATTATTATAATTTTCAACAAGATGTTAGTGGATGGTTGGAAAGAATGAGCTTTTTTATATTATTAAAATATAGAGTTACACATGATAATGAAATTAATTCTCTTGTTACTCACTAATTATAAATGAATACCAATTGATCATCAATGATGTCTTTTTATAATAAACTATATTTTTCCGACAATAAATTTTTATATTAATTAATTAAATATATAAATAATTATTGAAATATATTTATGTAATTTATATGTTTTATATTCAATATTATGTTTTTAAATTCATTCTATATGTTTGATTGTATTATGAATAAAATAAAACCAATTTTAAGCATAAAAAATATTTTCTAAAAAAACAATTCTACCCCCTTTTAATGGTGCACTTGTTTTGAAAATAAATTTTGACAATTTTATAAATTACATTTGAAAATAAAAACTTTATTTTTTAATGTGTTATATCAAAATTAACATTAGTTAGTTTTTTTGTATTTTTTTGATATTATTAATTTCTTATGAATAGTAATGTGACCATTGGAATAATAATGTAACCATTAGGTATAGTAACATGACCAATATCCATTTGGGTTGTGAATGCTTATTCAATATAGTAGTGTTATTAACTAAGGCATGGGATTTGGGGTAATGGGTTCGGGGTATTTATAATTTTTATTAGATAATATTTAGTAGAATCCTTCGAACAGTTATTTAGAAAACATATATTTGGGATCATAACCATAATATAGACTTTGATGATATATTTTTAAGGACATCCAATAATTTTGGTAGGGTAGATATTTTGTGTGCCTTCCGAGAAATACATAGTTTTCTGGAAACTACAAGTGTACATTGATCTGGAATAGATGTACCTAGGGTAAAAACTCCTACATGATGCATTAAGCCTGACTCAGCGTTACCAATTTCCTAACAACTATCCTTACTGCGCCTCAGGATTGACACTCTCAACATGATATGCTGAGGATAATTCAAATTTTCTTCAAAAAATATTATGGAGGATTAAATTTTATATAGGTTTCCAAAGAAACCATGTTAATGATTATGAGATTAACTACATATAAAATTTTCAATTTATTATATGTGTTTTAATAGTTATAAATGATGTATTCTGATATATAACTCAATGCAATGTGTGTCGGGGTTTACAATTGGTTCCTAGTGTAAGGAATAGAAACCATATCAACACACATAATCTATGTATCTATTTTTCAAAACAAGGTCTTCTATGCCTAGATTTGAGTATGGTTGTGTTTGTTGTCAATCCTCAGGTGATGTTTAGAATGTAAATCGGCAATGTGATCATACAGTTCATCCATACAATAGTATTGAAGGTGGTGCTATTTTTCCTGTGTTTTCCAAATTTTTGGGCATGAAAATCGACAAATAGAGATAAGTGTTTTTGGAAAAGATAATTGTGCTCTATGTATTTGAAGGAGATGAAACATGCGTGCTCTATGTTTTTCAATATTAGAACATAAATTTATGGCAAAGGGATAAGGGTCGCGCATGTTTTGGGCTGGTCGTGCAGATAACTTGTGCGCTGAGAAAGGACGTGTGTGTCAATGCCTAGGAGGTTGGAATGTTGTGTGCCAATTGTTCTTTATCAAAAAAACTTCAAAATATGGAAAAGGTAAGAGGGTTGCGCAGGTGAGTTACGCGACAGAGGAAAGGCCAGTTGGAGCTACACGCTGGGACTTGTGCGCCATGAGGACACATGAGCGCCACCGCGCAGGGGGTCCAGTTTTCCTATAAATATAGGACCACCCCTCCTTATTTTCAATTAAGTTCAAGACATAGAGATTTTTTGATCTCTATTCGTGCAAGTGGTTGAGTCGTGCATGTGGTTGTAAAGTTGCGCAAGTAGAGGCTGCACACCGGTTGTTGGCTATTTGACCAAGGCAGTTTGGGCGGTAATGGTGCAGAGTCGCGCATGTTTATATTTGAAGGAGGCAGTGTCGCGCAAGTTTATTGGGGTAACCTGCATGTCGATTGTGTACCACGCAAGTGACTTGCACGCCATTCTTGAATCTTGCGCACTGGTCTTGGGGAAGCGCTACAGGTGAAGTTGTTGTATGCCGGACCTTTTGGAGCTTCACAAAAATTGGAAGATTGGTCGATACATTCGGTACAAAGTGGGATTAGTATAAAAGTGAAAGTTTGACTTCAACAGAGAATCTAAATTCAATATATGATGCATTATTTTGAAATGATCAAGAGACCTTCACGTCTTTAAACTGACCAGGACTTCACCAAAGGTAGTGAGCCAGTGGGAGTCAATGTGAGTGACCTAAGGGAAGCAATGAGCTATCCCTAAACCTTTGTAAAGGTAGTGAGCCGGGGAAATAGTGACTTTTCCCAAACCATTGTAATCCACAGCTAGTGAAGATTAGTGGAATTTGGTATGACCGACAACTTTTCGGCATATGGTCCTTGGACGTAGCCCTTAGTGTTAAACCAAGTAAAAATTGTTGTGTCATCTCTTTCCATGTGAATGTTTCATTGCTGATCATATCCATCATACAGATTTAACTAGTTCCTACCAACGTAATAACAAGATCCTTGCTTTTAAAAGAAAAAGTTGACACCCTGATTCACCCCTCCCCTCTCAGGGTGTCCTAGGGTCCAACATATATTTCAATAATATGTAAGTTAATTATTTTTTAACATGAGGTTCAATAAGTACCGATAATCTAATCACTATAATTGTAAAAATTAATCATGTTATCAATAGTATCCTTAACCGTATAAAGCTTCTTCATCCACAACATCGAGGAATAATGTTTGATTTCATTATGAGGCAATATTAATCATCGTTCAATGGGGAAAATTAATTTCTATATAAATAATGGATATATTCCTTACAAAAGACATTTATTTCTTTGGGAGGTAATGAACGGGAGAAGGTCATCATAAATGTTTATTTCCACTCAAATGATGTGGGACAATGGTGTTCATTGATTCAAAACAGGAAATATGGGGATTAAATTAAAAAAATTACATGGCTGAAATTCAAGGATCTTTTCTTCAACAAATGTTTCCATTATAAATATTGAGTGGATATGGATATGTGATTTCTAAGACTGAGGAAAAAATAAGGATGAGAATGTTTCTATGTATAAAGACAACTTTACTAGGTTTGTAAGGAATTTTTTGGAAAACATAATAAACCCACAGAGTAATTTTGATCATTTCATTGTTGGGTTAAATTCACTCCAATTGATGGAAATAATAACTGAAAATTTCAAATCATATAATGATATATTCCCATGTTCTGTGTAGTTAGAAAATGTATTTTTAAAGTCTTATGGATTTGATGAAATGATATAGAATAAGATGATAGTATAGAAAATTTTTGTTAAAGGGATGTGGGGTAAGAACTATTTTCCCACATGTGATAATTATGGAATGAATCACTATGGGAACTATTTGAAATGGTAGGGTTTTTATAACAAGTGCATAGAATAGGGTCACTAGGGAATATAATGAAAAGTGAATAAAGTGAAGATTTCCACTCAGTGTTTGAACTATATTGAAATGGGGAACTATGAAAATAAATTTCCTAAGCATCAAAGAAATATAAATCCAAAGAAGAATAGGGATCAAGGTAAATCTTAGGTTATTACCATAGTCAAAGGTGAATTAATTAAGTATTTCTGTGCTTAGCTTCATGTTTTATGTTGCAAAAGTGTTTTTTCAATGATACTATCATTATAAGAATCATGATATATATAAGGATTGTACTATAATGCTTCTTCATTAAGGATTAATATCAATGAATGGATATAAAGTTATTAATATATTTGGTATGTGATACTAAAACATACATTATGATTTTGGGGAATATATGTTTGGTAATTTAGTGATCTTTTTAGTAAATGTTATGATAATGAATTGTGATTGTATTATTTTTAATCAGTTTAAATGTAATTATATATGGATTTAATTAATGATATTATTTATTATGATTACAGTATGATTTACCATTTTTGGTAAACTATTACTACCATATTTTTTTCAACAGACATTTAATGGCAGAAGGAATGACTTCTGGAACTTATGATTCATAAATGTGCTTCAGGAATAATTTTTTTTGTCTTCAATAACCATATTTTTGGTTTAGGAAAATAAGTGGGGATTGATTGAAGCACTACCAAAGGATGAGATTATCACATGGAAAGGTAT
The DNA here is from genome assembly GCA_963277665.1 of Viscum album. Taxonomy (NCBI): domain Eukaryota; kingdom Viridiplantae; phylum Streptophyta; class Magnoliopsida; order Santalales; family Viscaceae; genus Viscum; species Viscum album. The sequence goes on along the minus strand of OY728135.1, from coordinate 173,556,184 downwards.
CATGTAAGTTTATATTCTCACATTATTTTCTTGATATTAATATAAACCTTAAACTTTTGTAAATGGATTTTGGGAGGAATACGTTTTTAGTATAATTTTCATTGAAATCAATGGTATTTTAATCGATAAAAGGATTTATGTCTTTGTGATTGTTGAAATTTTAATGTCAATACTTTCTATCACTCCCCACCAGAACATGATTCTTATATTATTCTCCCATGTCCATATTTTCATTTCTCATTTATGATATCATATTTTAATGAATAGTAACCAATTTGTTTCCCTTCCCCTCTTATTAAGATGTTATTTTATTAAACCAATTTTCAATACAGGTCTCCTAGAATATAATATTAAAGTATAAACCTCTAATTTTTATATACAATTTAATGTTTTCAGGACACAATTTATTGAAGGAGGATTGAATGTACCACCCTAAGATTTTACAGTATTTCTATTTTTAAATTTAACTTCTCTGACATCTTAGCAGATTAAAAACTAATTAAATATTAATAATATATCATAATAGTTTTCTCTATAATGTTATAGAGTCGAGGAAATGAATTAGATTACCTAAATTATGAAAATATATATTTAGACTGTTTTAAAAAATTATTTATAGTGATACCTATTAAATATAAATGAAAACTACTTGTGCTAAATGGATGTGTTTTTATAAAAACCCAATATTATTCCCATAGTGATTTTTTTATTAAAATAAATTAATCCAAAATTATTTAAATATATTAATTAAATTTATATGTAATATATCCAATAAAATGTTTGTAAATTAATAACATATATTTAATAGAATTAATATAAGAATAAACCCAATTTTAAATATAAAAGATGTATTTTTTCAAAAATAAAATTTTATAACATTTTAATGGAGAATTTTTTTTTGAATTTTTTTTGACACATTTATAAATTATATTTGAGAAAATAAATATTATTTTTTAATGAATAATATCAAATTTTACTTTGGTAAATATTTTGGTATTGTTATGATAAAATCCATTTTTAGATTAATATTAATTTGACTATTGGAATTATAATGTTACCATTAGGAATAGTAATATGACAAATATAACAGTAAATTAACCTATTAATGTATAAATAAAATTTAGGTATCTTATGAATGAAAATTCAACAACTTTTTATCAAGGAATCAGTAAATTAATGTGTTAAACATAGTAAATTAAATATTTTTATTTTTGTGAAATGTAAATGTTTTTTACAATTTAATAATTAATATAATGTTTTAAAAGAATGTTTATAATGATAAAATATATTCATAAATTAATATTTTGTTTCATTATTATTATAAAATAATCATATGATACATTAATGAATTTTTCAAAGTGTCTTAAAACACGATTTAATATTAAAATCTGTATTTTTTGTATAAAGGATAATTTTAATTAGAAATAAAATTTATAAAATTTAGAATAAATATTATAAAATGGAGTTCATTTTTAAATTATACATGTTGAAAAATGATTTTGGTGAATTTTTTGTATTTTTCTAAAAAAATACTTTTTTGAATAGTTAAATATATTAATTTACTGTATAAAAATATAATAAGTAAAATACACCATTCCTTGAGTCATGGATGATGTAAGAACCATTTTATTAAAATCTCATGAACTAGTTAATATAAATATGAAAATTAATGCAAACTACTCATAGTCTTGAGCCAAAATAACCAAAAAAAGAAAAATATTAAAAACTAATTCTTCCATTACACTATAAATATCACCCATTGCTACCCTTTATCCTCACGCATATAGAGACATAAAAAATTATTATATTCTAAAATATTCCACTCCTAATCCTATCCAAAACAATTTTGTTTTTATGGTCTTAGAAAAAGACCATTTCCGAGTCCCTTAAAGAGGTTCTCATGGAGACGAGTTCAAGAGGTAAATACTTTTTCATTCTCTTTCAATTTATTTTAATTTATTTTCATCATATTCTATCATTATCTTATCTTTAAAAACCATAATTATAAATCTGGTATCTTATATATAATTTAATATTATTATTTCAATGTAATTTACAGAATAAAATCCCTTATCCTCTTCCATTTATAATAAAAATCAGAACATTGTTCGTCATTTGAGGATTTACAACCATCAGTGATGATAAAACCTCATTTTACATTACCTCCTTCAAGGATGGTTGTGAATCGGTTATTATGGTTAAAAAATATTTTATTTTACCTATTAAATTTTATTTATTTTTCTAAATCATGTTTATAAACATGATATTAACTAAAAAGACATAACTTTTTTGTGATGTTTGAAAAAAAACAACAAATAATCCAAATGATTATCACGGAATTCTTATATAAGGATCCATCCTAACCAAAAACATCCAAATGAATTATATAAATATTTAACATTCTATATGTTAATTAATAACATATAACTTAAATTATGGATATTTATATCCATTTAACAATACCTTCCATACGTCTATATAAGTGAACCAATAGTGAAAATCAAGAAATCAAACACTTATAAATGATGAAATTTAATATTACAACTCATTACAAAGGAAGTAAATGGACATAATAAAATTAAAATAAATAAAATACATATTTTATAGGTTCATAACTAAATTTTTGATGAATCTAAAATCATTATCCATGATTTTATGTAGAAGGGAAGAACGCTCTCAGAGAGATCGTATGGGTTTTCTCATCTTACCTTTATTTCATTGAGATATTCATTTTTCACTAATATATCATATTTTTAGTATCTGTTCAATACCCATTGATGTAAAATATAATTAATATAAATATTTTCATGATACAATATATATTTTTTCAACATCATTAATTCCCATGGGCATATTGATTCACTATTAGAAAAGTATTAAGGGATTCTCCTGGAACTTTCAATTTTAATTTTGGTAACAATTTTTTTCGATTTACCAAAATGTAATCATTCATTAATTTTTGTACAAATTTCCTAAATTTTATTTTTATGTTTCAAACCCATGTATCTAGATTAGTTCATATTAATTTTATTATGATATTTATGTTTTATAATGATTCCTTTTCAATTCCTCCTGATAAGAAAGCCAATTTTCAAGGAACTTCCGGATTTCATACTCATTTTCAAATACAACCCATATTCTTTATTAAGATACCAATATATTTATAAAATAACTCATTTTATCATGAAAACTATTTTATTCATTTCTGGTTTTATAAAAAAAATATTTCTTTTTCCGTTTTAAATACTCTTATGTTTTCTATAAACCGCATTTAATATGTTTATTTCTAATATTTCATAAACTAATATATTTTCATATTTTCACATCAGTAATGCTTCATTTATGCATAAAATATAATTTCATTTTCCATTACCATTCTTTATTGGGATACAAATTTTTATAATATGATATTTTGAAAAAATTCAATTGATTTTTAAAAAAATACTCATCATTGAAAATTAAAAAAGGGTATTTCTAGCAAGAATTCCTGAATGATGTTTTTTGAGTAATTTCATCAAAGATTATGATTAAAAAATTTAAATGTGTTTTTCAATATTTTCATTTAATTATATATTTTTAAATCTATAATTATACATGAGGAATGAATTGGGATTGGTAAGTGATGGGGGGTTCTGATTTTTCCCCTCAAGGCCTCAGTAGGTCCCCTGAGATTAAATATGATGGTGAAAAAACACTTAATGTTTGCTTAAAAGAAGGTATGAATTTTTAGGAGGATATTTCTTGATACAAATCAGACATTTTTATACCCACACACATAAAATATCAGGATTAGATATCTTGATAGTAGCTATCTTGAAGATAGATGTTGATAGTGAAGACAATGAACATTATAAATTACGTTATTATTATTATATCATGTGAACTTCCAGGGTTTGTTTCATTCTCATGTGATTATTTATATGACATTATTTCTTCACCGTTTATTCCTACTATGTTATTCAAAAGATTATGTTTTTTTTGCATGTGTTTCTCTTATTCACCTTTCACTATTATTTGTGTTTATGATACCTTCCACTTTATTGTTTACCGTTACTGAACATATGAGATCACAAAATACGTATATTTTCCAACATAGACGATGTTTAATTTTATTAATGAATTTCAGTAATAATCAATGAGTTTTATATGTTTCCAATGTAGTTACTATGTGGATTTTCATCCAAATTATAATGTAAAACTTAGGATTATACCACATTTTCCAAACCTACTAAACTTTTTAGTCCATTGGTATGTGAACCTATTTTCATAGTTCCAATGTAATGAATTAAGGGACCAGATCCTCAGTATTGGGGTTAGGTAAATTAAAATTATTCGTATATAATTTTTTTTTCAAAAATTTAGAGTAAGATTATAGACATGAGTTTCTATTACATGAATGTGATTAGATAAATAATCAAAATATCTCACCAAATATTACACAATTCATTTATATATTTAGGGTGTTAATTTATTTATATCATTATCTCATTAAATTCACTGTTTTTATTGACAAAAAAATAAATTTACATATATGAAATTTTATATTATGGTATTTTATTCATTTTAAAATATTATAATGAATATACTAAATTTGGGATTTTAATAATATTATATTTTTTGGTATCAACATGGTGACCAAAATTGAGTAATTAATATAATTTTTTGGTTTTAGATCAACTATTTCAGAATATAGTACACAATGAAATATTGTGTCTACTACTTTTTTAACATTTCATAAAAATAATAATTTTTTAATTTAAATTTCTATTTATATTTGAAGGAAATGTATGATTCTAAAAAATCTAATTCATGATAGATTCACATAATGATTGAAACTAATTACACTATTGAGTCATGTTTTTATGTTGGTGGTTAGATACTGGTGACTTTTCATGGTGTTAATAATGGTCGAGTAACTGATGTTGGTTCACGACTCACACCTACATTTTTATTTTACTTATTTGATGTCATCGGGGTGCTCGATTGGAGCTCATGCAGAGTCATCGTTTTCATTTTTCGCACAATATGAGAAGTGGTTCAAGGATCAGGGTGAGATAATGTAGTGAATGAAAATAGATTGGTAGGATAAGTGTGATAAGTAACCCTATAGAATGAAAAGATGTTGGAGTATAAATGATGACATACACGGGGTGTTGGTAAAGAGTTTCTTCATCCTAACCCTTCGAGCAATACCCTTCCACATAGTACTAGTTGAGGGTTAGTACTTTTGTAATAATACAATGTATTTTTGTCTATTAAAAATTTTATGTTTGCAATTATTTAACAATGTTATTTTTTCTTTTTTATATTTATTAATTTTTTAATAAAAATTACAGTATTTATTATTATTTTTATTTTGTTAATTTTAAAAAGAATTAATTTTGATTGATATATAAATTTATCGATATTGGATTTTATGAAAATATACTATGCTTATTTTCAATAGACCCAGTTCCCATCACAAATATTTTTTATTTTGTATAGGTCATAAAAATTGTTTATTAAAGAAAAATTAACAATATTATATGTGATAAATGAATCATATGGGATAAAAAGTAGTTATTTTTTATGACCCATCAACAAAAGCACAACATAATTGCAAGGTTTTTTATATGATAGTATATAAGAGATGAACTCTTATCACAAAGGGTCATTATCAATGAGAAACCATCATTATTATCTTTTTGAAAAAAAACATAATACTTCCTTGGTGATGTTATTATATATAATATCAAGAATGATTCATAAAATTTCCATCAACCTATACGATCAATGTACCATTATTTGACATTATGGAATTGAACTCTTCCACTAATCTAAATTTCCATTTATTTTTGTAGGTAGGTCTATTCCATCAAATATCATGACATATCAACTTTCATCAAGGGACCAATGGGATAAATATTTTCTATAAAAATTCATTAATCATATATATTCCTTAAGATATCAAATATATCAAACTATGTTAGGGGCATATGTAGTCTTATTTTTAATAAATAAATATATGTTTTGAAGTCATGATATTCACCAATTATAACCATAATGTGAATAGATCAATATACACATCTGCATATATTATCATCCCACAAAACATGAAATATGGATTTCCAATTTGATTGGTATGTTCTCATAAGATCATATCCTGGATATTAATAAGGTCGAACAATATGAGAAGGTGTTTCAATTTATTATAAGACTCTTACCCTTAGTATCCTATATTTTATGTCTTCTAGTAGTCAATATCATCTTTTCGTAGAAAAAGATTCATAAATAATGTCATGGAAACTCTAAGTTCACATCATAGTGACAAACTACTATCATTTATCACTGTGACATTTATTATTTTTACATTATCACATAGAAATATCATACAAATAAATAGTAATAATGTCATAAGGAAATTTCATTAATAATGATTAAAACATAATAAAGTATAAAAAAGGTTTGTTACAGGGAAGAACAACAATACTAAGCACAAACACATGAAGGGGATCCAATAAATGGTTGTGATGGTACAAGACTTCTCCCTCTAGAACATTAAATAATTTTAAAAATAATGCCCAGTATTCCTATAAACCTATATTGATGTATGGTTTCCCTCTCAACGTAGTTAAAAAAATATTATATAATAAATAAAAAATTCAATTTCCATCAGGGGTATAGAGAAGTGATTAATTTATAAGTTATAAAAATACCATTATATGCGTTATTGTTAGCATAAATAATATCATGATATATAAAGGTAGTCAGATGAAATAAGATGGATTACCCTTATGTACCAGGACTATATCAGATATAATATTAGAAATTATAATGGTAAAGACATTATTTTTTATTTTAATGAATAATTTTCTTTTCATAAAATATGATTATTTATATTAATGTATAATTATATTCATATCAAAATGTCAAAATATTTTCAAATTAGTGTTCTTTTTGATTAAATAAATAGAAAAATCAGGGATACAAGAAAGATTATAGATAATGAAATCATTCCTTCAATAAATAACAAGTCCAAAAATAAATCATCTATGATTTCGAAAAATGTCATGTTTCTCTAGATCTGTATCTTTTTTAGTGAAGGTTCATATATTGTTGAGTTACTAAAGAACCCCATCCATGAGTATGTTGTATTCATTACTAGTTCTTATGTTCATTTCAATGCGTGTAGCATTTATTTTGTAGTGGGTAACCTCATCCCCATTAATGGAAAACCCCTACAACATGACCCATTCCAAAATGATGTAGGGAATGAACCTATGAATCATTTTAAAGGTGAGTGATAATTGGTGAATAAACATTTTATTTACCTTTATGGACCTTTAAAAGAAAAGTTTTTTGTCCCTCCATAAATGAAAATCATCCACCCTTTGTGCATCAATATCACAATCTGACTTGTTATACTCAAAATCATAATCATAACGATCAACCCAAAGAGATTATTAGAATCATCCATAGTGTTCACATAATCATTTTGTATAATCCATTGATTTTTTATTTCATTATATGAATTTCTATTAGATGGTTCTTACCTATCTAGAACATTAGGTGACGTACAAGGGGAGCTCTATTGAGCGTCCACCCCATTATTTTAAGATACAGTCTACACAACAGCAATGGGATATTCCCATGACAATAGTATATCCTTAAAAACAATAGATTTATCATGACTCATATAATTAGAAATATTTTATCATCCAAACACATTCTTCTGAGAATCCAATCAATTAATATAATTACCATAATTGGTATTCAATTTAATTTTACATTCTATAGTAAAATTCCAATATTTCTAACAATTCGTGAATTCTAAAGTCACACAATATACCTTAAAAAATTGTGCAACTAATTTAAAATTAATATATTAAATTACCATCTTTCAATAATATAGACATATCTATATCTGATGATAAAAATCAACTAGAAGTATAATATTTTTTAGAGTATATAAAAGATGAATTTGATGAATATATTAAATTTTACAAACCATAGTTCGATCAATAATATTTTCTATTATAATTTTAACCCCAACACATGAGGTGAGGTTCCAAAGGATTTTCAAATTCCAAAATAACCCACTGAGCCTTTGAATTAACGTACATATAAGAGTCATTAATTTTTAAACTGATCTGTATTAATGAGGGGATCCTAATACTAAATCTGTCTTAATACAGGGTTAATCAAAACAAAATAAAATCCAAAATCATATTTTTTCATATGATCTTATGGAATAAAATCTAAAATAACACCTATCCAATAATAATAATTTTATATCATTTGAAACCCAAATATGATGAAGTCATTTTTTCAGTTCTTGAAGATTTAAAAATTATCCCTCCAGATAAAGAATTGGTAAAATAATAAATGAAATATATCACTCTATGATCCTCTCCATAGATACCAAGATCTTCTTCCATAAGGGGAAATATTCAATTTTCAGTACCACTTTTTTCGATTGAAATGACCTACTTTTGAATTTAGTGATGAATTGAGGGTTTCTAGAAGGAATATAAAAACATATTCATACCATATGGAGCCTACTTACACTTTATCAAACATATGAAGCATCTAATATCATTGAAGTAGAAATAAAACATTATAGGAATTCAAATAATAGTCAAGATCAAATGTTATTAATACACATCCAAGATCCCTACACAAACCATGAAAAAATACCTATATTTTGACACCAATATCCACTTTTTCCTAAATAATTATATATATATAAATGAAAATTGAAAAATATAAATGTATATAATATTAATAATTCAATAAATGTATATAAAAGTAATAATATCATATATATATATATATATAACATTTAAAATTTAATATATATGTTATTAATATGATTTAATTATTTAAAAATAATATTAAATATATATTGAAAATATTATTATTTAATTAAATGATTGAATATTTTGTACTAAGAAAATGTATATTTGTATTTATAAATATTATGTGTATTATACTTCAATAAGATATAAATTCCATATATTTTAATAATTAAATTTAATATTAATTTTATATCATTTCTATTTGAGGTAATGGACCAATGGTTATAGTGCCCCATTATATTTTATAGGATGTAAGTTCAACCCCCCCCCCCCTTATTTTGTAGTGGGTTCATATATACTGTATATGTACTATGTGAGGTAGTATAGTTGATGTTGTATTGTTGCAGTGACATATACTATACAAGTAATACTTTTAGAATGGGACATTAAAACATGAAAAGGGAGTGTAAGCCATAAGCCCTTTGTCCCAAAAAATATTAATGGGTTAGATCAACTGTCTTTCAGGGGGGGTATAACACATGATATACTAAAATTCATTTTATTTTTCTATGATTTATAACCCTTATTACAGAATATTGTTTTTTAAAAACAGTTCATTGTTTTTATATTATCATATATATATTTAAAAATATAAAAATATAATTTATGTATACCATGAAAACAAGTCTAGCTATTGGTTGGAAACCCATAGTTCTATTATTAGTAACACGAAATGATAAAATGGGGTGTAATTTAAATTTAGTTAATAGGAAAAACACTAGTGATCAATAACCAACATAATATAAAAATTAAATAAGAAAATTCAAACTTCATACCCACCACCAAATATCTAAAAAGTGATAATCCCAAAACATGTAAAACATGAAGATATAGAACCTGAATAATTTCTTTTATTACTCAATAAAAAAAGAAATATTTATCCACATTTAATTACTTTCTTGAAAAAATTATTATTTATCCAAAAAAATATTTTATGAATAGATACACACTTTCATCATTAATGTTGAAAAAATACATTCATTTCTAGGTCTCATTCATCCATACACTGAAAAACATGCAACAATTACAAATTATCATGACAATGTTGAAAATCTAGTAACCAAACCTATGAATCTCAGTAGTGGAGTAGACTTCTAGCATGGGGAATCTAAGTTGAAACATACCATATACAAAAAATTTCTAAAAAAAATTTCATTTTATTTAAGGTAGAATTTAGATAAACCCAAATTAAATGACTAAGTTATATTTTAAAAAATAAAAAAAATCCATAAAATTGTTGGATCTACCCAAAACAGAAACACAAAAATTCTATACTTCAAAACAATATAAATATCATATACATTATATGAGGAAAAATCCTACCACATGGATAGAGACATCATGTTCAAAAATTATTACTCTTTAAAATAGTATCATGAATCTAATTTACATTGAATCTAAAATCTAGGGAAGAATTGTCTATAATACTTATAAATCCACCATTTTAATGAAATTGGACTTAGGAACCGAACTTTTAACACTAGAAAAGTCACTAAAATCATACATAACCATCTCATAATAACCATATTCTCTAACTACATCACATAGTTATATTTATAGGATATATTATTAATGACATTTACAAATACCTTGTATGATTTAGAAAAATATAATTCAATTTATGGGACCTGGTTTTGAAGATGCACAGACATGATGAGGATTAATTTGGAAAAATGTTGTATCTGGACAAAACTAATCACTTAATAATTGTAGGTGGAGACCAAAGGAAACTTAGTCAAATGTTTAGTGGCACCCAAGGATAATTGGATATGGTTTTTTCCCTCATAGAGAAGTCTTTTTCGTGTCGAATATGATGTATTATCCTCTATTACTACACTATATATGAGTACCCCTATACGAGAAAAATCATGAAAAATTAATAATCCATGTTTTTCCAATATGAATAATAAAACCAATAATAACATCCCTATGAATATAGGGAACATAAACAAACCTATTGTAATATTTTTGTGTCTATTTCCATTTTTCCCCATATTGAGTGCAAGAATTTGAGGAAAAGATCACTTTTGTACAGAAACATGTATAAGATATGTGACTTTGATAATCTTGAAAAGAATCATTATATCCCATCTAGAACCTTACATCAACTAATGAATTCCCAAAACAATTTCATTTTCTTCACCTCTAAAACCCAACGACTATGCTTACCACCTCTTGAGCCTACTATATAAGATCTAGAACCCTTATAAGAACATGTATCCTCTTATTTCAATTATACCCGCATGATTCTTGTGGATATATCCCATCCACTTGAAGATTGTGTCTGCTACCTAGACTCATGTTTGATTTCTATTCCATCTTCTAATTATGTTATCATATTTGGTTAGAAGTAAGAAAAAAGGTCACAAGTGAGGATTCATGTGATTGGAATAGATAGAGGGGAAGTCTTATTTTTCAGGATGTGAGTGTTCCATTTTAATTTGGTAAAAATTAGAGTAGGATTTTTTGAAGTTAAAAAATGATATAATTCCTTTTTTTTTGAGATGTTGGTTCTATGGAAAACAAAATTTCGTGGTCCTTTTTTGTATTTTTTTAAATATTTGAAATTAATTATTGACTTTCATTTGGAGTCTGATTTACGAAATTAATGTTCATTTTATATTTTTTGAATTTTACAAATTCATTCTTGTTGTTTTTTTATATTGAAATAATATTTTTTCATAAATTAACGTATAATGTAATAGACAATGCATTAATTCAGGGGTCAATTGCGGAAGCATACTTATATGAGGAAATTTGAAATTTATAAAATTATTATTTCCAATCAGAATATCCTTCAAATTATAATCACATGGTTCACAATATGGACAATGTAAACGAGGTCATAGACCATCAATTTTTAGTTTTTAGTATTCCCTTGATTGATTTTAGTGTATATCTTGAACGATGGATTTTAGATAAAGAAATTCATAGAGAAAATATACATGTTCTATAAAATTACAGATAAATGAAATGATTTATTCCATAATTACTAGTATTTATTAAATTTTTAAATTTTAATAGTTGATACATTTCGTTAATTTTTTATTTTATTATTATATGATGAGCATTTATAAAACATATAAAAATTACCCATCATTCTTTTCAAAAGTTTTATCAAATGAATTTTTAATATTTGATTCAAAGACTAGTAAGTTATGCTGTATCTTATTGACTATAAAATCATTTTTAATGGTATCTATTATTAATAATTTTTATTGTTTTGAAATAACAAATCATGAAATTTAAAATAGAACTCAACTATGTTTAGACAAAAACACCATGTAATTTTTTTGAAATAATATAATTTGTATGTGGATAATAGATTTTAATTTCTTAAATTCATATATGTTGAGTAAAATAATTAAATGAAATTTTTGTTTTTTATAAAGGATCTCATAATAATGATATTAAATTCTAAATTTATGGTATAACAGATAAAATAAATGGGTTATGTAATCTGGGAACAAATTGTTTAACTATATTTAAATTTCATTGGTTTGATACTGATCAAGTGTTTCCCTTTATCCATGACATTGAGTCAATGAAATTAAATATAATAGTATTATTACATCTAATTAAACATTTATGGTGCCACCTAAATCACGAAATGTTTATTTTTCTAATTATTATTATATTTCAACATATATAGATGAGTAGTGGAGTGTAATAAAAATGAATTATCTAGAAAATCAGTTTTTTGAAAATGAAAATTTGTATGTCGAAGTGATACATATATAAATTTACAATGAAACATCCCCAAACACATCTATTACCCACTGGGATATAAAAATAAATAATGAAACAATGCTATCAATGGATGATGATATTGATAATGTTGATGAAGTAATATGGGATGATGAAATTGAAATTCCTAGGGACATTGATTATGTTGAATATGGGGAAACATACATTTTCATCGAAGATGATGTGGAAGAAGATGATGAATGATGTATTATGTTATGTTATTTATTTTTTTCTTATACTTTATATATTGTTTATCTATTATTTTTAGGAAATATTATTTTTATTATATTGATGGACCCGATGATCAACTATGTTTCTTCACTAAATCTATTGTATATTTCTTTTTATATATGATATTTTTATTATCTATTATTGTTATGTATAAGTTCTATATTTTATATGGTATTTGATAGTTATTTATATATTATATTAATATTAAAAAAAAATTAGAGTTTAGTTAATTTTATTATTCTATTTATTTATATTTAATTATTATATTTTGGTATTGTTTTAATATATTTGATATATGTAATATAATTAAACATATGTATGTTTTTTTATTGTGGTGTTTATATGTTTTTAATATTTAATATCATTATTTACAATTTTTATAAGTAACATGATTTATATTTGATGGTTATAGATGCTATAATGGATTTATTTAATTCTCCTGCTAATGTCGGAGTTCAAGATGATGAGTCTGATTTATAAAATATGTGGGATGCTAAACCTATTTGCCGGTTTTCTAGCCTTACATGATTGATGGTACTATTTTGTGTTTGAGAGATACACCCATCTATTTATTTTGATCCTAATTTAATAGCTATGTTTAATTTTTTATGTTGTTTCTTTATATTATGTATTTTAATTAATTTCATTACAATATTTGGTTAGTTTGTTTGAATTTTTTTCATATTTTTATTGGACATGATAGTGTGATTTTAGGAATTTTTTTCCTACATTATTTGAGTCATGGGATCAACTTTCCATTTTTATTTGTTAGTTGATGTTTAACCCATGGATTATATGATATTAATTAATATATTTTATTTTATATTTATTTAATTAGAAACATGTTGTTTTTTATTGTTATATATATAATTTTGGGTCTTTGACTCACGATTACATGAGAACTCATACCATTTAGGCATGGGAGATTTTTAAATGGGAATGTGTTTTTTCAAATTTTGAAGAACCTCATAAATAATTCCTTGGATAGTGTTTTATTACTCTATTCATCTTGCAACACCCCAAGATTTCATAGTACATTATATTTTCAATGTAATTCAATAACTTTCACTACACGCAACACTGAGTTCAAGCACACCACGACTTTCCAAAAAAGTCGTTCAAAAGAGGTTACGAATAGTATTAACTGAATTCTTAACTTTATACAATCTTTATAATTTTAGACTAAAAATTATGAGTTTCTTCGACATAATGTTTGAACAAATTCATTTTTTTCAATTAAAAGAGGTATTTTTCAAAAAATGAAATTTTAACACCTTTTAATAGTGAACCCTTATTAAGTCAAATATTTGAAAATTATATATTTTCAATTTGAAAAAATAAACTTCGTCTTTATAATCAGGAAATAATAATATAGTTTCAATAAATTTATGTGGTTTTTCAGATAACTTTAATATTTGGGTGAATAGTGAAAATACTGTATTTTAACTGAAATTTTTTTAATCAAAATAATTTATATTGTTGAAATATTCATTTTAATGGTTTGGAAGTATATATAGATTATATTTTTACACGGTAATCCAATGATGGTCATTTTAAGTAATTTCACATGGAAATTGGACATAACCATGTGTCACTCTTTTGATAGTTATTATTTCATAAAAATACAATTTTTTGTTTTGACAATGCAATTAAATTTTAATTAATTAATGAAACTTATATTTTTTAAAATTTGTAAAATAGAATTCATTTTTGAATATGGAAGATAAAAATTATCTTAGGGGGATTTTTTGGTATTTTTTTAAAAACATTCAATTTTTGATGAATAGTGAAAAACACTAAGTTATTTTTAAAAACGACTTTTTATTCAAAAAATTCTGTATTTTATTTAAATTTATTTTAGGGAAAAATAGATATATAATACCTATATATGTTCTATGTAATTAATTGGTTTATGTTTATAATAATTTAATATATATAAAGAGTTTATCGATTTTTACCATCTTTTACCCACCTCTGAGGAGCATTTGCAAATTTTCATTAAACATAATTTTTCTGCTTTTGTGAATTGAATTTAAAAAGTCTGAGAGACACATTTGATATCAGTATGTACACTTAGGTTTAATAAGATGAAAATAATTCTGGGTTAACTGTGACTTTTGACTTTTATTTGCTGCGGTTAAAGGTAAATTGGGTAATTCAAGGTAAAAAGAATATTATAAAAATAAGAAATTATCGTAAAACTTGTCCTAACATTATTTAATGAGTCATGTATAACCATTGAATCATGGGTTCAATTTTGTGACCCTATGGAGCCACTTATGAATGATAATGACACTTTATTTTAATTAACATAAAGTAAAGGCAAAAATGACAAAAACAAATATCTTTTAGTAAATCAATTTTTACATGGGTTTATATAAGCCATTTCTTCAACTATAAATATTAATTATAAATATAAAACGATTTCCTGGATAATGGTGTTTTATTTATAAAATTTAGACATCAAATAATTAATTTTATTTATGACACAATGATGATGTAGTAATTACCTAATTAGTGAAATATTAAAATAATTGATATTATAAATATCCAAATAAATGTAATTTCAGCCTTTTTGTGAATTAAACTGATTTTCTAGGTTAATATGACATGTTAGGGTTAGTTAGATGAATTTTTTCTAAGTAATAATGCTATTATGAATTTTCATAATCAAAATACCAAATAGTGTCAAAATTGACATAAAAGTGTTTTTAAAACAAATATTATATTATTTATTGATATTATATTCCTAAAAATATATGGTTTGGTCCAAATACATATATAATTATAGTTTTATCATTAATGAACCACATGGTGTTCTCATGGTAGTTTATAGTATGTTTATTAACCATGTAATATAAAATTACAAAGAGACATGGTAAATGTCAAACCATTTAACTAGGAGTTAAATCTAAAAGATAAGGTTAATATAGTGAACCAAACCTATCTAAAACCTACCGGATTAGTGGTTTTCGACCCATTCCCACCATAGACTTTAAATAATTTATTTTTGATCCTTTATAAAAAGAAAATGACTTTATTATTATATATCCTTTCTAGCTTTTCCTAAGGTGCCCCTTAGCCCTCTTATAAAAGGGAACTCCCCCTTCTCTCTAATCAATAGATTCACAGACATTTGGATCAGCCAACGCCTTCCCAAATACCCTCTCGACTCTCCTTCTTTCAACCTAGGGGTCTTCCTTTAGTCATAAAGGCAACCTACGGATCCCTTTTTATCAAATCAAAAGTAAAAACCCAGAGAAGTTGTAAATATTTCATCACCTCTTTCAAGGTCCTTTCTTCTTCCACATAATATTTTTTGTTGTTTCTATTATACAATAATAACTCTAATATCTTCTATATACTATGATGTTACTATAAATATGGTACACCATTATTCATTATTCTATCCTTCTTTAGAATGACATGTCACCATACGTGTATACCTACATCTTACCGTCTCCACATCGTGGTGTAGTTGTTATTCAATACATTATTATTTGGATGGGTATAATAATGATGTATAATTGAAGTAAATAATAAATATAACAGTATAATTATTCTCCATATATAATATACCATCCAATTATATATTATTTTAATATCAAAAAAATGATATTTTCGCTCATGCATACGTACAGATTACCATCTCCACGAACATGATGAGATTCATTCCCCCTCGTATCCATTCAAGACATAATTTCATTTGATGATTAAAAATAAATTTTAAAGACATAATATCATTATGAATACGAATAATATACATCATATCCACAACAAACATTACTTACATAACACATCATATAAAGGAAAATGAATCAGTTAATAGGTGAAATGACGATAACACTAAAATATTTTTAACAAAGCAACATTAAAAGATCTTATATGATATCATATTAATGCATATAGTTCTTGAATAATTTAATAAAAATTATTTCACCATTCTAAAAGATCTTAATCTACCCTCATCCAATGAAAAGTACAAGGTAAGGGTTAATTTTATAATCTCTTTATTATCTAAGGTTGTTTTTATGTAAGTATCTACTCGGAAATATTTATTATCCATGTCCATGTTTCATGAAAGTGTTTTCATTGGGATTCTAATAAGGTACTTTTTTTTTACTAAAACAACTTTTTAAATGTTTTAAATATTTATTCTTCTAAATCATTCTCATTAATGTCCATGTTTTCAAAATGGTTTTTAAGGATTTATCTATATGGACATGAATGTTTTAAAAATGTTAATTCCGTTAAAAAGTATCAAATAGATATGGGACACATTGATTATTTTTTTTTAATTGTCTTAATTTTCTAGGTTGTGTGAATTTTATATGTTTTCATGAAAATGGGATATTTCTCTAAAAAGAGTTTTACAAATCATTTTCTTCTATGTCAATATCCTTTGATGGATTTTAAACTAGTGTGATGTTCAATTATTATGATACAAATATTCCATATTGTATTGAAGGTTTTGTGATATGTTTGACTGTGGATGTATTATTTTCATACCATTCATGGTTTGTGGTTCAATTATTGACATTTTGTATTCTAATTTTAATACGAATGTATATTTTTTGTTTCATCCATTTCGTACAAGGAATGTATTGGACGTAGAATGTGATGGGTGGATCCTGCTATTGCCCCTCTATGCATCATTAGGTCTCATGAGGAAACTAGACGTGGAATTGACCATGGCATTTCACAATTTGATATGTGGTTTTGGTTGAGTCCTTAATCAATTTTAGACATCATGGCAGAGGCCTTGAAAAAATGGTTTAGAATGTCCGACATTATACATTCCCTCATTATGAAAATAATATTGATGGTTCATGTGGTCTTTTGACTAGTAGAATAACCATGATTATGTTTTATTATGGAATTATTTACATAGCTCATATTCCTCCGTAAATGTATTCATGTTTATTATAGGTAAAGGCATGTGGTATCTATTATTCACCATGATTAAGATTTATGTTATCTTCCACTGTATTATTTAACCTTACTGAACATCTGAGCTCACCCCTTTCTTATGTTTTATTTTCCCAGGATCCCAAGAAGGGAGTTATGTTTGAGATGCATGGTTAAGCTAAGGGATAAATGGCATTATGAAATAATTAATTTTTGGGTTGTATGTTATAAAGTGCAATGTAAAGTTCACATATGTTATCTATTTTCCACGACTGCTAAACTGATTGGTCTTTCAGGACTTGATTCATTGTAATCATTCCAATGTATAAAAATAAGGCTCTGACTCTGGGAATCTAGGGTCAGGGCATTACACAACGAATCTTGCGTCTCCCATCGACCATACCATATCAAAACTAATATATGGAATAAATTATTCTCCCATATTGGATGAGATACTTTTATGAGGAATTCATATTCTATATATTAGAACCATGGGAGGTATGAAGTAAAACATAGGGGTGGGAGTCATAAATTTAGTATAAAATGTTGAAATTTTATAATTAATATTATTTATTAATTTCTATATAATTTAAATGTATATTGTTTTCAAGTTAAGAAGGCCCCTACAGAACCATCTATTATGGAGTTGAATATTTATAAGAAGTTGTACATTTATATTTGTACAAGATAGCATATCGGTGACTGACAAGAAAATATTGTGTCTACTAATTTTTTAACATTTCATTAAAACAATTATTTTTTTAATTTAAATATCTATTTCTATTTGAATGAAAAATATGATTCCAAAACATCTAATTCATGATATATTCGAGTAAAGATTGAAATTAATTCACTATTGAGTCATTTTTTATGTTGGTGGTTGGAAACTGGTGACTTTTCATGGTGTTAAGAATGGTCGACTAACTGATATTGGTTCACGACTCACACCTACATTTTTTATTTTACTTATTTGATGTCATCAGGGTGCTCGATTGGAGCTCATGCAGATTCATCGTTTTCATTTGTCGCACAATATGAGAAGTGGTTCAAGGATCAGTGTGAGATAATTTAGTGAATGAAAATAGATAGGTAGGATAAGTGTGATAAGTAACCCTATATAATTAAAAGTTTTTGGAGTATAAATGATGACATACACGGGGTGTTGGTATAGTGTTTCCTCATCCTAACCCTTTGAGAAATACAAATCCACATAGTACTATTTGAGGGTTAGTACTTTTGCAATAATACAATGTATTTTTGCCTACTAAAAATTTTATGTTTGAAATTATTTAACAATTTTATTTTTTCTTTTTTATATTTATTAATTTTTTAATAAAAATTATAGTTATTATTATTATTATTATTTTGTTATTTATTTAAAAAATAATTATGATTGATATATAAATTTATTGATATTGTATTTTCTAAATATATATTAGGCTTATTTTCAATAGACCCAGTTCCCATCACAAATATTTTTTATTTTGTATAGGTCATAAAAATTGTTTATTAATGAAAAATTAACAATATTATTTGTGATAAATGCATCATATGGGATAAAAATTAGTTATTTTTGATGACCCGTCAACAAAAGCACAACATAATTGCAAGGTTTTTATATGATAGTATATAAGAGATGAACTCTTATCACAATGGGGCATTATCAATGAGTAACCATCATTATTAAGTTTTTGAAAAAAACATAATACTTCCTTAGTGATGTTATAATAAATAATATCTAGAAGGCCTCCTAAAATTACCATCAACCTTTATGATCAGTTTACCTTTACTTGACATTATGGAATTGAACTCTTCCATGAAACTAAATTTCCATTGATTTTTGTTGGTAGATCTATTCCATCAAATATCATTAGATATCAATTTTCATCAAGGGACCAAGGGGATAAATATTTTATATAAAAATTAATTAATCATATATCTTCCTTAAGATAAAAAATATATCAATCTATGTTATGAGCATATGTAGTCTTATTTTTAAAAAATAAATAAATGTTTTTATGTCCTAATATTCACCAATTATAACCATAATGTGAATAGATCAATATAAACATCTACATATATGATCATCCTAAGAAACATGAAATGTGGATCTCCAATTTGATTGGTATGTTCTCATAACCTTATATCCAGGATATTACGAAGGTCGAACACTATGAGAATGTGTTTCAATTTATTATAATATTTTTACCCTTATTATCCTATATTTTATGTCTTATATCAGACAATATCATCCTTTTGTAGAAAACGATTCTTAAATAATGTCATGGAAACTCTACGTTCACATCATAGTGAAAAACTACTATCATTTATCACTGTGACATTTATTATTTGTACATTACCACATAGAAATATCATACAAATAAATAGTAATAATGTCATAAGAAAATTTCATTAATAATTAATAAAACATAATAAAATACAAAAAAGGTTGGTTACAGGGAAGAACTACAATACTAAGCACAAACACATGAAGGGGATCCAATAAATGGTTGTGATGGTACAAGACTTGTCCCTCTATAAAATTAAATAATTTTAAAAAGAATGCCCAGTATTTCTATAAACCTATATAGATGTTTTCTTTCCCTCTCATACTAGTTAAAAAATATTATATAATAAATAAAAAAATTCAATTTCCATCAGGGTTATAGAGAAGTGATTAATTTATAAGTAATAAAAATACCTTTATATGTGTTATTGATAGCACAAATAATATCATTATATATAAAGGTAGTCAGATGAAATAAGATGGATTACCCTTATGTACCAGGACTATATCAGATCTAATATTAGAAATTATAATTGTAAAGGTATAATTTTTTATTTTAATGAATAATTTTATTTTCAAAAAAATATGATTATTTATATTAATGTATAATTATATTCATATAAAAATATCAAAATAGGTTCAAATTAGTGTTCTTTTTGATTAAATAATTAAAATGAAATTAGGGATACAAGAAAGATTATAGATGATTAAATCATTCCTTCAATAAATAAAAAGTCCAAAAAGATATCATCTATGATTTCAAAAAAATTCATGTTTCTCTAGATCTGTATCTTTTTAGTGAAGGTTCATATAATGTTGAGTTACTAAAGAACCCCATCCATGAGTATGTTGTATTCATTACATGTAATTATGTCCATTTCAATGCGTGTAGCATTTATGTTGTTGTGGGTAACCTCATCCCCATTAACATTATTTTCATGTTCCCTCCCAATTTCCATAGGATCCATCTCCTCATAGCTTGATGCATAAAAAATTACCTGCATGCCTATATTTTCCTTTAAATGTTTTTTTATACTTCCATTGATTAGTGAGGAAACTAAAGAAGTTTGATTTCAAAATATAAGAGTCCAATCCCATTATAGATGTTCCTCGTATATATGAAGATATATATTTTCAATATTCATACCATGAATATTGGCCATATTATCCTTCTCATACATCACCTATTTAGGAACAATACAAAAAAATCAAGAATAATCCCCTATTGGAACTACTTTACACTTCACTGGACATCTAAAACAATATAACTACCAGATATAAATAAATTTGTTCTCTTAAAATATCCTTTAGACTAGTAAACATAATTATCCTAATTTAATATGGTATACATCCCAAAAAACCCTCCCTATACAATTGGATAATGAAAATCAACCCCTTTAATGACCAATAAATATTTTAAATTTCTAGTTATTGAATGAATTATTGAAATTAGAGTTACATAATGGAAAACCCCTATAAGATGACCCATTCCAAAATAATGTAGGTAATGAACCTATGAATCATTTTAAAGGTGAGGGATAATTGGTGAATAAACATTTTCTTTAACTTTATGGACCTTTAAAAGAACAGTTTTTTTGTCCCTCCATAAATGAAAATCATCCACCCTTTGTGCATCAATATCACAATCTGACTTGTTATTCTCAAAATCATGATCATAACGATCATCCCAAAGAGACTATTCGACTCATCCATAGTGTTCACATAATCATTTTGTATAATACATTGATTTTTTAATTTCATTATATGAATGTCTATTAGATGGTTCTTCCCTCTCTAGAACATTAGGTGACGTACAAGGGGAGCTCTATTGAGCATCCACCCCATTATTTTAAGCTAAAATCCACACAACAACAATGGGATATTCCCATGACAATAGTATATCCTTAAAAACAATAGATTTATCATGACTCATATAATTAGAAAAATTTTATCATCCAAACACATTCTTCTGAGAATCCAATCCATTAATAGAATTACCATAATTGGTATTCAATTTAATTTTACATTCCATAGTAAAATTCCAATATTTCTAAAAATTCATGAATTCTAAATTAACACAATATACCATAAAACATTGAGAAACTAATTTACAATTAATATATTAAATTACAATCTTTCAATAATATAGACATAACTATATCTGATGATAAAAATCAACTAGAAGTATAATATTTTTTCGAGTATATAAAAGATGAATTTGATGCTTATATTAAATTTGACATACCATAGCTCGATCAATAATATTTTCTATTATAATTTTAACCCCAACACATGAGGTGAGGTTTCAAAGGATTTTAAAATTCCAAAATAACCAACTGAGTCTTTGAATGAACGTACATACATGAGTCATTAATTTTTAAACTGATCTGTATTAATGAGTGGATCCCAATCCTAAATCTGTCTTAAGACAGGGTTAATCAAAACAAAATAAAATCCAATATAAAAATTTTTCATATGATTTTATGGAATAAAATCTAAAATAACACCTATCCAATAACAATAATTTTATATCATTTGAAACCAAAATATGCTGAAGTCATTTTTTCAGTTCATGAAGATTTCAAAATTATCCCTCCAGATAAAGAATTGGTAAAATAATAAATGAAATCTATCACTCTATGATCCTCTCCATAAATACCAAGATCTTCCCCCATAAGGGGAAATCTTCAATTTTCAGTATCACTTTTATTTGATTGAAATGACCTACATTTGAATTTAGTGATGAATTGAAGGTTTCTAGAAGTAATATAAAAAAAATATTCATACCATATGAAGCCTCCTTACCCTTTATCAAACATATGAAACATCCAATATCATTGAGGTAGAAATAAAACATTACAGTGATTAAGATAATAGTCAAGATCAAATTCTATTAATCCAAATCAAGATCCCTACACAGACCAAGAAAAAATACCTATATTTTGACACAAATTTCGTCTTATTCCTAAATAATTATATATATATATAATAATAAAAATGAAAAATATAAATGTATATAATATTAATAATTCAATAAATGTATATAAAAGTAATAATATCATATATATATATATATATCATTAAAAATGTAATATATATATATATCTTATTAATATGTATTAATTATTTTAAAATAATATTAAATATATATTGAAAATATTATTATTTAATTAAATGAATGAATATTTTGTACTAAGAAAATATATATTTGTATTTATAAATATTATGAGTATTATATTTCAATAAATTATAAATTCTATATATTTTAATAATTAAATTTAATATTAATTTTATATCAATTCTATTTCAGGTAATGGACCAATGGTTATAGTGCCCCATTAGATTTTATAAGGATGTAAGTTCAACCACCCCCCCCCTTATTCATTAGTGGGTTCGTATGTACTGTTTATGTACTATGTCAGGTACTATAGTTGATGTTGTAGTGTTGCAGTGACATATACTATACAAGTAATATTTATAGAATGGGACATTCCACCATGAAAAGGTAGTTTAACCCATAGGACCTTTGGCCCAAAAAATATTAATGGGTTAGATCAGCTGTCCTTTGGGGGGGGGGGGTCTAAGACATGATATCCTAAAATTCATTTTATGTTTCTATGATTTATAACCCTTATTACAGAATATTGTTTTTTTAAAATAGTTCATTGTTTTTATATTATAATATATATATTTAAAAATATAAAAATATAATTTATGTATACCATGAAAACAAGTCTAGCGATTGGTTGGAAACCCATAGTACCATTATTAGTAACACGAAATGATAAAATGGGGTGTAATTTAAATTTAGTTAATAGGAAAAACACCAGTGATCAATAACCATCATAATATAAAAATTAAATAAGAACATTCAAACGTTACACCCACCACCAAACATCTAAAAAGTGATAATCCCAAAACAAGTAAAACATGAAGATATAGAACTTGAAAAATTTCTTTTATTCCTCTATAAAAAAGAAATATTTATCAATATTTAATTTATTTCTTAGAAAAATTATTATTTATCCAAATTTTTATTGTATTTATAGATACACACTTTCATTATAAATGTTTAAAACATACATTCATTTCTATGTCTCATTCATCCATACAATGAAAAACATGCAACAATTACAAAATACCATGACAATGTAGAGAATCTAGTAACCAAACTTATGAATCTCAATACTGGAGTAGGCTTCCAGCAAGGGGAATCTAAGATGAAACATACCATATACAAATAAAAAAATTTATATTTTTCATTTTATTAAAGGTAGAAGTTAGATAAACCCAAATTAAATGAATAAGTTATATTTTAAAATATCAAAAAAACCATAAAATTGTTGGATCTACCCAAAATAGAAACACAGAAATTCTATACTTCAAAACAATATAAATATAATACACATTATATGAGGAGAAATCCTACCACATGAATAGAGACATAATGTTTAAAAATCATTACTCTTGAAAATAGTATCATGAATCTCATTTACATTGAATCTAAAATCTAGGGATGAATTGTCTCTAATACTTCTAAATCCACCATTTTAATGAAATTAGACTTAGGAACCGAACTTTTAACACTAGAAAAGTCACTAAAATCATACATAACCATCTCATAATAACCATATTCTCTAACTACATCACTTAGTGATATTTATACGATATATTATTAATGAAATTTACAACTACCTTGTATGATTTAGGAAAATATAATTCAATCTATGGGACCTGGTTTTGAATATTCACAGACATGATGAGGATTAATTTGGAAAAATGTTGAATGTGGATGAAACTAATCACTTACTAATTGTAGGTGGAGACCAAAATAAACTTATTCCAGTGTTTGGTGACACCCAAGGATAATTAGATATGGTTTTTTTCCTCCTAGAGAAGTATTTTTTGTGTCCAATATGAAGTATTATCCTCTATTACTACACTATATATCAGTACCCCTATACGACTAAAATCATGAAAAATTAATAATCCATACTTTTCCAATATGAATAATAAAACCAATAATACCATACCTATGAATATATAGAACATGAACAAACCGATTGTAATATTTTTGTGTCTATTTCTATTTTCCCCAGATTGAGTGCAAGAATTTGAGGGAAAGATCACTATTGTACAAAAACATGTATAAGAGAAGTGAGTTTGATAACCTTGAAAAGAATAATTTTCTCCCATCTTGAACCTTACATCAACTAATGAATTCCCAAAAAATTTCATTTTCTTCACCTCTAAAACCCAAACACTATGCTTACCACCTCTTGAGCCTAATATATAAGATCTAGAACCCTTATAAGAACATGCATCCTCTTATTTTAATTATACCTGCATGATGCTTGTGGATATATCCCATCCACCTGATGATTGTGTCTGCTACCTAGACTCATGTTTGATTTCTATTCCATCCTCTAATTTTGTTATCATATTTGGTTAGAAGTAAGAAAAAAGGTCACAAGTTAGGATTCATTTGATTGGAATCGATAGAGGGGAAGTCTTATTTTTCAGGATGTGAGTGTTCCTTTTTAATTAGGTTAAAATTGGAGTAAGATTTTTTGAAGTTAAAAAATGATATAATTCCTTTTTTTGAGATGTTGGTTCTATGGAAAACAAAATTTTGTGGTACTTTTTTTAATTTTTTAAATATTTTAAATTAATTATTGACTTTCATTTGGAGTCTGATTTACGAAATTAATGATCATTTTATAATTTTTGAATTTTCCAAATTCATTCTTGTTGTTTCTTTATATTGAATTATTATTTTTTAATGGAGAATATTTAAGGCGAAACTAATATGGTTCCGCAATAAGATTCCTATCCAAATATAGATAAAATGACCGTATTTATTTCAAGACAATGAATTGTTGTTCCCAACACCAAATTTCTTGATGAAAATCTCTATGATAGAAATAATTTCAACATGTAAGAATGTGATGTTTAGGAATTTATAACCCATTGGGAGTTTGATGTCACATATAAAGAAGACCCCATCAAGATCATTGATGGTGATTCGATAAGACTCCACTATTAATCATGCTATAATATATGAGATTGATTATATAATATTAAAAATGTTGTGTTATGAAAGAACCATACATTAAATGATTATGGAAGATTTTGGAGAACATGTGGACAACCCAAAACATAAAAAACTATCTCTATATAAAACAATTGTTCATATTTTGGTAAAAAGAAGATATGTACCTGATTGGGAACCAATATTATTTTAAAAAAATATTTGTTTATTAGAAAGGTTTGTAATAAATGAATGGTTATAAAGATAAGGTGCATCTATTTACAAAATATGTACCATAGAGTTATGATCACCGTATTACAATATTGCTATATAGTAAGGATGAGATAAATGTTTTTTTTGTATATAATGAATTAAATAAAATTGGGTATATGTGAAAGTACAAGTATGACCATAGATGTTGTACATAGGATTAATGTATGGAAACTATAGAAATATGATATATAAGGAAAAATGAATAATAAAAAAAATTAATCATGATCAAAGTGAAGATGTGATTCAAGATATCAATGATCCATAATAGATGAGTGTGCATAATGTCATTAAAGGGGGTACTATAGGAATGATTTCTCAAAAAATGTAAACCAACGGTGAATGATGAAC
The DNA here is from genome assembly GCA_963277665.1 of Viscum album. Lineage (NCBI taxonomy): Eukaryota > Viridiplantae > Streptophyta > Magnoliopsida > Santalales > Viscaceae > Viscum > Viscum album. The sequence goes on along the minus strand of OY728135.1, from coordinate 173,529,522 downwards.
ATTAAATAGAGGATGTTGATAATATTGAATTCCTAGATTCCACAAAAGAAAACCATTTAGAAGGATATATTCATTATTTATTATATTCAGTCCATAGGTCCATGATTAATTATTTCTTTTCAAATATAAATGAATTATATGAATGTATTATGATTATGGGAAATAAAAACCCTTTCTACAAGATTGGTATTAAAATAACACAGTTTAAAATGAATTATAGTATAACTCCACTAGGTACATAAGTAATATATGTAATAGAATTATAAATTAGTCACATATCACTTGGATTCATAGATATGATTGGTTACCAAATAATCATTGAAGTTTATGTCATGAATGTTATCCATGGTGCATTACCTATGATGAAATGTATTCGAAATGTTTTTTATATTATTTTAGTGGTCATACTATCACATGTTTAGTAGTTATATATGAAGATAGTATCACCACATGTACAAGTTGATGGAACATATAGACTCAATCCATGTATGATTATACTAATAGCTATGATCATTTAGTTATTGAGGATGATGTTATATATATATATCTAGATGTTTTGGATAGAAATGAAATGAACCAATGAATGTGTGTTATATAATATGTAATGTGGTCACTGCATCCAAATATGACATGGGATCTTGTTACTCCTCCCAAGGATAATAATTCAGTTTTAGGGGTAATATTCAAACATTTTTTGGAAATGACCAATATATATTATACATGAGATGTCTATTGGCATGAGGAAGGGGTAAATAGTATGAAATATTTTTTGAGAAAAACATGGTGATATTGTTTTCAAGGTAATGATTATTAAATGTTTATGAAAAGAATTTGTGCCTCATGGAAGGGGTGTTATATAGGAGACCTATATTAGTGATTGATTTCATCCAAGAAAGATTGGTAGAAACTTGGTATTGCCTATAAAATACATGTTGTGTCTAATTTAATGTATGCCTCTGTATCACATATATATATATGGTTGATTTTATATGGAAAACAATTTTATATCAATGTTGTTAATGATTAATGAAGAAAATATATGGTTCTTTACTCGTGGTTTTAGGTAAACTATATCTAACTATGTTAAATTTTTGTGTGTTTATTTATAATTTGTTTCCATACTTGAGTGCATGAATTTGTGGCAAAGAGTGTGTCTGGTTAATAACATGGTCAAGATTTGGTTCAACAATAAAGACCTTAATGAAATATACTATTAAAATAGAGTGATGGTTTTTATTTTTGATCATCCATGGTTGGAAAAAATCATTAGAATCATCATTATTATTATATAATCTAGTAATTCACTAAGGTGATAAATATGAAGGACCCAACAGAACATCATTAAGAAGTTGCAATGAATATTCGTAATAATAGACAACATTGAAACATTTTTATCTAAATAAATATAATTATAAAGTGATATCATCTATATTTCCTCTTCGTGCTACTCTATCACATGAGACATCATTATCATTTGAGTGGATCATTTAAGAGAGGATCCCTTCAGAGGTTTGGACGTCAACATTTATGCAACATTTAAATTAATTTTTCCTTTAGGACCATTAGCATAACTAATCATGTGTTTGTTTCCTAATTGATGATTAGAATTTTTCTTATGGTTAAGTCATATTAAAATTTATATTATCAACATCACATTCTCTAATCTAAATAACAATGTTAGGGGAATATTTAAAAATTATTAAAACATGAGAAGTATTCCCATTATCTTGAATATGAGATTAGGATCATTCAATTATACCCCCAGAGTAACCTACATTTATTATATCATTTTTATTAATGATAAGAAGATTTCTATTGTGATTAATACTAGATGAATGGATAGATTCCCTATATCCCCCCATATAGATCCATAATAGACTGACTCATCACATTCATTACATATTGCCAAGGTACCCAATAATCTACAACATGAACTTTATATGAATGATTCTTTAATTATTATTCATTATTTTCATCATTATATACTCCTTCATCATGTTTTTGAATAATAATCTTCTTTTGATAAATTGGATACCTACCTCCCCTAATTAATATTATCTTCCTAATTTATAGAATTCTATCTATTTGATAATTTTAATGATTAAGGCCAAATAATATCGATTATAATTATTAGTCCCTTATATCATCCCTCAAAACCTTTTCTCAACCCTATTTAAAGAGATGAAGGAATAGACTGAAATCCTATAGTAATTATACTCACTAAGTATAATCAATTTAAAGGAAACATAAATAAGGTAGTTTTTCAAATATTATCTAATAATCAATATCAATTTTATAATTTGACAAAATAACATTATGAATTAATGAATAAATTAAATAAACCTCTCTGAGAATATTTTCAAAATATCCAAACTGAGCTTGTATTGTGGATTTATCCATTTTAATAGGAATACTATCTATAGAGGAAATATCAAATAGAATTAAATTATTCCTTAAAATCCAATTAATGTATTATATTCTAATACAAATAATTACATTAGTATACTTATATTTAAATAGATATAAATAAAAATCTTCATCTATCAATAATTGCCTACCAAGATTAAATAAAATTGAACCATTATCCCATTATTTATGCATTCATTAGTTATAAGGGAACAAAATATGGAAATAACTTTTTAAACTATGAAAAATACTCCAATCCATGAATCAAAAAATTGATAATTGGTTGTGAAATATATCATTTTTTCTCCATGAATTATGAACAAAATTAAAATGTAGCTGATAATTCTAAATCTAGAACAGAGCTACAAGATCTTATCACACCTATTGATACACTGATGGCCACCACTTAGTAGAAAGTGTATAATGTGTAATCGTGGAGATTCTATACATTGCTACCAATGTAATTAAATATTTGATAGGAACTAAAACATACACAAATTTACATGACCATGTAAATTCCTATGTAGTTTAATTTACTATAATTCATTATAAATGAATTAAATTGTACCCATAAGGGTTGGATTAAATGGATTCCACTAATTAAATTAATTCAAAAAATAATTTGAAATCAAATAAACATATATTGATAAATTGAATATGTATTATGTGTTTAATTAAGGAAAACAAGACATGAATTGAAATATGTATGTAGTAATACAACCTATTTGATATGACAGATTGAATGCAAGCCTTATGATTTTCTATATCTCATGATATGTTGTTTATAACTGGGTAATCATTCCAGAACTACTTCATAATTCTAAGATCCTCAATAGATATTGTACGATAATTTGGATTGGATAATACCCTCAATGAAAGGAGGATTTTTTCAATGTATCTAGTTTTCAATATCAAACTTATGCTTCCAAATATGGAATATGGAGCTTATTGTTGTCAAGGAAAACAAATTTATATTCTTCATTAATTTAATATGATGATTTTATCAAGGATAAACCAATAGTATTTCCGGATTTTTATTATCTTCCTTTGATCATATGTTGAAGATATAAAAACCATTAGTTGTATCAAATAATGGTTACTCATAGAATCAATATGTTTCTAACTATTAAATGAAGAATGAATTTTATGAAATATTATCTATTTCCCATGGTGTGATCCAGAAGCGACAACAATTTCTGTTGGATGGATCGGTATCTTATGATGAATTCATCTATGGAGGTGCCACTATGATTTTGGGAGAACCATATTTTTTAGGGATCATGGTTTTGGGGTTGGTTACATTTTCATAGAATGAAAACAGGGATATTGGTAGTGTCATTGGTTTTCCCCATCACTTGTCAAATAGTTATACTCCCCCACCAATGTTGAATTGTCTATATGTCTTTCCAGTTTTGGTTTCCCACCGTTCACCCTCATTAACTTTTGGTTTGTAACAATTTGTTCTCTTAAAGATATGATGTTGGTCGCATCATTGTTATTATATTAACTTAAGAGGGGGTGGTGTTATTTGTTGTTTCTTATAAAATTGATTGTGTGGATTCAGTGATCAATTAAGGTGGGTTTATTAAACATCAAGTGACAATGATATAATGTTTAGGCAATGTTGGCAGTGTGGTTTTGGTTCAATAGGCCAACTAGATGAACAATGACGGTGTTTATGTAATTCTCCATCTCCTCCAACAAAACCAGAGATTTTGTGATTGAATGAATTTGGGTGGGAATCAGCTTTTTTCCTTGAGTATCACGTGTTGTGGCTTCCATTGTTCGAGATGGATTGCCATCGGTGCTAATGTATCTCTAGGATGGAAGTAATAGCTTGGGAGGATTAGGTGGAAATTTTGACAATAGTGGCACATGAGGTTTTTTTTAGTTTTCTTTAACTTTATATCTTAAAGACATTTTCCGGGGTAATTTGGGCCAATGGGTCTCTATATTATATATTATGTTTCTGTTGATAGTTTGACCCTAGTTTTTGTATCAAATCATTTTTTAAGATATAAAACACCTCTTGTAAATGTCTACATGTGTAAGACCACAAAATAGGTATGGGTGTGTTGTTACACATAATTAATCCATATTTTTCAATTTAATGTAGGTTTTATGGGTTCCATGCCTTGTGGATTTATATTATGTGAATTAATCAAATCATATACACCATTAAGTTGTTGGTGTAGTGGGTTCCTGGAAAGCACCATTAGGCTGGTGGAACAAAAAATAGATTTGTTTATAGAGACTTATGATTTGTCTCTCTTCCATAAACAAATTTGGGATGACGGGGTTCACTCCCAGATTTCATTAGACCATCAGGACACAACTCTTGATAGGGGGGAGACACACCCTCTATGACTATTATTACTTGTGTAAATTCTCTTGCAGGGGGTGGTGATGTGTTGGGCTAGTATCAGGTATGAAGAGTGCTTCATTTGTACCTTCAAGTACCAAGGTCCTTTAGTCATTATTTTGGGTCTTTGGTACTTCTTTTCTATGTTATTGGTACCATTAGGATTTCAGGTCATGTTTTGGGTTTCTTTTTATCCTGGTTTAGAAGGGTATTTCTTTTGTGTTTTGATAATATAAATCCCAGGCCTAATCCTATTTTTTAATGTTAAAATTAAGGGTCTTTTTTAATAATACTTATACCACATCAAATACAGTTTTATGATGAAAGGGATAAATATTCACTAGTATATAAAATCTCAATTATTTGAAATTATTACAAAATAGAAACATAGAAAAAATGATTATAATTTATTAAATATCATATACTTAATTAGATATGTCTTAAAATGTATCATATATCTTCATTTTATTAATGAGTATAAGTGTTTTTATATTAAGGGTTTTTTAGAGTCCATGATATACTATATAATTTATAAAAATTATAGATAGTATATATTTTTTATATTATTAATAAATGAATATATCATGTTTTTTAAAATGAATAAATCATTTATATATATATCTATTCCTTTAGTATCATGATTAGTAAATTTTCTGAGAAATTTGAATATTTTTTATGAAATATTGTGTGATAAAATTCATCTAGGAGTTAGATTCCCAAATTAAAACATATGTATCATTCAATAAAATTTAGTTTTCATCTACCTTGACCTGAGTTTTTAATTAGATTATTGAGCTTGAGAATAGATGTTGAATATATTTTTTAATATTAACTTTTATAGATATAATGAATTTAATTCTATCTTGATTAAAATATGCCCTCGCTGTGGGACATGCGGTTAGACTACCCACTATCCTTGATGCTTATTCCTTTCTAAATAATGTTATGGGGTCAGATATCAATCAATATGAGATCACTTGTATATAGATCATCAATGTTATATATCAGTATACATTTTTATGAAAAAATTATGTACCTTACAAATATGATGAATTCATAAATTTTGGAATACATTTTTCTTTTTTGGATCATAGAAAAACTATTTTTATTTAAAAAATTACATATTAATATGATCCGAAGAAATTAATTTTTTTATTAAACATGTATTTGAACTATAAATTTTTATAAGAATAAATATACAAATAATTAAAAAATGAAAATTAAATATTTCACATCTGTTAGTATTTATGAAATGATTATACATATGAGGTATATAAAGTAGTGCAGACTTTTAGAAAGAAATACCCTCAAATACTATGTGTAAGATTCCTTAAAAAGTGGCATTTGTTGAGATTATAATAATCCAAATGGGTAGTTTCATGGCTTAAAAAGATGACATTTGATTTTCAAGATTATTTAAATAATGTTATGGGTTATGATTTATTATACAACATGTATGTTTCATGTTATATCCTATATCCCATAGATTTTCATTTGTTATCCTTTAATGGTACCTGGTTTTTGTCACACTAGTTGGGAAACCCTAATGGTTAGGATACTAAATGAATGTGGTTGATTATATCCATAAGATGGTATTTGAAGAGGATTTATGTGTATTACTCTCCATGAATTGAAACAATTACCATTTTGGACAATTCCCTAACTAAATAACTATGTTGTGAGTTGAACACCCCCTAAAACTCATTTATTGGTAAAATATGGATCTTGGATAACTAAATGGATATAATGGAATAGATCATGTATTTTATTAATAGAAATTTCATAAATGATTAATCTTTAAAAGTCATGAAACAAGATACTAAACCACTGATATGTAATTTTAATAGATTATATATTTATTCATAAAAATAATATTTTTTTATTAGAATATTGGGTAGGGATGAGTTTTCAAAGAGATTAACATTAAGAACATAAATTTTATTTTAATAGGGATTAATTACACTGCATATAATTCATGGGTATTAGATACCATGTGTCCATCACATGTATTTTTTGAAAAAAAAACCAGATATAGGAGGGGATTGATAAATGTTAAATTATATCTTTCCGTTTATAATATAGAATGAGTTAAAGTGTTATACATACACAAATATGATTTTTCATTCCTATTGTATTTATATTATAATTATAGCATTGTTATTTTGTTCTCACTATAAAGAGAAATTTATTTTCTATATTGGGTATGGATAAGAAGAGATATTCATTTATTATTAAGAACATGAGTTATATTATGTATAAGAAGTGAATATATATATATATGTGTGTGTGTGTGTGTGTGTCTAGTCCTATTTAAAATATTTATAAAAATATGGACTTGATTGATAAAAATCCAACCATCCTTTGAAATTTTCACCTTGGACATATAAATAATAAATGTTATCAAATGACCAATAGAGATGGATTGTTGGACTCATTCAATTATTTACTGTTTGATACATGAAAATATTTCTCCTTTGGAAAAATTATAGAGTAAGCACTTAATATAAATATTGAAATGGAAAATGGATTATTCTATAACATACATAATTATGTCGATGAAAAAATGACTATAGAATAATGTGATGGTTTTAGGTGACTTTTTACGTTTACTAATGAACTTGATTAATATAATTTTGTGTATGTATGTAAAAACTTGTATGAAACAATTGAAATAAAATAAATTATTTTCACAAATAAGTGGTTACACAATTGGTAAAATGAATTATGATCATCCTATCACAGCAATGGTGGTAAATACAATAAAAAGGAATTTATCAATCATATGAGAGATTGTGGAATTATTTTAAAAGACACTTCTACTAGAACACAAAATGTAATGCTATGATTAAAAGGAGGAATAATAACTTTTTGGACATGTTTTTATTGATAATGAGTCTATGTTATCTTCTTATTCCATTACAGGATTATGCTATGGTGATTACTATTTTCCATCTTTATTTCATTCCTCCTAAATCATTCATAAAAGCACTATATGATATATAGTAGTGGAAATATACCTATTTTTTTATCATGATTTGAGATTGTGATGATCTCATAAAATTATTGTATTTATGAATACTTAAACTAAAATGTTATAAGATATTATTTTTTAATTATCCTAAGGAATTATTTAAGGGCAAAAAGCATTATCTGTTATAGACATGGAGGTTGAGTTAGGACTTCAAAGAGTATTGGAAAAATAAACAATTCACATTACACAAGAATATAAAAGGTCAATTGTAATTGTTTAATAATCTAAAAATATTGAATTTTTAAGGAAAATCATGATGATGTAATATCCATATAATATTCACCTCAATTATTAATAGATACTACTTATATTTTGAACTCTGTTGAATGGCTAAAATCCATGAAATCTGATATAGACTCCATATACACTAACTATATTTATAACATGGTAGATGCACAAGAATTGGTTAGATTCATAGGGTTAGAACAAGTTTTATAAATGAAAAATAATATGGATGATGGAGTTCAATGTCTAAATAATGTCTATTAGGAATAAGATATAATAATATTCAAGGTATTTACTATCTAGAAAACATTTCACTAGTTGTGATGAATAATTTTATGAGAATTTTTCATTATATAATGGATATAAATATTTACGATATATATAAAATAGAGCTATAAAACTTTTTTCTTAATGGGAATTTAGCTGAACATGTTGATATGATATAACATAACTGGTTTTTTTGTTCCAATGGTGTTTTCTTAGGTATTAATGTTTCAATTTTCCTTTTATGGGATGGTGTAATATTCTTTGAGTATGAATATTTTTCTGAAGATTTAATAAATTAATTTTGTTTCAATAGGAAAATAGATGATTAATGTGTATACATGTTGGTTTGTGGGTTCATAGTTATGTTTCTGACATTTTATGTAGATGACATTCACCATATCAGAATTGATATCCTGACTATTAATTATGTTAATTTGGGGAACGGTAAATTTTTATCAACGAAAGACATGGGTGGAGATACCTACAAAATGTGTATGAAGATATATAGGGATATATCTAAGAGGATTCTAAGACTCCGTTATGAGTCTTTTTTTGGTATTATTCTATTTTTTTCATGGATAAATACAAGTAGGTGTCTTTAGTTTTATTACATGGAATGTTTCTTAAGAGGATTCAATAACCTTATAAAGAGTTATAAAGGGTGGATAATTTTTTTATTATTTCCATATATGCTATGTCATGTATAAAATATTGTGTACTAGACCAGATATCAGCTATTATCACATAAAAACTAGTTTGTACCAATCTAATCTATGTGAGAGTCACTGGATTGCTATGAATAAAATTATTATGTACATATGAAGGACTATAGGTATGTTCTTAGGTTTAATTAGAGAATATTAAATATTTTTAAAAGAATATATTGATTTGAATTTCTAATCCCAAATAAATGTTATGAAGTATCAATATAGTTCAGTGTTTACTCTAAATAGTAGGGTTATCACTTAGAAGAGTTAAAAAATCCACTATAGTGGATCAAATAATAGTGGCAGAGTACTTCGTTGCATTAGCTAATACAAAGGAAATAGTTTTTATCAAGAAGTTTAAATTTTAACATATAGTGGATCATAGCATTTTGGGAGAAATCGTGTTATTCTATGACATCAATGGAGATGTTGATTATGTTATAGAACCATGTTCTTGCCGATGGTCAAATAAATCCCTTGAAAATACAATCTCATTAGGTATATCATTATGAGGGGTGATGTAAAGATAATTTGGGTGGATAAAAATGAAACTATAAAATATTCGTTAATGAATCCATTACCACATCATCAACATCAGTTTCATGTTAAGTTTATAGATATTCAATACCTAATAGAACTATGTAATGGATGTGTAATATATCATGATTTTATAATAAATGAAATCCATATTTATCATTCATTCATATGTGTTGAATTTTTCATTACATGAATAGTCTAATCGTAAATCCCCTCAAAAGAAATTTGGTATATAAATAATCGATGATAATCATAGATTATTTTGGAATGTGATGAAATTTAAAGGTTATCCTTAATATAATCATTAACACAGTATAATGGATTTTATATGTGATATAAAGCGTAAATTTATAAGTTAATGTGTAATGAATAATTACTTGAATTTGTCAGCCTATGTATTTCTCAACGAATAAGATTTAGCCATCGATATACTTAGGGGTATATATTTATTATAAATCCCCATTACCTAATATTAGATTGATACATATCATACAAACCTTTATAATTTGATACATTAAATATGTAGGTAAAAGTGACTAAGCTAACAAGTGTGTTACTTTTTAGGATGTTGATTATGTCATCTATTGGAGTGAAACCAATATGAGATTTTTCCACATACATGAAGATTAAATAAATCTAACCCTTAATTGAAGTAGACTAAGTAAAATCATTTCCATTAATATTTATGATATATATTATTTTCTTAGATAATTTGATATGTGAAATTCTATTTTCACATCTCTTATATTACTGGCATATTATCTATAAATCGACCAAATGAGTCTATAAAATTTATTCCATTAAATATGAGATTAGAAACAAATTGATCTAATTAATTGTTCCAAAATTAATTCAATGTTCCATAAAAAGAATTTTTCTAACATGAAATGATTATTGGTATCTTTTTGAATGAAAAACCCTTCAGGTTTTGTTATGTAGACGCCTTCTGGAAGGTTCCTATTATGGAAGTATGTTTTAAAATAAATTTTAAAAATAAAATTTTCATGGTATGATACTATGGAATATATAAATCTATGGATTTTTTAATTTATACCAGTTAAAACGTTTCATAGTAGTCAATGTACTGATCTTTTTTAAACCCCTTTTCAACCAGACATTCCTTGTAGTTACTAACTTGCCTCTCTATGTCCATTTTATTATTAAATCCCATTTGAATCCAAGGGAACATTCATCCACAAGATGATATAAAATATATATATGGTTATATTACATGGCTTCCATATCATAATTCAAGGATTTTTTCCACTTAGAAACATCTTTTCAACATACTATATCTTTGTATGTTAGAGAGTTATTATTTTTACATAACAATAAGTCACCATTCCCTGTATTTGAAAAAAATTCCATTATGAATCTATAACATATATTTTACTCATAATTAGATGTTCTGTCGCTGGAATAATTTCTTCTTCAACATGGATTTTTGGAATTTGATATTGTAAAAATTATTGTTTCCTATGAGCCTTGGCTTCATTGTGTTTATCTCCCCCCCACTATCACATTTGGAGATGTTCTCCCTATAAATGAATATGGTGTGTCATTCTACTATAATAATTCTTTCTATGGGGATGTATAGGTATTATCAACATTTTTACTTGGGGTATCATATAATTGTGCTCTTCGTGCCTTAGGGAGATTTCTTTTACCTAATGTGGCCTTAGAAAATGATTCACTTCCTACACATGTAAATTTGATATCATAGTTTTTCAATCACTCAAAAATTCATATAGAGAAATATTTATGAATTTATTTGGTACTTATTTTAATATTTCTACCACTATTTCAGACACATACCCCTAAAAGGACAATGAAATACTTCCAGGACCCATAATTGATCTCACCACGTCCAATATGGTTCAGTTTCTCCATTCAATTACACCATTCCAAAGAGGTGTGTAATGAAGAGTGAGTAAGTATAGGATAAAAAACACACATAATAAATCATATATTGAGACATATGTTTTATCTACCAAACCATTTTGATCATGTCTCTACATGGACACTAGATAATGTTTTCCATATAAATTCATTGATGCCAACTTCCATCATTCATCAATCTGAAATATTTTTTTTGTACTGAATTTTAATCAAATCCTCACTATTATCCTATACAACATTTCAGAGAAAAATATTTTTTACACAACAGATCTTCTTACTAAAACGAACAGTGGAATCATTGTAATGTGAACGGTTCTATGATAGTACAAAAATAATGAAACATGATTTTTATATTCATGAGAAACTCAAATAAATTATCCATATATATAGCCGATGAGAATTCCTATGAATATAGATGCACCCTACCTCTATTTTGGATATAGACACATGTGATGGTAACATTGAAATTTTACGTACATATTCTCCTATGAGATAAAAAATCTAACCAATTACAGATTTTCATTATTCTAAATCACTTGTATAATCAAAAACTACATACACTCATATTGTAAAATCTAATACTAGAAAATATAATGTAGCCTCTGAAGTCACCATGACGTATTTTATGATCCTCCAATATATGATAAAATTCAATTTTTGTTTATTCTCCATGTACCAATAATCTTCCCCCACTGCAATATATAATTCAAATATAATACAAACGTTATTGAAGATCATATTCACAACATCTGATTAACATTCTTCTCAAGACATTGCCATCCACTATGTTTCACTTAGAGAGCACATTATAGAGGACAATATAAAATAAATTGAAATATGGGCCAATAATGACTGCCATACATTAATGAGGATGTGTTTAAATTCATTCCCCATGTAAGTCCTTAGTGATTGATAAATCATCCTATTTTTTGTCTTTGTAAATTTACATCCCATGAATCCTATTTATAGGTCTTATATACATCATAAAAAACACTAAATGTTGTATTTGTTTTGTATCCTTGATAGATACATTTTTGGGGCCTGTAACAAACATGACATCTACAAAAAACAAAATAATGTTGGAATCATTAATATATGAACCAATGAAATATGTACAAGTATATGAATAATGTCTATTTATACAAGGACTGTGATATTTTAATCATATCTATTGTACCAAACCCATAGTTGTAGAGACCCGAAGCTGGACGTACATTGACATTACATTATATTAGCGGAATACTTAGTACATAACAAAACCACACACACAAGGATCGTAATAGTTTAGTGTATTTGGAAACTCCGAATATAATCTTCTAATCCTGGTTAAAGATCTTCAACATATCCCATAAAGATCTTCTTTTTTTTAATGCCTAAAACCATTCTTTATATCCTAGGGAAAAGAAAACATAAAAGGGTGAGGTCAAATGCTCAGTAAGGGTAAACAAAAGAAATATCAATCACATCATATACATAAGCACATAACTTTTGGAAATCATAACCTGTACAAGAGATCATAATTTCATAACCTGGGATAACTCATGGCAGTGAAATGTAATCACAATAATCATAACATAAAACATTAAACTTTGTGGCATACACACATAATCATAGAGAATCATTTCTTATTAGTCAAGACTCATTTCCAAGACTATCTTAGTGGACAAAGTCCCTTTCTGAACCGAGTCACCCTCATTTCAGTCCTGTTTCACTGAACCGATATAACCAACCATTCCAGCCATGTCTATCTCATGAGATATAAAATCTTTACCCAATGAATTGGAGGGAGATATAAGTCCCACCCATCTCATAATGATACCATTCTTATGTGTGCCATAAAATCATAAACCATACATCATAGCATAACCCATGAAATAAAAATGGGAATCTTAAACATCGTGACATCATAAAACAATTCATATAAGATAAAGGAATTCATAAAAATAATTCCATCACAACATAATCAAATATATGTAATAATAGGGATAGAAACAGAACCCTTTATTATCTTATATGGAATATAATTTTGAAAAAACACTTGAACTCCATTCTTGAGGAAAATATCCTTTCTACTTCAAAAACACTTTTCTTTTCATAACATGTCATACAATTAAAAAATAAAAAAATTGATTAAAAATAAACATGAAAACATGTAAAGGAAGCTTCCTAGAAATAATGTTTTAAAAATAAATTCATTCCCTATAAGTAAAAAAACATTCTTCTCGTACTTTTGTCGGAAAAGTCAAAAAAGTACCTCGTACGAAAATTGACAAAAGATTCCTTTCATATCCTTTACTAAAAACTCACCAAAGTGTAAAATTGGATTTAAACAATTGTAGGTGGATGGAAATAATATTAAATATTGAGGAAACATGGATGTGGATGATAAAATACACCCCTGTAAATACCAAAGTATAAACAATCTCGAATAAAAATGAGATTGTGATATTTCCCTTACCTTAGGTCCGATTTGCTTCGTAAGTGTCCGAACCTCCTGTATAATGATTTAAATAATGTCATTGACTTATTACAGAATCATATTCATTGATATGATATCATATATGGTTCACTTATGACTTTATATTACCCGTTCTTTTGTAAATTCCATGTTAAAGAGCATTTTGGGTAAAATTGTTTCATTTGTCATCCGTGTTTTGACTTGTAATTATTCATATGATTACTTAGATAATGATTACTTAATTCCAGAATATAAAACATGATTTATATATATATATATATATATATTCAGAATATACATATATATAATAAATCATTAAATGGAAAGAAATACACCGTTCATGGAGACGGTAGGCCGTACGTACGCATGAACGCTGTTTTCGTTTCCTTATTGAGTTGAACGGAATTAAGTAGATGACATACATATATATATACACATAAATCTAGTATCATTATTATGTCATATATTTCATGATTACTTATTATATATACTTTATAATCATTCATGAATGGTTAAAGTGGAGAATGAATCTCATCGCGTCGTGGAGACGGTAGTCTGTACGTACGCACGAGCGATGATATCTTTCTCATGATCGTGAGACTGTATTGGAGTGTATTTATACTATTTCAGAATCAATATAACTTTAAAATAATAATATATAGTTATTATTTACACCATTATACCCATCAAAGTAAGGTGGTGGTGGAAATTAGATTTCACCACGGTGTGGAGACGGTATTCCGTACGTACGCACGCGCGGTGATTTCGTTTTCCGTAGGATGGATAGATGGTGAAATAGGATTGTTTCATACTTATAATAACATATCCGTATATGAGTGATACTTATGTCATTACTTCATATTGAAACAACCTAATAAGAAGAAGTGGAAGACGAAATAAAGGTGAAAGAATCGGTAACGGAAATTACCTCTTCTTTGAAGAGCCTCTTTGAGACCTCCTCATAGGGCACTAAAATTGGTCTTTGAGGAAGACCAGAACCTCTAGGATGTTGATAGGAAAGTGGAGAAGATAATTTGGCACAGTTTGGCCGAGCTTTAAGGCTCAATGTTTTGTGAGGAAGAGAGGGAGGAGGTGCCCTTTAATAAGGGAGGAGAGGGGCGCCTTTGGAATAACTAAAACTATTATTTTATTATAAAGTCAAGTTCGGTTTTAAATAGCTCCAAATTTATTTATTTTGAGGATAAGGTGGGGATGGGTCGAAATACTCTCATCCAATAGAATTTAGACAAGTTTAGGTTCCTATTTTAACCTTATCATTTAGATTTAACATTAAGTTAAATAATTTTACTTTTACCGTGTCTTCTTGTGTTCTTACAATATAAGGTTAATAAACATACTATAAGAAGCCAAAAGAACCCAAAATTGTTTATTATTAATACATATAACCTTATCTAAGTCATTTTGCCGAACTTTAGATTTTTATGAATAAAATAACAATTAATAATATAATATTTGTTTTAAAAACTATTTTATGTCAATTTTGACACTATTTAGTAATTGATTTTTGTGAAAATCACAACAGAATGATAAGTTCGAAAAAAATTAATTAAATCAATAATAACATGTCATATTAACCTATACAATTAATTGAATTCATAAAAAGTCTTAAATTACATTTATTTTGGTATTTATAACATCAATTATGTCAATATTTCATTAATAAGATAATTACTGCATCATCTTTGTGTAATAAATAAATTAAATTATATGATGTCTAAAAATTACAAATAAAATACCATTATTTATTAAATCTTTTTAGATTCTTAATGAATATTTACAATTGAATTTATCTTATGTACAACCCTATATTAAAAATGTTTTAGTAAATAATCTTTGATTTTAACTCTTTTAACTCTTCTTTTAATTAAATAATAATAAATGTCCTAATGTAATTCAAGTGGGCCTAAATGGTCATATGTTATTCCTATGTTTGTTTTTGGTCGAATTACACTTGTCAAATAGAATTAGGACATGTGTTAGGGTAATAATAATATCATTTCTACCCTTAATTACCCTATTTACATTTAATTGTGGTAAAAGAAAGTAAAAAGTTACAATTCACCAAAAAAATTATTTTCATCTCATTGAACCATATTTTACTTACTGACATCAACCGTGTCTCTCGGAATTTTGAAATCCACACACAGAAGCGGTAAAATTAAGTTTTGTTGAAAAATTCAGTTTTTTTTAACTTCCACTTAGTGGTTTCACTATTCATCAAAAATTGAAATTTTTCAGAAAAATGCCAAATATTATGCCGAAGTTATATTTGATATTATGAAATCAAAAATGATTTCTATTTTACCGAATTCAAAACATATCAGTTGCATTAATTAATTTAAAAATTAATTCCCGTCGTCAAAACAAAAGGCATGTTTTTAAGAGATAATAACTATCAAAAGATTGACACTTGTTTATAACTGGTTTAAATGTGAAATTACATCCAATGACCAACATTATATGAAATTGTAAAAATATATTCTAAATATACTTTAAAAACACTCAAATTAATAATTTATCACTATTAATTATTTCGATTGAAAAAGTTGTTTTTAATTAAAATTTTGTAATTTTCACTATTCATCAAAATATGAAAGTTATCCAAAAATCACCAAAATTTCACCCTAAGCTAATTTCGATATTCCGAATCCAAAAATGAAGTCCATTTTGAAAAATAAAATTTAAAAAATTTAAAAAAGTGGTTATTACTATCCATAACGGCTAGTTTTAATAATATTTTAATAGCATATCATTGTTTAGCGAAACTTGGTGTAGCATACTACACACGCTATCGTGGAAGGTCGCGATTGCGTGTAATTCAAGCCAGGTCAGAGATGTGTGTTGTGAAATCTCCTTTTGGTGTAGCATATAACACAAGACATTAATGAAATTAAAAAGAATATTTTTCATAAAATCTCGGGGTGTTACATTCTACCCCCCTTAAAATGAATTTCTCCCTCGAAATTCATCGGGGTTATAAATGGTTTATTATTTGAAAGTATCTTTAATCGAAACCCACATCGTAAAAATGAATACCAAAACAAATTTTTAAAAACAAAAGTATGAAACGTAACGATTACCCAAATAAACTAATCACTGGGTTTCCACATAGGTGAAAATATGGATATGGAAGATAAATCTAACCATCATGTTCTGATGGAGAGTGGAAGAGAACATGGCTATGGAAAAGATATAAATCACAAAGCCATAAATTTGTGATGATCTAAGGTACCATCTGATTAATCAGATATAAGAGCACTAGGACAACATTTTTGGTTTTAAAGATCATTTCCCTAAAGTTGAATAATTTGAATTAGAATAAATACTTACTTTATTTTTGTACAATCTCACTGTTGTTCGTGCCTTGAACAATTTCCACTTCATCTCTTAAATAAATGAAGTTGAATTTGTTATTCGTGAAGTGTTAGCAGATCATGTGATAGAATGACGGTTCATTCCATCTGTCTCAAGAAAAAGTTATTAAATATACATAAGTCATTATATAGTGAGATTAATCATATATAGTTCCTAAAATGGACTTATACTTCATGTATCATACTGATTAATATAATAAAACTAGTTTCTACTAAACAGGGACTTCCTGTAGGCCAGTGGTAGGCGATAAAAGCCAGTCGCACTTCGGTTGTGGGTTCGATTACCACATCCTTGTCCGACGAGATGGGTTGTCGCCCGTCCTGCAGGTTGTCCTTTTTCTAAAACGATATTACTATAACATCCCATCAATAATATCGAAAAAAACTGTTATCCTTAAACTATACTAACTTATTTCTAACATAATCCATTCTAGTCTTTAGGCTTATTCATAATACTGCAGTCCACTCTCAGAGATTTAATACCATCGTTGATCCCCATATATCATAAGATATATCTTGTTGGTCACATTCCAAACATTCAATGGCCTTAATCATGTAATCTCTTGAATACCCATTGAGCCTTAGTGAAAACATGAATGCAGTTAAAAGTTAACTCTTTCCACATACCCAAATCCTCAAAATTATATATACTCAAACCATGACATCACTTAGTCCTTATATCAATCATGACCTCATGAATACTGTCAAATATTTTGATTTTCTCATTTTCCCTTCATTATATGCATATCATCTTCTTTCAAAAAATATTTCATTCACTTTTCATGGTTACCGATGCCATAAAATTATTGAAAACCACAATAGACCAAAACATAAATACTCCAATATTCCCCGATACTATATACAACATTATTCTGGAATCCCATTACATAAACACTTAATCATTCCACCACATCGTTTTCATATTCAACATCACCAATAGTGATCGCATGTTACTTCCCTTTTTCCTTTGCCTTAAGCGGTTGCTCATGTCGATCATCACTAACCCTTGGATTAGGGCATTTATTAGCATAATGGCACATTTCCTTGCACTTGAAGCATTGAAGTGTTGGTGGTGCGTTCTCTGTAGTGTTTGCTTTATTCACATCATTAGAAACCCTTTTTCCATTACTTCGACACTCAGTTGCTCGATGACCTTCTTTTCCACACAAAAAACATTTTCTAGTCCCTTTAAGACAATCTCCACCATGCTTCTTTCCACACTTTGTGCATAAGGAGAAATTCATCTTCTTTTCACCATTATTCTGAGATTTCTCCTTGAACTCCATCTTTTGTTTCTTGTCAAAACCATGAGATGGATATGTAACACCAACTTACATTTCTACCTTGATAGCACAATGCAAAATTTCTTCATAGCTACTGAAGTCTCCTATAGCTAATGCACTTCGAAGACTTGGTTTTAAGCCACTGAAAAATCGATCAACTTTACTTTCAAGTTAGATGATAATGCCAAATGCATACCTTGAAAGTCTTGTAAAATTCGCTTCGTATATACAACATATTCATCATCCTTTTGCTTCATCTCAAGAAACTCATTTTCCATCTTTGTTCGAAGAATACGGGGGATGTACTTACTGAAAAACAAGTTCTTGACCTTGTCCCATTCCATCGACTCAATTTCATCTCTTTGCCTCATATTCTTGATAAGATTCCACCATTGATCAGCTTCACCTTCCAAATGATATACTGCTAAAATGACTTTATCATGTTCAGAACATTGAAGAACTAAAAATATCATTTCAGTGGTACTGATCCATTGTTCAGCAACAAGTGGATCAGAAGACCCACTGAAAGAAGGTGGACGTTGCCTCATGAAGGACTCAATAGAATATTGTTCCCTTCTCTGCTCATTTAGAAGTCCAGAATGATTCATAGCTTGTGTAAGTATAGAAATAATACTTTTCACTCCATCTCCCATAACACTTGTTTGTTCAGGAGGACAATCATTTCATTGTCCATTACATTGATCAACACGGTTCCTTCGGGTTCCAGCCATCGTCTAAAACCCAAAAAGAATAGTGTGAGAGGAAAAAAATAATGCTAGGGAAAACAACATAGTAAAGGGGGAGTACCCTTAATATCTAACATCTTATGTTAAATTCTAAGATTGTTACTGTATTTCTAGGACTATATCCTATACCTATACTTATCCTTAGGGACATCCATAGACATTCCGTAGAAATATCTATAGGGATCTCACTAAAGTTTTCGCATCCTAGTTTCCAAAGGTTGATTAAACCTTTCCTCTGATACCAACTGTAGAGAGCCGAAGCATGACGTACATTGACATTACATTACATTTGCGGAATACATAGTACATAACAAAAACACACACACAAGGATCGTAATAGTTCAGTGTCTTTGGAAACTCAGAATATAATCTTCTAATCCTGGTGAAAGATCTTCAACATCTCCCATAAAGATCTTATTTTTTTTAATACCTAAAACCTTTCTTTATATAATGGGGAAAATAAAACATAAAAGGGTGAGATCAAATGCTCAGTAAGGGTAAACAAAAGAAATATCAATCACATCATATACATAAGAACATAAGTTTTGGAAATCTTAACCTGTAAAAGAGATCATAATTTCATAACCTGGGATATCTCATGGTAGTGAAATGTAATCACAATAATCATAACATAAAAAATTAAACTTTGTGGCATACACACCTAATCATAGAGAAGCATTTCTTATTAGTCAAGACTCATTTCCAAGACTATCTAAGTGGACAAAGTCCCTTTCATAACTGAGTCACCCTTGTTTCAGTCCTGTTACACTGAACCGGTATAACCTACCATTCTAGCCATGTCTATCTCATGAGATATAAAATCTTTACCCAATGCATTGCAGGGAGTTATAGGTCCCACCCATCTCATAATGATACCATTCTTATGTGTGCCACAAATTCATAAACCATACATCATAGCATAACCCATGAAATAAAAATGGGAATCTTAAACATTGTGACATCATAAAACAATTCATATAAGATAAAGGAATTCATAAAAATAATTCCATCACAACATAATCAAATCAATGTAATAATAGGGATAGAAACAGAACCCTTTATTATCTTATATGGAAAATAATTTTGATAAAACACTTGAACTCCATTCTTGAGGAAAATATCCTTTCTACTTCAAAAACACTATTCATTTCTTAACATGTCATACAATTACAAAATAAAAGATGTTGATTAAAAATAAACATGAAAACTTGTAAAGGATGCTTCTTGTAAATAAATTTTTAAATATACATTCATGTTGTATAAGTTAAAAAAACATTCTTCTCGTACTTTTTTCGGAAAAGTCAAAAAAGTACCTCGTACGAAAATCGACAAAAGATTCCTTTCATATCCTTTACTAAAAACTCACCGAAGGGTAAAATTGGATTTAAAAAATTGTTGGTGGAGGGAAATAATATTACATATTGAGGAAACATGGATGTGGATGATAAAATACACCCCAGTAAATACCAAAGTATAAACAATCCCGAATAAAAATGAGATTGTGATATTTCCCATACCTTAGGTCTGATTTGCTTCGTAAGTGTCCGAACCTCCTGTATAATGATTTAAATAATGTCATTTACTTATTAAAGAATCATATTCATTGTTATGATATCATATATGGTTCACTTATGACTTTATATTACCCGTTCTTTTGTAAATTCCATGTTAAAGAGCATTTTGGGTAAAATTGTTTCATTTGACGTCTGTGTTTTGACTTGTAATTATTCATATGATTACTTAGATCATGATTACTTAATTCCAGAATATACAACATGATTTATATATATATATATATATATTCATAATATACATATATATAATAAATCAGTAAATGGAAAGAAATACACCGTTCATGGAGACAGTAGGCCGTACGTACGCATGAATGCTGTTTTCGTTTCCTTATTGAGTTGAACGGAATTAAGTAGATGACATACATATATATACACATAAATCCAGTATCATTATTATGTCATATATTTCATGATTACTTATTATATATACTTTATAATCATTCATGAATGGTTAAAGTGGAGAATAAATATCATCGTGTCGTGGAGACGGTAGTCTGTACGTACGCACGAGCGATGATATCCTTCTCATGATCGTGGTACTGTATTGTAGTGTATTTATACTATTTCAGAATCAATATCACTTTAAAATAATAATATATAGTTATTATTTGCACCATTATACCCATCCAAGTAAGGTGGTGGTGGAAAATAGATTTCACCACGGCATGGAGATGGTATTCCGTACGTACGCACGCGCGGTGATTTTATTTTCCGTAGGATGGATAGATGGTGAAATAGGATTGTTTCATACATATAATAACATATCAGTATATGAGTGATACTGATGTTATTACATCATATTGAAACAACCTAAGAAGAAGAAGTGGAAGAAGAAATAATGGTGAAAGAATCGGTAACGGAAATTACCTCTTCTATGAAGCTCCTCTTTGAGACCTCCTCTTAGGGCACTAAAATTGGTCTTTGAGGAAGACCATAACCTCTAGGATGTTTATAGGGAAGTGGAGAAGAGAATTTGGCAGGGGTTGGCCGAGCTTGAAGGCTCAAAGTTTTGTGAGGAAGAGAGGGAGGAGGTTCCCTTTTATAAGGGAGGAGAGGGGCACCTTTGGAATAACAAAAACTATTTTTTTATTATAAAGTCAAGTTAGGTTTTAAATAGCTCCAAATTGATTTATTTTGAGGCTAAGGTGGGGATGGGTCGAAATACTCTCATCAAATATAATTTAGACAAGTTTAGGTTCCTATTTTAACCTTATCATTTAGATTTAACATTAAGTTAAATAATTTTACTTTTATCGTGTCTTCTTGTGTTCTTACACTATAAGGTTAATTAACTTACTATAAGAAGCCAAACGAACCCCACAATGTTTATTATTAATATATATAACCTTATCTAAGTCATTTGGCCGAACATTATATTTTTAAGAATAAAATAACAATTAATAATATAATATTTGTTTTAAAAAACAATTTTATGTGAATTTTGACACTATTTAGTAATTGATTTTTGTGAAAATCATAACGGAATTATAAGTTCAAAAAAAGTTAATTAAATCAATACTAACATGTCATATTAACCTAGAAAATTAGTGGAATTCATACAAAGTCTTATATTACATTTATTTTGTTATTTATAACATCAATTATGTCAATATTTCATTAATAAGATAATTACTGCATCATCTTTGTGTCATAAATAAATTAACTTATTTGATGTCTAAAAATTACAAATAAAATACCATTATGTATGAAATCGTTTTAGATTTCTAATGAATATTTACAATCGAATTTATCTTATGTATAACCCTATATTAAAAATGTTTTAGTAAATAAACTTTGATTTTAACTCTTTTAACTATTCTTTTAATTAAATAATAATAAATGTCCTAATCTAATTCAAGTGGGCCTAAATGGTAATATTGTATTCCTAAGTTTGTTTTTGGTCGAATTACACTTGTCCAATAGAATTAGTACATGTGTTAAGGTAATAATAATATCATTTCTACCCTTAATTACCCTATTTACTATTAACCGTGGTAAAAAAAGTAAAAAGTTACTATTCACCAAAAAATTATTTTTATCTCATTGAACCACATTTTACTTACTGACATCAACCGTGTCTCTCGGATTTTTGAAATTCCACTCACAGAAGCGGTAAAATGAAGTTTTATGAAAAATTCAGTTTTTTAACTACCACTTAGTGGTTTCACTATTCATCAAAAATTGAAAGTTTTCAGAAAAATGCAAAAAAATAGGCCTAAGCTATATTTGATATTATGAACTCAAAAATGATTACTATTTTACCAAATTCATAACATATTAGTTGCATTAATTAATTTAAAAATTAATTCCCGTCGTCAAAACAAAAGGCGTGTTTTTAAGAGATAATAACTATCAAAAGATTGACACTTGTTTATAACTGGTTTAAATGTGAAATTACATCCAATGACCAACATTGTATTAAATTGTAAAAATATATTCTAAATATAATTTAAAACCACTCAAACTAATAATTTATCACTATTAATTATTTCGATTGAAAAAGTTGTTTTTAATTAAAATTTTGTAATTTTCACTATTCATCAAAATATGAAAGTTATCCGAAAATCACCAAAATTTCACCCTAAGCTAATTTCGATATTCTGAATCCAAAAATGAAGTCAATTTTAAAAAATAAAATTTACAAAATTTTAAAAAGTGGTTATTACTATTCATAACGGCTAGTTTTAATAATATTTTAATAGCATATCGTTGTTTAGCGAAACTTGGTGTTGCGTACAACACACGCTATCGTGGAAGGTCGTGATTGCGTGTAATTCAAGCCAGGTCAGAGATGTGTGTTGTGAAAGATCCTTTTGGTGTAGCGTATAACAAAATACATTAATGAAATTAAAAAGAATAGTTTTCATAAAATCTCGGGGTGTTACAATAGTTCATGCTTGAGTGCATATAGATATTTGGTCAACCTAAAAATAATGATTTATTTTCCTTATTATGAAAATATTTCTACTTAAATCGTATAGAATTTTTCATCATGATCACCCTAGAGAATAGATGTATTCATATCGATCTATTTATGATTTTGATTTTTTTTACAACACATCCCTAGATTCACCAGAATAGACATCAGTGTAAAAAGTGGAAAATATTTCATTGAAATTTATACCTTAATTCAAATCATTAACTATTACCACTAGTACAAAATGAAGTCATCATAACTATTCCTTTCAATCCATAATGATGATAAATATTCATTTTTTATCGTTATACAACATTACACGTGGAAATAAATTAATATCCCATTATTTTCTTATGTAAGGATTTAAAATCCTCAAATAACTCCACCATACAAGAGTATATATGAAGAATCTCGGTTACCTCTATATAAATGATAGACCTAAATCTTATTTCAATAAGAAATATGTAATATTTCAATAATTGAAATGGTTTTAGTTCAATACTATTTCTATTTTCTCCTGATTGGACCATTATGATCCAAGCCCCAATATACTTGATCATCATGATCTAATAATGCTTCCATGGAAATGGGTTTTCCAATGATTTTATATTGAATATTGTATTGTAATTTCTATATTTTATGTCTAGAGTCTCTAGAAAGTGTCATTTTAATATTTCCATTAAAAAAATGACATTTCTACTAATGATATGTTTTTCAGAATTGTGGCCAAAAAATAGATGCCTCTTTACAACATCAGTATAGCCCAAGAAGTTAAATTTCCTCATTACATATTAAAACAATCATCTCTATTGAAAATTATAAAATATATATTCAGGAATTCAAAAATTATGTAATGGATATTATTCAGTGGTTTTTATATTCCACATCTCTATCGATGTCTTCAGATGAATCATTATTGATGGAGATTGGTTGATGACTTAACAGGTTTACATCAATGCATTTACTCAAATGGTTTTATTCATTCCAGTTGCCTTCAACATCACTCTTGATATATCTAAAAGGGTTCTATTAATCATATATGACACTCAATTTTTTCAAATTAGTTAATTCGACGTAGAAAAATCTCATGATTTAGTCCCATTGGAAAAAATTATCAATAACACTCTTGTATATTCTTCCCCATTTCCATCCAACAAACACTTTGTATTCTATCAATATTTAAAACCATTCTACACATTTAATGTTTTGATTACATGAAATACATCTACATCCATGAGATTGAGTGCACACAATATATATTTGAATAATCATCAAGGAGTGATACAATGAACTATTATTCCCCAAAGTGAATAAATTGTTATTTTAAAACCTTAGAATGTGGAAACTCATTAATATCATTTCTTCTGATGATTGACACCTCTTACTCTAACAAGTGTCTCTTTCTAAAAAATCAACACTCACAAAAATTTAAACTATACCTTTTGAAACCCATTTAGAAACATATTCTCAAAAATAATCATTATTTCTCACTAATATATGTGGATAAGAATTTGATTAAATCTAATCATTAACACTTCCCATGAGATAGTTGACGTGAAATCATTATTCACCTCATTGTATGTTTCAAACATTTTAACATATAGGTTATTTTCAATATTTTATTCAATCCTCACCAAAAGTTCACCCTATAAAATTATAATCACCTCATATATTTGGATAAACTTTTATATGATGAATAAATTGTCCCAAAGACCCTTCATTATTCCCTTCACATGCTATACTACATGGATGGTTGATACTATACCATTATACAGATTAATTTTATGGTACCAATTCAAACTGTCATCCTGTTGTGATTAGTCCCCATATACAAAAGTCCATCTGGTATAGATTCATAATGATCATTCCATTACCATCATGATTTCATCTTATATGTTCATACAATGTTGATTAAACCTACACCATTGAGTTTTCACCTACCTCTAATAATCAACACCACTTCAATAATGAGTATATCTATGTTCCTAGAAATACATGGAAAATTTCCTGATATATATTTTCTGAAATATTTATTTTACAAAAATCCTTATGGACATTTGTATTCATTTTAAATTTAAAACCTGGTTCATTTTTATTATAACTCCTTGATGTTAACCATTCTTAATTTTTGATTCCATGGGAACCCTGTTCTATCTCCTACCTATATCCATTCATATAGAATCTACCTAGTGTGAAGATTTATATTTATCACGCTTGTTCTGGTGATGGAATTATTCATTAATTATTGGGGATGAAAAATCATTTATGATATATATATATATTAATTGAGATATTATTTTTGATGAGGAAAATTAATCCATCATATGAATTTGGAAAACCTAGGAGTGGATTCACAGCATGTTCATTGTTTAATATTTTATCGCCCAATACCATAATCTAATATTGTAAGATCCTGAATTTTGGAAAGGTATGTTTTTGTCGTGTTTTGGTTGAATCCTTTATTTTTGGGTTTTGAAATTTTTCCTGAAATTATGAGAGGCCTTCGGGGTGTTCCGGGTGATCAGGGCAAGAATGAAAATAAATCTTGGCAAGAAAATGTTGGGTGCACGACTTGCACATGGCCTAGGTAAACTGTGCGGCCGGCCCATGAAAACCGTGAGACCCCTCCTCCTCCAAACAATAGAATGCAGAAGGTTTGTGCATGGTTTTCCAAACCGTGTGGCCAAACCGTGTAGCCTCTTAATGTTGGAAAAAATTACAAGTTTGCCACTCTGTGATTTTAAGAACCCACTCAGGATTTCCTCTCCATTCCTCCCTCTTCACCCTAGGAATGAACCAAATCTCCCAAGATCTCCAAGAGGTCGATCTCCCTCATTTTTATGGTGTTTTTGGTGCTGTTGATTGAGAAACGATGCTCCGGGTAAGGCCAATCCCATAATTTATTCTCTTTTTTGTTTAGAGATTGTGTCTTCCCTCTCTCTTTTTCCAAATCTCTAAAACCCAATATTTTTGGGTGAGTTCTAGTTTGAAGCTCGAAAGGCTAGTCAGATCAAGGTCTAAGGACTCGATTGAGTGTGCGTTCAACCGTGGTTTTGATGTAGGTGGTCTAGATGATATATCCCATGGTTATTATGGTATTTGTGCAATTTTTGTTGTGTTCTTGTTTCCCCTTGGTTATGTTTTGAATAAAATTGGAATTTTTGGTAATAATGGATTTAAAAATGGAAAATGGAAACCCTCATGATCCCCAAGCGATTGAGTTGAGAATGACATTACCAAATTGGGGCCATCCATGGGATGTGATGACTTTCCAAGACATAGGTATTGTTATTAAACAAGTGAAATTGTTTATACAAATGGTATATCCCATGGAGAATATGTTTTCATGATTTTTTGAACATGTAATAGAAGTGAGGTGATGCACTTAGACTAGACAATAACCTAAGGGTTATTTGGAATGGGTTGAATGGTTGATTCATTGAAATGATGAACTTGTTAAATGGGTTAATGTGTCAACTAAATAAATACCATAATGGGATATGTTATGCGATTAGTGTTGAATACACAGTGAGACTGGCATAAAACATTGAAATTTTCTTAATGGTTAAATGATGTGAAATGGTGATGTGTTAATGGGTTAAGGAATAATGTGAATTCCCATGTGGTTTTTTGTAAATGGTGTAGTCAAAGGGAAATGGTATGGTGGGTGGATGGTTACTGATATTTATAAGCATGTGATCATGGCTTGGTAGAGTGCAGTATGAATTTAGGATCTATGCTCATGGGTAGAGTAATGGGTGATGCTCTGAACTCAACCATAAATGCACGAGTTAGGAATATGGACTGAGGATCTATTCTCCTAGCGGTTTCTTCCACCCCGACATAGGATTCGAGTTGAGGATACAATTGATATGAGGGGGATAGTCCTAGTAAGATAGGATGATGATGTGTTTTCTCACTTTCATGTGATTGTTGAACATATACCCATGTAACAAAATGTATTTGATTAACCCATGGAAATGTGATGAAAGGTAAGTGATGATAATTGCTGTGAAATGAATGGTAATGGAAGTGGAAACATCATTGGCTCTGAACTGGTTAATGGCACATTAAATAATTACATGTCAATTATCATCTATATTCCCTTTGCATTCACTACATGTTTATACTATATATTTCGTAGACACCATTGGTGGAGGCCTACTGAGTTGTACTCAAACCCTGCTCCGGCCTCCGTTGGGTACCCAAGAAGACTTCATGTTTTCAGATCAGGAGAATGGGATGGTTCCTTGATAGATAGTTGAGTGGACCTGAATAGCACATGGTAGAGGATATGGACATAGATGTGGGGACCATTTTGGTAATTTTGGACGTTTTCTTTATTTTGGGTTTTTGTTCACTCTTTCACTTGTAGTATGACATGGAATATAAATTGTTGGAAATGGTTGTTATACATGCTCCTTATTTATTGGTTATTGTTTCTTCTATTTGGTTTATTTCTGTTGTGGCATACTCTAATAAAAAGGGTTTATAGTCTCCCCACATGAATCCATAGACCCCCGCTGCTAGTCCGTATCCTTTTGCATATGTGGAGGGGTGCATAAGGTCATGTAACCCCCTGGCTCGGAGCACCATCTTAGTGCCTTCTGGGCCGGGGACATTACAACGTGGTATCAGAGGAAGTCTTTCTTCTCCTTCTTTGAGGACTTGTTATTTGGGATAGTTTTCCAAGGGGTAAGATGTGTTGGTACTGTGTAAAGGAGCTCATGCTTGGGAGTAGTTAAACCATGTATGAGGGAAAAACCAAGTAACCCTGGGTGGGAATTGTTAT
The DNA here is from genome assembly GCA_963277665.1 of Viscum album. NCBI lineage: Eukaryota > Viridiplantae > Streptophyta > Magnoliopsida > Santalales > Viscaceae > Viscum > Viscum album. Next base: position 173,500,923 of record OY728135.1, on the reverse strand, counting down.
TCTTGGTTAGGTGTTTTTACAATTGATGATATCTCACCATTGGGTGATGAAAATGTGGTTTGATGTGACTATTTTATGATACCTGGCTTGTGGACTTAACGACAGGAGGATTTTCTTTCATCCATCATTATAGGAACCTTGGGAGATAGGTGACATGCATTATGTTATGCACATGCACGGGGTGGGTGTGTGAGGCAGGAAAGTAGGGTGCATCATTCATTTCAGAAAACCACGAGATAATGAGAAGAATGAAATAAAACAATTTGGTAAATGATGTTTAATGAAATATAAGGATTTCAAATGAAGTGTGAAATGATTTTCTAAAATGTTGTGTGAGTTTGGGGGTAGTTCATGGTTGTTTACTCCATTTGGACCATGCCCCACTGTAGGGACGGTCAGGGCGGTGAATTTGAGGAGTTACTATCATTGAAATAGTATATGAAAATGTGTTGTTGTAGCTACTAAAGATATTTTGATGATGTTGTTAATTTTTTATGGTACACGTTCAAAATCTAGTGCATGGCATTGTAGAGAAATTCTACCATGACATCAGTTAACAATTGGAAAAAAATGAGGATACTGCTGAGAAAAATACTCTAGTAGAGGAGAAGGAATATTTGGTGATCCATGAAGGTAGAGAAGACTACTTCCAGGAGAACATGACTAGACCTATACAGATGATGGATCAAGACCCAAGGCGGGTTACACCGAGTATGTTTGAGCTGACCAGGGAGTTACATCAGTAGCACCCTCTGACTTTCACCAGAGAGGGTGGGCTAGAGGTAGTGATGTTCTGGTTAGAGTCTCTCCAGTCGATAGTGTATCATCTAGATACCCCTGATGAAATGCGAGTGAAGATGGCCGCTTATATGTTGTGGGGTAGGCTAGGCATTGGTGGGACATTCAAGCTCTAATCGAGTAGGCTGAGGAGATATCGTGGCATGTTTTCCAGGAAAGGTCTCTAGAGTATTTCTACCTAGGGACACTGAGGTAAGAGCGGTCTACAAAGTTTATGAGCCTGACTCAGGGATCCCTATTAGTCATAAACTATACTAGTCACATCACTGATTTTCAATGCTTTGTTCTAGTGTTAGAATTTGATGAGGTAGTGGTAGTAAAGAGTTTCCAGGATGGGTTGAGACATGAGGTCATGTCTCAAGTAAATATATTCATCTTGATGAGGCATTGAGAGGTCATTGATGAAGAACTCAAATCTAAATGGAACCTGAAGGGTGTTTTGGGATGTGGGGTTGTAGTGCTAGCTAGGTGGACAAGTGGTGCATCTTCTAAAGGTTGGGAGCATCGTTTGGAATGTTTCTAGTAGTGTGGTTGGAATATACGGTCAACCTCTAAGAGTGGGAACCAGGAGATATGTTATCAGTGTGGTAGGTCAGGGAAAATGCATGGTCAGTGTCCTCGATATCCAGTTGAGTGTCATTAGTGAGGCAGGATGGGGAATGTGCAGAGGTTCGGCAGGAACCCTCAATAGACAGGTGATCATGGTGGTGAAATGCAGGTGCCAGGTTCGGGAATGGGATCAGTTTCCCTGTATCAGGCAGGCAGTTGGACCTACATGGGCTGTACTAGTAGGGGAGGCAGTCATGGTACTCTAGGGAAATATCACACATGCAAGAAGGGAAATGGAGCACAAAGTTCTCAGGAAGAATCCCAGGATAGAGAGTTGGGTCAGCATCAAGCAGTTCAGTTAATGGCTGGTGATGGTGAGGTCGGACCATTGAATGTTCGAGGTACGATCCATGTAGATTCTACATTTTCTAGTGTGTTGTTTGACACAGGTGCTACACACTCTTTTATCTATTATCAACATGTAGTATCATGGTGATTACATAAGGAGAGGGTGTGTGGAGTTATGTCAATTTACACTACGTTAGGGTTGCGGGTTTAGAATATCAATCTGTGCATGGGATGTGCCTTGGATGTTGGTGGGTATCATTTTTTATGCGACTTGTTCATTCACGAGATGTCAGTGTTTGACCTAATCATGGGAATCGGTTGGTTGGTGTTGTATCGGGTGTGCATAGACTATTATCATTGCATAGTATCGTTTAGGTCACTTGAGGGTGACGCTTATGTCCACTGTGGTGAATGGGATGATCAAGCTGGGCATCAAGGGTGGTTTTGTAAACAGATGAGTGGAATCATGGCTTAAGTGGCATGTCTCAGGATTGATGATGATGAGGGAGGATAAAATTCTAATTTTCCTCCAACGGTGGATCAGTTTTAAGACATATTTCCTAAGGATTTCTCAGGGTTACCCCCCTGATATGGACGTTGAGTTCACGATCGAGTTGCTACTGGGAGTGGAACCAATTTATATTCTTCTATACAGAATTGCACTAGAGAAACTCCAAGAACTGAAGGAATAGCAAGAGAAGTTGGAGAGTAAGGGGTTTATCCATCCTAGTACATCTTTTTGGGGATCTCCCATGCTTTTTTCAAAGAAGGCTGATGGGTCATTGAGGCTATGTGTTGATTATTGAAAATTGAATCAGATGACATTGAAGAATCGGTTCCCTCTTATGTGAATTGATGACCTGTTTGATCAGTTGATGGGCGCATCAGTGTTTTCTAGGATTGATCTGAGATAGAGTTATCACCAGTTGATGGAGAAGTATTATGACGTAGCGTAGACAGATTTTCAGAGTCGTTAGAGCTTGTTTGAGTTCTTGGTAATGCCTTTCGGCTTGACCAATGCAACAAAAGTGTTTATGGATTTGATCAACTAGATCTTTCATCCCTATCTAGATCAGTTTGTGGTACTATTTTTTTGATGATATCTTATTGTACTCAAACACTCACGATGATCATGCCTTATATCTTGACATCATCCAGGGTATGCTAAGAGAGCATCGACTGTATGCTAGGCTGCCAAAGTGTCAATTCTTGGTAGGTGTGGTACATTTTTTGGTACACATCATCTCGGAGGAAGGTGTGTCATTGGATCCAAAGAAAGTGCATGTAGTTGTATCATGGGAGCAGCCCAAGAGTGTTTCTAATGTTTGGAGTTTTCTGGTTTTTTCCGTGTATTACCGAATGTTCATTCATGATTTCTATCGCTTGGTAGCACCACTCTCGAGCATTACCAATATTGGAATCAGGATTGAATGGAGTGAGGCTTCTGAGAATACCTTTCAAGAGATGAAGACGTAGTTGAAAACCACACCAATATTGATCATACCTGAGCTAGGTAAGAAGTACATCGTGTTTTGTGATGCATCCAGTATAGGACTTGAGGATGTATTGATGCAGGATGAGCGGGATGTGGCTTATATATCGAGGTAGCTGAGACCCCATGAGCAGATCTATCCCACTCATGACCTTGAGTTGGATGTAGTTTTGTACGCCTTGATGTTCCAGAGGCACTATATGTTGGGAGGACGATTTACTATGTTTACTCACCATAAGTGTTTAAAGTACATCTTCTCACAATGGGATCTGACCCTTCGGCAGAGAAGATGGGTTGAGTATCTCCAATAATTTTACATTGAGTTGGTGTACATGGGGGGAAAGGGAAACAGTGTGGCTGATGCTCTGAGCAGGAAGGTACATAATCAGGTGATTCAGGAATTCATCACCAAGTGGAAGGTGATGTATTTGTTTGCAAAGATTCACCTGGAGTTGCAGGAGGAGAGTGGTCATGTAACTCTTACTTCCTTAACAACAAATTTGTTGATTTTGAATCATGTTAAGGAAGGTCCGCATAATGATCCTGAGTGATTGATCATGATGGAAAAGCATAAAGGTGGGGAACTACCTTCTGGTTAGGCCTTCAGCGTGGAAGGTTTTGTTCGTGTCCGTGATCGTGTGGTTGTGCCAACGTGTGTGTGAGTAGAGTTGATTCGTCAGTTCTATGCATAAATATGGGCAGTGCATCCAGGTTTGACCATGACGTACTATGATCTCCAAAGGCAGTTTTAGGGGCCCAGAATGAAGAAGGTTATTTCATGCTTTGTGGCATGATGCCTTAACTGTCACCAGGTGAAGGCCGAGCATCAATGCCCATGTGGTTTGTTGCATCCATTTCCCATTACAGAATAAAATTTGGACGATGGAGAAATGGATTATGATGTACACCTTCCGAGGATTCCACATAAGAGTGATGAAATTTGGGTGGTTGTGGATTACTTAACGAAAGTGCCTCATTTCTTACCGATTCAGGAGACCTTCACAGTCAACCAGTTGGGTGAGCTGTATGTTTGAGAAATAGTTTTGTTTCCAGTTGTTCTACAGACAATTGTTTCGGACCAAGATTTGCATTTCACATCATGTTTCTGGAAAGGGTTGCAGAAGGCACTTGGTACGCAGGTGTTTTTAAGTACAACATTCCACCCGCAAATGGACGTGCAGCCAGAGCATATGATCTAAGGGCTGAAGGACATGTTGAGAGCTTGTGTCTTGAATTTTGGTGGTTCATGGGAGATGCCCCAATCGTTAGTTGAGTTTTCCAAAAACAAATTTTTTTTCATGCTACGATTTAGATTGCATCGTTTGAGGAACATTATGGGAGACCATGTAGATCTCTGTTGTGATGGTTAGAGGCCGGTGAATCTGAGTTGTTGGGGCCAAGCCTCATGCATGAGACATCAGTGATAGTTAAGTTGATCAGGAAGAAGATGGCTATGGCTTAGAGTAGCCAGAAGTCAACTGCAGATCGGAGGCATAGACCTCTTGTGTTTGGGGTGGGTGATAATGTGTTCCTTCTGGTCTCGCCAAGGACGGGTCACTATCATATTTGAATGTAGGGTATGTTGGCGCCTAGGTACGTGGGACCTTTTGTGAATGTGGAGTGGATCAGACTAGTGGATTACAGATTGGCTCTCCCACAACATTATGGTGGGATGCATTATGTGATTCATGTGTCACAGCTTCGACTATATCACCTTTACCCATCTCACGTTGTTGAGGTTGAGTATGTGGAGCTTGAGGCTGATGTGTCCTTTGAGGAGCATCCAGTTTGTGTGGTAGATCATTGTGAAATGGTCCTGTGAGGCAAGGTTGTGCCATTAGTGCGAGTACTGTGGCAGCATGGGAAGGTTCAAGAAGAAACGTGGGAGCGAGAATTGGATATGCAGGCTTAGTGGACTAAAATCTTCTCTTCGGTGGATCAATGAGGTTTGGAAGCACGGAGCAAGGACGATCCATTATAAGGTGGGAGGTTGTAAGATCCTAGTGTTTGGATAGGTATGTTTTTGTCATGTTTTTGTTGAATCCTTTGTATTTGGGTTTTAAATTTTTTTTCCTGAATGTACGAGAGGCCTTGGGGTGTTCTGGGGGATCAGGGAACGAAAGAAAGGAAATCTGGGCAAGACAAGTCTGTGCGCATGACCTAGGTAAACTGTACGGCCAGCCTAGGAAAACTGTGCGACCCCTCCTCCTCTGGACAGTAGCATGCACATAGTTTTTGCACAGTTTGTCAGACTTTGGTGCCAAACTGTGTAGCCTCTAATAGTTGGGAAAAATTAAAAGATTTCCACTCTGAGATTTTAAGAACCCACTCAGGGTTTCCTCTCCATTCCTCCCTATTCACCCTAGGAATGAACCAAATAGACTAAGTGCTCCAAGAGGGTGATCTCCCTCGTTTCATAGGCGTTTTTGGTGCCGTTGATTGTGGATCGAAGCTCCGGGTAAGGCTAATCCCATCATTTCTTGTCTTTTGGGTTTATGGTTTGTGACTTCTCTCGCTCTTGTTCTGAATCTCTAAAACCCAATCTCTTGGGGTGAGTTCTAGGTTGAGGATCCAAATACTGGTCAGATCGAGGTCTATGGACACGATTGAGTGTGTGCTCAACTGTGGTTTCGAGGTAGGTGGTCTACATGTTATATCCCATGGTTATTTGGGTATTTGTGCATGTTTAGTTGTGTTCTCGTTTCCCCTTTGTTATGTTTTGAATAACCTGGGCATGTTTGATTATAATGGAGTTTAAACTGGAAAACGGGAACCCTCACGATCCCCATGGGATGTGTTGAGAATTAACTGACTTAATTGGGGTCATCCATGGGATGTTCCAGCTTTCTCGGAATTGGGGATTGTTATTAAACAAGTTAACATGTTGTAATAAATGGTAGATACCATGACAAAACTTTTGGTATGATTGGTTGAATATGGAATAGAAGTTATGTGATGAACCTAGACTTGGAAATAACCTAAAGGGTTATTTGGAATGGGTTGAATGGTTGATTCATGGAAATGATGAACAAGTTAAATGGGTTAATGTGTAAACTGATTAAAGACCATAATGGGATATGTTATGGGTTTAGTGTTGAATGCTTAGTGAGATAGGCATAACACATGGGAATTGGGTGAATGGTTAAATTATGTGAAATTGTAATGTGTTAATGGGTTAAGGAATAATGTGAATTCACATTTGTTTTGTTGTGAATGGTGTTTTCAAAGTTCAATGGAATGGTGGGTGGATGGTTACCTATAAATATAATAATGTGCTCATGGCTTGGTAGAGTGGGGTATGTCTTGAGGATCTATGCCCACGTGTCGAGTGAATACTGATGCTTAGAACTCAACCCTAAATGGACGAGTTAGGAATGAGGATCAAGGATCTATTATCCAAACAGTTTCATCCACCTGAACTGAAGCTTCGAGCTGAAGATATGGATTCTATGAGGGGGTCAATCCTATTGAGATAGGATGACGATGTGTTTTCCCTCTTGTATGTGATTGGTGTGAAATGAATGGTATTGAAAGTTGAAATGGCTTCAGATCTAAACTGATTAATGGAACCATAAATAATTACATGGAAATTAAGATTCATATTCCTTTTGCATGCACTAATTTTTTATACTGGATATTTCAAAGACACCATTGGTGGTGTTCTACCGAGTTGTACTCACACCCTGCTCGAGCCGCCATTGGGTACCCAAGAAGACTACATGTTTGTAGGTCAGGAGAAGGGAAAGGGTAAAAAATAGATAGTCAATGGGACATGGGTTAAACATGGTGGAGGATATAGACATGGAAGTTGGGACAATTATGGTGATTTTGGCTGTTGTATTTATTTTGGGTTTTTGTTCACTCTTGCACTTGTAGTATGACAGGCATATTTGCTGTTGAAAATTGTTGTTATACTTGTTCCTTGTTTATTTGTTATTGTTTCTGCTATTTGGTTTATTTTTGTTGTGTCTTACTCTATTAAAAAGGCGGTATAGTCTCCGCACATGACTCTATAGACCCCTGCTGCAAGTTGGCAGCCTTTGGCGTACGGGGAGAAGCGATTAAGGTTATGTAACCACCCGGCTCGGAGCACTGGGTTAGTGGCTTCTGGGTTGGGGACATTACAAATAGAATAGTGTATCATGATTGTTGATATAGGTAGTCATTGATGATGATTCCCCATTTTAAGAGAATACAACATTATATTGATTATTTAAAAAAATAACTTATATGGGTTCTTCGAACAATCCCATATTCTCTATTGTCATTTTTTACCGAAAGTTCTTATCATAATGCATCGTCCAAATCTAATTGGATGTCAGAAATGGAATTCACATCCTGGTTATTCCATTTCTTCTCAATCACTAATACTGATCATTCTTTAGATGCCAATACGCAATCTTATTTTGATAACAATGAATGCATATTTATTTTACCCAATGGAAAATTATTCCCATTGATCTTTATATTTCCAAATATAACAACCATCTAGAGTCAACATTATTAATTAACCTAATCTATTTCATAATGGCGTAATTAATAATATAAATATTTATTTGGATGTGAACAATTAATCATAGAACGAATCAAATAACATACAAAAATTTATAAGAATTATTATTAAATAAAAAAGTGAATAGAATAGTTACAAAACAAACATCTGATACAACTTATTGGAATAGAAAAGGACTGGACTAATGGTGTAGTGACAATTATGTATGAAAATAAATTTCAATAATTCCAAAATAAATGATCCTTGTTGTAACACAGAAAACCCCATAAAATGAAAGGTATATAAATCATGGGAAAATAGAAAGGCCTCATTATGTGTAAATGAGTATAATGAATCCCTTAAATATTTGTGGATGAAAAAATGATGAAATACTACCGTATCAAAAAGTGGATGAGATTAATGGTTAATATGGTGACAAAACCATCATGAAAAATACCTTTTATATGTAATTACCGCTATTAAAATCCTATTTTTCATATTTTGGTGATTATAGAAATAAAATACACACCTACGTCGACCTTACCCCTTCTAAATATTGGATTTCTGACCATCCATGGATAAAAAGACTACAATTACAGTGTTCACATTTTCACTGTGGTCGCAACCCCATTATAGATCACCCACAACTATATCATACTCATACATAATCATCCCCTTAGAATACATTTTTACCATCATTGTTTTTGGATTTAAGGTCACAGAAAAGACTATGATATCTGTAATGACTCGAATGAAATTTTCCTTCACCAAGAACCCATTTTTTATCCATCTAGTATGATATTGTATCAAAATGGGGTTAATCACCCCACCACTCCTTCATAGGTAATTTGGAATCTTCCAACACTACATATTTAAGAAGATATAACCACTATAATCCAATTAAATTAGTTTTTATCACCACAATATATCAATAAAAACACCCTAAAGGTTAGAATATGAATGAAAATGTATATATGATGTGTTGTTGGGTGGTATCTCACATATGTGAAGCCACTACAGCAGTGTGAACACCCAATAGTGGATAAAGGGGAACTGGGAGAGATGCATGAAAATTCTTATGGAATATAGTTTTGGATATGGAAGATGGTGATCAACTAACATCATGATGATATCTGATTATTAGATACTAAGATTCATTCAAATTGGTCATTCATTATAGTCCAAATGAGGTTTCATTTAGAATCTAATAGAGGCAAATGTGAAGAGGATTCTTAGAGGTGAGAGGAGCCAAGACTATTAAGAGCAGATTGTGGGGTAGATCTTTCAATATATCATTCTGATAGGGAATGAAATTCAAGGCACAATTTCTAGAATTTAAAATGTTATGAAGAAGGATACATGACTCTCCAGTGAACACCTCCAAATGTACCCATATATAATTGCAACAATCAACATGATGCTAAAATGGAATATTAATTGAAATTCAATTATTTTTAATGGGACCTATTAGTGAATTATAAACCATGATTTGGGTATTTTAAATATAATATATGATAATAAAATCACATAATTCTAGTAAATGTATGATGATCACGAAATATTGTTCTCCATCAGTTCATAATAATTTCTATAATACACAAATAAAAGGCACGAGGATGATTGTGGAAGCTAGGAAACCGAGTGATGTAGATAATGGAAATTTTTGGGCGATGGATGTATGTCGATGTAGTGGATATTTATAGGTTGTAGAGTAATTATTCTATAAGGTAAAATATTTAAATACATTAATAAGAATTTACAATGAAAGTTTCCCATGATGAAAATTAGATGTCAAATACTGAAGTCATTTCCTTTTATTTTTGAGGGATTGTTTTCATTATATAATGTATATGTTGATTGGATAAAAATCAGAAATTTTTTTAATGGATATTTAATTTTGAATTTTTATGTATCAGCATTGTGTCAATGTTTTTATGGTATAGGGGATAGTTTTGAGAATTGTTTATGTGGGAACCTCAAATGTGGATGATTCTCAAATATCTTCTTAGTTCTAATTTTTTTATATCATTTATTTTGGGTGGATTTATATTAGTGTGTGTCAATAATTTATAAATAAGAGTATGATGAAGAAATACATTTGTTCACCTTACTGTTGTCAAGGGAACAAAAACAATATCATGGTTGATTTATTTTGCAATAATTCTTCATTAAATTCATAAAAATAATTTATTTCACTTATGACTATTATGTTTTCCCCCTAAGGAATATTCAGGAAATTTAAATGAATATTTTAAAAATTATACAATTACATTGGTTTATTATTCTAATTTTTTGTGTTCGTAGAGAAATGTGAATGATTTTCAGGATCCGTAGTCTAAAGATAATACGTTGGTAGGAATTGGGCTAGTAGATTTGTTCTATTTGATAGAAATTATAGTTCCTGATGAATATGATTTTAGTTATACCCATGTTGATCAAATAAATTTTCATTGATTTAAATTTCAAAGGGATTTCAATGTGGAGGATAGTGTTTTCATATTATAGAAATTCGAACAAAAATGTTAAGAATATCCTTCATTTTTATATGCTATTAAATTTACTATTAATTAGATGATTGAAATTATTTTGATTGGGTGACCTCAAAACATGAGTTTATTTTGACCAGTTTAGATATACATTTAATTTTGATATGACATTTAGTAAAAATAGGTAATTTAGTCCTGTATCTATTTATGTTGGATTTAATCATTTAATAAAAACAATATTTTTTTGAGGAAATTTGATATTATTAAATTACCAAATAGTATTCAAGGTTATTTAATTTTTTTAAGGTGTACAATAGAAATAGTACGTTTACATCATTTTTTAATCAAAATGAAGCTATTGAAAAGTAAATATTTGAGGTAATTCCTGATACACATAAAAGACTATTTAAATGTAATTTTAGGAAAAATTTCATATAACACTAAGGTAATTTGATGAAAGATGTTTTGAGTTTCTTTCTTTATTTTAATAATTTATTTTTTTAGAACTATAAAATATTTGATTTTGCAGTTTATCGTAGGACTCATAAAATTCAATTTTTTGATGTTAAATAATCATTTTTCAAATATGTGTATCATATGATGGGAAAATGTTTTGACTACTTTATAAATGATACATTAATTTTTAGAATACATATCATGAAATTATGTAATATTTTAAATTTCCTCTTCAAATATTTGTTTCTTTATATATAATGATTATTGACCACTAAATTATAATGTAAGGAAAAATGTCATTAAATTTTTTTCACTTTATGTAAATTGATTAGGCAAGACACTGATATGTATAGTCCAAAAAATGATCTATATAAAATTGAATATCAAATGTTTGAGGATTGTTTTTATTAATTCATCACATGAAACTGAAGCCTTATATTCATCTAATTTTCTATTTCTGGGGTCTAGAAGAGTGTTCCATATTTTATATGATAATTTATATTTATTTTTTGTGTTATTTTATATTTTTTTAATCTTGTAATCTATTGTTTGTCGTATATAATAATAATTAGAAGTCTAATGACAAATAAATTTATAAAAATGATATCATGAAATGTTAGAGAAAATTTTCATAAAAATATGACATTATTTTATGTGATATTATTGAAAAAGATGTTGATAATAATTTATTTATTGTCAAATGATAAAATTAACATTATTGAATGGAAATCCAATTTTTTATAGATTCATCTGAGTAAGATGTTTTCTGTTAGGATGAACATTCATTCCTCACAACATTTTCTAAAAACATGTATAATATCAATATTCCAATTCCATGTGGAAATGTGGGCATTATTCATCATGATGTAATGAATGTTTTTAATCATAAATGTTTGACATATCAAATAGGAGAATATTTTTTTAAATTGAATAATAGAGAGAATAAATCTTGAGGACTGTAAAAATTAACGATGAAACATTTGATCAATGGTGATGATAATATTATATATATTTTAATCATATTATGTATAAAGAATTAAATATGTTAATTTTACACTACAACAAAGACTCAGTTTAGTGGCAGTTTTGTGACGGCGGTTCCAAAAACCACCGCTAAACATTTTTGCTGAAAGGTTTCACGACGGTTTTTAATAAACCGCCACGAAACCCAAAATCCATTTTCACAATCCCGACCCTTCTTCCCCCACCCCGATTGATCCCAAAACCCTTGTTCCCTCCCTTCTTCATCTAAACCCCGGCGACCCGCAATCCTCAACCCTCGTCCTCCGATGACCCGCGACCTCCGGTGACCCGGGACCTCCTGCGACCCACGACCTCCGGCGACCCTGCGACCTCTGTCTCCGGTGACCCCGCGACCTCCATCTCCGGTGATCTAATTACTAGGTGGTTACTAGTTATGTTGTTTGTTCAATCCCTACTAAATGGAAACCTTTTTGTCCCCCTCATTGGGGTTTACCTATACTAATCCTCCCACACTGGTCTCAAGACCATTCTTTATAATGTAAATTAACCCAAAATGAACACTTATCTGCAATATATTATTATTAAAACATGATAAATCATTAGATTAGTATGCAATCAAATTCATATTTCTGACAATAGTTCATGCAAAGAAAATAATTTTCTGGGTGTGAAACTCACTAGAATATGGGTAGTTAATCATTCATAATTCTGAACTATGAAATCATTGGTGGAGATATATATGTTATGTCATAAATGATTAGACTGCATTGTGTAATTGAGAATTTCTTACCATGTATCCATATTAACAGATAAATAATTCTACATTGAAGGATCCTAGCTATAGGAATCCAATCACCTCTACTCAAGAAGCTGGGTAAGAAGGAATAACAATGTGGAAATACGACATGACTCCGCCACATCATCAAATTCATCCCTAACAATCTCTATCAGGTTCCCACCCCCATGTCACCATCTATAATAATCTAGATAAGGTTTTTAGACACCCATGTTTGTCGATAAGATAAATAGGGTTCATTACTATGAGGTACAAGTCACACAAGGATTTGGAGGCTTTAGTGAATCTTAATCCCTGTCTCCCTAAGGGTTGCACTGGGAGTTTCAACTCCCAGTCGATTGTTCAACTACTTCTGGAGTCTTTCAATGGAGTGATATTATGACTCCCACCCCTATTTCGATCATGTAAGGGATATCCGATTCATCCCATCTGTAACAACCACTCAGGAGCCTCCAGGGAGGGATCCCACCAGTCTTTGTAAGCACTACCCCACCCACCCCTTATACTGAATAACAAGTGGGATACACCAATTTCCTATTGTCCTTGGTCTAGATAATTTGACAATAACATCAAATCCCATGTTTAAAGAGATTTATATCATGGTTAATGATCTTATACAGCTGCAGCGGCCCATTCCACTGCCAACATATACTACCAGTTCCCTAATACTATATAGTAGGGGATCTACAACACCCGAAATGGATCAGGAACTCAGCCACCACACCAGTAGTCTTGGATGAATCTTTTAGTCGTCATCACAATTATTAGCCATCATGGGCATACTAATTATTATGATATATATTATGGATGTCCTCTCCTTATCATCATCGGACAGAGTGGAGGTCATCCCATCTATTTCACTCATCACAGATGTCGTCCTCCTGTCACATGAATCAATCCAAGTGGAGGTACACCCCATATAGTTGATATTCATTATTTGTGTCATCCCCATGATTATAATTCTAGATATAGAGTTACTCCCAATTTCTCAAATAATCATAAAAAGCTCCTCCTCGCGCCATTCCCAGCTCAAGCAGATGTCCTCCCCAAAACAACATTGACTAGAGTGAAGGTCCTCCTTGCTCCACCCCCCATCAGCATGGTGGTCCTCCCCATGTTTTCACTACCTTTAGGGGATGTATCCCCACTCCATGTACAATTATAAAGGAGTACATCCTCACTTTATTGACATACATTGATGTCCTCCTAATGTCCAGTTCGACTAGTATTAATTCCCTCCTCATTCTACAACTTTCTATAGACATGGAGTTCATCCAAATTTTCTCGCAAACTCGAACAATGGTCTTCTACACTGCAACACTCCCAAACCATGAAGGTCTTCCCAATGAATTTATTATAATACACAATTATCTTCCTCATGTTCCTCTAGATAGACACACGGGTGGTCCTCACACCCTGGATCACCAAAGAAGAGGCCATCCCCACTCCCATGACAACTGATATGAAGGCCCTCTATTTTAATGGCTAGCTCCCTAGGGTGTACTCCCACTCTAGTTCCAACCTAAAAAGGGTCCTCCCCATGATAAAGATTTTTCCTATTCCAATGAACCACCCTGAATAATATGCAAGAATCATCGCCACTAACAAAATAATTATGAGAATTGTTAAATTATTGGAAATCATGTCCACTTATCTGATTCTGAAGATAAGTGGGTCCCACTGATGGGGTCCTCACCTAGACCCTCTACATTAGAGTTTGGAGAATGAACCTAGTCTGTGAGTTTATTCATTTCATAAGATGAGATGTAACAGATCCATAAATCCCTTCATACATACATCAAAGGAGAAGAGGATTTGGATCCCTTCTAGAATATCACACTGCAATATTTTATTTAGTTTACAGAATCATTATACTCCTCAACATGATATCAGAGAGAGTTGTTTTGGGTATGATTGGTGGATATCACTCACAAGATTCTCAAATGACAGCCTCTTCCCTTTCACATGAATATGTGGAACATACTCTGTCATATAAGAAAATGGTGAAGAATTATATACCATCTTTGAGATACAGTCTAGTAGGTTGTGGACTATCATCTCATGCAACATTATCCCCACCAGATAGTCCACTACCACAATGGTATACAGAACCATTTTTTCAAGTTCCTGAGCCACCCAAAGTATAAGAATGTGGAAATGAAGAGTTAAACTTCACTTCTGAGTGGAGAATATGATATGAAACTATAACCACTAATCAGTTATCTGATATATTAAGGATGATCACTAATTCCAACATCATAATTATAGGGTCACTCAATCATGATAGGGTTTTTTTCAAACCATTTGGGAGAAAAATTTCTGCCTCTTGAACCTTATTTAGAATTATATAATATCCAAGAGCATTGGGATGCCATTTTCCATTAACGTTACGTGGTTTATTTAGAAGGGATTCTCGTGTCGTATCCACCCACATCAAGAAGATACCACCTGTACCATCAACAATGATGTATTCAAAACATTTTTCTAATCCATATAATTATTAAGGAAGATTCCCCACCAGTACAGATTTGCATCGTAGGGAATTTTGTTTCTCTCTACTTCAATCCAATCCTATTATAGCCAAATCTGCCCAATGACGTCAATAATGTGCCTCTGTGCATAGTCACCTTGAATATAGATGAGTATGTTATAGTTAGGGAGTGATAAACTAAATTAAATTCTGAGTAAGAGGAACCACCCTTTGCGGTAGCACAACATCAACTGGACACCCCAAGTCTTGACACCCACCATTGAAGAAAGACGCATGGCCTTTCATATTCCTCTATATAATTACCCTTACACCAAGACCCCAACCAGGGTAATGGGCCGACCAGGACTTCTAATCCCTATAACCCGTCTAGTTCAATGTAGAATATAGTTGATACTGGTATGACTTCTATGTTTCAGTATCTTTCCGAATAGAATATTCCCATTAATGAGCTCCATGCTAATTAGTTTCTACAATATATATGATATAATCTTGTCCTATATCCACTAGAAAATTAGGGGAATCCAAAATTCATTAAGAAAATAATTCCCTATAATCTGGAAAATCAATTTCCTCTCAATTTGGTAAATTTAAGAGCCTATGACAGGTGATCACAATATTTATTGCCTAATCCACCAAAATTGAATGAGAATCTTCCTCAAGACCGGCTCTAGTAATTCCCCCAGTATTATCTTATGGAATTCTCATAGTTTTTATACTTATCACTTCATGGGTGGTTTAGCCTACCTATCATGTTGATGATATTAGAAATTCATTAGTTTCCATTGATCCTGGCCCAGAATGGAATCCTTTCCTAGAGGACACAATGGACAACTTCATCGTATCCATTGAGTCCCTGGAGAAGTGATAGGTGGAAATACCACTTGATGGAATGTCATAACATGCATCGGTTTATGATATGTCAGCAACAATAGAATTTGAGAATCCAACAATCCCCCCTTCAATGGGATGTGTAATCTGCTAAAACACCTAGCCCATTTTATTTCAATGTGTGGCCCTATGTTTTGAACTCTATCATAGTAGGAAGACACAAAGAACTATGTTTTGTGCCGACATTAGAAGGGCCAGAGTTTTTCTGGAACATCTATTTATCCATTGGGTCTATAGCTTGTTGGTAAGACCATCATAATCAATTTATTTTTTAGTTTAGCACCACCATGGAAAATTCTAGAACATCTGACTACATTATTTGAAAACAACGACCACATAAGTGAGTCATAGATATTGTCGTTAGGTGGAAGGGCCTCATGAATTCACTTGAAAATTCATTAACTCACAAATATCTACTGATGATGTGCATGGTGAATGGTAAGGCTAAACTGGTTCCCTCCCCCATCCCTCCAAATATTATAGGTGGATTCAAAAAATTCTCTACTAGGACTCATCGCCAGGAGAAATCCATCCAACATGCTTAGAAGGTGTTAATTTTTTTACTCAGGTATCCTTTGAAAAGAGACTATGTTCTATATTGATATTGTTTCATAGGTTGTGTCCCCTAGTCTACTAGAAATTTTTACCAGTAGATCAGGCTTTATAGCCTCACTAATGAATCAACATCTTACTCAGCCTTAGGCTATACATCAACCACTATAGAACGAGTCAGCAGCACCCCCTCAAGAACTGCTACCTAGTCTAGTGAATCAGGCTTTATCCCCATATCAGCCTCCATACCCTCATCAGGGTTAGACTCCTATAGATCCCTTTAAATATAAGAGAAATTGGACCTACACATTTTATGAGTATTAGTCAAATTCATATTGTATCTGGAATATAATCATTGGGTGTCAGTTGATCAAATGGTAATTAGGGTAGTGAATTTATGGTAATATTTGAGTCATGAATTTGATATCATGATCATATAATAACACAATAGATATTATAAGGATTTTTTTTATAAATTTATCTCTATTTACATAACTAATAAAATAGATTTAACAAAAATGGGTAAGGTTAATAAAAGAATACATAATTCTATTCTTAATTTTATGATCACAATCAGTGGTTGAACACTAACCCATATTTATGTTAACGTACCCATTTCATTTTCATTTATCAAAAATCATGGAAAAACATTTCTCTCAAAAACCCCTTCTTAAAAAAATGAAAATAGTCATTCTAATTTGATAAATCAAATTATAAATTAAGAGAAATTAGGCTAATTATCATAGCCTAGAGATGGAACCACCTACCTCAAAGCTGAAGTCACACATTCCCATAATGGGATCCACCAACAATGAAAACCCAATGATGAAAACGAAGGCCCTAGAATTTAATAAAAACATTAATATTGATATAAATTAGATTTGAAGGCGTTGGTGGAAATGGAAAACACAAAATACCTCAAGAAAAGACATCCGTCGCACCAGAACTAACCAAGGAATGGCCTCTATAATGAGATATCCCAAATGATCTAGAAGAATACACAATGATTCAAAAACATAGGCCACCAGATCTGATAATGATACCCTAGGGTTCCACCATTATCAAGAGAAATGAAGAATCAAAAATATTTCTTACCCAAAGAGATGTGCCACAACTATAATAAAAGATCCAATGTTGAATGGATCAATCTAGATGGAGCATAGTCTCCCAAAAAAAACCCTGAGTAGATCTCTGTGTAGGGATCCATGGGCCTGGAGAAAAGAACTGAAACCAAAATAGCCACTCGCCTATTTTAAATGTGACCAATGAATCATCATTATTATATTATGAATTCTTTATGATCAATGGGTCATATTTATTATATTATTCATACTTTATGATCAATGGGTCATCATTATTATATTATGATCAGTGAATCATCTTTATTATATTATGAATAATTTATGATCAATGGGTAAACTTTATTATATTATGATTCAGCAATCTTACACTATCGTATATTTTTTGTAGGCACATTATGATATACATGGATAAAATCAGGATCACATTACCGAGGAACACACCTCAGTATGTTAAGGTTTTGAATGAGTTTTTAGATTTTGCGATTTCTAATCGATCCGTTGAAGAGAGAATAAGATGTCCATGTCCTTAATGTAAATTTAGAACATGGTTGAAGAGAGATGAAGTTTAATAACATTTAATACTGAAGCAATTACATGGTCAATATTTGTGTTGGAATTGGCATGGAGAATCAAACAATACAGAAAGATTTAGCACTGATGTTAATCCACATAGTGAGGTCCCAAGTTCGTCGAAAATGGAAAATGAATTGCAAAACCTCATAAATGATGCATTTGGAACTCCAAGACACCACTATCAGCATTAAAACATATCAGAACAACCAGAAGAGGGTGCTACATATTGCAATGTGACAAGTGATGTTTTTGAGACTGCAACACAAGTAGATCAAGATTGGAACATATCATTGGATCATCCTTTTGATTCTATAGTGCCAAATGTAACGGAAAAAATCACTGAGAAAAATGAGTTTCATGATTTAGTTGATGATGGAAATCAAGAGTTGTATAGTTGGTGTTCGAAATATTCAAATCTTTCATTTCTGCTGAAGTTGTACCATATCAAATGTCTATGTGGAATTAGAAATAAGGAATTGTCCATGATATTGGAATTGATTCGTGATGCATTTCCTGAAGCAAAAATCCTAGAATCTTTTTATGATATGAAAAAGGTTGTTAACAAGCTTGTTCTTAATTATATTAAAATACATCTGTGTCCCAATGATTGTATGCTTTATTGGGGAGAGGATTCAAGTTGACAGAATTGCAAGAAATGTTCTTCTTCTAGATAGAAGTCAAAGGGTGATATTGGAAGCTTAACTGAACATAATTTCATGAAGAAGAAGAAAATGAAAACACCTGCAATGGTTTTGCGTTACTTTCCTTTGAAGCCATGATTGCAAAGATTATTCATGTCATCAAAAACCTCCGAACACATGAAGTGGAATTCTGTAGATAATAACAATGATGGGTTAATAATACATCCATGAGATTCCCAATCATGGAAGACATTTTACTCATTACATCCATATTTCTCAGCTGATCCTAGGAATGATTGATTGGGATTGGATGCCGATGGATTCAACCCATTTGGGACATTGAGTACAAGTTATAGCATTTGGCCAGTTGTTTTGATCCCTTATAATCTGCCTCTGTGGATGTGTATGCAACAATCATCTATTATCATGTCAATTATTATTCCTAGAAAACAAATGCTTGGAAATGATATTGATGTATACTTGCAGCCTTTGATTGAAGAATTTTAGGAGTTATGGAGTAACGGTGTTGAGACATTTTATGTTTCTTCTAAAACAATGTTCAAAATGCATGTTGCTTTACTGTGGACCATTAGTGACTTCCATGTGCTTTGGAATTTATCTGGTTGGAAAAATTATATGGGCTTGGCTTATCCCGTTTGTAAGTTTGATTTTGAGCCCAAACAGCTACCTCACAATAGAAAATGGTTCTTCTTATTCCATCAACAATTTATCGATGCATCTCATAGATTTCGGCTGAACAAATCAAAATTTAATGGTTTCATTGATCGTAGACCACCTTCAAAGTTGTTAACCTATTCTAAAATATTGACACAACTAGAAAATGTTGAAACAGAATTTGGGAAGGTTCATCATTTGAATGAGAGCGGAAAACGTGTCTGAAGTGCATCGTCATATGAAATCAGAACGCAACAATGGAAGAAAAAAAGTATATTCTTTAAATGCTCATATTGGGAATTTAATTTGTTGTGCCACAATCTTGAAGTGATGCATATTGAGAAGAATGTCTGTGATAATTTGATTTTCACATTACATAATGAGTATGGAAAGTCTAAGTATCATCTTAATGCTCGCAAAGACTTACAAGTAATGAACATAAAAAGCGATCTCTGGCCAGATGAGAATGAAAAGTATGCTCCGACCATTTTCACAATGAAAAATAGGGATAAAGATACGTTCCTTCGAATTTTAAAGAATGTGAAGGTATCTGATGGGTATTTGAGTAACATGTCAAGGTGTGTTTACTTGAATAATCGTAAGTTACATGGATTGAAAAGTCACGATTCACATATTTTGTTACAGCAGTTACTACCATTGGCATTGCGTACATTATTACCTGAAAA
The DNA here is from genome assembly GCA_963277665.1 of Viscum album. Lineage (NCBI taxonomy): Eukaryota > Viridiplantae > Streptophyta > Magnoliopsida > Santalales > Viscaceae > Viscum > Viscum album. Next base: position 173,480,934 of record OY728135.1, on the reverse strand, counting down.
TGTTAATGCTGTTTTACTCCAATTCTGCACATTTTTCAGGCAATTATGTGAGAAAGTTATACATCCATTTCATATTGACAACCTCCCGGAGAGGTTTGTATTGACTCTTTTTGCAATGGAGATGATATTTCCTCCATCGTTTTGACTATCATGATGAATTTTATTATGCATTTGGTTGAAGAAGCTAAATTAGGAGGCCCTGTTCATTATCGATGGAGGTGTCCAATTTAGAGGTATTTTATTTATATGTTTTCCAGTTATGTAAAAAAAATTTGACATTTAAATAAATTCATAATATTATTATTTTATTTCACAGATATCTTGGGCATTTGAAATCATACGTGAGAAATAAAGCTCAACCAGAAGGTTCTATTGCTGAAGTCTATTTGGCTGAGGAATGTCTTACCTTTTGTTCCAGGTGTTTAGATGATATTGAAAAATGATTTAATTGAGTTGGATGTGTTGACAACACATCAACTAAATCTCAAATGCATCAGAAATCAAAAATATTTCATGATATTGGCCGATCAGATGGGAGGACCTCAAAATTGACACTGAAAGATTTTGAATTATTACAGGAACATAGATATGTGCTGCTGAATAGTGAAATTGCAGATCCATTTATTGAATAGTTGAGGATACAAACAAAGAGTCGAATGGGAGGCCGAACACGAAATGAGAATGATATAATGAAATCTGTGAATAAAGAGCTTGTAGAATGGATTGCACGACGTGTATGTTTATAAATATTGCAATAAATAAGAATATTAGTTTGACACATACAATTTGTAAATCGTCTAAATTATATTTCTTTTTTCAGATCAGGAATACTGATACTTAAGCAAACATGTTAGAAGATTTGATGTTTCTTGCTAGAGGTCCTATAAAGCATGTTAGAAAGTTCGACGCTTATAATGTGAATGGCTTTAGATTTCGTACAGTTGATCGAGAAGTGGGTTTGAAAACACAAGATAGAGGTATATTTACATTTTCTGAAACGGGATACTATGGAAAGTTGCATGATATTATTGAATTAAACTACCATGGACATTTTTCTGTTGTTTTATTCAAATGAAAATGGGTCGATATTATCAGAGGTGTTAAAAGAGATTCATTGCAATTTACTTCTGTGAACATCTCTCGCTTGATGGATGTTGGTGATCATGAAATGCATGATCCATATATCTTAGAATCACATGAAAAATGGTATATTATGTGAATGATGTTGTGGATGAAGGGTGGAGTGTAGTTACTCACGTAATACAAAGAGAGTTGTATGATATGGGTGATGAAGTGGATGATTTGACCTCTCAAGTTCAATGTCATCAACAACGGGAAGTAGAATTATTTTTCCATCATGATATTGAAAATATTGGTCTTGCAAGGATGAATGAAGTAGATGAATCAATTGAGCAGGAAACCAATGTTGTTGAAGGGGAAAATGATTGTATGTACAATTATTCATTCAAGCAGCAATCACTTGTTTCATTTCTGCAGTCATTCATTATCATTGTTATATATATTTTGTTTGTTAGTACTGGGCATCTATTATCATTTTTAATTTTTCTTTCTGCATATTTTTTTTGAAATATATATTCTGAACATAATATTATTTGATTAAATGATAGGAATGCCAAGGAGGAAGCAGTATACTATTTCTTCTAGTTCTGCGATGGATGTTGATCCATCTGGGTCACTCCCCACGACATCTGAGGCACTAGCTGCCTACACCCCCGCACCATACCCCCCTGCACCATCCCTCACACCATCAGAGAGCCTCCCATTGGAGGCTGAGTCGTCGACTCCCCCTACAGGTACCTCATCCGTTGGGGGCGACAGACCCCTTCCAGTTCATCCAGGACACACTGGAGGGTCACAGTCAAAGGTATAAATTTTAATTAAATAAATTTATTGCATTTTGTTTATACTAATTGTTTGCTCATTGAAGATGAAAAAAATAAAACCGTGGAGAAAGACATAAAAATCTATGATGTTTGGAACTTGAATGGCGAAAATATAGTCGTGCCATTTGATTCTTTTGGGGTCCCTACGGATGATGTCGCAGGGTTACCTGGCCAGATTATAGGTCAGTTGAAAGCGGATCCCATTTCCCTTCCCATTTCATATGATGATTGGATAAATATGCCTCCAAACTGGAAAAATGATGTTTTTGATTCTCAAATATAGGTAATTTTATTACATTATGGTTTAATTGAATGTCATGTTACTAATATGGTCAAAATGAATTTATTTATACAGATGTTCTTCCACTTCACAGTTGCTGATGTGATAGCATGGAAGTGGACTTTGAAAAATCTCGGTAATAAATTGAAAGATTTCAAATGGAGATTGTGGTGTGATGTTAAAGATACTTCATTGACCTTGAAACAAATGTATGAAAAGCTACCCAGTGGGGTACCGAAAGAGCAGTGGAATGTTTTTGTTGATAGAAATCGTGATGAGAAGCGGATGGTATTGAAATATATATTATTATATTATCCTCATTTTACATTAATACATTTATATGAATAGGAGATGACATTGGATATGTTACTGTTAAATTTCATTTCATTTATTTCAGGATCCCTCACGATAGAATGCATCAAACAGGGTGAAGCAAGTCATCCCTCACACGGCGGGCTCAAAAATCATTTCTAGAAGCCGAATGTCATTGGTAATATTTTAAATAGTTAAATATTTATAATACAATATTATAAATTTAATATATTGAATTTTTGATTTATCTTTGCTTAATGCAGTCCCAGAATTTAGGGCACGAAACCTCTCGGACTGAACTGTGGTTGGATGTTCACAAAAAATCAGATGGCTCTTTTGTTAATGAGCCTACCAAAGAAGTTTGGGTATGAAGTCAAATTTTATTATAATAACTTATTTTCAGTTTTTTCTGTGTTAATATATATTAATATTTGATTTATAGGTAAAAATTAAAGAACTATGGGATGCCAGTCCTAGGCAGTCCTACTCAGTCTCCCAGGATGACACGGTTGCTCAAGTCCTTGGGAAGAAGCATCATGGTAGAGTGTGCGGGATGGGTTTGGGACCCGTACCATCTGGGGTCTTTAGCAGGCCATCAGAGATTCCAACCGCATCTACTCCTGGTTATGGTCAGTCCATACCTGAAGATGCTCATAGGGAGATTTCTTCTCTATGAGCCATAGTTCAAGACCAAGGGGCTCAGATATCCGCTATGCAGAAAGCGTTGACTGATTTATATCAGCAAATAAGTAGATATGACCCCAGTGGTTGTGCACCGAGTGGTGGTGAGCAGGTAAATCACAAAAAATCACAATCATTTAGTTTGCAAACTTTAATTGGTTTTAAGATTAATTATAAATAGGCGACAATATTTAATTTTCAATATAATGTTCTTACAGGTGGTAGCAGGAGATGGAGGTGGAGAGGGTGACGACGCATCGTCGGACCATGAGTAGTATTGTTGATGTGTTGAACAAATATGGGAAAGGTTGGTTTGTATATATAACATGTGTGGTGTATGGAACCTTTAAAAACCATTGGTCTTGGAGGAGATTCAGTGGCTAACCTTGAATGATCACAATAACCTCAGGTGGTAAAGTGAATGATGTGTTTGTTTCAATGGTTAGATGATCTATGGTAATAGGCACTTTGATGTCTCTGTTGTAAATTCAGCATTGGGAATTTGACTCATTAGGGTGTTGCATGTCCAAAAAGCCATGTTGAATGGATATCACAAGATCAAGATGGTTTTCTGAGGTGATTTTCATTATCATTAATAGTTTTTATGAGTCACGTAACCACATCACATGAAAACCAATGCATCTCCCTTCCCATGAACCTTCCCTCTTTTCTAACTTTTATTTTAGGAACATATTGGGAGATTTTTAGATGGAATGTCATATGATAAAAAAGAATAATCATAGGGGTTTTACAGCATTAATTGGGCTATTTGATGGGGCTTCACATGATGAGAAACAGATCACATGAATTGCATAACCCCTTTGCATGATGTTCCTAGGGTCATGTGATCATGAGCCTCATTGAAGTTCACATGGTCCATGTGACCTAGGTGATTAATCTATATGTATACATGCTAGAATTTTCTTTCCTTTGGGTATATATTAATACCTAGGATTTGGGTATTTCTTTGTTCCTAAAATATACAATGCCCATTTGGCTAGCGTCAAAAATTCCCCCACCCACAAAAGTGATGTTCAAAGGAACAAGGACTCAGTTTTGAGGTAGGAAATGACTTCATGAGTCACTTATGATTTCTCTGGTTGGAATTGAAAACAGCTTTTTGTCTTTTATAAGTCCATTCATATTCCTTGAGGTTCCCTATAAATAGGGGGTGAGAGGCTGGTCATTTGACCGGTGACATGAAGCTCTATAGCTCTCAAAACCCCATCTCTTGTGCATTTGTTTTTCAAGACAACTTTGCATGACCTCATCACAAGAACCATACAAGAGACCTAATCATGTGATCAGGTCACTTGACCTCATTATGTGATCACCTTGTCTAAATATCTCACTTAATCAATCTAGGAACTAAAAAATGGTAATTTATTAGAACTTTGATCCACACCCTTGGACATTAGTCTATCTTATGTGATTTGGTTGTCTCATGAAGATTTTTCATGATCTACTAATCTTTATGTGATTCATGTGACCTTCACATGGTAACATGATTATATGTGTTAAGAAAAATCATGTGATCAAAAGATGTTTTATGGGTTATGTGATTTTCGTGACCTAGAATGGATCATGTGGTCCACGTAATGTTTTCCATGTTATTAACTTATTTTGTTTGATTAGCACAACAGATTCTCTCTTAATGGTTACGTATCTTCTAATATATTCTCAATTCTCTTTAAATATTCCGTATATTTCTCAAATTTCTTCTTATGTGGTAGACTGGAGAGACCTTATTTCATAGAACCATAATGTCAATCATCGATATAAAGTATTTTTTAACAATAATGTTTTAAAGGTTCTTATTCTGATTGAACATCACCCCATTTAATCCTGATTCCTCATCCTTATAGGATAAACAACTAGTAGTGATCCCTCCCCTCTCTTCTTTGGCACATTTTGATCCATACACTTTAATCCTTTATGGAATCAAAAATTTTCAAATTTGATCATCTGTAAACTATAAGTATAAATCCATGTGACCCCCAATCTCTTGTTTCAATTTATGTTATATTGTGTTTCATTCTAAATCCACAATTTTAGGTATTTTGTATGCTTTAGGTATTCTTATTGAATTGGATCAACTTTTTCATCAACATTAAATGAAAGGGTGTTTATGAATATTGTGTAGGTGGTGCATAAATTTTCTCCTTATTATATATATGTTGTATGTGTTGTTTGGTTTGTTTTCCAGGGCATTGGTGGAGTATAAACAAAAATTCTATTTTTTTTCAGGTCAAAATTTCGCGGAGGTTTTAACCACCGCTAATGTTATACCACATATACATTTAGTGGTGGTTTAAACTGCCACGAAATATATTCGGCAGACTACTTAGCGGTGGTTAAAACCGCCGCGAAATCACATCGGAATTAGTGGCGGTTTTAACTGCTGCTAAGCAGGTTCCTGGCATGCTTGAATATCACGACGATTATAGCCACCGCTAATTAAATAGCCCATGAAACTGCCACGAATTGAGGTACTATGATTCTTTTCTTTGACAACCATGAAATTCATAAAACCGCTGCTAATAGATTGCTGATGCCATGTTTAGTGGCGGTTTTTATAAACCGCCGCTATATGATAAAAAACGCCGCTAATAGGAGGTTTTCCTGTACTGTCATTATTTATATTATTAATGTCATTTATTTTAGGGATTTTATTGACCAGATGACAATTTGCGATGTGTTTATTGTGGTATATATTGGTAAAATTGTTTTTTTTATTTTTTAATTTTATCAACAAAATAAGGGAAAATTTACTCTGATATTACATGAATAAATGGTGATAAATTTTGGATGATGATGTGAGAGTTTTTTGTCAACTAGAAATGTGCCATGTACCATTTTATACAATATCGTTTCATTAAATAAGTATTTTCGTTTGATATATATATTTATGTGTTCAACATTGATAAAAAAATTCATTTAGTGGAATATGTATTTTGTAATTCCCTCAGTATTTTATTAATAGGATCATTATCTGAAGTATTATAAAAAAATTAAAAAATCAGAAAATGAAAATATTTGAGGAAATAATATTTTATAAACACATGTTCATATATCGATTTAAAAATAGTGGTAATATATTTCTTTTCAACGTGATAGGTGACATCTGAAAACATATAAATTAATGGATATTATTCTCTGCCAAACAATCATTTGAGGAGGTGACATAAATTTTAGTAACATGAAGATTTATATCATCTATTTTCGGTTTTTCTAATGTGGTTTATATATCTCATATAAATTTTTTTATCTCGATAAAATAAAATGAAATTATTTGGTTATATAAACATTATAGGGCCTAATATGGAATTTGACTCAGAGATTAATGAATAGTTTTGATTTCATTACATTATGTTCTGAATTCATAATAAACTAGTCCATGATGATTTCATAAAAAATTTATTTTGTGATTCATTTAGAATAAAATAGATTCTATTTGGCGTTGTACTTAGGGGATTCGATAAAAAAATATTCTTACCACTATAATAGAATATTATATATATATATATATTCCTATTAGACATGTCATTGGATGCACTGAATTGATGTTTTCAGACAAGTTTTTCATCAATATATAGAATGATTAATTTCAAATATAGTTTTTTATATTGGTTTGATTGAATAATAATCATATTGGATTCATAGAATTTAGAATTTATTCTTTAATAAGGCTTATTTTAGTTAGTTAATTCTAACCATTTATTATATTCAACAAAATAAAATGTTAACATTAAATAAATTTTTATTCTATTAACAAATAGTAAATGTCATCAAATTTATTACATTTAACATAAGAACATCTAATTAACAAAACATCCAATGGAAAATCATTTTTGTACATTATTCCATAAAAATTTTCTTACTACTATCTATGTACAAAAAAAATCATTCTGTACTGATATTTTTAAGAATATCTGTGAAAATATTTATATAATAAAAGTTATGTAATATTTTCAAAAATTTGGATGGCATTACCATATTCATAATTTCTACAATTACCTTTGTTAATACTCATTTGTTTCTATCAGTTGACTACCAAAGGAAGAAACTCTACTTATCAGAATCTATTTCAATAGGGTTACCATAAATATTTTATTTAGGTACTTACATAATCTCTAGTAACAATTACATTTGAGTTTTAACTATGGAATTATTTTGAAAAATTTATACTATTCCTCTATTATAATATTTGGGTCTTCCCATAATCCTTGACGAATGGTAATAAAAGTATATATGTTTTTATGTTAATTACATTTTGGATGTGGTGGCACTTTATGTCATCTATTATATAGTCTAAGTATATAGTAATACCTTGGATCCAAAAAAATAATTCACATCCTAAACATTACCATCATAATAATAGAACCTCTTAAAATTATAATTTAATTATATATGATTAAAAACAATTCATGAACTAGGGATGTAATATAATTATTATAAATATCCCCATTTTACTATGATTCACATCTAATAAGGGAACCAAGACCATAATTTTTTCATATTGACTTTATATTAGCTCATCAATGTTGATTATTTTTAGTTCATTTCTTTTATATATGTCTATATGTTTAACAGTCCATTATTCTTGTTTTTTTTGTGTTTTGCTCTTGTGTTTCTATACTACATTGGTCAATATTTCTTCTACCACCTATAGCACCTCAACTATAATATATTATTTACTAGTGTTTGTGTCATATATTCTATTCATTATGGACCATCCTTTGTGTGTGAGTAATGTTGAGCCCTCTGGAAGATTGTTGATTTCATGTCTATGTTTGATGTTTTAATAATCACAAATCATCACATACCATTAATGCTTAATCTGGTTTGTTTTCTCATAAACTTAATTACAATCTGTAAATGCATCTGTTATCATGTTTTTGTCTATTCTTATTGACTTACAAAGTATGTTGGAAGTCTTCTGGATTCAACAGACATCGGAAGCACTGATCCAATATCAAAGGACAACGGTCGCACTGAGCAAACTGACTCACCGATCCATCTGACTCACCGATCCATCAGACTCACCGATCCATCAGACTCACCGATCCATCAGACTCACCGATCCATCAGACTCACCGATCCATCAGACTCACCGATCCATCAGACTCACCGATCCATCAGACTCACCGATCCATCAGACTCACCGATCCATCAGACTCACCGATCCATCAGAATCACCGATCCATCAGACTCACCGATCCATCAGACTCACCGATCCAAGGACTCACCGATGCAAATGAGTCACCGATCCAAAGTCTCACCGATCCAAGGACTCACCGATGTAAATGACTCACCGATCAGATGACAGACCGATGCTGATCTATCTGAGTCACCGATCAGTACTCTAATGCTGATGACCTACCGATCACTTGAATAGTCATAAACAACTGTTTGAATTTCTTTATCTTTATCTTTATTTAATCTAACCAATGGTCATATTAGGTATATTTTAATGCTCTGTCAGATTATTAATAAAGGTTGTCGGATTTCAGGAAACCGTACCTCGTACCTGCAAAAAGGAAACCTTTTTTATCCTACGGAGCACGTGATATAAATACAAGAAGACTCTGCTGAAGGAGAACATACGAGAGAACACACAAAGATATGAAAGACATACGACATACTCAAGGAGAGCTCTGTGCATACAAGAAGAACCAAGCAAGATAGAATCAGATACAATCAAGCCTACTCAAAAAGAGTTCTGTGCATACAAAAGAATATCGAAGAGCTTCATCGACTACATATCACTGCCTGTGAACCTGAAGCATACGACACTCTGCCTCTCAAACAAAATCGAGAAGAGGACTCAGAATCACTTCTGATTAATTCCAAAACGAGTCCAGTGCTGCACTGAAATCACTAGATCCTTTCTAAACTCTACATCTCTGCTCTGTGATTTATTTATTCTACATTTTGAGCAGTGTGTGTTATCTGTTGTATTAAACAAACACACTGACTCCTGTACTTTCACTGGAGGATCTGTAAATCCTCAGCAAACCTTTTTACACTTCATTTCCCACTGTGGATAGTGGTAGAGGTCTTGTGACCTGGACAGCTGGCAGCTGTTGTTTGTTTTCCCACGTAGAACTGTGGTAGAGGTCTTGTGACCTGGACAGTGTGTTCACTGTTGTTAACCCCGATCCAGGGTGTGGATCATTTTTAATATAAACTTTTGAGAGGACTAAGTCTCGGCTTGAGACTGAACCTCTTGGTTAATTCTCTGTGTTTGTAGTTATACTTTATATCCATACTATACATATTTATTTCATATTCCGCTGCTATTACTTTGAAATTTAATTTATCTTCAAAGCTACTTTGATAATTAAATTCGCAAGTGTTTATCTTTATTATAAATCAGTAAGTTAGTTTCAAAAGTTAATTTAATCATAAGATTAAGTTAACTGAGAACTAATCAATCTTTGAGAAACTAATTGAACCTTTATAATCTATATAAATTCACTACAGTTTAATTTGTTTTTTTTTGTTTTTGAAATTGGGGGATTTTAATAGAAATTGTTTTTAACAGAAATTTTAATTGGTACTCAATTCACCCCCCTCTTGAGTTAACCACTCCGACCAACACTTGGTATCAAAGGAGTGAAAATACTTTCTAAAAGTACTCTACTTTTGAACTGTGATTTTAGTTGTATTTTAAAGTTCTTAAAATTTCTGTTATATCTAAATTTTTATCTCTTTAAAATTTTCTCATCATGGACAATAGACTTGAGGGTGCTGCTACTAACCGGCCACCTTTCTTCAATGGAACTAATTATGCTCAGTGGAAACTGAAAATGAAAATTCATCTAGAAAGCATAGGTTTTGATATTTGGACTGCGATTGAATCAGAATAAAAAATTCCCACTACTGCAAGATCTACTTGGGATGAACCTACAAAGACTGCTTACAATAACAATTGTAAATCTATGAATGCCATGTACTGTGCTCTAGGAGATGAAGAATTTAATAGAATTTCTGCATGTAAAACTGCATATGAAATTTGGGATACCTTAGCTGTTTCTCATGAAGGAACAACTAATGTTAAGGAGATGAGATTGAATACCTATACTATTAAGAATGATAATTTTAAGATGAAGCCTAATGAGCCCATTTCTGATATGTATCTCAGGTTCAATGAAATTGTCAACACAATGACTTCTCTGGGAAAGGATGTTCCAGCAAAGGAGAAAATCATGAGAATTTTGAGATGTCTACCTGAAAGATGGAGAGGAACCTCTGTCTCCATTAGAGAATCCGGTGACATTGGAACACTGCCTGTCAAGGAATTAATTGGTAAACTGATGATGTATGAAGAAGAGCTTAAAGTAAATAAAGAAGAAGATGATGAACCTAAAAGGAATTCTATTGCCTTCAAGACTACAACCTCAAAGAATAAGGATAAGGAAAAGCCTCAAGCTATCAATGAAAGTTCAAGCAGTGAGGAAAGTGAGAATGATTCTGACAGTGATGCTGAGATGGCTCAAATAGCCAGAAGATTCAAAAAGTTTTATAGGAAAAAGAAATTCTTTAGGAAACCAAATTACAAGGGAAAGTATGACCAACAAGGCAAATGGAAAAAGGATTGGAAGAAGGCTGACAGAACTGATGAAGTTGTCTGTTATGAATGTAAAAGATAAGGGCACATAAAAACAGACTGTCCAAAGCTGAAGTATAAAAAGAAATGTGAATAAAAGGATAAAAAGTACAAGAAAGCCATGAAGGCTACTTGGAGTGCTTCAGAAGACAGCACAAGTGAAGCTGAATCTTCAGACTCTGAAAAGAATCGGGCCAACATGTGTTTCATGACAAACACTTCTGAGGTAACATCAGAGACTCCTGTTTTTAATTCATACTATTCTGGAGAAGATTCTGACTCAGAAAACATGTCCAAATCTGAATTGTTTGAATACTGTGACATGTTAGAAGAAACTTGTAATGAGCTTAAAGATAAATATAAAGGTTTAAAGAAACAGTATGTTTTAAGTGTTAAGCATAAATCTGATCTGGATATAGAAGTAGAAAAGAATGCTCAGTTGCTTAAAGAGAATGCTGAACTAAAATTGTCTAATGAGCAACTCAAGAAAGACTTAGAGAAGTTCACCAATGGTAAAAATACTCTAACACAAATGCTAGGAAAGAATGTTGCACCTAGATACACTAGTGGTATAGGATACCAACCTGGACAAAGAAAAGTTGCCAAAACTAGATTCATTCCTAAATCTGGACAGAAGATAGTTAATTCTGGAACTTCTTATGCCTCAACCAGTTATATTCATAGTTATGAATCTAATAAGGTTTATCTTTCAAAGAATGTTATTTCTACCAATTATATGAGACCTATTAGACAAATATGGGTACCTAAAGTATTATTGGCTAACCTGTCTGGACCCAAGTAGATCTGGGTACCAAAATCATCTCCCATCTAAATCTGTTTTGTAGGGAACATGCTTAAAGATCTCCTGTAAAGAGACCTGGTATTTGGACAGTGGATGTTCAAGACATATATCAGGAGACTTCTCTTGTTTCAAGAGTTTAATAAAAGTTGATGGAGGCTTTTTCACCTTTGGTGATAATTCAAAAGGAAAAATCATCGGCTTAGGCCAGATTGGTAACACTGATTCAAATTTGATTTCTAAAGTTTTATTTGTTGATGGCCTTAAATACAATTTATTAAGTATTTCTCAGTTATGTGATGATGGTTTTCATGTTAAATTTGAAAATGATTCCTGCAAAGTTTTTAATTCCAAGAATGTTTTGGTATTTTCTGCCTTAAGAAATGAGAATGTTTATGCTGTTAATCTGAATTCTTTAGCTAAGAAGAATATTACTTGTTTGAATGCTTTTCATAATGAATCTTGGCTATGGCACAGAAGATTAGGACATTGCAACATTCACTCACTTAGAAAACTTTCTAGGAAGAACTTAGTTAGAGACTTACCCAAACTTGAATTTCCAGCAGACAAAGTTTGTAATCCCTGTCAAAAGGGAAAGCAACATAAAGTTTCTTTTAAATCAAAGAAAGAAGTCTCAACTTCTCAACCACTTGAGTTGGTTCACATGGATTTGTTTGGACCATCAAGAGTTTCTAGTCTAAATGGGAAGCACTATGTCTATGTTCTCGTAGATGACTTTTCTAGATATACTTGGGTATATTTTCTAGCTCACAAAAGTGAAGCTTGTTCTTACTTTGTTAAATACTCCAAGTCTGTAGAAAACCTTCGTGGACTTAAGATTAAACCCTTGAGAAGTGATCATGGTCGTGAGTCTGAAAATCAAGAGTTTGATTCTTACTGCTCACACAATGGCTATAGTCACAACTTCTCTGCCCCTAGGACACCCCAACAAAATGGTGTAGTAGAAAGAAGGAATAGAACCCTGCAAGAAATACCTAGAACCATGCTCAATGAATATGAACTGCCTATTTACTTTTGGGCTGAAGCTGTAAATACAGCTTGTTATGTCATTAATAGAGTCTTGATCAGACCAGTTCTTAAGAGGACCCCTTATGAGTTGTGGAACCATAGGAAACCCAAGGTTAACTACTTCAAAGTTTTTGGCTGCAAAGTCTTCATTCTCAATACTAAAGAAAATCTTGACAAATTTGCATCCAAAAGTGATGAAGGAATTTTCCTAGGTTATTCTATCTCTAGTAAAGCCTATAGAGTTTTCAATAAGAAAACCAAATGTGTGGAAGAATATGTTCACATCAAGTTTGATGAAACTGATCCACATGAGCCTAAAACCTCTCTTGAGAATCTTGAAGAAGATTTTTCTATTCTGGACCTTAACGACAAATCTAAAGAACCTGTTATAAAAGTATCCAGTTTTGGACTTTCTCCAGAATCTGCTTCTGTTGAACCCGAACCTATAGATGAACCTGAAATTTCTAGTCCAACCTTTACCAGATCAACGAGGATTCTAAAGAATCATCCTTTAGAAGCTGTTGTTGGTAATCTTGATAGAGGAACACAAACTAGATCTTCTCTAAGAAATCAGGTTGAACATCAAGCCTTTCTTTCACAGCTAGAACCTAAAAATATCAATGATGCTATCAATGATGAGTTTTGGGTAATGGCTATGCAAGAAGAATTAAATCAGTTGGAAAGAAACAAAGTCTGGGAATTAGTTGACAGACCTATGGACACTTTGACAATAGGCACAAAATGGGTTTTTAGAAATAAAGTAGATGAATCTGGAAATATAGTTAGAAACAAAGCTAGACTAGTTGCACAAGGATATAGTCAAGAAGAAGGTATAGACTATGAGGAAACTTTTGCACCTGTAGCTAGACTAGAAGCCATTAGGATATTACTTGCATATGCTGCACATCTGGATTTTAAGTTATATCAAATGGATGTCAAAAGTGCTTTTCTAAATGGTTTTATAATTGAAGATGTTTTTTTAGAACAACCACCTGGATTTACCAACCCTCATTTTCCAAATCAAGTTTTTAAACTTTCTAAAGCTTTGTATGGTTTGAAACAAGCTCCAAGAGCTTGGTATGATCGACTTAGCAATTTCCTTATTTCAAAAGGTTTTACTAAAGGGATTGCTGATCCAACTCTTTTCATTAAAAGAATTTCTAAAGATGTTTTAGTTGTACAAATATATGTTGATGATATTATTTTTGGATCTTCTAAACACTCTTTATGTACTGATTTTTCAAAAAGTATGCAAAATGAATTTGAAATGAGCTTAATGGGAGAGCTTAAGTACTTTCTTGGATTTAAAGTATTTCAAAATGAAAATGGTATTATTTTGAATCAAAGTAAATATACAAAGGATCTTTTAAAACGTTTTGGTCTGGATAGTATCAAGGAAAGTGAAACTCCTATGAGTACTATCTGTAAATTGGATGCAGATGAAACTGGGAAACCAGTTGATCAAACCAATTACAGAGGTATGATTGGTATTTTACGTTATCTTACTGCTAGTCGACCAGATATTATGTTTAGTGTATGTATGTGTGCTAGATTTCAAGCTAATCCTAAAGAATCACACTTACTAGCTGTTAAAAGGATTTTTAAGTATCTTAAGTATACTGTAAATTTAGGTTTGTTTTATCCAAAAGGACAATCATTTAATCTAACTAGCTATTCAGATGCTGACTTTGCAGGATGTAAGTTAGATAGGAGGAGCACATCTGAAAAATGTCATTTGCTTGGAAAATCCCTAGTATCATGGTGTAGTAAGAAACAGAATTCAGTTGCATTTTCTACTGCCGAGGCCGAATACATAGCTGCTGGTAGTTGCTGTGCACAAATTTTGTGGATGAAACACACTTTATTGGATTATGGATTTGATTTTAAACATGTTTCAATTAACTGTGACAACACTAGTGCAATCAACTTATCCAAGAACCCTGTGTCTCACTCTAGAACTAAGCACATTGATGTCAGACATCACTTTCTAAGAGATCATTATCAGAAAGGTGATGTTTCTCTAGAATTTTTTAGTTCTGAAAATCAACTAGCTGATATCCTCACAAAGCCCTTATGCTCTGAAAGAATGAAGTTTATTAAACAAGAGTTGTGTATGATTGATCTGTGAAACTGATCTGTGAAACTGATCTGTGAAATTGATCTGTGAAACTGATCTGAGAAACTGATCTGTGAAACTGATCTGTGAAACTGATCTCTGAAACTGATCTGTGAAACTGATCTGTGAAACTGATCTGTGAAACTGATCTGTGAAACTGATCTAAGAAACTGATCTGTGAAACTGATCTGTGAAACTGATCTGTGAAACTGATCTGTGAAACTGATCTGTGAAACTGATCTGTGAAACTGATCTGTGAAACTGATTCGTGAAACTGATCTGTGAAACTGATCTGTGAAACCGATCTGTGGAACCGATCTGTCACACTGTTCTGTCAAACCGATCTATTTTCAATTACTTTTTATTAATTAGTAAATTACTTTTATGGAAACCCTAAATGATAAAATAAATGATACGCGGCTATTTATCCTCCCTAAACCTTTTGACCCTTCATTTCCCACCGAACCTCTCAACATCTCTTCCCCTCCACTTCGAACCTTCGAACTCCTGCCTTCTCAAAATCCTCGAATGGCTAAGAAAAAGAGACCGAGCAAAGGACCGGATAGCCCTGTACCTTCAAAGAGTGCTCGAGGAGAGTCGAGTAGTACCTCTCAACTATCAGTAAATCCGAACCTGGAAACTCGGATTGTTGCTGTAGAAAAAGATGTACACTCTGCGTGGCTTCTGTCAAGTAAGTCATTGTTGCTACAAGTTCTTGAATCGCAAGGATGGATAGACTGGTTTTCTGACAACACTCGAATAGATTATCCGAAGCTAGTACATGAGTTCTATATGAATCTGGAAATCACATTAGATGGTGTGGAGGCTGCCCGGATGTCGTCTGTGGTAAAAGGAAAGAAAATATCCTTCTCATCTAAGCAGTGGGCTGAGTGCCTGAACGTACCTCATGAAGGTCGGTACGAGGATTATGCTGGGAATATTCCTCCGACATCTGGTTACTTTTCTTATGATCTAGCTCTGGAGCTTCTGACATGAAACAGAGAGTCACGAAGAATTACAGCTTCAGAATTAGATGGTGAGTGCAGACTTCTTTTCAAGTTTATTCAGCACCAACTTTGCCCTAGGAGAGGAGACTTTGCTGCTGTAAAATACCAGGATGTTTTCCTGTTGTTTCTTCTGAAAACACATGAGAAAATCAATTTGTGTAGATATGTGATGGTACACATAGCTGGAATGATAAAACCATCCAAGAAAGCCACTGCCTTGTTTTATTCAAAGATGATATCTACCATGCTCAAGAATCTAGATTGTCTTGATGAAGATGATGAAGTTAATGAAACAGACCATACCTTCTGTCTTAGCAAAGAGATCTGCAAGAGGATTAAAATAAATTGGAATCCATGGAAGAAGTGCTGGGTTGCAGATGAAGATAAATTGTATGAAGCCTACAATCCCATAGATCATGGCAAGAGGCCAAAGGATTTGAGAGATCCTGGATTAAAACCAGATGAGGAACCAGTTTATTATGATGATGATGAGCAAGAAGAAGTTGCTGCTGCAGAAGGAAGTGTGTCTTCTCCTGATGATAGGAGTGACCCTGACACTGCTAGTCCCAAGAAAAGAATAGAATTTGGACCTTCTAGTCCACCCTTAACCCTACCAGAGTCAGAACCCATTCTTGGTGATGAAGAAGATTCTGACACTGAAGAATATCACAGTGAAGCCTCTGAGCTGAGTAATAATGAGCAAGGTGATGCTGATGACAATCATGATGGTGATGATGATGAAGCTGATGATGTTGAAGCTGCTGTTGATGGTGTTAACAGACCGGTGGATGGTCTTGTTGTAGATCAAGTAGAACAACCTCAGTCAGTTCAAGAAATCCATATCAGTGGCAAGGCTGACTCACCAAAAATCAGTGGAACAGCAAGCTATGAAAAACCAAAATACACTCTGTGTGCTGCCGTTTGGGATAACTACCCTGGTTATGCTGTATTGGGCTTAGAATATTCTGAAGACGAAGAAGAAATGCCAGAATCTGCTGCAGCTGTGAAGAGGAACCTCCCACGAGAAGCAAGGTCTGTTCCTACTGTTGATCCTACCATTAATTTTTTCCCTGGTTCTGGAATCAGTCAAGCTGATCTTGATAAGTTTAAGTTTGAATTGCTAACTGCTGTGAGAACCATAGTTAGAGAAGAAGTTTCTAATGCTCTTACTCATGTGTCTCTACAAGTTTCTGAAAATTCTTTGGAAGCCTTCTCACAGAGAGTATCAAATGCTGTGAAGCCAGACCTAGCCAATACTGGTGAACTTATTGGCAGGCAAATAGCCTTTTTGAATCAGACTTTGAAGGATCTCCAAGTTGGCTTAGTTTCTCTATCAAATGAGTTCAGATCAACCATCTCTGGTATGATGGAAGTTTTGAGAAATCTGATTGAACATCTCAACAAGTCTGACCCGAGGAAGTTGAAAGCTGAACTAACTCACATAGTCGGCCAAGCCAGTACATGCAAGGTAACCAAGATCACTACCCGTGAAATAGAAGCTCTACGAGAAGTTGTGCATGAAGAGCTAGCTGCTGTCAGACAAATTCTTGATTTAGAATCTTTGAGGAAGATGAAAGAGCTCTGTGATAACAGTCATAAAATGGCCTTGGTATATTCAGCAGATGCTAAGAAAGCCCTGCAAGAGATCAAAGAAAAAGTTGATACTTACTTTTCCAAGATTTATACAAAACATGAGATGACTGCAAGCTTCAAGGTGTTAGCAGAGAATCTGAAATTACCTCCTGTCACTCAGGCCTTCAATACTCAAGTTCGCCAATTGCAAGATTTTGTCCCTTCCTTGGCACAGTTCATGGAGAATAAAGATGATTTTGAAAAAGCTATGAAGTATGGAGCGGAAGTCATTCAGGACTTCATTCATCTGTTGAAGCCTTATTTGGATGCACAGGCCACTGTAATTGTACTTCCTACTTCTGAACCTCTCAGTGCCTCTGATGTAGCTCTGAATCAGCTGTCTGTTGCCCAAGCTCTATCTCAATTAAGACCAGTTCCTCAGCAAGCTCCTCAATCAGCTCCTGTTTCTCAACAACAACCCTCTGTGGTACCTGCTCCTGCTCCTGCCAGAGTTTTCCTACCGCCACATCAGCTCCGTGAACCACAGCCTGCCTCCAAGCCTTCCACCTTACCTGCTATTGATCCCAAAGACAAAGGGAAAGCCCCTTTTCATCCCACCAAATAGCCATGTATTGTTTTTGATGGGGTGAACAATGTGCTACTTGTAATAATCTGTACTTTATCATTTTTTTGTCTCTCTACTCTCTGCTGACTGCTTTTACTTTCACTTTCCCTTTCCCTTTTCTATTTTCCCTCCTTTTTGATTATCCCAAAGGGGGAGAAAGATATATATAATGGGAGAAAGATATATATAATGGGGGAAATCAATATCTCAGGGGGAGATATCTGAATATTATATATATGGGAGTGTTAAATTAAGAGGGAGATTTATATCTCTTTACTTTTATTATATTTTTATTATTGATTGATTTTTTTTATATATATGAAGATTTGTGATTATCAAAAAGGGGGAGATTGTTGATCCCTCTGGAAGATTGTTGATTTCATGTCTATGTTTGATGTTTTAATAATCACAAATCATCACATACCATTAATGCTTAATCTGGTTTGTTTTCTCATAAACTTAATTACAATCTGTAAATCATCTGTTATCATGTTTTTGTCTATGCTTATTGATTTACAAAGTATGTTGGAAGTCTTCTGGATTCAACAGACATCAGAAGCACTGATCCAATATCAAAGGACAATGGTCGCACTGCGCAAACTGACTCACCGATCCATCTGACTCACCGATCCATCAGACTCACTGATCCATCAGACTCACCGATCCATCAGACTCACCGATCCATCAAACTCACCGATCCATCAGACTCACCGATCCATCAGACTCACCGATCCATCAGACTCACCGATCCATCAGACTCACCGATCCATCAGACTCACCGATCCATCAGACTCACCGATCCATCTGACTCACCGATCCATCAGACTCACCGATCCATCAGACTCACCGATCCATCAGACTCACCGATCCAAGGACTCGCCGATGCAAATGAGTCACCGATCCAAAGTCTCACTGATCCAAGGACTCACCGATGCAAATGACTCACCGATCAGATGACAGACCGATGCTGATCTATCTGAGTCACCGATCAGTACTCTAATGCGGATGACCTACCGATCACTTGAGCAGTCATAAACAATTGTTTGAATTTCTTTATCTTTATCTTTATTTAATCTAACCAACGATCATATTAGGTATATTTTAATGCTCTGTCAGATTATTAATAAAGGTTGTCGGATGTCAGGAAACCGTACCTCGTACCTGCAAAAAGGAAACCTTTTCTATCCTACGGAGCACGTGATATAAATACAAGAAGACTCTGCTGAAGGAGAACATACGAGAGAACACACAGAGATAAGAAAGACATACGACATACTCAAGGAGAGCTCTGTGCATACAAGAAGAACCAAGCAAGACAGAATCAGATACAATCAAGCCTACTCAAAAAGAGTTCTGTGCATACAAAAGAATATCGAAGAGCTTCATCGACTACATCTCACTACCTGTGAACCTGAAGCATACGACACTCTGCTTCTCAAACAAAATCGAGAAGAGGACTCAGAATCACTTCTGATTAATTCCAAAACGAGTCCAGTGCTGCACTGAAATCACTAGAGCCTTTCTAAACTCTACATCTCTGCTCTGTGATTTATTTATTCTACATTTTGAGCAGTGTGTGTTATCTGCTGTATTAAACACACACACTGACTCCTGTACTTTCACTGGAGGATCTGTAAATCCTCAGCAAACCTTTTTACACTTCATTTCCCACTATGGATATTGGTAGAGGTCTTGTGACCTGGACAGCTGGAAGCTGTTGTTTGTTTTCCCACGTAGAACTGTGGTAGAGGTCTTGTGACCTGGACAGTGTGTTCACTGATGTTAACCCCGATCCAGGGTGTGGATCAATTTTTATATAAACTTTTGAGAGGACTAAGTCTCGGCTTGAGACTGAACCTTTTGGTTAATTCTCTGTGTTTGTAGTTATACTTTATATCCATACTATACATATTTATTTCATATTCCGCTGCTATTACTTTGAAATATAATTTATCTTCAAAGCTACATTGATAATTAAATTCGCAAGTGTTTATATTTATTATAAATCAGTAAGTTAGTTACAAAAGTTAATTTAATCATAAGATTAAGTTAACTGAGAACTAATAAATCTTTGAGAAACTAATTGAACCTTTATAATCTATATAAATTCACTACAGTTTAATTTGTTTTTTTTTTGTTTTTGAAATTGGGGGATTTTAATAGAAATTGTTTTTAACAGAAATTTTAATTGGTACTCAATTCACCCCCCTCTTGAGTTAACCACTCCGACCAACAAGTAAGTTTTAGTTTTATTTATATATAATGTGTCTTTATAAGTTTATAATGCATTGAGGTTACACAATGTAAGAGAATATTTCTGGATACAAACCTTTATTTATATGATATTAGGGACATTAAAAATTAGAAGAAAATATTAATGGGGTTAAAACATATAAATGAACTAAAATTTTATTTTTTTTGATAGGTATACTATCATTGAATGTAACTAAATATGATACATGGAATCCATATATGGGTGAATTTTTTTGATGACTGGATAGATATCATAAACTATTGATGAATATCTCATAAACATGAAAAATATTTGATTCAATGTTTATTGTCTATGAAATGTATAAAACACCATCCAAAATAGTAACCACATCATGGAAAATATAATGTTACACATGCGTAAAAGGATAATAAGGATTTTGTGTCACGATAGTATACACTATCCATTCTATATACATTGTTTAAATAATCTTCTATATTGAATTCTAAGTCACCATCATCCCACATTGAGTAAATATACATTGGATAGACATTTCATTTTCATTTTTTATTTTTATAATTAAATTATTTGGATTGGTCTATCACTGATTCGAAATATTCAAAGAATATATTGACCATGAAATGCTATATATTTTACTCTAATAGTGAACATGTATTTTCAGATATTATACAAGCTCAAATTTAAATTTATTAATAATTAGACTTCTTTTGCTCTGAATGGGGTACCTTTTCATCAATAAAGTAGATATAAAATCTAAATATGTGTTTCCATAAATTATTGATTATTTTTTTATTAGGGAGGGGATTAATTTCTTTTAATATTAATAGTATAGATGTTTTGATTGAATTAAAGTATTGTGTATCTAGAAATGATGTTTTGTAAAGAGGTACATCTGCAATTAATAAATAATAAGATGAATATCATAATTATTTTTTATCTAAAAATTTGCAGCATCAAATATAAGTTTTGAATTATAAGAGGTTCAACAACAGGAAGTGGTGACACAAGAGTCATCAGGTTGATATATGTACATCCAACACTAAAGGTCTTTTTTAGTAGAATTGTATAATCATTTACATTGGTATTATTATAAATATATCAACATTAAAAAAATTGTACATCATATCAAGACGTTCCCTACAATAGATAATAATGTTCTCTGATATATTCTATACACTATATGTGGATTGAAAAATGGAATCATATAAAGTAGAATACCTTAGTTTATGTTTCTAGTTTTGATACAATAGATCTCTTATAGGGTATTTTAAACATTATAACACTTTGTATGATAATGTGAAAATAAATCATGAAAAATGTATTCAGATAATATTAGCCCCTTCCCAATTACTTTGGTATGTGTTTCTTCGATGGGTAGAAGTTATAATAGATCCCCTAGTAGATATTTCCATTTCCAATGAATAATTTTTCTTATAGGGGATTGTTAGACATGGAATCATTGGAAGTATTATGTTGACAAAAACCATAACAAAAAAACATTAAAATGTAGTATCCATTTCTCTATGTATTGGTTTTTCATTTCGTTACTGGAAGACTACTAAACTAGCATCATATAGTAAAGATTTAAAATTATTATGCTTAAAAATTCATTTGGGTGAATTGTAGAATTGATACAATTCTTTGAACATTAAGAAAATTACACCTATGAAAAATTGTTTTTAATTATATCTGTCCTTTAGTATACAATTCTTCAACCATAACTGATAAGTACCATGCTCTATCAGTAGTTATTTGAAGCGATTCATCCTCATAAAAATAATCTAGGGGATATTTCAGTTTTATATTCATAAAATATATATAATTAGATATATAGAATAATTTATATTTATATTCTTATAATGAAATAAAAATTACAAAATCTTTTTTTAGATTGAAATTCCAATTTTTTATATAATAATGTTAAATAAACAACGATTTGTATCCATCATAATTATCTGTTCTACAGTGGGAAGCATCTATACTAGAATACCCCAGTAGGGATTTGTAGTTATGATACAATAAATCTATTATATTTCATTTTAAAAAAGGATACCATTTGAATTATTATATGTAAATTAATCTTGAAAAAAAAATTCTAGATTATATTCAGATGTTCTCTGTCCCTTTGGTAAGTGGATCTTAAAATTCAAGAGGATACAATGAAATCACCTGATATTGATTTCTAGTTCCTATGATGAAAATATCTAAAGGTGATTTTCAAAATTATTACCTTTAATGATTGTATGTAAATCACCTTTAAAAACATAGTTTTATATCATAGATCGTTATAATGAACTACAAGTGGCCCTACAAAGGGGGTCACCAACACAAAATACCAATAAAATAAATTTCTAGTTTTCATGTTGCATGTTTAATGAAGGTGATTTGAATCATGATTAACTTGATTATGATTATAAGGAAATGAACTATAAAAAATATATAAATTATATCAGGATATTCCCTATATGTCAGAGAAGTTTTTCTTCATAGTGAAACAACCACACTATATTCCCAATTTTGATAATTTCATATTATGATGATGTAAGTATACTTTAGGGAAGATGAAATAGGATTAAATTTTGTATGATTATAACTACATCATCTATTAAAATTATTTAAATTATATCTTACCATTCCATATATTATTTCTAAGTAGATCATAAAAGGGAAGAAATAATTTGGGAATACACCGGTGGAGATTTCCTGTTTCAATATTGTAAATATTCTATTATGGGTTTTCAACATTATTTTATTTTGTAGTATTATATGTACTTTAAACAAAAAAATAAATATATAATATCAATCCTTTCCCATTATGTTTGTTAATATATTCTTCAAAGGGAAGTAGCTACAATAAAATCCCCCAATTGGTAGTTCTAGTTTTTTTGTAGCCAATATTTTAAATGATATTTTTAGTGTGATTAAATTTAATTTTATTCAGGGAAAATATTCATACTAATATTATTTATAGAGCATATCATGATTTTAGCAAACCACAATTCATACATCATTAATATGTACCATCCACAGTAAGTGTATCTATAAATGGATGTATTTATATTAAGAATACCCTGGTAGATTTTTGTAGTTGTGATCATGAAAATATCCTAATAGGTATTTAATAATCATTAACATTTGAAGTATTATATAATGGGGTGAATTAATAGTAAAATATAACCTCAAATATTTCAATTTCTGAATCTACATGTGTCATTTAGAGTAATTGAATTATCAATAACCTTCATGGGTTCAATATTTTATACACATATTATTCTTATTAGATTTCAAAAAGGAGATGGGTAATTTTTATAATATTTTATAAATGATAGATGAAAAAAATCCAAAGAAACATTTCAATACTATATAACCACATGCAATAATTAAATTTATTTGCTAAAAAACAACCAATAGTATAATTATAATGATGAGAAATTGAAAAATTCTAAATAGTTTATCATCAATACATATACATGAATCATGATCTCTATAATAATATATTTCATGTTTTCAGGATATTTTTTGTTTTTTTGTTCTATAGAAAACAAATTAATACATTCAATTACATAAATATTTTATGATTTTTATATGAGTAATGAATCATATTACATTTTGTTTACAATTTTATTTGACATTATATAAATAATGTATTTTTAGTATCCATATCATTTAAAAGATCATTGTAGTTCCCCTACATGATGAATCCATGAAATTTCTATAAAATATTATTAAATATATATTTTTGGTCATATAACATTCTATGATGGAGAACATAGTATTTATATTGTTTCATGTGATTAATCTATTGTGTATGAGACTTTATCTCTTTATGTTCTAAAAAATAAATCTATAAGAATGGAGATAATGAGAAAAAACAAACAACATAATAAATAATTTCAATTACATTACCTTTTATTTCAATATTTTGAACGTAAAAATGTGTACTTTTATATAAAATTGTCACATTTTATGTTTTAGTGGAATTTTCATCTAAATTTCTAAAATGGAATAATTTAAGTTAATTATTCTATTACTTTTTTTCTTTATTTTCACCATTACATTTAACAAATAAAATGAAAGTATGAAATTCCATTTTTAGGCTAATAAGATTATTGAAAAACATGTCCTTCACATATACCCATGATTCGATCAAACATTTTATGTTAAAAAACTAGAACAAAAATTAGCCCCCAAAATATTTGAAATGATCTTATTTTTTTGTAGATGAGCCCATATTTGAATAATTTACTTTCCTTATAATCTTATATAAAATATTTTACTGTATAATAATTTAATGAATTTGTTTTAGAGGCTTCCATTACTAATTCGTCCTTATTCAAGAATATGAAAGTATTTGAAATAGAATATGTGGAATTAGAAGAGACTTCCAAGACAAAATAATATATTTAAGTAAAATTTTATCTACTCCAACATATGGTGGGAAACAATTCTGAGGTATTGAGATTTCATTCATAATAAATAGAAGAAAAATATCCAAGAAGAAAAAATATCTCAATTCAGTCATTTTATAGGGCATCCATACGAAAAATATTAGAGGATAGAATTAGATCTTTATTTTTTACCCCATATACCTATAAATAAGTAAATAACATTATTTTCATTTGGTTGGTTACTCTATGTTTTCATTTTAAAAGTATTTTTTAATATTAATCTTTAATAACATTATGAATTTTTAATATATATTATTCTTATTAATTATCTAATTATGTTATTTATATAACATTTGTTTCCTCCATTATCTTATCAATAGTGATCTATAATACTCATGATAATGAGTATCTAACATGAGGATGTTCCTTGGGGAGGAATCTGATGCTGAAGCCATGTCTTTTTTTCATTCATATTTAACGTTTCTTTTCTTCCTAAATTTTAGTGGATGTTTATTTAAGTTGGTAAGGAGCCTCTGAGTATCCTATTTCCACCCAATATTTATATGATTATCTTCTACAATATTTCCCCTCATTCGAGGAGGTGGATGTGCTATCTCTTCAAGATTATTCTCATTATTTTATATTCAAAAAATCAGTATAATAGGATGTTTACACATACAATCTAGTGGGTTCATTATGTACATTTGAAATAGATAATGAGATGTTGATGGATCACATTGGGTGTTCTTTTAGGAGGATCACCTTTTTTTCTTACAACATTCCATGTTAATTCGTTAAATATTATAAGAATAATATATATATATATATATTAATAATATTTATTTAATATTAAATTCCATCTATTATTTAGTTTTATGTAAGATTGAATATATAAAGTGACGATACAACATCAATATTCTCTGAGTTTCATGATCGAGACTATACCTAGGTGTGTAGTATATTAAATTCTTAGTTCATAAATTATTGAGTTGGGATTCATATAAAATACTCATGCATCAATTTATTGTCATTTTAATGGAGGAAAAAATATTAAGACATATTTTTTAATTAAAACCCCTAAAAATCATGAATTCCCTAAACTATGTATATATATTCATTGTTAATGATGTATATAAATTCAAATTATTATCCACGTACAATACAATCATAAGTAAAAAATAATTTTAAATTTTAATTGAATCCTAGTTGAATTATCATAATAATGACATAAAAAAACTGAATAGAATATATGAAATGGAAGAATAATATATTCATGCACTTCTAGATAAACATGAAAATTAACATGATCTGAAACATGAATACTTTTTTGTAGAGATTTCACTATATAATATTTTATGTTAATTAACATTAAATGGCTATGATGTATATACTAATGAAATTAAAAAAATTATCTCGAGCTCGAAAATTTCCCATAGAAGACCCTATTGACCACATGCATGAATATTTACCTATATGAGATCTTCAATTTATTTAAAGAATCATCAAATGAAATAATTTATGATAACCTTAATCATTAACTATAAGGCCCCAGCCTTAAACCTTACTTAATCTTGAGTTATTACAAGATTACACATTGATGATCTTTTCGGGTTTAGAGTTTTAGAGAATTAGATCATAAAACTTGTTTTACAATCCACAAATAAACAAAGTGGTTACATAAAGATAGTATTCTTCTTTCCCATTAGTGGAAACATATTTAAAATAAAACATGTATTCTTTCTTGACACTTCCTTGACACTTTCATCATATCATGTACCTTTCCCTTGACCTATGAAAAACATTTCAAAAAAACTTGGGATGAGCATAAAAAGCTCAGTAAGGGATATAAAAATATGGGAAGGAAACATGGGTACATATATAAATAAGAATGAAATCATACTTTACCCATAAAACATATGCACTTTAACATACCTCATCAAATCATGAATAAATCAGAGAAATCATAAGACATAAAGGTAAATTGAGGCATTCATAACATTCTTACGTAGGGAGTAACCCTCTTGGTTACGTTTGGAATACCAATCACAGTATATTCCCTAAATCTCTTCGGAGAAACCTTAACGTTTCACTCCTTCGCGTTACCCAATGCATTGGAGAGCTATAATGGGCTCACCTGCCCTTAGTTTATCACGGAACCAACCGTCTTCATAATAATGCCCAAGAACTATAACATAATCATATCACATAAAACATGCATAAAGGAAACATAAAATTTCCACATTTCAATCATGAGATATCAATAAAACACATTGATATAATAAAAACATTATGAAAACCATTTTAAATACCAATGTAAAAGAAATGTAAAACATGGTATTTATTTTTCTTTTTAAAAAAGTTATGGCTTGTAGAGGAAGCCGAAACTCAAATAACGGTCACAGCGGCGGAGAAGTAGTTGTCGTCGCATACGTACGACAAAAACATTCCCTTTTGTCGTTTAGTAAACGCTTCGTATAAAAAAGATTCCTTTTGAATAAACGTAAAAGTCAAAGGGGTTTATACACCGTATAAAAGAAGGTTGTGTATAAAACAAAATATGCCTCAATGAAAGGAGATTGAGACGAAGTTCCATACCTCGTATCCGACTTGGCCCGACCACTCTTTAATCTCCTGAATAATAAACATTAGTTAATCTCTACTTTCTTAAGAACCTTTTTCAAGTTCATTATTCATTTTATACCATGTTATGATCATCATGTAATCATTTATGTTAATAATGTTCATTTTGTCGGTATTTGGTTCTTAAGTCAAAAATAGACTTCTTACACTTACATGTTGTTAATTTGGTCAAAGGTTCATTATATCCAGAATTTTATTAAAGATTTGGATAACATATATATCATATATATTCAGAATATACATGTATTTATAATATTACATCACATTTAGAGGTAAGAAATTGAAATGCACCGTTCATGGAGACGGTAAGCCGTACGTACGCATGAACGCTACTTCCATTTCTATTTTGTATATTCTAGAATGGAATCATAATGATATAATAGTATATTATAATTCCAGTATAATAACATATATAATATCATTAACTTTATCCTTTACACATCCCACATATGGTATTAACGAATCAAATCACTTTCAGGAGGCGGTAGTCCGCACTTCCTAAAATGAAGATATCGTGTTTACCCATAATGGAAACAATAACGGTATGCCATAAATGAAAAATACAGAAGCTTAAGGAAATTATAAACACATTATTTATCATATATAAAAATAGTGACATCAATATGGCCACCTTTGAAGGTGTTAAATGAGTATTGAACAATCATCGTTTCGGGAGGCAGAATTTCGCCATCCATGGAAACCGTATATTCTTTAACCATTTGATGTGATTGTGTGAGAGTGTAGCTCGAATAAATCTTATAACAACATCCTAGTATATTTAATATACTGGTGTTGTTACAAAAGAAGCAAATAAAAAGAGTTTAGGGGGGTTGGAGAAGCAAAATAAAACAAATGAACATGAGAGAATGAATTACCTTTAAAAGTGTAACTCCTTTTGATTTGAGCCTAAAGGCTTCCTTTGAAAGGATTATTCCCAAAGGGAATCCTCTAGGAATAGGAGAGGGGTGTGGAGAGAGTAAATGGGCAGGGGATGGCCGAGCCAAAGGCTTTGGGTGTGTGGGTAATGAGGTAGAGGTGGGGGCCTTTTATAAGAGGAGAGGAGGGGAACTCTTGGAAAGTAAAGATAAGTTACTTTATTTTGAAATGCGTTTCGGATTCAAAAGGTCCCAAATTGATATAATTCTAGGATAAGTTGATAAGGGTTCGAAATCCACTCATCCAATTGGTTTTGGCCATGTGTAGGTTTTAGATTTTACATTAACTTTTCATTTTATTTAAATCGTTAAATAATGAGGTCATCAATGCATCATCATGATGTCATAAATAATTTAATTTATGTAAAGTCTAAAAATTACAAAAGAAATACTATGATGTAGGAAATCTTTTTATCTTTCCAATTACTACTTATACTAAAAAATCGGATCTTTATAACCCCATGTAATAATTGTTTTCGTAAAACATATTATGTTTGTGTCATTTTTACTTTTACATTAAATAAAAAGTTATTTATGTCATTTCCCAACCAAAGCGGCTCCATGGGGTCCCCAAGTTGACCCATGGCTTGTCTTGGTCGGCCATGAATCAACCAATGATGATAGGACATGTGTCAAGCTCATCTCATTTTATTAAAGTATTATTTTTACCTTAAACTACACTAATTACCACTAATCGCGATTAAGAACTTAAGAGTTACTATTCACCAAAAAATTATTTTAATCCCCTTGAACCACATTTTACTTCTTAATGACAACCATGTATGTCGGATTTTTGAAATTCAAAACACAATGATGTCAAAATTTCATTTAAACGAAAAATCAGTTTTTATAAGTACCACTTAGTGGTTTCACTATTCATCAAAAATTGAAGTTTTTCAGAAAATTACCAAAAATTCCCCCTAAGCTATATTTGATATTCCGAATTCAAAAATGAATTCTATTTTACAAAATTCAAAAAATATAATTCACATTAATTAATTTAATAATTAATTCCCGCTATCATTACAAATAGCGTGATTTTATGAAACAATAAGTATCAAAAGATTGACAGTAGTTTAAGTCTAATTTAAAAGTGAAATTGATTCAAATGACCACCATTCGATTAAATGGTAAAAATATATTCAGATTACACATTAAGACCAATTCAAAAGATAATCTAATCATATAAATAAATTAGATTAAGAAGAAGTTTTGATGTAAAATGTAGTATTTTTCACTATTCATTAAAAAATGAATATTGTCAGAAAAATACCAAAAATTTATCCAATGTAAAATTCAATGTCCCAATAATAATGAATAAGTTTATTTTGACAAACATAGATTATAAAATTGCCAAAACATAGATTTGAAAATGCTTTTCCATCAAAAGGAAGTAAAATAATCTTTTAAACATATTAGTGTATTCCATGCTTAAGATTGGATTTATTTTAATTTTAAGCCTCTAAAACACTATCTAATTCATTAATAGACATAGATAAAAATATCTATTATTCATTACTTACTTGGGATTTTACATCCTTCCCCCCTTTTGAAAATTGCATCCCCGCAATTTATTTACTTATCGAATAAATGGGGGTACTTATCCCTCATTGCATTTTCAGATTTCCATGTTGCCTCTTCCATCATGTGGCTATTAAAAAAACCTTTACCTGCTTAATCACCTTATTCCGTAACACTTGCTCCCTATGGTCAAGAATCTGGACTGGTTGTTCCTCATAAGATAGGTTCTCTTCCAGCTGAACTACCTCTGGACTCAAAACATGAGATGGATCTGGCATATACTTTCTCAACATCGAAACGTGAAAAACATTGTGTACCTGAGATAAACTCGGAGGTAAAGCCCCTCGATAAGCAACTGATCCAACTCTTTCCAGAATTTCATGTGGTCCAATAAACCATGGACTCAGCTTTCCTTTCTTACCAAATCTCATCACACTTTTCCAAGGATAAACCTTGAGAAAAACATGATCACCTACCTCGAAAGATAGATCCTTCCTCCAGTTATCTGCATAACTCTTCTGCCTGCTCTGAGCTGTTCTCATGTGCTTCTGAATCAGCTGAACTTTTTCTGCCATCTCTTCTACCAATTCTGGTCCCATCAGCTTCCTTTCCCAAACTTCATCCCAAAAAGCTGGAGTTCGACACTGTTTTCCATATAATGCCTGAAATGGTGCCATCTGTATACTGGAATGAAAACTGTTATTATATGAAAATTCAACCAAAGAAAGATGTTGGTCCCAACCTCCCTGATAATCCATAGAGCAAGAATGTAGCATATCCTCCAAGTTCTGAATTGTTCGTTCTGACTACCCATCTGATTGAGGATGAAAAGATGTACTAAAATTTAATTCAGTACACAATGACTTCTGAAGGCCTTTCCAAAAGTTAGAAGTGAACCAGGGATCACGATCAGATAAAATGGAGATAGGAACTCCATGTAACCTGACTACCTATTTAAGATACAAACGGGAAAGTTGATCTAGGGAAAAAGTATCTCGTATAGCAAGGAAATGAGAATATTTGGTCAAGCGATCAACAATAACCCAGATTGCATTATTACCTCGACATGTCCTCTGTAATCCCACAACAAAGACCATGGATATGTTATCTCATTTCAACTCTGGCACTGGTAAAGGCTGAAGCATCCCTTTAGGTAACTGCCGCTCTGCTTTAACCTGCTGACAAGTCAAACACTTCATAGTAAAATCAGCAATATCTCTTTTCATTCCATCCCACCAGTAATACTCCTGCAGATCTCTATACATCATAGTACTGAAAACGGAGAACTATGAGCTTCACATAAAAACACTCTCTTCAACTGTGCATCACAAGGCACACACAATCTCTTCCCAAATCTCAAAACGCAATCATTATCAATGTTTAATTCAGGCAACTTACCTTTCTGAACTAGCTCTACCTTTTTCTGAAACTCACTGTCTTGCTTCTGTGCTCGCATGATTCTATCTGATAGAGATGATCTCACTGATACCTGAAACAAAACAGAAGAACTTCCTACACCAACTTCCATGCCAAATCCCATCAAATCCTTAACCAAAGGATCACGTTCCAAACACAATATTGCTAATGAAGCATTACTTTTTCGACTCAAAGCAACAACCACTTTATTTGCTTTGCCTGGATGGTAATGAATTGTACAATCATAATCCTTGATTAATTCTAGCCATCTCCTTTGTCTCATGTTTAATTCTTTTTGAGTGAATATATACATTAAACTTTTATGATCGGTATATATTTCACACTTTACTCCATACAAATGATGCCTCCAAATTTTTAAAGCAAAAACAACAACAGCTACTTCCAAATCATGTGAAGGGTAATTTACCTCAAGAGTTCTCAACTGACGTGAAGCATAAGAAATTACCTAGTCATTCTGCATTAGGATGCAACCAAGTCCTTTAAATGAAGCATCACTGTATATAACAAACTCACAATTCCTGGAAGGTAGTGCCAAAACAGGAGCATTCACCAATCTTCTTTTCAATTCCTGAAAACAATCATCACATTCTTTTGTCCAGATAAACATCAAAACCTTCCGAGTTAGCTTAGTCATTGGACTAGATAACCGTGAATAATTTCTAACAAACCTTCGGTAATAGCCTGCCAAACCAAGAAAACTACGAATCTCGGTTACATTTGTGGGTCTTGGCCATTCTTCAACAACCATTGTTTTTGCAGGATCAACGGTTATCCCATCTTTAGATATAATGTGACCAAGGAAAGAAATTTTTTGCAACCAAAACTCACACTTGTTGAATTTTCCATATAGTTTTTTTCTTTTATGGTTTGCAAGATAACCCTTAAATGTCTTTCATGTTCCTCTTTACTTTTAGAAAACACCAAAATATCATCAATGAAAACCACCAAAAACATATCCAAGAACTCATGGAAAATTCTATTCATTATGTCCATGAATATAGCAGGTGCATTGGTTAGCCCAAAAGGAATTACTAAAAATTCATAATGGCCATATCTCGTACGGAACGCGGTCTTTGGATAAAATTTGGAGCATACCTTTCCTGTCGAGTGAACCTTTCTTCATGGGTAGCCACTGAGTCTTCCTCTTGCATAAATTCCATGAATTGATTTTCCATCCTAAGTCGAACAGCCTTAGGGAAATACTTCTCAAGAAACATACCTTTGAATTCATCCCAGTAAAGAGCATCAATCTCATCGACGTCCCTGATATTTTTAACCATCGACCACCACTGATTCGCCTCACCCTCTAAACGGTAAATGGCAAGACTAACCTTTTGATTGTCTGAACACCCCATGACATCGAAAATCTTCTCCAGTGCTTTAATCCACCCTTTATCTAGAAAAAGGTCAGATGATCCTCTGAATGATGGGGGATGTTGCCTCATGAAATGTTCCACCACTGACATGTTCCTCTGCGGTTGATCTGGCTGATCTCGTGTATAGATACCACCACCATTTATAGCCTGAGTCAACTGTGCCATTACTGCAACAAACTGTTCAGTTCCAATTCCGACCATATCAGGATGCGGATTCGGAAGGTTATTTCCTTCTGTATGCCTTCCTAGCACTGCTTCCCTGTTTCCTCAGCAGAAAACCATTCTGAACAAAAATGTCTTAGATGAAGCCACATGGTAATCTTTAAATGATATATCATTTCAAAAAAAAATTGGATAATCATTTAATACAATTATAACTCTTAATGTTATCTAAACCGACCTCTGATACCAACTATAAGGCCCCAGCCTTAAACCTTACTTAATCTTGAGTTATTACAAGATTACACATTGAGGATCTTTTCAGGTTTAGAGTTTTAGAGAATTAGATCATAAAACTTGTATTACAATCCACATATAAACAAAGTGGTTACATAAAGATAGTATTCTTCTTTCCCATAAATGGAAACATATTTAAAATAAAACATGGATTCTTTCTTGACACTTCCTTGACACTATCATCATATCATGTACCTTTTCCTTGACCTGTGAAAAACATTTCAAAAAAACTTGGGATGAGCATAAAAAGCTCCGTAAGGGATATAAAAATAAGGAAAGGAAACATGGGTACATATATACATAAGAATGAAATCATACATTACCCATAAAACATATGCACTTTAACATACCTCATAAAATCATGAATAAATCATAGAAATCATAAGACATAAAGGTAACTTGAGGCATTCATAACATTCTTACGTAGGGAGTAACCCTCTTGGTTACGTTTGGATTACCCATCACAGTATATTCCCTAAATCTCTTTGGAGAAACCTTAATGTTTCACTCCTTCGCGTTACCCAATTCATTGGAGAGCTATAACGGGCTCACCTGCCCTTAGTTTATCACGGAACCACCCGTCTTCATAATAATTCCCAAGAACCATAACATAATCATATCACATAAAACACGCATAAGGAAACATAACATTTCCAAATTTCAATCATGAGATATCAATACAACACATTGATATAATAAAAACATTATGAAAACCATTTTCAATACCAAAGTAAAAGAAAAGTAAAACATGGTATTTATTTTTCTTTTAAAAAAAGGTATGGCTTGTAGAGGAATCCCAAACTCAAATAACGGTCACGACGGCGGAAAAGTCGTTGTCGCCGCATACGTACGACAAAAACATTCCCTTTTTTTGTTTAGTAAACGCTTCGTATAAAAAAGATTTCTTTTGAAGAAACGTAAAAGTCAAAGGGGTTTATACACCGTATAAAAGAAGGTTGTGTATAAAACTAAATATGCCTCAATGAAAGGAGATTGAGACGAAGTTCAATACCTCGTATCCGACTTGACCCGACCGTTCTTTAATCTCCTGAATAATAAACTTGAGTTAATCTCTACTTTCTTAAGAACCTTTTTCAAGTTCATTATTCGTTTTATACCATGTTATTAACATCATGTAATCATTTAAGTTAATAATGTTCATTTTGTCGGTATTTGGTTCTTAAGTCAAAAATAGACTTCTTACACTTACATGTTGTTAATTTGGTCAAAGGTTCGTTATATCCAGAATGATATTAATGATTTGGATAACATATATATCATATATATTCAGCATATACATGTATTTAAAATATTACATCACATTTAGAGGTAAGAAAATGAAATGCACCGTTCATGGAGAGGGTAAGCCGTACGTACGTATGAACGCTACTTCCATTTCTATTTCATATATTCTGGAATGGAATCATAATGATATAAGAGTATATTATAATTACAGTATAATAACATATATAATATCATTAACTTTATCCTTTACACATCCCACATATGGTATTAACGAATCAAATCACTTTCAGGGGGCGGTAGTCCGCACTTCCTAAAATGAAGATATCGTGTTTACCCATAATGGAAAAAATAACGGTATGCCATAAATGAAAAATACAGAAGCTTAAGGAAATAATAAACACATTATTTATCATATATAAAAATAGTGACATCAATATGGCCACCTTTGAAGGTGTTAAATGAGTATTGAACAATCATCGTTTCGGGAGGCAGAATTTCGCCATCCATAGAAACCGTATATTCTTTAACAATTTGATGTGATTGTGTGGGAGTGTAGCTTGAATAAATCTTATAAAAACATCCTATTATATTGAAGATACTGGTGTTTTTACAAAATAAGTAAATAAAAAGAGTTTAGGGGGGTTGGAGATGCAAAATAAAACAAATGAACATGAGAGAATGAATTACCTTTAAAAGTGTAACTCCTTTTGATTTGAGCACAAAGGCTTCCTTTGAAAGGATTCTGCCCAAAGAGAATCCTCTAGGATGAGGAGAGGTATTTGGAGAGAGTAAATGGGCAGGGTATGGCCGAGACAAAGGCTTTGGGAGTGTGGGTAATGAGGTAGAGGTGGGGGCCTTTTATAAGAGGAGAGGAGGAGCACTCTTGGAAAGTAAAGATAAGATACATTATTTTAAAATGAGTTTCGGATTAAAAAGGTCCCACATTGTTATAATTCGAGGATAAGGTGATAAGGATTCGAAATCCACTCATCCAATGTAACAACCCGAGAATTCATGTTTTGTGTAATGATATGTTTCCCCTTTTAGTTGGACCATCTTGTTTTAAAAAGAAAAGGAAAATAAACGAAAAACGTAACAACAAGCATGAATGAAACTCTCTTTTATTAAGAAACTTGACGTTTACATCTTCCCTCAATCAAAACATCACTAACCGAGGATTCCAACCAAGAATCCGATTACAATGACAGGAAGACTGCTTAGAACCACTAAGAGCCCGAGTATGCGGTAAGGATTTCGAGCATCCATCATAAGGAACGTAAGGATTGCTGAAGCCACCGCGACCGTGCTCAGCACCAAGGGGATCATACGAACCATCCTTGCTTCTCCTTCAGCCACTTGAGGTAAGGGTCACCGAGACCTAATCCTTTTATAAGCACCAAAAATGACCGTTGGACCTCAAACGGTCATAAATCTGACCGTTGGACCTCAAACGGTCATAAATCCGACCGTTGGAATAAAATGATCCGAATGCTACATGTGTAGTTTTATTTAATGTTTTAAATGACCTCAATGTTAATTATCCTTTGTTTTCAAAAAATAAGATTTGTATTTTTTGTTTTAAAAGGAAATAATTAGTATTTTTGTGTTCTTCCATTATTTGTTATATATATATGTAATTTGAGCAAGTAATTATTTGTTTAATTTATTTTCTTTTTTAAAATGGTGGACTAATGTTTCTGGTGAGGTTTTACCTCTTTCACAAATATAAATGTGCACACCCTCAGTTAGTAGATGTACCTGTATAAATATATATATTTATGTTGTGATAAACTGTATGTAAAATGAATTATACCTATTTTTCTAAATTATATATATAAGTAATAATAATACCAATGTTCGCAACATGCTTTTATAATTAATACTTTTTTTGAAATTATGTCAATGTTTCGGTTTCTTGCTTTACAAATTCTTGTGGTTTAATGTTGAAATTTACGTTAAAACACTTTTAATGGGGTAGTTTATTTAATGTTTTGTATTGAATGTTAACGGTGTAAACAATGTTAATGTAAAATAGGGTGGAATGAACTAATTAATGTACAATTATATTAAATGACCCATGACGTTTTAAATAATAAAGGTTAAAATAATTGAAGATTAAATAAGAATGGTTTAATAATAAAAATATAAATTAGGCTTGATTAAATTAATTGACAACAGAATTATTATTAAAATAATTAAAGTTGTAAATAATTGAATGTTAAATAATGATAAAGTTTTATAAAAAAAAATAATAAAAAGATTTCAAAAGGAAAGAAATCGCGGGTAGGGGAGGCCCGTGTTTCCTCCTGCCTTTGCGCCGCATCTTACCTCAGCCGCTGGATCGGGTCGATTAAATCTCAGTCGTCGGTCGTTTTCCTCCTCCTCCACGTCACGTTTCGCGTTTTCTTCTCCACGTCGCGCTCATTTCCCTCGCGCCGAACCAGTAGCCTGCTGCCTTTCCTTTTTTTTCTTTCTTCTTCGCCGTGTAGACCCAGCGACGCCTTCTTTCCACGCAGCTTGACACTGACCCCGGCCTTGGATCCCCATCGCCTCCCTTGCACGATTTTCCCTCCGGCTTTAAGACCTGGTTGCACCGCAGGCATGAGGGTTGTTCTCTGCACCGGTTGGGAAGGTTTTGCACCGAGGACCGAAGTCTCTCCGACCTTCAGGCGACGCTCCGGCCTTCCTCCTCTCCCCCTCCTCTTCATCGAGTTCTGGTAAGGGTCTTCTGTTTTTTTTTAGTTCGTGTAAATACCGGGTCTGTGTATAGTTTTATATACTTTTATACTGGTTATATATGTATATGTATGTATTCTATGTTTATACTTTCTGGATCCCGTAGTTGCGTCTTTCTCCTCCACTCCGGGTTAAGGTAAGGGAGAAGAATTGTTGTGTTTCAGTTTCAGCTTCGTTATATATATATATATATATATATATACATATATATGTGCTATGTATATTTGAAAACATCCTAGGATTTTTCACCCGACATTACTTGCTGGATCTTCTTCCTCTCCACCTCCTCGTCGATCTGGTAAGGGTGATATTTTGAAACTCGGTTTGGGTTCATGTTTGTTTTTCGTTTTATGTTATTTTATATTTTTCATATATATAAATATACATGTTTTATGTTTTGAAATATAAACGAAGAAGATCAAATTTTAAGTTATGTTTTATTACAATTCGACTTATATATATATACATGTTTTTCTTTTGTATGAAACCTCTTACAAATCAGAACTGTTTTTGTGTACATCAATTTAAGACAAGATTTGTGGGAATCCAAAGTATGAATAAAACTGATTTCCTTCACAAGTGATAAGTTGATTTCCTTGTGTGCTTTTATAAAACCCTATCTACCCCCTTTTGTTAGAAAATTTATGTTCTTAAGAATATGTGAATCATGTAATGAATCAATTGAGTATTATTTAATTAACTAAACCACTGAGACACATAGACACAATACACGGCTTCGTGTGTTACATATATACATAACTGTGGACTGATTGACAGTATTTTTGGCAAACGAAAGTTAACATTGTTTGGTGATTGTTTTAATTCTTATCCATTTCTAGAACTCCGAATAGTTACAAGAAATGACACTTGCCTTGTTTTTAATTTTCTAGCACATTATGGTTCCAAAAAGAGATGTTTTAAAGATATCCTTAAGCCTGGAAGTGGCCCTTAGTAATAATGTAATTCTACATGACAAACCAATACATTGAGTGTTTGAGTTATTATTTCTTGTATAATAAGCTTGTTGTTTCCAGTTCTAATTCTTTACTTATGCTCATGACATGATCTGCTTCAAATGGTGAATATGTATGAGAGACTTTGACTATGAATATATGAATGAAACCTAATGAACGTATGACCATGTCTAAATATGAGAGGGAAGTATTGGACTTACATGTTATGGACGGGTGCGCCCGGAATTATACAGCGCTCCAATGCATTGGGTAAAGGATGAGTCTCATGAGACGTTATGTGCTACAGTCTTGGCGGTTAGCCTTGGCTTGTGCTGCTATGGAAACGGGATTGGCGGTTAGCCTTGGCCCGTATTAAGTTATGGTCTTGACGCAAGGTCTTGACAAGGTCCGGCATTATACTTTCCCTCCACATATGAAGATTAATGGTGAACCAGGGGATGGTTCAACTAACAGGACATCCCTAACTGGGTAAATTCCCTTAGACTATGAGAAAGGAAACATGTGATAAGAACTGTAAAACATATGTTTGGTATCATAAGAACTTTACGTATCCTTGTCTTGTTTAATGTAATGTTTTATCACTT
Source organism: Viscum album (assembly GCA_963277665.1). NCBI lineage: Eukaryota > Viridiplantae > Streptophyta > Magnoliopsida > Santalales > Viscaceae > Viscum > Viscum album. Next base: position 173,442,472 of record OY728135.1, on the reverse strand, counting down.
TCTAAAATGTCTGCCTTGAAATGCTCCCTTGATCATGAAACCGTACTTAACGTGACAAGAACTGTTTTCTTATGGTGAACTGTTAAATGAACTGCATTCTTCTCACGAACCATGATATGCATGTTTTCCTACCTAGCCATAGTAATTCCCTTGGAATTGAAGTAACCTTGTTTTAACTTTATGTATTGCTTCTCTGTTTATTTTGCGCGCTATGACCATGTTTACATTAAGGCTTATTGCAAGTACGTGCCTCTTTGTGCAAGTGGTTTTCAAAGAAAGTTGGATTTCACGTTTTTAATAAATGATAATGATTTAGAAAAGTATTTGTATTGGTTTCAAAGAATTTATGTATGAAAGGATTTTTCCTAAAAATGGTTTTAAACCCCTTACTGGGCATTTTTGCTCACCCTACGTTTTGTTTAAAATTTTTCAGGTACGGTTGATATTAATGAAGCTAAACAAAAGCAGCTGGTTTCCCAGAATCCCGAGCCTCACGATCCTCTAGTGTGATGAGACATGATATTTAAACTTGTAATGATGTAATGTAAAGAGTATCATGTCTCATTAAGCACCCCGGTATTTGGGGGTCGCTATAGTTGGTATCAGAGGATGGGTTCAGGAAACTCTGGAAAACCAGGTGATATAAATATATTGCTAAGACTAATTAAGTAAAAACGTTATGATTTTCAGATGGCTGATGTACCTACTGACCTTCTGTCACTCCCCACCGAGGCTCTAGAGAACATTATATCTCTAGTCAGCCGTGAAAACTTTCTGAACTATGCTCACATCCGCATGGCGTGTAAGCGCTTGTACGATGTATCGAACTCATCTAGGGTGCTTAGTCTCCACCGGGGAATAGGGATGGATTATCTCCTAATGATGATGACCCAGTTTCCCTCGTATGCACGTCGAGGAAGGTATCACGAAGGACTCTTCCGAGTGTTTACTGCGGGCGAGGAGTTTGGCACAATGCTAGATAACCCTTTCCAAGAAGTTGCTGCTGCCGGAGATCTTCGAGCGGCTTATCTCTGTCAGGTCCTGCACTATGGCTTCCGGGGCCAGTTAATGGACTTTGAAGCGTTGGAAAATGAGTCCACTCGTGTGTCTCTTAGGCAAGAAGTGTACACCGACGTTTCCCAACTCCACACCCCTCACGCGAAACTCAAGAGGCGCTATAAATGTCCCCATGACTTTAGTCCTGTTTGTTCATCATGTGTTTGGTTTGTGGAGTTAGAGAGTTTCGCCTCTCTTTGTAGTGTCCGTCTGGAAAACTCAGACTTTAATGTGTAAACTTTCATAATTAAAAAGTTTATGATCTCTTCCTTCTCAGTGTTGTAAGTGACCTCTCTTGTTTACTTTTTCTTCCAGATGGCAGGTCAGATGAACCTCTCGTCTCTGCCTGACGAGTTAATAGAGGTTGTCTTGATCAGAACTTGTATGGAGGACTTTCCCTCCTTTCTCCACCTACGAGGGTCCTGCCAACGTCTTCTGGACATAGCAAACAGTCCAGAAATTCTCCGCGCGTGTCAGGAGAATGAATATGTGATCCACCTCCTTGCCGCCACCCAGCTCCCCTGCTATAGGCGAAGGGGGAGATACCAGGAAGGGCTGTTTCAGTGTTTCTCCATGACACGGAACTTCTCCGCCAGAGCTTGCTTTCTCGTAGCAGCTCAGGACGGCAACCTCAGAGCCGCCTACATGTTTCAGATCCTGAACGTCAGCCTTCTCAATCGCGTTGTACCCCTCAACTACCTCGAGCGTAATGAAGTTCGAAGGGTTACTAGGGGATTCGTCCGCTCGGACGTCTCAGAGCTGTTTATTGCACGAGCCTCCCTGTGGAAGCCTGTGTGTAGTGCCCATGAGCAGGAGTACAAGTCTTATTGCTCGAAGTGTATCTGGGTCAGGGAAACAGAGGAGCTGTGTACCAGTTTAGGGGTTCCGTTAACTGAGCCAGGCCTTCAGTTTTGGTGATGTTGTGCGACCAAAGTCTTTCTCTTGTCTTTTTACGAATAGAATTGCGAGGACACAATTCTTTTAAGGGGGAGATAATGTAACAACCCGAGAATTCATGTTTTGTGTAATGATATGTTTCCCCTTTTAGTTGGACCATCTTGTTTTAAAAAGAAAAGGAAAATAAACGAAAAACGTAACAACAAGCATGAATGAAACTCTCTTTTATTAAGAAACTTGACGTTTACATCTTCCCTCAATCAAAACATCACTAACCGAGGATTCCAACCAAGAATCCGATTACAATGACAGGAAGACTGCTTAGAACCACTAAGAGCCTGAGTATGCGGTAAGGATTTCGAGCATCCATCATAAGGAACGTAAGGATTGCTGAAGCCCCCGCGACCGTGCTCAGCACCAAGGGGATCATACGAACCATCCTTGCTTCTCCTTCAGCCACTTGAGGTAAGGGTCACCGAGACCTAATCCTTTTATAAGCACCAAAAATGACCGTTGGACCTCAAACGGTCATAAATCTGACCGTTGGACCTCAAACGGTCATAAATCCGACCGTTGGAATAAAATGATCCGAATGCTACATGTGTAGTTTTCTTTAATGTTTTAAATGACCTCAATGTTAATTATCCTTTGTTTTCAAAAAATAAGATTTGTATTTTTTGTTTTAAAAGGAAATAATTAGTATTTTGTGTTCTTCCATTATTTGTTATATATATATGTAATTTGAGAAAGTAATTATTTGTTTAATTTATTTTCTTTTTTAAAATGGTGGACTAATGTTTCTGGTGAGGTTTTACCTCTTTCACAAATATAAATGTGCACACCCTCAGTTAGTAGATGTACCTGTATAAATATATATATTTATGTTGTGATAAACTGTATGTAAAATGAATTATACCTATTTTTCTAAATTATATATATAAGTAATAATAATACCAATGTTCGCAACATGCTTTTATAATTAATACTTTTTTTGAAATTATGTCAATGTTTCGGTTTCTTGCTTTACAAATTCTTGTGGTTTAATGTTGAAATTTACGTTAAAACACTTTTAATGGGGTAGTTTATTTAATGTTTTGTATTGAATGTTAACGGTGTAAACAATGTTAATGTAAAATAGGGTGGAATGAACTAATTAATGTACAATTATATTAAATGACCCATGACGTTTTAAATAATAAAGGTTAAAATAATTGAAGATTAAATAAGAATGGTTTAATAATAAAAATATAAATTAGGCTTGATTAAATTAATTGACAACAGAATTATTATTAAAATAATTAAAGTTGTAAATAATTGAATGTTAAATAATGATAAAGTTTTATAAAAAAAATAATAAAAAGATTTCAAAAGGAAACAAATCGCGGGTAGGGGAGGCCCGTGTTTCCTCCTGCCTTTGCGCCGCATCTTACCTCAGCCGCTGGATCGGGTCGATTAAATCTCAGCCGTCGGTCGTTTTCCTCCTCCTCCACGTCGCGTTTCGCGTTTTCTTCTCCACGTCGCGCTCATTTCCCTCGCGCCGAACCAGTAGCCTGCTGCCTTTCCTTTTTTTTCTTTCTTCTTCGCCGTGTAGACCCAGCGACGCCTTCTTTCCACGCAGCTTGACACTGACCCCGGCCTTGGATCCCCATCGCCTCCCTTGCACGATTTTCCCTCCGGCTTTAAGACCTGGTTGCACCGCAGGCATGAGGGTTGTTCTCTGCACCGGTTGGGAAGGTTTTGCACCGAGGACCGAAGTCTCTCCGACCTTCAGGCGACGCTCCGGCCTTCCTCCTCTCCCCCTCCTCTTCATCGAGTTCTGGTAAGGGTCTTCTGTTTTTTTTTTAGTTCGTGTAAATACCGGGTCTGTGTATAGTTTTATATACTTTTATACTGGTTATATATGTATATGTATGTATTCTATGTTTATACTTTCTGGATCCCGTAGTTGCGTCTTTCTCCTCCACTCCGGGTTAAGGTAAGGGAGAAGAATTGTTGTGTTTCAGTTTCAGCTTCGTTATATATATATATATAGATACATACATATATATGTGCTATGTATATTTGAAAACATCCTAGGATTTTTCACCCGGTATTACTTGCTGGATCTTCTTCCTCTCCACCTCCTCGTCGATCTGGTAAGGGTGATATTTTGAAACTCGGTTTGGGTTCATGTTTGTTTTTCGTTTTATGTTATTTTATATTTTTCATATATATAAATATACATGTTTTATGTTTTTAAATATAAACGAAGAAGATCAAATTTTAAGTTATGTTTTATTACAATTCGACTTATATATATATACATGTTTTTCTTTTGTATGAAACCTCTTACAAATCAGAACTGTTTTTGTGTACATCAATTTAAGACAAGATTTGTGGGAATCCAAAGTATGAATAAAACTGATTTCCTTCACAAGTGATAAGTTGATTTCCTTGTGTGCTTTTATAAAACCCTATCTACCCCCTTTTGTTAGAAAATTTATGTTCTTAAGAATATGTGAATCATGTAATGAATCAATTGAGTATTATTTAATTAACTAAACCACTGAGACACATAGACACAATACACGGCTTCGTGTGTTACATATATACATAACTGTGGACTGATTGACAGTATTTTTGGCAAACGAAAGTTAACATTGTTTGGTGATTGTTTTAATTCTTATCCATTTCTAGAACTCCGAATAGTTACAAGAAATGACACTTGCCTTGTTTTTAATTTTCTAGCACATTATGGTTCCAAAAAGAGATGTTTTAAAGATATCCTTAAGCCTGGAAGTGGCCCTTAGTAATAATGTAATTCTACATGACAAACCAATACATTGAGTGTTTGAGTTATTATTTCTTGTATAATAAGCTTGTTGTTTCCAGTTCTAATTCTTTACTTATGCTCATGACATGATCTGCTTCAAATGGTGAATATGTATGAGAGACTTTGACTATGAATATATGAATGAAACCTAATGAACGTATGACCATGTCTAAATATGAGAGGGAAGTATTGGACTTACATGTTATGGACGGGTGCGCCCGGAATTATACAGCGCTCCAATGCATTGGGTAAAAAAATGAGTCTCATGAGACGTTATGTGCTACAGTCTTGGCGGTTAGCCTTGGCTTGTGCTGCTATGGAAACGGGATTGGCGGTTATCCTTGGCCCGTATTAAGTTATGGTCTTGAAGCAAGGTCTTGACAAGGTCCGGCATTATACTTTCCCTCCACATATGAAGATTAATGGTGAACCAGGGGATGGTTCAACTAACAGGACATCCCTAACTGGGTAAATTCCCTTAGACTATGAGAAAGGAAACATGTGATAAGAACTGTAAAACATATGTTTGGTATCATAAGAACTTTACGTATCCTTGTCTTGTTTAATGTAATGTTTTATCACTTTCTAAAATGTCTGCCTTGAAATGCTCCCTTGATCATGAAACCGTACTTAACGTGACAAGAACTGTTTTCTTATGGTGAACTGTTAAATGAACTGCATTCTTCTCACGAACCATGATATGCATGTTTTCCTACCTAGCCATAGTAATTCCCTTGGAATTGAAGTAACCTTGTTTTAACTTTATGTATTGCTTCTCTGTTTATTTTGCGCGCTATGACCATGTTTACATTAAGGCTTATTGCAAGTACGTGCCTCTTTGTGCAAGTGGTTTTCAAAGAAAGTTGGATTTCACGTTTTTAATAAATGATAATGATTTAGAAAAGTATTTGTATTCTTTTCAAAGGATTTATGTATGAAAGTATTTTTCCTAAAAATGGTTTTAAACCCCTTACTGGGCATTTTTGCTCACCCTACGTTTTGTTTAAAATTTTTCAGGTACGGTTGATATTAATGAAGCTAAACAAAAGCAGCTGGTTTCCCAGAATCCCGAGCCTCACGATCCTCTAGTGTGATGAGACATGATATTTAAACTTGTAATGATGTAATGTAAAGAGTATCATGTCTCATTAAGCACCCCGGTATTTGGGGGTCGCTATATCCAATTGGTTTTTGGCCTTGTGTAGGGTTTATATTTTACATTAACTTTTCATTTTATTTAAATCGTTAAATAATGAGGTCATCGATGCATCATCATGATGTCATAAATAATTTAATTTATTTAATGTCTAAAAATTATAAAATAAATACTATGATGTAGGAAATCTTTTTATCTTTCCAATTAATATTTATAATTAAAAATCTGATCTTTATAACCCCATGTAATAATTGTTTTCGTAAAACATATTATGTTAGTGTCATTTTTACTTTTACATTAAATAAAAAGTTATTTATGTCATTTCCCAACCAAGCGGCTCCATGGGGTCCCCAAGTTGACACATGGCTTGTATTGGTCTCCAATGACACAACCAATGAGGGTAGGAAATGTTTCAAGCTCATCTCATTTTTTTAAAGTATTATTTTTACCTTAAACTACATTAATTACCACTAATCGCGATTAAGAACATAAGAGTTACTATTCACCAAAAAATTATTTTAATCCCATTGAACCACATTTTACTTCTTAATGAAAACCATGTATGTCAGATTTTTGAAATTCAAAACACAATGATGTCAAAATTTCATTTTAATGAAAAATCAGTTTTTATAAGTACCACTTAGTGGTTTCACTATTCATCAAAAATTGAAGTTTTTCAGAAAATTACCAAGAATTCACCCTAAGCTATATTTGATATTCCGAATTCAAAAATAAAGTATATTTTACAAAATTCAAAACATATAAGTCACATTAATTAATTTAATAATTAATTCCCGCTATCATTACAAATAGCGTGTTTTTATGAAACAATAAGTATCAAAAGATTGACACCAGTTTAAGTCTAATTTCAAAGTGAAATTGATTCCAATGAAAACCATTGGATTAAATGATAAAAATATATTCATATTACACATTAATACTAATTTCAAAGATAATCTAATAATATAAATAAATTAGATGAAGAAGCAGTTTTGATGTAAAATGCAGTATTTTTCACTATTCATTAAAAAATGAACATTGTCAGAAAAATACCACAAATTTATCCAATGTAAAATTCAATGTCCCAATCATAATGAATAAGTTTATTTTGACAAATATAGCTTATAAAACTGTAAAAACATAGATTTAAAAATGGTTTTCCATCAAAAGGCAGTAAAACAATCTTTTAAAAATATTAGTGTATTCCATGCTTAAGATTGGATTTATTTTCATTTTAAGCCTCTAAAACACTATCTAATTCATTAATAGACATAGATGAAAATATCTATTATTCATTACATACTTGGGATGTTACATTAACTTCTTATACATGATAATGAAACAATAATAACGTCTACAACACCCTATTACATATGATTATAATGATGGAGACACACCTTATCGATTTAATTTCCAATTATCATTCCAAAATATATTAATTCACAACATCATTTTCTTAAAATGGGATATTTCTTTATTGTTTCTTCATTTTTCAACCTTATACAAGATAAATACATTTCTAACTTATATATTTCTGAAATTTTAGACCTAAAAATTTAATTTGGACTTGGATGTTATGGAATAATTCATAAAATTAGTGTCCATAGTAGAAGATCAAGACCATGATGTGATTTTCTCACTTCATCTAACACTTCAACATTGACAGAATATATAGTGGGAAACCAAAAACGTTTATAAGAAGCACTAAAATCTCTATTCACTTTCTACTCTAGACTTCAAATTTAATATTTATTCATTTATTGGAATAGGGAAATTTCAAAAATTCCATTGGGTTCTCCATTACTGGGCTATACACATGCACATTGTTAAATATTATATGTGGTGGTTCATCTAATGAAATCCAATTCCACTGTCTCATTGGGGATAATCCACTACAATTTTCTGATTAAGGGTAATAAAAACCAAAAACCTATTGGGGGTCTAAACCTAGAACTATCTATTAACATTATCATATTTATTTATTTTTCATTATTTTAATTAATTTTTATTTCATGATTAATATTTTTAAGTTCTAGATTCTAGGATCTTATCTGAAGCATACAAATAAAAATTAAACAATGTTGTGTCATTACATTACTGTATATTATATTCTTCCCAATTAAGAATATATATCAAAATAATTCATTATATAATTTAAAAAAATATAATTTTAGTAAAAGTAATATGTTAGTTGGGTATTTCAATCAGTATTTAAGAGTTTTGTGTGTGATTATATTTTATTATTTTAATATTTTTATGATTTTTTATGTTATCCTTTTAAATTTGTTGAGGGTTATTGAGAAATAATAGCTAAATAGATTACTTTTCAAAATATGAATCATATTAGGTTTTTGGGAATGTTTATTTATTTTAATGTTTTAGGAATTAAATGATTGGGGAATGGATTTTGTTTCATAATTTCTAATATTTTCATTTGATGATATTTATCTACTATGAATATTATGTGCACTAGTTTTTTTTCAAAAGAAAATTATATCCAAAGATGAGTGTTTTCTAAATATTTTTGAAATATTAGTTACATTTTTCACATTCTTAAGGGTCCTAAGATATAGTGTGTGATTTATAACATGAAATTATTCTATTTTTGAATGATTTTAGTTTTTATGGAATGATTCAAGTATGATTGAGGCACCATTTTGAAATCCCTTTTTAGATTCCACTCTTACATTGTCATATCATTTCATCAAACATTTATATATATATATATATATCATATTATATATTAAATACCTTTTTAAATATCCACATTACAATAATGTTATCTATTTTACACACGTTCTAGATGTTTAATTAATGATTAATTTTGAACTCATTTGTGTGGTAGATAGAACAATATTTGTATTTGGATTTCATAAAGAATATGTCTGAGTTAAAATGAAAAAATTTCTTCCAGTATTTAGTTATTATTTGGAGGACTATATTTCATTATGTGATGATTGATGGGTGACACAAAATATTATTACAAATATGGGGTGAGTATTCATAAAAAGTTGCATATAAAAATCATCATCTATTTTCCTAATAAAACTTATTCTAGAGAGATATTATGATATAAATTCAATAAGTAAACATTTTATAATTGAGGAAAATAAGAAATATAATCATTGATTATTAATATTAAAAATGTGATATTTCCAAATAAATAAAGTTGTTTTTTCATGTGATTTATTATCAGGATGATTATAGAACACACAATTCATGAGAAACTACTTTTAATTCATATAATTCATTTTTAGAGATTAATCATCAAAATTTTACGTCAAATGTTTTTAAATTTAATACCACACATCACACATCCTCAAACAAACTAGGAAAAATACTTCATGGTTGAATATCTTTTGAATTTGGGAAGTGGGATCACTATAATAATAGAAAGGCAATAAAGATCACACATGTTCATCAGTATGAGAAACAATTCAGAAAAAAAATTCTTATTTGAAGATATATATAAATACTAAAAGAATTATAAATGACATAAACATATATGTTATTAAGAGATTGACTGAAAGTTTATTAAATTTTAGTATTTTTTGAAATTTGATCTATGTAGGAGGCATAATATTTCAGTTTATGTTACAATTATTTGTGTTTTTCTTTTATTTTTTTGGAAGTTTTTTTGACCTCATTATAATATAATATCACAGGAGTGTAATATTAATGTGTGGGGAATTGAGAGAGAAAATATTTAATATTATTTTAATTTTAGTTTTAATTCTCATAATCCCACCAATGTTTTTTATAAGGTAAATGGTCACATGTTATGGTTTTAGAACCAATATGAGCTTAATTTTAAAAATTGAATTTTTTTTAATTGTTTTAAATAATTTCTTAATTTTAACCATAAATTCATATACAATAATTTAAATTATGAATTAACTATTTTCATTCTAAAATAAAACATGGGGATCATTTGAAACTTCTGTAACCAAATCTCAATCAACGATTTTATGTCCCAAAACAAGATCACAAACTGTTCCGTGAAATCATTGCACTTATTTAGAGTTTTTTCTACATGTCTCATTTCTAAGAATGAAAATTTAAAATTAGATAAATTTATACATATATTTTATAAAATTTTAATTAAAATTTTTGATAAATGTTTTCATTCTAGATTATTCATCTTTTAATGAAATAATTTAATTTCAATTTCTATATAGGGAATTTTAACAATCTAACAAGGAAGAATATCTTTTTGGGCTAATATTGAAATAATTCATGATTCTAGAAGATAATCAAGGTGACAATTTTTTAGAGATTTCATAGCCAAAGATTAAAATATAAAAAATAAACCATATTTTCAATGAACAACATTCAATAATACCACAATTTCAAATCTGTGTATTTATTAGGGGCTATACATCAATTCTTCTTTTAGGAAGAAAATGATCTAAATTTTTGACCCCCTCTCCTAAAAATATGTATTTCTCCTTATTTTCATAGGGTAAGAATCTATAACTATCCATATTGTATAGTTTTTTTATGTTGTAATATTATTATGCAATTTTAATATATATTAGACATATTATTCAATTAATTTTCATTATTTGCCTCTTTTGTTTCCACCTAGATCTTGTCAACAATAAACTATAATACTCATAATCATGAGTAAACAACTCAATGTTTTTATCACGGGTAAAATTAATTTTTTTAATAAATTTTTTATGTAATAAATTTTAATTTCTCTTGTTTTCATAGAGTTTGGATGAGGGGGTATTAGTGGGTAAAGAGCATTTGAGTCTCCACATGAAACAAGAGGATTGTAATTATCTTTTACAATTTTATATTTCGATTATGGTGGTGGATGTGCGGTCTATTAGAAATAATTGATTGTTCAATATTAACTCTAAAAGGGTAAAAGAGTATGTTCACAAACATGATCTACTCTATATATTAATTAAATTTGAAATTAATAATGAGTAGATGAAGGATAACTCAGGGAGTTCTCCTATGGGGATATATATTCAATCAAACATAAATTTTCTTGCAATTATTATTATATTATTTTATTATATATATAATGAATATTTAAATCCCAACATATTATATTATTTTTATTATTAGTTAGTATATAAATAGTGATAATTGAAATTATGTGTTGTGTGAGTTTCCTCCACGAGACCAAACCTTGTTGAGAACTATATTTCATTCTTGGGTAAATAATCTAAGGATTGAGGTTCTGAGTTAAACCATCACCGTTAATTCATTTCATGTCATAGGAACCTGTGTTTACTAACCAAACCCATTAATACTTATAGTCATTGTATGTAAGGAATGATGGTTTTTTAATGAATGACTTATTAATAAATGGTAATCCTAAAAGGATTTGTCCCTTATAAATTTTTAGATGTTTATATCCTAGCCCTCATGTAGGAATAGAATATTAACATTAAATTACAAGGACATGGTGTAAGAAAGAGTATATTTCATATATTCAACGAAACTAATATCATGAAAATATGTCAATGAGAAATATGTGCAACATTATTGGGGAGATATTTTAAAAAGTGTATTATATTAAATAGTATGTATTTTTACGTGGTTTTCTATGTTTCAATATTAAGATCATTATGTTAGGTCCCATAATCCAATATTTTATTGTAATCATAGAATTTAGGAAAGCCCACTAAATTCTAAAGATACATAAACCTAGAGGGTAACCCTCTATGTGGTTATATTCAGGTTTAATAATTTTTTTATGAATTTAATTAATGGACGAAATTTTATTCCAATGGACTGGGGAATGTTTTATTTACATTTTATCAATCACAATAATATTTAATGTATATTTGGAAAATATTTATTCACTTTTTTTTGAATATTATATTTATTTACAAGTATAATGTTTAATGGATTATTTGCGTAAAAATCCCATAAAATGTGTTGATATTTGAGAATAAAAATAGAATTCATGGTTATAAATATTATTTTATATGTTGATAAAACAATATTTATCATTTTTCTAGTAAAAAGAAGGCATTAAATTAAAAAATTATTATTATTATTTGAAATGGTGTTTAACAAGGTTTGTTTTATTAATTATTGGTAATTATGAAAATAATTAATTTCATGACATCTACCATAGAAATATAAGTGGATTGTTATTCCTATTGCGTTGGTTAATCATGAATTAAGTATCATTATTCACTAAATATATCTATCTCAACTCTTCCTTCTTCAATCATCTTAAGTACAAGTGAAATACCTTAACGTTTTAAGGGAAAAATATCATTATTATCATAACATGAAAATGGATCTGAAGCACTATAAATCAACATTCCATTGGTGTTGTTTGGCGATCAAAGAAGAACTTGTGGATCACCGTTATCATGATTTTACAATAGGATACTCAACATGATATGAAGGTAATCTAATATACAGTTTTAGATGATCAGTAACATCAATAAATAATGCTCATAAGATGATGTGAACATCATTAGGTTTAAATTATATTAATTATAAATGTGACATGCAATGTTCTCGGTGGTTCCGGGAATTATAATGTAAATTTATAATTTAAATTTTTTATAGGTCTTGGAATTCACAACATCTAAAAAATGATAATGATCTATTGGAAAAATAATATAATTTATGTTATAACATTCACCCATGGAAATTTAGAGTTCTGGAAACCTATTAGTGGTATTATAGTGGGCATGTTTCCAATTTATAAATATTTATTTGATTGTTAATCGATATGTGAAAATGTGGTCAGATTCTTATATTCCATAATTATTCATTCATTAACCAGGTTTTAATTAAAAATATTTAGACATATGAATTATCATGATATTGGATTTAATATATTTTTAATGCCCTCATAATAGGTGAATAATGATATGAGATTGTATTGGGAAGTGACAATGATTCTTACTGGATAACATGGATAACATGGTGTGAAGATGGATTATAGATCTTTTACCCATGATCCGTGCATTTTGACATGTTGTGGGATACAAGACATTCCATGTAATATTAATATTTAGTGCATTTATGGTACATCACATGTTTTTTGGTCCATTCTAGAACATTTGTTTTCGGATTACACAATGTATATCTTGGAAAAAAATATCTAGTCTTCATGGTGTAATGAGAAAATTTAGGCCATCATTGTGGGTGAATAAATGGTAAAAAATATGTGATAATTTCATCTTAAAACATTAATTTATTACAGAATATATATTTGGTAAATAGAGTGTGTTACTCATTATTTCCCTAATCTCAAGAGCATATCAAGTCCTTCATCCTGTTGCATGGATGCACGAAAAGCGTAATACATGGAATTTCGTAGGTTAGTACATGTGGTGTATTCCATCCATGAAATAAATAGACACCCCATGGAATTTTCCCATTTCCTTGAGAAAATAACGAATTTAGTGTTTAAATACTATGTATACACTATTTAGTCTCTGAATAATTAAAAAAAATAATTATATTAATACAATTAATTACATCATTAATACATTCTTATATTGATTATCATTTAATGTGTTTTTCATTTTAATAAACATTTTAATTTATTGTTAAATACTCACTTAATTTATTGTAATAATTTTATATTATTTTTTATGATATATATTTACCATAGATGAATTTTTCAAGTGTATCTCCATAAGAATATGGATGTCCATTTAGATAAATTCTATTAAATTATTTAATTATGTACTTTTTCAATCTATAAAGGAAAGTGTGTTTTTTATAATAAATATTAATTAATGGAAATGAATTGTTTTGTGTATACTTTTTTATATTTATTTCATGATTATGGTCATTCCTTACTATGATGAATTACTAAGACTGATGTTGTTAAATTTAATGTAATTTAAATAATTTCTTTCTCAATTATTAATAATTAAATATTATGTATTGTGAGTCATCCACCCCTCATATATTATCTTGTACCATCATGAAGAAGGTTATTTTTGTAATACCTCTTAATCAATACTATAATTCCCCTCACATTCATGTGAATAATAATTACATGTAAATAAAATAGTATCCTGTGGTTAAAAGAGGATATTCATGATGAAACTAAGAGTCTAACCATGGAAATACACTACTGGACAGATTGAATTTTAAAACTCGTGTTAACACTTAAATAATATTTTTACCATGGCTATTGGCATTATTCATAAGGATGAGGAATAGAAAACCCTTTATTAAATAAAATAGAAGAAGAAAAGGCAGAAGAAGAACATACATTAATAACTACTCTACATAATAAACATAAAAAATATATTTAATGACCTGATAGATATAGAGTAGTCATACTATGATGATTGGATCGACCATACCAACTACGAGGAATACTTATTCTACACCATGTCTTGATTTGTATCCATGATATGTCACCATCATCTTATATTCTATCATCAATAACATCCTTATCTTCATCAACTCCAGGAATATGGTCATTTGTTTTTCCATCATCCTCACTATTTATAGATGCAACAAACTGAAAGGGTTTTTTTATACAAACCATTTTGTTCATGTTTCCATATTCATGATGAACATGATTATAACTTTCATCTAATATATAGATATTTATATTCTAATAGCCAAAATATTCATTTAATGGATCCTTGGAAGTAACTTCCCCTTTATAATTATACATTGTAAATATAGACCTGATATTTGATTGTCCCCCTGAAACTCAAAATATCAAACATAGGCCCCAATTGGATTACTTTTTCACTAAAAATAGGGGCCATGAAGGGATGTACAAAAAACTAAATTTAGATGTATTTGGATGTATAAATCATTTCCTACCTCACCCATAGTGTTTAAATGAGAACATATAGGAACATGAATATCCGTTGTGATATCCCTGTAATAGGTAGGAGTAGAATCCAAACCATAATATTAATGAACATTTAGTTGAATAATGGTCCTCCTACAACTCAGGTGAAGGGCAGGATCCAAATGAATATTTATATGGGCTAATGAAAACCCATCCATCTCTTTACCACTACCCATCATCTAACTAAATTATTTATGATTCAGATTAGTTGAGTGATACATCCTTGTATCACTATGATCTTGATAATATCTTATGACCTCAATAATGATACAATACAATTAGTAGAGATGGGTGGGTATAAAGGAGAAGGAACCTCTTTGATTCACCACACAATCTAATCACGGAATCCATGAACATATATATGGATAGGGATACGATTAATTTTGAATTTCACCAAGATATATTACTCCAATTTGTCTTTTAAATTTTTACTACTATAAGAAAAAATTATATGTTCATTCCATAGATTGTAATCAACACTTTCTTGTGAAGAAATATCTTTCTTTGTGGAACTGCAACCAGACTACAATTCCTCATATTTATCAAAAATCTATTTATACAAGCCATCTATAATGGATACTCCGACATTAAAATGACACTTATACAAATATTCAACCCATAGATTAGTTGTTTATGAAAATTATAATTGGGAAGTAGGTGCAGAACAAAATACATCATTATGAGAGAAATTAGAATTATCATTCGGGGCTTCAATACCCATATCATAACATAATGTATCTTTTGCATCAGTTCATTTCAATCCTCATGATTTTCATTCAAAATGGGAATTATTTTTTTCCCTCGTATCATTTTCAATTTACCATAGCTATTGAATTGGAAGCATTATACATTGACTTGTATTCAACCTAATTTATATTTTTTTACAGTCCCAATTTTTTTTTCATCGAATGTGATTGAAGATGTTACATGTTATCTGGTAGTTGGAGAAAACTCCATCATTTCTCTTGGAAACATCTATGAAAAACCATTTTGGAATGAGTAAAAAATAAATTGATTAATACAGAAATATGGAATCTGAACAAATGGATTATGTTATAATGTCTTATCAAATATTTCAAATCAATATAATAAAGTCTAGTAAACAATGATAAGGCACATAATCGATAAGACATGAAAAATTATATGCATAATAAATAGGATCTCTTAATTATATATTAATATTTTACAAGACTTACATTACATGATTATGAATTAAATCCACATGATTAAATGTCTGACCAACACTGATTGGTACACTTTTTATTATCGTGATGCTCTTATAAAGGACATGTGTTTACTTAACCATATTACATATGTTTAAGTATACCTTTATAGACTTTATATATATTGGAGGAATGTATTGAGGTACTCAAACAAATTATATCTATATTTGTGACTCCACATAGTAGATTAAGGTTTTTCAATCCCATAGTTTGAAAATCAATTCAAACCTAAATACCATCTTGTAGATTGAACAACCATATTTGGGGTTACAAAAAGAAAAATATTGTCCCTATACATAAATATCTCATAGAAACTATAAATTATGAGTTAATTTGTAATGGATGTTGGGAATTTATAATATAGTAGGAGACATTATGAACTTATTTAATTTTATTTTACACAAATTTAAATTAATTAATGTACTAATAACCTTATCATTTAATATTGAATAATTATGAATTGTTCTTCATCCATGTTAACCCATGTGATATGTATTTGAGAGAGTTGATCACATAACCATATTTAACATCTATGAATTATTCAGATGCCTATAGGTTGTGTTTTGTAATCCATGAAAATATTACATGATACTATCCTCATTTCCAGATCGTCCCATTTAAGAGATGATTGATGAAGTGTTTTTTGTCTAAGATAAAAACCTTAAAAACCCCATGAAAATACATTCACTAGTAGAAAATGGTGTTATCCCCATGCATCTATAATAATTATGTATATGAACTGTAAGTATGGATTTCATATATTTTTTCTATTCAAATACATTGAATAAACTATTGGTATATATTATGTTATACAAATTTTTTATGAAAACTGTATTTGTCAGG